>OY979704.1:62566619-64998834 GCA_963855925.1 Inga laurina | reverse complement strand
TTTAATTCTCTGAACGCAACTTTCCTCTTTAACATTGATGTAGGAAAAAATATTAACTAAAAGGAGATTAGGCGTACCTGGATGAATCCATGTTCGGATCTGGGTCAAAGCTCCAATACACCATACTTGTGCCCACACAATTATTAGACTACTAGAGCCTAATTGTGATTTGCACAGCAGATCACTAGAACCAGAAAGATGGTAGGAGAGAAGAGAATTGCCAGAAAAATCAATGGCGGGGTGAATTGCAATTGAGGAGGCACACCCTATTTATAGTGGTTTATGGAGGCCACTAATTAGGAAACGTGTGCACTCCTTCTTGCCCTCCAAGACAGCAATTAATTGTCTCTCAATTAATTCCCTAATTATGGTGATTTGTTCCTCTTTTAACAAATCATAATTATAGCTGAATTATTCCCCAATATGCATTTTATGTTGATTTTATTCTTATTTGATTAGGCTACTTATTTCCTAATCAAATAGTTCGGCCCATCAAGGGCGGAGTTAGACCCAAAGTTTAACATCTCCCACTCGTACTTGATGTGCCTTCCATAGTGCGTGCGTTACTCTTTCTTGTTTCATACTTAGCATCTGCCGTGACTGCGTGGGCAAAAACGTCTTTAAGATTTGGTGCTTGTGATACTAGAAATCCTTTATATCGGATCAGCATCCAAGGACACCCTTTATATATAACCGTAAGCTATATGTTCATTGCCTCATATGCCCCAGATTCTCCCATACATATTACTCATGGCATATCTAATCCCTCTCGAGTTAAATGTTGATTAACTCAGATTGCCTTCCATGCACATAGTATCCGCACTTACTAGCTACACATAGAGCTAGTAAGGGGTCGACCACAGATACTAGTACATCTTATGTATCTAGGAGTAAATCTTCCTTTTTTACTAAACATCAGTCCATCTTGACTTGGTTGCTTTCCTAGTTTTCACTCGTCTGACCGAATCGAGTGTGATCATGGAGCTTCAGCTAAAGTAGCTGTCACCAAACCAAGCTTTCATGATGCCGCCTAAGTCTTAAGGGCATCGTGGAAGTATTCTTCCTTCCTGGGACTCATACTGTGGTGAACTAGGGATCTTTCAACCATATCTCGTGTTGCAGTTTAACTCTCAAGCACATGCAGTATGAATTGCATGCTACGGTGAATGGTTTGAGGTGTACGTCGATTTCTTTTCTTTCACCGTACAGACATTAGTTCAACATTCAAACCAGAACTTTCTTTTTCACAATATCTCTTTTACAATCTCGTTTGTGAAAAAGAGTTCTTTGCCTGGCTACAGGTCTATATTCATGCTTCGATCCATTTTCTGTGTATAAGCACACGTGTGGATCTCATCTCAGTCTAACTGAGGTGACTCAAACGCAAAGATTCTTCTCAACAATCTCATGGTGATCATTTGCTCGTCTTACCTTCCTATGCCCTCGCAAAACATGGGAAGACAGTTGTTCATATGAGTGAACCAACCTCTTTTGACCTGTACGACATACAAAACTGTATACCTTTATGTAATTACTCATAACATACATGCCATTTCTTTTGTCTTCATATAAAAGAAGTTCACAGCCTTATATTTTATTTGTGCCCCTAGATTTTCACTAACTCAATGAAAATCAAGATATGGGCTCAATAAGGGGATCTACCAACATTCTGTCAGTAGAAGGTCATTGAACTATCGGTTTCCCTCTTTGAAAGCATATCTCTCATAGAGATGTATCAAAAAGTATGTTTCGCCTTGCTGTGATACTTAGGATCCTCATCAAAAGATGTTATCGTTTGGATCCTTCTATCCACCATTCATTCCCAATCTCTCATAGGAATTACTTTAGCCATATGGCCCTTTGAATGATGGCAGAACACATCCTGCGTTCTATTTCCATGGATAACAGGAAAGAATACTATGTATATTTCCTTACTCCATCACCATTTGCATAGGTCTTGTATTGGAATGTCCTTTCCAAAAAGGAAAGTTGTTGTCTTGACAAATTAATCCATAGGTATTCTCATAGCCCATTTCACAGCAGGACTAAAAACAACTTCTAAGTCTGACCAAAAACATTTGGTCTTATGTACACCAATGTCTACATTCATATTACCAACTATAGTCTCACATGGACTCTATCCACCTTTCTTATGTTGGATTCCTCATAGGACATGTAATCCTCTTTAGGTTTATGCCCTTGACTTCAGGGGTGTCTATAGGTTTATAGTTTGACATCCCAAGATGTCTAAGGATTACACTTGTACATGTCTTAGGTGGAAAAGACTATATCTTTCTTGTGTAATCTCCGTTTATCTTGTTATTCAAGATATTTGTTCAACCCATGACTTTCTCAACTCAGAATTTTAAGGATTCTCTTATCCTTTATTCCTTTGACTCCCTTAACACTTGTTTCATATGTCATTTGACAAAGGATGACTTCACAAAGAATCATCACTAGACCGTTTAGGACTTATGTAGTGTTCTTTGATTATTTCGAAGTTGGTGAGGCTTTCACCTTGTGAAAACCTTATATACTACTATTTGGGTGATTATTTCTACAAAGCACTTAAGCTGCTTCATATAGAGTTCATCATCCAATTTCCAAAATTCCAAATTGGAAGGTGGTCTTTACATTATTTTGATGCAATTTTCAAGACTAAGCTTGTTGTCATAGCCAAAGTTTGGAGTTAAAACGCACAATGGACAACCTTCCATTGTATTACCCCTTAGCCACTAAGTGTTTTAGGTTCTACATGCCCCCAGCAAATTTGAGAATTTACTTGTTCCCAATCGCCTCTTGGCTAGGTGACAAATTACCCAAACACGTATTTGGCTTAAAAAAATCCAAATCCTCTTGTATGACACTTTACAATTCATCTTAGCAGGTCCTTCTAATGTCTCTCAGACACTTATAGGTAGTTATCATCACCTTCTAAATGATAAAGAGAGCATTCAATCCATTAGGGAATCTATCCCTTATAGTCATTCGTTAGATGACAATTTGCTCTGAGGTGGGTTTCATAGGATTCTTTTCCTATGTATGAGTGAGGTAATTCTCTCGTAACTTACCTCTTACCTCTTTCGTCGTGAAAATGGTCTCAATCCTCCCACTCGGATCAGTGAACTTAGGAACACTTTGTTATTCCTTATCACTTGTGAACCTCTTAAAGAGATTTATTGTGATTAATGCTCATTTCCTGCTAGGAAATATGGGTTTTATAAACGTTGTGTCCCACGGTTTTCTATCAGTCACTGAACCGCCATCATTTTCACTAATGAAGACGTGTCATGTCAAATTCTCATGTCATCTCACAAAGAGATACTTTGTATACCTTGACCCCAATCTTCCTTTCTCATAGGAAGAATTATGAATATAAAGTTGATGACCCTTATGGTCTTAACGAGCTTGGCCCTGGTCTAAGGCCCATCCATGATTCATAGGATAAGGTCGTGACTGACATAGAGGGCATTTGGTTAAGTGTGAATATAATAGCAACAAGTCTACCTACCAACATATGGCTGATAGCCTTATTGATGCAATTATGTTCACAACCAATTCAAGGGAGAGGTCTATCTCTCCATTTCAACAACTCTATTATGTTGAAGGATTCTAGGTACTGATAGTTGCCTAACAATGCCTTTCTTGTACACAAAACAGCTTGAACTAAGCACATAGGTGTCTTTAACCCTTGTTTGTTCAAAAGGTCTTATCCTTTTAGTTTCACTTATTCCTGACTAGATCAGCCATTATCTAATAGCTTCACACTTGCCCAAAATCAAGTAAATATTATTGTATTTTGAGTAAACGTCCACAATGTCAACAAAACACCAAGCTGTTTGTGTTTTGCCCTCACGTTTATTGGTTCACTAACGTCATAATTTGCCAATTGCAGTGGATATTCTTAAAAAATGTTTCTTTGTCTTTCTTGCCAGGTAGAATAAGTTTTCAACTTATTCATAAGGGTATTAACCCTTTAGCACACGTTATTTAGCAAATACTCTTTTGCTAGTTTGATCATTCCCTTTGATCAAGGTGTACATATGGCAAGAAATGGAATCTTTTATCCCTATAAAAGAAACATCAAAATCCAACGAAGGATTTGAGAATCATACTCCCATCAATCCTTAATTAAAGGGATAGCAAAGATGTGATTTGTCAGTTGCAATTGCATGGAGTGAATCAGGGTGGTTTATCTGTGTAGAGTTAACGTGCAAGTTCCAATCCCTTGATTCTATCTATTTGTTGCTTTGCATTTGACATGAAGCCATATGCTTCTTTAAAATATCCACAACTCATGTGGATTGCTACTTTTTACAACCCTTAAAGGTTTATCAATGTAGCATTTCATCTTTTGTAGAAACCATTGACCTCTTCTAGATCAAGTTTTCCTCATAGGTTTCTTGCCCTTAGGCATGGAGGATGAATCCTCCCACTCTTTAGCTAAGTTCATCTGACTGATGGATCTTGAATCCTTCAGTCGTTCACATTCAAGTTCAATGTAGTGAATCACATTGCTGAAGGTTACAATATGCATATCAGAGGCAATCTTTACTTTCGTATACGCCCACTTACTGGAAGACATGGCTCATTCCCACTCACTGGGAGACATAGCTTCCTCCCACTCACTGGGAGATGTCTTATCACAACATACACTTGTTGTTTGTTAGAAAGAACTTGGCATTTAGTTTGTCTCATCTTCTTAGTTTGACATCTGCCTCAAGTGTTGCCTAAACATGTTAGGATTTAGTACACTATGTTAAAACTTAACTTAGTTTTAACTTTATGGAAGAAGATCATCTATTTCACCATCTTCCAACACTATCCACATGGCTTGGATAAGGTTACATTGCTCATACCAACATAAGTTTAAGCAATGTTGTTCTTTTTATACTTGATAGCATAAACCTTTTGTATCCTTCGGTTGTTTCAACCTTTAAATGCTGAAGACTAATTGGTAGGATGTCCCTAACATCTCATTCTTCTTGAATGAAAGAGATTTGAGAGTTTTTAACTCCACAGATATCTCTATTGAGCTTGTCTTTATAAGCTCAGTCAAATAGACTTGGTCATAATTGGTCACTCAGACGATTATGGTATACAAATCTTATTTGTTCAAATAAGACAAAGGATAATTAGATAATAAGTTCACTAGTTTTATGTTCAGGAGACAACTATGTTGACTCCCATCCCAATCATACTAGTTAGCTCATCACCCTTTTAACCACAATCTTCATTGAACACTTTCCCCTTTGGATTTCTAGACGCATTCCAGAAAACTCTCACTCAATGAAAGAGCAGTTATATTAACAAGATAATAACACAATATCATCTAGCTAGCATGAATGTTCAAGAAAACAAGAAGAGAATATACTAAATTCAATTATATAAACTAACAGAGAATTTAGTCTTAAATTCAATGGAAAAAACAAGAACATTCAAAAATTTAAGCCTCATATTGTTGTCTCTTAATAGATTCTCCCTCTCATAGGCCCTTCTGACCATATGAACTGATGTAGCGTCTAGCTACAATGTCCAGCTCCTCTTTGCCATGTCTACATCCACGCATTTGGACGTATTTGCAGCATACCTCCCACTTGATAAGATGATTCTCACATCTCTATATGTCTTGTCCTTTGTCACAACATATGTGATAAAAGGTTAACTTTTAGAAGTCATTGCTTCAATCCAAGTGGATCAATATGGTTAGAAGCATGGAAAGACTTATTATTATTCAATAATTATTGAATAATTTTAAGTTGCTGCAATTTTTCTGGTTTTTATCTCTAAAAGTTTAAGTCAAGGTTGGATAGGATTTTATATTCAAAAACTCATTTGAATAATCCCTTACTTTTAAAGAATCTTTCAGTATTTAACCTTATGTTGCAACTGAAAAACTCTTAAAAAAATAAGCCAACCTATCCCAAAAAACAATAGAACCAACATTGATTAAATTCCAACATTTTTGGGGATCTCTAGGTGCATACAAGCACCTTTTTGACTCAAAACAGATCCAAACGTGCTTCAAATATATGCAAATTATATATCAAATTGAAGCTCTCAAATTTAAGGATTTTTAGGAACCAACCACATCTCAATTGGAGGCCCCACGCGCCCTCATGCGGCCCTAGAAGGTCTCTGGATTAAAAAATCCTAAAAAATTGGAAAATTCCAGGGTTGGCCACTCTCGGCGATGGCGCGTGACGTACACGCGCTACCTTGCGGCCACCTGCCGGTGACACGCGCCAGCCTAAACAACTCCACACGCCGTCCTCTCTCCGACAGTGCTTGTCATGTGTCAAACGGAGGCCCCAGTAGGCCCCACACGCCATATGCCTCTTTTTCCCTTTTTTTCTTTTTTCTTCTTCTTTTTTTTTGGTCCACGCTCAATGAATAACTGTTAACCGTTGACCGGTCAATGTTGACGGGTCAACCTTGACCCGTCACAGTTGACGTGTCGATGACATGGCACTGACGTGTCTCGGTCAACGTGGTTGGTCAACGGATGACGCGGCCTCGTTGACCGATGCTAATGTGGCACTTGACGCTGACGTAGTGACCTCTCATTGGTGCCACATGGCATTGGTTGACCGATGACGTGGCATTGACTACCATGTCATCGTCTTCAACCTCCAACCGGGTCAACCGGACCCGATTGGAGCTCCGACGGGTCATCATGACCTGCCAACTTCGAGAGGCCATATCTCCCTTGTTTTAGCTCCATTTTTCGCGTTCTTGGTGTCGTTGGAATCGTAGTTCAGCAAACGACAAATCCATGGCATTTATTTGATCTTAAAACCTCTGTTTCATTGATCAAATCATGAGTGAAGTTGCGGCAGCGACTAACAACCCGCGAACTTCTTTCCTTTGTTTCTCCCTCATCCGGACTCCATTTGACGCGTTCTAAGCATTGTTGGAATCATCTCTTCAAGATCTACATATTCATGTCCTTACTTTGGCAAAAAACACTGAGTTTCAAACACCCAATTTTTTCTCGACATTGTCGGCTCGACGTAATCTGATCGGATGTGTGTCTCTATGTATCTCAAAAGCTTTCCTAGCCTTTAAGGGTTAAAGGCTCTTGTGTTTTTTGGTTCCACATAGGTCCCAAAAAAACTCACCTTTAATATGAATGAAAAGGAAACGAAGCATAGAATGGAAAATAAAACGGTGCCATGAAAAATATGTATAGAGGAGCACGCACGTTTCACATGTCGCATATGCATATAAACAGAAGCAAGTATGCAGAGTCATCCATGGAACTATAAAGGCATAGGTATATCATTCTATACGTACACTTAGATGCAAAAGCTTTGAAGCATATAGTAACAACGTTTTGCATTTATGAAATTCATCAACAAATGATAAAATCATATGATCATATGAGAGAGAGAAAAAAATGCTCAAGACAGCATAAAGAATATCATCATATGATAGCACAACAGAAAAAAATCATCTCATATTGGCACTCAAAAAAAATCATACCCAGAATTATGATTTTACGCAGCAGAAAAATAATGAGCACGATGACATTAAAAAATTATTCATATAGAATAATCACAGCCACAGGACCAACACGCTTCTACTTCAGCCACAGGACCAATGTAGGAAAAAATATTAACTAAAAGGAGATTAGGCGTACCTGGACGAATCCATGTTCGGATCCAGGTCAAAGCTCCCATACTCCATACTTGTGCCCACACAATTATTAGACTACTACAACCTAATTGTGATTTGCACTGCAGATCATCAGAACCAGAAAGATGATAGGAGAGAAGAGAATTGCCAGAAAACTCAATGGCGGGATGAATTGCAATTGAGGAGGCACACCCTATTTATAGTGGTTTATGGAGGCCACTAATTAGGAAACGTGTGCACTCCTTCTTGCCCTCCAAGACAGCAATTAATTGTCTCTCAATTAATTCCCGAATTATGGTGATTTGTTCCTCTTTTAACAAATCTATAATTATTGTTGAATTATTCCCCAATATGCATTTTATGCTGATTTTATTCTTATTTGATTAGGCTACTTATTTCCTAATTAAATAGGCCGGCCCATCAAGGGCGGACTTGGACCCAAAGTCCAACAATTGAGATTCAAAACAAGTCAATAACAATGACGGAAACTGGACATAAATGCGAGACAGGTTACATATATATAGGAGTTTATTTATATAAACTGTTGTGTTTTACTTTCACAGTGCTTCCAGTATCTGACATGCTTCTATATGTGTTTAAGCATTAAATGTCTTTACTTTAATCTGTACCCCTTTTTTTTTTGCTTTTTAATAAAACTGGAATCATTACCTCAAGAGAGACATTATATCAAAACATGTCCCAAGAACCCTGACCTTCATCAGTGTAGCACCTTATTTTCGTACTAGTCAGATATGTTATATACATAATGAATTCTAACTAGTAAGTCAGGTGTTTGGTCCTAAGAAGAAAACACTTTCAAAAATAGTTGAAAACTTAGCACAAACATAGAGTTTGAACCTATAAATGAATATGCTTTTTTGAAAAATCTAAAACTTTTTAAAATAGTTAATTAGTGGTTCAAACTCTTCATTATAGCTCATTAATCATTCAACTTGATTTAATATTATTAGCGTTATACTCTACTCTTACCAAAGTTTATCGTTAGTTAAGTTATGGGCTCATATCATGCAAATGCCTATCCCCATTTCAATTATTTAAGCATAGTATACTACAACTACCCCTACTATGCATGGTCATACTACTATTATGTGTACTACTTTCACTATTACTACTATATGTATTATTTTCACTATATACATCTTCTATGTTTGTGTGTGCGTGTACATATATATATACAAAACTTGTAGTTACATGAGGCTACCAAAAGTCCTAAGTATAATTAAATAGATTATATAGATAACCAACAAAAATAACTAATCATGCTTGCCACTTCACAGTTATCGGTGATAATTACTCCCTTGCCCTTCAAGTTGCTTGTCTTAGATACGTGTCATTTAATGGAAAGGGATGATATTCCCGAGAATATCAATAGTAACAACAAACGATCATAATCTATACAAGTTCATTAAGTATGCAAAACAAACCATCAAACAATAGGCATTCAACAATAACGATGCATCACAATCAGTAATAATGGGACATACAGTATGATACAACACAGATTATACATTACGTCTTACAACTTAGACACACACCACGTGCAAAATGCATATCAGGACTTACAGCCTTAGGACACATAGTCCAATAACCATACATATTGCATATCAGGTCTTACAGCTCAGGGACACATCCTATGCAAAATGCACATCAGGACTTAGAGCCTCACACTAAATGCATATCAGGTCTTACAGCTTTGGGACACACCCTATGCAAAATGCACACTTGGATTTATACCCTCACACTAAATGCATAGTAGGTCTTCCAGCTTAGGGACACACCTTATGCAAAATGCACATCAAGACTTATAGCCTTACACTGAATGCATATTAGGTCTTACAGCCTAGGGACACATCTCATGCAAAATGCACATCTGGATTTACAGCCTCAGGACGCACAATTCAACAATCAAACCATATATTTATGAAATGAATATAATCAATGGTATAAACAAACATGTAGAACAATTGCATAATATATTAGAGAAAGAATTACTACCTGTCGACCTTTCCTGTAATTTACCTTCACCAATTTGCTTTCTCTTCGAGCTTGAGCATATATCAAATATAATCCTATAATTTTGAAATTCATATAGATATGAGTAATTACGCATTCCAGTCTTATTAACATAATTAAAATTATGTTATTCTTTACCCTCTCATAATCTTATTCTTTTATTTGAAATAGTTGGTTATCTTTGATAATCTTTTCTACTTAGGTTATTGTGTATCTAATTAAGACATATTGAATGTATTTTTCCCTTGTAATTAAACACTCAATTTGATAAACTAGCTCTTCCAACTTATCCCCAAAAACTCTTAAACCCATTACTAATAATTTTAATCCCACAAAAATGTGGTCAATTTCCAAACTTAAACCAATTTTGCCTCTACTTTTTAGGGAATATTGAAAAATCATAACATAAGCTAGAAAACTCTAAATGAGGTGGTTCAAGTTCCTATTTAAATCTCTTTCAATCCTTTACAAAGAAAAGAATAAAATCCATTATTAAATCATGGACCTAATTTCCCAATTTCAATGTGCATATTGACTGTCCCTTTGGTAAGTCAAAAATATTTTAAATTTCCAACCCAAATTTTGAAAATTTATAACTTACAATATACACATTCAATTTTTGTGTTATAGTATTTAATTTAAATCTCTATAAGTATATTTTAAAAGAAAAATAACCACAATGATAAATTACAAAAGTAACCTCATATAATTTGCATATTTACTCACTACCTAAAATCTGGAAAAAAATAATGTTTCCAGTTTTTTGTTCAAATTTTCAAAAATCATAACTTTTGTTTTAGACATCCAATTACCGTATTCTAGGACTCATTTTAAAGCTTAGGATGTGTACCATTTTCTTGCTAAATTTCACAGATAGAGGACACCATTTGCCCTATCAAAATGACACTCAATTTTGACTGTCTCACTAACTATACTTAACCAACACCCTATCACAAAACCTCTAAAACACGAGCTCTTCTTGGATTTATCTTTTAAGACACATGTTTAACTCTTCAGGCCTCAAAGAAACCAAACCAAACCCACTCAAAAGCTCAAGCTTTAACCTCTGAAAACACATGCATGTGCACTATGTTTTCGGTAATGGAGGATCAAGAAGAAAAAGTAGACATGCAAGCCCAAATCAAGACTTGATACCTCAAAAACAACACTTGCAAACCCTAAAATGCATGCTCTGTTTTGGTGGTCTGATTACATAACCACAATACCTCAAAAACTACCCTCAAATCAACATACATGAGCTTCTCTCAATTTTTCTTGATGACAGCAACACTTTTCCAAGACACACCCAAGAAAATCACCAAACAGACAAAAAGAAAGTTGGAAGAGGTATGTTAGACTCACCTAGACAAGATTCCAGTGTTGCTGGTGGCTTTCTGGCTCTTCTTTCTCTTCCTCCGGTGAGCTCTCTCTCTCTCTCTCGACTTCTCTCTATTTTTTCTCTTTCTGTTTCTCTATCTAAGTGTTAAATGAAATGAGAGGGAGCTGATGGAGTGATTTATTGTGCGGTTGAGTGTGTGAGTGACCATGTGTGTAGGTATATGTTTGTGTTTTTATCCTATTGATTTTACACAGAAGGCTTTAATTTTTCTAATTTGTCTAATTTAAAAACTCTTAAATCTCATTCCAATACTCTTGATCATTTGTACCTCTTTTGAGTTCCATAATTTGGCTTAAACTTTGGCCCGATTTCAAATTTTTGGGCTTGAGTAATACAATAATTAATTTTCCCTTTTCTCTATTGGTGTTGGCTTACCATACAATTTTCATGAATTAATCCTTAATATTTTATAGTTATTTTCTTCCTTAATTAGCTTCTTTACGCCATAAAATAACTTTTCTAAAACTTTCAAGCCAAATTATAACCTTTAACTATTTTTCCTTGAATTTTTGGGTAAATAGGCATTTAATTCCCAGAATTCAACTTTAAAATTATTCAATTCACTTTTTGGGGAATTAAGCCTCTTCTTAATGTTTTGGGATTTTACAATCAGCATCTACCTCTTGGATAAAAGGAGGTAGTTGATCAACTAGGAGAAGTGCCTAAAGTTCCCATAATTCCTAGTTATTTCTTCAGGAGCTTTGTTGATCGCAAAACTCTCCTTACTCTTTCAATGCCAGCCACGTCACTTCTTTGAATTGGGAAGATTAGGGCCACTTAATTTATTTTTTTTAAAGTTAGATTTAAAACTACCGGGGGAAATTTGCACCTTAATAAAAATGATGTAGATGATAAATGGACTATCAGCTCAGTATATTTGGTCAACTAACGGTCATAATTTTCTAGGATAATGGACATGATAAAATTTCCCCCTTTTAACACTTTGAAGGCAAAATTGCCTGCATAAAGCTTTTAGGGTAAAATTGCACCTCAGTGAAAACTTTTGAGGCAAAATAGACCATTAACCCTTATATTAAGTTGGTTAGTTCTATTTTTATTAGCTGTGACAATGTCTCTTTGTGTGATACTGTCGCTATAACCCCCTTCTGTAATTATATTCGAAATACGGGATTAAAATGAAATAGAGACCACTAATGATCAAATAACAATTTCAAACCCATATACTAGACGGGATTTTCACAAATAACTTTCGAAATCTATTTAACCTGGTCTCATATTCACATTTCGAATACAATCACTTCACGCGGATAATCACATTTAAATATAGCAGAGTACGCAATATAATAATCCCGGCAATCCCAGGTTCACATCCTTACAAAAGGGTTTACAAAGGGCAATACGCCCATATACAAATTCTCATACGGGGATTACATAAATCTCACCTCAAATACACATAATTAAATCCTCATCTACATATACAAATATCCATGGACGTTCAAGAGAGGGAGGAAAGAGAAAGGTAAAAGTTGAGATTTGGCTTGTTAAATTGTCTCTAATGCCTAAATTCTCTTCTTTAATATTGCTCATAGTGATGAGAGCTTCATCTCTATGGTTTTAGATTCTTGATTGGAGGTGTTTGATGGCTTGAGGAAATTTAGAAAGATGAAGAATCAAAGGATTGGTTTGGGAAAGAGGAAGAGGTGAGCATTTGGTTCCTTTTGATCTAAGTTTTGTGACTTTTGGTTAAGTATGGTGAATTGTGAATTTTGCCCTGATTTTATGGTATTTTCGTGTGGTATGTAATTGGATGAATTGGATGTTGTTTTATGTTGAAAATGGTGCCAATTTGTGGTATTTAATTATTGGAATTGATTTGAATTGGATTGGACACATTGGTTGCAAAACTGGAAATTCTGTCCAGTGTGAATTCTATTTGGGTAGTCTGGTTGTGTGGACGTTTTGACTGGGCAAACGATGTTAGAAAATTATGAAACTTTCCCGTCTTGAAGTTCACATCTTAAGCTTCAAAATGGACATATAATTTGTGTCCCTGATTATGGCAATTCCTCTTGAATCACCACCAAACACACCATATCATTCCTTTTCTTCTACAATGCGCCCTCCCCTCTATTTTAAGTTAATTTAGATGTTAATCCATAATTGATCTTAAATACAGGGTTTTGGCATTGCTCATAGCACTTATGAATCACATTTGAGTGCCAAATCACATCATAGTCTCCAAAAGGGTTATTTATCACTAACCACATCCACTTTTGGAGTCATTAAGCCTTAATCACAATTTGGAATCTTGCTAAACCGGGGCTTAGCAATCCACTAATCTCAGGCTTATTCTCTAAGCTCAAGTCTCAAAAGTCAGGGTATTACAGCCGCCACACAGATGGGAGGGGTGTGTGTTGGCCCCTCCTAATGTTGTTTGAAGCCTTCCTCTTTCTCTTCCATCATCTTCATTTTCTAACTATAAAATCAACACTTGAATGATTTAGATTTAGTTTCATACAAAGTATTTTTTATGTTTTTTTGTTGTAGTTTTGAATTAGGTTGAGGAAGACCGAAATGAACTCTCAATGAGGTCATTGATAAGTCCTAATTTTACCACATATTTTCATAGATTTTTGGGAAGTTTTAGTGATAATAGTGTGCTTGAAATTCATTTGTAATGAGGAATTGTGACTAACATTGAATTTATGAAATGAGTGATTAAGAGTAGCTTAATTAATATATCTCATGATTTCTCTTAAAAATGTTGATTTGGGGAAGAATGATATTGCATTGATTTAAATTGCCTTATGTAGGAAGCTTGAAGGAAAATAAGATACAAAGGGGCTGAAAGAAGAAGGCAGGACTAATTGGTAAAGTTTCAGAATTATGCAACCAGTTAGAGAAGGAACTTAAGTGCATAACATAGGAAACCTTTTGGGCTCAACTGCAATTTTCTTCAAGGCCAATTTTATTCACTTCCTGTTATGGAGAATTCGCTGGAGACGGAGTGAACGAAAAAATTCTGGGAAATGAATTGGGGGTGAACGTTCGTGAGTGAGAACGCAGAAATAGAACGGAAAAGAAAGACGCTCGCACTCTAGTATCTCCGTCTCTACTCTCCTCCTCCGACCACCACCGATAGCTCATCGATTCTGGTATTAAACAGTTCCTCCACCATGACTGAAGCTGATCTGAAACTCGATGATGCTCATCCCTTTATTATGAGAGGCTGATCACTGAAATTCCCTCTAGAAGCAAAGCCAAACCTGAATCTATGCGCTAAATGAAGAAGCTCATTAAGATTTGTGCTCTTATCCGATTCTGATTTCTTATAATTGTGTGAGTTGTTCAGCTGTGAGACAGAGTCGATTTTGAGCTATGAATCTTATAATTGTGTAGATGAACTTTTGAATCTGATTCAAATTTTATAGAAGTACTGATCTGTTCATGAAATCAGTTGATGGAATGTGTTCTCTAGATTCAAGTAGATTTAATCATATATGCTAATCCTAGTTGTATTAGTTTGTATGATTACTTCAGAAGCTTTCATAAGTAACATGCGGTAGCTGTTACTATAGAGAAGTTAGATCTGTCATGCTTTAAAGTTCTTCTCATCAATTTGTTATTAATATGTTGTGCTAGTTGATTAATTATAGGAATATATTGCTAAATGGCTAATACAGTGAGCTTGCACTAATAATTGGAAGAGGAAGGTTGGGTGGAACTTTTAAGGAGAATTGTCTCATCATTGCATCAGATCATCATTCATTTCACTTGCGTCACAGTGTTATTTTTAAAGCAGAAATTTCTAAATAGAATTAGGTGCATAGCAAATATAATTCAATAAGCTCTCTACATTCTTGCTGTACTTATTGTGGCTCATAATTTTGCTAAGAATTATACCAATAGTAGGTTTCTTAGAGAAGAATGACCTAGGCTAGGTATCACTTTACTATAGTTAGCTTAATATTTTTGGTAGGGTTAACGACAAACTTTATCAGTCATAAAGCAGGATCTTTTAGTTAATAACATATCCAAAGATATGACTTTCAATATAGTACAATGATGTTGTGCAATCTATGTAACCGACCTCATCTAGTGGAATAAAGTCTTTATTATTGTTGTTGTATTGTAGTATTGAATTATTCATATCAAAGTTTAGCAATTTGTATTTATTTATTTTTTTTAATTTTAAATTTTGATAATAATTTTATAAAACATCAAATCCAAATTATCCAAATGTTAATGGCTATAAAGATAGAAGAGAAGGGGAAGGTAAGAATTGGGGTTTCGAACCACCTTAATGTGCCCCCTGTTGCCCCTTAGTTTTACCCTACTTTCCAAAATTTTTTTTGTTTCTTTGAATCATTAGATTCTACATAAAATAAGTGACATTTTAATATCTTATTGGCAAAAAAAATGGTAATACTTGTGTAGTGTTTCTTTTTTAATTTAAAGTATTAAATCTTTAAAAAATAGTAAAAACATTGAAACTAATACCATTTTTTTATCTATAAGATATCAAAAGGTCGCTTATTTTATGTAGAATCTAATTATACAAAGAAATGAGGGGAAAAAAATTTAGGAAAGAGAGTAAAAATAAGAAGCAGAAGGAGGCGCAATAGGGAGGAGGCAGCAGACACCCCCTCCTACTCAGATATGCTATGATCATCACCTTGTTATAGATATCTATATATATGTTGGCAATATATTTATATGTATGTGTGTGTGTGTAAATCCTTATTGCAATGAAATGAGGTTGATGTGGAGTTGTAAATGAGTAATAATTATCAGACCTTGGTTATATGAGAGATTCATCAATTCAAAATGAGTCAAAAGTGATAGGGCTAGGTTTAGTTCTCTGCACGCAACACGCTGCATCATTCTTTAAGATGTCGAGATTCAAATGAGTCAAATAATAAGCGAAACTTCAAATGCAGAGACGTTATATACATATTTGGCAAAAGAAAGGGACAGGTTATATATACTTAGCACTATATATCTATATAAGAGATTAAATTCAAAACGAGTCCATAATAATGACACAAACTAGACATCAATGCAAGACAGGATACACACGTATATTTATATTCTTTATCTTGTCTTTAATATAAGAACAATTGATTTTTTTGGAAGATTCAAAAGGAAAAATAAGTTACTTTAAAGTATTTATATTTATCATTTTCTCTATACTAATTTACCTAATTTATAAATTGATATATAATCGAATAACACACAACATATACGATAATTAAGTAGTTTATTTATTTCTTTTCATCTCTAAAAAAAATCAACTGGATCTTATTTTAATGATCCGAGGAGTATATATAAACTGTGATATCTTGCGTGTGCTTTTGACATGCTTCTCAGTTTAAGTATTAATAGCTTTTACCTAAAACCCTGCCTCATTCTTCTGCTCCAACTTCACCTACGCCTCCCCTCCTCTTGGCCATTAGCCATGCTTCTTCAGCTGTTTTAATACAAACAAACGTTTATATTAAGGCATTAAGATGAAAATGAAGTTAAGTATTAGAAAATGCTTCTATGATGTTAAGAACCTAATTAAGGAGTTAATATTAGTCTTAAATGTAATACATAATTTATGTATTTATCAATTTTTCCTTAAATTAGTCATGTTGACATTCCCTCAATAATAATCAAGTGGGGGGGAGTTAAGGAAGATAATTAAGGTGTTGTAGAAAATATATATATATATATATATATGTGTGTGTGATCTTAACTAATTTAACTAACTTTCTTAATCTAATCAGATTAGTTAATTAGGTTTTATATTAAGGATGGAGAAGTATTATTATCTAAATAATATAGATATAGTTATAATTAAGTTTACAATTTTGACTCTTTGAGCCGTATAAATTCATACTTTATTAAAATTAATATATCCATTGAAAAATTCTTTTAGTCCTTTAATTTTTAACTCACTTATAACTTAATTCATCAATTATGACCTGGTGCCACTTAGTCTCTAAACTGTTGACTTGTCTATGACTCATCCACTTTTCACTTTTTATATTATAATCCTTATCATCTAAATACAACTCATGATTCTTAGTCATCCTAAATATCTATACACACATGCGTATTTATGTGAGAGATTCATTCATTCAAAATGAGTCGATGAGGAGAAGGACAACGATCATGAAGAAACTAGGCTTCAATACACATGCACATAAATACACGCTGCATGTTTCTTATATAAAATTGAGATTCAAATCAAATGAGTCATAACAGAAACTGAACATAAATAAATACAACATTCAGTGTGTGTGTGTGTGTAAACATGTTTGTAGAGTATTTTATTAGAGCTCTCCGATTTCTGCCATGCTTCTCTGTTTAAGTATTAAATGCTTTTACCTAAAACACTTCTTCACTCTTCTGCTCCATATCTTCCCTGTGTGTGTGTGTTATTTGTATAATACAAACAAACATTATTGAATCATATTTTAGGCAACCGATTGGTATGCAAGTGAAATACAATGACATTATGTTGAATCGAAGGTGAAGGAATAATCGTTTGAATTATGAAAATATGTCTCGATTTTGGTACAAGACAGACATATATCCTACCTATGATATCAGACCACAGATATATGATTTTCCTACATTATCTTTACAGAGGAGCGACAGGTTTTTCTAGAAGCTCCTTTAACAAGCCAAACACGCACGTCCAAGGTCTCAACTTTTCAAATCAAGTTTAACACGCGATTCTAATATATTTCATGGCTTGTTTAGAATGGCAATTAGAGCCTTCAAAATTAGTTTCTCAACCATAATTTACAACATACGAGGTAATTGTATTGTATGTAAGAGGAATTTTATTTAAGCCTACTTAAACATACTTATGATAAGCAGCTCCAAACATGTACACAAAGTCTATTAGACTCTTTGTTGGGTAATCATGTATTCTTATAACATTTATAACTCTAACGATGAACGAAGAATTACTATTATTGAAGATGGCATGGGAGAATGTTATCTCTATTGATCTTTCTCTTCATTTACTTTCTATTTAATACCTCCACTATTAGATTAAATTTCAATGGTTGAGATTTGTTCCATGATATTTATTATATTTAATGTTATAATAATATTTGACATAGTATTAAATCTCTACATTTGAAACTTAATCTAATGGTGGAGACATCAAATGGAGAGTATATGGGGAGGGGGATCAATGATGACACCCCTCGCCCATGATTCCTCATCCATATTGTAATACCCCGAATTTTGAGACTTGAGGTTAGAGAATAAGCCTGAGATTAGTGGATTGCTAAGCTCCGGTTTAGCAAGATCCCAAATTGTGATTAGGGGTTAATGACTACAAAAGTGGACGTGGTTAGTGATTAATGAACCCTTTTAAAGAATATAAAGTGGATTGTAGCCGCTTATGTTATGAGCAACACCAAAACCCTGTATTTGAGTTCAATTGTGGATTAACATCTAAATTGACTTAGAATAGAGGGAAGAATTGAATGGGGTATTGTGATGGAAATGGTGTCATGTTGTGGTATTTAATCATTGGAATTGATTTAAATTGGATTGGACACATTGGTAGCAAAACTGGAAATGCTGTCCAGTGTGAATTCTGTCTGGGCAGTCTTCTCGTGTGGACATTGTTACTAGGAAAATGATGTCAGAAAATTATGAAACTTTCTAATATTAAATTTCACATCCCAAGCTTTAAAATGGACATATAATTTGTGACATTTCATGTTGGGAACTGGGAGATATGACTGTCCAAATTTTGAGGTCGAAAATGGACTCTGTTTTGGGGCAGTGATGAAATTTGTGTAATTCTGGAATTGTGAGGTGATTTCTAGTATTGGTAAATATTTTTCCTATAAAGAGGACTTAAATAGCTTTCATTTGGCTTTAGAATCACCTCATTTATATTTTTCTAGAATTAGTTATGATTTTGCAAAATTTAGGCAGAAATCTGCGAAAAATCCGAAAATTGAGAATTATGACATCATCATGTTACATTGATGACATAAGCATAGGATATGTTATTAAACGGTTTTTTCCTTCTTCCTCCTCATTTCTGATGCTGAGAACAACTAAAATAGAGAGAGAGAGAGAGAGCATATGGGATCTTTAGAGAGAGAAAGAGGAAGAAATCTCGTAAGGTAAGCCCATTTCTCCGACGATCTAGCTCCTAACGTATATAACCTTATTCCTAAGCTTCTCTTCTACATGGATTAAGGTACTTGAAGCTTAATTTTTCTATTTAAAAGGGGCTAGGGTTCAGCCATATTGAGTAAAAGCCAGAGGGAGCTTGAGGTAACTTCCGAAACTTCAATCTTTGATTATTCTGGCTGCTGTGGTTGATTTAATCGATGAAATTTCACCGGATTGTCTTTGTTTGTAAATTTGGAAAATGGGTTGGCCTAGGGGTTATGCTGTCCAAATTGGGTCTTAATGTTAGTTGTAACCAAATGTAATGGTTAATAAAGTGGTTAGGAGTAGAAAGAAACATGTTTACGGAGCCGAAACTGAAAAACCCTAATTTTCCCCGGAGTACTTGTATATTTCGGTTATGGCTATAAATGGGTCTTAGAGTTGGATTTTCAATGATTTGATGGTTCCATTGAGTTCAGGAGCGAAAATTAGGTGGGGTTACAGTTGGTCACTTTTTCAGAAAAGGCCGAAAAAACATAATTACGAAAACGCCCCTGAAACCCTTAAATTGGGGCTGCCAAGGGTAAATTTGTAAATTGACATTGAATTTGATAATTCTGAGTCTGGAAATGGATTCCTTGGGTGAAAATATGTCAGAATAGCCCATGTCAAAATTTCAAGAAAAGTACAGCCGGACCGGGTACTGCGGGGCCGGGCCGGGTCCCCGGGGGTATTTTAGTAATTTTACAATATAGCTTCATATAACCCCTAGAAACACTATGGAAGTATCTAAATAATACATTTGACATTGTAGGATCGAATGTGAAGCCTCGAGTTGTTGGCACGTAAATTGAGGAGAAAAGACTGGAGGTAGGGAACTTATCTTTCCTGTATACTCTGATAACTGTATTAATGTGTTGATGCATGTTATTGCTTTGCTTGATTATGTGGAACATGTATGAATGATTTGAAGCTATGTTTCAATATATGCTATGGCCATATGTGTATCGTTTGAAGCATTGAGCTTATAGATTTGTCATTGTATGTGTGCATGAGTTATGTGATGCAAGCGTGTCATGCATTAAACACTTATCTTGCCTGCATATTGATAATGTTTCCCTACTGAGATTCTCTCGAATCTCACCCTCCCTTACTAACAATTTAGACAGGGCAAGTGGCTCGTGGAGGGAGCGGCAGGACTCATTCGAGATGAGATTGTGAAATCCCCATTTGAAGAATTGTAATGGGCAATTGTGCCCTGTATATCTTTAGCAAAGGTATCTACCCGAGATTTCCGGGATTTTGTTGTACACTCTGATATGTAAATGTGATGTAACTGCATAAGGTAATTATATTCGAGTTGTGGAATTTGAGACCAGGGTAAGGCAGAATCTTTGAAAATATTTGTGAAAACCCTTCTGTAAGGAAGGGATTGTAAATGAGTTTGATTATTATTAGTCTCTATTTCATTTTAAAGTACGTATTTCGAATCATAATTACGAAGGGGGTTACACATATGCTTTTTGTAAAAGGCGATTCTCAAATTTTAGTTTTTCAAAATCATTTTTATAGTTTATTGTCAAACTATCAAACAAGATAATCTCTGCTTTTTAATGAGTTATTAGGATTTGACTAGATGTAGTTTATTGTATCAAATTTGAAAAGGAGTGAGTCATTCATAATTTATGGAGTAGTGTGACTTCCATAAATTTATATTAATATATTGATTAAGCTTAATTTTAATCCAAAACAATGAAAACTTTCTATCTCCAGTTTTAAATAATAACAGCAAAATTAGTATTCATTAAAAAGAAGGAGCAAGATTTGTATTTTGAAGAAAGAATATTAATTTGATAAAGTAAAAGGAAGAATCCTATATAAGTCCTACTGAAATAGCAAAATCTAAAATTAGGCATACACTTTTAAGAAATTCTTAATTAGGCTAAGAGGTCTTGTTAGGGGTTTTTTTATTGTTATTAAAATACCAAAATGTACCTCTATAATTAAAAAGGAAAATTGAATGTAGATATAAGCTTAATTTTGGTTTTGATTATTTCAACTGGATTTAATTGAGATTTTCTCTTTGATCTTAGTTTGTTTATTTGTTTGTTTTTGTTAGTATGTAGTAGCTCCTAAATTGTTACGCAACTCAGTAGATCTTCCAACTCTTTCTAGTACTATGCATATCCAATTAGCCGCACCACGCACCTGCAAATAACAAAGTTCATTCAAGCTATGCTCCAGGACACTTTCCTTAAGGGCTATTCTGCAACTACCGTCAAATAAGAAGAGGCCCAGGATTAAATGAAACCTTCCTATAAAATAGGGTGAGCACAACTAGGGAAGATAATAGAACTCGTTAGTATAAAAATATGCCACAGGAGGAAGAGAGGTGCTCAAAAGTTCAAGAGCAGAGTATTTGGACCTCTTGTAAACACCTCCTTATATAGGTAAAAGAATGAGACATTGGGCAGCTGAATAAAGAATATGTAAATGCCCATTAAACCTTCATGAAGCCATTTAATAGCCATTAAACAAATGTTTTTAAACGTTGGGATGCAGTAAATTAAAGTTTTTTAAAAAATTTTGCTTCATGCATTATGGTGTAAACATATTACAAACCATTAACCTTTAATAATGAAATATCAATTTCCAAATCATAAAGCCTTGCAACGTCCAGATTTCTCTTCAAACACAAGCAATAAATGGCATCAAAATAATTAAAAGGTTCCAAAGTATTTAATGTGTATATTATATTTCACAAATAAAACTAGTAAAAAAAACATTTTATAAATAACTATGAATTTTTCAAGAGGTCTCTCAAAAAACACCAAATCCATCCTTAACTCGTGCGTAGAGGAAATTGCCAGATTTCCATGTGGTGTGTCATTGTGTGAGTTCATTTTTCCTCTTACACTACTACAGAAGGGACTTTTAACTTCTATTTTTATGCCCTTTAGATGACCGTTTTCAGGGGGACACATTACTATAAAAGAGGGATTTAACGGTGGCCCTTTTTCTATGCTTCTTTGAGGAAGCGCAGTAGGTAATAGGTTTTTTTTAGAAAGGTTTAGAAGCTACTGTGCTTCTTAATTTAAGCACCAGAGCTTAGTACACTACTATGGAAGGGACTTTTAACGACCATTTTTTGGCCCTTTAGACGACTATTTTCAGGGGGTCGTCTATCTCAGTGTTGTTGAAAATTCGAGAAAAGACGACTATTAAAAAATAGTCGTTGTATAGGAGATACAACAACTGTTTTCCATAAAACAGTCGTTGTATCCAACAGATACAACGACTGTTTTGAATAATGCCATCAAATACAATGACTGTCATCATAATGCCATCTCAACTTCTTTTCTTCTTTCGCTTTAGCAAACATTCGTTTGAACCACAGTATGATTGGAAGATACCACAAAACCTTTAGAGGTTGCTTTTTATTTGTCTCATCACCACACCTATTACCTTTCTTCACTTTGTATCTAGAAGTTTTACATTTCGGACACTCACTTAAGCCTTCATATTCATTTCTATAC
This sequence comes from Inga laurina, assembly GCA_963855925.1. NCBI lineage: Eukaryota > Viridiplantae > Streptophyta > Magnoliopsida > Fabales > Fabaceae > Inga > Inga laurina. The sequence goes on along the minus strand of OY979704.1, from coordinate 64,976,127 downwards.
AATACGCAATCATTAGGGCAAGCATGTATCTTTTTATACTCCATACCCATCGTAGATAATATTTTCTTGGCCTCATACATACGATTTGGAAGTACATTATCCTCTGGAAACATATCACACAACAATTCTAGTAACAATGTGAAACTACTGTCGGTTCACCCACAAGTTGCCTTTAGGTTGACCAAGTGCAAAATGCCTGACAAACGTGTATACTTTGTACACTCAGGATACAAAGGTGTCTCTGCATCACTTCGTATGTTATCATATACAGGAGTTTGTGCAAAACATTCTACCTCAACATCGTGAATCATGTTCTCCATTCTATTGTCATCTCCAACCTCCAAAACTTCCTTCTCACGTGACGCCCAAGGGGTTCCTTCCTCACCATGCCATATCCACCTTGTGTACTGAAGATTTATTCCATCACAAAGTAAGTGATCCCTTATATCATCAACATCCCATAGACTCTCATTTAAACAGTTGATACATGGACAAAAATACTTCCCATTTTTACTAGGCGCATTCATTTTAGCAAATTCAATAAAGTTTTCTACCTTATTCTCATATTCTTCACTAATTCTTGAAGCATTCATCCAACGGTGATCCATTTTATTACCACCTAATCCATTTTCACAGACACTCAAGTTTAGAACAGCTATATGAAACACTCATGACACACTGTAAAAACTAACAGTTCAAATTTATCACGCTTACAACAAATAGTAGCACCATGATATCCTCAGGTTTCAAAATCTTTCATCAACAAGCAATAACATAACTTACCAGCTAATCCTTAGCTTCCAAGGACACTATGTTTGTGATTGAGGATTTGGAAGAAGATTCTATAGAGGCAAGGATGTAGTAGGCCGGCAACCCAAGGAAAAACGATAGCAGTAGTGATACCTGCAGGTTTATGAGAGTTATTTAGACATAAGGGGTAATATTTAGAACATTTCAGGTCAAATGACCTTGATTCAGTGTTTCTTATATATATAAAAAATTATCATATAATTTCTTTGATTTATAATGACCCTCCATGTTTTGTGTCACTAGCTTACTATATTTAGTGTAAATTTCAATTTATATACTGATACATGAATTGTTTATTTAAAACATTTCTATCAATATTATAAAATAACTTGATTAGATTAGAATTATAGAGTATATTTATATTCTTAAAATACTTTTAATAAAAGAAGAAAAAGTACACTGAGTTTTTTCCTTTTTTAAGGAAAAGCATTTAACTATAGTCTCATATATAAAATATTTAGATTTTTCAATTTTGCATTTACAAAGTTGAATAAAAATATTTAAAAGGACATAAAAAATAAAAAAAATCCTCAAGTTGTAGAATCATTCTCTTTTTGACCTGGTAATATAAATTTAAAATTTCAAAATAGAACAATAAACAATTTATTTTAAAAAAAAAACGTTCATGTTTTGGAATCATTGCATTACAACTTCAATACAATTAGAAAATAGGAATCCAGTGGATTTTGTCTCTATATGATCCAACACGAAGGAAATGAAATACAGAGTAGGGTGCATGTGCTTCTCGAGATATCATTACCTCAAAAGTAATTAATTAGATGAAATTACTATTATTTGTCCATGATAATATCATAAATTAAAATTAAATCCAAACACAAAGCAAACTAGACTAATTTACTTGTATAAATAGAAATGATGTCTTATTTTTAATTATTCTTTACCAAAAACGGAAGGAACTCATGTATTCCATATATCTAAGAAATATCAAACACGCAACCTCCTAATTTTCAAATTTAATTTTATTACACAACCATGTTTTGTTCTCGTTGATTTGTTTTCTTTATACTATGCATCATTGTTTCCCCTCTCTTCTCCTCTCCCATGCTGTATATAACATACCCAAATTATATAAAATGAAATAATGTATAGTGTCTAAATATATATATCATTATTCATGATAATAAGAGATTCAATAATGTGACCAAAAGAAAGTTAGTCCAAACAAACGTGTTGTTTAGCTAATGGCAAGTTGTGCTAACTTAATTAGTGATATGAAATTCGATTGGGTTGAATCAATTGGGTGATGCAAATAATCATTTTACAATGGTAAAGAATTACCTAATACCTACTCTGCATTTGGAATATTTCTGATTTCTATGATATATTTAACAACCACCACCAATATCTCAATCACATACTTTTTTTCCAGAATAGCACAACCGAAGTTCAAGATGCCTAGATTCAGTCACAACCGAAGTTCAAGATGCCAACTTTTTTTCCAGAACAGCACAAATTGACATCCAAATGAACAAAACAACTAGAAACAGAAAAGGGAAACTTACACACACAACGGAATAGACCAAGATCAGAACCACCAATGTTGTCTTCTTTATGCGAACACCAAGTATGAACTACAGGACCGAATAATAGAGGCTAAGAAGAGAAAACCAAAAGCAAAAAAACCAGAGCAAGGAAACAGGGCAACCTACTTGCGTTGCTTGCTGCTCGGACTGCGAAGAGGGAAAGCGAAGCTCAAACCTGCATGCGACCGAGAGGGAATGGAGGGACTGTGAAGACGGTGGACATCAGTGAGGGACAGAGGACAGAATGCAGGAGAAAGAGATAGGCCAAGAAATTTGGGGAATGCAGCTCGTGGAGACACGAAAATAAGGGTTCAATTAGCGCGGGGAAGAATGATAGAAATGCGCGCTGAAGAATTGGGGAAAAGTAGATCACTTTCAACGACTGGTTTATAAAACCAGTCATTGAATCCAGTTTCAACGACTGGTTTTAAAACCAGTCGTTGAAACAATAGGTTTCAACGACTGGTTTTATAAACCAGTCGTTGAAAACAAGGTTTCAATGACTAGTTTTTAAACCAGTCGTTGTAAACAAGGTTTCAACGACTGGTTTTTAAACCAGTCATTGAAAATGAAGTTTCAACGACTATTTTCCTTGAAAACAGTCGTTGAAACTTCAGTTCAGTGCCACCAGTTCCTGGAGTTGCTTTTTTACTACTGGTTTCTCAAAACAGTCGTTGTTTGGTGTCGTGGAATCATGTTCTTGTAGTAGTGGTACTTGGTTTGTGGGGCATTTTCTTAAAAGAGCACCATACAAAAAATTTATTTTTTTAAGAAAAAAAAGAAAGCCAACGCTACAACACTTCTCTAGAAAGCGCCATAGCTAGTATAACTTTTTAGCATTTTTTTATTTGAAAAAAAAAACTTATCCAACACTTAACAATAAAGTTCCATATAATTTTGAAGCATCAAATTTATTATAACGCATTAATGTTCAGAATCTCTTGTTGTTGAAAGTGAAAAAGGTTCTTTTAAGAATTAATTATCCACTATATTCGTCTAATTTAACAAAAAAAAAAATCTCTAATATGAAGTTTAATTTGCTGATTATTCACTTGATTAATTTTATTTTCTCCTACTTCCAAAACATTAAAATCCTTCACCCAGTTGCTTGTTAACAACTTTCTTTGCATTGCAATTTCTGTTTGTATCGAAAGCCCTCACATCTCGATCTCTTTATACTATGATGAAATTTGGACTTTGGATAAAAAAAAATTATTTTAAAAAAAATATTTCAAAAAAAATATTTGAAAAAAAAAAGAAACTTGGTCGGCGCTTGCATTGGTGACAGGCGCTGACCAAGGATTAAAGCCTTGACTGGCCCTTGCCACCAAACCTTGGTCGGCACTTGCGACGTCCAGTGCTTCCCTGACAAGGCCACTCTATGGCCTTGTCGCATGCCTGCCAAGCTAGCCCTTAGCAGGCATGCAAGGCTATAATTGCCTTGCACATTATATATTTCTAGACTTAGTACTTGGCCTTTAGAGCTGAGCAAGGAGCTAGCACGTTAGAGATCAGAGATAGAGCTTCATCACCTTCATTCATCTTTTATATTGTAAGGACATGCACCCAAGCTGATCAATTAAGGCAATCCACAAGCTCCACTGACAAGTCGAAGTTAATTAAGCAAGCAAGCTTCCTTCCTCATTTAGTTTATATTGTTTTGGCATTGTTTTAGTATGTTTTTTTCCATTTAATGTGCCAATTAATGCTTTCCATTAGAATTATTTCATTAGGGGGTTTTAGATTTTTTTTTGTATTTGAACTTATTTTATTTTCTTTTTTTCATTTAATAATAACAAGAAGCCAAGAACTTGTAGTTAATTTCACTGTTCGGTTATATATATGTGTGTGTGTGTCATGTTATCATGATGAAATAATACTTCATGGCTTTATGATTTGCACTGTGATCAGAACTAGAGGAGTAAGCACTGAAGATGCCAAAGAAGCTAGCCACTATCATTGTATATATTTGGAAAACTAGACTTCTCAAGTCTTAATAATAATAAGACTATTAATTTGTCTTTTTTCATATCAATATTTTTGGTCAAACTTACTTTAGATTACATGTTTGAAAAAGTATTGGACAATTTATTTTTTTATAAGGATGCCGTATTTTTTTTAATATATTATGGATTCAAAGACGCTTTTAAGTGAAGGCTGGAGCTTTATAATGCCTTCTATGGCGCTTTCATTGAAAGCACCGAACAAGGTGACACTTTGACTAGCACTTATAAATAAAGTGCCGTTCAAGGTGACTTAAATTTTCTCTCCCTGCCATTTGCAGCCATTTGCCCCCACCCTTATTGTCTTTCTTGCACATCCTCCAGCTCTCCGTATCCAACACTAATTGGTCCACCATGTTATCTACATTTGGTTCCCACTTACCTTTCCTTGTCTATTGTCTCTACTCCCTGCTCTCTTCAACAGCGAGATTTAGAAGCTTCATTGGCCCCCACTTTTTGATTTTCTTGTCTCCTCGTGCACATTTCTTTGGATCTTTTTGGTCACCGCATTATGTTATAGTACAAAGCTTGGTCACCCACATTCTGTGCTTTGTCTGAACCTCCTACAAAAAGTTTCCCAGCTCGTAAGTGTTTTAGATATAAGTTTAAGATTTTTTTTTGTTAAAGTCTGTAATAAATCTTATATGTATACGCTCATCATTTTTGTTCAGGTTTTTAGTTGAAATTTCAATAGTCTCCTTAATGTCTTAAAGCTTGGTCTCCATTTGTTCCCTGTCTCAGCCTACAAAAGTTTCTAGCTTGTAAGTCTTTATGTATTTTTTTTGTACACAAGCTTAAGTCATACATTTTTTTATTTCCTTTTAAATTTTGATGCCTGAAGATTTGTCATCAATTTCGAACAGTTGATAGCCTAAAGATTTCTTAATTGTCCTGACAATCATTAAAGGAGTGTTGAACCAGAGCATTAAATATTATTGAACTATGTAATATTCCTTTGATTTATTTTATTGTCAGCTGTGGAAAATTATTATGATGTTGCTGGATTAATGGTTGATTTAATACTTGGAAAACTTAAAATTTGAGGATGTTGTGCTACTGATTTTTTTAAAATAAATGGTGAAACATAAAAGTAATTAGCAACTGTAAGAAGCAAGCAACTAACCAGTTTTAAAAATATGTTTAAAGTATGGATCCAAAATGGATGTCATATGATCGATGCTTAAGGGAATATATAGATGGGGTGAAAGAGTTTATTACATTTGCAAGCAAGCATACAAATGATCCTAACAAAATCTTGTGTCCTTGCTTATCCTGTTGTTATGAAAAATGGATTAGTCCAATTGACTTGCTAGATCATTTAGTTTATCATGGAATTGATCAATCATATACCCGATGGACAAAGTACATTGAGATGGATCATTCACATAGTGATTGGATGAATACCACGATCGGCCCTTCGAATGAGTTTGATCAAAGCATGTGTGATGATGAGGACGATGGTCTTCAAGAAATGCTAAATGCAGTCGAAGGGATGCTTCATGACTGTTTTCAAGAATTTGAGAAGTTAAAAGGTGATGCAGAGAAACCATTATATATTGTTAGTACTAAATATACAAGATTGCTAGCAGTGTTGAAATTGTACAACTTTAAAGCGCGATATGGCTTGAGTGATTCAGGTTTCACTACACTGCTTGAACTTGTGCAAGATATGCTACCAAAAGAAAATGTATTTCCTACCAAGACATGAGAGGCAAAGTGAATACTTTGCTCTACAACTGGCATGAGTTATGAGAAGATATATGTATGCTCTAACGATTGCATATTATTTTGAAAGCAGTTTGCAACGTTAGAGAAGTGCCAAAAAGGTCCGTTGAAGGTTGTATGGCATTTTCCCATTGTTTTGAGATTCAAGCGACTGTACAGTAATATTGAGATTGCTAAGCTATTGACATGGCATACCAATGAAAGGGTTGAAGACACCAACCTTAGGCACCCTGCAGATGCCCCTCAATGGAAAAAAGTTGATCATGACCACCTTGACTTCACGAATAAAGCAAGGAACCTACACCTTGCACTTTCATCTGATGGAATCTGTAACCCCTTGCCTTAATAAGCGTAATTATAATTCGATAACGCATAACTAAAATGGATTGGAGACCAACGGATAATTTATAACTCATTATAACTCCCTCCTTATAGTAGGGTTTTCACAAATTCTTTCAAAACATTTCCCTATCCTAGTTTCAAGTTCAAGTTTTGAATATAATTACCCTGTGCAGTTATATCACATTAATACATATCAGAGTGTAGAACAAAAATCCCAGCAACCCCCAGGTGTCTTATATGTACTAAGGGTTTACAAGATTCCCTTTTTGGGGATTACATAACTATATTCCAATATAATATTTACATTTCAAAACTATATAGCAATCCCAAATCCCAAATAGATAATAGACAATCCAACACAAAATATCCCTACAAGGTCCTAGCTGCTCCTGGTCGTCCGTTTCTCATTGGAGCCACTTGCCCTGTCTGTAAGGTTAGTCAATTTTGAGATTCAAGAGAATCCCAGTAGTAATAAATCACTCATACAATATATAAACACATAGCATGTAAGATCACGTTTAGCAGTAACACAATGGTACATGGCTCATGCCACATACGATAGTAGTCACGACTGCATACTCAATGCGACATCTTTCGCAGTAATCTCTATGCTCAGTACAACAGCTTTCGCTATAATCTCTATGCTTAATACGACAACTTTCGCTATAATGGTAGCAGTATCTAAAAGCATCACAATGCATGACAACATACATACAATGCTTTATACATAGTATAAGAGAAAAAGTCACTTCCTTATTCTTTCCGAGAGTGCTCGGGCATGATTCGTTCACAATCATAGCAAATATCGAACCCTATAGATCAAAATAAAGAACAACAGATTAATTATCTACTCCAAATTCTTTACTTTCATCATACTTGAAGTCGATTATCATTTGGACTCTTTAGGTGGCTATTAGAAGCCCAAATATCTACCTAAAGGGTTGGGAAAGATCATACCAAAACCACCTTTCAAAAGTGAAAAATACTAATTTTTGGGGATTGGCTGCGACCCAAACATCCACTAGCAGCAGCCAAAAACAGGACAGAAATATTTGGGCCACGACCTATAATTTGCTAGCCGCTGCCAAGAAAATCCTGTTTCTTGGCTGAACTTTCAAAAATCATAACTAATTCCAAAAATATAGAAATGAGGTGATTCCAAAGCCAAATGAAAGATATTTAAGTCCTCTTCATAGGAAAAATATGGATCATTACCAGAGATCACCACAAAATTACAGAATGTCACAGAATTTACCACTGCCCTAAAACAGATTCCAGTTTTAATCACAAACTTTAGACAGTCATTACTCCAAGCACACATAACGAAATGACACAAAATATGTGTCCATTTTGAAGTTTGGAATGTGAACTTTAAGACTGGAAAGTTTCAGAATTGTTAGACACCATTTGCCCATTCCAAACCTCCAGACAACCTGACTGCCCTGTACAGAGTTCTAAGAGACAGAATTTCAGTTTTTGCATATGTGCCTCCAATGGTCCAAAATTCTCAACAAACACCATTTGCACACCAATTTTTTTAAAAGGAACCCATTGGAACCCTAAAACAACCAAATTCAATTTCCATTGACATGTTACACAACAACCACAACATGTCACACCAAAACACAATGAAGTCACCACATTGCAAACCTCTCCAAACCAAAATTCCAAATCAATTTCAATGGCACAAAGGCACACTATGACATCAATTTTACCACAATACACTAGCCTATCCATACATTTTGAAATTTTACCAAAAATCAGGGCAAAATCACAAATTCCCAAGACTCAACCAACGGTCACAATGAATACACCAAAATGTTTCAAATACTCACCTCAACTTCGTCCCAAAGCTAGTTCTTTGTTTTCCCAACTTTCAGTTTTTCTCAAGTTCTCAAACATCACTATTCAAAAATATGAAACCATAGGAATAAAGCTCTTTTCACCATGAACAATATTAATGAAGGTGAGTTGAGCATTTAGGAACAATTTCTCACCTAAAATTCAAGCTCTTCCTTTCTCTTTCTTGCTTAGCTTGGTCGACAATAGAGGAGAGAATAGAGATGAGATGAGTTGGTGAGTATGATGATGAAGGAGGTCAGATTTTTGGGGTTGGGAAGCCTCTTGGCCGACTTTTGGAAGAGGGAAAAGAGAGGGAAAAAGTTTGACAAGTTGACCAAGCCTATGGCCCTCAAATTACCATGTGTCAGCATCCTATTTCCCTTTCTATGAGCTCACATAGGCTTATAAACATAGGATTCCACCTCTTACTCATTCAATCCTAACCATTAATTTCAATTACCAATGAGCTTTTCTCCCCGATACCTGACCAATTGGTTGGTAACTTTCCAATTTGACCATTTTGCCCCTGATTATGACAATTTCACTCAAATCACTTCCAAACTCATTTATATCATTCCAATAACATCTCTATGCACCCCCCTATATTTCAACCCATTTAAACATTAATCCACACATAAACATAAAAATAGGGCTTAGGCATTGATTAAAACACAATCACATTGAATTCAGCGATAATTACATCACTGTTGACATAATTAGCCCTTAATCCCAAATTGGGTCATTACAATTCTTCCCCCATAAAATAAATTTCATCCTTGAAATTTGTCAAGCAACTTGGGCCATAAACTCTAGATATTGTCTATGCATGTCGGCTTCCGCTTCCTAGGTCACTTCTCTCTAGGTCATTCCCCTCTAAATCGCCTTCATATACGGAATGATTCGGTGTTTGAGCCGTCATTCTTCTCGATCAATGATTTGTTTTGGCTCTATAGTATATGTGAAGTTGTCTTGCAACTTGACTTCTCTATACTCCATAATGTGAGATGGATCCGGTTGGTACTTTTTTAGTTGGGAAATGTGAAACATGTCATGCAGTCTGCTCAAGTTTGGGGGTAGGGCTACTCGATACGCAACATGCCCAATCCTCTTAAGGATATCAAAAGGACCTATATACCTCGGGCTCAGCTTCTTTTGTTTAATAGCTCTCTCGATGCCTATAACTGGTGATACCCTCAGAAAAACATAATCACCAACCTCAAACTCTAGAGGCCTTCTCCTCTTATTAGCATAGCTTTTCTATCGACTCTGTGCTGCAAGAAGCCTATTACGAAAGATTTGAATCTACGCTGAGGTTTAATCAACAAGCTCCGGCCCATAAAGCTTCCTTTCAGATAACTCATTCTAGCACAAGGGTGATTGGCACTTTCTCCCGTATAATAAATGATTTCCTGCTTATGGTAATTTTTCTAGATACAGCGTCAAAGGATATTATGTGTGCCCTACAATGGGACATCAAAGATTCTTACCATCAAAACCTTATTGGAGGAAGTGAAAAAAGGATTTCAATGGTAAGTCAAAAAAAGGTAGCCCACCGAAGATATTGACCGGTGCTCAGGTTTTAGAGAAGGTCAAACACTTAGATAACAATTTTAGCAAGCTTTTTGTAAAATAAATCGGGACAAGTAGTTAGAAGAAGAAGTCTATATTCTTTTAGCTTCTATAATGAAAGTAATTATATGTGAGACATTTTCATGATGTGATGCACATAGAAAAAAATATTTGTGATAGTATAATTGGCATGCTGGTCAATATGCAAGGGAAGAGCAAAGACAATGAAAATGTTATGTTAGATTTGGTTAACCTGGGAATCAGAGAAGAATTGGCACTAGTTGAGCATGGGCACCACACATCTTTCTTCAATGGCTCACACTCTATTGAGGAAAGAGAAATGTTACTTTGTGAGTTTCTCAAAGGCATCAAAGTTCCAGAAGGCTATTCTTCAAATATAAAGAATCTTGTATCAGTGAAAGAGTTGAAGCTAAAAAGACTTTATATCTCATGATTGTCATGTGCTAATGTAGAATTTCATACCAATTGATATACGGTCAATCTTACCCAAAAAAGTAAGGAATTCTATAACTAAACTTTACATGTTCTTCAAGTTGATTTGCAGTAAAGTGGTTCATTTAACTAAGTTACAAGATTTGTAAAGGCTTATTGTTTGTACTCTGTGTGAACTTGAAATGCATTTTCCACCTTCATTTTTTGACATTATGGTCCATTTAATAGTATACTTGGTGAAAGAAGCTCAATTGTGTGGCCCAATATACTTAAGATGGATGTACCCAAATGAGAAATTTATGAAAATTTTAAAAGGGTATGTGAAAAATAGATATACACCAGAGGTGTGTATAGCTAAGTGTTATATGGTTGAAGAAGCAAGTGACTTATGTGCTGATTTTCTATTAAATATTGACCTTGTAGGGATCCTGAATCTTATCATGATGGGCAAACATCAGGGAAAGAAACAAGTAGAAAGGATGTAATTAGGATATCAGTGATTGAATAGGAGTAAGCTCACTTCTATATGCTACATAACACTGATGAGGTTGAACCATATGTTGAAGAACATAAGGATGCTCTTTGATTGGTACATGGTGAGAGGAATGAAAATTTGATAACAAAAAAGCACAACCAACATTTTCCAACTTGGTTAAAAGGGCACCTTAATGATGATGTGGAAAGGAATCCTGATTCAATTTTTGAAAACTTATGATAGCTATCGAATGAACCAAGGTTAAATTTATTTTCTTATAATGGTTATGCAATCAACTGTTACATATTCTATACACAAGAAGATGATACAATGAGTATGATGCAGAATAGTAGAGTAACACTTGTTGCTAATTCTTGGCACATATCCAGTGCCAAAGATGTATACCCTATCTACACAACAATATCATACTTTGGTGTCATTGAACGAATATGGGAGTTAAATTACACTATATTGAGGGTACCTATCTTCATATGTAAGTGGGTTAACAACAATAGTAGATTGTGAATAGATAATTTAGGGTTTATCAAATGGATCTTTCTAAAGTTTGGTATAAAGATGATCCTTTCATTTTAGCATTACAAGCAGAACAAGTGTTTTTCTTTCCTAATCTTGTTAAGAAGAAGTGGTCTATTGTACTTCCATCAAATAAGAATCATCAAGAACAAGTTGATGCTAAAAGTAATAAGTATTTGAATATTCCTAAGGATGATCTTTCCTTTGACATGCTATGGTCAAAATATATTAATATAGATGAAGATGACCCCTTATACATGAGACATGATCATAGAGAGGGGACTTGATTTTTAAATCAAACAAGAAAGAGGAAAAGATGATAATGAGTGCCTTCATTTCATGCCTCGTATGTTTTATTACATGTATTCATATATATTAAATTAATTTACTTTCATTTCCATGTTGTGAATGTATGCTAATATTTTGTTTGGTTTTTTTAACTTGTAGGAAAATGGATCCACAAAATGGAGATGAAGTTCCCCAAGCTAAAAATGATGATCAGGCAGCATTTGAGGCCCATATAGCTCGAGGCAAGACCGTAATATCCAAATTGATCAAACTGAGGAATATAGGCATTAGGTAGATCTACAATGGAATAAAAAGGGAAATGTAGTCAGACTGAATACTAGCTCTTTCATTGATTACCTTGAGACTATTGTCAGAGAAAGTGTCCCTATTTCAGTTTTAGATTAGAGACGGGGAACAAAAAATTGTTCTGATATCATCTTGGGTTCTGTTAAGGTTAAACATTATTCTAGCTATCTTGTTTCATGAAATTACAATTTAACATGTGTGCTTTTTTCTTATAGTCTTGTTTCTTGATCGATGAAGATAAAGACAAATATGTGCAGCCAAAATACGGTAAACTTTTGAGAGACTTTCATTCCATTCTTGTCAAATTCTACTTACGGGACAATAATGACAATATCAATCATTTACTGTCAGAGATGTACGATGGAATTATAACTCAAGAGCTGTGGGATGCATTTGTGAGCACACATACTACTACAGAATTTGAGGTAATAAATTATTATTAGCCTTTACGGGGTACATGTAATGTATTTGTAATTAATATTTACTAATGTAAATCTTTGGATGTCAACAGGAAAGAAGTGCGAAAAATCATGCAAATGCATCCAACATGCAATATCGGTATATGAAAGGATTGATATCGTATGCAATATTAGAGCAACAATTAGTAAGAACTAATCACTATTTCATATGAATATAATTTCTTTGATTGATTTTTAACTACAACTAACTTTGATTTGCAAATAGAAGATTCATACTCTAATGTCACAAATATACCAAGACATGATTTGTGGATGGCTAGCTACACACATAAAAAGGGTGACATCCCTAGCGAACAAGCTGGAAAAATAGTGGAATATTGTGTAAGTCATTAATTATACATATAGTAAAGATTTACCTTTCTTAAATTATTCTTTTTTATAATAACTACTGTTGTTGCAATTGTTTTTGTGATAGCACATAATGATGCAAGAGCAACCAAAGTTATTGGATTATGTTGGTCGTGACAATTTGCTCAGTAGAGCTCTTAAAGCTTCTGAGTATACTGGTCGTGTTCAAGGTACTGGTTTTGCAGTAACCCGAACATCTTACTTTGGATCCCAAAAGCGATCCAACAAAAATGACTTCTTGCAACTAAAGGAGGAGGTTGCTAGTTGCAAGTAGGAGATGAGTGTGCACACGCGTTTGCTGGAAGAGCAAAATGTGTTATTGAAGGCTCAACTTGATGCCTTGCTACAATCTAGGCAAGCACTTAGTCCAGCGTATGATAGCACAAGTGCAAGGGATCGTTGCCCATCCACCCCTAAAGTCCCTATTCCTTTGGTAAATAATTTCCTTTATAGTTAACTTTTTCTTATGTTATATATTAGTGTACCTGCATATATTAATTATATGTTTTATATTGTGTATCAGAGTGCAGGTTGCATGTTGATGAGTCTTTTAGGCACGTAGTTATTGTAGGCGTGGCCTACAAAACTGACAATGATATACTTCATAATTCATGATTGCCCCTAAACACACTTCAAGTAAGGGTTGATGTATGCACAAATGATGGCGTTGTCCTACCAATCCCTTCTCATGATGAACAGACAGTAGTCAAAGAAGTTGTCGATGGTTATGTTGCATGGCCAATAGGTCTGTTTGAGCCTTATCAAAATGTAGTTAATTACAATTTTGTCTACTTTTTTATGCACTTCCATCTACAACTACATGATTTAATTTCATGATTTTTATAGGTTGCTGGTCGACATAAAGGAAAAAGAATTGAAGGGGTTAGAAAAAAAACTCAAAGTGTTCAGCAACCCAACATAAGTCCCAATCCTCAACCATCACCAGAAGTAACAGACAAATAGTCTCATATCCCTAACAATTGGCATTGTTGGCACTACATTTGTGTAGCCAATGAGGTCAGGAAATACCTTTCTATAGCGAAATCTATCACACAATGATAAATGATCCAGTCAATGGTAGTGTACTGAAAAAAATTATTACTCGTTGATGAGTTAGTGCGACATCCATCAACATGTGGATTAGGTACTTTATTATCATCATCTATCACTCTTGTTATTATTCATCATTTAATTTTTTTTGGTTTTAATGACATCGTTTGTTTTCTATAAAGGCACTTATACCATGATCTATTAGAAGGAACATCAGTCATGCATAGATTTGTATTTGTCAACCCACTCCTCCTTGGCCAGCAAAGAGGGAGTGATTTGGAAGGACGATCTAACGATCTTAAGGACATCTTCATGCCGAGAGCAACCCCAAATATGTTCTTTATTTTTCCATACACTCCAGGGTCAGTTATTTGTGACAATAATTTAATAACATATGTTTTTTTACATTGGATTTTGCTTGTTATCCATCCTACGTTCTTTGGACGCCCTCATATTTACTATGTGGATCCTCTGGTGGTTGGTTATCCACAGAATCGGCCTAGTATAATGTTTATAGTCAATAAGTAAGTGTATAGGTGTGTGTGTGTGTAAATATTTTCATGTGTGTTTATTGAATAACAAAAATTAATCAGTCACTACTTGTTTTGTAAGTGCATTAACTGCTTACTGAAGCAAGATTGGATTGAGCTATTCTACATATAAAGACCTAGTCAAAACCTATATCTAGAAGAAGATTGCGGTGCTTATATATGAATTTTTTTTGTCAAAATTGTCATTCAAAATTTTTTCTTTAAAAATTGACTTTACTATTTCTTTATATTGTTGCAGTGCCCATTCCAACCAAACGACAATGATTGTGGTTATTATATTATGAAATTTATAAAAGATGTATTTATTCATCATGATCTAAATTAGATCCCTGCAAAAATAAGTTCAATCTTTTACTGTAGTTCATACTATGTATTAAATTTAATTTCCAAGTATTTAAATTAATTGATTTTTAATGATTTTAATTCGTTCTATAGATCAATTTTATGAGTATTATGAAGATCAACGTTATGACCAATTGACTGACCAACAAGTGGATGAAACCATTGAGGAATGGTGTGAATATATGGTCAGGTAATTAGCTAGGTACATCTGTTAGGTTGTTTCTTGCCTATTCTTGTATGTGTTGTTTATTCTATAAATCAGTTGTACAGTACAATTTGTTATTACGTTGTAATTCAATACATACAATTAATAATCATTTTATGAATTAGTTATGTGTTGTTTCTCATTTTGTTTTGATAAATTGCATTCAAGAAAAGAAAATAACTACGTAAAATAATATTAAAAAAAATCCACCTCATACAGTGCTTCTCTAGAGAAGGGCTATAGGAGAATATAAACTCCTACAATGCTTCAAGAATAAAGCATAGGAGTAGGCACCATGCCTCCTCCGGCTCTTCAATCTTGAAGCTCTGGAGGAGGTTCCTCGGCCTCTTCCAGCGCTTCATTCTGAAGCACAATAGGAGCCTTAGGAGGCTCTTATGGCACTTGAGCATGAAGCACCATAGGAGCCTCCTATGGTGCTTCATGCTTAAGAGCCAAAAGAGGCCTCCTCCGACGCTTTTTCAACTTCAATTAAAATAAAAAAATGGTAAGCGATGATGCTTTTAGAAATTTAAGAAGCGCCATAGCTTGCTTTTCAGCATTGACACCTATGGCGTTTGGTAAATGTGAAGTATTCATAAATGTAGGCACCATTTATTAGTTTTTTTGTAGTAGTGACCTGTATGTAAATGTCATTGAAAGTTTTAAAATAGTCTACCGTTTCAAAACAGTAGTTGTAAGAGACTTACAATGATTGATTTTGCAAAAAATGATTGTTGCATGTTGTGACTTACAATGACTGTGTTTGTAAAAACAATCGTTGTAACCCTTTATTTTGAAAAAAAAAAAATCTTGTACAGAACTTCAGTTTTGGGATAGAACTTGAGTTTTGGCCTAAGATGAACTCGATTTGGCATTTGCACTCCCACATGTTTTATCCAGAGTACTTGTTCAGAATCGTGCAATACTTGGGGAACTCAAGTTTTAGATCAAAACTCAGTTTCTTGAAAAAAATTTCCAACGAGCAACATTCAAACAAAATTTCAAACTTTTCGTTTCTGGAAGTAAACCCTAAATATAATTGTAATTCAACGTCCAAAAATAGTAACCAAACAAAATTAAATATAAAAAGGCAAGGAGAAAAACCTCAAGTGCAAACACTCTCAAGCTTAGGCAAATACTTAATCTTTGAGGCTGTCATTACAACATCAATAACACCCAAGCAAATGTTGCTACTTTACTCATAGACTGGAAGTGCTAAAGTTCTATGCACATCGTACTCTTGAGCATGGACTGAGCATGTTCCTGATTATTAGAGTGAGGTCGAGAAGGAGAGGGTTTGTGATAACACCAGCAGAAAGGAGGGTGAAGGTCATGATTGTGTCGGAGAATTGGCTGGAGGTCGTGTCTGGGGTCGAAGAGGGGCCAGATGATGTGATTAGGGGTTGAACTAGGCTTAGAGGTGGATCTAAAAGGGAGAGACGTGACTAGGAGAGGAGATACGATTGGGATTAAAATAGATCTGGGCTATTTCAATGACTATTTTTCAAAACAGTCATTAAA
Source organism: Inga laurina (assembly GCA_963855925.1). NCBI lineage: Eukaryota > Viridiplantae > Streptophyta > Magnoliopsida > Fabales > Fabaceae > Inga > Inga laurina. The sequence continues at coordinate 64,959,740 of OY979704.1, read as the reverse complement.
AGTCAATTTCAACGACTGTTTTTAAGCCAAAATTTCAAAAATGCCACCGCCTCCTTTTTAGCTTCTGTTTTTTTAAAAATAGGCATTAATTGGTGATGTTAAAAGTACTTTTTATAGTAGTGTTGCTCATTTAATAGTCCAAGATCACTTGTTACTTGTGAAAGAAGCAAGCTTCACCCAAGAGGGGGTGAATTGCATGATGTAATAAAATATTTACACTTTACGGGGTTATGGAGATAAATGAAGACATAGTATAGGTAAGAGAATTTGCACACAGAGATTTATATTGGTTTGGGTCAACCCCAGGCCTACATTTATTCCTCAAAAATCAACACCTCCTAAAATTTCCACTAATCCTCCAAGATTCAGTAGGCTCTTAGAATGCCATAGAACAACAACTATCCTTGCAAGGACTACGAGCATAAATATTCTACACCTAGAATTTTCTCTCCCCTTACGGTAAGTCTTACAAGCAGAACAATCTTGAAGACCTTTCTCTCCTACTTACTCATGCAAGTCTTATAAGCAGTAACATTTTCTCCTACTTACACCCCTATAAGTCTTAAGAGTAGCAACGTTCTCTACTGCTTGCACTGTATAAGTCTTCCAAGCATAAAGTCTAACTAGGAATTCTCTCTATAGCTTCACCATAAGGAAATCTACCCTCTCAAGGTCGGGTTACCTTGAGATCAAATTAAAATATAGTTGAAAGTGTTTACAGAGTCTCTCACAGAGTGGATATATAATTACTGAAGTATAATATGAATACAGAGAGAAATATCATATTAGAGAATATTAAATATTTCAGTACATGCTCTCATGTTGTATGTTCTTAGTTTAGTCTATCTCCCATGCTTTGTATTTATAGCTAGTCTGTGTTTTAGCCATTGTGGAATGTCCTGTTGTGGAGTAAAGCATTTTGTTAAGGAGTAGGATGAATACGTTTTAAGTTTCCAGACAGTTTTTCATAGTGGGTCAACTGTATGTAATGGTAGGTGTTCAATATTTGGTGTGTAATGATTATGTTTGCCTCAATTGACTTTCTTATCTGATTCTGTAATCTGAATGTTCAATCTCCTATTTCACACTTGAAATATATGTTAGATAAAGCTTAGGTATAATAACAAGTGAAAACATAATGACTATATAACATTTAGCCATATTCGGATTGTTTACTGTGACTTTGTAATGCATCATGCTTTTGTGACTGATAAACTTGAGTTCTTACTAGCAAACTCCAGTTCTCCCTAACAACTTGAGTTCTCTCCATATTTGCACAACTGAACAGAGAAACGCTTATATAACTTTCAAGTGATGTCCAAAAGTGTTTGGAGTCTTTTGTCCAAAACTTAATTTCTCAAATAAACCTTGAGTTCTCATGTTGATTTCTACAAGTTTCAGACTTTACTTTCTCTACACTTGAGAGTTGCTTGAGAGTTTTAAAGGTCAAACTCAAGTTCTCCTAAAAAACTCAGGTTCTTAAGGGTATTAGTATTGCTTCACTTTGATTATGTCAAGAACTTACAAGAGTTTATTTTCACTTGCAAGTGCTTTAAGCCATAACTTGAGTTTTGATCCAAAACTTGGGTGCATCAGTAGACTTTAGCTTATAGTTTTCTTTCTTGGAAAAAACTTGTAAGAGTGAACTTGCACTTTCAAGTGTTTTCATGTAAAACTCGAGTTCTATATCATAACTCAAGTTCACACTCAAGTTGTGATTTATAACTCGAGTGCACTAGATGACTTTAGTAACTTGCTTTGGTCTTTAGTTAAAACCTACAAGAGTGGGCATCTGAACTCAAGTGCACTTTTGACTAAAATTCAAGTTTTATACTAGAACTCGAGTTCTTTAAATACTTTCTGTTTCTGGCTTGTCTCTGTAAAACACTTGCAAGTGCTATCTTGCAAACTCAAGTTCTCTTCATGTCGGAACTTGAGTTTTCATCCAAAACTCAAGTGTTTCAACAAATTTTTGTTCTAAGAGAAATTCTGTGAAGCTCTTCTCACATTGATCATCCTACTTAAAAGGTTTATCCTTACATGTGAGTTTGGTCATCGACAAAGTGATCTAAGAGAAATTATGAATGAACCTCTGGTAATAACCAGCAAAACCTAGAAAACTACATATCTTGCAACAGTTTATGGCCTTTTCTAATCCAGCATTGCTTCTACTTTACTAGGATCCACTGATGAGATCCCTTCTTGCTAGATGACATGGCCCAAAAACTTCACTTTCGAAAGCCAGAACTCGCACTTGCTTAATTTGGCATTGAGTTGTTTCTCACGTAAGATTCTTAGTACTATTTCTCAAATAATGCTCCTGCTCTTTGTTACTCTTGGAGTATATCAGAATGTCGTCGGTAAAAACCACCACAAATTGATCTAGATACTGACAAAAAATAAGATTCATGTAGTTTATGAATACAGTAGGTGCATTAGTTAGTCCAAGGGCATTACTAGGAATTCGTAGTGCCTATATCTAGTCCTAAAAGTAGTCTTTAGTAAGTCTTCTACTTTCATTAATAACTGATGATAACTCAACCTTAGATCTAGCTTTGAAAATACACAGGAACCAGATAGTTGATCTAAAAGGTTGTCAATTCTCAGAAGTGGATACTTGTTCTTGATGGTTACTTTGTTCAACTCTCTGTAATCTATACATAACCTCAGGCTTCTATCTTTCTTCTTAACAAACCATCCTAGAGCTCCCCATGGAGAAACACTGGGTTAAACGAACTCTTTCTCAAGCAACTCTTTAATTTGCTTTTCCCTAACAAATGGTATATTCTTAGAGCTACTTTTGTCTTTGCCTGAATATAAAAGAATACTAGATACTCCTGAAACCCTTTCTTAAAGCATTTTTTTGTCTTCAGCCATTGAGAGGAAACTCAGGTTAACATTTATGTTATCATCCTTCCACAGAATAGGATAGACTATCCCCTTGTTTCCGTAATCCGACAACACATTATTGGTCATCAACCAATCAAAACCTAGTATAGCTTCCAGCTGATGGAGCGGTAAACAAATCAAATCAACCGTAGACTTGTTCCCCTTAACATTGATCACACAATTCAAGCAAGCATCAGTTGTCACAGTTTTGTCACCCATCAGAGTCGACACAACCAAACACAAATTCTTTAGGTTGTTCTCCATAATTTTGCATTCTTCAACATCTCTATTGAATTCTATAAACTATCAGGAGACTAACCTTTTCTTCATCTCATGTCTCCATCCTCAGATCAAAATGTCATAGCTCCATGTAACACATTTCGATTAAGGGTTAACGACTTCAAAAGTGGAGACAATTATTGATAAATAAACACTTCTGGAGAATACGATGTGAATTATGATTCGAATGTGTTATAAGCAATGCCTAAACCCTATATTTAAGTTCAATTGTGGATTAACATCTAAATTGAATTCGAATATAGGGAAGGCACATATTATGATGAGAATTTGATTGTTTTAGTGATTTCAATAACTTCCTTATGAAAATTTGTGTGGGGAGAGTGTTTATTGTGAAATTGGAACCATTGGGAACAATTGTACAAAAGTTAAAAATTTTGTCCATTGAAACTCTGTACAGGGCAGTCAGTTTGTATTGACGTTTTGAAGAGGAAAATGGTGTATAAAAATTCTAAAAATTTTCTGTCTTAAAGTTCACATGCCAAGCTTCAAAATGGATATATAATTTATGTCATTTCGATTTGTGAGTTAAGAGTTATGATTTTCCAAAGTTTGGGATTGAAATTGGAATCTGTTTTGGAGTAGTGTGGACTTTTGCGCATTCTGCATTTTTCTGGTTATGAACTGCATTGATCCATATTTTTCCAGTAAATAGGACTTAAATATATTTCCATTGGCCTTGGAATCATTTAAATTCTATTTTTCTAGAATTAGTTATGATTTTTCAAACTTAGCGCAAAAAATCTGCCAGAATTCAGACAAATCCAAAAATGGGGAAAATTTTGTAATGGCAACATGGTAATTTTGGGATAAAACTTCAGCTCATTTTTGCTGATTTAAAGGACCCTTAGGAAATCATTTTGATGAACCAAGAGAAGAAAATATTAGTTGCATGTTGTTTGGGCTTTAGGATAACATTACATGTACATAACTTTATGGACACAAAGTTGGCATTTTTGGAATTTTGGAAATGGAATAATTATGAGATAATATTAAAATATTATAAAGCAACATTTCATCTTCTTCCCTCCTCTAAACTGACGTTCCAGCAGCCAAAAAGGAGAGAGAAGAGTTGAGAGCATCTTAGAGAGAGAAGGAAAAGAGATCTCACGCGGTAGGTTGATTTCTTCGATGAATTTATACCTAATGCGAATAATACTACTCCTAAGCTATTCTTCCATGCATTTTAAAGGTTATGAGGCACAAATTTGGTTATAGAAGGGCTTAGGGTTTCGGTCAAGTCAAGAAGAGCTAGAGGGAAGCGAAAGGTAACTTCCAAACCTTTGTATATTCCCTATTCTAGCTGTTGTGCACAATTTAATTGGTGAAATTTCACCGGATTGTCATTGGTTTTAAAAATGGGAAATGGGTGTTGATTAGTGCTTCTATCGCTAAAGCAATCAATTAAACTAGGTCCTAAATTATTATGCAGTTTAGGGTCAACCTAGGTCATTCTCCCAAGGAGCAAGCTATGGGTTTTCTTTAGGATTGATTTTTAAGTAACAAAAGATGCAATAGAATGGACCTAAACTATAATGCAAGATTCTACTACCTAAATGCAAATGACTCTAAAATCTATATGAGAATGAAACTAACCTAAATGAATTGGAATGCAATCTTTAGGGGGTTTTTTAGTGAAAAATGAATTAAGATACTAAGCAAAGAAAATAATCAAAGGCAAGACAATCAACAGGGATTTGGTTCAGTTATGATAATGAAGGGGACAACTCAGGATTCACATGGATTTAGCTTTCTTAGCCATTCAATTTATCAGACCAAAGGGAGGTTCATCAAAAGTTGAAATTAATGAATTTAATCACCTAATTAAGACATGGGAAACCCTCAAGCTTAATAACACCTAATCCACTAGAAAACTCATAATGGAAAAAGCGGTGGTTAATTAAATCCATTAAAAAAACCAATCACAATTGCTTAAGATATTTTTGGAAATTATGTTTACAATTGCCTAGTTAAACAATTCGACAATTAATCACCTAATTAAACAATCAAGCAATTAAACCCAAATTGACAATTAAATTAATAATGAAAACTCAATTAATAATTTAATTGACAATCAAAGGTTTGCAAACAAAAATCCCAATAATCAATTAAGAACAAAGCAAATCCAAATTATCAATTCAATCCAAATAAAAATAAGTTTACAATCTAAAACTAGATTGTTCTCAATTAATACAACCCAAAATCATTTAAAACTAAATAATCCCAAGTCTTGAATCAAAAAGATAAAAGAAAGACACTCCCTTGTAGTCTCAAGTATAAGCTCCTAGGCTCTAGCTTCCTCCATGCTCCTCCCAAGTTGCCTCCCAAAAGAATTTAAGCTTCCATAATGTTAATTCTCCCTCCAATCTCCAAACAAACCGTGACAGCAGCCATCAAAATAATTGTGAAATATTGGTTGATGAGTTCTAATGCCGTGGGACCCGCGTGGAGAAGCAAAGTTGAATGAATCAATCTCCTGTGTGCGTCTCAGCAGCTGCGTGGAGAAGCAAAGTTGAATGGATCAATCTCTTGTGTGCGTCTCAGCAGCTCCAGCGTCAGTCCGTCCGAGTCTTCAGCGCCTCCTCGTCTCAGCGTCTTTCCGTGTGTCTATGCATGTGTCTCCGCGTTTTTTCTTGATTTCTGGCTGCTAGGTTAACTAGAAGGGAGTAGAAGAGAGCCTTTTGGGTATTAATTTGGGCCTATTAAAATTCCAAAAGCCCAATAAAATTCCACCATTGGATTCTTTTTGAGTTTCTAAGAAAAGTTCTGCACCGTAGGATCTTTTAATCTCCTTTTCTTTATCCTGCAAGAATATAATAAAATCGTGATTTATCATATAATTGGAAATATTTTTCAATCACAAGATAACAATTAAGATATTCACTTTTTGAGCCCAATAATATCATAATCAATTCAGATTTATATTATTTCCCAAAATTGGCTAATTATCCAAATATTATCTAATAAATCCAAATTAGCCTAAAATAATCTCCAAAATAAATGAATAAGGTGGGATAAAATATATTAAAATTATGATTTATCAACTCCCCCACACTTATCATTTGCACTCCTGGCCAAAACAAATCAAGACTAAGGGAGTATAACAAGACAAAATAAAACAAAACTTCAAAAGTGAATGTTCCAATCACAAGTAAAAGGTAAACAAAAGCATTTCAACATCTCTCTTATCCTAGTAATCTTCTCATGACTCAAGAAAACAAACTTCATGGCAATTTACTTGACAAAGGAATATCTAAGCTAGAAATCCCTCACCAAGGATATGTGTATGTCTCTCATCACTCAAAAGTGTATAGGCTTGTGTTTACACTCAAATCCACCCTATCCAGTACTCTTTTCCATAGGCTTGACAAGAATCTAAATTCTCCACCACTAGCAAAGCAAATGCAAACATAAATCCAAAGGACTTTTATTAGGTTGTAATAGGGCTAAGGCTAAGAAAGAAAGAATATAGTGTTTGGAAAAACAAAGTTGAATATCCCAGAAGATGAAGAGAATGATGCAATAGGATGAAACAGGATGAAAGAAACCAAATCACACTTGAACTGGGTCATTACTTTTCCTTTCTCTGTTTTTTTTCTTTTTTTCTCTTTTTTTTTTATTTTTTTTTCTTTTTCTTTTTTGCAATTCTCTTGGGCTGTTATATATATGTTCTTTTGACGCGAACCTGTATATTGGTGATACAAAGGCCCGGTTACTCAAACATTTATAACTCAATAGCACCAAGATGCTACTAGCACGCTCATAGCTCTTACTGGCCGTTTGACGCGAAGATCAACATTGGTGATGAAGACCCCCGGTTACTAAGCACAGCTTAAACCAGCGGAACGGAATCTTATTGCTCTTTTTTTTTTAAGATAACATATCAAACTTTTCACAATGACCCAATTCCCAATTTTATACACGTTCTTCCATCCAAAATAGATATAATGCAATGCTCTTCAACTCCTAAGACATTCAAAAGGGTAGGAATTTTTTTTCTTTTTTTTGTGTTATGGGGTGAGAAAAAAAAATAAAATATAGGCTCAAACGGGCTAAACAAAGGGTATATGTATGGAAAGGATGGGCTGTTTGGCTTATCTGGCTAAAATGAAATGAATGCCTTTATCATCTTCATGTATACATATGCATAAAATGTGGCCTCAAATAAGATTCAAGTCAAGTTCTAGATCAAGTAAAGAGATAGGGGGTACACACTGAAAAAAAATGCATTAGGCTCAAAATCTCACTAGGTCTATGTGATTACTAGCCTAAATTCTCCTAAGTCAAATTCATTGCCACTTAGTCTATTGTCTCAAAACATGATTAATCACCTTTCAAATCAAGGATGCATCATACTAAAGTTACTTAAAACTTGCAATTTTCACATTCAAAACGGTTGATCCCTCCCCCACACTTAAACAATGCATTGTCCTCAATGCAAAACAGTCATAGCAAAGCACAAAGACAGGCAATATGCAGCACTACTCAACTTAATAATATGACAATGCAAAATAAAAGAGTGAAGGAAGGAATACAACCGGGGTCTACGTGGTGTCTCGTAGTGCGGTAACCTCTACTGCTTGAGTGGGGAATCCATCATAGAACGGCTTCAAGTGGTGTCCATTGACGGTGAAGCATTTTCCATTCGGCTCCCTCTTGATCTTCACAGCTCCATATGGGAAAACATCAATGACAATGAAGGGCCCCTCCCATCTAGAGCGGAGCTTTCCTGGCATGAGTTTCAATCGGGAGACGTAGAGTAGAACTTTTTGACCCACTTTGAATTCTCTCTTCATAATGAGTTTGTCATGGGCTGCTTTAGTTCTTTCCTTATAAATCCTCGCATTTTCATAAGCTTCCCTTCTTAACTCTTCAAGCTCTTGCAATTGCAACTTTCTTTCAGCACCGGCACTAGCAAGATCGAGGTTGTACCTTTTTATTGCCCAATACGCCTTGTGCTCCACCTCTACTGGCAAATGACATGCTTTGCCATAGACAATCCTGTATGGAGACATGCCAATGGGACTTTTATATGCTGTGCGATACGCCCAAAGTGCATCATCAAGCCTTTTACTCCAGTCCTTCCGGTTGGGTTGCACTGTCTTTTCTAAAATGAGCTTGATTTCTCTATTAGAAAGTTCTGCTTGACCATTCGTCTGAGGATGGTATGGGGTGGCTACCTTGTGCATCACACCATACTTGCTAAGCAAGTTCAACAAACTCCGATTGCAAAAATGAGTTCCTTGATCACTAATGATAGCTCTGGGAATGCCAAACCTGCAAAGAATGTGAGACCGAACAAAGGAAACCACTACAGAAGAGTCATTAGTACGAGTGGGGATAGCCTCAACCCACTTGGACACATAATCCACAGCCAGCAAGATATACAGATAACCAAATGAAGTGGGAAAAGGTCCCATGAAATCAATTCCCCAAACATCAAAGACTTCACAGAATAATAAGGGTTGTTGGGGCATCTCATGTTTCCTAGAAATAGTACCCACAAATTGACACCTAGAACACTTCTTACAAAATTCATGGGCATCACGAAATAGACTAGGCCAAAACAATCCACTTTCCAAAACTTTCCTAGCAGTACGCTTAGCACTAAAATGTCCCCCACATGCAAGAGTATGACAAAAAGTTAAGACAGACTCAAATTCATCATCAGGAATGCATCGCCTAATAATTTGATCACTACAAATGTGCCACAAGTAAGGATCATCCCAGATATAGAATTTAACATCTTTCTTAAACTTATTCAATTGATGTGTATTCATGTCAGCTGGCAAAACAGACGCAACTAAATAATTTGCAATATTAGCATACCAAGGGATAGAAACAACAACCTCACAGAGCCTTTGATCGGGAAAATCGTCTAAGGGTAAAGATGTTATCGGAGGCGATTCAATCCTACTCAAGTGATCAGCTACCATATTCTCTGCACCACTCTTATCACGAATCTCCACATCGAACTCTTGTATCAGCATCACCCACCTAATGAGGCGGGGTTTGGAGTCTGATTTTTTGAACAAGTATTTGATAGCTGAGTGATCTGTAAAGACGGTCACCTTGGTGTGAAGGATGTAGGATCGAAACTTCTCTAACCCAAAGACGATTGCAAATAGCTCTTTCTCTGTGGTAGTGTAGTTAGCCTGAGCAGCATCTAGTGTTCGAGAGGCATAGGCTATGATATGTTGTCTCTTCTCTACTCTCTGGGCAAGAACAGCACCTAATGCATAATCTGAAGCATCACACAAGAGCTCAAATGGAAGGCTCCAATTAGGTGGCTGAATGATGGGGGGTGTAGTGAGTTTCTTCTTTAACTCATCCCATGCATACCTGCAAGCATCAGCAAAAACAAAACCCACATCTTTCTGCAATAAATGAGATAATGGCAGTGCTATCTTACTAAAATCCTGGATGAACCTTCTATAAAATCCAGCATGCCCAAGAAAGGAACGTACATCTTTCACACAAGAAGGGTATGGAAGGGATGAAATAATATTAACTTTAGCTTTATCAACCTCAATACCATCATGTGAAACAACATGGCCCAAAACAATTCCTTTCTTAACCATGAAATGACATTTTTCAAAATTCAACACAAGATTATATTGAATGCATCTTTCCAAAACATTGTCCAAACTAGCTAAGCATGCATCAAAAGAATCACCGTAAACAGTGAAATCATCCATGAAAACTTCCATGCAATGCTCAAGAAAATCAGAGAATATGGAAACCATGCAACGTTGAAAAGTGCCTGGTGCATTACATAAGCCAAATGGCATGCGTCTATATGCAAAGGTTCCAAATGGACATGTGAATGTGGTTTTATCCTGATCTTCAGGGGCAATAGAAATCTGAAAATATCTAAAAAAACCATCCAAAAAATAGTAATGTGATCTACCAGCCAGTCTTTCTAACATCTGATCTATGAAGGGAAGGGGGTAGTGATCCTTTCTAGTCACAGAATTCAATTTTCTATAGTCAATACATACTCTCCAACTATTCTGGACTCTAGTCGGAACTAGCTCACCTTCGTCATTACGCACAACTGTAATACCAGTTTTCTTAGGTACTACCTGAACTAGACTTACCCACTGGCTATCAGAAATAGGGTAGATTATACCTGCAGAAAGAAGTTTAGATACCTCTTTCTTTACCACATCAAGAATCAATGGATTGAGTCGCCTCTGTGGCTGTCGCACAGCTTTGGCACCATCTTCTAGCAGGATCCGATGCATGCACACATTTGGGCTGATTCCAGGGATATCAGCAAGAGTCCATCCAATAGCTTTCATCCGTCTCCTAAGTACCTCTAAGAGGCGGGTTTCCTCATCAGCAGTTATGTCATTAGCTATAATCACAGGAAGTGTCTCATTCTTCCCCAAATAGACATATTTTAATGAGTCAGGAAGTGGCTTTAACTTCAAAAATGGAGCTTGCTCAATTGAAGGTATGAGCGGCTTCAAATCTATATCAGTCAAACTAGAAACCTGCACAACTGATTCACAAACAGAAGAGCAAACTTTCCCATCTTGGGGAGTATTAGTAGAAACAGCACGCAGGTATGGGACTTCCAAATACAGAGTGTAGGGTTCTCCAGGCTCTAGTGAAGGACTAGGGTTGCCATATCCAACCTCTGGCGGATTGTAACTGCCTTGAGTAAGAGAAATGAAATAATTAATTAAAATAACGTAAGGAAAAACTCAATATAATGTTAAATGAAATAAGTTGCAAACCTCAGATTTAGACGCCATATTACACATCTCGCCTTGCATATGAGACAACTCTTCTTTAAGCTCGTCTCAAAGTGAGTAACGTAGCTCTGCTCGAATTTCCTCTCGAACCCTGGCTACAAACTCCTGACTCATTTCACCTCATCCATAAGCTTGTGAACCTCATCAAAAGTATTTAGAGAGACCAACTCCCCTTGACTCCCCTCTAACTTGACCAAGGTGATCTAGATTACCAAACGCCATGGCTAAGATGTCCATCCTTCCAGTTTGAGTGAAGGAACCCAGTCTGCTCTGCTCTTCAAGTTCATCCTGTGGCATATAATGGATAAATAGAAAGTAATTACATGCCACTAACGTTAGAAAAATGAAACACATTTAAATATACTTGTTATTAAATACTCACAATCCTTTTAGTGACATCAGCAACAACTGGATTTATATATTTCTCTCCCTTTATTCTCCTTGCTTTCCATTTTTTGTGACGCGGGGGAGGAGGTGGCGCCTGCACGACTATACTAGGGTCTACTCGGGCTGCTTCCTTTGAAACTTCCCACCAGGTAGGAATTAGAATGCTAACTTTGCTCCGACCCAAAAAGCCAAGGTAGCTAATGAACATGTCTCCGTCTGGGCCAAGTGGCTTCAAATTAGCATCAAATTCCACGTGAACCTTGCTCGCCTATTGTTCCTCATGATGTACCACCAACGACCGTACCTTCGTGCTTCCTCTAACCTTTTTCTTAACTGGTGAGCCAATAGAGTCGCCTGAATTTGAACTTAGCATGATCCTGCTAAGAAATAAATGTGACATGATAAGTCAAGTAAAATTACATGCAAACTTTAAACAATTCAAAATCTTACTAAGAAATAAATGTGACATATGATAAGTAAATTGAAATTACATGCACACTTTAAACAATTCAAAATCTTACTTTAAGTGTTTTCCCAAATTCCTTCACAATGATTAACTCTAGCTGCATATTCATCATCATCTACCAATTCCACTTCAGATGGCATAGGTGGATTTATAGTGAAAGGCGGCATGTCGTCAAGATTCAAACTCGGATTACCATCCTTCTGTTTTTTACTTTGGAGTACAATAGACAATTTTTCATTTGCTGGATCAATGACATAAAACACTTGTTTTGTCTAACTTGCTAGAATGAATGGCTCATCTTTATAACCGACTCTTTCAAGATCAACTGAGGTGAATCCAAATTGATCTATTTCAACAGCATTATTGTTAACCCACTTGCATTTGAATAAAGGAACTCTCAACTTAGTGTAGCTTATCTCCTATATGTCTTCAATAACTCTATAATAGACCATATGTCTTAGTACGGCTGAACTTCTTCCGTATTATTCAAGATATACAGGTGTGCTTGCAACACCTCTTTACGACGCATACTCTTCACTTTGAGCACTCGTGTTCCCTTACTTGTACCCTTTTCATGACGAGATTGGGCCTTTGACCTTGATAGATATTCTTTGCAAAAGTCCATAGCCTCTTCAACGACATATCTTTCCACAATTAAGGCTTCAGGTCAATAAGGATTTTTAGAATACCCTTTTAAGTTCTTCATGTATAGCTTGAAAGGGTACATCCACCTTAGATAAACTGGGCCGTATAGTCTTACCTCCCTTACCAGATGAACTGTTAAATGCAACATTATATCAAAGAATGCGGGAGCAAAATGCATCTCTAGTTGGGATAGAATAGTATAACCCTCATTTTCTAATTCGTCTAACCTTGCAATGTCAACAAATTTGCTACAAATAGCATTGAAGAAACTGCACAACCTTGTTATTGTCCTTTACACATCATCTTTCATAATGCCTCTAACAGCTACTGGTAATACTTGTTGCATCAAGACATGACAATCATGAGACTTCATTCCAACTAACTTCAAATCTTCCATTGACACAAATCGGCTCACATTAGAAGAATACCCTTATGGCACCTTAATACCGTGCAAACACCCACACAAACTTCTTCTCTCGGCTTTTGATAATGTATGCGCTGCTGGCTCCATATACGCTCTCTTACCATCATCTCTTAGTTGTGGATGCAGTCATTCTCTTATTCCCATTTCAACCAAGTCTAGTCTTGCACTAATTCCATCTTTTGTTTTTCCTGGTATGTGCAAAAGCGTACCAACAAGCTATCACATACATTTTTTTTCACATGCATCACATCAATACTATGTCTCACATCAAGACTACGTCAATATGGAAGATCAAAGAAAATTGACCTCTTCTTCCATATGTTCTTCTCACCCGTAGTCTTTTGATTTTTACCAAAAGTGACATTGATTCTTTCCACCTAATTATAAACCTCGTCTCCAATTAATGGCTTCTGAGCCATTTCATTCTCTGGCAAACCGTTAAAAGCCTTCTTTAGCCTACGGTACAGGTGGAACTGAGGAAGAAACCGTCTATGACCAAGGTAGACCGTTTTTTCTACCATGCTTGAGTTGATGGAACTATGTGCTCGCTTCACATATCGAACATGCTTTATGACCCTTGACACTCTAACCTGACAAGTTACCGTATGCAGAGAAGTTGTTAATTATGGTGAAAATCATTGCACGTAGCTTAAACGATTGTTGCTTATATGCATCAAACACATCTACACCATCCTCCCACAACTTCTTTAAGTCCTCTATCAAAGGTGCCAAGTAGACATCGATATCGTTCCTTGGCTGTTTTGGTCCCGAAATCATCATAGAAAGCATCATATACTTGCGTTTCATACACAACCAGGGAGGTAAGTTGTAAATTACCAGCAGAACAGGCCATGCACTATGTGTACTACTAAAAGTACCATAGGGATTGATCCTGTCTGTGCAAAGCCCAAGCTGAAGGTTTCTAGGCTCACTGCCAAATCTGGGATACATTTCATCTACTTTCTTCCATTGTGGAAAGTCAGCCTGGTGCCGAAGGAATTTTCCATCACAAACTCTGTCATCATAATGCCATCTCAACTTCTTTACTTCTTTCGCATTAGTAAACGTTCGTTTGAACCGTGGTATGATTGGAAGATACCACAAAACCTTTAAAGGTTGCTTTTTATTTGTCTTATCACCACACCTATTACATTTCTTCACTTTGTATCTAGAAGTTTTACATTTCAGACAATCACTTAAGCCTTTATACTCATTTTGTAGAATATGCAGTCATTAGGGCAAACATGTATCTTTTTATACTCCATACCCATCATAGATAATATTTTCTTAGCCTCATATATACGATTTGGAAGTACATTATCCTCTTGAAAAATATCACACAACAATTCTAGTAACAATGTGAAACTACTTTCGGTCTACCCACAAGTTGCCTTTAAGTTGACCAAGTGCAAAATGCCTAACAAGCGTGTATACTTAGTACACCCAGGGTACAAAGGTATCTCTGCATCACTCCGTATGCTATCATATACAGGCGTTTGTGCAAAACATTCTACCTCAACATCGTGAATCATGTTCTCCATTCTATTGTCATCTCTAACCTCCAAAACTTCCTTCTCGTGTGACGCACAAGCGATTACTTCCTCACTATGCCATATCCATCTTGTGTACCGAAGATTTATTCCATCACAAAGTAAGTGATGCCTTATATCATCAACATCCCGTAGACTCTCAATTAAACAGTTGATACATGGACAAAAATACTTCCCATTTTTACTAGACGCATTCATTTTAGCAAACTCAATAAACTTTTCCACCCCATTCTCATATTCTTCACTAATTCTCAAAGCATTCATCCAACGGTGATCCATTTTATTACCACCTAATCCATTTTCACATACACTCAAGTTTAGAATAGCTATATGAAACACTCATGACACACTGTAAAAACTAATAGTTTAACTACCATTTTCAAAGTTTAGTAATTCAAATTTATCACGCTTACAACAAATAGTCGCACCATGATATCCTCAGGTTTCAAAAACTTTTATCAACAAGCAATAACATAACTTACCAGCTAATCTTTAGCTTCCAAGGACATTATGTTTGTGATTGAGGATTTGAAAGAAGATTCTACTGAGGCAAGGATGTAGTAGGCCGGCAACCCAAAGGAGAACGATGGCAGTAGTGATACTTGCAGGTTTATGAGAGAGTTATTACCCAAAACATTATAATATTACCCAAAACTACTACATCTTTTATGAACTCAAAGGCATTGTTGAAATTACCTTGTTGATTGTTTGCAAATTAGAAAACGTACGCCACTAATCTTGCACTTTTTAATTCACACGTTTACTTGCAAATAACACTTATTAATTCACCCATCTCGCATCACTAAGAGAATACCACTTTAATTTCTATGTGATCACAACAATACCAATGTCATATTTTTGTCTTGTCAAAAACCTTGGTTTTACATTTCAAACCATGGTATTGTGAATTTCGATTTCTTGAAAACATATTAGAAAGACCCATAAATTTAAATAAGATAATTATGTCAATAATAGGAAAATATGATACAAATGTGAATTTGTATTAGTCCTAAAACTAATAAAATATTTAAATATCAATATTTTATCTATTTGATGTAAATTAAAAATTAAGAACAATTGGTAACCTGGTGGATCTAGATATGACTAAATATCTTTGGGGGTTTTGAGTTCAAATTTTACACGATTAAAATTAATGTGAATTTTACACTAGAAATTCATCATTTTCAATATACCAAGATCATTAGGTTCAACAGGAAGCTCAAAACAAGTAAGCTAGTGCATATTAATCTAGTTTTTAATTTGATAGCCCCACAACATGGCTTGTCAATCATCATTAGATATCATAACTAGGTTTTTTAGCTTCAAGATCTATCTATCAAAGGTGCTTCCAAGTTTCTTTCTTGATTTCTCAATATGGTATAAAAAAACTAAATTCACATTACACACTCAAAAAGGGAACTTGAAAGAAATAATGAAATTGGAAATTAGAAAAAGGGAACTAAATTCCTTCAAATACATTGGTGTATATATAAATGTAATTGGAAATTAATAACTTGGAAGAAATAATGAAATTTGAAGATTTATGAATGATTAGGACGCTAAAAACTCAGATATTTTGAACTTATTAAGAAAATAGAAAACCTGGGGGGCTAAGTGCAAAGTAAGAAATATATAAGAATAAAAATGGTGGAAAGCTATATGGAGTGCGTAGACAGAGACATGAGATATTTAACAAGCACAACTAATCTCAATGACATACTAATTAAGCCTAGATTCAGTCACAAACCAAGCACAAAATGCCAAATTTTTCTAAAGAACAGGAGAAATTGACATCCAAATGAACAAATCAACTAGAAACAGAAAAGGGAAACTTAACACACACACCAGAATAGACCAAGAACGACCAACGTTGTCTTCTTCACAAGAGTATGCGAAGAGCCTAGTATGAACTACAGGAGTGAAAATAGAGGCTAAGAAGAGAAAATGAAAAGTAAATAAACCAAAGGAAGAAAACAAGGCTACCTACTTGCGTTGCTTGCTGCTCGGACTGAGAAGAGGGAAAACGAAGATCAGACCTGCGACCGAGAGGGAATGGAGGGACCGCGAAGACGGTGGACGTCGGAGAGGGACAGAGGACAGAATGCAGGAGAAAGAGATAGGCCAAGAAATTTGCCCTATGGAGTTCGCTGGGGACACGAAATTCAGGGTTCAATTACCGTAGGGAAGACAATGACAGAAATGTGCACTGATTTGGGGAAAATAATAACCAGTTTCAACGAATGGTTTTATAAACCAGTCGTTGAATCTTGTTTCAACGACTGGTTTTTAAACCAGTCATTGAAAACAAGGTGTCAACGACTGTTTTCCTTGAAAATAGTCATTGAAACTTTAGTTCAGTGCTATCCGTTCATAGCACTTGCTTTTTTACTACTGGTTTCTAAAAATTGTCATTGTTTGGTGTCATGGAATCATGTTCTTGTAGTAGTGTTTGTCTCTTTGTTTGGCTTTTTACACAAGGAATCAAACCAGTAAACTACGTTGAACCGAGGACAGAGAACACACAAACTCCAGTGGTAATTATAACAACATATACAGATTAAAATGAAGTTAGATGGCAAGGAAATTATTTAGTAAAAATCTTAAATAGAAAAAATTAAAATGTGTACCCTTGAACAATCGGTGCTGGATAACAATGATAGTTGTTCTCTCCCATTGTGAAGCCCACATACTGAGTCCTTTTTTGCACTGTATTCCTATCCCTTGTCGTATTTGTAGGACACAAGAATCCATATAAATCAACTCTTTGCATGTCAATGCATATATGACGAAAGGAGCTATAATAGAATTAAAATGATGAATGTATTAGCTAGTGAATATATGAAACCAAAAAACCACTTCACTAAATGAAAGAAAAAATGGGAAATAAAAAACTTACAGGATTGCAAATTTGACCCATCCTACATCTATCCCCTCCAACTTAATGAACTGTTTATGGTTTTCTTTATCAATTATGAAGGGATACTCTAATTCCTAGCCCATAATCCCAGCACGCATATGCAAATCAATCTACTTAATGCCTTTATAGATATACTACAGTCATGCTAAGAAGGGCTATTTTCCTTCTTCCTGCTTGCTCTTTTAGAATATAACAAAATATATTGTTAGTAGGATGACAACATATCTCAAGTAAAAGTGAGGTAGTTCCTATTATTAGAGGTGTTGCCGCTGAGCCAATAAGATTTATAGGCTAAAGGATGAAAGATCCTCTCACCTGAGCTGTTATGGCAACCTCTTCATTAGGAATAGGGATGGATGTACCTTCTTCCCCCTCTCAAACACATGTCACGATTACCCTACAGAAATGCTGTGGAATTTGCTGATGATAGTGGGTGGTAGCTTGTTTGTGAACGAGAGCATTTTTAATGGGACGCAATAGTGGGGTATCTAAATAGAGGATGAAAGCTTCTCCCGATGCTGGAGTGTGAGAATGGTCGCCAAGTGGTTCCTCCACCGGGTTGTAACTTCCTTTGGTACTGTGGAAGGTCGAGGATAAATGGGTTCTTGTGATGCCATAAACAACCTCCAGTCCTTTGGAGACAAATATGAATACTTCTGACATGGATCCTGACCCCTCAAGTCCCCTCGAATCTACTTTCATGCAAGCTTGTTCTTGAAATCTTTCTATCATAAATGAACCTCCCTCATCCACTCCTTGTACATCACTGTGGTGTCAAGGACATCAAAGGTTTGCTGCAAGGTAAAACATAAGTTGATCATATTTGAAGCAATACGAATAGAGATATAAATGCAGATGTATCAAAACTTGTATACCAAAAGTTATTGCCAAATCATGTCTTTCATTTTTTGTGGAACCAACTTCCAATTATAGTAGATAATACGAACTTCACGTCATCTCAAATAACCCAAATAGCTAACGAAATGGTCTTCCTCCAGACCAATTGGTTTCATATTGTCATCAAACTCAATATGCAGCCTCTTCTATTAGTGTTCATGACGTGCAACCAATGCTCCCATTTTTGTACTGCTTCTAACCATTCTTCTTGTAATGGATTCAAGTCTATCCATTTCATTGTCCCTATCACTTTGTGAGTCGCTAGAATTGTCCATATTCCTGTAAGCATAAAAATCATTGTCAAATAGGAACATAAATTATAATAAAAATAACCTACTCTTATCAGGAGTAAAATAAAAAGCACACAGTTATATTTTCTAAGTTAAGCTCTTACTATATATTGTTTCCCATATTTCTTCATCATGATCATTTCTTACAACATATTCTTCATCATCTACCAATTCTACTTCACTTGTTGTAGGTGGATTAATTGTGAAAGGTGGTATGTCGTCAAGGTTAAAGATCAGATCACCATGCTTCTTTTTTTACATTGAAGTACAATGGAAATTTTTTATTTGAAGGATCTGTGACATAAAACACTTGTGTTGCCTAGCTTGCTAGAATGAAGGGCTCATCACTATAACCTACTCTTTTAAGATCAATTGAGACAAATCCAAATTATTGATATATTTCCACGGCATTATTGCTAACCCACTTACATTTGAATAAAGCAACTTTGAACTTGTTGTAAGTAATTTCCCTTATTTCTTCTATCACTCCATAATAGGCCATGGATGCTAATATGGGGTTTTTATCTTTTGAACTGGAAAAGTGTGTGGCTTCAACTTCTACCATCACCCCATTATTTTGCATGGTACTTCTATTATCTTGATCTTTTGTGTAGAAAGAATACCCGTTTATATCATACCCAGTCCAAGTATTGATTTGAAAGGAAAGCCCCCAAGCTAGCAACTCAATTGTCTTAGACACACCAGTCTCATGTAAAACCTTTTCCTAAAACCACTCTATGAATGTCTTGTTTTGCTTAATAGCAATCTGAATGTCATTCTTCCTTGGATTCATGTTCTTCAATCTCTTTCTATGTTCATCTATGTACAGTTGAACTTCTGCCATGTTATTCAGGATATACAAGTATGCTTGCAAAACCTCTTCATGAGGCATAGTCTTCACTTTCAGTCCTCATGTTCCCTTGCTTCTCCTCTTTTCATGCCGAGATTGTTCCTTCTTCCCTGATAGATAATCACTGCAGAAGTCCATAGCCTCTTCAACTACATATCTTTCAACTATTGAGGCTTCTGGTCGATAGGGATTTTTAGAATACCCTTTTAAGATCTTCATGTATCGCTTGAAAGGGTACATTCACCTCAGGTAAATTGGACCACAGAGCCTTACCTCCCTTACCAAATGAACTATCAAATGCACCATTATATCAAAAAATAAAGGAGGAAAGTGCATCTCTAATTGGGACAATATAATATAACCCTCAGCTTCCAGTTCATCCAACTTTTTAGTGTTAATGAATTGGCTACAAATAGCATTAAAGAAAACACACAATCTTGTTATAGTGGTTCAAAACTTCATCTTTCATAATGCCTCTAATAGCTACTGGTAATAGTTATTGCATCAACATATGATAATCATGGGATTTCATTCCCACTAACTTCAAATCGTCCACTGACACACACCTCCTTACATTCGAAGAATACCCTTATGGTGCCTAAATTTCATGCAAACACCCACACAAACTTCTTTTCTCTGCTTTTGATAGTGTATGTATTGCTAGCTCCATGTATGCCCTCCTACTATCATATCTTAATTATGGATTTAACCATTCTCTTATACGCTTATCAACAAGGTCTAGTCTCACATTAATCCCATCCTTAGTCTTCCCTAATATGTGAAAAAGTGTATTGACAAGGCTAGCACAACAAGAGTACGCCAATATGGAAGATCATAGAAAATTGATATCTTCTTCTATATGTTCTTCTCACCCGCAGTCTTCTGATTCTTACCAAATAAGACATTGATACGTTCGACCCAATTGTAAACTTCCTCTTCGGTTAATGCTTTTGGAGCCATTCCATGCTCCGGCAAGCCGTTAAAACTCTTTCTTAACCTACGATATGGGTGGAACCTATGAAGGAACCTCCTGTGACCAAGGTAGACCATTTTTCTTCCATGCTTAAGTTGGTAGAAGTGAGTGTCTGCTTCACAGATCGGACATGCTTTATGCCCCATCACACTGTACCCTAACAAGTTTTCACATGCAGGGAAGTTGTTTATTGTGGTATACATCATTGCACGTAGCTTGAAGGACTCCTTCTTATATGTATAAAACACATCTACGCCTTCCTCCCATAACTTCTTCAAGTCCTCAATCAATGTGCCAAGTAGACATCGATATTGTTCCCTGATTGTTTTGGTCCAGAAATCATCATAGAAAGCATCACATACTTACGTTTCATACAAAGCCTGGGAGGCAAGTTGTATATTATAAGGAGTACCGGCCACGTACTGTGTGTGCTATTAAGAGTTCTATACGGATTGATTCCATCTGTACAAAGCCCAAGTCAAAGGTTTCTTGGCTCTCCACCAAATTCAGGGTACATTTCATCTATTTTCTTCCATTGTGGAGAGTCAACTGGGTGCCGGAGATATTGTTTGTTGGATATTCTCTCATCCGAATGCCATCTCAACTTCTTTGCTTTTTTTTTGTAGTCCCAAAAAAATGCTTAAAATGCGTTATTATTAGAAGATACCACAAAACTTTTAAAGGTTGCCTTTTAGTTGTCCTATTGCCACAACTACTATCTTTCTTCACTTTGTATCGTGCAGTTTGACACTTA
The DNA here is from genome assembly GCA_963855925.1 of Inga laurina. NCBI lineage: Eukaryota > Viridiplantae > Streptophyta > Magnoliopsida > Fabales > Fabaceae > Inga > Inga laurina. The sequence continues at coordinate 64,938,638 of OY979704.1, read as the reverse complement.
GGGAACTCACTCAGACCTTCATACTCCTTTTTATATAGTACACAGTCATTAGGGCAAGCTTGTATCATTTTATACTCCATACCCATTATAGATAGGATTTTCTTGGCCCTATACATACAATTTGGAAGTACATTATTGTCTAGAAACATATCACACAACAGTTCAAGCAGCAATGTGAAACTACTATCGGTCTACCTATAAGTTGCTTTTAAGTTAATGAAATGTAATGTTCTTGTCAGCCATGTGTACTTACTCCCAGGTTACAATGGTGTCTCTGCATCGCTCCGCAGGTTGTCATCTATAACATCCATAGCTTCCTTCTTGTGTGGCGGACAATCAGTTACTTTCTCACCATGCTATATCCACCTTATGTATCGAAGATTTATTCAATCACAAAGTAGGTGATTCCTTATAACTTCAACATCCCGTCTTCTCTCATTTAAACAACTGACACAAGGACGAAAATACTTCCCATTTTTTCCTGGAGCGTTCCTTCTAGCAAATTCAATAAACTCTTCAACCCCATCCTCATACTCTTCACTTATTCTCAAAGCATTCATCCAACAATGATCCATTTTATGACTACCTACACCATTCCCATTAAAACTCAAGTTTAGAATAATTGTCAATACTGGGATTTCCTTTTACTATTTTGTTTTTCAAAATTTTGGTAGCATCTCCCCTTAAATGTGAGACATCCCAAAATCAAAATAACAAACCATCTTAGCTTAATTTAAATGAAACTAAACTAATTAAGGCAATTCATATTCAGAACAATGTCAGCACCTCAAATCCAACAAATTCTTTAAACCAACGAAACTTTGAAGTCAAATTAAATACATGCTTTTCATTTGAAACTAAATAGAAAAAATTAAACAATAATAATTAAACAAATAACAACTTCAATTTCTAATTATGTTTATGTCTTCTAAAAAATTACTATAGCCTGTAGACATGAAAAAGCTTATACTACTAACTTATCAAAAGAGGAAAAATATGTTAATTGGTACATACAAGAATGAGGTCAATTTTGTCAATTTATGTTTATTTTCTCATGAAGTCAAATTTTTATCAATACGAGGGAATAACCCGTAGCCTCTAATTTTCCTAAAAAGAACACCACCTTGGTATAAATGCCCTCCTTAACTCCTAGATATTATGTTGATATAAATGCCATCCTTAATTTCCTTAAAATATTTTTCTTCATCAATGACTTAGTATAATGAGCTTCACATTGGAGAGCTTCACATGAAAATTCAAGGGGCTCTTCTACTCAATAGACTAGTATTTTTAGACGATTGAGCTTTTTTTTGTACTTGGGTTTGTAACACCTTGCTTCTCTTTTCATGTTTTTACAAAGTAGTTTAAGCCTTTATACTCATAACTTCTAACGTCTTGCAGGATAAAGCACATCCAATTACCAATCACAACAATAATAATAACAATAAAGGTTAACAAGCTCAATTATATCGTAACTAATCAATAAATCAAACGAAATACTAAATTAAGAAAAAACAATCAAAGGATGGAAATGAAGTCTGACATAATTCAAAATATTCTCATACTTGAGAACTAGCACTGCCTTTAAGTCCTATGTGTGGATCAGAACTAGGAATTGTTTGGTTTAAATAGTCTCTTCTATGATTGTTGAGAGGAAATTCAGCTACCTGCCTCACATCATCTACAAAATTATCATATACAAGAAAATATCATGGGGATAGGATGGTAATAGGCAACAATTTCCTTATAACAAGCACAATTTTAAAGTTTCACAACTAACAAGAATATCAAAAAGACTACATTTATAACCAAACACGAGTATGGTTTGTGTGAGATACAGAATCATAGGAAGCAAACCTGTACAGGATGGAGGACCAACAAGAGAGAATAGAGGAGCTAGAAGAGAGGAGGTATCGGCCTTTTGGAGAAATAAGAAAATGAAGCAGAGTGAGGCAGAGATGGAGAAAGGAGTTGAAAGGTGAGGCAGAGACAGAGAAAGGAAATGAAATTATGGGGAGTGTAATGATGAATCGGAGGTGGAGGAGGAGAAGCATAGTGGTAGGGTGCCTTAGGAGGAGTGTGCACCATTGGAGGTAGGGGTGGAGAGTAGCTGATGTACGGTAGAGAGTGAGGAGGACAATACTTTAGCACTCACACACACAATAGCTAAGAAGAGAGTGAGAGTAGCAGACATGACGCAGAGTAGAGTGAGTTAAAGCTGAGTATAGGCATCCCTGGTCTGATTGGGGGGCCTAAAGTCACTATAGGCATCCCCAGTCAAACTGGGGACACCTATAGTTTAGTTTAGGCGTCCCTATTTTAATTGGGGACACCTAAACAACATTGGGCGCCTGATAGGTTCACATGCAGTGGTCATGTCAGTAAATAAATGTTATATAACAAAAAAATTAATTATAAAAAGTAAAAAATAAAAAATGAGAAAAAATTTATAAATAGATATCCAAAAGCTGAAGTTAACCCTGAAGCCTAAGGGCCTGTTTGGTTTAAAGGGAGGGGATGGAATGGGAGGGGATGGATGGGAGGGGATGGAAGGGGAGGATGGAGGATCACCTTGTTTGGTTTGATTGGAAGGGAGAAAGGGAAAGGTTTTTAAAGATCATTTGTTTGGTTTAGGAGGGGAGGGGAGGGGAGGGGAGATAATATCTAATTTACCATTTTACCCTTAAACATTAGTTCATATATTTTTCCTTATACAAATGATTTAAATTAGTTTACACCTCAATATAAAATGATATAATTTATAAAGAAAAAAGATGAAGATATAAAATGGAAATAGTTTTCAATTCTATTTATATGAATATTCTAGCAATTGTCATGTTAAATTAAATGGAAAATTCCTTTTATTGAAAATAAAATGTAGAGGACTTGAAAAAAAATGGTAGAAAAAAATTGTTTGAGTGGCAATGTTTAATTAGGCACAAAATGGCAACGAAATTTTTTTGGAAGAGATGGTTACGTTGAGGGAAGGGAATAAATTTATAACTTCATATTCATAGGGATGAAAAGCGATTGAGTGCACTCCTGCAGCCTATGGAAAGTAATTAAGTTAGGTTGAATAAGAGTAGTATAATTTAGAAGCCATATCCTTTCGTTTGTATGACTATATTTTCCCTACTTTACACACGCATGCACACACATAACTAAAGTGCTTGTGCATGTTCTTGCATTTAGGTAAGCATATAGACTTGAAGAATACAGAAAAATGGAGTATGTTCTTGGCCACACACTAGTAATTTTCACCAAAACTCATCAATAACTAACAACAATGTGATGGTTGTCCTAAAAACCTAACATCAACATTGGAAGAGATGGCTACATTCCTGATTTTATCAACGAACCTGAGGAAACAATGAAATAATATCCTATAAATAAAGATTAATCCAGCTGAAATTAGTTACATTGATAACCAACATCCAGTGTTTAGCAATAAGGTACAATATGAAATCTATTATACATATGACTTGCTTTACATCCTATCAGCAAAGATGAATTCAAAAAAAAAGGGGTGGAGGATTTAATACCCACCCATGACAAGTCATCAACACTTACATCTGATGACTTGCTTTACATCTTATCAACAAGGATTTAATACCATATGTAGAGCATATAACAAAGCATCCAAAAAGTTATCAAAAGTCATTATAATAAATAGCCAACAGACCATCTATTGAGAACTATAGAACATCTCTATTATCACTTCCTTCCTTATTGAGGCTGGTGATTGTACTGCAGTCCTGAGCTTTTCATCATCATTCATAAGAAAGCAATAAATTTTTGGTATTTTTGCAACATCACAGCCATATTCTTGAAGCATCTTGTATAGTTCTTCACCAGACAATTGGGGTACTTCCCTCTTGTTGTTGCTAGCTTTTAGTAGAACAAAATTTCCTTGCATGATTGCATCATTTCCTCTCTCAAGTGCTGAAACCATTATAGACATTATATGTAATACCCTAAATTTTGAGACTTAAGGCTAGAGAATAAGCCGAAAATAAGTGGACTGCTAAGCCTCAGTTTAGCAAGAGCCCAAATTTATTCCCTAATGATTCTTATATCTTTGGGGTATTAAACAAAGTAAAATGGTGAATTATGGAGAAAGTAATTATGTTTTTGGTGAAATCACCAATGAGGTAGTGATCTTGTCATACAGTTTTGGAAGATCATATGATGATAAAAAATTTATGATATTTTATAGAAATAAAGTAGACATCCTAGGCTTTAATTTGATATGTCATATGACTCAATTAGAGCTATATACAAAAAGTTATGAGTTTTTAAAGTCAGCATAGCAAAACTGTGAAATTTTTGGAACAGTATGTAAAGACTGGGAATTTTGTGATTCCCTCTAGCAAAAGTCTATATTTTTCGTTGAAATTGGACTTAATAAGGGTTCTATAGGCTTTGGAATCACTGCAATTCGATTTTTCTAAAATTAGTTATGATTTTTCAAAGTTTGGGAAGAAATTTGCCAGAATTGTCACTAATCCGAAAATGAGGAAAAATTGTGGTGGCAATTTTGTAATTATGGAATAAAAATGCATCAGCCTATTTTTCTGTTTTAATGGACCCTTGGGCGTGTTTTGGGCTGACTAAAATGGGAGAGGAGTCAGTCCATCTATAATTCAGCTTTGTGACATGTTTAGGTCCAATTAGCTTTACACTACAACAGAAGGAACTTTTAACGACCGTTTTTTTTGCCCTTTAGACGACTGTTTTCAGGGGGACATCTATGTCAGGGGTCGTTGAAAATTTGAGAAAAGACGACTATTTTTAAACAGTCGAAGTATAAGAGATACAACAACTGTTTTCCCTAAAACAGTCGTTGTTTCTTTTTCTTTTCTTTTTTTTAACGTTTTAGTCCTTACAACCCATACAATTGGTGGGTTATCTCCATATTATTATAAGTCTTCCCCATGTCTATCTCCTACACCATCCCCCTCTACTCCTCCACCATATGTCTACAAGTCCCCACCTCCTCCATCCCCTTCACCACAGCATCCATACTACTACAAGATCCCATTTGCTCCATCCCCTTCACCATTGTCTCCATATTACTACAAGTCTCCCCTCCCACTGGCTCCATTTTCACTGCCTCCATACTAGTAGATGAACCTATCCTAACAAGTTCTCTAACCTGTACATTGCTATCTTTGAAAGAAAAAACCAGATCCATGAACCATTCTTTCATGATTAACTCTCTAGCTTCCCCTATTACTCATGGAAGTGAAAATCACATGTTAATTTTTCTATCATGACATGTAGCACATATATCATCATAACATCATTTCAATGTGCAAACTTCAACTTTCCATGTAAATCATAACATGCATATGGCCAAAGAGATGATGACATGCTTCCATGAAATCCCTATTCTTCATCATCATTTTCCAAAGTGTTCTCTGTAAAGCATAATGCCTTAACAAATTCAAAGTACTCATAAATAAGAAACTAGGAAAAGTATTCGAATATGCAAACTTATATAGCACTGTACAAAACCACTACACTATGTAAAAAAACCTCTACACATCATCACCCTCTATGTGTTGTAGAAAATGTTCTGACAACAGGTCTCGGATCAAATTAATGTCATCGATTGTGTAGGGGTCTTGATTACCAAAACTCTGTACGCAAAATGGAGAATATGTTAACATAAATAAATAAATAAATTGAATGAAATAACTAACAATTCAATCACATGAAAAGAACTGAAATTCAATTAAGAATCAAGAAATGATCACCTGTTCAAAATTTGTAGTAAGGCAGAGAAAATGATGTTATACATATATAGTATAACATAGAAGCCGCACTCAGTTTTCCGTGCTTGCCGAGGACACTATACATCAAAAGCAAACGGTAAAAAAGAATAAAGGCCTATGTAAAGCAATAGTCAATCGAAGAACTTGAATGTAAAGAACTTACGTTTGGCTAGAACCACTTTATCAGACCACCTTTACCTTCATGCTTACCACCCATTATATAATATGTCTTCAGTGCAATGTAATAATTAAAATGATAAAAAGATGACATTAAAACAATTGAGTAAAATCAAAAATCAATGACGGACAAATAAATTTACTTACGTGTTAAAAATGTTTTTGATATCTGCGTCTGGCTTGCGACCCAATAAGTCAAACCAAAAGATGATGTTGATCGAGAGACAAGGAACACAGATACTCCAATGATAACTATAATCACATTCATATATAGATTAAAATGAGATTAGATAACATGATACTGTTTAGCAAAGTGAACATGTATAAATATATCAAATAAAGTTACTTTCCCTTCAACAATTGGAGCCAGATAACAAGGCAGTTGAGTCTCACCTATTGTATAGCCTTCATAACTCATCCGATCTTCCAACCTCTGGCTATTAAGCCATGACATAGTGCCAGGACATAAGAAGCCATATGTAGTGCTGAACCCTCATTCAGCAAATGTTTGTGGAAGCAGCTACCACATAAATGAAATGAGAAATGACACAGTACATGTAGAAACCTAAAACCCATAAATATCAGTGTATTAATTACAATTAAAAATTATAACTAAACTCACATGATTGCAAATGTGACCCATCCTACATCAATCTCCTCTAAAGATAGGAACTCTCTAATGTCTTCGTTATCAAGTCCATAATTATACGAGATTCTGCGACCCACAATTTCACAAGGCATCGGCAAGTAGACCTTGTTTATGTCTTGAACTATATTTTGCAGTCGTGCTAAAAGGGGAAATTTTGTCGCATCATCTTTTTCCTAGTAAGACACAAAATAAAGATTATAAGTAGAATGTCAAAGATCGAGTAACAGTAAGGTATTTCCTACCATTGGAGGGACTGGCAGAGTCTGAACCAGATGTCTAGGCCACAAGATGAAAGATCCTGTTGCCTGACCTAGTCTGGCAACCTCGCCATCAGGGAACAGGACATCTACACCTCCTCCCCCAGTCGAACACTTGTTACATTGACCTTACGTTGATCGTCCCGGATTTGGTTATTATGGTGGGTGGTGGCATGCAAGTATACAACAGCATCAACAACAGCATATAGGTACATGACTTCCAAATAAAAGTGCAAGGTTCTCTAAGCCATAGTGAAGGACCAGAGTCGCCATGTCCAACCTTTGGCTGATTGTAACTACCTTTGGTGTTGGGAAAGGCCGGGGATTCCTGAGTAAGAGAAATGAAAGAATTAATTAAAATAACGTAAGGAAAAACTCAATGTTATATTAAATGAAATTATTTACAAACCTAAGATCTAGGCTCCACATTACACATCCCACCTTGCATGTGAGACAACACCATCGTACTCATCGACCACGTAGCTCACTCAACAACTCTTCTTTAAGCTTGTCTCGAAGTGATTGATGCATTTGCACCACTAGCTCTGCTCGGATTTCCTCTCGAAACCTGGCCACAAACTCCTGACTCATTCCACCACGTCCATAAGCTTGTGAACCTCGTCCAAATTATTTAGAGAGACAACTCCCCTTGACTCCCCTCTAACTTGGCCAGGGTGATCTAGATTCCCAAGCGCCATTGCTAAGATGTCTATCCTTCCAGTTTGAGTGAGGGAACCCTGGCTGCTCTGCTCTTCAAGGTCATCCTGCAGCATATAATAGATAAATAAAAAGTAATTACATGCAATCTTGTTATAAAAATGAAACACACTTAAATATACTTGTTACTAAATACTCACAATCCTTTTAGCGACATTAGCAATGACTAGATTTTTATATTTTTCTCCCTTTATCCTCCCTGCTTTCCATTTTTTGTGATGCAGGGGAGGAGGTGGCGCCTGCACGACAATACTAGGATATGCTCGGGCTACTTCCTCCAATTTTTGCAATTCATCCTACATCATCTTCTTTCTGAGCTTCTGATAACCCCCACACGACATGTAATGAGGATAATTGTTTTTTGCTCGCCTCTCTTTATTTGCTTCTCAATTTCTATATAAACAAAGAATAATGATAACTGAGTTAGCGATGTCAAGTAAGTTCAACTAAAATGTTTAACACTAAGATGAACAAAATGTACTAGGAAATTGGGATCCTACCAAGATGCCATAAACAACCTCCAGTCATTTGGAGAAAGAAACAAATACTCTTTGCAAGATCCAAATGACTCATTGTCCCTCAAACGTACTTGGTTGTGAGCGTGGACTTGAAATCTTTCCATCGCTCATGAACTTCCCCCATCCAATGCTTGTACATTGCCTTGTATTGGGAAAATCATAGGTTTGCTACAAAACAAAATATATATTAGTTGTATATGAAAAACTAGAAATAGAGATAGAGATAACAATACAGCTTTACATACTAAAAGTTGATCCCAAATCATAGCCTTCATCTCCTTTGAAACTTCCCTCCAGGTAGGAATTAGAACGCTAACTTTGCTCTGACCTAAAAGACCAATGTAGCTAATAAACTTGTCTTCCTCTTCGCCGATAGGTTTTAAATCAGCATCAAATTCCACGTAAACCCTCTTCTATTCTTCCTCATGACGTTTGACCAACGATCGTAGCTTCGTGCTTCCTCTACCCTTTTTCTTAATAGATGAGCCAACAAAGTCGCCCGGATCTGAATGTGACATGATCCTGCTAAGAAATAAATGTGACATATGATAAGTAAATTGAAATTACATGCACACTTTAAACAATTCAAAATCTTACTAAAAATAAATGTAACATATGATAAGACAATTCAAAATCTTACTAAGAAATAAATGTAACAAAAAACCCTCACAAGAGTTAACTTTGGCGCCCTAATGAATGAGTAATGACCCTAGTTTATCCCCTAAAAAAACTGATACCTAACGATTTTAATTTCAGATATCCATATGACTGAGAAAGGAGGTTTCAGAGGAAGAAAGCTACAAAATGTTTATCATCATAGTAGCAAGTAATTTCTTTTTCTTTTTTACCAAAATAACAAGTACTTTCACACTGTTTTAACAAAACTCTTTCATCAAGAATCTGTTTTCATCTTCGGCCACTGATTTATATTGCATAATAATTTAGATATGAATTTATTGGTTCTTCTAGGTAGATATGCGAGCATATGATTTCTTGGATTATTGCAGCTACTTTTCATTAAAAGTAATTAAGTCAACATGATCAAAAAGTGCATAATATCATGGTGTTCATGATAAACTATGAGTTGCATACAAGTCGTCTATGCATTTATATGCAATTCCTAAATTAATATTTGTATGTACTGAATATATTTCCCTTTTGAAGGTATATATTTGCTTTTAGAAACATAGAGTAACTCTCAGCATTTGATGTCAATCCCATTAACGAAAACGTTTCTAATTAATTTGATTATCTCACAAGTGAAATTCCAAATGAACAATCCCAATCTCGCAACTTACCATTTAAGAGTGACAAAAAGCAATAAACACGGATACAAAAAAATTCAAACAATCAACATATATAGCTTGTTGGAGATGAGGTAAAACATGGATTGCAAGGTTAGAGGAGGAAACAAAGCCACAAAACACATACTTAAACTTAAATAATGCAACTTCAAGCAAGAAAAAATCAGGATTGCAAGCTTAGAGGATGAAATGAAGAACCCAATCAAATGAAATTTAAGTTCTACTTTACCTAGCTTGTTGCAGGACAGAGAAGATGGAAAACAGGGAGGATGGACCAAGCAACTACAAAACCCACCACGAATTGAGAAGATGAGAGAGAACTAAGAACACAGAGATAAAACCACTTCTGGTTTCAACGGAGAAGAGGATCGAGGGAGAACTGCCAAAGGAGAAATGAAAATGGCGCCAATAAAGAAAAATTGAGGCTTTGGTAATTAAACACAATAGCTACATGCAGAACCCACAGCTAATTGAGAAGAGGAAGGAGAACGAAGAACACAGAGACAGCAGAACCAATTCTAGTTTAAATGAGAGGAGGGAGAACTGCCAATGGAGAAATACAAATGGCGCCCATGGAGAAAAAATGAGCCTTTGGTAAACAAAACAACTTTACTCTTTACGCTGCTCTGACATGCTCTGCCATTCTTGACTTCTGAGAAGAAGATACAACAACTGGTATTAAAAACTAGTCGTTGCAGCTAAATTTTTTTCAGATACAATGATTGGTTTTCAAACCATTCGTTGTATCTCTAATTTTATTAAGATACAACGACTGGTTTTACCAGTCATTGTATCTTAGCTTTTTTTTTTTTAAATTTATAGATACAACGATTGGTTTTCAAACCAGTCATTGTATATAAGCTTTCAACGACTAGTATAGAAACCAGTCATTGTATCATGGCATTTAAAAAAAAAACTTTCAATGACTGGTATAGAGACCAGTCATTGTATCATTGGAAATTTTTTTAAAAAAATCCAGCATCCATCTTCAATGATTGTTTTTCATAACAGTCATTGAAACTTCACTTTCAACGACTGATTTTATAAAACCAGTCATTGAAACACAACCACTTCTTCTTCTACTACTGTTTTTTAAGAACGGTCGTTAATTTGTGTCATTAAATTAATTTTTTGTAGTAGTGTTATGTACACAAAGTTGGCATTTTTGGAATTTTGGAAATGGAATAATTATGAGATAATGGTAAAATATTATAAAGTAACATTTCATCTTCTTCCCTCCTCCAGAATGACGTAAACAGCCCTTAGAGAGAGAGAGAGGAAGTGCAAAAGTTTTAGAGAGAGAGAAGGGGAGGAAGAAGCTTGCAAAGGTAAGTGATTTCTTAGGTAAATCCTTACCTAACGCGTATAACTCCGCTCCTAAGCTATTCTTTTATGTTCTTCAAGGTTTGTGGAGCACAAATTTAGGTGTTTTAAGGCTAGGGTTTTCAACCATCTTGAGAAAAAGCTAGTAGGAGCTTGAGGTAACTTCCAAACTTTCGTATATTGCTTATTCTGGCTGCTGTGGGCAATTTAATCAGTGAAATTTCGCCGGATTGCCATTGGTTTTAAAATTTGGCAATGATATGGCCTAGGGGTTATGCTGCCCAAATTGGGTCTTAATGTTAGTTGTAACCTAATGTAATGGTTAATAAAGTGCTTAGGAGTATCAAGAAACACATTTATGGAGCCGAAACCGAAAAACACCGATTCTTCCCAAAGTATACCAAGATTCCAGCCAAGGCTAGATCTGAGGGTTAGAGTTGGATTTTCAATGATTTGATGGTTCCATTGAGTTTAGGAGCAAAAATTATGTGGAGTTACAGTTGGTCACTTTTTCAGAAAAGCCTGAAAAACCATAATTACGAAAATGCCCTTGAAACCCTTAAAGTTGGGCTGCCAAGTGTAATGTTGTAATTTGACATTGAATTTGATAATTCTGTCCGAAAATGAATTCCTTGGGCAAAAATATGTTAGAATAGCCCAAGATGGAATTTCGGGAAAAGTACAGTCCGAGGGGTACAGCTGGGCCGAGCCAGGTCCCCGAGGGCATTTTAGTAAATTTTCAAAATAGACACATATAACCCCCAGAAACACTATGGAAGTTTCTGAATGGTACCTTTGGCATTGTAGGATTGAATATAGTTACAAGGCACACGTTTCGAGGCAGAAAAGGGTTAATGTAGGGAACTTACCTCTCCTGCATGTATTTGATATTTGTGTTAGTGTGTTGATGCATGTTATTGCTTTGCTTGATTATGTGAAACATGTATGAATGATTTGAAGCTATGTTTAAATTTATGTTATGGCCATAAGTATATTGTTCAAAGCATTGAGCTTACAAATTTGTCATTGTGTGAGCATGAGTTATGTGATGCAAGCATGTCATGCATTAAACATTTATTGTATATGCATATTGGTATTTTTTTCCTACTAAGATTCTCTCAAATCTCACCTTCCCCTACTAACAATTTAGACAGGAGAGGACAGAAGATATGCTAAGAACAATGCAGAGAACTATATGAGGGAATTGTAGTGGTGGAATGAAGATAAGAGATGTCTTTGTTTACTGGGACGGGTTTAGATACCCAAGTAGCCCTGAGTGGCTACATTGATGGTAATGATCATGTACGAACCCCTATGGGGAATTTATGTAATCATGCACTTATTATCAGTATATTCATGTTATTCCTATGTTGCCCATTGAGCCGCATATCGTTTTCTAAGAATACTTTAAAAAAAGTTAAAACAAGGTAAGGGCATGACATTATCCCAGTCATTTCCTTAAAATTATTTTCATGCTCTTTAGATGCCCTCTTTGGCCTCTTATTGGAAGCACTATTAGCATGAAGTGAATGATCTTCTTCAGGTGATACTCCTTGTCCGGGTGAGTTACCTTGGCCATCAACCTTAACAAACATATCAGCATTTTTTAATGAGAAGCCACCTTGTGAAACTAAGTTATCAATTTCATGAATACTTTCAGTGACCTCTGCTGTAGATCGATGCCTCTTCCACCACTCCCGTATTGTTTTCCCTCATCACCATTAGCTCTGTCTACTCCGTATAGCAGCATCACCCTTTCGTAATTTGGAATAGGAGTATTTCTCCATATAGCTGCTTTGGGTTTAGCCTGGTGACAAAAATAGAATAGAAACTGAAAACACAATAGAAGATAGAGCTAATGACAAAAATAGAATAGAAACTGAAACATAGTAGAACAAAAAACATAATAGAAACTAAAAACAGAATAGAAACTGAAAATAGAATAGAAGATAGAGCTAATGACAAAAATAGACACTACTATAAAAAGGTTGAAAGGTGTCGCACATTTTGTGGCCCTTCTTTCAAGAAGTGCCATAACTTCCATTTTTTTCTTTTTCTATTTTATTTTTTTTTAATTTTGGGCACCAGCTGTGGCACCTAGTCCACCAGGCGCCATAGCTGGGGGCCAAGTATGGTGCCTGCCAAGGTAGACTCCACACTTGGCCTTACTGACCTAGCCATCCAAGCACCACAGCTGGCCTTGACCACATTGTGGCTAGTGTGTCGCCTACCTTGGCAAGCACCACGATTGGCTAGGAACTGGATAAAAAATCCACTTCCCGCCAATTAGATTTCACCCACGTTATTTCTTTCTTTAACTTTACTTTACCTTTCAATTTCCCACTCTCTTTCTCTCCATCATCATGTGCCGCCGGTGCTCCCCCTTTTTCTTCATTTCTGCACAAAAAAAAAACACACACACGTCTTCACTCCACAGCTCACATTTTCTCATCTTCTTTGATAAGTAAAATATTTGCATATTTATTTTCCCTTATATGATGATTTTATGGATGATATTTGAGCTCAATTTAATAAATTTGGGTGTAATTAATAAATAAATAATGATTTTGGCATAAAATAGAATTTCTTGAAAAATACTAAATTGGACCCTCTTTCAGTGTTTAGGTAATATCCGAAGTTCTAGATGTCGGATTGGGACGTTCTTTATACGGATAAAAAGCTAAGAAAGAGCTCTACAACTTTGATGTTGAGACCAAAATCCAGTTCTATCTCCAAGGGTTTCGAAGTTTGCTTGGAATTTCAAAGCGGGAATTATCTACCATTCCATCAACCATTTCATCTACCACTTTACCTTCCTTTTCACCAACTACTTCACCTACCACATTCTATCTACTACTTCACCTACCACATTTCATCAACTACTTCATCTACCCTACTTCATTCTTCCCTATATATAGCCACCCTCTTCTTCACATTTCACTTACACCAATTCATATCCATTACTCTCATCTCTTCTCTACACACACCATTTCATTTCCATTACTCTCCTTTCTTCTCCACTTACATACAATTTCACTACTCTCATCTCTTCTCCACTTATCCCATCATCTGAGAATTAATTTTATGTATTGTATTACTTTTTGCATGCCTCCATCTTGGAAGGCTTAGGATTGTATTAATTTTTGCATTCCACCTACATGGATGGTTTTACCTCCTAAAGGGATGGCTAGATTTTTCTATTTTTCATGCATATTTTGGTTGTATATTTATGTTTGAGAATTTAATATTCAAGTTTTATGCAGTATTTATGAGGATTTTATTCTAGTCTTATATAATGTCAATTTATTTTGGTTTTGTTTTTAATTTTATCATGAGCTAAATTTTCATTTTCCTAGGGTGATGACGTAGCTTACTAATAACGGATTTAATCTTAACTTGTTAAATCTAGTTTTAATTTCTCCTTCATGATTGAGTTTTAATTATTGCTCTTAATGCTTTTGATTGATTGGCCATCTTTTGAATGATTTACATATGCATGCTGAGACCAAAAGGAGATGCATGTGTGTAGATCCTATAATTAAAACCATGATTTGCATATGAAATAAAAATATATTCATATGAGTTGTGTAGTCACACTAAGTTCCATAAATCTTAATACATAAGTAATTGCTTAAATTCATATAGGAATATATTGGATTAGCAATTAATTATAGAACTGCTTGACCTTGGAAGATACTAGTAATTAAATTAGGGAAACTCGACTATCAATCATGTGGAATAAATTATGCTAGAATAAATAAGTGATTCAATCGGAATTTAATAAGTGAAATCTAATCCCTAGGGCTTTTTCTCATATTTGCTTTTATATTATTTGCACTTATATTTAGTCGTTTTATTTTGTTCTCTCAACCACCAACTACTCGATCAACCAAATAGAATTAAAATTACCCATTTTGGTACTTAGTGATTAATCCTCATGGGAACGATATTCTACTCACTTCTGTATTACTTAATTACGATAGTGTACACTTGCACTTTTTAATGGACCATTTACACTCGTAACACTCTTCACTCAAGCTTGCATCATCACCAACGTGGTCCCCCACTCCCTGTGCTATTATAGTCAATTAATCGATTTGTAAGTGTCTGTACTCTTTTTATTTGTATGTTTTTTTAGGTTCTTTTTATAAGATAGCATGCTTTATTTTATTTTTTTTTGCAACTAGCTTGCATTTTTTTATTAATCCTGGCCTTTAATTACTTAGTTGCTAATGTACTGCATGTGTTCACATATCAATTAATAAGTTCTTGTACTGTGATATAGCTAGCTTGCATTTTTTTTAGGTTTTAGGTTTTTTTATTCCATAATTTGTTGTTACACTTGTTGGTTAATTTTACAGTATTTCAGAAGTACGTAGGAGCATCTATTTATGCATGTTTTGTTTTGTTTCGTTCTGTCTTTTCTTAGGCGTTCTTTCAACCATACATATATGATCCTCTAATTAATGCATGTCACATATCGCTACAAAATAGTCTTCCCAGAGGTTCAAGGTCGATCGTGAACCTTTTGTGTCTAATTTAGATAAAAATAGAAAAAATAGGAAATTAAACTAAATAAGAAAATGAGTTACATATATATATGATAATTTCACTCATTTATAACACTATTGAGATTTGAAAAAAGAAGGTCAGAATTTTGATTTCATTAGTATATATATTAATTCTGAGCTGGTCATAAAAGATGCTATTCTACATTAAAGATAGTAATTAATGAACTATACTTGTAGTAATGACTAAACTCCTCTGACATGCTAAAGTAGGAGAGTGAACACAATATTAAATTTGAATCACTTGATTAAGTTACTACATAGTAGTTTTATAATATATTAAATTTCAATAATTCATGTTTTAATTTAAGGGTGGAGATAAGGTTATACCTAACTATTATGACTTGGCATTGTGTGCTGGAGAATATAATGTACTATATGATATACATGGTGATAAGGTATAGTGGTATACTTATAAGTTCACAAAGATTATTGATTGTTGAATTTTAAAAGTTTTATCGTGATTTGTTATTCTTAAAAATGAAAATAAATTATAAAGTGTTGATTAACCTAATTGATAGTAAAATAATAAAAATTAATTGATTTTTATATACTTTAAAAAAATACTATTAAAATTGAATGTTAAATGTGAAAAAAACTAAATGTTATATAAATATATATGTATATTCTTGTGTCATTTCGGTCTAAAATGTATTATATATATATATATAATACATTTTAGACCGAAATGACACAAGTGAAAGGAAAATTATTTTAAATAAGTTTTAGCATTTCAATAATAATGATTTTAATTGTAAATTCTCTAATTATATTTTAAATCAATTTTATTATTGTTAGATATCTTAAATGAATGTGTATTTGAAGTTTAATTTTTTTGTGAAATTATATAAAACCCCTGAACTTTAATTGGGTCAATTGTAAATAACCCCTGACTTTTTACTACATTTAGAAAAATTAAAGTACTTTTTACGTGAAAAGAATTAACATTTGGAAAATACAAAATACAAGTAATTTTCTTAATAAAATATAATTATAATATATTAATATAAGGATGTCAAAATTATAGCATTTTATAATTTAATTGGAAAATAAATATATGTGTATATGTGAGATTTCAAAACATATATATTCTTGCTTGTTGGTATATATAAAAATAGATTAGAACATATTAAAATATTTAGTTTGCTTTTCTATGATTCATAGTATCATAATTTCTTTCCTTATGAGCTGTATTATTTGTCAATTAAAACATAGGGTTTAATTTAAGACTTAGAAAGCTTCAATTTTATTTTAAAATTGGTAAGAAAAGGTAAAAGTAATTAGTAAAATAGTCATACAACTAAACACATACTTTTTTAAAAATAGATTGAAGTCATAGATGGATCGTAAATAGATATCATCTAATTGGTGTTCAAAGGAATATATAGATGGGGTGAAAGAATTTATTACATTTGCAATCGAGCACACAAAAGATTCTGACAAAATCTTTTGTCCTTGCTTATCTTGTTATTTTGGAAAGCTGATTAGTCCACTTGATTTGCTAGATCGTTTAGTGTGTTATGGTATTGATCAAACATATATACGATGGACAAGGCATGGTGAGACGAATGATGCATGTACTAATGGGTGCATACCACGAGTGGTGCTTCGGATCAATTTGATCAAAGCATGTTTGATAAAGATGATGGTCTTGAAGAAATGCTAAATGTGGTTGAAGGGGTGCTTTATAATTGTCCTAACGAATTTGAGAAGTTGAAAGGTGATACAAAGAAACCATTATATGCTGGTATTACTAAATACACAAGATTGCTAGCAATGTTGAAGTTGTACAACTTTAAAGCTCACTACAGATTGAGTGATTCGAGTTTCACTGCACTGCTTGAACTGTTGCAAGGTATGTTTCCAAAAGAAAATGTACTTCCTACCAAGAAATACGAGGCAAACTGAATTCTTTGCTCTACAACCGGCATGTCCTAATGATTGTGTATTATTTTAAAATCAGTATGCAACATTGAACAAGTGCCATAAATGCAATGCATCTCGATATAGGAAGAAGAAAGGAAAAAGTTTTTTGAAGGTCCTATGGTATTCTCCAATTATTCTGAGATTCAAGCAACTGTACAGTAATGTAGAGATTGCTAAACAGTTGACATGGCATGTAGATGAAAGGATTAAAGACATGAAGCTTAAGCACTCTGTAGATGCTTCTCAATGGAAAAAAATTGATCATGAGTACCCTGACTTTGTGGATGAAGTAAGGAACCTTCGCCTTGCACTGTTAACTAATAGAATTAATCCGCACGGTGTTCATAGTAGTATACATAGCAGCACATGGCCAGTGATATTGATGATTTATAACCTTCCTCCATACTTAATCATGAAACATAAGTTTATGATGTTGTCCATGTTTATTTCTGGGCCCAAGCAACCTGGGAATGATATAGATGTATACATGACTCCTTTAATTGATGACTTGAAGCTGCTTTGGGAGGAAGGCGTCAGTGTGTATTACAGGTACATGGAAGAAAGTTTCACTTTGAAAGCCATATTGTTTGGCACAATTAATAATTTCCCTACTTGTGGTAATTTGTCGGGATACAGCATCAAAGGATATGGTGCATGCCCTATATGTGAATATGACACTTATTTAGTGCGACTTCATCATTGAAAGAACAATGTTTACATGGGGTATCGAAGATTCTTACCATCACAACATCGTTGGAGGAAGTGGAAAAAGCCTTTCAATGGTGACTCAGAATAAGGTAGCCCGCCGAAGATGTTAACCAGTGCCCAGGTGTTTTCCAAGGTAAAAGACTTGGATAACAATTTTGGCAAGCCTTTTGCAAAACAAATTGAGACAAGTGGTGAGAAGAAAAATTCTATTTTCTTTGAACTTCTATCTTGAAAGTCTTTATATGTGAGACATTTTCTTGATGTGATGCACGTAGAAAAAAATATCTGTGATAGTCTAATTGGCGCGTTGCTCAATATCCAAGGAAAAAGCAAGGATAATGTCAATTCGAGGTTGGATTTGGTGAACTTGGGAATTAGAGAAGAGTTGTCACCGATTGAACAAGGGCATCATACTCATCTACTACCAGTGGTATAAACTCTGTGAGTTCCTGCAAGGAATTAAAGTTATCGAGGGCTACTCTTCAAATATAAAGAACTTTGTATCAGTGGAAGAATTGAATTTAAAGAACCTCAAGTCTCATGATTGTCATGTGTTCATGCAGAATTTCCTACCGATTGGTATACGATCCATTTTACCCAAAAAATTAAGAAACACTATCTCTAAACTTTGCGTATATTTCAAGTTGATTTGTAGTAAAGTGGTAGATCCAACTAAGTTACAAGATTTGCAAAGGCTAATTTTGTGTACTCTGTGTGAACTTGAAATGTATTTTCCACCTTCCTTTTTTGACATTATAGTACATCTAACCATGTACTTGGTTAAAGAGATTCAGTTTGTATAGTCTAGTGTACTTGAGATAGATGTACTCGAATGAGCGATTCATGAAAATATTAAAGGGTATGTGAAAAGTAGATATCGCCTAGAGGGTTGTATCACTGAAAGGTACATGGTTGAAGAAGCAAGTGACTTCTGTGCTGATTTTCTATCAAATGTTGACCCTATAGGGATCCCCAAGTCTCGTTATGATGGGCAAAGAATAGGAAAGGAACAATTGGGAGGGATGTTGTAACACCCTAAATTTTGATTAAGGGCTAATGAGAATTATTGGGAATTTAATTATGGATGAAGTTGAATTAATTATGTGTTTTGTGGCAATTTTAATTATCATGCCATAATCAGTGGAAAATTGGGAGAATAGAAATTATTGGTTAATTAGTCAGTGATTAATGAGGAAATTAATTACTAACTAAGGAAGTAATTAAGAAGTGTGATTAAATGGCTAATCGAGGGGTTAAAAGATTCTAATTGGTTGCTTAATTATGAGAACTAATGAGGTTTGGACAAGTGACATGTGAAATGAAGAGAGAGGAAGGAGAAAAGTCAAAAGGCATTTTAAAATCATATTTTCTTTTTCTTCTTCGCTCCATTTCGGCTGATAAGAGAGGCAAGCGGAAGTGTTGTCATTTCATCTTCTTCCTCCAAACTCTTCTCTCTCATTCCTTTCTCCATTTCAGGCGACCATTGTTGGGCAAGAGAGAGAAAGAAAAACCTTACATTTAAGGTGAGCAAAAGACCTCTAACGGAAAAGTTCTTTTCATTAACTTTGTTGCTTGGAGTGAGAGCTTTGTTTCTATGGTTATAGATTGCCCATTGGTGTTGATTTGTGTCCTCAAGGAAATTTAGAGGTTGGAGGATCAAGAAACTTCTTTAGAAAAGTTGAAAAGGTAAGTGAAACCAATCTTTCTATCTATATTTTGTGCTAAATGGTTTAGCTTTGAATTTATAGAATTTTTGTCTTGGATTTCGAAATTAAGGGTCTTTGAGTATTTTTCATGTTGTTGGTATGGAATTGGTATGTTTAGAATATATGTGGATAGATAGAAAAGGATTTGGGACTTAATGATTAAGTTTGGCGACTTTGGAATTTTGGTGTTCAGTGTTGCCCAAAACCAAAGCATGATAATAGAGTAGGAATTTGGTAGTGTTGGCATTTCCATTGAATTCCTTGAGCAATTTTGTGTGGGAGTAGCTTTGGTTGAGATTTTGGGTCAATTGGAAACACTTGTGTAAATCTTGGAAAGTGCTGTAAGTTTTTCTTCATTTTTTGGTTTCTGATGCACATCACTCGAGTGTGGAGTGGTCTCACTCGAGTGAGGCAATGTGATTTCTTGTTTCCCTTCAGTTTTCAACTGCACTTCTGGCAAAAGTGTTGCCATACTTGCGAGTGTGGTTCTCACTCGAGTATGGCTGTATTTGACACTATAAACTTGCCTCCCGGGTTGTCACTCATGATTAAAGTTCAAGAGGGTGTCTTTAACACTCACGGGTATTCGGCCTTGACTCAAGTACAAAGATCCGTGCTCCAGTGCTTCTCTTCTTTGAAAATTCTTGTGCCCTCGAGTTAACACTTTCTGTACCTCACTTTCTTGAACTCGGGTGAACATTAGGCCATCACTCGAGTTTTCTTTCTTGTGCTTGAGTGCAGTGAATATTTCCTACTTTTATCGTTGCTCTGGCCAAACACTTGCACGAGTGTGCTTCCATACTCGAGTGTCTGTACATCATCACTCAAGTGAGGTCTTCTTCACTCGAGTACAACAATAGGAAAATTAGTTCTTGTGCTTCCAAAAGGGGATCTTTGGGATAGTTTTTCCAACCCTTTAGGGGTTTTGTTAGAGATATATATGGGTACTTAAGTGACATTAATGATAACCAATTTAAGTATTGTGAAGTTATTGTGTATTAGAATAAGTATAATGCGTCGTCCTTAATTATGAATTTATGATTTCATATTTGCCCAGAACATAGAAGGCCTATGCCTGCTCAAGAACGGAAAGACTAAGGTAGTGACACTTTATCCTATATCATGTGTAATGCATTAATTATTTGTATTAATTATTGAATGAGCGAACGGACGTGGCAAAAGCCCGGCCTTGAATATTGTTGAGGGGATATGATGCAAGCCTGGCCTTGAATATTGTTGAGGGGACATGGCGAGAGCTTGACCTTGAATATTGTTGAGGGGACGTGGCAGTTAGCCCGGCCTTGAATATTGATATGCTGCATTGTGATATATGCTTACTTGTTTTGTTTAGTTATGTATCATATACGTAAACTATTGCTACTGGGATTCTCTTTAATCTCACTCTTTCCAAATAACATTTTTAGATAGGGCAAGTGGATCAAGAGGCAAGCAAGTGAACAAAGACAACTAGGACTATCGGTGGTAGTCTTAGCTAGATTCTTTTGGTTTTTGGATTGGTTATCATTTTGGATGAATGTATATTTAACTGACAATAGAATATTAATGTAGTGTAATCCCCAGTATGGGAAACTAAGATGGGCTACAATACCTATGCCTTACAAACTATTGGATTAATGTTAGTATCCCAGGTGAATGTCGAGAATTTTGCTTATACTCTGATATTGTATATGTGACAAACCGAATAAGCTCGTTGTTTTTATCAATGAATGAATGGAGATATACTTGTATAGGTTTTTGTAAAGAGTTTTAATTACTCTTGATCTCTTATTCAATTATAAAATGAATTTAAACACCAATCAAGGCCTTGGTCGTGGCGGGGGTTACAAATGTAGTAACGATATTAGTGACTAAATGAGAGCAAGCCCACTTATATGTACTACATAACACTGATGAGTTTGAACTGTATGTAGAAGAACACAAGGATACTCTTTGATTAGTACATGGTGATAGGAATGAAAATTTGTTAAGAAAAGAACACAATAAACAATTTTTAAGCTGGTTGAAAAATCGTATTAATAATGAGATGGAGCAGAATCCTGATTCAGTTTCTAAAAAATTGAAGTAGCTGTCGAAGGGAGTGAGCTTAAATGTATTATCTTACAATGGTTATGCAATCAATGCTTACACATTCTATACATAAGACCATGATACACAGAGCACGATGCAGAATAGTGGGGTAACACTTGTTGTTGATTCTTGGCATAGATCTAGTGCTAAAGATATACACCCTATCTATTCATCAATGCCATACTTTGGTGTCATTGAACGTATATGGGAGTTAGATTACTCTATGTTCAGGGTCCCTGTCTTCAAATGTAAGTGGGTTTAACAACAATAGTGGATTATGGATAGATGACTTAGGCTTTGTTCAATTGGACCTTTCTAAGGTTTAGTATGAAGATTATCCTTTTATTTTGGCAGCACAAGCAAAATAAGCATTTTTCATTCTGGATCTTGCTAAAAAGAATTGGTCTATTGTACTCCCATCTAACAAGAATCGTCAAGAGAAAGTTAATTTTGAAAGTAATGAATATTGAAACATCAATGATGATGATCCTTCATTTGAGAATTTGTGGTCAATAGAGATTGGTATAGATGGAGATACAGATGAAGATGAAGATGGAGATGGAGATGGAGATTGACTCATATATGTGAGACATGATTATGAAGAGGGAACTTGGGTCACTAGAAACACAATTCTCAATCCAACACGAATTCTAAAGAATAAAATTTTAAATCAAACGAGAAAAAGGAAAAGATAATAAGTGCCTTGACTTGTTTACTTGTACGTACGTTTTTATAAATTTCAAAATAATTTGCTTTCATTGAAATGGTTGACATTGTACACTGATGTTTTGTTCTAGTTTATTTCATTTCTATGAGTATGGACTCACTACATGATGAAACTGATGATTTTCCCAAGAACATTGGTAGACAAAGATTTAAGGAGAAAGTAAGACATGGCAATATAGTTATGCCGAGGTTGATCAAATTGAGAAGTAAGGGAATCAAGTTACAATTGGAGTGGAATGAAAAGGGAAACCCATTCGACGAGAACAATACTTCATTAAATAACTTGAATAGGACTACAGTTCGAGATAGAGTCTCTATTACAATTTAAAATTGGAAAATGGCAAGAAAAAATTATGAGGATGATATCTGGGATAAAGTACAGGTAACACATTAATTATATTATTGTTCGGTTCGCTTTGTTTCACTTAATTTCAATCTTACATATTATATATGTTTTTTTAATTGTTATAGAGCATTTTTATTATTGATGATGATCAGAAGACCTTCGTGCTAAGAAAAGTTAGAAAACTTATGAGAAAGTTTTGTTCTGATCTTGTCAAATACTTCTTAAGGGATGATAATGAGATTATCATTACTACACCGCTGACATTGTACAAAGGAATCATCACTTAAGAAATGTGGGATGAGTTTATCAGAACACATACAACTTCAGAATTCATGGTAATATAATATATTTGACTTTCCCCATTACTTGTAATTAACATTTATGTATTGTTATGAATCATTTTGCTCCAAACAGGAGTTGAGTGAGAAAAATCATGCTAACACGACCAATATGGCATATCGGTACACACAAGGACCTGTTTCATACACATAGTTGAAAGAAAAAAGGTACGAACTAATGATTATTTCATTTGTAGATAAATTGTATGAATATCATTTAATTTTAACAAAATTTGCTGTGTAGATAGAAAAATCAAGTTCAAATATTACACAAGTTCCACTACATGATCTGTGGGTAGCCGGTGTCACAAATAAGAAAGTTGAAATTTGTAGTGAGGAAGCAAGAATAGTAGCCAAATATTGTGTAAGTATTGGATTATGCGTACAATAAATAATTGGCTTGACTTAAATGAACTTGATTTATAAAAACTAATATTGTTGTAATTCTTTTTGTGATAGCGACAAATGATATAAGAGGATCCTGCGTTGGCGAGTTATGTTGGTCGGGACGATTTGTTGAGTAGAGCGCTAGGAGTACTCGAGTATGATGGTTCTGTTTGGGGTACTGGTTTTGCTATCACCCCATCAGCATACTTCATACGTCAAAACCGCCCCAATAAAAGTGACGTTTCCCAGCTGCGTGAGGAGATTACTAGTTTTCAAGCATCAAATGTAAAAACTTTAAGAACAAATGCACTACAAGGAACAACGAGAAGAACAATTCTTAGAACAAATGCATTTGATGCAAGAACAGAATGTGCTGTTAACAACGCAAATACAATAGTTGGTGAAGTGAAGGCCAACATAAAATGCTCCCTTCTGTGATAGCCCAAGCGTCAGAGATAGTTGCATTTCCATGCCTAAAGTCCCTTTTCCTTTGGTAATTAATTTCTTCTCAACTTAACTTTATGTTACATTATAATTTAGCGAGCTATTACATATTAACTCTATTTTCTATAGAGCAAATTTCAATGCAAGTTATATGCCGATCAAACTTTCAAGCACGCGGTTGCAATGGGTGCTTCCTACAACACTGATATGGACACATTGCACAATTCACTGTTGTCCAACAACATACTCCGAGTGAGGGTTGATGTCTGCAAGAATGAAGACGCCCTCTTATCGATCCCGTCTCGGGATGAGCAAATAATGGTGAAAGATGTTGTAGGTGGCTATGTTGCTTGGCCAATAGGTCTTATCGAGCCATATGAAAAGGTCGTTCATTCACAATTCCTTGCACTTTTCATTTATACTTCCATCTAAAATTGTGATTTAATTTTCTGATTTTTGCAAGGTGGGCAGTCTAGAGATAAACAAATCCAACCTTATGGTAAGATCTCGAAGTGTTCTATAACATAACCCAAGTGGAAAGTATCGGCTAGCTAACAGAGCAAAAGAAGACCAACCTCATATCGTGATAAATTAGTATCGATTACACCCCAAGTGATCGGTGAAGGAGGACTACAAATACATCTTCAAAGACATATCTACAATGTTGGCATTCTAGTTGATTATGTTACTTCCGAGGTCATTCACGACATATGTACTCGTGATTGGGTAAGTGCTTCAATTATCAACATCTGGATAAGGTACTTGACCATTATCATTTATCATTGTTATTAATATTTCTCATTCCATTTCTTTTGTTTTTCATGACACGGTTTGTTTTATACCAGGCATTTGTACTATGAGATCTTAATGGATACAAATAAGGTGCAATTCATATTTTGTCAACCTTAATCTCGTTGGCTTCCATAGTAGATATAAATACGCAGTCTAGTGATCTAAAAGATTACTTTAGAAAGAAAGCAACACCAACTACGCTATTTTTAGTGCCATACAATGCTGGGTAAGTTATTAGCGGTACAATTTTTATTTTTATTGTTTAACTTTTATCATACCATGATAGTTGAAACAAATGTTTTAAAATATTTTAGTCGTCATTGGGTATTGATAGTTATCAATCCAGCGGAACCTTCAAGCCCTCGTATTTACTATGTTGATCCTTTAAAAAATGGTCTTCCATAAAACCGTTTTGATATGTTACTATTGTTCAATAGGTAAGCGTACATGCATATGTGTAAATATTTGCATATGTGATTGAATGACCAAAAGTAATCAGTTTCTAATTGTTTTGTTAGCACATTGACTGCATATCGGTCCTCTGTATCTTTAAGCTATTCCAAAGCTACTGACCCTCACCTTGGCTATCCTTGGAAGAAGATACTGGTACTGATATATGAATTTACTCAAACGTTGTTAGTAAACAATTTTTATTCATAAATAGAGTTAAATATTGCATTATATTTTTGCAGTGCCCTTTCCAACCTAATGACAATGATTGTGGGTATTATATCAAGAAATTTATAAAGGATGTAATTACGCATGATTAGCCATTTATTCCTCAAAAAGTGAGTCATTTAGTTGCACTTCATATTGTGTTTTAATTAAATTTAATTAGTTCTTGATAATTACGTGTTAATGATTTTAATTCATTTTAGTTTGTGGCTGATTGTATATATGTGTAGTATTATGAAGATCAATGTTGTGACGCTTTGACTGACCATCAGCTTAATGAAGTGATCGAGGAATGGTGTGAATATGTGTTTAGGCAAATCTCTGAGTAGCTATACTATTTAATTCACTAGCTGGTCTTTATTGTGTTGTTTCTTGCCAATTGTTGTGTCATGCATGTATTCAAGTTGAATTTATTGTATTTCATTCACGTATAATATATTGTATAACTATTTTAAGTACTACTTTAGCTAATTAATCATCTATTTGTATCATTTTAAAGTTATCTATCATTGTTGTTTGTTTTTCTTCATTCTGCTGTACTGTGAATATAGATACAAAATGTTTAGACCATGCAGTGTGAAATACTGTAATTATGGGAGATATGTACAAAAATACATAGAAAAAAGAGTTCCTGTGGCACTTCTTTAAACAAGGGCCACAAGAAGAACCCAAAAAAAAGGAAGGACCCTACTGTGGCGCTTCCTCAAGGAAAGGCCATAGGAAGGGGACCTCCTGTGGCGCTTGTGTCAGGTCAAGTCTCCTGTGGGCCTTGCTGATGCAAGCGCCACCAGAGATCCCCCACTTGTGGCCCTTCCTACAACAAGCTCCACAGGAGGGTACTTTTAAGAAAAAAATTAAAATATTGTGGCACTTCCAAGCGCCATAGGTTTTTTTAGTGGTGTTCAGATATGTGACACTTCTCTTGCGCCACAACTTTGCTTTTTTGTAGTAGTGAGAATAGAAACTGAAACATAGTAGAACAAAAAACATAATAGAAACTGAAAACAAAATAGAAACTGAAAACAGAATAGAAGATAGAGCTAATAACAAAAACAGAATATAAACTGAAACATAATAGAACAAAAAACATAATAGAAACTGAAAACAGAATAGAAGATAGAGTAGAAACAAAAACATAATAGAAAAAAGAATAGAAATCAATAGAGGACACATAGATGCAAAATATTGCCAAAGCTGAATTAGTTTTGGATAGAACAATAACATAATAGAACAAAAAACAAAATAGAAACTGAAAAAAGAATAGAAACAATGGGGAATAGAAATTGAATCAGTTCTACTCTTTTCCAGATTTGATAACAGAATAACAAGCATTAGGAAATTCAAGAAAATAGAATAACTACCTCAATGAGTGCATCCCAAACTTCAAGTTCAGCATCCCACATCTGAGTTGCTAGGTTCCAAGAAAACCCACTCACATGTTTAAAAATATCATGCAGATTAGAGAAATTTTTCTTCAGAGTTTTCCACCGGTTCTTCACCTTATCCTTGTCAACGTGTGGGTTGCAGACCACAGTCTCTTTCTAACATACCACATAATTCTAAGAATGCTTTAGGTGTCATTCTAATTATATTTTGACTAGACAGACAGCTACTTATTCTATTCATTATTTCATC
The DNA here is from genome assembly GCA_963855925.1 of Inga laurina. NCBI lineage: Eukaryota > Viridiplantae > Streptophyta > Magnoliopsida > Fabales > Fabaceae > Inga > Inga laurina. Next base: position 64,911,577 of record OY979704.1, on the reverse strand, counting down.
ACACATCCTCTCTCTTTTACCACTCAAACTATAACTTATTTTTCTAGCACACATTTCATTGGCACATACTTGAGCCATAACACATATAAGCGAAGCTATTGCTCTTTGACGCAACTCAAGCCACCAATGCACTAGTAAAAAGTATTGAGTTTCCAAGTCCATCTAACAAAGTAAATGAAAATGCATATCAATAACCAGAATCTCAAAATGAAAAAAATAATGCCAAACAAAGCTAAGACAGAGAATTGCAAAATCTTCAAACTTTTTCTTGTGCTTTACAGAATCTTAATATTAGTTTTGAGCATGGGAAAACTATCATAGTGTCAAATATGATATTGGCAAAAAGATCATTCAGAAGCATACAAAATAGTAGTAGAGAAAGAAAAAGAAAAATCCAAGAGTAACAAGCATAGAAGAAAGCTTATCAGAAAAAGAAACTGAACATAACCTATACAATATAGAATAAATAGTTTAAGTACTAGTTTAAGTACCAGCCTTACATGGACAACTGAACATAGAAGCTCACCTTTGTTCTAATGGCAATCCAATATTTGCAAGCAAGCAACACAAAGAATGGAAATGAGATTAATAAAGCAACAATACAGTCCAGAAAAATGAACCCTTTACCAGAAATAACCTAGAAAAAATGCAACAATACAGTGCATTTTACTAAAATAACCAATGTTTGCAAAACATCAAATCAAAAAAATGAAAGAAGTTCAAGTGCAACCGACGGCATTTCAGAAACATAGGCGGCATTTATCTTGTGCTGAGAAAATAAAGGAGAAATCGATGAAGAAATTGATGCACAAATTAGATTCAAAACACACCCACCCAACCGACAAAACTAACAGCACCACAAAGAAACTAGAGACATAATCAAAATCAGAAAAAAAAAAAAGACCTGACAGTTAAGCAAGGGAGCCGAGGAAGACGACACCACACAGTTGGTGAGACAATGGAAGACGGAGGAAGAGAGCTAAGCTGAGACGTGAGGAGGAATAGACTGTGACGGCTGAGCTAAAACGCGAGGAGGAAGAGACCGTGACGGCAAAGTTGAGACGCGGGAGCTAACGGGAAACTGGATATTGGAGAACGAAGCAATGTTTTCATTTTTTGACTTAGGGTATGATAGGGAATATGAAAAGATCATGGGGGCAAATTAGTCCTAAATTTTTTGCTTTCTCCAAAACCCCTCAATTTAGAGGGAACCAATTTAAGGGGATGGGAGGGAATTTGATCCCCTTTTTTGGGGCCCCTCCCCTCCAATTTTGCATACCAAACAAGGGGAGGGGCTCATTTTTCATTCCCCCATCCCCTCCCCTCTAACCAAACAAGCCCTAAAGGATATCCAAAAAAATAAAGTGAAAAAACCCCCTAAAAGTAGGCCTAATTGATGAACATTATAGAGTAGCTTCAGATTATTGAAACATGTGATGTACAACACTATTTTTTCCATATCCATATGTCACTTCTGTTCATTGGGTGGAGCAACCATTATTGTTTTATTATTTTAAATTACTCCCATACTTTAAACTTCCAAGTTTCCAAGAGAAACAACGATCGGAGAGAGAATGGTGCCTTCTTCACTGCTATGTTGGTTTCAAGTCTCAACTCTCATCTCGACGGTGAACAATGAAAAAAATGAGAGAAAATGCATCAAACTTGTTTCCTTCTTTTTCCTCACTTCATTTGTCTCATGTAAGTATGCAGATTAGGTAGAAGAAAGAGTAAAGAATCTGGCTTTTGTCTCTTTCTTTTGTTTTTTTCCTATTTTTTTCCTCCTTCATTACTTTTTTACTATCCATGAAATCCGACCTATTCCAACCCGTTTGGCTCCACGAAAACTGTTTCGGGTACCTACTTAAATCCGCCTGCTGGCCCGACACGACCTAACTTCTCAAACGAGAGAAACACAAAAATCGAGCCATGGTGTTCTCTGGTTGACGGTCGGACCATTTGGTCTAGTTATTAAATCATTGCTTCTCTCCTTCAAAATATAATAGTCAAATATATACTTTACTTTTATTAAGAAGGTAGTGAAACGTAGTTTAAAACAATAAATATGCAAAATATCTATTTGTTTTCTAATATATCCTTATTTATTAAAGGAATAAATAAGAGAGATAACAAATAGAAAAAATGAAGAAAGAGACTATATGGAAGATGAATAATGAGAGAGAGTATGGCAAATTTGAAAAAAAAAAAGCATTAAATGTAGAGACAAAGGCAAAATAAATCTTATAAAAAAACTCCCACCCTCTCACAATTTTGGCTCTTATATTTGGAGGGAGTATAGCTTAATCTTTGGTTGTCCTTGCTAATGTGTTGCATATTGGCTAATATTTTACTCCCTTCGTCCCTTATTTAAAAAATTTAAATTTAAATAACCCATTTCTGTTAATTAGATAAAAAAAGTTAAAATTAGTTAAAGTTTTAATATGAAAACTAACGCTTACGAATTTAACAAAAAAACTTTCAATACTATAACTTTTGCAATTTAACTCTAAATTTAACAAATTATACATTGTTGGAAAGATAATAAAGTTTACAAGTTTCACTTCAAAGTTCAACATATATGATCAAAAACATGATGAGAGGTCAAAATTGAAATATGTGTATGTAGAATCCTTATCTCACCACTAAACTTCATACAATCATAATTATTTTTGTTGGGTATAAACGAGTGTAGGCTATGTATAAACAAGTGTAGGCTATACTGTTTCTTTTTATAAAAAGCTACTTCAGAAAAAGTTATTAGTGATAAATTGCATACCCATGAGAGCGTATATAACTGCATTCTTTCATATTCAGGTGCTTCTCCATATCGCAGCAGTTCTTATGCTCTTTGCAGGCCACCATCAGTTGCTTAATTTTTTTTCTTCAATTTTAGCTGTTATAAATGAAACAAACGAATAATAAGACATAAATTGGTAAGGCAAAAGGGGGTGAAACTCATCAAAAAAATAGTCATAAAAATTAGTCTCTGGACATGGCTTTCTTGCAAGCAACTACGCACTAAAACAAGAAAGAAAAAAGCATTTTCTTGGCATCCATTCAAGACCTACAACCTAACACAATAAAGGTATAGATATGGAGGAATAAGTTGATCTAAGAAGAAAAATGCAAAATCCTATGAGTGGTTGGCATGAAATCTTGTGGCAAAAAGGTGAGATGAGACCAAAGGGTCAAAACCAAAGGACTTTTAGAAATGATGTTTGGCTTTGGCTTAGGTCTCTTTCTCTTCTTGTCATAGCTAAAGCCTCTGGACTTGGCCTGAAAATAATGAACCTTGCACAAATAAAGCCTAATGAGATGAACGACGAAGGGATGAGAAGGCTGATGAAGGTGTCGAGGCTTCCCTACGGCTGATCAAGGCACCAGAGGATGTCCATGGGTTCCAACTAGAGGCCTTTGGTTCCTTAGATCTCTTTATACTACAAATTTGTTATAGGGCTTTCTTTCATTAACCGCTCACTTGTTTTTGTTTCTTTTTCAAAGAGAGACGAATGATGTATATATAAAAGGGCATATAATACACATGGATTTTTCTTTTTTGAATTTAGAGAGCAGAATGGTGAGAGAAGTAATGCAAGGGGAGAAGAGAATCGATCTGATTGTCATTTACGTTAATAAAGTTGGAAGAATCATAAAGGAAAAATTTTAGACAATCACCACAACCAAAACAAAACCTCTCAGAATCATAAAAGCTCAATCTGATATGGTAGGTAAGACATGTTCAAAGCTCTCATCCTCTCTTGGCCTTTCTTAGCAGTTAGTTTTTAATTGGTAAATAAATTCTTCATCTACATGCCTGATTGTCATTGAGTAGAGTTGTAAATGAGTAATAATTATTTGTGAATGTCTCATTGAGTGCAACCACGTGAATGTCAAAAGTTGTGTTCCCTTCACAGAATGTTCTGAATGATGATGAGTGATGACTCTTTCATATTGAAGCAAGTTCAAAATGTTCCCACAAAGAGAAGCAAAAAAGAAACCAAGTTAGAATATGTAACAATTAACTTCACTGTTGTATATGGAAAAATTGTTCCAAGACATTTAAATTAGGGTTAAGGACTGAGGGGAAGGTGAAGGACATTTAATAATTAAAATACTGATCCCGTCCACTCCATTGGTGTCCCGTCTGGCACTGCCATCAACTAACTCAATAACCGTTACTACTCTGACACCGATGTTGATGCTGATGTAAGCAGGGAAGAGGTGGGAGAGGTTTCCTGGTTGCTTCCTAACCCTTCTAATATGAAGGATATAGAGAGCCCAGATTTGGATTTCAGGAAGGTGGATCCAAGGTTAGAACAAGCTCAGGAGTAGAACAGCTTCGGCACCGGCTGTGTTGTGTCGGTACAAAGCAAGAGTATACAGATTCCATCCCTCAACGACCACCACTATGACATGGAATTTCACTTGTGGTTTCAACGGCAGCCAGTGCCTGAGCCAGAGTATAAGACTTTGTTTCTAGAATTTTACAATTCATTACAGTTGAACCTTGCCTTTTAGCTAACTTGAAAGATTCCAGGTGTCACCATCTTCCATGGATGTCGAGGTTGTTCCAGACGGAAATGGGATATCAAACGGTTACAGTAAGACAATGATGGAGAGTGAGAATCAGACGGTGCAGATATAAGCCGTTGATAGGGAAGCTAGGGTATTGAGGTATAGGGAGAAAAGGAAGAACCGAAAGTTCAAGAAGACCATTCGGTATACTTCTAGCAAAGCATATGCGGAAACAAGACCCAGGATTAAAGGCAAATTCACAAAACAATCGGAGGTAGACTGCTTCAAAGGATACGACATCATCCCATGCTGTTGATCATACAATTGGCTGCATATCAAGAAGTAAATGGTGTATATACTTTTTTGTTGGGGTTTCTTTCGTTGTGCTTGAATTTGAACGTGATATAAATATTTAGCTATGAATTTTGGAATCACTGAATCTATGGCTCCTTTGGCTTTAGATTTGAGGAAGCAATAGCATGAAATGATATATTTTAATAAGATTAAAAAGTAAAGCATGATGATGGCCATGAGGGAAGGGCAAGGTGTATGTGTTATCAAAATCTGGGATCCTATTGGCTTTTGTAGTGATTTAATTATTCATTTCAACTAATAATTAATTTGTTAACTAATTATAGATAAGGAAGTGATGGTTATAAAAGCAGTCATGTTTGCTGAAGCTTTTGCTTTTTCTTGTAAATGGGAACAATAAAATAATTCGAGCTTTATATCCTTGTCAAGGTCTTCTTTAGTTATTTTCTCTCACTGTGCACTGTTAAAAAAGTACAATTTTTTAAGCACAGTTTTGAAACATCATCTCAAAAAATTTTGGTACCTATTCCAAGTGTGTAACATGTTTTTTTTGGTAACAAAGGGCAAAGCCTAGCACACTAATTATCCATTCCTCAAGGGGAGGTAACTCTAGCATAGTCTTCCTATAAAATATTCTAGACTCCACTAGGGGGAGCATCTAGGCTGTCTTCCTTCTTTGAGTATTCCTACTCATTATTGCTAATCAATCAGCATATTGGTTTCCTTTATGATATATGTGCTAAAAACTGACTTGCCATTCCCTTCTCATGAGATTTTGAATACACCAAACATAATCTTGACATCCCATTAAATATATGTTCTCCTTCAGTACGATAACCACCATTAGAGCATCTCTTTCTTCCCTTATTCTTCGGAATCCCCACTCCTAGCAACATTCCAAACCTTCTAGTATAGCTCTTACTTCAGCAGCCATTGTCATACAAATCCCAAGTTTGATGGAGAATCCACCTAGCTACTCCCCACATTCACCTCTGAGGACCCTGCCATACCCTGCTTCGCCATGTCCAAAGCTTGCTCCATTTACATTAAGCTTGTACCAGCCAGGTTTGTCGAGGAAGTCATCAAACCATGACAATTGCTTCCTTTGCTAGCTATAAATTATCTCCTCCCCCTTTGTTTCTGTATTAATCAAGATAGGTTCCAATTAAATTGGTCACCTTCCATGGTAAATTAAACTTAGGATCATGTAACATGCCATTTCTCTACCGCCACATGTGCCAACATGTAACAGCAAATACATTAGGCCAGTTGAAATTAATCATTCAATTTCATTTCATCTTCAGATTAGATTTGAGCCAGACTTCCCAATTAGCATTAAAGAATCTTCCCCATTTAGCCTTGTCCACAATTTAGAGCCAAATTACCTTAATATGTAGGCTATCTTGAATCAGATATAGCTGACTCGCTACTTCCTTATAGAAATTTTCACACAAGCCACTACCTCCTCCCCATTTGCTAATAAGTTTTGAAGAAGCAAGTCTATTGTGTGCCAAAATCCATATGTAAGTGTGTACTCGTTGTAGCACTTTCAATTTCTAAATCTTCTTTCAATGTGTCATCCCTAATGCTGTATTTTTCTCTAGCAGCCAGTGGTAAGTACTTGCAATGGAGAATGCTCCATTACCCATTAGCCTCCAATTCATGTTATCCTCTTCCTATCCAGCTTGGGGTTGAGCCATACAGTAAATTTTATTAATTATTGTCGTAGGTAAGGTATGAGACACTAGGGTTAGATTCCAGTTTCCCAATTCATTAACGAATTCTTTCACCTGGTTTGTAGTACTCAAGATGTGGTTCCCATTGTTATACTATATGAGAGTGCCTTCAGATGGGATCCAAAGCTCAGTCTAGAATCTAGTTCGAGCTCCATTATTTAAATCAAACTCTAGTTTGCCATTAAACGCATCCTACATCTTCATTATTTCTTTCCAGAGTTAGAGTCTCTACTTTTTAATTTCAAAATACCATTCAGGTAATCACCCCTTCCATATTTTCCTATTAGCACACAAACCCAGAGATCTCTTGGCTCCTAACGCATTTTCCATAAAAGCTTAATTAGGAACGCGTCATTCATAAGATTGAGATCCTTAATGCCCAATTTGCCATCACTCTTATGTTTACACAGTATGGACCAACCAATTGCATGTCTTATATTCTTTTCTTTGTAATACCCCCAAATAAATCTTCTTTGCTCCTTCTCAATATCTTCAATTATGTTTTTAGGGAGCCTCTCATGTTGTATAAGGTATAATGCCATTTGAGCTAGTAACTGATTTAGCAAGAGTTATCCTTCCAGCTAGGGAGAGGCTATTAACTTGCCACCTACCGAGTCTTGGATGAACTCACTCAACCATTGACTTGAACTTGTCTCGACGTCCTCTCGAGAATGAGATATCTGCTCCTAAATATCTCCCTAGATCTTCCACCTAATGAAAATTACTTCTTCTGTATATATCTCTTCCCACTTGTACGCTCACATTAGGGGAGAAGTAAATGTGCATCTTGTCTTAAGTTATCCTATGGCCTGAGATATCACTAAAATCCTATAAATAGTCCATAATTACATCGCTAGAGCTGGCCTCTGTAAAAAAGAGCAAGTTCATCGGCAAACATAGTATGTATTATGATTGGTCTACTCCAACCTGATCTTATTCCTTTCCGTTTTCTCTCTCTTACTCTATCTAGAATAAAGTGAGTGATTTTTTTCATGCCAAGCACAAAGAGATATAGGGAAATGGGATCCCCTTACCTTACTCCTCTCAAGTTAAAGAAATCTCCAATTTCTCTCCAATTCATAGAATATTAGTGGTAGAAGTTTCAATACACCCCATTATTTATCTAAACATTAAAACAGGGATATTTAGCTCTAAAAAGACCTTTTCCATATATCCTCAGTTGTTACGATCGTAGGCTTTCTCTAAATCTTCTTTTATGGCTATGAAACCTTTCTTCCCTTTCTTCCTTCTCATTGAATGCACCAATTCATTCATAATGATTATGTTATCATGGATATTCCTTCCAGGGACAAAGCTAACTTAAAATGGTGACACCACTTTAGTTATGAATGGTTTCATCCTCTACACAATAATTTTTGAGAGACACTTATACACCACATTACATTAAGAAATTGGTCTTAGCTGGGTCACCTTCTTAGGGCACTCTACTTTTAGAATTAAAGTAATGAGTGTTTGGTTTACTTCTTTAATTTTCTCTCGGTGTTGCCATAACTCCATTACTAATTGCACCATACTTTTTCCTATTATGCGCCAATTCTTTTGAGGAGAAGACTGTGTGTCATCTATTCGGCTTGTTGCTATGTCAGTCTTCTTTTTCTTGGGACTTGCTTCTAGAGGTGTCTTCAGAGGAATCTCAATATTCAATTTTCTAATTTGATTCCTTCCTACTGGTGCTAACCTCTCTATTGGTTCCATACTCTCCAAATACCATATCTTGTTCTTCTTGAGAAACAAGGAAATAAGTTGAGGATAGGGCATTGGAGTAGTTTGTTTTCCCTCATATCTATTCCTCTTGATCTCATTGAAGATATACTCTTCCAAGTCCTTTTGCTCCTTGAAGATCACTGAGGCAAATTTTCTAAAGTCCCTATCAATGAAATGAGTGAAGTTGTTGGATTTATTTACCATGGCTCGAGAGTAGATATACCATAGGACTCTATGGAAATGACTCATATCACTTGGATTAAAGTTGAGAGGTCCCACAATCTCCCCAGGTCTAAGAATAGAAAATATTTAGTTTGAAGAAAGGTTAGGGTAATCATTATCAGGAGGATTTTCTATTCCTAACCAGGTATTAATTCTGGAGGGTGAGATTAGAATTCTTTGACCTCTAACCTTAGAAGTCATTTCTTCTTCCACAGACTTTTTAATGGGATCATTAATAGGTTCGTGGTTACAATAGAAATGTCTCACTACTTTGGTGCAAAAAGGTAGCTTGATAGATAACCAGGGCATATAGGAATCAAAGTAAGGACTAAGATCAAATGTCAATACCTCTTGAAGCACCTTGTAGTCAATATAGTGCATCTTGCACACATTCCTTCTTGCAAAATGACTCAGGTACTTCTATGATTCCTCAAGCTTTCTCACATTGAATCCCTTTGGAGGAAATGTGATTTCTTTATCCTTCTCTTCAGTTTGCTTTGAAGTTTGCCCTTTCTTTGTTTCCTTAGACTAGAAAGCTTCCTCAAGCATGCCTACTATGACTTGGGTAAGTTTCTCATCAACCTTGGGCTTCTTCAGAGGCTTAGGAGAAAAGGTTGGTGTATCGGATGAATTAGAGGAAGGAAGAGATGGTTCTTTTGAAGTTTTCCCTTTTCTAAGAGGTGAATTCTTCTTGGATTGAGCTCTTGTGGCAATAGGCTCCTTAATCACAACCCCTTTTACCTTTAGCTTTCTTTACGGTTTGGCTTTGGATTTTGGTTTGGGAGAAATTTTCCTCTTTTTGGCAGGAAGAGAGGAATGTGAATCAGAGGGTTGATATGGCTTAGAAGACTCAGAAGGAGTGCTAAGGTTGGGAGATTTTGTCCTCACAATTGTGATTTTAGAGAATGAGAAGTTTCTGGAAAAATAGGGATGAAAGTCGCGAGTTTCGGGAATCGATTCAGAGCTATCTGAGAGGTTTTTGAAGCTGTGAATCACTGGGTTTTGACGGTAATAGGAAGAGAGATTCCTTGAAAAGTTTTTGTGAGAGCACAGAAGAATCACTCAAGGAGATTTTGTGAGAAATGACCGAGTATCGAGTAGAAATAACCTAGAACCCGATATCACTCGAGGGCTTACTCAGTTGATCAGCATCATCACTCAGGTAGCTACTCGAGTGATCATATAAAAAATTTTAAATTACAGTAAATTTGAGCGCTTACCTAGCATAAATAATATTCTAATTATCCATGTATATTCCATTGATTATTGGATAACTCTTTAGAACATATTTCAACTGAAAATCAGCTGATTTGAAATTTGCATCCAGGTTCACTCGAGGTCTTACTCAAGTAACATTGAATATCACTCGAGGCCTCCCTCGGGTAAACTGTCTCTTGACCTTCTGACTATTCATTTTCAACTATTGTGCCATTTTATTTGAAATTAACACATTTTCATGTTCATTACTCGAGTAATGAATCCATTACTTCAAGTTGTCACTCCAGTGATGCTCATTACTTGAAGTTGTCACTCCAGTAATGTTGTTCTTTGTTAACCTCTGCTATTCATACTCCAAAATAGAATATTATGATCCTGTAAAAACAAATTGCTAGAAACTCCGATGCTTAAGTTAGTAACCATCAAAACATCTTTCAATAATATCATCTAACATTTTGTAAACACTAAATAACTTACAACTCATTGGGATTTACCATTCCCAATTCTCGTCTAATATATAAAAATTGATCTTTTGCAAGAGGTTTTGTGAACATATCAGCTAGTTGAAGATGAGTTGGAATGAATATTACTTTAACATCTTTCGTTTAGACATGATTTCTGATGAACTGATGTCTATCATCAATATGCTTGGTTCTGGAATGTTGAACAGGATTCTTTGCCAAGCTTATCGTGCTAGTGTTGTCACAGTATATTGGTACTTCTTTCAAATAAATACCAAGATCCTGAAGTTATTGCTTTAGCCATATTACTTGTGCACATCAACTTGATACTGCAACATACTCAACTTCTGTTGATGAAAGAGACACTGTAGTTTGTTTCTTGCTAAACCATGATACAAGTGAACCTCCAAGAAACTGACCTTGTCGACTTGTACTCTTTCTGTCCATCTTGTATCCTCTATGATCAGAGTCTGAGTAAGCAACTAGATATTCACTTCTTCCTTTGGGATACCAGAGACCCAATTCTGGTGTGTCAGCAAGATATCGAAAGATATGTTTGACAGTTTCAGCATGTGACTTTTTTTGTGCTGATTGATATCTTGCACATATGCCCACACTGAATTGAAAGTCAAACCTGCTTGCAGTAAGATAGAGTAATGATCCAATCATTCCTCTGTATTTTGTAATATTGTAATATTTTCCCTTGACATCCGCATCAATTAATGTGGTTGAGTTCATGGGTGTGTCCGTTCCATTTACTTCATCCAATCCATACTTCTTCAATAATTCTTTCAAATATTTGGTTTGAGATATAAAAATTCCATTCTTTCTTTGTTTGATTTATAAACTGAGAAAGAAATTCAATTCTCCCATCATTAACATCTCAAACTCCCCTTTACACATAGTTTTGTTAGTTGCACCATAAACTATATCATCAACATATATTTGCACAATTAAAATATCATCACGTTTTCACTTTAAAAAGAGTGTTGTATCAACTTTTCCTCGTACAAAACCTTGATTAATAAGAAATTTACTGAACCTCTCGTACCATGCTCTAGGAGCTTATTTTAAACCATATAAAGCCTTTTTAAGTTTGAAAACATGGTCAGGTTGGGTTACATCTTCAAAACCTGGAGGTTTTTCAACATATACTTCTTCCATGATGTAGCTATTTAGAAATGCACTCTTTACATCCATTTGATAGAGTTTGAATCCTTTGATGCATGCAAAGGCTAAGAGTACTCGTATAGCTTCCAATCTAGCAACTGGAGCATATGTTTCCTCATAATCAATTCCTTATTCCTGATTATAGCCTTTGGCCACCAATCTTGCCTTGTTTTTGACAATTATTGCGGATTCATCAAGTTTGTTCTTGAATACCCATTTAGTGCTAATAATTGGATGATCATTAGGTCCGGGTACCAAATCCCAAACTTGATTTCTTTCAAATTGGTTTAGTTCTTCTTGCATTGCTATAACCCAATCATTGTCTGATAGGGCTTCGTCAATGTTAGAAGGTTTAATCTCAGAAATGAATGTAGAAAAACTTACTTCATTGAAAATTCTATTTCTAGTTTTGACTCCTTCATTCACATCTCCTATGACTTGATCTAAGGAATGACTCCTATTGTATTTCTAGGCTTTAGGTTGACCTAGTGACTGATCTTCTTCCTTGGTTTGATCAACTTCTGGAATAAGAGATTTAAAAATATATTGACCATTTTCTTGATTTAAAACAACTTCTTACCCATCATCAATGGTTTTGTCAGAGGATTCAAATTCATCAAATACAACATGAATTGATTCTTCAACAACACATGTTATTTTATTGAAAATTCTATATGCTTTCCTTCGGTTCGAATAGCCTAGGAAAATTCCTTCATCTGTTCTAGAATCAAATTTTCTTAAGTTATCTTTACCATTATTATGAATGAAACACTTACAACCGAAGACATGTAAATGAGCAAGATTTGGCTTCCTTCCTTTGTATAGCTTGTATGGTGTCTTTCTAAGTTTTGTTCTAATATAGGCTCTATTTGAAATATAGCATGTTGTGCTCATTGCAGCGGCCAAGAAAACTTGAGACACATTCTTTTCATTCAGCATTGCTCTAGCCATTTCAGTGAGTACTCTATTCTTACGTTCCACGACTCTGTTTTGTTGTGGTGTCCTTGGAGTAGAAAAATTGTGATCAATGCCATTAGTATCACAATATTCTTCAAAGGCTTGATTTTCAAATTCTCCACCGTGATCTGTCCTGATACCTGCAATGGTCATACCTTTCTCATTTTGCACTTTCTTGGCAAAAATAATGAATTCTGCAAATGTTTCATCCAAGAGGGGGGTGAATTGGGTGATCTAGAAATTTCGTTACGATAAGAAAATTGACAGAATATTTAAAAGTAGTTAAGAGCAAGGAGAAATATCACCGAAGTAGTTCAGCCACAACCACTTTGACCTGCATCCAGTCCTCAGAGCGTCTCTAAGAGTTTCACTATATTCTCCAAGATTCAGTTGGTTCTTGGCACCTCAGTACACAGCAAGTTCCTTCACCTGGACACTCGCTCCCCCTTACACGTAGTAATCAAATCCCCAACTCAAGGTTCCACATATTAAGCTATCTCAATAACAAATATTGAGTTTGTAGTGAAAAACTCTCTCACAGAGCAAATATGTAATCACTGAAGTACAATGAATAAGTATAAGAAAACAAAGCACTAAGAATATGTTGATCAGTGTAATCTCAGTTTGTGTCTTATTATTCTTCTCTTTGAATGCTCCATATATATAGATGATTTGTAGTGCCCGTTAGAAGCAATTCAAACTTGTTCGTTAGAGTCGCGCAGCAATGGTTGACTATTCTTTGAATTTGAAAACTATCCGTTGGCGGTAGGTAGCGGTAAGTGAACGTTCGGACTTTCATCTGACTTTTCTATTCTTGCATGATCTCTTTATTATTCTTCTACAAATGTACTTAAGATACTAATGAAATGAAGAGTTAATCATATAGATAACAAATCAATAGATATTCGATGAAAAACTTAATTTATGGACTGCCTTACTCGAGTGGCTACTCGAGTGATCAAGTTTGCTCCTTGAGTAGTCCCTCAAGTAAACTTGTCAAAAATATGGCAGTGAGCAAATCAACATTTTACATCAGATATCACTTGGGTAAAACATGGAGTGATATATTACAAACCTTGAAAATTCCTAATTGCTCAAGTGGCTACTCGAGTGGCCATGTCTTTACCTTCACAGTTTACTCAGGTGCTGACTGTGGTAAACTGGTTACTCGAGTAGCCTTCATAATTAATTCTTCATACCTTACTCGAGTGGTCCCTCAAGTGGCTTTCAAATAACCCAGTAGATTACTTGATTACTTAATCAAGTAATTACATCAATTTCTTGGCCGAGACTTTGCTTTCTAGCTACTCGAGTATTACTTCAAATAATTCTACAGATTACTCGGGTGGTCCCTTGAGTAATGGCTTTTTCTCACTGATTACTCGAGTGGCTACTCAAGTGATATGTTGCATTTCTTGGCCGAGAGTCATTGAAAGATTTTTGACCTGGTTACTGAGTGGCAACTCGAGTGATGCCTATGAAAATAACGTTACTCGAGTGGCTACTCGAGTAATGGTCTATATAACTTTGCAGATTACTCGAGTACTTCCTCGAGTAACTTCTTCCAAATTTTGGCAGTGCTTCACTAGATGAAATTCTTCTTGCTTACTCAAGTAATGGCTTCTCTTACTCGAGTGGTTACTCAAGTGGGCCTTCATAAAACTTGTTTATTACTTCTAGTGCTTACTTCAAGGAATGCTTTGCCACTTTGTTCAAATTCTTTTGTTTATTATCAAATCATTTCATATCATTGATCCAATCTTTGTTTATCATCACATCATATGGAATCTAACACTAATTACCACTGCCTCTGGAGTTGACTGATCTAATATCATATTCTCCACTGTAGATAATCCAATGAACTCACTTGTGTCTTCTCAATTTGGAGGCTTTCATTCATCAACAACCATTTCTATGTCAGTCTTTCCTGGTGGGCCTTCATGGTTCCCATTATTGACCTTTTTCTTCATGATATTGTCCCTATCCTCCTTAGGCCCATTCATTCTCTCTCTTCCTAGCCCATTTTGTTTGTCACCTCCCTATCTTCATTTGCCACATTATTATTCCTCCTAATGGCTCCTAAAGACCCATTCATTGTTTCCCCTATTCAGCCCAAATACTTTTCCCTTTTGCTTGCCTTTATAGACCCCACACGATCACTATTTTTGTCCACAACTTTATTCCACTTAGTTTTCTCTTCCTTATGCCTCTCCTCTTTTCCTTTTGTCACCTCGTTTCCTTTTGGCTTTGCCTCTTCCACCTTTTCTTTTTTATTCTCTGACTTCGTCTTTGATTGGAAGTGAACATGTTTCTTCCCATGTACCTTGGAAACCGCATTTGAGATCTCTTGCAAAGGTTGATATATATTGATCCCCTTTTCTTCTTTTGTGTTGGTTTCCTTTGTCAATTAAAAGACTATAAATCTAGATACACCAATTTGTTTATCAGCTCCGCTATCTTTTTTCTGCACCTCCCCTACCTTTCCATCTCAAGCAGTGCTTTATCGTCCTTTCCTATTGTCTTATACAATCATCCAACCTCCGTACTACTTTCATGTGATTCGCCTCAAGAAGCATTTTTTTTGGCCCTCACCATTTCTGCTGAACTTTTTTAGGCTTGAACTATAACTTTTTCCATTTGATCTCAGGTACTTAGGCATTGTTCGGCATCATGTCCATATTTCCCATAAGAAGAGCATATTAAGTGGAGACCTTCATACTCAATCTTCAAAGGATTTCCATCTACTGTGTATGACGAGAGTAGTGATTTATTTAGGTCTACTTCCACACATATCCTTGCAAACATGGTTCTAGCCCTTTGTAGTCATTTCATCAACTTTAATAGCTTTGCCTATTTTATTCCCCAGATGAAAGAAGAATTTTTTGTCATAATAATCTCTTGGCAACTTGGGACACCTAACCCAAACCGTCACAGTATAAATCTTTCATTCCAAGGATTAAAATTCCTCTTCCAGGTCTGAACAGTAAGATAATGGTTTTGGATTAACCAAGGACCACCATCTAGAACAAAGAAATAATCCTCCATATCTTGAAATTAGCAATCATATACCCATTCCCAATATCCGATAGCTCAATTTTGCCCACTCTTCCCCAAATGAGTTGCACCTTCCTTCTCAACTACATAAATCCTATTGTCCCTCCCTGTAACTTAATTATTAGTGACTGAGACCAATATCATCCAAGCAATCATTTCTCTTTGTCGTTGAATTCTATATGCAGCTCTACATTTGTTTCAGTAATTTTTACTCCTTCCATCTTCTCTTTCTCATTGCTAAGGAAAAGATACACATCCCAAGTTTTCTCTTGGGTCTTCTCCTTCTCCTTTTACCCCATAGATTTGGGTTTAAGAGCTTCTCTCTAAGAGACAGTGCTTGGTTGAGCTTGAGTATCTTTTCCCTTCTCTTAGATCATCCAAGGCTCCTCCCCTTGCCTCTAGAGCCACCTTTTAAGAATAGTTGCCTTCTGTTCATAAGACTTTATCCTTTGGAGTTTCTGTCATCTTCTTCTCATGTTGCACCTTTTCTAATGAAGAAATCGATTCAGGTTTCCTATTTTCCTCTATCTTAATCATGCTTGGTAAAAAGCTAGTATCTTCTTCGAAATATTTGTCACCTACCGGGGAATGGCCAAGAGACAAATGTTGAGAAGCATTTTCAGTTAAAGGCTTATGGTAAAACTCACTCTCTTTCTCTCTCAGCTCCTTTCTCTACTACACCTATGCTCTCTCATTTTCCTCTACACTAGCCTGTTCAGTTACTATTCCTTCCTCCGTTGTAGTGGGCAATGGAGGTTTCCTTATGGCGGTGAATGCTGTAGTTACAACGGACACTCTCCCTTTCTCTCACTTACTTTCTCTCACCCATTTTTAGTAAAAACAACGTGTTCGGCGGTGGCAATTGTCCTAGTTGTTAAATTCCACATCAATGTGTTCAGAATTTTGAGACACATGTTTAGGACAATTTCCGAACTCATTGATATGGAATTTAACAACTAGGACAATTTCCACTTATGTTTAGAGGAATATTTTAAGAAGGCTACTAGAAACATGATTCCTACTTCCTACTTCAAAGTAAAAGCCACTTTTAGCCTTGACGTTGTATATTACTTTATAGAATGATAATAACGAAGATGAAACATGCTTGCTTGAGATCATGTTTGTAACCCCTAAAAGTGTTTATTGACATAAATTGAGACAAAACTCCAATTTCATACTTACCTTATATATAGTAAATCACGATTGAAAAACTACTTTTGAAGGCTCCATTCACTATTCAAAACAAGCATATAAGCTATCCACATTTGTTGTAAGGGATAAAATGATAATATTTTTGTGCTAGTTTTTATTTTGAAAAATTAAAATGGGCGTCATTATTTTAAAATGTTTTGTTAAAACTTAAAATTTCAATATCAATATTTTCTATAAATGAAACTATAGATAAAAGAAAAGGCACTGTATAAAAAATTAAGGAATTAAAATTAAAATTAAAATTTATGTTTCATTTTATCTATATCAAACTAATATAGTCACAAAAGTCATATATATTATATAATGCAACTTAAAATTTTCCAAACAGAAAACTGAGTAATTTTGTGAAAAAGAATAGAAAAAAAGGAAACCAAATGTGGGCAGATAGGCCCATAAGACCATTTTCCTACCAACTTTGGGTTAAGGACAAAATGGTCTATTAAGAGCAAACTATATGATAATTCCAGGAAATGCCCTATGCTAATTAGGAAAGGATAGACCCAAATTCAGTAGGGAGCAAGGCAAGGTGGTGTTGTGAATCCCTGATATGCACCCTACATATTGTGCATCCATTTTAGGCCCTTCCTAAATATATTTTTCATGGTTCTTTAAATTATTAGATTCTACATGAAATGAGCGACATTTTAATATGGAAAAAAAATGGAGTTGCTTTCAACTTTTTTTGATTTTCCAAAGATATTTTAGAAAACTGATGCAGTTTTCTTTTTCACTTTGAGCACTGAATCTTTGAAAAATAATTCTATTTTTTACTCATAAAATATCAAAATATTGTATCTGAAGAACCATGAAAAATAAATTTGGGAAGGGACAAAATGGGCACGCAAGATATGCGCATTAAGGGGCGCGCAACTCCCACCCTTGATCCTTAAGGCCTCGACCTCACAATAAAAATCTTGGGTTTCTTTGACTTCACTAGAGAAGAGAATTTTGCAACAAAAAGAGCTCTTCCATAATCACAACATATGGGTTTTCTGTGGTAGAAGCTGTTTGAGTGTATAACTGAAAGTAGTTCACTTAGTTTTTAAGTTATAACCACCTGCACCATTATAAGAGCAAGTCCTATCATTTTCTTTATATATATATATGTACACCTAACACTATAGTGATATTATACAATTCATTATTTTTTCTCATACTTTACCTTTATCTCTCTTCGCTCTACTTTTCACATGGTATATAGAGCTTCCGATTCATCCCTAGCTTCCTCTTCTTTCCACTTCCAGTTCCAAAACTAATGTTGTTGCCTTCTATCATGCCATTTCTGTTAAATTATCCTCGATGTCTAATTAAGTGTTGATGTGAACATTTGGCTGTGAAACAATGGCATAAATTTGGGATTGTATTTCTATCTAATTTGCTTCTTAGACTAGGGCAAAGGTGAAGCAGATGAAGACTGCTCTGAAATGAATCAGAAAGGAGAATTCACCAATAAGTGAGTTCCTTCTCAAGATTGAAGCAAATGTTAATGCCCCAGTAGCTATTAGCTCACCAATCTCCAACTTTGATCAAATTGATTTCATCTTTAATGGTCTATTTGAGGACTATGATCTATTTATTACCTCGAGTTCTACTCTGTTTATTCTAATTTTGGGGACCATCACCTATTCTAACTAAAGAATACTATTTGTATTACATTCATTTTACTAATGCATTTACAATGCACACCTAGATTTATCCTCTTAAACTTAAATAAGAAGCATTCCCTACTTTTCTCCAGTTTCATACTTATGTGTCTACTCAGTTTTGTCCCTCTATTAAGGTGTTTCAATCTGATTTGTGGAGGTGAATATAAAAAATCCACTCAGTTTTTGGTTGATTGTGGTAGTTTGCATCCCAAAGTTGCCCTTGTGTCCATGAGCAAAATGGTTTGGCGGAGCGCAAGCATTGTCACATTACTGAGGTTGGCCTCACTCTTCTTGCTCAAGCTTCTCTTCCACTTCTATATTGGTTTGATGCGTTCTCTATGGTTGTTACTTTGATCAATGTGTTGCCTACTACCATTCTCCATGATAAGATGCCATTAAGGCTTTATTTCATAAGAAACCCAATTATCGTTGGCTTAGAGCTTTTGATTGTTCTTGCTTTTTCCTTAACTTCACCCTTACACAGTGCATAAGCTTGATTACAAGTTTGCAAAATGTGTTTTTCTGGGTCCTAGTTCTATGCATAAAGGTTAAAAATGCTTATCTTCCACTAGTTCAGTCTATATTGCTCATGATGTGGTTTTTAATGAGACTTCTTTTACTTATTCCTCTATGTTTCCTACCACCACCAACCCTTCTTCCTCTATTCCTCCTACACTACGTTTATTACCTCCCTTACATGCTTGTCTTATTTCTTCCTCTTCTTTGTCCTCTACATCTTCCTCCTTTTCTTCTTCCCAGCCTTCTTCTTCTTCATCCCCTTCTGCGCCTTTGCCAATGCCCTCTTCTTTATCTCCTTCCACCCCACCATTTGCATCCTCTTCTTCACCTTCTCCTCCTCAACCTACTCACAATATGATAACCCGCTCTAAAATAGAAAGTTTCAGGCCACAGGTTTTCGTTGCCACTTTTGCTTCTGAACCAACTAGTGTTGGTGAGGCTCTCAATTCTCCTCATTAGCATCAATCAATGAAGGAGGAATTCACTGCCTTCTAGAAAAATGGCACATGGTCTTTGGTACCTTTACCTCAAAGGTGTATAGCAATTGGGTGTAAACGGGTTTTTCGAACTGAAGTTAACACTGTTACCTCTTCTTATAAGTACAAATCAATGTTAATTGCAAGAGATTTCATCAATATGAGGGTTTTGATTTTCATGAGATGTTAATTGCCAATGTCATTTGTCCTATTACTATTCATCTTATCTTAAGTATTTTATTATCCTAGCATTGGCCTATACATCAAATTGATGTTAATAATGCCTTCTTAAATGGCTATCTTAAGGAAGAAGTCTATATGCTACAACCTCCTGGTTTTAAAAGTCAGGACAAGTCTTTGGTATGCAAATTAATTAAAGCACTCTATTGTCTTAAACATGCTCCTAGGGCCTCATTTGAGCGGCTTGGTGGTGCTCTCTTGAAATGAGGTTCTTATGCCAGTAGATGTGATCCTTCCTTGTTTATTCGAGCTTCTTCCAGTGATCTCATGTTTGTTTTGGCGTATGTAGATGATATTCTTATCACTTGTTCCTCCTCTTCTAATATTCAACAACTCATTGTTGAGCTCAAGTCTGAGTTCACACTCAAAGATCTCGACCTTCTTAGCCATTTCCTTAGCATTGAGGTTAATAGGAATCATAATGGTTTTATGCAGCTTGTACAGACTAAGTATCTCAAGGACATTTTGTTCTGGGCTCATATGGCAAATGCTAAGAGTGTTGCTACTCCTTTGACTGTTGATTTAAAAATGTATAAGGATGGTTCTAACAGTATGCTTCATCCTCAATTGTATAGGTTTGTTATTGGTGCTTTACAATATGGTACTATTACTCATCCAGAGGGATATCAGTTTTGCTGTTAATAATGTATGCCAATTTATGCATCTTCCTCTCAATTCTCATTGGAAAGCTATCAAATGCATACTGTGGTATTTAGTTGGTACTTTGGATCATGGGATTGTTTTACATTCGTGTCCTAGTAGGCAGATTACTACCTTTTGTGATGCCGATTAGGCATCTAACTACAATGACAAGCATAGTACCACTAGTTTCTACATCTACTTTGGCTCGAATTTAATAGGCTAGTCCTCCAAGAAACAAGTCACAATTGCTACCTCCAGCACCAAATCTAAGTATCACAGTATGGCCTCCACAGTATCTGAAGTTTTATGGCTTAAATCTCTTCTACGGGAGCTTCATGTCATCCTTTCTGATCTAGCTTGAGTCCTCTATGACAATTTGAGCACTATTTTGCTCATTGCTAATCCCATTTTACATGACAGGACCAAGCACATTGAGCTAAATCTTCACTTTGTTAAAGAGAGAGCCATTAAAAAGGAGTATCTAGATCAGCACATCCCAAGTCGTGATCAAGTTGCTGATGGCATGACTAAGGCTCTTTCTGTAAATTTATTTTTTGATTTCAAACGTCATTTAGGTGTCAAAAGGGTGAATGTTAGGCGTCCAACTCCTATCCCTTACTTTCCCATCTCTTTCCTCCCCTTTACCCAAAACTGACCATTTTGGGTGTTAAAAAGGGAGGTTGAGCCCCTTTTTTTTCAAATATAATATTCAACACCCTAAAGTATTTTTTCAGTGGCATCCAGTATCTTAAAATAATTTTTGATGCATTGATCACCCCACAAATATTTTTTTTTTCAATTATAACTACTGTTTAGCAAACTGCACTTTAAAGTAATTTTTTCAGTAGCGCTAGTATCTTAAAATAATTTTTGATCCATTAATCACCCTCAAATAATTTTTTTTTCAGTTATAACTACTGTCTAGCAAACTGCACTTTAAAGTAATTTTTTCAGTAACACCCAGTATCATGAATATATTTTTAGCTCACTCAGTACCTTAAATAATTTTTTCAATAACACCTAGTATCGTAAAATAACTTTTTTAGCATCTCATCCCCTGAAATATTTTTTTCACCAACAATCTACATCCTAAGTTTAGACCACTCGTTATAATTAGAAAAATATCTTAAGGTACTAGATACACAAAAAATCATTTTAGGATATTAGCTATTATTAAAAAAATATTTGAGGGTGCTGAATATTATTTTTAAAAAGAAAGGGCCCAAACCAACCTTTTTCTTAACATCATAAACAGTGGGTTTTGGATAATTGAGAGGAAAATGATGGGAAGGTAAGAGAGTGGTGGAGCCAGACTCGGAGTGCAGGACTGAAAGGAGCTCCCTTAGTTAGGAAGTTATAATTAGCTGCAACAATGTAACAACAACACGTGTCCTAGCGTCTTCTCTATAAATTTGGACACTTAACAGTTAACACTAAAGTGATAATATACAATTCATTCTTCCCTATCATACTCTATCTCTCTTCTCTCTACTTATTACAGAAGCTATGCCGAAGAATAAGGGAAAGGGAGGGAAGAACAGAAAGAGGGGAAAGAACGAAGGCAACAGTGAGAAGAGAAAGCTAGTCTTCAAAGAAGACGGCCAAGAGTACGCTCAGGTTCTCCGTATGCTGGGCAACGGCCGATGCGAGGCCATGTGTATCGATGGCACCAAGCGGCTCTGCCATATCCGTGGCAAGATGCACAAGAAAGTCTGGATTGCTCCCGGCGATATCATCCTCGTCGGCCTCCGGGACTACCAGGACGACAAGGCCGATGTGATCTTCAGGTACTGGGCCTATGAGGCTAGGCTGTTGAAGGCTTATGGAGAGTTGCCCGATAACACCATAGTCAACGCGGGTATTGGCGGTGGATTTGATGAGGAGGATGACGCCACTGGCAACGATTATATCGACTTTGGCTTTAATTAAAAACACTTCTAATTGCCTCCTCCCCTTTTTCTTCCCTTTAATTACCATACGATGCTAAATCATCCGTAATATTTTGAAGCTCTAGTGTGGATGGTGATTTCTATGCAATAATAGCCTGTTATCTCTTTAGTTCGATTGTTCTTTGGAACTGGTATATATGTTTTAGGTATTCATAATCAAATGATTTTCCTCATTTTGCTAACCATACCGTGCGGTGCGGTGTTTTTCTTTGGTTTGATAAACATTCTCTGGCTCAGGGCACTGGCTGCCGTTGTAATAGCTTCAAATGAGCAACTACGTCACCGTTGTAAGAGTATTCTAACCTGAAGCAAAAATTATATGCACTGCTTCGGCTCCTTCACGGAAGGAAAGAAGGATACGAGGCTGGGTGGTAGGTAACAAGTAATGATTAGTATAAACACACTCGTAAGAACTAGTTCTTTGGAAGTTTAGGATGCCTAGGAGCTGCAGAATGAGTTCGTTAGTTATGCTCACCTGCGCAGTTCTTTCGAATCTTTTGGAGCAGATCTCCACGCATATGAAGTGAAAATCCTCTCCAGTTATACGTCGCATTGCTTCTATTGACCACCTGGGTATTTGGTTGTTGGAATTTAAACACCCTATTCTATTTGGCCACGATTCTTGACCTGATCAAATACTTGTCAATTGACTACAATTTCTCACAATTCAATTTAAATACAATTTAAAACAATCAGTAGTATATCACCTCCAAGTCCCAGAATGTAAATTCCTTCTGCGGGGTAGGAATGTATCCAGACTCAATCCCAAGTATTGAGTATAATTTCAAGTCTATCCTAAAATAGTAACATATCAAGCATGAGCATCATATTCCCAAACAATTTTACTCTAAAATCTAAAAAGAGAAACTGAGACTCGGTAAGCATGAACTGTGTTCATCGAAGATCGTGATTGCGTCAAAATTCAAAAGGTGGAGGGGGATCGTAGCCAAGTTTTATTAATACAAAAAAAAAAAAAGGGCTTTTAAAATTACAATATTTTTCACTAGATGATAGCCACCTTACAAGGGATTGAATAAAAAACTGTTTATTGAAAATCAGTTAAAAGTACAAAAAAAGAAGAAGAAGAAGGGGAAAAAAACATGTTCAGCTATTTGAAGGTTAAAAAACCAAGGCCACCTGACCCAAATCCAGAGGAGAATGATAATTGCATTAAATCACTTTCAGCTTCTCTAGAATAAAGAAAAGGATCCCTCATCCATGGGCAACTTTGAATTCAAGCCATCATATAACCCACCATATAATCAAAGTTTGCAGGTGGACAAGCTTCAGCTCCTGATATTTCCCAAGAAGGTCCATGCCAGCAAAAATGAGATAAATAAGGATATGAAGACCTCCTACTTGTTGTCTTCCAAGACAGAAAAACAAGGCAAGTGAGAAAACAAACTCAAAAATTTATGCATAAAACTTGAAACATTATATCTGAAAATAAATTATAACCTTAGATAGCTCTCAAAGAACACATTTATGAGTGCAGCGAGCACGAGGCCAAGGTTGTCAAAGCATACTGTTTGTATCTGACACATATCAAAGTGTAGAACATAAGGATTAGAACACATTGGAGGAAAAATAACTATGTAGCAAAATAAACACAAAATGACCAACCTGTGCCTTTGCAGAAATTTCACCAAGATTGTCTGCCACAGCAAAACTTTGATGGACAGCAGACTGTAGAAAAATAGAGAAAATCAAAATGCTCAAGCAAAACAAAGTACAGAAATTAATTACTAGCACATTAGAAACAGGGGAGACCGCAAAATATTTACTTTGAAAATGATTTAATGGAAAACAGAGTAGGCATCAAGATATCAATACAAACTATCTGAAAAATGGAAAATAAGTGGACCACCTAATGAAGTCTCAATGAAAAGCAAACTAAACAAAGTAAGGAATTTTTTAAGCTGGCAATCAAAAGCTGTGACCTCTCTAAGTTTATTCTATAAAGGGTTTTCTGTTCATATGCCCATCATCAAGTCTGCATAGGATATTTTAAACACATAAGCTATCATACATCAACGTGCTTTATGCATTTGTAAAACGTAAATATGAGTTGAAGAGAAAAATTCTAAAATAATGTACAAAAATAAATTTGCCGTTGTTGTTCCCTAATTGGGCCAGACAATATTCACAAAGTATTCTGGTGTTACATTGTGTTGATAGCTTTTATTATGGTTGTGGCCGAAACGGAATGGAGTTTCATAACCAAGTTTTGGCGGGTTCCTTTTCCGTCTTTACAGTTTAACTAGCATGCGCTGGGAGCAAATTTTAAGGGAAAAAATTCCACTTCAAAGTATCAAATTAGAAACAACGTGAAAAACAAAACATACTACACAGAAGATAAAAGAGAATTATAGAGTTCTTTGCTACTAACCTACCAACACATAAATAAACATAGCAAAATGTCAGGCAAATATTATGAACAAAGAGCATCATCTTGCAATATTTATGAACAAAAAGCCTCCTCTTTTCTAGCATTTACTCCCTACGCATCTATTACATCATATTCCATAAATTTATTAAAGGGTAATTGGTACAGAAACCAATCTCAAATGTGTTTATTCAAATTCTGAATGGATTATAATGAAAATATACACCTATTTATACTAATAATTCATGCCTAAAAATAAGAAAAATAACCTTAGGTTTCAACGTTGGTGTGCCTCACCAACTCCTCAGCCACTGTTCAACAGTCATGCCTTAAGTCATGCTCTGTTTCATTTATGTTTCATTCTCCCAGGGTTGGATAGAACTCGTCCTCGAATTGGAATCAACATCATTAATATATGGAGATAGATCTGCAACATTAAAAGTGACTGAAACACCATAGGCTCCTGGCAACTCCACTTTGTAAGCATTATTGTTAATTTTTTGCACAATTTTGAAGGGACTATCAGCTCGATGAGATAACTTGGCGTTCGGTTGTTTAGGAAAACGTTCCTTTCAAAAAATATATCCAGACCAAATCTCCCACATTAAAGACTTGATGCCTTCGATGCTTGTCTTGTTGTGCCTTGAGTTTCAAATTTTGTTTTTGTATCATATCACGAACCTGCTCATGTAGTTTCTTGATTTTCTTGACTCGCTGGTCCGCATGGGTACTATATTGTTGCTTATCAGATGATGGTATTAAATCATGTGGGCTAAGTGGACGGAAACCATAAACAACTTCAAATGGACACTTCCTGGTTGCTTGATTGACTGAGCTGTTGTAAGCAAATTCAACTTGAGCAAGAACAAGATCCCACTACTTCAAGTTCTTTCCAACAAAGCTATGTAAAAGATTTCCAAGAATTCTGTTAACAGCTTCTGTTTGTCCATCAGTTTGAGGATGGCTAGCACTGCTAAACTGAAGCTTAGTTCCCATCTTCTTCCATAAGGTTCTCCAAAAATGGCTTACAAACTTGATATCTCTATCAGTGGTGACAGTTTTGGGAATGCCATGGAGATGAACAATCTCCTTAAAGTACAAATCTGCAACTTGAACCGCACCATTAGTCTTTTGGCAAGGGATGAAGTGAGCCATCTTTGAGAAACGATCAACAACTACCATTATAGAGTCCTTTTGTCTCTGGGTTCGAGGTAACCCAAGGACAAAATCCATACTCACATCCTCCCAAGGTGCTTCAGGTACTGGCAACGACATGTACAACCCAGTATTTTGGCTTTTGGATTTAGCCATATGGCATGTTCTGCACCTTTGGATATGTTTGTTTATATCTCGTTCAAGTCTTGGCTAAATAGAAGTTCTCCTTTACTAAGGCCACAGTTTTATCTCTACCGAAATGACCAGCTAATTCTCCATCATGGGCTTCCCAAATTATAGCTTCTCGCAGTGAGCAACGAGGAATGCAAAGAGTTTTTCCTTTGAATAAAAATCCTTCTTTCCTATAATACTGCTGAAAGGGCTGAGATTCAGTGGCACTCCAGGCACCCTGGAAATCAGGATCATCTTGGTACAATTCTTTCATAGTTTCAAAACCCACTACTTTGGTTTGCATAGTTGTTAACAAAGCATGGCGACGACTAAGCACATCAGCTACTAAATTCAGGACACCAGCCTTATGCTTGAGTAAAAATAGATAGGTCTGCAATATTTCACTCCAACCGGCATGCCTTCAATTGATCTTCTGTTGAGAATTCAAATGCTTGAGTGATTCATGGTCAGAATAGTGAATAAACTCTTTATGCAACAGGTAGTGGCTCCAATGTTGCAAAGCTCAGAAACGGCACAGAATTCTTTGTCATAGGTAGAATATTTGAGCTTAGTATCATTAAGTTTCTCGTTGAAGAAAGCAATTGGATGGCCTTCTTGACTCAGAACAACATCAATCCCGATGTTAGAGGCATCACAGCTAACTTCAAATACTTGGTCAAAATTAGGAAGAGCTAGCACATGAGTTTCTGTCAGGCGTTTCTTCAGTTCTTCAAAACTTTTCTGAGCCTTCTCTGTCCATTAGAACTTGTCTCCCTTGATGCAACCCGTGAGGGGTGCAGCAATAGAACTAAAATTTTGAATGAACCTCATATAGAAGGAAGCTAATCCATGGAATCTTCGAACTTTTTGGATAGATTGTGGAGTTGGCCAATTGTTAATGGCTTCAATTTTACCTGGGTCAACCCGTACACCTTCTGTAGTGATAATGTAACCCAGAAAAATGACTTCATTTGTTAAGAAAGTGCATTTTTTCAAATTGGCATAAATTTTCTGTTCACGAAGAGCTTGCAGTACTTGATGTAAGTGCTCTAAGTGATCTACTATGCTTTTGCTATAGACAAGAATGTCGTCAAAGTAAACAACAACAAACTTGCTAATAAAAGAGCAAAGAACCTGGTTCATCAGGCGCATAAATGTGCTAGGAGCATTTGTCAACCACTGATAAATGCTGAGTATCCAAAAGTTTTTTGAGCAGCAATTTTACTCTAAAAGTAACCAAAACATAACAATTTTACTTCTTGTCATTAAAAATATTAACGATCAATGTTAATTTTTTAACTGTTAGAGAAAAATACTCTTTTAATACTTTATGGACAAAATTACTCATAAAAAAAATTACAGATACCTAGCACTCTTGAATGATTACTCCCGAGATAAAATTGCACATAAACCATTTAATTTATTTAGATAAATATGTTAGAAAACATTCCAGAAAATACCCTTAAACATAAACAAAACTAGAATGGTGATATGAATTTTAAATAATCACTATGTAATACTAAAATTATTAAAATAAATATAAATTATTGCTATCAAGGTAATTAAACCCATATCGGTCATTGAACTAACCGGGGTACTAGGTCAAAGATCGTGGGTGAAACCGGAGTCAAACATGAGCTAACCCGGGACCAAACCGGTGAAAAAGTAAAGATTTCAGGATTATTAATATGAAATTATAATTTTTTTTAATAAAAGCAAACTGGCTTGACTCCCATACCGGTTTATCGACCAATTCGCCGGTTTTCGAGTTGAACTGGCAGGTCCGATCCAGGTTTCATAACCTGGATTGCTATAGTTTTATTTATAAGGAAGTGAGAGAATATGTTTTTGGGGTTCTATTTATAATTCACATTGTAATATTGAATATGGATTACATTGAAAAGTTATTAAATTTTATGACATATAAGAGTCAATGATATTTAAAGATACTTTTTAGGAAAAAAGACACTTAAATACTAGTTAAACTTCAAAATATACTAAATCAGTAATTTCCCAAAAATTTAAGTTGTTAATTGCTATGTTCTTTTTATCAATCACATTACGCTTATTATTAACCGAACTAATTTAGAATTTTGAAGTTCAAGGATATTTAAGTGTCTTTTTTTCCATATTTTTTCCATAAGACAATATGGAATAAATAACTTGTAAGTATGACCATGCATGATAATTACTGTAGAAATGGAAAACATATATTTTTTTGACCAGCATATGGCAACATATAAAAGAAATATTTTAATTATTAAATGTCCTTCCCCTTCCCCTCAATCCTCAACCCTAATTTAAATGTCCTGCAACAATTTTTCCACATACAGCAATGAAGCTAATTGTTACATATTAATTACTTGGTTTCTTTTTTGCTTCTCTTTGCGGGAAGATTTTTAACTTGCTTCAATATGAAAGAGTCATCACTAATCACTCATCATGACTCAAAACATTGCGTGAAGGGAACACAAAACTTTTAACATTCACGTGGTACCACTCAATGAGACGTTCACGGATGATTATTACTCATTTACAACTCCACTAAATGACAATCAGGCATGTAGACGAAGAATTTATTAACCAATTAAAATAATGAGTTATTAAGCCTGAGTCCTCTTCCCCTTTTACCTTAGATTAATACCCAAACGGTTTTGATTTTCTGTCTAATCCAAACTTTTATTAAAGTGAAAAATGTTAATAATAAGGCTTATCTAATATACGTGAGAAGCAATCTGCCTCATATATAATCAGTTCACCGTTTTAAAGCAGAGTATTTGACTTTTCCATTTCAATACTAACATGAAATGGAAATAAAATACGTGAGAATCAAACGGATTGAACCCATATATAATCCCAAAGTGTACATACGCGAATACAAGCTGAGCATACCAGCGGTTTAAAATGATCCTATAAGGCTAAAAGACAATGCCAACTTAGATGAACCACTAAACTAGACCTTTTGGGAAACGAGTTAAATTTATATTATTAGTTACACATAAAATGCATAGGGAGAACGCTGCATTACACGTTAAGTGAGGACTCTCGTTTTTTTTTTTTAGCTTCCTTTTACTCTTCTAATCTTAGCATACAGTTTGGGCCAATATAAGCATAGGCTTCGTTCTACATTTTTAGGAACTCTCTCTGGATTGATTGATCACCTTTTACAGAAAACCAATTATGTTAGTGTCTTGAAACTTTGACTTTTTGGGTTGGGGCTGGTGAAGATTCCGTACTCTGGATGAAATGCGCCAAAACCAAGATAAACTACCCCTGATAGAAATAAATAAATTCCAAAATTTTTAGGGAAATTCAAAGAAGGTTTTCTTGTACGTTCATCACAAAAGATTTCTAGATCCCAATATACCCAATGCCAGATAGCCACCAAAAAGCACAAGCTGGAAAATACAATGTACGCCCTAGCCACACCTTTCATAACTCCAAATACCTGGATTCGTTATAGTTCATCCTATGATACTCCAACCACCCCATGAATTGGTTATTCCTAAATGAGTCATGAAGGGTATAACAATCATACCTTGTCTCCACCTCGGGTCAAGAACTCATGAGTATAATGGAAGTCATGCCATAACTGTATCCCCAACTATTTCCTCAAACTTTCAGGAATTTGTATGCTTGCTACTAAAATGCTCAATTAAATTGACAGATGAACTATGAACTTCAAGTCTTCAACTACCAAGTCTATGATATATGCTTGGTGAAATCCTCCTGCATCATGATTAAGTCTCTACTAGAGGACTCTGGGATTATATATTCTATCTTTGAGGAGGATGGGGTTTACAGAGTTTTTTGTTCTGTCTGTGGTTTTTGACCGACCTGATTAGCTTGATCTGTGGGCAAAAATAGGCTCATCCAAGTGGCCTTATTTTGGTAGTGGCTTTGGATATTTGAGAGCTGAAGGCTTCTTTCAGAGAGTAGCTAGGTTGAGTTTTAAATTATTGATGATGATAGTGAATAAAAAATGCAAGAATGTTTAGCAGGAGGTAAGAGATGGTTGAAACATAATGGAATATGGAATTTGATGTTGATCACATTAATAATTATTCGAAACCTTTGAAAGGTCCTTCTTCAGAAAATGACAGTTGAATAAGGAAAATTGTTTTTCCTATTATTGTTTCTGGATTTGAACGTCTCACAGGTATTTTCTTTTGGAAGTTGAGAGCAGAGAACTCTAAAACCTTTCGATTTCCTTGAACAAAGAAGATGATCTCATCACATCACGGGTTGGCATCATCATGTTATTATCATCAAACAAAAAGACTATTTGATAGAACTACAACCAAAATGTTAATGTCGATTATTTTGGTTGTGAGCAACAAAGCTTGAAGCTCCATTATCTGTCAGGCTTTTCCTGATCGAATCTTTGGTTACCAAAACAAGGTCCAAAATATTCAATACTAAAATTTGAAAATTATAGAAATTAGAAAACAAAGAAAGTGAAATTGAAGAATGATTGAACAGAAATTAAAACAAGCGGCTGAATGAAAATGTTTTTGTTTACCAGGCAAAATCATTTATCAGCACTACACGTTTTCTCAAGTTTTCAAATGTCACAAATTTAAATGATTTTGAATTTAAATGACTCCAATATGAAACTTCTCCAAGGAACAATTTCACTTATATGAATTATTTAAATTTAAATATTATGAAATTTAAAATTACTATTAATATATTATGCAGAGAAATTTTTAAGATATTGGGTAATTTATCCTGCCTTGTTATCTTTCATTCACATGAAATCTACACACCCATCCAAGAAAGGACTATCTCTGGATGGGAGAGAGCCTACTCTTCAATTATTATTTGTGGAGCTTTTCTCTTATTTGTTTTTGCATATACTCTTAATTTCATTAAATCTTTTAAAATGACATTAAACATTTAATTAAGAAACTTATAAGAATATTAAGGATGGTTAAAAATATTGAAATTTTTATTTTTTAAAAAGACTGTAATTAAAAGTCTTTTTAATTATAGTCTGCAAATTCTTAAAATTTTTTTTTTTTTTTTTTTAAAACTAGATACTATAAAATTCAAACTTGTTCAAGACATACTCAATGTTAAGTATTCTATAATTTAATATTCAAAAATTTAATCATTAAAGTAGGGGTAAAGTTGGAAACATTTATCAATTTTGAACCAATTTAATGACTTAACGTCCATTTATAATAAGGACCAGAGGGATGTACTCCTTTCGATCCACAATATATGACACTTCGAAAAGGAAAGCATGGTTCAGAATATAAGTCACCTCCAGTTTAATTAATGCTCTTTTTTCTGTTTTGCTTCTATGATTAATATTCATTTTCCAATTTTACCCACTTATTATATCCCCCTCTCTATATAGGACGCAAATTGCTGTATAATTACTACGCGAGGCAGAGACGCTCCGGATTTGCAATTTGCTTTGCAACATAACATGGCTAATAATGCAATATAATAGTGTGATTATAATTTCTCAGTCACAAATTAATTTGATAGCACCAGATTATAATCTTACCTAAGTATAATACATAATTATAATAAGCGCTTAATTTCATAATTGGATTTATAAAATTTGTGTCAGACAAATTTTATATTACGTTAAGGGTTCCGGCAAAAAAAAAAAAAAAAAAAAAAAATCCTTTAAGGGTTACAGCTTATGAATGTGTATTAATCATGAGTGTGAAGCAACGATCAGCATGAATAAGGATTTTAGACATATGAAAATACAGAACTTAGTGTACCAAAACTTATACGAGACATTGTGCAACACATGAATGTAATTTCTTTGGAAGAACGACTTCAAACAATTCTAGTCAGTGGCCCTTTGTTTGAGTGTGAATGCTCCTCCTCATCAACTTTGGAAATTTTGTTTAGCGCTACAAATAAATATATATAATTGCCCCTTCATTCGCAGCGCCTTTGGATTGCCTGTAATCACACAATTATTAACAAGAAATTATCATTTGACTAACTTAGATTCGTGAAAACCTTGGTGTGCATGTTACGTAATAAATGCAAATAACACAGATGTAGAGGAAATGATATTATATTCTGGAATGTTTCTCTATCAAATATCCTTCAGAATACAATACAAGCAATCGAAAATAACGGAAAGGACAGGAAATTGACAGAAAGAAAGAAATACGAATAATCCCGTCCAGAAGAGAGAGGAGGTGGAGATATTCCTGAAATCAAGCACACCCCCTTAACAGTATTGTTGAAGGCCATTTAATATAAGAAAATTGATCTCATCTTATGCTTGAAAGGAGTGACTGAAGGATCTGTAATGGACCCTGTTTTTTCGACCGATCTTGGATGAATTTTGGTCAAGAAAATTGGATATTACGTCGATTAATAAACCGAGTCTTCCAAAGTCTTGACGTTTGAACTTGGAAGTGTCTTTGATTAATATTATATAAGTGTTAGCAACCATATGTATATAACTGCAGGTGGCACTCAGAGTGTACGTAGATTGGGAGAGTTTGGATTAAGCAGAAAAGAACTTCTGTTTGCTTTTTTTGTTTTTTTGCAGCGGCCAGCATTTTTGAGGCTGAAAGGTCCCAAGAGAGGCTTGCATGGGCCAAAACCTCTGCCTTTCTCTGTTAAGGACCAACCAATGAGGAAAGCTTTTGTCAATCACTTGATCGACTGCATCAACCAACGTGACAACTCCACATTCTGGCAAACTACAATATTTTATACTCTACCAACTTATTGATCGCTCTCCTTATTAATCTTCCAAATTTAATTTTTGCTTGTTATCGTTACTCTCGTGTGTTTGTGCGTGCAGGAGATTAAATAGGAACACAACATATGAAGGGCTAGTGGGAGCTTTGGTTGGAACCATGGATCAGCTCTTGTGGGACATACTTGTTTCTCATGCCCATGAAATTGGCTATGATATGCACCATACTGCAAGTCTTCCTATTGTTCAAAGCTTATTTTTAGTTTGGCAACCCTGACAAAAACTTCATTATCTGACCACAGAGATTTTATGTTTATGAAAAGTGTTTATTGTTCTTCACATATAGAGAAATATATTTATCTTAATGGTTGTCTTACTAGCCCAACCGCCGGTCATAATACTATTGGCCATAGAATTGAGAAAAGTAGTTCAAAGTGGCAGTCAAAAACAGAGGAATTCTAGACGTAGAAGTAAAAATAGAAAACAAGGCTCAAGAAAATTTGCGGACATGGACAATGAACCCGCTGCTTCTCTGGCAGGTATTGAGAAGCCAAACCGCTTCTCTCACGTTGCTGGTCCTAAAGATGAACTACCTGCTGCTTCATACAATTGTTACAATATACATATTTTACTTTTTATAAGCTAATAATATGCTTACAATTATAGCGCGTATTAGTTACCAATACCATGTATCATCAATATATAACGTACACTTGGTAATAACGCCACTGAGTTAAACATGCTTATAATAACGTTATTAACATAGAGACTGAAACAGAATATAACATAGGCAATGACAATAAAACAGAGTATGATGCAAGCAAAGAGATCAATGCACAGTGACTGACGGCTAGGGGTTGGTGAGGCACACCAACGTTGAAACCTAAGTTTATTTTTCTTATTTTAATGCATGAATTAGCAGTATAAATAGGTCCTAAACTTCATTGTAAGATCATCTAGAAATTGAATAAACACATTTGAGATTGGTTCCTGTACCATTTTGGTATCAGAGCTGAGTTCCAGAGGCCAGAGAGCGAAAGAGTGAGGAGTGGGTGAGAAACCAAAAATGTTGAGAAATGGGGGTGTCGAATTTCACTTTCTGAACTGTTTTTGGAGAAACCACCATCACCATCGTATCCAGAAGGCCTAAAAACCTTAGAAAAGCTTCAGATTCCGTCGTACAATGCATCCACGCGCTGTCGCTAGAGACCCACGCGGCGTCAACGTCGCTCACGCATCGGCCACATGCTAGACAAAGGTTAAAGACGGTGACGTCATCGCCACATATCTGAACTGCTACGTCAGCGACAGGTCAGCCCACTCGTTGCCTGACAAGTGTCCTATCTGCCACATCAGCATGCATAGTTAGCACAATTTTTCAAAATTACATGTTGACCCGAGATTTCTGCCAAAATTACATTTCAGCCCCTTAAAGTTAATAAATTCCAATTTTACCCATTTCTTTTCCATAAACACCCATTCTAACCCTAATTGTTCCAAAATTTATAGTTTTACCCCTTATTTTTTTCCCATAAATACCAATCCTATAACCTTCCACCCTATACCTAATAACTGTGTTCTTTAAGTCCTAACCTCACAAGAACAATTCCAAAATGCCTCCAAGACAGAAACACACACGAGATTGAGATGAACGAGATGAGATGCCCGATAAACAAACTGGAAACTACTGTACAAATGTAATATCCCGATTTGTAATTAGGGCTAATAACTCTGATAATTATTGTAATTAGTGTAATTAAGCACTTTTGGAATTAATGTGATGTGATTTTGGTATACATGTGTGTGGTATTTAAGATCAAGGGTTGAGATTCTTTGACCATGGGTTGGGATCCTATGCTTTGTGATTGGGTGAGCTCATGAAGGAATGAGTAGGATGGTGACAAGTGGCATTTGGTGAGCCATTGGATGTGGCACATTAGACAAAATATCACTTTTTCCTCTCTCCTCTCTCTCCTATTCGGTGGAAGTGTGTATGGAAGAAAGAGAAAGGCTTGCTCATCATCATCATTTCATCTCTCATATTCTCTCTCCTCTTTCTCCATAATTTCCAGTGATTAAGGGAAAAGGAAGAAGAAAAGGTGAGATGTTGATGCTTTGTTTGATCTCTAATGCCCTAAATCTCTTCTTTAAAGATATGCATCTCATTGAGAGCTTCAACTTGGTAATTTCAGAATCTTGAAATAGAGGTGATTTGTGAGTTGGTCGAAATTGAAAGTGGGAGAAATCAAGATTCTGGATTTGGCAAAGTGAAGAGGTAGGCATTTAGTGCATTTTGATATATTGTTTGTGATTTTTGGATAAGTTTGGTAAAATCTGGAAATTTGTCCTAGTTATGCCAAATGTTGAAAGTATGGATTTCATGGTGATTGATGTTGGAAATGATTTATTGTGAATATAATTGAGTATTGGATTTAGTTTGGAATGTTGGAAATGTGTTAAGGGAAATTGGTCATTTGTTGTGTTATAGAGACCTAAGGGTATGATTGTGGTCAAATTGGTTTTGGGAGTGTTTTTGAGGTTACCAATGTGTTACCTAGTTAGTGCTAAGTGTGTATGAGCTTTTGGTAGAGTTTGAGAACCATTGGGTATGAATTTGACCATCTGGTATTTTCTGTTGTTTTCTGCGTTTTTTGATCTCTGATGCATAACACTCGAGCAGAGGAAGATCATGCTCGAGTGTTGTGTGCATTTTTCCCTTTTGCTACTTCAAGTTTTGCTGGGATTCTTTGAATGAGGCTCGAGTTCACTTCTTTGTTCTCGAGTGAAGGATGAACATGCTCGAGTGAGCTTAGGTTTGCTCGAGTGATAGTGTGAGCCCAGAGCTGGGGTTGCTCTCAGGTCTTCACTCGCTGGTGGATCCAAGAGTGTGCTCTGACACTCGCAAGCATAGTTGTCTCACCCGAGTGTAGTGTGTCATGCTCGAGTGAGCTGGTGCCTCTAGTGTGGTTGTGCTTTCATGTTGTCACTCGTGGTGTTGCACTTTCGGGTACTTGAGTGATGTGAGCACTTATTGGCTGTGAAGGTTGCTCTCTATCATGCACTCACGAGTGAGAGTCGTTCTCACCCGAGCACAAGTCTCTCATCACTCGAGTGAGGTTGTCAGTAATCAGTGTTGCGCCTTCGAAAAGGGGTCTTTGGGGTAGTTTCTTCCAACCCTTTAGGCATATGTTTAGGCCTCTAGTGGTCACCTAAAGAGTCCTATATGATAACCAACTAAGTGTATTATGAAATTAAGAACTTGGAAAAGAGATTGATCGGTTGTCCCTGATTTGGTATAGGATTTGATATCTGTCGCTCTCGTGAGGCCATGGTACCGGAGCCAGTCAGGAAAGATATAGGTAGTAACTCTTTCTTTATACCTTATGTGATACATTGTATGTGTGCTATATCATTGTGATGTGATGGTTTAGTATGCTGTAAGATATGTGAAATTGTGGAAGCACCGCTGTACCAATAATCCCTGAGTCGCTAACAACGGTTAGGGTAAGGGCGTGTGCCTTTCTGGTGGTAAAAGTGGATGAGGTTAGGGTGTCATCTATGTGTTTATGTGAAATTATGGAAGCACCGCTATACCAATAGTCCCTGAGTCGCTAACAACGGTTCGGGTAAGGGCTATGTGCCTTCCCGGCGGTAAAAGGGGATGAGGTTAGGGTGTGTTATATGTGACTATGTGGGCTGAAAGGCTATTTGTGAAGGCCGACGGGCCAGTTGTGAAAGCCGGAAGGCTGTATGTGAGCCGTAAGGCTATTCGTATGCACTACCACGCCAATAGTCCCTGAGTTGCTAACAACGGTTCGGGGTAGGACAGTGTGCCTTCCCGGCGGTAAAAGGGGATGAGGGTGGAGTATGATTCGTGTTGCTGTTGTTATGAAATGATTCGTTTACATGCTATGTGATTATGTGTGGTATGAATAAATTGTTACTACTGGGATTCTTTAGAATCTCACTCTTTCCAAATGACTAACATTTTCAAACAGGGCGAGTGGCTTGAAGGGGAAGCGGACAACCAGGAGTAGTTAGTATTACTCTGAGATTTTAGTGGTAGTTGGTTATCTTTGTTTTGGTTTCGGGATTTCCAAGTGTATATAAGATGTAAATGAATATTTTGGACATTTTATCCCCATTTTGGGAACCTTAAATCCATTATATGTATGTAAGTAACCCGGGGTTTGCCAGGATTTTAGTTTTTGCACTCTGATATTTATTATGTGATTTGATTTCTCAAGTAATTATATCCGCCTGTGAATGTGTGACTAGGATTAATTACATTTTGAATTGATTTTTAAAAATACCCTATCCTGAGTTGAGGGATTATAAATAGTTGATTTCATTTTATTGGTCTCCATTTCACTTAAATTTCGTAATCCGGATGTAATTACGGTGAGGGGGGTTACAACAAACATAGCAAGCCATGTTAGAATCTTGCAGTGAATATCCAGAGGATAATTCGGATAACAACAGTTTGTCATCCACTAACTACCATCGCCGTCCTCAACACCAACCATTCCTCCTTAATGAGATTAAGGTAGATATACATGAATTTTAGGGAAGACTTCAACCAGACGAATTCGTCGATTGGCTTCAAACCGTCAAATGATTTTTTGAATATAAAGAGATTCCTGATTAGCAGAAAGTAAAAATTGTCATCATCAAACTAAAGAAACATACCTCCATATGGTGGGAAAATCTCAAGAAAAGGCGTGAAAGAGAAGGAAAAAGCAATTTCGGAATGTGGGACAAGATGTGACATGAGCTCTCATGTAAGTTTCTTCCGGATAATTATTATCAAGATAATTTCCATCAATTACATAATCTCCACCAAAGGCTATGTCTGTGGAAGAATATACGAGGGAATTTGAAAAGCTCATGATGAAGTGTGATATCTAAGAGAGGAAGGAGCAAACAATAGCTCGTTATCTCAGAGGGTTGAATACTAACATTGCCCATCCAATGCAGCTTCAATAATATTGGACTCTGGATGATGTCATTCATCTAGCCATCTGTATCAAGAAGCAATTGCCTAAAAGGTTTTCATACCAACCGTCTTCCTCAACCAGAATTCCTTTTGATGGGCGTAAGCCATAAATGCCTCAACCTAGCTCTTCAAACAAACCTCCACCAAAGGCCACCAAGAAGTTTAGCTTCAAAGCACATAAGTGTTTCAAATGCAAAGGGTTCGGTCATATCGCTTTAGAATGTCCTACATGTAGAGTTGTTACTATTATTGAAGGGGAAACTTCTGTAGTGTTTGAAGAAGAAAAGGAGCCCATGCCTAACAAAGAGCCAGTGTTTAATGATGAGGAGCCAATTTTTGATGAAGAAGTCACTATTGGTGATCACGGTGAATCACTTGTGATTAGAAGAAGTCTGCATACAGCAATTGTGAAAGAAGAGCCTTAGCTACGTCACAATATTTTTCATAGTCGCTGTACTACTCAAGGTAAAGTCTATGACGTCATTATTGACAACGGAAGCTGTGAAAATGTAATCTCCAACTATATGGTAGAAAAATTGCAACTACTAACTCACAATCATCCGTGCCTTTACAGGCTCCAATGGCTTAACCAAGACAGTGAGGTAAAAGTTTTGAAACGTTACCTTGTTACTTTTTTTATTGGTAAAATGTATCATGATGAACCTTGGTGCGATATTGTTCCTATAGATGCCTGTCATCTTCTTCTAGTGAGACCTTGGCAATATGATCGACGTGATCTATATGATGGTCATGCAAATACATATTCCTTCTAGAAGGATGGCGTGAAGATTCAGCTTGCACCCTTGCCACTCAATAAGCATAACAAAAGCAAAAATGAATCCAAGCCATTAGTATCACTAGTTGAGAGGTCACAATTAAAGGTGACCAAATCAGAAGGCCAAATCATGGGTTTTCTTCTATTGCTCGAGGCAAATAACGAAACTGCCATCCCAGCAGAAGTTCAGTAGCTATTAGCTGAATTTCCTGATGTGATCTAAGATGACATTCCGCTAGGATTACCACCCATACGAGACATTCAGCATGCCATGGATTTCATCCTAGGAGCAATAATTCCTAACAAGCTAGCTTATAGGAGGAGTCCTCAAGAACATGCTGAAGTGCGAAGGCAAGTTGAAGAATTGCTAAAAAAGAGATTGATCTGTGAAAGTATCAGCCTATGTGCGGTGCCTGTACTCTTGGTACCCAAGAAAGATGGAAGCTAGAGAATGTGCGTAGATTGTCGTGTAGTCAACAAGATCACAATTAAGTATCGGTTTCTGATACATAGGCTTGATGGCATGCTTGACCAGTTATATGGCTCCACTACCTTCTCTAAGATTGATCTTCGTAGCGGATATCATCAAATCCGAAATCATCCTAGAGATGAATGGAAGACACCTTTCAAAACCAGAGATGGGTTGTACGAATGGAATGTGATGACATTTGGGTTGAAAAATGTTCCTAGCACGTTTATACGCCTGATGAACCAGGTGTTTCACCCTTTCATTGGCAAGTTTGTTGTTATTTACTTTAACAACATTCTTATCTACAACAAGAGTATCATAGATCATTTAGAGCATTTACGTCATGTACTGCAAGCTCTTCATGAACAGAAACTTTATGTCAATTTGAAGAAATGCACTTTCTTGACAAGTGAAGTCATTTTTTGGGCTACATTATAACTATAAAAAGTGTATAGGTTGACCCAAGTAAGATTGAAGCAATTAACAGCTGGCCAACTCCACAATCTATCGAAGAATTTTGGAGCTTCCATGGATTATCTTCCTTCTATTGGAGGTTCATTCAAAATTTTAGTTCTATTGCCGCACCCCTCACGGATTGCATCAAGGGAGACAAGTTTCAATGGACAGAGAAGGCTTAGAAAAGTTTTGAAGAACTGAAGAAACTTTTGACACAAACTCTTGTGCTAGCTCTTCTTAACTTTGACTAAGTGTTTGAGGTTAGTTGTGATGTATCTAACACCAGGATTGGTGCCTTTCTGAGTCAAGAAGGCCATCCAATTGCATTTTTTAGCAAAAAACTTAATGATTCTAAACTTAAATATTCTACCACTGATAAAGAATTCTATGCTGTTGTCTAAGATTTGCAACATTGGAGCCACTACCTATTGCATAAAGAGTTTATTCTCTATTCTAACCATGGATCACTCAAGAATTTGAATTCTCAATAGAAGATCAATCGCCATGCTTTACTCAAACATAAGGCTGGAGTCCTAAATTCAGTAGCTGATGCGCTTAGTCGTCGCCATGCTTTGTTAACGACTATGCAAACCAAAGTAGTGGGCTTTGAAACTATAAAAGAGTTGTACCATGATGATCCTGATTTCCAGGGTGTCTGAAGTGCCACTGAATATTAGCCATTTCAACAGTATTACAGGGAAGAAGGATTCTTATTTAAAGGAAAAACCCTTTGTAAGCATAGTTATTCACTACGTGAGGCTATAATTTGGGAAGCAAATGATAGAGGATTAGCTGGTCATTTTGGTAGAGATAAAACTATGGCCTTAGTAAAGGAGAAATTCTATTGGCCAAGACTTGAATGGGATATAAACAAACATATCCAAAGGTACAGAATATGCCATCTGGCTAAATCCAAAAGCCAAAATATTGGGTTGTAGATGCCGTGCCAGTAACCGAAGCACCTTGGGAGGATGTAAGTATGGATTTTGTCCTTGGGTTACCTCGAACCCAGAGACAAAAGGACTCTATAATGGTAGTTGTTGACCATTTCTCAAAGATGGCTCACTTCATCCCTTGCAAAAAGACTAATGATGCGGTTCAAGTTGCAGATTTGTACTTTAAGGAGATTGTTCATCTCTATGGCATTCCCAAAACTGTCACCACTGATAGAGATATCAAGTTTGTAAGCCATTTTTGAAGAACCCTATGGAAGAAGATGGGAACTAAGCTTCAGTTTAGCAGTGCTAGCTATCCTAAAACTAATGGACAAACAGAAGCTGTTAACATAATTCTTGGAAATATTTTATGTAGCTTTGTTGGAAAGAACTTGAAGCAGTGGGATCTTATTCTTGCTCAAGTTGAATTTGCTTACAACAACCCAGTCAATCAAGCAACCGAGAAGTGTCCATTTGAAATTGTTTATGGTTCCCGTCCACTTAGCCCACTTGATTTGACACCATCATCTGATAAGCAATAATATAGTACCCATGCGGACCAGCGGGTCAAGGAAATCAAGAAATTACATGAGCAGGTTTGTGATAGGATACAAAAACAAAATTTGAAACTCAAGGCATAACGGGACAAGCATCGAAGGCATCAAGTCTTTAATGTGGGAGATTTGGTTTGGATACATTTGAGAAAGGAATGTTTTCCTAAAATATTGAATGCCAAGTTGTCTCCTTGAGCTGATGGTCCCTTCAAGATTGTGCAGAAAATTAACAATAATGCTTATAAAGTGGAGTTGCCCGGAGCCTATGGTGTTTCAGCCACCTTCAATGTTGCAGATCTATCTCCATTTATTGATGATGATGTTGTTTGTGATCACTTGAGGATGAGTCCTGCCCAACCCCGGGAGAATGAAATAGAATATAACATAGGTAATGACAATGAAACAGAGTATGACGCAGGCAACGAGATCAATGCAAAGTGAACGACGGATAGGGGTTGGTGAGGCACACCAACGTTGAAACCTAGGTTTATTTTTCTTATTTTAATGCATGAATTAGTAGTATAAATAGGTCCTAAACTTCATTGTAAGATCATCCAGAAATTGAATAAAAACATTTGAGATTGGTTTCTATACCAGAGACTAAACTCACCAAAGGCTTTTCTGTTCTACTGCATTTTTCCAAGAATCAATGGAGAACTCTGTCTTCAGAAAAGAAAAACCTCTCTAATACCAAACCCAACGCTTCTGTCTCTCCTAAATATATTTAAGCTCCATCTGTTTATCTTTGGCAATACTTATTCTCTTTCTGATATTATTATTCCCAGTTATGATATGTTTAATCATCCCCAATAAAAAATAATCTACTTTTTATGAGAAATCATTATATATGAGTTATATCATTTATAAGTTCTAAATTCAGATCAACAGCTAAAAGCCTGAAATTAACTACTACTGTGCAAGAGCCTGGGTATAGGCACACGGATTTAAAAAGAAAAAAGAAAAACAAAATATCGAATAATCATCTCTTCAATTTGAATCACATAGTTTTACAACAAAAGTGAAATTAAGGCACATCAAGAAACAGTCTTATTTGATTTTTAAACTACCACTTAGAGAAGGGTTATTGAGCTATACTTTATAACCCATCTGCTAAAATCTTTTCTTCTTCCTTGCCTTCATTTTAGGCAAGTAAAATTAAACTGTTTTACAGGACTTTTCTTTTTTCTATGTTGAATTCCATTTTTTTTTTTTTACTTTGGCTATACTTGAATAAGCACATTGAACTAGATACTCG
This sequence comes from Inga laurina, assembly GCA_963855925.1. NCBI lineage: Eukaryota > Viridiplantae > Streptophyta > Magnoliopsida > Fabales > Fabaceae > Inga > Inga laurina. The sequence goes on along the minus strand of OY979704.1, from coordinate 64,869,683 downwards.
TAAAAAATACTTACTCTTTTGTCTCAATGAGTATAGTAATAGTTTAGACTAGATGTATGTTTATCTCAGGAAGAGCAGAGGTAGTGAAGCACGTGGGAAATTTATTATCTATCTTATAACTTCTGAAATTAATTTTCTTAATGAATACAAAACTGATAATTGAGAGAAATACCTTATCATATCAAAAGTAAATGACACATGTAAATTATGAAAAAGAATAAAAAAAATCTTAAACTAACAAAATTTTAACAAAAATTAGGGAATTAGTAATGAAAACGGTTAAATTAATAAATAAAATTTATTTTATATATGTTTTAATTAAAAATATCTTTTTAAAACTTTTTTAATGAAATTAAGGGCTGTGATTTATGTTTATTTTTTTAAAATAGAAAGAAAGGTTGGTATAATTAAGGCAAAATATGAGGAAAGTTAAAGTGTTTACTTTAAATTTTATAATTTATCAATCTTATGATTAGAATAAGAGGAAACATCTAATCAAATGGTCATTTTCCCTTAGTTTCCGAAGTACAAGGTCTGCTTTGCCTCTTCGCCAACGCGCAGGAACGAGGAAATGGTCGAATAATGACAAATTCTAAAGGTAAATCAATTAAAACTAATTTACTGACCCAATAAGAAGAAACATTTGGCTTCTATGCACTTAATATCTAAAAATAAAAAATTTAGATATTTGTACCCGTCAATGTAAGAATTGTTATTTTTTCCCAGTTTATTTGTATCATCACCTACACGTACGTAGGAACATGGGAAATTACGAATTTTACAAAGTTTGTCAATAATTAAAAGCCTAAACATTTATAGCTAATATGATCACAAATTGACTTAGGAGGACTTATTTTTATCATTGCGTCTATAATAATACTCAATGATAACAATTATCATTCTAGTTTGTCCCAATGATAAAGCATGTAATTATTGTTTCGAACCTCAAAACAATAATTACATGATGACTTATAAGTTGTCACTTGTATAAACAGCATTAGCAAATATTTCCAAATGACAACATGTATTGGGTTAAATATTGTTGACTTAAATTCAAAAAAGCAAGCCCTTCCTTAAATTCAGAAAAGCAAGCCTTCCTACTTTTGCTAATGCTGTCCCCCATCGCCAGAACCTTAAGTGGGATCCATCATCCATCCACCTCTTTCTGTAAGTCTTGGATTGGCATCACTTTTGCAACCCAAATGGCACTCACGTTATTTCTGTTAGTGTTGGACTTTGGGTCCAAGTCTATCCTTAATGAACCATACTAATTGATTAGGAAACAAGTAGGCTTATCAACTATACTTGATAAGTAGGCTTATCAACTATACTTGATAAGTAGCCTTATCAAGTATGCAAGTGTCTTCTCTCTCCTTATTTTTCCTTCAGTCAAGCTACCAGGCGGTTGGACTTGTTGGATCCATCTCATCAAATACACTTGGAAAGCTTGACAACCTTAAAATAAGCCTTCGATCCAACCTACTCAAATAATATTTATAATTTTGTAACCAACGAATGAACTCAATTATACAGATAAACTTTTCAATACTTAATTCGACATCATTATTGTAGACCATTGGAATGTTAATGGAACTAGAATAAATGATGTGGTATCGGCGCCTTTGAATGAAACTAAGTCCTAGTCAAAAGTAAAAGAAACTCTCTCTGTTAGTATCTTTAGTGATTTTCACTTAACATTTACAGTAAGCTATGAAACTTCATTGTTGTGGAACTTACTATAAGTAGGGGTGAGTATTCGGAGTTCGGTGTGGTTTTTTATGGAAACTGAAAAAACCAAACAACCGAATATCATGCATTTTAATGACTGAATTGGAATCGAAATGTTGAAATAACCGAAACCAAACTACCTGATTTATTTCAGTTTGGTTGTCGGTGGTGAAGTTCGGTTATTGGGCCTTTTGGGCCTCTTTTTCTCTGCAAGCCCATTACGCTTCTAATATTAAAGATTCTAACAAGAAGATATTTGAAGATAATTAATATAGATCAATTTTTAGCAACAAAGCCAACGAACAAGAAGACATTTGAAGACATTTCAGCCACAACAAAATTTACAAGTATTTAATCACTTATCATATTTGCCCACGGTCACAAGCATTTAAAATACAAGCACTTAACATAATCAACAAATACTTTACTGGAGGTCTGGAGCATCGATCAAATTGCCTAACTTCAAAATACAAGCACTTAACATAATCAACAATTACTTTATTGGAGGTCTGGTGCATCAAATTGCCTAACTTCAAAGTACAAGCTGAATCACTTCTATTGCCTAACTATCCATAAAATTTGAAGTTAATCTATTTAACAAAAGAAAGTATATTGAACATCAAAAAATTGATATATATATATATATATATATATATAAGATTCTGGCTTGCTCCCTGAATGGCCCTCGAATGGCACCTACAACTGATAGAAAGTAAAAAAATCAAACAAAACAAAAGAAAAATGAAATACTGCAATGATTATATTACAAGTATGACAAGAAAAATTTCCCACAAAATCTCAAGTTTCCCATATTGCAACTAGAAGATATCAACATTTGTCTCCAATGCAATTTTTTGCAAATCTAGCAAATAAAAATTGATCAGACTTCATATATCACAATAAATATAGTATTAACACTATAAACTATAAAGTTGTATTCCATGAAGTATGCAAAAACATTACCAAGCTCTATCTTTTGTATATCATCCCCTTCTTCAACAAGATATTCCAATGATTGCCTAAGCCAATCTTGAGCACAAATTAGAGAATTCACAACTTTAGAAGTCAAAGAGCTCCTAAATGAATCTAGAACTCTTGATCCCATGCTGAATGTGGATTCTGAGACAATCGTGGAAATTGGCATAGCCAAGACATCTCTTGCTACTTGAGAAAGAACAGGAAATCTAGAACTATTTAATTTCCACCAACCTAAAATATCAAAATCATCTTTTCTAACTTCAATTTCTTCATTCAAATACCAATCAACCTCTGTTCTACTTGTCTTTTCACCCAAATTTTCATCAATGAATAATTGGTCCTCCATATGAAGCAATTTTCTTATTTTTGCATCTGGGTCTATCTTTATCACCATGAAGATCTTCTTGTGTGTTATGCAGCAATAGTTCACTTTCAGATTGTGTTGATAGATGAACACTTTGATTGTATTCATATTATAAAGAAATCACAATTTGTTTAATATGCATCATCAATTGTTCACTAACTATATGTGAATACATCTTAGACAAATTAAAGCAAATTGCACCCATTTTAATTTATAGCAAGGATCAAGGACAGTAGCAACATAAATAAGTTTGTTCATCTTCAAAAGATCTCCCCAATATTTTTCATACTTCTCTTTCATTTTGTTTGCAATGTTTGCTGTCTCTATGACATCACTCTTGCTCCACTCATCCAAAAACTGATGCAGCTTATACATTTCAGGGAAAAAACAGTTAGATGTCACAAACAAAGAACTAGAAATGTGCAAAGTAAGATTATAGAAATGACCTAACATTTCAGTTAACCTTCTAACATGCTTCCAATCATCAGTGCCAGATGCTCCCACTCCATATTGAAGATCAAAATTAAAGTAAGGATCTTTAAAATTATATCTATTAAAGGATGCCTTAAATTTTTGGGCAGTCTCCATCATCAAATAGGTAGAGTTCCACCTGGTAGGTACATCTAAACACAACATTTTCTTACTCTGAATTTTCTCATCCTCACAACTTTCTTTAAACTTTCTCATCCTAATGGGAGATTGCCTAATAAAATGAACAGCCTCTCTTCCTTTTTCACTGAACTCCCTATTTCTTTCAGCCCTTTAATCACAATTAAATTGAGAATGTGTGCTACACATCTCATGTGTAAGAACATACATTTCATAACTGTATAGCCCATTTTATGATTTTGTCTTCCAAATAACCCACAACCACATCATTAGAACTAGCATTATCTACAGTAATTGTCAACGCTCTTCCAATTCCCCATTCAAGTTGACATTTTTCAATTTCCATTCCAATATCATTCCCCTTACGACTGGAAATGGGAATGTAATTCAATATCCTCTTTTTCAAAGCCCATGAGTGATTTATAAAATTAGCAGTAAGATGCATGTAATTTACCCTTTGTATGGCAGTCCAAGTGTTTATAGTGAGGCACACCCTTTGCTTCTTACAAAACAAAAAATATTTAAATTTAACCTTTTCATCCATATAAATCCCAAAATAGTCATGGGCTACAGTCCATCTTGATGAAATTTGAAATTTGGGCTGAGCACAAAACATAAATTTCTTGAATCCAGCCCCCTCAACAAACTTGAATGGTAATTCATCAGTTATTATCATGCATGACAAGGCTTTCCTAACAGCATCTTGATCAAATTTCAAAATTAGCAAGACTTATTTTAGCACCCTCTATATTGAAATTCAACTATGATTGTGCAAATTCTTTAGGAGGGGGCCTTTTTTCTACAGACTCTACAGTGATTGTTAAGTGCAGTTGTACCATTATGTTTAGAATGACATGCAATCTTAGCTCCACAGTAATTACATTTACCTTTAACTTCACTAGACTCATTGACAAATCTATTGAAATGTTCCCAAGCTTTAGACCTCGGTTTGATGGCTTTTATTTTTTGAACTCTAGCTGTCGGTTGTTCATTAATCTCAGCAGCAGCAGGTTGATTTTTCTAAGTAGCACTACGAACAATTTAAGCATTGGAGCCTCCTTCAGTTGTTTGTTCAGCCATATTTTCAACATCTGTTCTTGAAAAAAAGATAAAATTATCAGCACTTTTATTCTCAATTTTATTACCATATTTTCAATTTTGTAAAATTCCATATACTATAAAAATAAACCAATACATTGACCAAAGAAGAATTCATAATAAAAATTTGCTGCCTCGTAATAGTGAATAAAATAAAATTGAACACTTTATCAAGGACAGAGAGACTTGAGAAAGAGGAAATCAAAATCGATAAGAAAGTTGATCAAAAAGAAAATCAACAAACTGAAAGAGTTAAAAACAATATCTAACTTCAATGAAGATCAGCCACAAACTCAAGATCAGTCACATTCCAGCATTCAATTTAAGGACTACTTAATCAGCTAATGTTACCTGATTGGCTAATTATGGAAAAAAATAACATTAGTAGGAATTTTAGCACCTCGGGCGCAATCACAAGCAGACAAACATTTCATATTAATGTCATATTATTACATGTTTGATTTCCATATTACACAAGCAAGATGGTTTACTTTCATCGGTTATCAGTTATGTCAAAAAGGCTAGCTAAGTCTGAGATATTGAACTCTGGTACGATTTCCTAGTTCCCACTTACCAGAATTTGAAGCTCAACGGTTGAAGATGAGTTGACATGTTGTTTAGGGTTAGGCCACTACAAAGTGCGGCAATGTTGCTTCCACAAGCTACGGTAGATAGAAAGGTACCTTTTTTATTCAAAAAAGTAAGAGATTCAAGACTAAGAAGAAGGAAAATCATTTTAGACAAAAAGATCAAGCAGAGGATGAAGAGATTCAAACCGATCTACTGAAAAATAGGTAACCCACTTACCAGAAATTGAAGCTTGAGGGTTGAAGGTGTAAGATATGATTAGTTTTAATGATGTCAAATATAGATGTCAAGTATTGAAGTGCAAAAAGTTTGTATTACATGCTTATTATCTTCATTGACTAACTACTATATTTAATGTTAGATATCTTGTAGATTAGTCAAGCCAAGAAAGAAGAAGATTGAAGATATTCAAGAAGACATCTAATTGGGTTATGAAGAATGATAATCAATTCAAGAAGATTGAAGAAAGAAGAACTTGCAAGATCACATGAGAATATCAAGATCTAAGCTATTAGAAGTGATATTAGAGGTTTCTATGGTCAAACGGAAGTTGGAATGGGTCAATACGAAGCTAAAATGATATATACAGAAGTTATGGTACCTATGGAGATGATGTTAGGATAAGCAGGCACAGCGGAAGAATTTTATTAACATTTTACTGATCCTAATAGAGGATTTATCAATGGCGCTTGAATTGGATTAGAAAGAACTCGTACCTTTTTCAATTTAGGGTTTTCACGATCTCTAGGAGCCAACACGTTAAGTCCGCTCCCTCCACCGGTATCCACACGAATGCTCTCCAACCGAGACTGCGTGGTAGCACCTCTAATGTTTTTAGGGTTTCCTTTATGGCACTGAATTCTCATACGCGTATGAGTATATATGCTCTATCAAGTTTAAAACCTATGATGGCTATATTCAAATTTCAAAATTAATCATCATTAATTTTGAAATTAATCAACAATTAATTATCATGATGAGCTAATTAAATAAATTCAGTTTAAATTAAATCTGTCCAACAGTTTTAATTTAACCTATTTATTTAATCCAAATAAAGAGCCATTAGATTTAATTTATCTTCATAAATTAAATCTGAGATACTATATCTCTATCATGTTAGTTATTAAATTTAATATATCTTAATAATTAAATTTAAAACTAACACAATATAATAATATCATATAATATATATACATATACATGTATATATAAGATATGTATTTCAAAAATATATATCTATATAATATTATTAACGAATTATATATTATATATATATAAACATAAAATTCATCCACCCTAAATGAAACATTATCTTGTGTTGGGCGATTCTTGTGTGTGACCCTGTAGGCCCATATAAAGTTGGCAGTGGGCCAATAACTGTACTAACCTAAAAGTCGCAAGGGGCCTCTTGCAAGACATTACGACTACCCAAATCATATGAGGATCGTTATCACGATGCAACCTGTCATACAACCATGTCACGTCCCTTTTGTCACACGATATATCGATCAAGGATAAGGTATGGATAATGTCATCCTCTTGTTCCTGACCATTACTTTCTCGATTCTTGAGTAGCTTGACAATAAAAATGGAAACTCCTTTCCATTGTAGTATGGCCAAACATTTCTTAGACTCACTCATCGAGGGGCCTAGTAATATCTCTCTACTAATGTGAGGGACAAATTCCATCTTGATCATTCACATTCCTCTGTATGAAAAACCACCAATCCCGATCATAGCCTTTATCATCACTCGGTCAAAAGTGACTTTTGACTAGTTCAAAGCTTAGCAACTCTCATATAGGAATCCATGATGACCTTAGGTCTAAGGGCATTGTGACATGGTTATACATGAGAAAAACTTATGACTTGATCTATGTAGCTTTCTCATAGTAGGTCAGTTCAGCACCTTGTACTCTTATTAGCGCCTAAGACTTTGATTCGTATCTCCATATCTTATCAAAGTCATACTTGTATTGTTTCATCTCTGCTCCCGTATAGATAACCGACCAGGGACATTTTAGGACAATCTTTATGAATTATCCAAGGATACAATTATCACAGTTAACATGCAAATAATAAGATAACAGAATGGAGAAATTTCATTAAAATAATAATGTTCAAAGTACAATGATCGGCCCTTAGGGCATAATTTCCAACATATGATTACTAGAGTAATATGGCACTGCCTCATTTTAGAGGTGATTACTCGAGTGGCTACTCGAGTAATCTGCAAAGTTACTTGAAGATTACTCGAGTGACCACTCGAGTAATGGCACTCTGGTTTCGCGTGACAGAATAGAGGTTTGGTATTTTGATTATATATCTCTAACCACATGTTGGATTGAACTGAAACTGGAGGCATATGAACCTTGACTCCCAACACGAACTATGGACACCACAATCATATTAAAAGGTGTTCCGATGAGAGAGATATGATTTGTTGAAGTTGACACATGAATCAACATCTTTTACCAGAACAAGGTTCAATATTTTGGACATAACTCTCAAAATACATTTTGGATTGAGACATAACTAGTGCCATATGAAACTAGACTTAAAGAGATTTCCATGGATATATAATTTTCCATATTTTAAGTTATATACTAAGAGTTATGCCTTCTAGAAGTTGATGCTCATGATTTCACACTTTGTCTAAATGCAGAAGATATTCTTTGGATCATAACTTTCTGTACAAAATGTGTTTGGAGGTGATTCTTGTTGCATTAGAATGTAGATGATGAGGGCTTTCCAATGATATATGCTTTCCCATGTTTCAAATCAAAATCAAGAATTCACTTGAAGGGCTTACTCGAGTAATATGCAGAATTATTTGAAATCTCACTCTAGGGACCACTCAAGTAATGTTTGAGAATTTGTTATGGTAAGCTCTCTATCAAGAATTGAGTAGGATTACTCGAAGGGATCACTCGAGTAATCTGTAGAGTTATTTGAGACATTACTCGAGGGCCACTAGAGTAATCAGAGAAGAAATGCTCTCGGTTAGATTTTGAAAGGAATTACTCGAGGGATCACTCGAGTAATGAAGTTGGAATTACTCTAAGCCAAGATTTGGACAACATTACTCGAGGGAGCACTCGAGTAATCTGCAAAGTTATTTGAACTATTACTCAAGGGATCACTCAAGTAACCAAAAGAAACGAGAGGCTTACTTGAGTAACCACTCGAGTAACGTAACCAACAACGTATCTGCAGATTCTGAAAATCATGGGAATGTTTATGTAACTAACTCTTCTTGCTTCCAATCACTCTAACACTTCATTATTTTAGTGTTTAATGCATTTCTCTAGGAATACAATGAAGAGATGATGAGAAGAGACAAAAGTTGACTTTATGGAAGTGGAGCGTTCACCAACCACAACAGCTAGTTTTCAAAATCGAAGAACAGTCAAACAAAGCTACGCTACTCTAACAGACAGGTTGAAATGCTTCCAACGACTATCACAACTCATCTGTAAATATGGGAACATTCAATGAAGAGCAACATCAATGAGAACATAACGACACAAACATGCTCATATCATAAGCTATTCATCTCGACCCAAACATTCTCTGTTCTTATCTGTTTTCTATATTATGTGTATTTGAGAGTGTGATTGATTGTATTGTTCTTCAGTATTCATCTATTCACTTCTAAGAGAGAAGATTGATTGTAATCTTTCATCATCAAAGTTGTATCCTTACGGGGTGTGTAAGGGAGACTAACTCGGTTGTAACCATACGGTGTGTAAGGCAAAGTAACTCGGTGAGAGATTTGTAAAAGGCTTTGCAAGTGCCTGGTTAAACTTGTGGGTTGTAAAGGCTTTTCTTGTGGCTGGATTAAACAAGAAGATAGTGGATTTGAAAATTTCAAGAGGAGCCTGGGGACTGGATGTGGGCCATCGCAGATTGGACCGAACCAGGATAAATCACAGTTTGCATACTCTCTTCCTTTAACTCTTATATTTCCAGTATATATTAATTGTTAATTTATGATTCATTACTTTCTTATTTATTGCTTCCTCTAAGATGCAAAAAACTTTGCAAAGTTCTTAAGAATTTTATCTTACACCCAATTCACCCCCCTCTTGGGTGTCAACCAGTTCTAACACTTGGTATCAAAGCTGGACTCTTGTTTAAAGGACTTAACCATCTCAAGAGCGTATAATGGCTTCTTTTGGGTGTTATATACTTTCTGAAGGTTTTGACTATACAATTCCACCTATGTTGAAAGATATTGATTTTTGGGTTTGGAAAGCTAGGATGACTAGTTTTATAAAAGCATCTAATTTTGATATGTGGAATGTTTTTACAAATGTCTTTGATTTCAAACCGAGAAAGAATTGGATAGAAAGAGAAAAGAAAATTTTTTTGTTTAACATTAGAGATTGAAAATTTTGTATAGTGCTTTAACCAAAAATGATTTTGAGAAAATTAGATTTTGCTATACTGCTAGAGATATTTGGGATACTCTTGATTCTATTTATACTTCTAACAATTGTGTTGAAGTTGAAAGCATTGACAGTTCATGTGAAACTAGAAGTTGCATATCTACAGTGCATGAACAATTAGAAGTTAATGATGGAAAAGGAGAAATCATGGAACACTTCTATGATCTTGTTAACATAGAAGAACAAGAGGAAGATGATTCCCAAGAAGAGCTTATTACGGATGAATTTGATGGATCATCCTCTAGAGCTCAAGATGCACATATGGTAAACAATTCCAATTCTTTAGGAGTTATTTTGAAAACTGATTTTCAAAGTTTGCATAAAATTGTTCTCAAACAAGTATTAATTCTATTCTAAAAAGCAAAAATGTTTTCAATCATGCTGGAAAGTTTATTGGAAAGAAAGAACATTCAAATGAAATTTATTCAGGTTTTTACTCTCTTGATCGACAATAGTTGCATAAAATCTCATAATACATATCATCATATTATTTGCAATTATTGTGGTAAATCATGTCATATTTCTCACATATGCTATATTAGAAGAAATTCTAATGTGAGAAATAAATTTTTTTGGATTCCTAAAATGCAGGTGAGTTCAAATGCTAACGTTCAAGGACCCAAAGAAAAGTGGGTACCGAAATGTCCATTTGGTGTTTCATGTGTGCAGATTGATTCTAGAAAAAATGGACAAAAGGGTACTGAGAAAATGAAGAAGATTCCAAGAGTTCCTAATGCACCTAAATGGAGATTCACATCAATTAGGAGAACTCTCAGATCAACCATTGCTGAAACTGCAAAGTTCAATCACAAAGAAAGGTAATGGAGAAAATGAATATGTTCCACCTCAAGAATGGACTACCATAGAGTACCATTCAACTATCTTGAGGAGAACAAGAAAAGGAGGATCTCTCAAGTATCAAGTAAAAGACTCCTAGAGTCTATATATTTTGAGAGACGATTGCCAATACCCATAGCAAGATATTCAAAGTATCAATATCCTAGAAAGATGCAATGGGTAAGCAAAAGCAATCCTCTAAGTATCTAAGGCAAAGGTACACAATGATAAAACCTCCTATGCTATTGTCTGTAATATTTTTTGAGGTTTTATATTTTGGTACCTTAGGAATGAGCATTGTAAATGATTTTGAAATATGCTTCCATATCCCTTAAAAAGCCACTTAATAGATTTATTTATAAAGGGATTGTAATGCTCAACAAGTTAATTCTTTATGCATGTATAATGATTTGAAAAGAAAATATTTCTCTTATGCATAAAGACATGTTTAATTTATTATGCTCAATTGTCTTGAATTAATTATATTCTTAGAGCATGTGAATTATGATTCCTACAAGGTAACCATGAGTGGATCCAAGTCAAACTGGATACCAAAGGAAGAAAAAGATCTATATGGTTTTGTAGGAAGGAGAAAGGAAGAGCTTCATCTCAAGATTATGAATACATAGGATTTAATTCAAATCTTGGGGAAGTTGGACATTGAAGCTGCATTTTTGAATGTGCAAACAAAAGGAGGTATTACTTGAGGCAACACTGCAAGTGCCTAGCTAGCAATGAGGGAAGAAAAGATGCACAGTGAAGCATCACTCAAGTAACCAATTAAGTGATTATCATCACTGCGTGACAACTAGGAGTGAATGTTCAAGTGATAACACCAACTGGAAGATTGGAAGGTAAAAGTCAAGGAATTATGCACAAATAAACTTCAAAGGATAATTTCTCAAGTAATTACTAGATTACTTGAGCACGGAGTTGATCAAAATGCTTTACTTTCGAATACAAAGATCAGAGGCTAACAGAGGAGGTGTGACTGGCAGTGTTGCAGTGTGAGCAGAAGCTAAATCTGGGATTACTCACTACTACAAAAAATATTTTTAACGTCCCTTTTTTAGGCCTTTTAATGCCTGAAAACAAGGGGACGTCTATGTGAGCGACGTAGTAAAAAATGGCAATAACGTCCGTAGATAAAAGGACGTCTAAAGTCTGGACTTTAGAAGTCCCCACTTTAAAGTGGGGACGTCTAAAGTGCTTTTTTTTTAAAAAAAAAATTCATTTATATTACAGATCTGGACTAAACAGTATTTAAAAACAGAAATCATATATTATTGTCAATAAAATTACAGATCTAGTATCTGAAATCCAAAATCTACACAATAATAACTCCAAAGTTGAAATCTTATAGGCAGAAGATGAAAATAATAAGAGGAATTAGTTACAAAAAACTTATCTCCTTCTATTATTAAAATTTATTTTCTCGTAATAATGAATAGAGAAGAGCGACAGGGAGAGATGAACCTCGTTTTCTCAGCGAGAACGTGGTCATGAAGCATGTTTCAGAGTTCTGATCTACAAGCCATAACAACACAAGTTAGAAGATAAAATAGAAGGGAAACTCAAAGAAAAAAGAGAAAGAAGATAAAATACAAAAGATGGTAAGAAAGCATAGCAGATCTGGCGGTGAAAAAAAGAGAGAGAAAGGAAGAAGTAAGAGTAAAAAGGGCATATAAAGAAGAAGCAAGAGTTAAAATGCGTAGTGGTAGTGGCTCTTCTTATGTTTACGGCGATGGGAAGAGAAAGATGAATGTAAAACTAGTATAAAGCTGACAAATAAAGACTGTCAGAAAAAATTTAAATTGTTTTTTACGTCCTCAATTTAATTTAGGGACGCCTAAAGTTATCCTTTTTTTTTTTACTTTAGACGTGACTTTAGACGTCCCCAATTCAATTAGGGACGTCTAAAGTATGTAAAGTTACACTTTAGACATCCCTATATATATTGGGGACGTCTAAAGTTTTTTTAAAATTTTTTTTATGAGGGACACCCTTTGTCGTCCCTCATATATATGGGGACGCCAAAGGGTCCCTAACATATATATATATATATATGTTAGGGACGCCAAAATGACGTCCCTAACATATATATGTCCCGCAACAGGGATGCCCTTTGGCATCCCAATATATATAGGGACGTCTAAAGTGTAACTTTACATACTTTAGACGTCCCTAATTAAATTGGGGACGTCTAAAGTAAATTTTTTTTTTAATTTTAGACGTCCCTAATTCAAATAGGGACGTCTAAAGTCTATAAAGTCACACTTTAGACGTCCCTATTTGAATTGGGGACGTCCAAAGCTATTCAGTTCTCACCCATAATTACAAAAATGCCATTGTCTTTATTTTTTACGTCCCTTTTTTAAAAAGGGATGTTTTTAGGGACGTAAAATGTATATTCTGTAGTAGTGACTCTAAGTAATCTGATGGTTACTCCAAGTAATCTGACAGTTACTTCAAGTAATCTGGGATTACTCCAAGTAATTCATGGTTAATTTAAGTAATCTGACGGTTACTCCAAGTAATCTGAGGATTAGTCCAAGTAATCTGAAGATCACTCCAAGCGATTCGCAGCCACTTTTTTTAAATTGCCAAACCTCCCACTAGACCTTTCAAGGAGTTCAACGAGCCTAAGAAGTACAGAATCATCAAACCATCAGAACTAATGAGGATTCTCAACTACAATCCTAGCTTTATGTTTTCACAAAATTATATAATACATCCAAACTAGAGCTATGGTTAACAAGGCCAATAACTTCACTCAATTCATTGAGAAGAATTACCACATAATGGCCTATATTATAAGCAAGGAGGAGAGGAATACTGGAAAGATCATATCTGTCAGAGAACAAGAGGTATATATATACTTCTACAGGACTTACTCCAAGTAATCTCAAATTATTTCAAGTAATATGCAATTACTTCAAGTAGACCTTCAAGTAATCTACATTTACTTCAAGTAGACCTTCAAGTAATTCACAATTACTCCAAGTAAATCTGAATCTCACTCTAAGTTAACACAAGAGGCGTAGAGGATGGGAGCTAATACTTCAAGGATAGATGAGATTCAATACTTTGCTTGTGTAATATCCCAATTTTCGATTATGGGTTAATCATGATTATTATGGATAATTATGAATTTAATGGGAATTATTATGTTTTTCATAGCTATATTAAATTAATATGTCATAATTACTGAAAAATTGGAATAATGAAAATATTAGCCATAAGTGGTAATTAATGGAGAAATTAATTACTAGCTAAGAGAAAATGAGATGTGTGATTAAAATGGCTAATGGAGAGATTAAAGTAGCTAATTGGTGACTTAATTTGTGTAAGCCAATAGCAAGTTGACATGTGGCAAAAGTAGGTATGGTGAGTGTTGTGGAGAAAAGTCAAAAGGGGGATAAAATATTATTTTCTCTTTCTTCCTCTTTCTCCATTTCGTTGCAGCATGGGGGAGGGAGAATTATTGTCATTTCTCATCTTCTCTCACACTCAAACTCTCCTTCTCTCTCTAGTCCACCATTGTTGAAGGCAAGGGAAAGAAGAAAGCTTGATCTTTGGGTAAGTAAATGCCTTCCTTTACTCAAACTCCCTTCATTAAAGTTGATCCTTGAGTTAAGAGCTACATTTCCATGGTTGTAGCTTGTCCATTGGGTGTGGTTTGTGGCCACACAAAATTCTTGACTTGGGTGAATCAAGAAACTCCTTTGGAAAAGTTGTAGAGGTGAGTAAGACAAACCTTTCTATATAGGTTTTGTAGCCATTGGTTAAGTTTGAATTTTCTGGAATTTTTGGCCCATTTTCAAAAATGAAGGCCATTGGGAGTTTGGTATATGTTTGGTGTGGAATTTGTATATTTGGAATGCATTTTGGATATATAGAATTGATTGGGTTTGAAATTGTTGAGTTTGGTGATTTTGGAAGTTTAGTGTTTAATGTTACCCAAAACCAAAGCATGATAATGGAATAGGATTTTGGTGATTTTGACAATTCCATTGGATTCCTTGAGTGATTTTGTGTGGGAATAAGCTTGGTTGTTGATTTTGGGATTCATTTGGATCACTTGGGAAAAGTTGGAAAATCTGTTTTGGTTAAGCTCTGTTTTTCGCTGTCAGCTCACACAAGCGTTTTGAGTGACCAAATGGTATTGACAAAATTGTGAAACTTTCCAGTCATAAATTTCAGATCCCAAGTTTCAAAATGGACATATATTTTGTGTCATTTCGTTTAGTGTTCTGTGAGATATGGTTGTCCAAAGTTTGGGATTGAAACAGAACTCTGTTTTGGAGTAGTGTGTAGTTTTTGGTGATTCTGTATTTTTGTAGTGATTTTCAGTGAGGGGCTATATTTTTCCTTGAAAGAGGACTCATATACCTTTCATTTGGCTCTGGAATCACCTCGTTTCGATTTTTCTAGAATTAGTTATGGTTTTTCGAAGTTCAGCCCAGAGTCAGGAAATTTCTGGGCCGCGGCCCATGAGTGGCTGGCCGCGGCCCAAACCTTTCTGAACTGATTCGGGCCATGGCCCATGAGTGGCGGGCCGCAGCCCACAACCTTCTGACCATATTTGGGCCGCTGCCCAAGGAAGGGCGAGCCGCGGCCTACCCTTGTGTTCCAGCACTTTGAGTTATCGAAAGGAGATCTTTAGCCTATTGTTTTCCAACCTTTTAGGGCTTTTATTAGAGGCATTTGGGGCCTCTTAAGGGTCAATTATGATAACCAAAATTAAGTGTTTCAAGTTAATTAAGTCTTGGAATATAATATAACTCTTCGTCCCTAATTATGAATATAGGATTTGACATTTGCCTTCCTCTGGAGAGACCGGCGCTAGGACACGCCCGGAAGGATCAAAGTAGTGACTTTTCTCTCATATCTTGTATGATGTTTTGGCATGCATAACTTATCGTTGAATTTGTGAAATGTGTGCCATGGTCCATTACGGCGTGAGCAGGTCAGCGTGAGCCGTGTAGGAATTGACGGTGGTCATCTCTAGGTCGGCCGTTGAACTGCCATCGTAATCGACATGGATATTGTGAATCCGACCCGTGGGGCGGCGTTTGTGAATCCAGCCGTGGGCTGTGTGTATTTTGCTGGTATGGCTTGTGTATGAAATGCATTATATGAATCCTAGCTGTGGTGAAATGTATTGTGTGGATTGCTGTGATGCAATGCAACGTGAGCAATTCAGCGTGAGCAATCGTAAGGGATGACATGTGTTATACTAACTATTGCCATTGTAACTACCGTTGTAGTTGCTTGTTGTGGTTAATGATTTGCTTACATGCACTATTATTGTACATTATATGATCGATTTGTTACTACGGGGATTCCTTAGAATCTCACTCTCCCAAAAACCATGTTTTAGACAGGGCAGAAGGATCAAAGGGAAAGCGGGCGACGAAGAGCGGATAGTGCTCCGGTTTAGAAGTAT
The DNA here is from genome assembly GCA_963855925.1 of Inga laurina. Taxonomy (NCBI): domain Eukaryota; kingdom Viridiplantae; phylum Streptophyta; class Magnoliopsida; order Fabales; family Fabaceae; genus Inga; species Inga laurina. The sequence continues at coordinate 64,853,582 of OY979704.1, read as the reverse complement.
ATTTGGTTTTATTGGTTATCATATATGTATATCTTTTGGGATAATTTTGGGAAACAATTGTGTATATTGGGATTGATAGTATAATTTTGTGTAATCCCCAAGTTAAGGGTATTGAATTGTGGGCTTGGAGCCTTTGTAAATCCCTTAGTAATGAATGGAACTCGAGTGTGTCGGGAATTTCTTTATACTCTGATATTAATGAATGAAATAAACTTGTACAGGCCATTTAATATTGAAATGTGAATATGAGACCGTCATGAACAGATTTTGTAAAAGTTTTTGTAAGCCATGATTTTGGGAGGTTTGATTTTGTTTAAGTCCCAAAATCATCTAAGGTCTCTAATTCTACATCAATTACGGGTTTATAAACTAAATCTTGGCCTTAATCGTGAAGGGGGTTACAGTTGTGGTATCAGAGCTGTAGTTCCTGGCAAGGTGAGGATTTGCTAAGATAGCTCCTTAGTTGACCTTAATCCTTTGAGTTTAGGGTAGCTTAATGATTGATAAGTGCTTATTGCGTATACACATGAGTATCTCTACTAGTTGAGGATTGAGATGAATTTCATGGATTATGTGTATACATTGGCTAAGGTACTGACGTGGTGAATCATTTGTAGTGATAAAGATGAAATGGTTCGCCCTCTTACTAGAGTAAGGCAACAAGACCCAGAGGTGGAGGAACTTAATGACAATCCTCCTGATCCAATACGAGAGATGATGGATCTCATACGGGAACAAAGGGATATGATAACTGAGCTGAGAGAAGAGCTCAGAGAGGAAAGGGCTAAGCGAAATGAAGGAATGGCCCAGTCAACTCATGAGGAGACTCAACCAGAGACTCATCATGAGGAGACAGCTGAGGGTTCCAATGGATCTCATGAATCCCCACCTCACACAGTGCCTAATCAAGAGTCTCAAGGGGTGTCGGTTCGTGAGGGAAGGGACTTGCATTCTTGGGTCTCCAAGTTTTGCAAGCATATGCCTCTGGTGTTCAGAGGGAGGTTTGATCCCCAAGCTGCTGAGGACTGGTTGAATCGGCTAGAGAAAATTTTTGAAGTCCTCGAGTGCCCTACAGAGGTGAAGGCAAAACTAGCTGTGTATAAGCTAGAAGGGGATGCAGACCGGTGGTGGAGGAACATCGCTACTTCATTGAAGAACCAGAATGTACCATTGACTTGGGAGGTATTTGAAGAAAAATTCAACGAGAAGTATTTCCCCAAGTCAGTGAGGCTTGAGAAAGAGTCTGAGTTCCTGGCTATCAAGCAGGGAGATACGGAGAGCTTTGACGAGTATCTTTCCCGTTTCACTCGATTGTCACGGCATTCTGCCTATCTTCGGGAAAGAGATAATGAGGAGTGGAGTTCCGCTATGCTAATCCGGGGATTAAGGCGCGAATTGAAGAAGAGGTTAGCTGCTCATCAGTTTACTAACTTCAACAAAGCCGTGGAAGAGTGTAGAATTGTTGAGTATAACCTGAGAGAGTTGTACCCATCTAAGGGTAGTGGTAGCCAGAATGAGCCTAGTAAGGCTAATACTTCCCAGAAGCGGAAGGGGCAAGGATCCTCATATGGGGGTGGTAGCAAGAAGCCCTACCAACCTGGGGGTCGTAGTGATCAGAGACCTCCAGCGGGACCAATGTGTAACCAGTGCAGAAAGTACCATCCGGGCAAAACCTATGTTGGAGAGATGATTTGCTTCAACTGCAAGCAAGTGGGTCACATCTCTACTAAGTGCCCACGACAGCCGGCAGAGCAAAGGCCCAGGAATCAGGGTCGAGTGTTCGCGATGACACATGAGGAAGCCCGGAAGTCAACTGAATTGATCCAAGGTAAAATTCTTCTTAGTGACAATGAATTAGATACTTTATTAGACCTGGGTGCAAGTCATTCGTTCATAGCTTATGACTGTGTAAAGCGCCTGGGATTGCATGTGTATAGACTACCATTTGATTTGGTTGTATCGACGCCGATGGGTGTCAAGGCCGTGACGGCCGAAGCCTGTTTAAATTGTGTGATAGTTGTTGAGGGTCGTGAGTCTACAGTAGATTTAATCTGTTTGCCACTTCAACAATTGGAAGTTATTTTGGGCTTTGACTGGTTGACAGCAAATGATGTATTGCTTGATTGTGGTAATAAAAGGATCACTTTCCGTAATATACGACGGGAAAGCAATGTAAATGCTAGTTTGAACTTACTTTCAATGGCTAAAGCTGAGAGATATCTTGAGAAAGGATGTCAAGGGTATATGGTGTTTTTCTCCGTTCAGGGAGAGTCAAGTGAAGCTATAGAGAGTATACCTGTGGTAAATGAATTCCCCGAGGTGTTTCTAGAGGATCTTAGTGGATTACCTCCGGAAAGGGAAGTAGAATTCCCAATTGAGATTGTGCCTGGAGCGGGTTCAATATCGAAAGCCCCATATCGTATGGCCCCTAACGAGATGGCGAGTTGAAGAAGAAAATTGAAGAATTGCTTGAAAAAGGATTCATCCAACCTAGTGTATCGCCGTGGGGAGCTCCAGTATTATTTGTGAAAAAGAAAGATGGAAGCTTGAGGCTTTGCATTGATTATCGAGAATTTAACAAGGTAACTGTTAAGAACAAGTACCCTTTCCCAAGAATTGATGACCTGTTAGATCAATTGTCTGGCTCGTGAGTATTCTCCAAGATTGATCTAAGGTCGGGATAACATCAGTTGCGTGTGAAGGTAGCGGACATTCCGAAGACTGCTTTCAGAACGAGATATGGGCACTATGAGTTCCTTGTGATGCCCTTCGGTTTGACGAATGCACCGGCGGTATTCATGGACTATATGAATCGCATCTTCCGACAGTATCTTGACCAGTTCGTGGTTGTGTTTATCGATGACATCTTGATCTACTCCAAGAGTAGGGAGGATCATGAGCAACATTTGAGAATCATGTTGAGAATTCTACGAGAAAAGCAACTCTATGCCAAATTGAGCAAATGTGAGTTTTGGCTTACGGAAGTGAAGTTCCTTGGCCATGTGATCTCTCGAGACGGGGTATCAGTGGATCCCAGTAAGGTGGAAGCAGTACTTGAATGGAAAAGACCAGAAACTGTTTCTGAGATTCGCAGCTTTCTGGGTCTTGTTGGTTATTACCGGAGGTTCATTCAGAACTTCTCGCGTATTGCATTGCCGATGACCAAGCTCACGAGGAGGGATCAACCGTTTTTGTGGGATGAACGTTGTGAGCGGAGTTTCACTGAGCTGAAGGAGAGATTGACTACGGCACTAGTGTTGATTATACCTGATCCCAGTGAGGCTTACGTCGTGTATAGTGATGCGAGTAAGCAGGGGTTAGGGTGTGTCCTGATGCAGCAGGGACGTGTGGTGGCCTATGTCTCTCGACAGCTGAAACCGCATGAGATGAACTACCCCACTCATGATCTGGAGCTTGCGGCAATTGTGTTTGCATTGAAGATTTGGCGTCGTTACCTGTACGGTGTGACTGTGGAATTGTACTGCGACCACAAAAGTCTCAAATATTTGTATGATCATAAAGAGTTGAATATGAGACAGCGTCGGTGGATGGAGTTGCTGAAAGATTACAACCTGGAGATCAAATATCATCCAGGTAAGGCTAATGTTGTCGCGGATGCTTTGAGTCGGAAAGCAGTACTAGTGGCAACCATGATGATCCATGAATGGAAACTAATAGAGGATTTTCGGGATTTGAATCTCTCGAAGGAAATCCTGTGTGCCAGTTATGGTGTGGTCCAAGGGGAGAATGACCTGAGGACTGAGATTGAAGAGGCTCAATTGCATGATGAGCTAGCCCAGTCGATACGAGCTATGATTGAGCGAGGAGAGACGCAAGACTATGACTTGTCACTGAGTGTACTGGTGCGTTATCAGAAGAGAATCTATGTACCACTGAAGGCGGAGTTGAGATTGAGAATTCTTAATGAGGCTCATAAGAGTCAGTATACTCTTCACCCCGGTATGACCAAGATGTATCATAACTTGAAGTCTATGTATTGGTGGCCAGGGTTGAAGAGTGATGTGACAAAGTACGTGGCGCGGTGTCTTACCTGTCAAAAGGTGAAGATTGAACACCAGAGACCGCCAGGTTTACTTCAGAGTCCAGAAATTCCAGAACGGAAGTGGGAGAGTGTGACCATGGATCTAGTGGTAGGTTTGCCCAAGATCAAGAACTATGATGCGATCTGGGTGATTGTTGATCGACTCATGAAGTCTGCGCACTTCATACCTATCAACGCTAGCTATTCTCCTGATAGGCTGGCTGAGATTTATATAAAAGAGATTGTGAAACTCCATGGTACACCGAAGAATATAATCTCCGATAGAGATCCTCGGTTTACTTCGAGATTCTGGAGGGCTTTACATGAAGCTGTGGGTACTCAATTGAGGTTTAGCATGGCCTACCATCGTCAAACAGACGGACAGTCAGAGAGGACTATCCAAACTTTAGAACATATGCTGAGAGCGTGTGTCCAAGACTTTAAGGGAAAGTGGGACTACTATCTTCCATTGGCTGAGTTTGCTTATAACAACAGTTACCATGTGAGCATTCAAATGGCTCCGTATGAAGCACTGTATGGGAGAAAGTGCCAGTCACCGTTGTGCTGGTCAGAGTTGTCTGAGAGGAAGTTGTACGGGCTGGATCTTGTTGACCAAACCGCTGAGCAGATCCGAGTTGTCAGGAAGAGGCTCCTTACAGCACAGAGTCGTCAGAAGAGCTATGCTGATAAGAGAAGAAGACCTCTTGAGGTTGAAGTGGGGGATCATGTCTTCTTGAGAGTGTCTCCGGTCATAGGCATCGGGAGAGCGATCAAGCGGAAGAAGCTGAGTTTGAGATACATTGGTCCATTTGAGATTCTGGCACGAATCGGACCTGTAGCATATAAGATAGCCCTACCCCCGAGTTTGAGTAGATTGCATGATGTATTCCATGTCTCGCAGCTCAAGAAGTATCAACCAGACCCTGAGCATATCATTGAATATGAAGAGGTTGAGTTGCAAGATAATTTCACTTATACGGTAGAGCCAGAGCGTATCATTGATCGAGAAGAGCGGAAGCTCAGGCATCGAAGCTTACCGTTCGTGAAGGTGGTCTGGAAGGGTATGTCTCCAAGGGAAGCCACTTGGGAGGCGGAAGCAGACATGAGGAAAAGATTTCCTGAGTTTATGCCCCATGATGTGTAAGAAATTTCGAGGGTGAAATTTATTGAACGGGGGGAGAATTGTAATATCCCAATTTTCGATTATGGGTTAATCATGATTATTATGGATAATTATGAATTTAATGGGAATTATTATGTGTTTTATGGCTATATTAAATTAATATGTCATAATTAATGAAAAATTGGAATAATGGAAATATTAGCCATAAGTGGTAATTAATCGAGAAATTAATTACTAGCTAAGAGAAAATGAGATGTGTGATTAAAATGGCTAATGGAGAGATTAAAGTAGCTAATTGGTGACTTAATTTGTGTAAGCCAATAGCAAGTTGACATGTGGCAAAAGTAGGTATGGTGAGTGTTGTGGAGAAAAGTCAAAAGGGGGATAAAATATTATTTTCTCTTTCTTCCTCTTTCTCCATTTCGTTGCAGCATGGGGGAGGGAGAATTATTGTCATTTCTCATCTTCTCTCACACTCAAACTCTCCTTCTCTCTCTAGTCCACCATTGTTGAAGGCAAGGGAAAGAAGAAAGCTTGATCTTTGGGTAAGTAAATGCCTTCCTTTACTCAAACTCCCTTCATTAAAGTTGATCCTTGAGTTAAGAGCTACATTTCCATGGTTGTAGCTTGTCCATTGGGTGTGGTTTGTGGCCACACAAAATTCTTGACTTGGGTGAATCAAGAAACTCCTTTGGAAAAGTTGTAGAGGTGAGTAAGACAAACCTTTCTATATAGGTTTTGTAGCCATTGGTTAAGTTTGAATTTTCTGGAATTTTTGGCCCATTTTCGAAAATGAAGGCCATTGGGAGTTTGGTATATGTTTGGTGTGGAATTTGTATATTTGGAATGCATTTTGGATATATAGAATTGATTGGGTTTGAAATTGTTGAGTTTGGTGATTTTGGAAGTTTAGTGTTTAATGTTACCCAAAACCAAAGCATGATAATGGAATAGGATTTTGGTGATTTTGACAATTCCATTGGATTCCTTGAGTGATTTTGTGTGGGAATAAGCTTGGTTGTTGATTTTGGGATTCATTTGGATCACTTGGGAAAAGTTGGAAAATCTGTTTTGGTTAAGCTCTGTTTTTCGCTGTCAGCTCACACAAGCGTTTTGAGTGACCAAATGGTATTAAAAAATTGTGAAACTTTCCAGTCATAAATTTCAGATCCCAAGTTTCAAAATGGACATATATTTTGTGTCATTGTTTTTAGTGTTCTGTGAGATATGGTTGTCCAAAGTTTGGGATTGAAACAGAACTCTGTTTTGGAGTAGTGTGTAGTTTTTGGTGATTCTGTATTTGTGTAGTGATTTCCAGTGAGGGGCTATATTTTTCCTTGCAAGAGGACTCATATACCTTTCATTTGGCTCTAGAATCACCTCGTTTCGATTTTTCTAGAATTAGTTATGGTTTTTCGAAGTTCAGCCCAAAGTCAGGAAATTTCTGGGCCGCGGCCCAAACCTTTCTGAACTGATTCGGGCCGCGGCCCATGAGTGGCAGGCCGTAGCCCACGACCTTCTGACCATATTTGGGCCGCTGCCCAAGGAAGGGCGGGCCGCGGCCCACCCTTATGTTCCAGCACTTTGAGTTATCGAAAGGAGATCTTTAGCCTATTGTTTCCCAACCTTTTAGGGCTTTTATTAGAGGCATTTGGGGCCTCTTAAGGGTCAATTATGATAACCAAAATTAAGTGTTTCAAGTTAATTAAGTCTTGGAATAGAATATAACTCTTCGTCCCTAATTATGAATATAGGATTTGACATTTGCCTTCCTCGGGAGAGACCGGCGCTAGGACACGCCCGGAAGGATCAAGGTAGTGACTTTTCTCTCATATCTTGTATGATGTTTTGGCATGCATAACTTATCGTTGAATTTGTGAAATGTGTGCCATGGTCCATTACGGCGTGAGGAGGTCAGCGTGAGCCGTGTAGGGATTGACGGTGGTCATCTCTAGGTCGGCCGTTGAACTACCATCGTAATCGACATGGATATTGTGAATCCGACCCGTGGGGCAGCGTTTGTGAATCCAGCCGTGGACTGTGTGTATTTTGCCGGTATGGCTTGTGTATGAAATGCATTATATGAACCCCAGCTGTGGTGAAATGTATTGTGTGGATTGCTGTGATGCATTGCTACGTGAGCAATCGTAAGGGATGACATGTGTCATACAAACTATTGCCGTTGTAACTGCCGTTGTAGTTGCTTCTTGTGGTTAATGATTTGCTTACATGCACTATTATTGTACATTATATGATGGATTTGTTACTACGGGGATTCCTTAGAATCTCACTCTCCCAAAAACCATGTTTTAGACAGGGCAGAAGGATCAAAGGGAAAGCGGGCAACGAAGAGCGGATAGTGCTCCCGTTTAGAAGTATATTTGGTTTTATTGGTTATCATATATGTATATCTTTTGGGATAATTTTGGGAAACAATTGTGTATATTGGGATTGATAGTATAATTTTGTGTAATCCCCAAGTTAAGGGTATTGAGTTGTGGGGTTGGAGCCTTTGTAAATCCCTTAGTAATGAATGGAACCCGAGTGTGTCGGGAATTTCTTTATACTCTGATATTAATGAATGAAATAAACTTGTACAGGCCATTTAGTATTGAAATGTGAATATGAGACCGTCATGAACAGATTTTGTAAAAGTTTTTGTAAGCCATGATTTTGGGAAGTTTGATTTTGTTTAAGTCCCAAAATCATCTAAGATCTCTAATTCTACATCAATTACGGGTTTATAAACTAAATCTCGGCCTTAATCGTGAAGGGGGTTACAGCTAGAGTTGGTCTCCCTGGTCTTTCATTCTTTGGTCCATATGTCCAAGGCTATCTGAGAGAGAAACTTCGACAATCACACAGAACTTGCAACAAACAAGCTAAGTTCATCACTTTTGTGAATTGCAAGATTAGACAAACTCTGTGACTTGATCAACTAGAACTTCAAGGTCTCATTCTGAGCCATCTTGGTATTCTTAAGTGATCACAGAGATTATGCTTTAGAATCCCTCTATACTATCACATCTACAAACAATGACTAGCCAATGATGCATCAATGGACTTCAGAGGATTATGGCTCGAGTGATTACGATATTATTCGAGTGAGGTATTGTATTCTTTAATTCAAATTCTTTGAGTAGCATCACTCAAAGTGAACACTTGAACAATGACCCAAGTAATACAGGGTTACAGCCTTTAAACCCTGAATAGCATCATCATTTTCAAAACTTGATTTCTCTTCAAATCTTCATACTTTCACAGTCATTCTCTCTACAAATTTTCCAATGATTTTACTAATCCGATAGTTATTAATTGTATTGCTTATGACAATTTTCTTTTAAGCCATGCATTCTTTAAGGGGGAGCTCCACATTCACAAGTTTTTTTCATCTTAAAAGCTCATCTCATTTATTGAAAGAAAATCATTTTAACATACTCATCTGAATTCATTATCTTCTAATTAGTTTTGATGATGAGTTACTCTTATAATTTCCTTTCATGATCTTAATTTGCATATATTTTATAGAAAGGAAACTTTTGATACTTGATTGCACTAACCATTCTCCTTACAAGAGTGTTTTTTTATAGCAGGAGAATTTGCTCTATGCTAGATCATTCCTCAACACATTAAAAGGATAATATATCAACTTTGAGAAAAGATGATTTAATATTGGCTGCAACACTCAAAGCAACAAAAGGCACAAATCAGGATGATTTTGGTAGTATTCTAAGGAAGGGTATTCTTGAGCTTCCTATTGAGTACACTTCAGAGTCTACCACTAAGCCAACTATAGTTCACTCCTATGAACTTGATTCATCAGAGTTGCACAACAAAAGTATGGTGAACACAACATCATGGATCTACACAACAAGAAAAGAAGGCAATGAACTTCATGGATCAATCATCAACTTGCTAAATCCAAATGAGAATTTCTAAACCCTCTATTTTTCTTTTGAGAATACTTTCCATATCTTTGTTTTTAATTTGCCTTGATTATGAATGTTTTCTTGAAAACCTCTTTAAATTGCTTAAAATTTGTTTTCATGAAAATTATTTTTCATTTGCATCAAATTATAAATGAAATTATCTTCAAATTGGGGGAGAGAAAAATGTTTTCTTGACATATTTATTTTGATTGAAAGAAAGGCATTTCTAAATTCAATTTCATATTTAATTCTATACAAGTATTTCTTCCTTATACTTCAAACTTTTTGTTAATGTCAAATAGGGGGATAGAAAGGCAAGAAAAATATGTTGCATTTAAATGTTGTTATATTCACACATATTTTTCTTAAAGGATTTGACAAAGAAAGGCAAGAAAAATACGTTGCATTCAAATTGTTATTATATTCACACATATTTTTCTTAAATGATTTGCCATCATCAAAAAGGGAGAGACTGTTAGATATGATTAGTTTTGATCATGTCAAATATAGATATCAAGTATTGAAGTGCAAAAAGTTTGTATGACATACTTATTATCTTCATTGACTAACTACTATATTTAATGTTGGATATCTTGTAGATTAGTCAAGCCAAGAAAGAAGAAGATTGAAGATATTCAAGAAGACATCTAATTGGGTTATGAAGAATGATAATCAATTCAAGAAGATTGAAGAAAGAAGAACTTGCAAGATCATATGAGAATATCAAATCCAAGCTATTAGAAGTGATATCGGAGGTTTCTATGGTCAAACGGAATTTGGAATGGGTCAATATAAAGGTAAAATGATGTATACGGAAGTTAACTATGGGGATGATTACTCGAGTAATCACTCGAGTAATATGGCACTACCTTATTTGGGAGGTGATTACTCGAGTGGGTATTGGAGTAATCAGCAAAGTTACTTTTTTTTTTTTTGCCAAGAATCTGCAAAGTTACTTGAAGATTACTCGAGTGACACTCGAGTAATGGCACTCTGGTTTCGGGTGGCAGAATAGAGATTTGGTATTTTGATTATATCTCTCTAACAAAATATTGGATTGAACTGAAACTAGTGACATATGAAACTAGACTCCCAACACGAACTATGGACACCACGATCACATTAAAAGGAGTTACGATGAGATATATGATATGCTGACGTTGATACATGAATCAACGTCTTCTACCAGAACAAGGTTCGGTATTTTGGATATAACTCTCAAAACACATATCGGATTGAGATAAAACTAGAACCATATGAAACTAGACTTAAAGAGCTATCTATGGATATATAATTTTCCATATTTTAAGTTATATACCTTAGCTACACCTTATGGAAGGTGATGCTCGTGATTTCACACCTTGTCTAAATGCAGAAGATATTCTTTGGATCATAACTTTCTGTACAAAATGTGTTTAGAGGTGATTCTTGTTGCATTGGAATGTAGATGATGAGGGCTTTCCGATGATATATGACCTACCATGATTCAAATCAAAATAAAGAATTCACTTGAAGGGCTTACTCGAGTAATATGCAGAATTATTTGAATTCTCACTTGAGGGACCACTCGAGTAATGCTTGAGAATTTGTTCGGGTAAGCTCTCTGTCAATAATTGAGTAGGATTACTCGAAGAGATCACTCGAGTAATCTACATACTTATTTGAGACATTACTCGAGGGGCTACTCAAGTAATCAGAGAATAAATGCTCTCGGCCAAGTTTTGAAAGGAATTGCTCAAGGGATCACTTGAGTAATGAAGTTAGAATTACTCTCGGCCAAGATTTAGACAACATTACTCGAGGGAATACTCGAGTAATCTACAAAATTATTTGAACTATTACTCAAGCAATCACTCGAGTAACGTAACCAACAATGTATCAGAAGATTCCAAAAATCGTGGGAATGTTTATGTAAATTACTCTTCTTGCTTCCAATCACTCTAACACTTCATTATATTAGCGTTTAATGCATTTCTCCAGAAATACAATGAAGAGATGATGAGAAGAGACAAAAGTTGACTTTATGAAAGCGGAGCGTTCACCAACCACAACGGCTAGTTTTCAAAATCGAAGAATGATCAAACAAAGTTGCGCCACTCTAACGGACAGGTTGAAATGCTTCCAACGGCTATCACAACTCATCTATAAATATGGGAACATTCAACGAAAAGCAACATCAATGAGAACACAACGACACAAACATGCTCATATCATAAGCTATCTATCCCCACCCAAACACTCTTTGTTCTTATCTGTTTTCTATATTATGTGTATTTGAGAGTGTGATTGATTGTATTGTGCTTCAGTATTCATCTATTCACTTATGAGAGAGAAGATTGATTGTATTCTTTCATCATCAAAGTTGTATCCTTACGGGGTGTGTAAGGGAGACTAACTCGGTTGTAACCTTACGGTGTGTAAGAGGGAGTAACTCGGTGAGAGATTTGTAAAAGGCTTCGCAGGTGCCCGGTTAAACTTGTGGGTTGTAAAGGCTTTTCTTGTACTTGGATTAAACAAGAAGATAGTGGATTTGAAAATCTCAGGAGAAGCCTGGGGACTGGACGTAGGCCATCGCAAATTGGACCAAACCATGATAAATCACAATTTGCATACTTTCTTCCTTAAACTCTTATATTTCCAGCATATATTAACTGTTGATTTATGATTCATTACTTTTATATTTATTGCTTTCTCTAAGATGCAAAAATATTTTCAAAGTTCTTAAGATTTTTATCTTACACCGAATTCACCCCCCTCTTAGGTGTCAGCCGGTTCTAACAAAAGGTTGATCAGAATGGGACTCTTCCACGAATAATAGTGAGGAATTGAGGGTTAGGTAAAATGAGGCTCAGAGTTGACAGCATGGCAGAGTTGAGGGTCAGGCAGTTGAGAGCAAATCGAATGGCAGAGTTAGGGCACAACGAGAGCGTGACAGAGTTAAACTCTTAGGAAGAAGGTGGCGTAGATTAAGGTTGACCGGAACAAGGAACGATGCTGCCATGAATGGAATGGCGCCGCTTCACGAAGGGTGATGGTTAGGGCAAAGTAAGGGCGAGACGACAGAGAGCCAAAAACTAGAGAGATGTTGAGACACAGCTTTTAGTGAATGTAAGGCCAGAATAAGTAGAGTGTGAGTGAGTGTCGGTGGGGTTAGGGCAAAGTCAGGTTAGAGTTAGACTTGTAGGTGGAAATGGGCCAAAAAGGAATACTGAAATGGGCTAAGGGATTTACATTTTTGTTCAAACTGGAAATGGACCAATTGTTTGGGCCTGGTTACACTTGTTATTTGTTACCAAATTTCGGTTATTTGGTTTTAATCGATTTTTTTTTTCACTAACTGAAACGAAAACTGAACAACCATAATAACCAAAATTCCCAACCGAAAAACACCAAATAACCAAAGAAACAGAACCGAAAAAACTAAATTAGGTTCGGTTCGATCTTCGGTTCTGATTTTACTTTGCTCACCCTTAACTATAAGTGATGATGATGCAATACCCTCCATTATTTTCAGAAGTGGATACACATTTCTTGATGTGATTTTAACAGTGCCTTTTTGCCTGAGAATTTAACGTCTTAAACTTTTAATTGCCTTTTTTTTACCTGCAACTTTTATTTACTTTTATAATTTTATTAGTATATCATTTATATTCTGACATGTTATTGATTTTTAGTGGTTGTAATTTTTATTTAATTTTTTACTGCAAACTAGTTTAAAATATATTTTTGGCATTTTATTTTTTATTGGGCTACTTTAAATAATTTTATTTGGTTAAGACTTGGAATATGACTACATGGACTGATGCTATTACATATGTGAGATTTTTTTATATTTATTTTTTAATTTTTAAAATTATGTGACAAATAAATATTTACTTCTTATATTTATATTATTTTATATATAGATAATTTTTTTTTTAATTATTAAGTGACCGATTAGACCGATCCAACCGTTAGTAGCTCAATACTAAAGAATACAACTATCACCTATCTAATATACGTATAGTACAAGCTAAAGTTAGTTAATGAGGAAAATTCAAGGCTTTCTTTCATTCTCTTACCTCATATATACAATATCACTCCATGGAATTTTCTTAGCTTGCCAGATTCTTTGCTTTTGATCTTTTCAACTAGATCATTATAAAGTTGTGGCTAATTAACTCCTTTTTCACTTAAATTACTTTTTGAAACTTCAAGGATCAACTTCAAGGAGGCAGAGTCAGCTAACTTTGAGAACGCAAAGTTTGACGCTACTCGTGTGAAGAAGAGTATAGGGCTTTGGACTGGAGATGCTGAAGACCTAAAAGTATGCTGGGTTAAACCGTCTATGGGTAAGAATTGATTTTTAAGGACCCTAAATCACTGAGTTCATATAATTTACTTGCACAAAATTACTTGTGCTCGATCATTCTTTTCACATGAATTCATCTTTTGGCTTGCTTGCAGACGATGGAGAGCAGACTGAAGGCTTTGTTACTTTTTCTTTGACTAATGGCCTGAGTTTCATATTTCTCAGGTATCTGATTCAACTTATTGCGGAATTCCTTTGTATTTAATATATATCAGTTTTGTCCAAAAAAAAAAAAATATATATCAGTTGGCATGCTGTTTCTCAAATTTCATTTCCTTTTTTTTTAACTTGTTTTTGGGCCAACCTCAAAATGTTTGCCCCACTGTCCTTTCCGTATTTCTTTGCTCAAAAGGATTTCGTTGCCTTCCTGTTGTGTATTTTGTTTCAGTCTGAGTAAAGTTTTAATTTTATCACACTGCAAATGAAAAGGTTTCCAAGTTCTCTTATTTTTAATCTCAACCTCTTCACTACGTTTAATATGATCCATACAGTTAACTAACTGATAATATGCTTGCTTATTTATGTTATATCTTAGTCAATCGGTGGATGATTATGCAATTGGTTCATTCATTGGCGTAAGCACGGCGTCATTAAATGGTCCAGATTTGTGGTGAAAATGTAAGTTAAAGTGATAGCAGATAATTAATTATTACCTGAATTACAGAGTCCATTAGCAAAAGGAGATTGAGAAGAAGCAGGAGGAGGCAGGCAATCATGATGATGGGAAATAATATCGTTAAAAGAACAGCTATATATTTAAGTTTGAGAATAGCAATATATCCTCAAATCCAATTTCATAATATCGAATAGTATATGCACTGCATAAAAATAAAGGAGACAATACTTTTTTAATGTGAACGTCTTTATAAGAGCTATTTGGTACATGATAAAAAGATTCGATCAGGATAAGATTGGAATATAAGGCATATGTGAAGCAATAAAGTTGATTAGAATGTTCTCACTTCTTTTAAGAAATGGAAGACAGATTATCGGATGCTAATTAACTCGGTCCCATACTTCTCGCGCTGACAGTTAAATATTCACTTTCAAATCAAATTTAAGTAAAATGACAACTCAAATGAAAATATGTAGATTTCATGGGCTCAGGTAATATTTTAAAAAATCAAAATCACTATTTAAATCAGTAATCCAACAAAAAAATAAAAGGCAAAACACACTTAGCATAATAATTAAAGCAAAAGTTCACTCATTTTTTCCCCTCCCATGTGATGTATAGGGCGTTTGTTAAACTTTTTAAGCATTGAATTAAATGATAAATTAATGAAACATTGCACTGCACAGGGTTTCCAATTAAAAGGAGCATACAATAATAGGGTTAGCCACATGATAATGACGATTCATATTTGTTGCTTAGCCTTGCTGTATGAGCCACGGTAAAGGGTATATTCCCCATAAGCACTAATAAAAATATGATGTACAATACATGATGAGCACAAAACCTGCAAACATATATATACAAGGTTAAATGAATCTGATCAGCCTCAACAATCTTGACGTGTAAACATAAATAAATAAACTTAAACAGCTAGCAATGTCTGTTCTGATCTTATATTTCTATATAGAATTTTGGAACGGAAGAGTAATGACATTAATAACATGCTAGATTTGTTCAGTCAATGATTTTTGTATAAAATATGTTGAGATTGTGTTTATATAATCTGTTTAAAAATAACTCTGTCACTACTACAGAATTAGGATATTACCACCCAAGGGACATCCCATTTTTAAAATTGGTAGTTAAAAAGGAAGGGGGTGGCATTTTTATAATTATGTGTACATAGGGAAAACTTTAGACGTTCCAAAATTGGTTTGGAATGTGTAAAGTTTGGGTTCAGGCATCCCAAATTTAAATTTGGGACACCTAAATTTCTTCCAAGCACGAAATCTAAATTATCTAAATTTTTTTAAGAGGCAGAAGCTGGGTTTAGAAGTCCCAAATTTGGTTTGGGACACCTAAAGTCTTGGTTTAGGTGTCCCAAAAGAGTCTTGGGACTCCTAAACCTTTTAATTTCACACTTCACTTTCAAATTTTGACCACACCAGTGACCCTTGTTTCATTTCCCATTCACTGTGTCCTCCTTTTCATTTGACCACTCGTGACTTCTTTCATTCCCCATTGCAGCGTGTCCCTGTCTATGTCTTTCTCTTTTCTTTCCATCACCATCCTCCGCTCCCTCTCACCACCATCGTCCCTGTCTGTCACCGTGCTTCTTTCATTCCCCATTCTAGCTTCCTTGTCTTTCTCTTTTTCTGTTTCGTCACCATCCTCCTCTCCCTCTCGCCACCATCATCTGTGAGCATTGTATAGCTCCCTCACTGTTGTCACTCTCTTTTTCCCTCACCGGCGCTCTCTCACTGCTCCTCTGCCGTCCTCCTCTTCTTTTCACCACCATTATCAGCCGTGCTCGTCTCTCACTCTCTGCCCTTGCTGTCGCGGCGTCCTCCCTCCCTCTACCAGATCTCACGCCAGCAGCCGTCGGCCTCTCTCACGATATGTTTATATAATTTTTTAAATATTCTGGTTTGTATGATTTTTATGCTCTCTCTCTTGGGGTCAAAGCTACTTTCATTTTGTTGAGAATACTTTTGAAAGGTATTATCAATGCAGTTGGAACCAGCTTGGAAACATGTCTTCTGCAGAAGCCATGTGTCTTTTTGTGAAAATATTGGAGGTAATACATACAATTTCCCTTCCCTATTTTTAATTTCTGTAATGCAGACTGTTAACTCATTATTTTCCTTCATCGTTTTCTTCTTTAATTTAGGAAGAAGATCCTGGTTGGTATTCAAGGGTATTTTGTGGAGCCTGTAATAGATGTGCCAATGAATGTGAGTATTTTCAATGTTAGGATACTGTTGATTCTTGCGTTGTAGGTGTTAGTTAGATATTTGTATTTATATATACCTCAATTGATTGCAATGAGCTTTACTTGTTATATTCACATGTTATTTAGAATAGAAGTGCTAATTGAATTTGGTCTCTGCTCATAATCAAATGAGAAAGCTTTTAAAATTTTGTAAATCAACATCTGTGGCCCTACACATAAAATGTCACTTTGAGTTTCAATAGTCTTTACTCCAGTATGTGTGAGTGCAATTTTTCTTCCACCCATGTAATATCCTGAAATGTAACCAAGGATTTATAACTTCAAAGTGATGTAATTAATCTTAATTGAGCACTTATGAAGTAAATGATGTGATTTAGCAAGTATTATGCTAATCAGGGGTAAAACGGTAAATTTACCGAACGACTGATTAGATACTATTGAGAACACTCCTTAGTAATTAAGATTAATGGCTAAGATTGAAAGACCAAGAGGTGGAATCTTGTGCATGTGAAACTATGTGAAATCATGGTAGGGAGAAGGAGATGGTGCCAAGTGTCAAATTATGGACCATAGATGAAGTCAAAGTTTTCAAACTCATTCTCTCTTCCTCCCAAGTCGGCTAAGTGTATAGAAAGAATGGAAATGAATCATCATCTTCAATATCTCATTTCTCTCTCATCCTCCTCCATTTTTTGCTGAACAGACAAGAAAAGAGAAAGGGAAAAGCTTGAGTTTTTGGTAAGTTAATGCCTTCATATGCTCAAGTGTCCTTCATTAATAATGTTCATGAGGTTGAGGGCTTTATTTCTATGGTTTCAGAATTTTGGTTGGTGAAGTTTGAGAACTTGTGGAAATTGGGAAGTTGGAGAGTTGATGAATTGGCTTTAGGAAGAAGAAGAGGTAAGAATTAGAAGCATTTTGGTATGGTTGCTTTGATCATTGGTTGAGTCTTGAGGACTTTGGAATTTGCCCTGATTGTGGGTAAATTTCGAAAAGCATGATTTGGTCAATGTTTAGTGTGGAAATTAGTGTCATAGAATGTCTTTGTGCATTTGGAATTGGCTTGGAATTTTGGGTTGGAATGGATTGCAATGTGTGTGTTGATTGGAGATGTTAAGGTGACATGTGGTGATTGTGGTAGAACATGCTCATGGATAATGAATATGGTCATTTTGATGGCTCCAATGTGTTCCTTGAGCCAAATTGTGTGAAAATAGTATGTGATTTGAAATTAGGGACCATTGGAAACCAATTGGCAAAATCTAAAAAATCTGTCCAATGTAAGTCTGTTCTGGACAGTCAGATGGTGTGGACGTTTTAACTGGGAAAATGATGTTGAAAAATTATGCAACTTTCCATTCTTAAAGTTCACATCTCAAGCTTCAAAATGGACATAAATTTTGTGTCATTTCGCTTTTTGAGCTGGGAGTTTGAACTGTCCAAAGTTTGGCATCAAAGCTGGACCCTGTTTTGGTACAATGTTAGGTTTTTGGTAAATCTGAACTTTTGTGGTGATTTCTAGTTATGGAAAATATTTTTCCTTGAAAGAGGACTTAAATAGCTTTCATTTGGCTTTGGAATCACCTTATTTCGATTTTTCCTGAATTAGTTATGATTTTTGGAAGTTCAGCCAGAAACTGGATTTTCTTGGGCCGCGGCCCAAGGATGTTGGGCCGCAGCCCAAATGTTTCTGTGCGTATCTGGACAGCTTTGGGCTGCGGCCCATGGATTTTGGGCCGCAGCCCAAATGTTTCTGGGCAGTTTTGGGCCACCGCCCAAGGATTTTGGGCCGCGGCCCACCCCCAAAAATCTGTGTTGTGCACTTTTAAAGGTGGTTTTTGGTATAGCCTTTCCCAACCCTTTAGGCATATATGTTTAAGCCTAAAATAGTCACCTAAAGAGTCTAAATGATAACCAACTTAAGTACTATGGAATTAAGAACTTGGAAAAGAGATTGATATATTGTCCCTAATTTGGTTTATAGGATTCGACATTTGCCGTCCTCGTGAGCCCACTAAGCCAGCAAACGTCAGGAAGGAACGAGGTAGTAACTTTTCTTTCGTACCATATGTGATGCATTGTATGTGTGTATTATCGTTGATTTGTGATAAACTCGTATACTGCGACATTGTGAATATGTGTAAACACCGTCATACCAATAGTCCCTGAGTAGCTAACAACAGATCGGGTAAGGGTTGTATGCCTTCCCGGCGGAGAAAGGGGATGAGGATGAGGTGTGATATATGTGATTATGTGGGCCGAAAGGCTATTTGTGAAGGCTGACGGGCCATTTGTGAAAGCCAGATAGCTATATGAGCTATAAGGCTATATGTATGCACTGCCACGCCAATAGTCCCTGAGTAGCTAACAACAGTTCGGGTTAGGACAGTGTGCCTTCCCGACGGAGAAAGGGGATGAGGGTGGAGTGTGATTTGTGCTGCTGCTGCTGTATGATGATTTGCTTACATGCTGTGTACTTATGTGTGGTATAATTGTTTTGTTACTCCTGAGATTCTCTTGAATCTCACTCTTTCCTTTAACTAACCTTTCAGACAGGGCGAGTGGCTCTAAGGAGAAGTGTACGACCCGGAGCGGTTAGAACCCTGTAGGGACATTTGTTTTGGATATGTTGGTTATTCATTTTGGACAGGGTTCTGTAAATTATTTTTGGATTGTAAATATTAGTGGAATACAGTCGTGTAATCCCTTATATGGGAATTAAAACCCTATAGTGAATGAATGGAACCCGGGGGTTGCCGGTATTGCTATTAGATATTCTGATATGTTTAAATGTAAATTAACTGCACAGGTGATTATATTCGATAATTGAATTTGAGACCAGAATAGGAAAGAAGTTTTTGAAAATTTTGTAAAGTCCCTACTATAAAGGGAGTTTTAAATGAGTTTTGAACTATTCGACGGTCTCTAAACCAATTTAATTAAGTAATATCGAATTATAATCACACTAATTAAGGCAGGGGGTTACAACCCAAGCTTGACTGGCTAATTGCAATACACCTGCAATTATCAGGGAATGAATTTAGGGTTTGATCTTTTGAACTAGATTTGCATTTAGATCAACAGAAGTGCCACAAAAACGTCTTCATCATGTTATTCAACTTTCTATGCTATGTTACCATTTGCGTTGAAATCTATTTTTTATTGGGGGGTATTCTTCAATTCCTTGACATTGGTCTTACAGCATAATTCCAAAGTTGAGCCGGTAATGGAGAATGGGAATTCTTATCCAGAAACAAAGACTATATCCAATGAAAATGGAAGTAAATTTGGAACGGAGGACAAAGATGTTGTTGTTGAGGGCTTTGGTTCAGTAGGAGTCGATGATCAATGGATTTCCCCTCCGATCAACGTCCGAAACCCTGTTATGAGGTATTGACCTGTGCAAACACTAGTAAAAAATTCCCTTTTTAGACCGCCATATTTAGACTGGTTATAGTGGATAAGGTCTAAAAAATTTGACCAGTGACAGTTTTGAAATTATATAGAACTTCTAAGACCGGTTCTTAAAAAAACCGGTCTTAAAAAAATTATTTAGACCGGTTATAAATAAAACCAGTCTTAAAATATCAAAATATTTAAAAAATAAAAATTTTTAAACTTTTAAGACCGGTTATTATAATAACCGGTCTTAAATATCAAACATTTCAAAACTTTTAAGACCGGTTTTTAAAATAACCGGTCTTAAAAGTCATACTTTTAAGACTGGTTCTTATAATAACTGGTCTAAAAAGTACTTTTAAGACCGGTTATTCTAATAACCGGTCTAAAAAGTGATATTTTTTTAAAAAAAAATATGGATTTTTTTTAAATATGAAAATTTTTAAAAATAATTTCACCATTTTAAGACCAGTTTTATTTATAACCGGTCTAAAATATTGACCCTAAATTTTTGAATCTCCTCTTTGTCGCGCCTAATTTTCGCTCTCTCAATCTGAAACTTCTCTTCGTGGTGCGATTACTTTGTGAGCTCGGTCATCTTTGCTTGATCTCATTCTCATGTTTGTTGCTACGGTGCTCTCACCCTCGCGCTAAATGAGTTTTTCGCCGCCACAACCTCGCTTGCTCTGAACTTCTTCATCGCGACTTTTCACTGTAGTTGTTTTTCTATCTCTAGTATGGGTCTTACTTTTCTTGGTCACATAGACTTGTACCATGAATGTGATTTGCAGACTCAGCATTTTAGAAAAGGTTGAAGAAGAGAACATCAACTTTGCGTTGTTGCGAAGGAAGCATCTTTTCATCTTTTTAGTTTTAGTATACTGTAAGTGATGATAAGAAGGAGGAGGTTCCTGAAATTAGTATTCTTCTTTCCTTCTTTAATTATTTATGATTTTACAATGTTGTTCTGCTTTGTGTTTCGTTTGATTAGCTATGCAAGAATTTTTTTTTGTTATGATCTATAAGTTGTTATATTTCATGTTTCTACCCTCTGGAAACCCCATTCATCTGTTACCACAATTATTTGATACTTCAGTTGGTTTAAAAAGCACTCCATTTTGATGCCTTATTTGTTGAGTGACAGATTGCCCCATTTGATCCTACTAAGAAGAAGAAGAAAGTTGCAATTATAGATCTTGCTGATGATTTAGTTGACAACTTAGCTGAGAAGATAGAAAACTTGTCTGATATCTAATTTAAACCAAAAGATATTTTTATTATTGTTGCCGATGTTATCATTTGAAGTATCTCTCACTGTGCATATGCATGGTTCATTCTCATTTTTGCAGTTTCGGATGGGGTTGAGACTCCATTTGCTGGTTTAAAAAAGAAGAAGAAGAAGATAGTAAGTCATTCAGTATTTATGTAGAATATTTTTGCACACAATCTCCTCTGAAGCCATTGGAATATATAATTATATTGTGGCAATATGATGCTTGTTTTTTGATTGAAGGTTGGAACTCGTAACTTTACTAATGAGGGTGAAGATGTTGCTGAAGATTTAGATGGTAAGCAGTTGTATTATTTATTGATGTGCGATAACTGAATTCAATGACTGTATGTGTGTTATACTCTTGATGTTAAGTGAAGTTAGCTAAATAAGTGATGAGCATCTAATAAAATTTGAACTCATTGCATTGAATAAATCTAAGATAAGTTGCTCTTATCTCAGAGATATAGATTGGTAGAAAAGTTGAGTGAATATGATAAAAAGATAATTCTTTCTTTTTTTTTCTTTGTTTTGTTCTGTTTCTCATTGCCCTTTGTTCAGAGTCTAGAGTGAAAAGGGTGATACAGGTAGAGCACTACAAAAAAAGAGCCATATTTATTTTTCTTAAAAAATATCACTTTTTAGACACGTTATTCTAAGAACCGGCGGTCTTAAAAGTTTTGGAAAAAAAATTTTTAGACTGGTTTTTAAACAACCGGTCTAAAAATTATGGACTTTTTAGACCTGATCTTCGAACAACCGGTCTAAAAAAGTGATTTTTAAGAAACCGGTCTAAAAATTAACAGACTTTTTTGACTGGCTGTATCAAGACCGGATCCAAAACCGGTCTAAAAAGTCATTTTTAGCCGGTCTAAAAAGTCATTTTTCCACCAGTGAAATATAAATCTATTAAATCTATTCTTAACCATTTTTTGCCTCTCTATGAATACTTGCTTTATTTTTTTAAACCACGTGTGTTTATATGTTCGGCATGGCGCTGCAGTCATTCAAGATAAATTCTACATATATGGTGGAAACCACAAAATGGTCGTTACCTTAATGATCTTCATGTAAGCATATGTGTTCAATATATCTGTTGTATGAGATTATACATTTTGGCTAGGTCTTGTTGTATCCATGTAAGAATACAGTGGTCGTTACCTTACTGATCTTTCATGTTATTCCATTCTTTGATATTATGATATATCTCTCATAGGCTTTTTTGGTTATGATATGTGGTGTTCTTCTTCATCTCTTTGTTCTTATGTTAATCTACAATTTGTGGTTTGACTGCCACTGTATTCTTAACCCACCCCCTCCCACCTTGTTGACTAAGTTCTTTGTTATTTACTTTGAATCACATGGATACTGATGCATGTTTTAGATTTGAGAAGCTGGACTTGGTCAAAGATTGAAGCTAAGGCCAGAGCTAACTTAACTGAGTTTACGACACCAATGAAATTAACTCCTTGTGCTGGCCATTCCTTGGTTTGTGTTGAGAATAGTTTTTTTCCCTTAAAATATAATGATATTATTATCCAGTGTCTACTGCTTCCAGCTTATTTCTTGCTCGAGCTAATTCTAGAATATTTTTTCTTGGTATATTCCATGGGAGAATAAACTTTCATCAATAGCTGGACATACCAAAGATCCTTCTGAAAGTATCGAAGGTACAATGTTATCATCTATTATTGTCCAAAAATTATCATTTTTGTCATTCTTTCTCTGAAAAATTTTAAACATGTAGAAATAGAAAATATGTTGGAAGAGCATTTTAATAAGAATGAAGATAAAACTTTACTAACTTGATTGTTTACTCTTATCTATAATTAAGAATAAAATCATGATAGTGTTGCTTTGTTCATCTTAAAGAAAGGCAATCCTGGGCTTGAAAAGTAAAGAGTAGGACTAACTCCTAGTAAACACAATAACACTTGGCAGAAAGACCGCTTGTCTTTTGTAGGGGTATACATGTATGTTTTGCTCAGTTATTTTTTTTATACACTAAAACTTGTGACATTTCTTTGGTGCATTGATTCAACCAATGTTAATTATGACTGAGTAGCATTCAATTAAGTAGTTTGGATTTGCTAGGTAATGAAGAATATAAATAATCATTTAAAAAATAAAACATTTTAACATCCCAAATGGAAAAAAGAAACGTCTAAAAGCTGTGGAGGAGGGACTTTAGACATCCCTATTCTGAACAGGGACGTTTAAAGTCCTCACTTTAGACGTTCCAAATTGAGAAAATGGACGTCTAAAGTCCTTTACAGGGGGACTTTAGATATCCCTTTTCTCAATTTGGGACGTCTAAAGTCCCACTTTAGACATCCCTATTTTTTGGGACGTTTTTTCTAAAATATACTACGTCCCTCCTATATACGTCCCCCTGTTTTTTGACGTTAAAAGTGCTGAAATAGGGATGTTAAAACCCCTATTTATAGTAGTGTGTATTATATGAGTTCTAAAAGAAATATTGTTGATTGTACATATGTGAGCATCACTAGAACCACTCAGTATATAATACTACCAAAGTTTACGTTAAATCTTTGACATAAAAATGATCTAAAAACTAATTATTAGTTGTCCATGTATAATAACTTAATGATTTGAATATTTTCAGGAGAAAATCCCAAATAAAAAAGTTTGATATGTGTAATATCAAAATACTACATTACTACAGAATATAGATTCTACTACATTAAAGGACATCCATTTTTAAAAAAAACGAAAATAAAAAAATGAAGGCGATGACATTTTTGTAATTTTGAGTGGGAACTGGATAGCTTTAGGCGTCCCTAATTCAAATAGGGACGTCTAAAGTGTGACTTTAGAGACTTTAGATGTCCCTATTTGAATTGGGGATGCCTAAAGTAAAAAAATAACATTTTTTTTTATTTTAGACGTCTCCAATTCAAATAGAGACGTCTAAAGTCTCTAAGATCACACTTTAGGCATCTTTATTTAAATTGGGGATGTCTAAAGTAAATTTGTTTTTAAATCAGGGACGCTAAAATATAATTAGGACGTCTTTATCTTTTGGGTCCCTAATATAATATTAGGGATGCTATGATCTTTTGGTGTCCCTAATATTATATAAATGGTGTCCCTGATACCTTTGGCATCTCTAGTTATATTTGGTGTCCCTGATATTTTAAAAAAAAAATTATTTTACTTTAGACGTCTCCAATTTAAATAGAAACATCTAAAGTGTGACTTTATAATTTTTTTAAACTTTAGACGTCCGCAATACATATAGGAATGTCTGAAGTGTGATATTAGACATTCCTCTTTGAATTGAGGACATCTAAAGTGAAAAAAATTAACTGGACAACTTAACCATCCCTAAATTAAATTTGGGACGCCAAAAATAATTCAAATTTAAACTGACAATACTTTATTTGTCAGTTTTATACTCTTACACTCATCTTTCTCTTCTTGATTTAAATGGAAGACCCTTCCCATTGCCGCAACCACAAGAAGAACCACGACCACCATGCCTTTTAACTCTTGCTTCTTCTTCTTTACACTAGTACAGAAAACAGATTTTAAACCGGAACATTTAGACCGGTTATATCGGATAAGGTCTTAAAAATATGACCGGTGGTATTTTTGTAATTATGATCAAATTTTAATATCGGTTCTATTTAGAACCGATCTTAAAAATACTTTTAAGACCGGTTATAATTAAAACCGGTCTAAACAATAATTTTAAGACCGGTTATAATAATAACCGGTCTTAAAATATATTCAATTAAAAAATAAAAATATTTAATATATTTTTTAAACCGGTTCTCTATATAACCGATCTAGAAAATATTATCTGACTTAAAGACAATTAAAAAATAAAATGTTTATTATTTTTAAGACCTGTTTTAAATAAAACCGGTATTAAATATTAAAACTTTAAGACCGGTTATTAATAATAACCAGTTTTAAAAATATTTTATATTTTAAGACCGGTTATTTATTAATAATTGGTTTTAAATATAAATTTTAAGACCGGTTTTTTATGACAACTGATCTTAAAATTGACTTAAATTTCAAATCGCGCCTAATTTTAACTCTGAAATCCGATACTCAAGCACATAAGCAAAACCCCTACGTCGGTTCACGACAGTTCCTCCATTCCCCTTCTCTCCTCTGTCCTTAACCTTCTCCGTCAACGCAGATCTATGGTTGCAATACATTGCCGTAAGACTATCCTCCTTTCGTTTTCAACCTCGTTTTTATTGTTAGGTTCGTGTTTCAATCGCCAGGCATTCAATTAAATTATTGGTTTCATTTTTGGCAAACTCTCACTTGTTCCATTGTTGGGATCTCCAGTTTAGGCTTTTAGAGTTATTCATAAGACAACAACGATTAGGATGAAATAGATACAATGACCCATATCCGAAAACGTGGAAGTTAAGAGCTTATTGTTTGAAACATTTAGGGAGCCTTTTGTGTCCAGCCAAAGTAGAGTCTCTGCATTTTTCCAGATTTTTAATGCATAATTTTAGAAAAATAGAGATTCATGCAGCCTACAGATTGTTGTTTTATACTTTTATTATGCCACCTTATTACAATGCTTACTAGATTCATCTCATTGTCTAATAAATCCCAATTTGTTGGTACTTTCTTTTGAATTCTTTGTACTGATCTTGTTATTGTTATTTGCAATGTAGTAACTATATGTGAAAGCAATGAAGTGCTGAATTCTAATACAAATTATGTCCTCCTTTGCAGTTGCTCATGCATTAGTACGGCGATGGTAGCAGCGAATGGCAAATTCAATGCACTTGTAATGTGTACATATAATAGTAAAAGGTATATATTGATTCCTTATGACGTTTGTTAGCCCAACTTGTCTGCTTTTATGCTTTTTATCAGATAATGGAGTGAAGTAACTCATTTTAGATGCACATTGACCAGCTAGGTTTTGAGATTTCCTGTATTTTGAGATACTCATCATGCCATGTAAGAAGAGGATCCTCAACCAAAGATTATTCAATTCTGTATTTTTGCATATATGTTCAATATAGTAAATTACTTGGGAATTGCTTTTTTTAACTTGCTTGTGTTCATGTAAGTTCATATTGCCTAACTCTATATTTTTGCTTCAATACTAATTCTTTATTTTTACATGTATGTTCCATATAGTAAATTACTTGGGAATTGCTTTTGAACTTGCTTGTGTTCATGTATGTTCATATTGCTTAACTCTGTATTTTTGCTTCAATACATTCTCTGGATTCATAGTGCTGATATTGCTTGATATTGGTTACCAAGTTGTGCATTACAATTAATTATTTGTTCATGTTGCATAACTTGAGAATTGCTTTTGAACGATGCCTTTATAGATAGTGTCGTGTTATAACAATAAGCACCGTGTAGCAAAATTTCCTTAAGCCATCACTAGCGATCCTTAAAGTAAGGATAATGAGTCATCCTAGTGAGGGTACTCCAGATCCAACTAATGTAAATCAAAGCGAGTCTAGCAATGCTTCGAGCCAGGAACACAGTGAGCCACGTAACCGGCCTAGACTAAGGGGTAGGAGAGCCACCCGATTGAGACACATTCCTCTCAATTGGAATACTGGTGAAAAGATTCTGATTGAGTTTGATAGATATTAGAAACCAATCGGGCCTAATACCCAATGGTATAGGAGTTTTGTCGGCCTCCTAGCACGCAACACGCCTATCATCTTGGTAGAGCAGTAGAGAAATGTGGACAAAAATGTGAAGCGACATATTTAGGAAACTATCCAACTCACTTACAACATTCCTGAGAGTGAAGCCATGTATAACAAGACAATGACGTATTGTGATGAGCGCTGGAGGAAGTTTAAGACAAGTCTAATGAACAATTACATGCATATCAAGGTGGAAGAAGGTCAGCCTCATCCTAATCCGTGCTACCAATATTCTTCTATTGACGAAAAAAATTGGCAAGAATGTAGACGGCTTCGGATTACTCCAGAAGCATTGGTGAGTTGACTTATTTTGCATTTGATTTACTTATGAATTGTGAACTGTATTTATTGATTGTACCTTAATTTTGATTTCTTATTTATAGGAAAAAAGGCAAAAGGCCCAAGAGAGTGGTAGAAAGAATGATTGCCCCCATACAATATCTCGTAGGGGTTATGCGAAGGTCGAAAAAGACTTGTTGGTGGCCAAATAGAAGAGATTGGAAGAAGCATCTCAATCCAATCCTTTTGTTCTTCTTTCTCCACCATCTCCTATACGTTGCGAAGAGAAGTGGTTGTTCGCTCACCAAAAGAGGAGTGGGTCTTATACGAGTGAACAATCTCATATAGTTGGTGAGAAAATTGTAAATATTGTTGTTGACTTGTTGTTATTAATTATTTAGTAAGCAAATTTCATTACTAACATTTGTCATATGTGTCTTATAGGAGGAGCTTGAAAAAAAAACAAGCTGAGGGATCGTTTAGATCGAATGGGAAGAATGACATCCTGACTGTAGCTACAGGAAAATGTGAGCATCCCAGCCGTGTCAGGGAGGTTGGAGGAGGAGTAGGCATAAGGGATTACTTTGGAGTACCCCCACACTGTTCCTCAAGCAGTATGATGACAAGGGAGGAGATGGAGCATATATTGGCCACTGTGAGGGCGGAAGCTAGCCGAGGCAAAAGCATCATTTGATGCATGATTTAAAGAACGGTTTAGCAAGATGAATGAGGAATAGATGATCATGACGAGTATAAGACAAGCAATACAAGTGCTCCCCAGGCTCATTCCCTAAACCCAAAACAGAGAACTAAAGGGAGTTGCGTTGGTCAATCATTAGAGGATCCTGGAAAAGAAATTGGTGATCCTTGTGATTTTTTTGTGGAGGATCCTCTGAGATGATTAGTTGCACGGGGGAGCATGCACAACCTGGGATCAACTATCCATCACCAAGAAATAAAGGATGATCAAGTTAGAGTGGCAGTTGAAGAGGTGATCGTTGCAGATGCACCTCTCCCTATCCCTGTTGATGACTTCAAGGTTGTGGGCGATGTCCACAACTCTTTCATCTTGTGCCCAAAGAACTTTGTTTCTTATCGAGCTGAGGAATCCCCGCCACCTCCACCTCCATTTCTACCTTCCTCCACTCAAGATGTTTCACAGCCTCCATTGAATGTCATGCAGCAAGTGATTCTGATGGCATATGATATGCCCTTTTGAATAAGAGATTGGCCTACTGAGTCAACTGTTGGCAAGTCAGGGGTACAATGCCATCTTGAGAGGGATGATTTAATGTCCCTGTTAGCTCCTCAACAACAACTTAGAATTTTGATTGTCCAACTCTTTTTAATGTAAGTATCTTCTCAAATTGGAAGTTAATATTTTACAAATTACGTCGTTAAACTTTGATTTGTGTGTTTGTATTATTGTAGGTACATGAATCGTAAGTTAGTTGACTCTAGCAAAACTAATAAATTTGGACTCCTATGCCCACATCAGCTCTATGACAAAGGGACCACTGCTGCTATCAGACACACATACTTATCGCACAGGCTTAGTGAAACCTCAACTAAGTGTTTCTTGTCTCCATATTTGCATGGGTAAGAAACAAATTTATATTGAGTAATATACATAATGTTTTATATTTGCTTAAAAGTCTACCCTTTTTTTAGTGATAATTGGCAATTGGCTATTTTTTGCAAGAAGAGTTATTCCGTCATCCTCTTATGCTCCCTCCACCTCAGCAAGCGAACTAATGAATTGAAGAAGAGCTTGAATGCATAAGTTTTCTTGCATTATTAATTACCTTTCGTGTGCAAAATTTTTGGAATTTGTGTAAAATAAGTAACCTTTGTGATTTTGATGATATAGGGCTATGCATACATTCCAATACACTACTTGTGGTAGGCCTATTCGTAAAGTAAAAGACCCTACATGGATCTTGCCAAAGGTTAGTTACATATTGGTTTGTTTTAAGAATGTATTCAATAATAAGCCATGAATTAATTTTATACTTGTTTTAATGATATCATATTATTTTTCAGACCTGTAGGCAACCACCGGGGTCTAACTTGTGTGGGTTGTATATTCTGATGCACATTTATAATATTATTACCCTAGACACGACAGAATTTACTCAAGAGGTAAATGTATATATATTTAAAAATTTTTGTATTACTTTTATTTTTATTGTTTGAGTGAAGTTAATGTTTTGCCTAGCTTTGGTGTTTCAGATGTTTTATTTTGCTGACCCCTTTCCAGAAGAAGATATTGATCACATTCGCAATTGTTGTGATGAATTCATTTATGAACTTTTACAACTGTGAGTTCTTGTAAAACTGACAAATTTTTTTGTATATATTGATGATGAATTGACATGTTGGTTGGTTGCAAAACTTGTTGGTTACATGATTTGGTGAATCTGTTTGAGCCATAATACATGTCATTGTCCTACATGTGTTTTAAACAATTATGCATATATATAGATGGTTTTAAAGAACACATTACATGAGGATATATGACATGTTATGTTACAAGTTCCCAATGGGAAGGTTAAACAAAAAGGAAATGACAAGATGAAGCAAACTGAACACCTTATCGCACTTAATAAGTTTGGCATTGGAAGTAGTAATTCTAGGATGCGGTTTGGTAACTAACCTAATCACACAAAAAAAAACAAATTTCAATACTTTTAAGATCGGTTATTATTATAACCGATCTTAAAAGTTGTTTTAAGACCAGTTTCGCATAAAACCGGTCTTAAGATTGAATTTTTAAAACCGGTTTTATGTACAACAAGTCTTACAATTAAAATTTTTAAAACCGGCTATATATAAAACCGGTGTTAAAACAACTTTTAAGATCAGTTATAATAATAACCGATCTTAAAAATGTTCTGTAATTACTTCTAAAAGAGATCTTTAAAGACCGGTGCTCATGACAACCGGTCTTAAAAGTGTTTACTTTAAGACCGGTTATTAATACAACTAGTCTTAAAAGTGAGAATTTTAAGACCGGTTATCAAACCGATCTTAAAAGTGACATTTTTTTAAGACCAGCTGTATCAAGACCGGATACAAAACCGGTCTAAAAAGTCAATTTTAACCGGTCTAAAAAGCCATTTTTCTACTAGTGTTATATGTTCTTTTTACTCTTACTTCTTCCTTTCTCTCTCCTTTTTTCACATCCAGATCTGTTATGCTTTCTTATCATTTTTTATTAGTTTATCTTCTTTCTTTCTTTTCTTTGGGTTTCGCTTCTATTTTATCTTCTAACTCGTGTTGTTATGACTTGTAGATCGAGACTCTGAAACATGTTTCATAGCCACGTTCCATCCAAGAAAATGAGGTTCATCTCTCCCTGTCGCTCTTCTCTATTCATTATTACAAGAAAATGAATTTCAATAATGGAAGGAGATAAGTTTTTTGCAATTGATTCTTCGTATTAATTTCATCTTCTGCCTATGAGATTTCAGTTTATGAGTTATTATTGTGTAGATTTTTGATTTGGAGTTCAAATACTAGATCTATAAATTTATAAACGATGATATGTAATTTCAGATTTTAAATACTATTTAGTCCAGATTTGTAATATAAACAATTTTTTTAAGAAAAAAAGCACTTTAGACATCCCCATTTTAAAATTCTTTTACCATTTATGAGTGCACCTCGTGAATTCATCGGGGGACTCCTAAATGGTAAAAGGATTATATATATATATAAAATAAACCATTTACCATTTATGATTGAACCCCGAGAATTATAAAATCCTTTTACCATTTAGGAATCCCTTGGTGAATTAGCACATTTCTTTTTAAAATAGGGACGTCTAAAGTCTAGACCTTAGGTGTCATTTTATTTACAGACGCTATTTCCATTTTTACTACGTCACTCACATAGACGTCCCCTTGTTTTTAGATGTTAAAAGGCCTAAAAAAGGGGCATTAAAAGCGTTTTTTTGTAGTAGTGCTAATATTGTGATATTGCACATATCAAACTTTATAAACTCATATCTACACCTTTTTATAAATGCTTTGTGTAAACCCTAATTTTTATAGTTATCATATGAGCATTTATACATAATGAATTTAAATCACTAAGCCAAGCTTCAATCATAAGACAAATATATCTTTGAAAATAATCAAAAATCCAACCCAAACACAGGGTTCAAACCTATAATTAAATGAACTTTCAAAAAAAATTTAAAACTTCAAATAAAGAGTTATATAGTGGTTCACAACTTCAATATGACTCAACAATTCTTATCTCCATTTATTATTATCAGAATGATTCTCCACTCATATACTAGTATATTGATGATTATACTATGGGCACTTAACATACAATCTCCCCATCCTAGTTCAATTATCGTGCTTGATGTTATGACCGTTTCATTATGTATAATTGATCAACTAAGACTACCATGTACTATGCATGCTATACTACCTCTACTTCTATAACTACAGGTACTAACTTCACTATGATTATGTATACACACACACATACACACACAAACCATATATAGCCACATGAGATTACCAAAACACCTAAGTCTAGTAAAAATTAAAATATAGATAACCAACATAAATTATTTCTTCTTCTCCATCTTCTTATTTGTTAGTGATCACTACCTACTTGCCTCGTGAGCTGCATGCTTTCACTGTAGGTCATTTAATGGAAAGAGTGAGATTCACAAGAATCTCAGTAGTAATAACAGCCAATCATAACATATGTAATTTCACAAAGCATGCTAAACAAATCATCATATGATTAAGTATTTAGCTGGTTTAACAAGTCTACTTCAAGGGAAAAATAATCATCTCTGTAGTTCAGACGCACACAGTTGATGACTCCCCATTTTTAATAGATATTGAGATATATTTTGATGTATTTTGGGAGTCATCAATGTTATGCTAAAGGGATTTATTAGAAATTTGGTACATAATTTGGCGATTTCTTTATTGACATTATTTTTTAAAATAAAAATAGAGGTAGTTTTAGATACTTAGTATTAATAGTTTAAAGTTAATAAAAAAATAGAGATGGTGTGTGATTTTTTTTTGTTGCTCTTATATTTATTTTATTACTTCTTTTACTTTAGTTTTCTTATTTCTCTTCGTTTATCATCATGTACATGGCATGACAGGAAGAGAGTATAACTTTGAAGGCTGCTGCTTTTAAAAGAAAAGAAGCATCAGAACACCATCATTTTGATTGGTAGCTAAGCGTTGAAAACCTAAAGAAAAGGGGAAGCCACGGGATAGACAGAGGAAAGCCACATTATTCATTGAAAAATTAGCGGAGGAGGTAGTGGCGATACTACTGAGGATCATCATCAAAGCTGAGAATAGATAAAAGAGCTATAGGGGCCTGCAGCTAGACTGTACGTTCATCCATCATCATTCCTTGTTTCTGACTAGTGGGAGCTAAATCGGAGGAGGCCGCTGGTTGAGGATACTTACTGTTCAGTTCTCTTGAAGCTTCTTTCTAGACAGTGACAAGAGCTGAAAAGAAATAGAGAATGGATCGCAAAGCAAGAGAATCCAGGCGGCTAGTTCATGGATTGAGAGGGCTAGGTGTGGGGCAGATAGTGAAGAGGAAAATAAAGAAAAAAGAGGAGCTACTGCTCTTGCTTTTCCTTACATCATCACTGAAGTGATAGGAGAGTCAGAGAAAGTCTTTAGCATCGTGTATCAGAGTGGGAGCTATAGGAACAGAGGAGCTGGAATCTTCAATATCAATGAAGAGTGGCAGTGTTTTGTCCCATTATCTTTTATTGCTCTATGGCTTTTGGACCGATTTGTTGTTGAGATTATGATTCTGATTAAAGTTATGTGTGGCTAGTTGTTTTTGAACCTAGAGTAGTTATGAACTAATTTGAGGATTTGAGCATGTATGAACTAATTAATGGTCTTTAGTGCTATATTTGTTAACTTAATCTGTTTTGTTTTGTCTACTTAGTGCTTGATCACCACTAAATATAAATTTGGGTGATTTAGATTATCCTTGGGAGAGGGATCTTAATTAGACCATAAGATTAAGTAATATGGAATTAGAATTTATTCTAATTTGCCAGTGTAATAGGAATATACCTATTGGACCCATATATTCATATTAGAGTGAATTTGGACATTTCTTGCCTCTTGAGTAAATTAGTTAGGAATAACAATTTTAACTTGAGAGAGTAGTATAAGTGATTGGAAGATACTTAAGTGCATTTAAACTCTAGATTAACAATTTAACTTTAAGTAATTTTAATTGGGTAAATGCATGCTCTAAAACTTAAAGAAGGGATTAGCCACACTAGGTTGTTTTTATCAATTGAAGTCTTTAAATCATTAGATTTGTTTCTTTTGCATTTGTTTGAATTGTCTTTCGATCTCTTTCTTGGATGTGCTGAACTTAAATGAAAATGGGAATTTTAAGGCCTAATTATTAGTTATCTTAAACCTCTATGGAACGACCTTAATTTGCTATTATACTATTCCAACAGCCCATACACTTGTGGTGCTTATTTAAAATTTAGTAGCATCAGGTTTTTGGTGCCGTTGCTGGGGATTCAATGCAATTTGTAATTAGAATTAGAAATCCTTTAGTTGTTTAAGCTTGAGCTTTGTGAATATTTTTATTTGTTTTCTTGTGTGATTTGCTTTATTTTAATTTTTTTTCTTGTTTGTCCTTTTTAAAGACAAAATTTAAAAAAGCGAAATGGATTATTCATAGCATTCATTTGGTTCAGTCAGTGGTAAATTGGCATATCTTGGTTCTTTTCTAGGAATGCATATGGATGACATGAGACAAAGGAATGCAAATACTAGTTGGATTGAAAATGTTGATTCTTCTCCTTATGATTGCTTTTCTTGTGTTTATTGTGGAGAGAGTCATTCACATGAGCATTGTCCATATGTCACTACCAGTCATTATGTGAGAAATGATTTCACTAGAAAACAAACTTTATGATTATCCTTTTTGTCCTAGTAAAAGTTTTGAGCAACAAGAGTCTTGGGATCCACATTTTAGCCATTATTCAAAAAAAATGTCCCCATCTTTTCACTCTCATCCTCATTTTGAAGAAAACACCTTTGAATATAAAGAAAAGTCTAATTTAGAAAGGTTATTTGAGGATTATGTAGAAGCATTAAAGAGATTTAGTAGGGAGCAAAAGGAACTTATCATTAGAGTTGAGTCAAGTGTCCAAAATATTGGAATCTATGTGAATCAAATTGTTTCATCCATTGAAAATATGAATCAAGCTAATTCCTTAAGCATGATTACCACTTCTTGTGTTAATGATGATTATTGTGAGGAAATTGAAGATGTGCAATTACATGAGACTTTTGATAATGGGAAAAATGAATGTGAGCCTGAAATTAATTTGGAAGAGAATAGTAGGTGTCCAATTGAGGTTTCAGTTGAAGAGCCTAATCTTTGTGACTTTGATGTTGAAGTTAGTGGAAAGATTCCAAGAGTTGTTGTTCATGACTCTCCTATTGACTCTTTGACTCTTACTTATGAGAGTCAAGTGGATTTTGTTGGATGCTCTAAATTTTTGGAAGTTTCTAAATCTATTTGCAAAGATATGCATGTTGTGCTTTACTTGAATTCAGTGAAAACTTGTACTTTAAAATTGTCTATGATTGCAAAAGTACAAGTAGTTCACTTAAAAGATCATTTGTTATGTATGAAACCTTGTTTCCTGAAAAAGAATGAAGACAAAGTAATTGAGGTGTTTGATACTTATGATTAGTGTTTTGTTTTGGGCAGTCTGGCTGAAGACTATAAACTTATCACTTCTTGGGAGGCAGCCCAAGGTTTAGTTTAATGTTTTGTTTTGATATTGTAGGATTTTGGTAACCCCTAATGATGTATTCCATTTTGGTAGCCACAAGGAAGAGCATTCAACAGCACAAGACAAGGATTAAGAGGAGAGTTTCCTTCTAGTTTTCCTTACTTTGTTTAATTTGATAGTTGATTACATGTTCTAGATATGAGTGCTGGTTATAGTCTAGTGTTGCATGTGATTTATATTTATTTTTGACTATCAAGTTAAGTGGTGGCACTTGTGAATTATGCTTAAGTGGTAAACATTTAAGATCTTAGAAGCTTTTGCTATCCCTACACTTGGATATGGTTATGTTTTCATTTCCATTACTTGGTGTTACTTGTTCACATTGAGGACAATGTGACATTTAAGTGTGGGGGAGGAAGGTACCATAGATTTTGTATGACTTATCCTCAATTTTTTTGGAAATATTGAAAAATTTCTTTGGTTTTGCACGTAAATAGACAAATTTTGAACAAAAATTTTGCTTTTCATGGAAGCTTGGATTTTATTTGTGAGCATTGGTAAAGTTGGGATGATTTGAATTTGAAAAAGATTGAGTTTTATTAGAATTCAGTTCTATTTTCTTGGAATGCTAGTGGATAGGGAAAGAATTTAGCTTGGATAATTGACTTTAGAATGTTAAATACCGGTGAGAAACTTGAGCCTAAATATTCATTTCTTTCAAGAGGGAGTACACTTATTATAATTTCACCGTTAGAACTTGTCTTGAATCTCTTTTAAAGCTTTAAATCTCCTTGCATGCACAAAGATGATTTAGGCATTGATTTCATAGCTAGTTTGGCCAAATGTCTATCCTTGTCATATGAAAATCCTTTGCTTTACCCCATTTGAGCCTTGCTTTGTTTTTAAAAGAAAATTGTATGGAGTAAATAGCCCTTTGTTTGAGAAATGCAATTTTTATATCTTTTCCTTTCCATTCATCTGCTACTTTAGAAAGTGTTAAGTGAAACAATTTTAGAAAGAAAATGAAGGAGTTAGAAAATTAACACTATAGGAGTGTGAGTAGATGGCAACAAGGACAAGTTTAAAAAAACAGTATACATAAAAAAAATCAAAATAGAAAAAAAAATATGAAAAAAAAAGAGAGAAAATGGGAAAAAAGATTGTTGAAGTTAATTGAATAAAAGTTGTTTAGAATGTAACTGAGTTTGTTTTCTTTAAGTAATTATTCTTTCATTCTTCATGAATTTCATTAAATTTCTTAGCACTAATTAAATTATGCCTCCATATCATTTGACTACTTCAATTTCATTACCATACCCTATTCATTACAACCTTGGAAAAGTCCTTTTGATTTGTGTAAGCAATGGGATAATGTAGTGGAGATGGAAATAATGAACAAGCTTATGGTAGATGGGTTGCAATAAGTGTATTAGAGTGAAACACAAACCCTTTAATTATCTTGAGAGAAGAATGCAAACACTTCACTAGTGAGGAATATTCTATTGTCATTTGTCTTTGCCAAGTTACTTGCATTTCTACTTACATTTTTAGAAGGTGTAAAAGAGTTTCAAGAAAGCTTCATTCTAAAAAATTTGAATTAAATCCAATTTTGTAGTGTTTGATTTGAGAATCTTGCTTCCATGATTTCTTTTGGTTGTTTGATATTTCGAAATCTTGAGGACAAGATCTGATGCAAGTGTGGGGGTATGATGACTCCCCATTTTTAATAGATATTGAGATATATTTTGGTGTATTTTGGGAGTCATCAATGTTAAGCTAAAGGGATTCATTAGAAATTTGGATAAGATGTCAATTTGGTACATAATTTGGGGATTTCTTTATAGACATTATATTTTAAAATAAAAATAGAGGTAGTTTTAGATAATTAGTATTAATAGTTTAAAGTTAATAAAAAAATAGATATGGTGTGTGATTTGTTTTTATTGCTCTTATATTTATTTTATTACTTATTTTACTTTAGTTTTCTTGTTTTTCTTCTTTTATTATCAGGTAAGTGGCATGACGGGAAGAGAGTATCAATTTGAAGGCTGCTGATTTTAAAAGAAAAGAAGCATCTGAACGCCATCATTTTGATTGGTAGCTAAACGTTGAAGACCTAAAGAAGAGGGGAAGTCATGGGATAGACAGAGGAGAGCCGCAATATTCATTGAAAAACCAGCGGAGGAGGCAGAGGCGGCACTACTGAGGATCATCATCAAAGCTGAGAATAGACCGAAGAGCTACAGGGGGCTGCAGTTGGATTGTACGTTCATCCATCATCATTCCTTGTTTCTGACTAGTGGGAGCTAAATCAGAGGAGGCGGCTGGTTGAGGATAGTTACTGTTCAGTTCTCTTGGAGCTTCTTCCTAGACGGTGATAAGAGCTGAAAAGAAATAGAGAGATGGATCGCAGAGCAAGAGAATCCACGCGGCTAGTTCATGGATTGAGAGAGCTGGGTGTGCAGCGGACAATGAAGAGGAAAATAAAGAAAAGAAAGGAGCTGACATTCAAAGGGGCTACTGCTCTTGCTTTTCCTTACATCATTGCTGGAGTGATAAGAGAGTTAGAGAGAGTCTTCAGCATAATGAATCAGAGTAGGAGCTTCAAGAACAGAGGAGCTGGAATCTTCAATATCGGTGAAGAGTGGCAGTGTTTTGTCCCATTCACTTCTACTGCTCTATGGCTTTTAGACCGATTTGTTGTTGAGATGATGATTCTGATTAAAGCCATGTGTGGCTAGTTGTTTTTGAACCTAGAGTAGTTATGAACTAATTTGAGGATTTGAGCATATATGGACTAATTAATTGTGTTTAGTGCTATTTTTGTTTACTTAATCTGTTTTGTTTTGTCTACTTAGTGTTAGATCACCACTAAATATAAATTTGGCTAATTTAGATTATTCTTGGGAGAGGGATCTTAATTAGACCATAAGATTAAGTAATATAGGATTAGAATTTATTCTAATTTTCCAATAGGATAGGAATATACCTATTGGACCCATATAATCATATTAGAATGAATTTAGACATTTATTGCCTCTTGAGTAAATTA
Source organism: Inga laurina (assembly GCA_963855925.1). NCBI lineage: Eukaryota > Viridiplantae > Streptophyta > Magnoliopsida > Fabales > Fabaceae > Inga > Inga laurina. Next base: position 64,815,824 of record OY979704.1, on the reverse strand, counting down.
GTTAGGAATAACAATTTTAACTTGAGAGATGAGTAGAAGTGATTGGAAGATACTTATATTCATTTAAACTCTAGATTAACAATTTAATATTAAGTACTTTTAATTTGTCAAATGCATATTCTAAAACTTAAAGAAGGGATTAGCCACTCTAGGTTGTTTTTATCAATTGAAGTATTTAAATCATTAGATTTTTTTATTTTGCATTTATTTAAACTGTCTTTCAATCTCTTTCTTGGATGTGTTGAACTTAAATGAAAATGGGAATTTTAATGCCTAATTACCGATTATCTTAAATCTCTGTGGGACGACCTTGATTTGTTATTATACTATTCCAACAGACCGTATACTTATGGTGCTTATTTAAAATTTAGTAGCATCAAGCTTTTGATCCATATCCCATAATTATTCCCCCTATCACCAATTTCTATCTAGAATTATTACACAACTTAAATCAACCATAACTTGTTGTGTACTTATCCAATTTCTACCTATTACCTATCAAATTAAAGCTTATTGTGTCTACTTTATTTCTAGAAAATTTTGGGGTCATTGGATAAATTTAAGGCATTCAAAAATGTACCATAAGTAAACTGCCTTCAAAAACAAAATTCTGGCAGCATCAATACAAATTTTCAAAATTTCAAACTTTGTTTCCAATTGATCTAAATTCAAAACCACATCATATTCCTACACAATTTTTCATGAGGAATCCATTGGTGACCTTAAAATTACCAAAACCAAACTCCTTCCTTGGTTCTGTTATGGACAAAATTTACAAGAAAGAACAACAATCTACAAGCTTCCAAATTTCTCCACAAAATTAGTACATATGCAACATTTAACCCCATATTTAACCATTTGCAAGACCAACCCATCAAAACCCTAACAATACCCATTCAAATGAAATCTAGGGCAAAAATAAGAAGTCAAAAATCTCCATAAATCATTACAATACTTAGCTCAAAACAAAGCCCTAACTCACCTGACAAACCCTAGTGTGTAGCTGCCGTGACGACGAACCTTAGTATGCACTCGCCACAGGAAATGTGTTTTCTTGAGATGAGAAGTTATATGACTTTGATCGATTCAAGTTGAATCAGGCCATGGTCTGACACAGATAAATATGGATTATGAGTGTTGCCAAGTGTTGGGTCTGGACTGTGCCTTCAGGGCTGTTTCAGTGGGCCGTGCCAGTAGTGGGCGGTGCCACAGGGATGTGACGTATACTGTGATATAAATAAGTTGAGATTGAGATGTGACTTGTGTAACAAAGTTATGGTGTCGAAAGTGATGCTATTAAAGGCATCAGCGTTGAAGATATACCTAGTCCCAGCTTGATGTGATTGTGTATTGTGAGTCTTTCACTTGTGGCCTATTGGGGTATCCGGTGGGAGGACCGTTCCGCTGGGGCGGTAATTTACGAGGGACTAACTATTTGTGAGCCGGAAGGCTATTTGTGTGTCTTTCACCTGCAGCCGCATGGGGGTTCCCATGGCGGAGGACCGTTCCGCTTGGGCTGTAGTTTATAGGGGATTGACTATATGTGAACAAGTTGGGACTGGGGGTATGATTGTGTAGCAGAGCAGATCTAATTCAGTTGATGGCTAATTCGACTACATGATCGGGAATGCTCACTCATGAGGGCACTTATCCCGGCATGGCCAGCATGGCTAGCCACCAGGTTGGTTGCACTGGTGTTGACCCCAGGCCGAAAGGCAATGTGTAAAATTAGAATCTGCGACGTGTATTGTTGTGAAGGTAATTTGTATTTGTGCGAATGGTGAAAGCCAAGGTATTCTTGCAAACAATGGTAAGTTGTGTGATTGTGAATCTATGACATTGGTTACACATCAGTGTCAAATCTGTTACGGATGTTGTGTGATACCCAAAAGTCCCTGTTCGGTGAGGGTAATGCCGTGAAATTTGATACGGCAAGGTGATATTGTTGTGGAAACCCAATAGTCCCGGTTACCATTAACGGCCACTAACGGAGTTACTGGTAGGTGCACGGGTGAGGGTAATGCTGTGAAAGTGGATACATCTTACCATCTTCGTAACACCACTGTAATCCTCTTGTGTTGTTCTCTTCTCTGATCTTTATATACCTTTTGTATTCACCTGTCTAGATTGTTGGTAGAGGAGGGCGAGATTCGGGAGAATCTCAGTAGGTAAACAATTACCATAATGCATGCAAGATATGTGCTATATGTATGACTTGTTAGCTTTAATTAGATGCATGCCCCATAATGACATTTCTGCATGCTTAATGTTTCATGCAACAAAACTATGGCTATAGTATAAATAGAAACAAAGCTTCATTTAATCAAATATGCTCTACAAAATCAAGCAAAGATATCAAATACATCACTACATAAGTAAAGATATCAAATACATGCAAGTAAGGTAAGTCCCCTACCTCTGGTCTCTAAGTCCTTTTCTTGTACCTTTCTATCAATCCAATATTCTGTGTTCGGCTCAAGCTACTGTCCAATCCTAATATCCCAAATTTACAATATATGAGTTACTACTCATTAATATATTACTCAAAACTTGTTTTGTTGGTTATCTTAGTCTAAAATTACAAAATTACCAAAATACCCATAGGGACTCGGCCTAAGTCCCTTTTTACCCGATCTGACTTTACTATTCCAGAAATTTTGACCCAAGCTATTCCTACACAATTTTATGTGTAGAATTCATTTTTGACCTCGATTTTCTCAAAATCACTACCAAAAGACAAAAATACCCTGGCAACCCCTATTTAGGGTTTTTAGGGGTAATTTTGTCATTTCACATTCTAGGACTTATCTCAAAAGGTATCAACATCAACCCTACACAATTTTCCATCCTGAACACAATAGAACCATCAGATTAATGAAATTCTAGCTCCTGCCCCTATTTCTAGCCTTGGCCAAAACTTAAACTTAAAAAAGGGGAAGATGCATGTGATTTTGTGATCTAACCCTTAAAGCTTGCTCCTTTTCACTGCTAATCACTTATTAAACATGATCTGAGGAAATTTAGGCAGTATAACCCCTTAGGCTTTCAACTTCCCAAATTTACAAAACAACCAAACCATCCACAAATCAAGTCAAGAACCACAACAACAACAACATATTACCAAGGGAGTTGAAGTTCTTGAAGTTACCTTTGATTTTCCAACTTTCTCTCTCTAGAACATCCACCCTCTCTCTCTTCTGTCTTGAAGATTAGCTTGCTACACATGGTTTTTCATGGAGAGCAAGAGCTTAGGAGAGGTATTACACAAGTTATAGGAAGCAAAATCACTTGAAACCACAAGTCTTACCTTTGATTCATGCTTCCTTGAGCTTTCTTTCTCTCTAGGTTTCCAGGCTTCTCTCTCTCTCTATATATATTCTAGGGTGTATGGACAAAAATGAGAAGGAAGGAAAGAGGTGAAGGTGTTGTAAAAATATCTCTACATCACTTTTAATAATTATTTAGTTAATTGAAGCTTATGGCATAAGCTTGTCCTTTGGCATTATCTCTTACCAATTTGTGTCATAATTGTCCATCCGATTTGAACCAATTCTTCTCTCTTGTTAAGCCCATAAAAACATCTTAGGGGTCCCTTCATAAGCCCATTTGGGCTTCATCCATTGTGTCCAACCAAATGCACAAGAATATTATATTTTAATCTTAATTAACATGTTCTCCACCTTAATCAAGTATTATTTAATTCCTTGACTTCTTGAACAAGCCAAACTTCCACCTCCTCACAATTAAACATTATTTTATTGAAATTCCACATGTGCTTATATCTTAATATATTCTCATTTAATCACTTGGCTCTAAATTCATACACATGTCATTATCATCTTCCAAGTAATTCTTTTCCTTCTCCATTAATATCGTGGTCGCAAATATCCACCAATAAAGGAAAAATATGGGCTTTTACTTTATTCCACAATTTACATAATTGCCCTTACATTTTTATACCCAAATTGGCAATAGTTGGCCATCTTGGTAGATTTTCTGACCAAACTTTGAAAAATCATAACTTTATTTGTAGAATTTCAATTGGAGTGATTCCAAAGGCTATGAAACCCTTATTGAGTATAGCTTCAAGGCAAAATATATTCATTAACCAAATGGAAGCTCAAACTTTTCAGAATTTAAATCTTTGGATGCTATCCCAGAAAATAGCCATTTTCACTAGGCAAACTTCAAAAATACATAACTCTTTGTACAGCTCCAAAAATTACTCATTACCTATCAAGTTAAAGCTTAGGATGTCTACTTTCATCCTATAAAATTTCATAATTTTTAGATATCATTAGATCATCCAAAACCACCTGAAAAACTCATTGCCTCACAGGAAATTTCACTGGCAACACTATTACATTCCAATTTTTAGTGTTTAGTTCCTATGATCACGAATATTCACCATTCCATTTTATTAAATGCCACAAATAATTACAAGGCATATTGGTGAATAAAATTTGGGGTTTTACACAATGGCCCAATAAACTTGTTAAAATTTGGCCAAACACAAGGAAAAAGAGCTAGACATGAATTTTTGTAAAAATGTAATGGCAAAATGGTAATTTGCCAACAAAGTATGACACAAATTTTTTCCCTTTCCTCTCTATAATTTTGGTTAAATAAAGGGGAATATATATATTTACTTGCTTAATATTAATTTAAGAAGAGAAAAAAAAAACAAGAGCCAAGCAAAATTGAGAGTTGAAAACTCAAAAGATAAGTGTCATAAAGTAAAGTCTTATATGTTAATTACAATGGAATGTATGGAGATATTACAAGACCATTTTCTCTTGCCATTTGAAGATGCTCTACGGTCAAAGAGGCAAGCAAGGGAAATAAATTTTGTGGCTATAAATAAATCAAGAGGTAGGAAAAGTTATGACCAAGTATTGTCATTAAACAAATAATATAGTACAAGTAAGAAGAGAGATAAATGAATAAATCTAACATCCCTCCACTTCCTTCATCATTTTCATGCAGCTGAAATAAAATAGAGAGAGAGAGAGCTCAGAATATTTGAAGAAGAAGAATAAAGAGCAAAAATCAAGGTAAAAGTTTGAAACCTTAGTGATTTTGCCTTCTAATCACCTTGCAACTTCCTCTAACCTTTTCTTGTCCTTCAAATCCATGGATAGCAAGCCAAATCAAGAGTATAGAGAGAGAGAGAGAGGGAAGTGGAATTTTTAGAGAGAGAAAGTAGTGAAATCAAGAGGAATTCTCAAAAACTTAATCCTCTTGTGCTATAAGTTGTTGGTTTGGGCTTGGTTTTAGTTGTTTTGTCAATTTGGGCTGATGAAAACCCTAGGGGAAATGCTTTCAAAATTTCCTCAAATCATGTTCATTTAGTGTTTAATAGTTAATCATATGATTATAAGTGGAAAGGAAGTGGTTAAGCAAGAGAAATCAAGAAAACACAAGTTCCCTCCTAAGAACCCTAATTTCGTCCAAGCGCAGAACAGTGGGTAAGAGCTAGAATTTTGTAATTTTGATAGTTCCATTGGATTTAAAAGAGAAAATTGTTTGGAAATATAGGTGTTCATGATTTTTGAAAATTTGTATGCAAATATGGAATTTATTGAAGTTGTAAGTGCATGCTATTTGATTTGCCTCTAGTAAGGCAATAGTATAGTGCAATGAAATTTGTTTGTCAAACCTAGTCCAAATATTATCAAAATTTGGCAAGATTAAAGTATACATCTGGAGCTTTAACTTGCTATGTAGTTTGTAATTTTTGGACAAGTATATTAAAAGAAACGAATTTTCAAAGTGTGCCCATTTTCTGGAAGGAGATCTTGAATAGTACAGGTTTGAGGAATTTTTGGGAACAATGTGAATACAATGGTAAGACTTAGGTATTTTTTTCATCAAAATACACTTAAAGAGCTTCATTTATGATTTGGAATCAATCAAATTGGATTTTCCTAGAATTTATTATGAATTTCCAAAGTTGACTGAAAATTTGTCGATTTTTGGAAAACAGTTAAACTGCATTATGCAGAAATGTACTGTGCAAAAACTGTTATAACTCCATTAGATAACCAGCAAAATTTGATTTAAAGGCAGTAATGGTGTAAGTAATAATCAATTACTTGTAACTATAATTTTGATAGTACTTTACAATAGCCCGAGCAGGCACTAAAGGTTATGATAAACTGAAGAACTGAAAAAGGAGTCAACAAATAACTTTTTCTTGCATATACTATGTGATTATTATATGTTTGAGTATGTCATTCTCTATAATATGAGCATAGGGTCTTGGACACACATATTAGCTTGGTTGGATTATGGGACCCAATGGAGGCATAGAGTTCAGCCAGGGTTAAAAATAGTCGTTTGGCCTTGGATAGTGTACACATAGAATTCTATCATGCATAATAGTCTATCTTCATATATGATATGGTGTATTGCATACTCATTCCACATCTTATATGTCTGAAAAGTACGTTGCTACTGAGATTCGCCCGAATCTGATCCTTTTTCAAACTCTAAAACATTATAGCTGAGGCTAGTGGCTCAATAAAGAAGATGGTGGCTACCGGTGAATACAGTCCTGGTGTATTTTAGAGCTGCGTTTGGTTATCTATATTTGTGCTTTTGTTTTCTTTTGAATGCTCTGTACATTTGTATATATATTTCAAACCCTTTGGGGAATTTTCTGTATTGTAAACAAGTACTTAATATCAGTATGTTTCTGCTATTTCTGTATGACTTATGAAACTGTCCACTTATCACTCTGCGAATATTAAAATGTTAAGAGATTTGACAGGTATTGGTAAAAAACTTTTTATGGTACATAGTGCATAAAAAGTTATTTTAGAATATTAGATTCCACTGGAAAAAAAATTTACGGGCTTGAATGTTATTTTTTTAAAAAAAAAAGTAGAACACCCTCCCAATTTACACCCAAAACACACTCAAAATAGTGTAGTTTTAGGACTAAGTGAGGACAAGGATAGGAGCCACAAGGGAAGGAAGCAGGATGCAAGAGCGACAGGTTGCATATGATGTCTCATTATCAAAGTACGTCTAGTGTCTAGCAAACTTCTATGTTTAAGTATTAAGTATCTTTACTTGGCAAAAAAAAAAGGATTAAATATCTTTACTTAAAGCCCTACGTCACTCTTATGTTACATCTCATACCTTACATACGTGATGAGAAAAAAATTGCTCATTATCCATTTTCACCATTAGATTAATTTTAGACAGCCCATATTTAATTTACTTTAATTTTTATATTTTAAATAAAATTTTATTTTATTGTTTGCAAAAATAAAAATAAAAATAATCTTATAACTAATAAAAATAAAAATAATCTTATAACTATCATTCTCATACAAATAAATTTATCATTTATAAAATCAAACATTAAGAATTTTAAATTTAAACTATTTAGATTAAAATTTGAATGACTGAGATCTTATCACAGTGAGGAGAAATTAAGTGTTCATCACTGTGATGAACATGGAAAATGGACCTACTTCACCCAGCACTCCTCTTGGCGCTACTTCTTTTGTTATAATACAAACAAACATTTATACACTGATACTAAGGCAATGGATTGAGATACAAATGAAGTTATATATTAAAAAATAGGGTAAATGGGCAAATTTAACAATGAAATTTTGGTAAAGGGACATCTCGCGCTATAATGCTTTTTTGGTTGTATTAAGTTTTTCAGGGGCCATAAGTACCGCACCGGTTAACCTCCCTAAACGTCCTTTACTTTTCTCTTTTCTGTGAGTCCCACCTTCTAACCAACTCATCCTCATCCTACATAGTATAATATCCCAAATTTCAGGACTAAAGGCTAGAAGATAAGCCTGAATAAGGCAGATTACTAAGCATAGTTTGGAAAAAGTCACAAGAATGATGGGAGATAGTCTTAAGACTCTCAGGGACTATGTGATTTGGCCTTACTAGATAAAGGGCTCAGTACTTGTAGGCGGTATGAATAAAGTGTCGGTGTAGATATGCATAGGACACATATGATGCCATTTGGCTAGTAGAAAGATGCCATCCAACTATGTCATGAGCTATGGGACAAGTTAATCGAGTAAAGTATACCTGTATGTGAGTGCACATGGCATTTTTAGGGTAGACATGAATACCCTACGTTTTTAGAGTAGACGCCGGTGTGTGGTGCCATATGGGGCCTATACTCATATACTCTAACCTGACATCATTTCTATGGTTTTGGATTTTCTATTAGAGGTGTTTGGTTTCTTCTACTCGGAGGAGGTGCTGTCGGAATCAAGAACAAATCACATATTCGAGTTCTGGTAAGTGTAAGCTCTAAAATGAACCTAATATTCTATGATTTTGTTGAGTATTTCATGAGAAACCCAAACCTTAAATTTCAGCCAAAGAGCGTTTTTTAGGGTTTTATGTTCATATGATGATGATTATGATGTTAAAAGAGGTTTTATGATGATTTTGGAAGCTGTGTTCAAATCTATCTAAATTCATTTTCTGGACGCAGAGAACTTCCAACGTGTTTTTGATTATATTAGTCAAAAATTCTCCAAATGCTATGAAATTTTATAAGATTAAAGTAGACATCTCAGGCTTTAATTGGATAGGTATTATATGTCATTGGGACTAGTGGATTGAAGGTTATGCTTTTCAAAGTTTGACTTTGATTTTGGAATTAAATCTGTGATAGTCTGAGTTGGACGAATTTTTAGGAATTATGTGGCTGTAATTGATGCTTTGTGATATTTTTCCCTTAAAGAGGACTTAACTAGCTTTAATTAGCCACTGGAACCAACCCATTTGTATTTTTTGTAGAATTAATTATGAATTTTCAAAGTTTGGTCAATAAAACTAGCAAATTGGGTCAAGCCCATAAATTTATGGAAATTGTGTTAAATTGTCATAAGTATTGGACCAAATATGAGAGACATGTTCTAAAGGCCCATGCAGTCCCATTAGACATTCATTTTCATAGCTCTAATAATGTGGCTATGTATTTAAGGCCATGAGAAGTCAAGAAGAAGAAATTCTAAGAAGCTTTCAATGGTTGGAGAAAAAGATACAAGAGGAGGACATAAAGTTAAAGGTAGTGAGCTTACCTCTCTTGCATGTATTTGATATTTATGCTTGTGTATCGATGCATGTGATTGCTTTGCTTGATTATGTGAAGCATATATGAATGATTGAAGCTCTGTGTCTATTGATGCTATGGCCATAAGTATGTTGTTTGAAATATTGAGAACGCAGATATATCATTGTGTTAGCATGAGTTTATGTAAGTCAAGCATGTCCTGTAGTAAGCGCTTATCATGTATGCATAGTAGTATTGTTTGCAACTGAGATTCTCTTGAATCTCACCCTCCCATAACCAACCATTTAGACAGGTGTTCACATGAGGCGTGCTGATAACAGAAAAGAGGACTGTACACAGAGGAATGCTGTAGTGGAATGAAGACAGAAGGATGTCCAGGTTTTATTAAACACGTTTAGACACCCTAGTAGCCCGTACAGCTACATTATTTATAATTATTATGTATAATCCTTGTGGAGAATTTCTGTAATCATGTACTTATTATTAGTATTTTTATGCTATCTTTGTGTGCCCACCAAACTGTACATTGCTACTCTGAAAAATATGGAAATAAGATAAGGGTGTTGACACATAGCCTAACATTCTCTCTATTCTACATCATCTTCATTCCCCTTCTCGTCTCTCCTCTCTCTCATCCCTCATCGCCAAGTGATATGATATAAAAGTTTCAAGGAAAATCTAGCAATGTATGATAAATTTGGGTCCATTCTTATATAGGGAAGTGAAATTATATTCTTAAGAGGCAAAATAATTATAATTAACTTTAAATAATTGATCTAAATTTAAAAACTTATTACTATTTTCAAAAGCTAAAATTTTAGGTGGGGAAACGAATAAATATTCAAGATTAACAAAAAAAAATTGTTTTAAGTTAATTAAAATGATAAATAAATCACAAGTGATTAATATTGTTGAACATACACAGGTGAAAAACCAAAATCATCTATTACAACGACCATGAAAATTTAATTATGCACCCAACCAAAAAAGAAAAAAATGAACTACAAAAAATTTAAAACTACTATACACAAGAATATAAGGAATTGACATGTTTGTGTGCCTAGTTGTTTTTAAATTGTATAAGATAAATAAAATAAAATAAAACAAAACAAGAAGTTGTAGCATTCTTAACTTTGTATTGTAGCATTCTAAATCTTGTAACACATAGTTGGAGTTCAAGTTAGGACCTTCGTTCGCCTCTTCAAAATTAATGAACTTTTAACTTCATATTCAAAAAGGTGAATGCACAAATTTAGCATGAACTATTTTTTTTATAGAGAAATACTTACATACTCTAGGAGTGTCACCTCATCTGTACTTTGACTAGTTAGAATACAACAACTCTTCTTATTTTAATCCTAAATGGTAGATGAGTTGTCTAGAGAAATTCAAATTTTATGATTTTAGAGTTGTTGGAAGGGAATTGCACTTTTTGTTTTTTCTAAATTAAGAAGTTTATGTTTTTTAAAGACATAAATGTTTCTGCCCACTTGAGTGACTTACAAATGTTTTGGATATAAGGTTAAGGACTCATCATATCACATTAAGAATAGGGGAGTCACATATTGTGTAATATTGCTTTGGATATTCATTTAATATTGCTACACTTTCTGCTATATATGTGCTTGTATATATATTGAAACATGTATTGCATATATTGTGTTACTATGTATTGAGTTTATCTCTCCTTTTGTACTTATTCTATATTATACTTTTAATTCTAATTTTATCATTTGAAATTGAAGTATATTCTTATATATGTCTATATTAATCAATTAGATATATATTGATATTTTGTTTTTAATCCCATATTGAATGGACAACAACTACAATGAGCATAATTTTGTGATTAGGTTGCCAGAAGCCATTTTCATAATTATTTTATATTTTGTGATTGAATGACCAGAAGTCACATAACTTTTGTAATGATTCTTTGTAAAAGAACACTATCAATTCTAGTAAATAGCACGGCAAGAAAAAATTGTGATACTTTAATGATTTATTTTTTACAAATATCAAGCCCTAAAGGCTAGAAATTCAAACATCGAATGACCAAAAGAAAAAAGGCTTGTAGTTTTCAAATATTTTTTTGGTCCTGAAGGGTAAATTGATAATGAAAGAATTTTGGTTGTCTAGAAGACCAAATTAATAATGTGACATTCAAATGAAAGCACAAACAATATCTATGAGAATAAAAGTGATTGTGACCATGTTACAATGTAAATATTGACAATTGAAAGTCAATAATATTATGCCTTGCCATGATCATTGAATAATAATGTCTTTATGGCTATCAAAATAATATTATATAGTAAAGGTCAAAATAGTTGTGAACCTAAAAGGACCATGAGATGTTATAAAAAATATAAAAACAGGCAAAAAGTTGTAGAAAAACATGCCCAAATTTATTGTAAAGGAAAAAAATAATCTTAAGCCAATAAGGCTATATTTTAATATCCTGAATTTTGGAATTGGAGTCTTGGGAATAAGTTTAAATTAAGTGGACTGCTAAGCCCCAATTTAATAGGTGACTTTTTATATCCAGGATACCGGCTAAACCGAGGCTTAGCAGTTCACTTAATTTAGGCTTATTCCTAAGCCTCCAATCCCAAAATTCGGGATATTACATTTGTCCCCTTATTCAATAAATTTCGTTCTTGAAATTTGAATGTCTACAACCTGTGGATCACTTCTTATTACTCAATCCATCCTTTTTTCATGTGTAGGCTCACAAGCCATGCAACATAATGATCATATAATGGAGGGTCACTACCCGCATTTCTCTGGTCACTACCTGTCACTTTTCATACTATCTAATATATTATAGGTGGGACTACATTGTTTGCCCACACTTATCTTACTTCCTCAGTTGGATCCCACTAGACCTCCTCAGTAACCCTTACTTGTTCTGTAATTAAGTTTGGTTAGAAACGTTCAGGGCCAACCACTGTTTCAACCCCTACTTGTTCCATAATTCAGTTCGGTTGAAAACATTCAGGGCCAACTACTGTTGCAATCCCTACTTGTTCCATAATTCATTTTAATATACCTGTAGGCACCATGTTCGGTCATGCTCAATGTACCCATAGGCACTATGTTTGGTGATGCTCAATGTACCCATAGGCACTATGTTTGGTGATGCTCAATGTACCCATAGGCACTATGTTTGGTCATGGTCAATGTACCCATAGGCACTATGGTCAGTCATGCAATGTACCCGTAGGCACTATGTTCAGTCATGCAGTGTACCCATAGGTACTATGTTCTGTTCGGCATACCTATAGGTACTCGGTTCGGTTCGGTTCGGTTCCCTACAACATATCTGGCAAGTAGGATTTTATAGCCTAGAGTCTCTAACCTAACTTTTAGGTTCATGATGAAATCTAGAAGCTCAATATCACACAAATTTGAATCATCTCTCTCAATTATACCCAATAGGTTCGCTAAGAGTCAAGATCAATAACGCCTATACTCAATATTCTATATCATCAGTTTGGATCCTTTGGGATCGATATACGACCACCACTAATTATGGATTACCATACATCATACCTACATACCTTTATCACCACGGTGTTACTAAGGATCATCACTTAGCATGAAGAAACGTCAAAACATTTACTATGCCTCCAATTGCTATAATCCCATTAAATGACTTTTCTGGGCAATATTCACCATGATAGAACTGTCCCAATTCAAAATCAATACTTATAGCATCATTATCTCCATGCTTCTAGGTACTCTTTATGTCGTCTATGACTTCTAATTAAAAGTTGAAACCTTTAATCACAAGGTACCAAATTTCTAATGAACTTCCTAGGGGGTCACCCATCCCAATATTTTCCTGGGTTGAGCGTGCTTAACTTTTGTGTGCCCATGTCAAAACGCAAATACCGACTATGTCTATTCCTAACCACCAATTTCCTAAGACTACTCTTGTCTCAAACCCTGTACCAACTGCATCCAACTGACTAAATACTATGTCTGGAGGTATATCAGTGCCGTTACATGTACTTGAACACATACTATATGATTGTTTCCTAAACTCCTCCAAGTTGTCATTCGCATTCGCTCTCTTGATGTCTGTGACATCCTTATACCACCCTAGGACCGATATGGTAACATTGGCTGCCATCGATTATTCACCATTTCTCCAGGGCAAGTTCACCAAAAAAGGGGAAAATTCACTGCTCTAGTGCCCCCTCCTGTGCATATCCCCTTTTACCATATAATCAAGATCTTATTAGTACACTATCCTATTGCCAGAACCGCTTGCTCTGCCTGAACCGCTTGGGCTCTTATACCAAAATGTTATGCCCTTATTTTTATTGACTTATAGCAGAATATCAATGCATAGGTCAGTGGGCAACACAGAAATAGTATAAATGTACTGATAATATGTGCATGATTACGAAAATTCCCTATAAGGATTCGTACAAAATAATTACAAACCTTGTAGCCGTACAGGGCTCTAGGGTGTCTACACCCATCCTAGTGAAATGGAGACATCTTCCCGTTTTCATTCCATAACTGTAATCCCCTCATACGATTCTCTTCTTTGTTCTCAGTATATCTTCTGTCTCCTCCTATCTAAATTGCTGGTAAAGGAGGGTGAGATTCAGGAGAATCTCAGTAGGAAAATAGTACCAATATGCATGCAAGATAAGTGCTTAAGGCATGACATGCTTGCATTACATAACTCATGCTCACACAATGACATATTTGCGTGCCTAATATTTTCAAACAACATACTTATGGCTATAACATTAATAGAAAGAAAGTTTTAATCATTCATATATGTTTCACATAAACAAGCAAAGCAATAAGATGCATCAATACACTAGCACAAATATCAAATACACACAGGAGAGTTAAGTTCCCTACCTTAAACCTTTTTCTACCTCAAATTATGTACCTCGTAAAGCGTGTCGCAGCTCAACTCTCCACTTAGTGCTACAATTCCAAATGTACCATTTAGACACTTCCATAGTGTTTTTTGTGGTAATATGAGCCTATTATGAAAATTTACTAAAATGCCCCCAGGGACCCGTAATCTGACTGTACTTTTCTTGAAATTTTTACCTGGGCGAATCTGACAAATGTTTTCCAAAGGAATCCATTTCTAGACTCAGAATTACCAACTTGACTACCAAAAGACAACATTACTCTTGGCAGCCCGATTTAAGGTGTTTCAGGGGTGTTTTCGTAATTATGCTTTTTTTGGCCTTTCCGAAAAAGTGACCAACTGTAACCCCATCTAATTTTCCCTCCTAAACTCAATGAAATTATCAAATCATTGAAAAACTAACTCTAAGGCTCTTAACTAGAGCTGGCCAAAACTTATAGGTACTCCGAGGAAAATTATGGTTTTTCGGTTCTAACTGTGAAAACGTGTTCCTTTCTACTCCTAACCACTTTATTAGCTGTTTCATTAGGTTACAACTACTATTTAGACTACATTTCAATAGCATAACCCTTTTGCCATCTCAATTACAAAATTTAAAACCAAAGACAATTTGGCGAAATTTCACCGATTAAATTGTCCATATCAGCCAGAACAATAAAAGATTGAAATTTCGGAAGTTACCTCAAGCTCCCCTTGGGTTTTCCAAGTGTGGCCAAAAACCCTAACTCCCAACACACAAAATTGAGCTTTCAACACCTTGAAACACATGAAAAGAAGCTTAGGAGTGGAGTTATACGTGTTAGGTATGAATTCACTAGAGAAAATGACCTACCTTGCAAGTTTTCTTCATTTCTCTAGAATTTCACAACTCTTCTTTCTCTCTTGGGCTGAAGTTTCACATCAGTTTTAGGGAAGGAAGAAGAAGAATAATGTGTTTTATAATATTACTTTATGCCTTTATTTATTTATTTAAGTAAATTCCCAAAATTTTGAACTTTATGTACATAAGTTTTATGCCATAAGCCCAATTATATTGTAACTAGTATGTTCCCTCTCTTGGCCCATGTAAATGACATCTAGGAGGTCCTTCCATCAGCCCAAATGAATTTTCCATATACCTCATAATTTCAAAACTTGCCATCACATTATTTCCTTATTTTCGGACTTCATAACATTTCTGGCAGATTTTCTACCCTAATTTTGAAAAATCATAACTAGATTTTTAGACATCATATTGGAGTGATTCTAAAGGCTATAGAACCCTTATTGAGTCTAGTTTTAAGAAAAAATATAGTTGTTTTCTAATTAGAAGTACAAAATTCCCAGAATTAAATTGTTTGGATGCTACTCCAGACACTTTCCAGATTTTCTGGGCTAACGTAAAAAATTCATAACTTCTTATATATAGCTTCAAATGATTCATATGACCTATCAATTTAAATCTTAGGATGTCTAATTTCACCCTATAAAATTTCATATCTTTTACTCATCATATGTTCAACAAAATGCTTACATAACAACACTGCCACACTAAAAGCAATGAAATGACAAGCACTTCCAACTTCAATAAATTCCACTTTTGAATAAAAATTTCCCATACTCTTTAATTCAGTATTTTATTCTCTTTAATACCTCAAAGATATAAGAAACATTAAGGAATAAATTTGGGATACCTGCTAAACCGGGGCTTTGCAATTCACTTAATTTAGGCTTATTCCCAAGCCTCCATTCCTAAAATTCAGGGTATTACATTTCTCCACCAAGAAATTTGAATGTTTACAATTTGTGAATAACTTCTTATAACTCAATCCATCCCTTTTTCATGCATAGGCTCATAAGTCATGCAACATAATGATCATATAGCTGAGGGTCACTAGCCCTATTCCTTGGGTCACTACCCATCACATTTCTGAATTCATTTGCCAATCTATGGACACACTAGTCTATGAGGTCTTAGGCCCAAGCACATACAGTTACCATGCTTCCGCTGCACCACTCTAATGTTTTACACTATCTAATATATTATAGGTAGGAGTACACTGTCTGCCTACACTTATCTTACTTTCTCAGTTGGATCCCACTAGACCTCCATAGTAACCCCTACTTGTTCCGTAATTCGTTTCGGTCAGAAATGTTTAGGTTCAGGGCCAACCACTATTGCAACCCCTACTTGTTCCGTAATTCAGTTCAGTTGGAAACATTTAGAGCCAACCACTGTTGCAACCCCTACTTGTTCCGTAGTTTGGTTCAGTGTACCCATAGGCACCAGGTTTGGTCATGCTCGATGTACTCGTAGGCACTATGTTTAGTTCGGTGTACCCGTAGGTACTCAATTTGGTTTGTTGTACCCGTAGGTACTCAGTTCAGTTTAGTTTACTATAACACATCTGGCATGTAGGATTTTATAGCCTAGGATCTCTAACCCAACTTTTAGGTTCATTATGAAATCTAGAACCTCAATATCACACATATTGGAAATCATCTCCCTCAATTATACCCAATAGGTTCGCTAAGAGTCAAGATCAATATTGCCTATTCTCAACATTTAGTATCATCGGTTTGGATCCTTTAGGATTGATATACGACATAATCACTACTAATTATTCATTACCGTACATCATACCTACATACTTTTAACACCACGGTGTTACTAAGGTTCATCACTTAAAATGGAGAAATGTCAAAATATTTACTATGCCTCTAATTGCCATAACCTCTTCAAATAAACTTTTCTGGGTAGTATTCACCGCAACAAAACGGTCCCGATTTAAAATCAATACTTACAGCATAATTATCTCCATGCGTCTAGGTACTCTTTATGTCATCTATGAACTTCTAATTAAAAGTTCAAACCTTTAATCACAAGGTTCCAAATTTCCAAGGAACTTCATAGGGGGTCACCCATCGTGAGATTTCATCGGGTTAACCATGTTTAATTTTTATGTGATTATGCCAAAACGTAGATACCAACTCTGTTTGCTCTGGACCACTGGTACCCTGAGACTACTCTTGTCTCAAACCTCATGGCAGCTGCCTCTAGCTGATTGAATACAGTATCTGGACTAGTATATCAGTGTCGTTACATGTACTTCGACACATACCATATGATATATTTCCTGAACTTCTCCAAGTTGTCATTCGGATCCGCTCCCTCGATGTCCATGAAATCCTTATACCATCCTTGGCAGCTATATTTAATGGTCCATATACATATGTATGTATGAGGCCCAATAAATCAGTGGTCCTATCACTATGCCCTGTAAAAGGTGCCTTTGTCATCTTTCCTAACAAGTAAAATTTGCATGTATCATATTATTCAAAATCAAATGATTTAACAAATCCATCTTGATAGAGTTTAGAAATGTGTTTCTCATTTATATGGCCTAAACGACAATGCCATAGGTAGGTTGAATTCAAATCATTTGATTTTATCCTTTTAATAGTGACATTATAGATATTCCCATTATTAGGATGTTTCAAATTTAATATATAATGACCAACAAGCAAATCACCATCAGCATAGAAAATGGCATTATGATAAATAGAACATTTACCATTCCCAATAATGGAAGTATAACCTTCCTTACCCAAATAAGAAAGAGAAATAATGTTATACCTTAAAGCAGGAACATAATAACAATTGTTTAAAACTAACAAAAGCCTACTGGACAGCAACTCTTGCTCTGTTTCTAACTTGTAGGTCCACCTCACCCTTCTTCAACATTCTACTATCCTTTAGACCTTGCACATTTGTACAAATGTGAGAACCACATGCAGTATATAATATCTATGTAGAGAAAGTAGAAAAATGAATGTCTATAACATAAATACCTGAAGTGATAGGCCCACTATCCTTCTTGTTCTTTTTCAGATATTCGAGGAAGAGTTCACAATTCCTCTTTCAATGACTGGGTTCATTGGAGAACTAGCAGATTCCTTCCTTTGGAGGCTTTGCCTTCTTGGGTGTAGGCTTCATTTTAGGCTTGTTTGACTCTTTGGCCTTGCTACTTGAGCCATTACCCCTTCCATTTGACCTTCCCTTTATTTTTCATACCCTTTCCTTTCTGAACCATCAAAATAGTACTGGGATTTTTCTTAATGCTCTGCTCAATAGTTTTGAGCATCCGATGCTGCTTAGAAATTAACTTCTCTAGATTGTTCATGTCGTAGCTCATAACAAATTGGTCATAACTCTTTGAGAGTAAGTTCATGATCAAATCTGTAGCTAACTCCTGACTCATAGGAAATCTAAGCCTCTCAAGGTGATCAATGTAGCCTTTAATCTTTAACACATGAGTACTAACTGATAAACCTTTAGCCATCTTGCAGGAATGTAAGGCCTTTGTGGTCTTATACCTTTCTTACCTTGCCTGTTGCTAGAACATTTCCTTGAGATAGACAATCATCTCATGAGCCTCCATGAGTTCTAGATCACTTTAGAGCTTTGGAATTATGGTGGCAAGCATCAGGCAACCTACATCCACAGAGTCATCCTTATGCTCATATAAGCATATTTCTGAGTTCTTGGATTATTTTGCAGGCTCCTCAGGAATGGGTTGATCTAGGATATTAGCCTTTCTCTCCTACTTGAGAACAATTCTCAAGTTCCTGAACCAGGCAAGAAAGTTTGTCCCATTGAGTTTGTCCTTCTCAAGGATTGATCGCAATAATAGTGTAGCAGTATTACTAGTCGACATGATTCTACAATAAAATATGCAAAGTTCAGTTAGTAATCTTCAACTAAATTAACAACCCTCAATATAATAATTAGTAGGCTAAGATCTATATTTTACCTAAATTTAAGTCTGCTTTTGCAAGATGCTTAAATTTAAGTTATTTAGGTAGGTAACCTCTTTTCCAATTACATCACATGTAACTCTTAGATGTTTATGGGATTCAATCATCATATGATCTGACATATTTAATCCCATCTAATGCCTTAAGATCCAAAACCATTTTGTTAATCTCAATTAAGCCAACACAATAATGAATATTGTGAGTAGCTCTATTACTCACGCTTGTCTCATCAAGATAACTCAAATGCATCTACTTTGGTGGTTTCCATAATTGAGCGATCTAGATTTTGACAAGTATTCATTAATTGATGCCATTATGACTTAAGATTTGATTTAGAGGGCTCAATCAATTAGTTTTGTTTATATGAATACAATTATGGCGTATCTCATACATATAAACACAAAAGTATGCATGCAATGATCTAATCAAAAGCATAATTTAAACATGACATAACATGGCTCATATAACCTAAAATCCTCCTAAGCCAATGAGAGGACTTCTCTAAATAACAAAAGAAATACATTGAGAGAAACCTCATTTAAACATTCGAGGGAAGTGAGATGAGAAGAGAATGTACATTGAGAGTATTTAGAGGAAGGCACGGTACGCAGGCCATATATAAATATTACCATGGTTTTTAAAACCAAACCGGACCGGACAGTTCGGACCAGAAACTGGTGGTCTGGCCTTAAAATTGGTCCGGTCCGGTGGTTAAACCGAGGTCAGAATTGACCCCAGGTCAACTCGGTGAAACTCGGCTGAGTTGGAGAGTCATAGAGTCAGTAGCTCTTTTTTTCTTTTCCCAATTGATGAAACGATGTCGTTTCATCTCTCTAGTATTTTTTAAAGTTCAAACTTCAAACTGAAACTGAACTGAGGAGGAGCTCGTGGTGAGAGGAATAGGCGTAGGCCTGAACACGTTTGACATTTGCGGTTTCTCACCATTCCCTTTCACTTCAACTCAGAGATCGGTTCAAAGTCAAAAGTTAAGGGAGAGTGGGTGACTGAGAAGAGAAGTAGAGAACTGAGAAACGAAGGAGATGGTGTCGGTTCAGGCTTCAAGCTTCAAGGAATAGTGGAATCATCATTGAAGTCATCAACGTCCTTGAAACACTCTCCCTCTGTCTCAATGTCATCCTCATTTCACCGCCGTGGAAGCTCGAAGGTGACCGTCCTAGTTCCAGAATGGGTCATCGGTTACAGAGTTTAAGTTCTCTTTTTGGTTTCACCGTCGAAGCTCGAAGGTCACCGGTTACAGAGGTTCCTTTTCATTTGGTTTTTCCATATTTGGTTTCGCCATTGAAGCTTGAAGGTTTGGTCACAGGTTGAGTTGCCTTGCTCGGTTAGTTTGCGTTCCCTTTTTCCCCTTTTTTCCCTTGCTTGATTACACTTATCAGTTATCACTCCAGAGGCTCTGTGCTTCACTGATTCGGTTATCACTCCAGAGTTCAGAGGGTCTTTTTTTCCCTGTTGCATTGTTATGGAAATACTGAAATAGTTTGTGTAAATAACTAAATACTAAATATTTTCATTTTCATTTTTTTGGAATGATTCTGGCAAGCTTCATTGATATTGGCATTTGGCAATATTTCTATTAGGCTCTGTTGCAGTGTTGACCCTTTCTGTTGAATGATTCTGGTTCATTGCTAGTTTTTTATCTATGGTTTTTCAATTTTCATTACTGCTGGTGCTTTATTTTTTATGTTTATATAATTATATGTCATTGTTTTGTTTTTTCCTTATAGCTGGCTATTATTATCCGACTGTTGTCTTACTTTATGAATGACTGGTTATTAATTACTGAGACTCAGCTGGATTTTTTGTGTGCTTTTGGTTGTTATTAAACAAAACTCCATTGATTTGAAGGGTGCTCTTTTGCTTTTGGTTTCCTAATGGAGGGAAATATAAATATTACTAATGAAAGTGATCAGAATATTGAGAATATTACAACCCCCAATCCTTACTCTACCAATCCCCCAACCAATGTTCAAAGCCACCACAATCGAGTGTTAAAAAAAAGACCCTGCTTGGGAATATGTCTCTGTTAAGAAAGAGGGGAAAGTAAATGTATTTACATTCCTTTTGTGTGGTTCGAGTTATAGGGGAGGTGGGATAAATAGGCTAAAACAACATTTAGCTGAGGTTAGTGGTCAAGTGAGTTCTTATAAAAAAGTTTCCCATGATGTATGTGCTAGAATGAAAGAATGTTTGATAGGAGGTTCGAAGAAAAACATGTTTATAATGATGATGTATCTGAAGTCAATGTAGCTAGAGAAAGTGAAGAGCCAATTGTTTCAAAGAGGAAAGCTGTAGGGGTTCAAAATCATTTTGCATCTAGGACACTTAACCAAGCATCAAGAGTGCATGGGCAAGTCAAGAAGCTCAAAATAATGCAAAAATTGTTTTTGGTCAATGGGCTTATGTGAATTGTATTCCATTTAATGCATTAACTTGTCCTTTATTTCAAAAAGCTATTGATGCTGCTACTGCAATTGGTCCTGGGTTTAAGGTCCCTAGTTATCATGAGTATAGAGTTAGCATATTGAGAGATTTTAAAAAGGAATGTCAACTTGTCATTGATAGCTATCGAGCTAAATGAAAAGAAAATGGATGCATACTCATGGCTAATGGTTGGACAGATGTTCGACAACGAACTTTGATTAATTTCCTAGTCTATTCAGTACATGGCATGGTTTTTGTGAAATCTGTTTATGCTTTAGATTTGGTTAAAGATGCCAATACATTATTCTCGTTGTCCAGAGAAGTTATTGAGTGGGTTGGTCCTGAAAATATAGTCCATGTTGTGACTGACAATGCAGCTAATTATGTGGCATGCGGTAGATTGATAAAAAAGAGATATAAAACCATTTATTGGTCACCTTGTGCAGCTCACTATTTGAATATGATTTTGAAAGACATTGCATTTATGGCTCATGTGTCAGACCTTGCAAAGAAAGTGTCCAAAATCATTGTATTTGCATATAACCATTTAGTCTTCTTGTCATGGTTAAGAAAAAGACTTAATTGGAAGAAAATTGTGCGTCCTGGGGCAACAAGATTTGCAACCACATTCATCACCCTTCATAGTATATATTCACACAAACAGGACTTACAGGCTTTGGTCATTGATGATCATTTTTTGAAGAATAAGTTAGCAACCACTGAAGCTGGGAAAACTTTCAGTGCAATCATCCTAGATAATCAGTTCTGGAATGATTGCTTTTAAGTTGTGAGACTTGTGTCTCCACTTATCAGACTGTTGAGGATTGTTGATTCAGATGAGAAGCCTTCATTACCTTATGTCTATGAAGGGATGCAAAGGGCTAAAAATGTTATCAAGGACATGTTTTAGAGGAAAAAGGAACAATACATTCCTTACACAAATATTATTCAAAGTCGTTGGGATAAGCATTTGAAGAATGACCTTCACGCAGCATCATATTTGCTGAATCCCGCATTTTTGTATAGTCCTAATTTTGTTAGAAAGCATCAATGTTTGGAAGCTGTGATTGATTTATTTAAGGCAAACTCACCTGGAAATGTTGATTATTATGTTACAATGATGAAGCAAATTGGTGTATACCGTGAGCATAAAGAATCATTTGCTAAAGTTTCATGTGAAAAAGTAGCCCATAAACTTGTCCCTTGTAAGTATATTAAATTTTATATTCAAAAGCACATATTGAGATATTAATGCATACTAAATGTCTTTGATTTTATTTTACAAATGATTGGTGGTTGTACTATGGGGGTTCAGTACCAGAATTGCAAAAATTTGCTATACGTGTTCTTAGTCAAACTTCTTCTTCTTCTAGCTGTGAAAGAAATTGGAGCTTGTTTGAGCGTATACACACTAAAAAAAGGAATAGATTGGAGCATCAAAGGCTTTACGACTTGGCTTTTACTAACTACAATCTAAGGTTAAAGTTTAGGTAAACTTCTTCATGACTTACTTTCAAGTTTTCACCATTGATGGAGGAATAGTGATGTAAATCAACAGTCTTACTTTCTGGCATTTTCTTGAACTGTACTTGGCATCTTGTTGTATTCTGGTACTCTTTTAATTGGTTATGATAAGATTGAATGTGTAATTCTAGTATTATATGCAATTTAGCCATTTTGCAAATGTACAAGGCAAGTTATTCATAATTTCATTATATATCACTATACATTTTATTTATGTTGGTTTTCTATCATGTTGGTATTGTAGGAGTGAATTGAAGAAGAAGAAAGATAATTATGACCCTATTGATTATGAATCAATTGATAAACTTGACTTTTGAACAAATGGCGAGGGATTTTGAAGGTTTCTAACTATCTCTTCTATTATTTAAGATGATACTCTTACACAAAAGAATATAAGTATGCTTTTTACATAAGTATTAACAATTTTATTCATTTCATATATAGGTGATTATGATGTTAGTGTTAGGACTCCATCTTTAAATGATGATCATGTTGCTTCTAGTGCCTTTGCTTCTCCTCCTATAGCTCCACCTCCGGATATATCAATACTTAGGAGTTGAATGATGTTAATGATGATTTCAATGATGATGATTATTAATTTATCAGTTTAGTGATCATATGCTTGTTTTTTGATATTTTGCTATGATGAACATTTATGTGTTATTAGGACTTGGGTGGTATATGAATTATGATACATTGATGTCAATTTGTAGTGAAAATTGTAAACAATATATGACAAGTACTGGATTAAATGATTATTTTGTTACTAATTCAAGGTATGGAAATGATATATAGTACTTGAAAATTTGGATGGTATGATGAGAAATTATATTATTTTTCAATTTTTTATACCTCACCGGTCTAGGCCCGGGTTGACCCCGGGTTGACTCTGGTCTGACCCACTAACCCTTAACCAAATACCTTGACCAGTTCAGTTCCTGGTCCGGGTTTCAGAACCTTGAATTTTACAACCCTTTGTAAAAACTAAAGCCATGTTGTTCACCATATCCAAACAAGTATGAAGAATAAACCACAACAAGTAAGAGTTCATACAATATGAAAGGCAATAAATGTCGTGATTAGGTTATATCCTGCTACAAACATTTAGTCATAGTGGTCCCGCTATATATATCCAAGAAACTGATTTCAAGATCAAATCTTCCGAAACAATTCCTTTAGTTATTAACCAGATTAGTACATATTCGGACGTTTTCTTATAATCACACATATATATATATATATATATATATATATATATATCCATATATATCACAAATATAAGAACATCAACTCAATTTAAACACACAATTAACCTGGCTCTGATACCAATGTTACTTTCACTAATCCCAATTTAGGATCTATTAATGGCATTTAAATAGAGTCAAGAAGAATCGCAACTTTTTGAATTTAGGGTTTTCGATCTCTAGGAACCAACACCTTCGATCGGCTCCCTCTACCGGTATTCACACAAGTGTTACTCCAACACGGATAGTATACTAGCGCCTCCAACATCTGCTAGGGTTTTCTCACAGCTCTGAATTCTCATTTGTACATGAGGTTTTCTACTCCATCATTTTTATAACCCATAATGGCTATATTCAAATTTCAAAATTAATCTTGATTAGTTTCAAAATTAATTAACCCTTAATTATCTTGATGAGCTAATTAAATAAATTCGGTTTAATTAAATTTGTCATACAATTTTAATTTAACCTATATTTTTAATCCGAGTGAAGAGCCAATAGATTTAATTTATCCTTATTAATTAAATATGAGATATTATATATAGCATGTTAGTTATTAAATTTAATTTATCTAATAAAATTAAATTTAAAACTAACACAATATAATAATATTATCATATATATATATATTTAAAAAATACATATATATATAAATAATATTATTAATTTTCTTTTCACAAATTTTATATTATATATATATAAACATAAACTTCATCCATCCTGGATTAAACATTGTCTCGCATTGGGCCATTCTTGTGTGTGACCCTGTAGGCCCATACGAAGTTGGCAGTGGGCCAATAACTATAATAACCCACAAGTCGCAAGCGGCCTCTAGCAAGATATTATGATTGCCCAATTTATATGAGGATCGTTAACACGATGCAACCTATCATGCAACCATGTCACATCCCTTTTGTCACACTATTTTTGGTCAAGGATGAGGCATGTATGATGTCATCCTCTTGTTCTTGACCATTATTTTCCTGATTCCTGACTAGCCTGACAACAGAAACGGAAACTCCTTTCCATCGTAGTATGATCATATATTTCTCAGACTCACCCATCAGGGGCCCAGTAATATCTCTCTACTAATGTGAGGGACAAATTCCATCTTGACCATTCATATTCCTCTTCATGAAAAACCACCAAGCCCAATCGCAGCCTTTATCATCACCTGGTTAAAGGTGACTTTTGACTAGCTCAAAGCTTAGCAACTCTCATGTAGGAATCCATGATAACCTCATGTTGAAGGGCATTGTGATGTGGTTATATATGAGATAAGCTTATGACTTGATCCATGCAGCTTTCTCATAGCAGGTCGGTTTATCACCTTGTACTCTTATAAGTTCCTAAGACTTTGATTCGTATCTCCACATTATCAAAGTCATACTAGTCTTAAGATAATCGCCCAAGGATATTTAGGACAATCTTAAAGATTTATCCAAAGATACAGTCATCACATTGAACATGCGAATAATATGATAACATAATAGAGAAAATTCATTAAATTATTAATGTTCAAAGCACAATGATTGGCCCCTAAGGCATAATTTCGAACATAATGTTCCTTGAAATAGACACTATGTGGTACAGTACACACTACTACAAACTAGACTTTTTACTACCCTAAAGGATGTCCCTTTTTAACTTATGTAGTTAGAGCATAAGGACAAAGTTTTTTTCATATTGGGAGTGCTTAATTTTCATTTACGATAACTTTTATGCTACAAGATGAACTGGAAGATCATAGTAGCCAAGGTTCGTTCGCTCCAAGTGGACGGATAGACATCTTGTCAACGAAGATTGGGAAGGTAGATCACCCTGGTCATGTTCGAGGGGAGGCAAGGGGAGTTTGTGTCGTGAAGTATTTTGGTCGAGCCTCACATCCTTATTCATCACAAGCTGAACCTAGTAGGGAGCTTGTGGCCAAGATTGGCCAGGAAGTCTCATAAGAGCTCGGGCCAACCTTCACGACAAGCTCCGACAAGAGCTATTGCCAGAGCTACGTCTTGAGCTGATGCTTGAGCTACGAGCTGAAATGATGAAGATGTTTGAATCACAGATGGCAACTACTGAGCATAGAACCCATTCATCCCCAGCCTTCCACAGCACCAAAGAAAGTTACAACCCGGTGGAGGAACCATTTGGCGACTCTTCTCCCACTCCAGCACTGGGAGAACTTGCCATCCTCTTTTTGGATACCCCAATGCTATGTGTAGTTACAGATGCTCTCGTTCACACACAAGCTACCTCCCACCATCATTAGCAAATTCAACAGCATTTACGTAGGGTGACTGTGACGTGTGTTTGACAGGCGGAAGAAGGTATAGCCATCCCTATTCCTGATGACGAGGTTGCCACGATAGCTCAAGCGAGAGGATCTTTCATCCCTTGGCCTGTACATCTTATTGGCTTAGCAACAACATATCCAATGGTATGGAACTACCTCACTTTTACTTGAGATGTGTTGACATCCTACTAAAAATATGTTTTTTTATGTTCTAAAAGAACGAGCAGGAAGCAGGAAAATAGCCCTTCTTAGCACAACTGCAGCAAATCTATAAAGGCATTCGCTAGATTGATTTGTATATGCCTACAAGGAGGCCAGGAATTAGAGTATCCCTTCACATTTGATAAAGAAGATCTTAAATAGTTCATTAAGTTGGAGGATCTAGATATTGGATGGGGCAAATTTGCAATCCTGTAAGTTTTTTATTTCCCATTTTTTCCTTCATTTAGTTAAATTTATTTTAACTAGCTAATGCATTCATCATTTTAATTCTATTTAGCTCCTTCCATCGTATATGCATTGACTTGTAAAGAGTTGATTTATATCGATTCTTGTCTCCTGCACATATGACAAGGAGTAGGAATACATTGAAAAAAAGGACACACTATATGGGCTTCACAGTGAGAGAGAATGACTGTTGTTGTTATCTAGCACCGATTGTTCAAGGGTACGCATTTAAATTTTTTGTATTTGAGATTTTTAATAAATAATTGCCTTGACATCTAACTTCTTTCTAATCTGTATATGTTGTGATAGTTACCACTAGAGTTTGTGTGTTCTCTGTCCTCAGTCCCACGTTGTTTACTTGTTTGATTCCTTAAGTAAAAGACCAGACAAAGAAACTAAAAGCGTCTTCAACACGTAAGTTATTTTTTTGTATTTCATTGATTCTTGATTCTTGACTTAAATGAATTATTCTAATTTCTATTGATTTTTATTTTAATGATAGGGCATGCATGACGTATCGAGTGCTTGGCGGGCCACGTGATCGTAAAGGTGGCAAAGACCCGAGATAGTTGTTTCCCAAGGTACGTAGTTTCAAATCAAGTTCTTTAAATTGACGGTCATTTTAGATATGCCTTTATTGATTTTAACCATTTGCTTTTGATTTATAGTGCCCTTAACAACCTGGCGGCTGGGAATGTGGATATTATGTCTTACTTTATATGTTTAACATCATTCAGAGTGGCATTACGACAGATTTTGAACAAGTAATTGCTTCTTCATTCTTAAAGGATAATATTCTTGGTGTTGTAATTCAATGGCAATTCATTTACTTGATTCATTATTTCATCTAAGCTTATTTTCTAATTTACAGATTTTTGACAATGAACATGCCTACTCATATGAATACATATATATGATGAGAGACTTTTTGGCTGGACATCTTCTTCAACATATACCAGAGTAAAGTCTTTAGTAGTTTGTGTAGGATATACTTTTGTGGTAGTTCTATATATTGTACATATAATTACCGTTGTTGTTGTTGGATATAGATTGGATTTAGTCTTGATTATTGTACAAACTGGGGACTTGGATATAGTCTTTTTAGTGCAATAATAGACTTGGATATAGATTGTTGTGTAGTTTGTGTGGTTTGTTAGTTAATTAGTTTGCTACTCCTTAAAGTTATTGCATGTAGTAGAGCCTTGGGTTGATCACTGTGTTTCAAGTTGTTGTTTCCATTCTGCTGAATTGTTGTTGTTTTATTCTGTTGTTTCCATCCTATTTCTGCAGTTTACATTTTCCAGACAATGAAATATATATAAAAAGGCCATTTAAAAAAGACTTTCAACGTCCTTAAAATAAAAAGGGACAAGGGAAAGGGGGTGTGACACTTTAGACATCCCCATTCCAAATTGGGGATGTCTAAAGTTCACCTCAGACATTAGCCATCCCCAGTCTGAAGTAGGGACGTCTAAAGTCTTGCCTATTTAATGTCTCTTATTTTACAAACATTATTGACGTTTTTTTCCATGACCCTCAGATAGACGTCCCTCTATTTTCATAAGTTAAAAGGCCAAAAAAAGGACGTTAAAACCATTTGTTCTAGCAGTGACAAGAGTGTTATAGATAACCAACATGACTAAGTTAAGGACAATATTAAGTATGGGTGAGAAAAAGTATATAGCACATTATACTGGTAACTCTGAATTGAGTAATGACCCCATCTTTGTCATCTCTACATTATAGGATTTTATAGTTGTTTGGGATATAATACCTACCTGAGCTTGGAGAAATCCTTAGATACCCCGTAGGAAAGGCGACCAGGTAGTAACTCTTTCTTTCATATATTATGAGATACGTTGCATGTTTGTGGTATCATCATGAGTTTTGAAGCATTCACAAATTGCAAGGTGGTCGCCTGGGGCCTGTTGTCCTGGTGAAACCTTGGCCATAAAAATTACTGTTATCATGAGTGGAATCCTGAGGCCTATTGCCCGGGTGAACACTCGGGGTCAAGTGATTTATATACCTAGCACTATGGTAATGTGATATGCTGTATGATGTGTTTTGAATGTTGATTACTATTTCTATGTTATATGATGATTGTGTGGCATGCTCTGTGTTCTTGTATATATGTGATTGAATGCCTATTACTACTGAGATTCTTTTGAATCTCACTCTTTTCTTTTAACCAATCTTCAACATAGGCCAGTGGCTGAAGGGAGAAGAAGGTAAACCCAGAGACCTAAAGGATGAAGCGGAGAGATTTTATTTCCGGTTTTTTTGTCTATTTTGGTTCTATATTTTATACGGTCCATTTTGGTACTGTATATGATGTATATAACTCAATAGACCTAACAATAATACACTAGAAAAAATAGCAGTAACTTAGTTGATCAATGCTTCCAAATGATAAGGAAATATTAAATGAAATATGGAACATAACACTTAAGCAGAGAAATGCTCGTATGCTCTGATAATGGAAACGAAGAGCCAATGAGACTTAGCGAAGCAATGAACCTTTGCGACAATGTTTGAAAAGTTTTAATAATAGCAGTAACTTAGTTGATCAATGCTTCCAAATGATAAGGAAATATTAAATGAAATATGGAACATAACACTTAAGCAGAGAAATGCTCGTATGCTCTGATAATGGAAACGAAGAGCCAATGAGACTTAGCGAAGCAATAAACCTTTGCGACAATGTTTGAAAAGTTTTAATTTCTTTTGAAAAACCCATGTAGACCCGAGTTTATGTTTGGTGTTTAAAGGAGGGACTAGTAGATGTTTTCAAAAATTTGTCTATTTCAGGACTAACTCCTAGTTTAATGGTTCAATTCACTACGCTTTTACACTTATTCGAGCTTATAAAGTATAAGGTTTTATAGAACTATCTAGAGGAAATATTTTTCCCTTAAAATAGACTTAATAAGTGACACATAGAATTTTAAGCACCTAATTTAGATATTTGTAGACAAAGATATGAATTTTCAAAGTTTCTTGAAAATTCTGCCAACTTTTGGAAATTGTACGAAAATAAAAAGGTCATGGCATTTGGTAATTAAGTTGACCTCCAAGGGTTAAGTTAAACACTTGGAGTTAATGTAAGCCCATTAAATACCCATTGGGCCTAATGTGTTACTTTAAAGTTAACTAACCAAAGTGTCTTGAGTTATAAAAATTGGGACAAGTATAAGTCCAAAGATAAGAGACATATCCTAAAGGCTAAAGTAGCCCATTGGACTTTTATTTGTCATGGTTTTAATAATATGGCCACTTATCTAGGGCCATGAGATGACAAAGAAGAGACAATCGAAGTAACTTCAGTAATTGGGAAAAAAGGTACTAAAAAGGGGATTCAGAGATAAAAGGTAGTGGACTTATCCTACTTACATATAATTTCATGTTGATTAGAGAATATTTTAGGGTTAGGATTTTGGGCAAGTTTTGAGTTTTGTTAATAGATAACTATCGGAATGTAGAGGATGATTAATAGTTAATTTTAATCAGTTTACTTTGTTATTTAGTTGGTATGTGATTTTATGATGAATTTTCTATATAATCATCCTATAAATAATTCTATATTGGACTTTTTAACCAATTAAATTTGGGTAAAATATTTATTTGGATTATTGCAGGTATCCTTAAAGTCTTAATCGGTTTAGATTTTTTATTAAAGTGAAGATTTAGAATTTAGCAATTTTAGGGAAAATTCCAAAAAAAAATACTTTGGAAATTGGGAAAGGACGATTCAATGCTCTGAAATTGGAAAAAAACAAATCAGTTCACTATCAGATTTGAGGAGGAATCTGAGATTTTGAAATCTCGGTGAAAAGACAAAAATGCCTTTCAACCCTCCTTAGGAATAACAACATTGGCCTCTTAACTAACAATTCTGAATTCTACATTAACAACACCAAAATCCTCCAAAGAGTTCGTACTTGTTAACCATGAAAGAAGAAAGTGGAGTTGTTAATGTAGAATATGGTGTTGTTAATGAAGAAAAATGAGTTGTTATTAGCCCTGAAACTTGTTAATTGTGAAAGAAGAAAGTGGAGTTGTTAATGTCTATGGTGTTGTTAATGAAGAGATAGGTGTTGTTATTAGTCCTGAAACTTGTTAATTGTGAAAGAAGAAAATGGAGTTGTTAATTAAGAGGCCTATGTTGTTATTTTCGGAGTGGAGAGACGGAGGGATCAAGCGTATATTCATCTTTTCACCAAGATTTCAAAATCCCAAATTCCTCTTCCCATCTGACAGCGAACTAATTCATCATTTTCCAATTTCAGAGCACTGAATCATCCTTTCCCAATTTTCAAAGTATTTTTTTTTTGGAAATTTCCCGCCATTTATTGCCTTAAATTTTAAATTGGGGATTTTATAAAGTGGAATGAAATTGAAGATCAATTACTTAAATGAGTTGTTGGGTTAAGAAAAATATTTGAATTAATGTTAAAATGAATAATTGGGATTTTAGTGTGAAATTGTAATTTTTGAGTAATTAATTCAAAACTTTAAATTTATAAAATTAAGTTAATTTTTTTAATAGCTCAAAGAGTTATTAATGTGTAGTAAATTGATTGTTGTAGATTAATTTGTTGCATATGTTTGCGCTCTTGGATTAGGAGCAGTGTGGTTATAATTTGTTTTGGTAAGAGGTAACCATTATCTACTTGTTATGTGTGTTGGTAGGTTGTTTGAGAGTATTATGTAAAATGATTATGAGATTGAAAATGGTATGTTGATATTTATTAGGTATTTTAATGAGTAAATGATTATTGTTATTGAGAAAGTTATCATGATATTGAGGATTTTTTTGATAAAAACTTGCCTTGTGGAACCTTATGATTTGAATTCTAATATATAAATATATATTTATATATGAACCGAAATTGAGACATTATGTCATGTATATTTAGATTATTTGGCTATCATTATATGATGTGGAAATCTTATGAAACTCCTATTGAGGTATTTATTTATAATTATTATGATGATTGGTTTTGTATGAGGTGGAGTAATTGTTTCACCACGTGGTAAAGCCTCTATTGGTGCATGATGGTTGGCTTTCTATTGTCCCACTAGTTCATTGAGGGACTGCTTTACTGGTTTAATACTACGATATCCCCAGAGTTTAATGAGGGGAAAACACCTATGGTCCGGGCATGTGCTCTGAGGATTTTGGCTGATCCTCATCACATGATTGGAGAGCTTTTGAGTGGCCAGTTATATGGATAGTAACATAGCCCATGGGTTTAGTCGGCAAAAATAAGGCGGTTCGATTGGATTGATGGCAGCTGTAACCCCCTGCCTTTAAACACGTAATTATGATTCGATATCGTGACATTAAATTGGATTAGAGATCGTTGGATAATTTAAATTCGTTTTGACTTCCTACTTTACCGTAGGGCTTTTACAAAATCTTCCAAAATCACGTCCCTATCCTAGTCTCAATTTCAAAACTCGAATATAATTACCTGAGTGGTTAATTTACATTCACACATATCAGAGTGTAACACCAAAATCCTGGCAACTCCCGAGATCTATACATATATCAAATAGGTGTTTATAAGTCTCACCAAGGGATTACATGACCAAACTTGAGTACAATAAAATCTACTTCTTAAAATATACAGTAATCCCAAGTTCAAAATGAATAACCAACATTGCCCCCCCCAAAACCAAGTATACCCTGAGGGGTCCTAATCACTCCGGGTTGCCCGCCTCTCCTTAGAGTTGCTTGCCCTGTCTGAAATGTTAGTCATTGGAAAGAATGAGATTTGAGAGAATGTCAGTAGTAACAAATCACTTACACAATGCATAAACACAAAGCATATATGATCATGTTAAATAGCATCACAATGTATCATGGCTCATGCCACAAACGACAACACTCACGATTGTAAACTCTATGCATTAGCTTTCGCTGCGATCTCAAAGCATCACAAGCATCACAAAGTATTCTCAATGCATGACAAACATACATACAGTGTCTCACACACAGTATAAGAGGAAGAGTCACTACCTGGTTCTTTCCTGACATTCTTCTGCGCCATGGGCTTTTGAGGGCGGCAAATATCAAATCTTATAAACCAAATCAGGGACAACCCGTCAATCTCTTTTCCAAGTTTTCCAATTTCATAGTATTTTATGTTGGTTATCATTTAAACTCTTTAGGTGGCTATTATAGGCCTAAACATAAGCCTAAAGGATTAGGAGAAACTACCCCAAAGATACCTTTTTTAGGTAAAGCACACAGATTTTGGGCTGCCTCACTTGAGTGATGAAGGTCTCACTTGAGTGTTGCCCTCACCCGAGCTAGAGTCCCAGAGAGTGAGACACAGGAAGTGTTTGGCCAAGAGCAAACCTGAAAATATCTCTCACACTCACTCGAGCACAGGAGACTCTACTCGGGTGATAACCTTAAATGCACTCTAACACCAAGAAGTGAGGCTCAGTGAGTGACTACCCGAGAGCAACCCAACTCCCAGGCGACAAGTGCACTCGAGCACTAGCCCTAGTGCTCGAGTGACTTCACAATGCTCGCGAGTGATGACGCACATCACTCGAAGATGAAGAAGCGCACCCATGATTTCTGCCTGAAGACTCAACCAAAATACCCAGAATTTCATACCGCACTTGAGTGAGATCCTCCCTCACTCGACTGAGGCTTATCAGATGCCAAATTCGTAGCAACTGATAAGGTTTTCCAGAATTGACCAATTTGCTATTAATGGTTCTAAAGCTTGTACTGAAACTCATTCTCACTTATCTTAACACAAGGAACATATTGGTAGCCTCATAACTACCAAAATCTTACCACAATGACACCTTCAAAACCTCTAACCACCTTGCAACCAAATTCACCTAATGACCAAACTCCCCCTTTTCAAATCGAAATCGAAACCAAAACCATTGACACCCATACACTATTTGGCATCTATTCCACCACCAAACACTACTCAATTCATATCATCTAAAATCACAAGAAGTCTGAGCAAAAATCCAGAATTTATAAAACCAAACCAAAAGTCATAACAAATATACCAAAATTCATCAAAAGCTTTCCTCTTAAGCTTGCTGAAATCAAAACCTTGATTCTTCCACTTTCAAATTTCCTCAAGTTTCCACACCCCACAAATCAAAAATCTGAAAATATTGGAATGAAGCTCTTAACCTCTTGAATAAAATCAATGAAGGTGAAGTGAGCATTTAGAGTCAAATACTCACCTAAAATTCAAACCCTTCCTTTCTCTTTCCTCCTTGGTTCCGCTGGAAATAGAGAATGGTGAGAGAGATGAGCTGATGAAGATGATCTCATTTTTCCCATTTCCCATGCTTCTTCACCGACTTGAGAGAGAGAGGGAAGAGTGTTTGAAAATTTGACCTCATCTATGGTTCATATTTTGCCACTTGGCACCAACTTATTCTTCCCACCATGATTTCACATGGACTTGCATGCATAGGATTCCAACTATTGCTCTTTCAATCCTAACCATTAATCTCAATTACTAAGGAGTTTTCTCTTCAGTAACTAACCAGTCGGTTGGTAAATTTACCATTTTGCCTCTGATTATCACAATGCTTACTAAACCATCACTAAGCACCTTTATATCACATTGCACAACATATACTTTAAAAGTGCTTGATTATCATTAATTACATCACTTTGAAGTTGTTAATCTTTGATTACAATTTAGGATATTACAGCAGGCAACTTGGAAATTGTGATATGAAATTTGTGCTAAGTAAATTGTGATATGGAAATTGCAATATGGAAAGTGTGATATGAAATTTGTGCAAAGTAATTTGTGACAGAAATTTGTAATACGGAACTTATGATATTGAATTTTTTCAATTCTATCTCTGATATTTTGATTTATGAACTGTTCTACTTGGCATCTCATGAGCACATATCAGCATGTGTAATGAGTTGGATAGTTGGTTATTGAAACTTTTGTCTCACCTTGTTGATTTAACATTTTTCAAGTGGTAGTTCTTATACTGGGATGTCAGGGAGAGCTCCTAAGGCATAGATATCTCTCCACATACCTGTATAGCCTCTTTTGGTTTATTATGTGATGAATTGATGATGTATATTGTCACTCATAACACCCATATTTTGTAAACTTTTATTTAACTGCATACTCTTGATTAAACTGTCATTGACTGGTGTGCTTGTAGAAGGCCTAAGGCCTTTACGATTGCACGTGAATGGATGTGGATTCACACACTTATATTTTGGAAACTTTTAATTATCATATTATGATTTTGATACTATGCAAAATTGGATTGTTGGTCTTGGACTTTTTGTGAATATTATATTCTGAGTTTCGAGAAACTCAAGGTCTAAGTGTCATTCATGATTGTTTGAAATATTTATATAATCTCTTTCCTGTCATGGATGATTTTAGTTTGAAATGGAAAACTCTTTATAGTCCTGGTGAAATCTTGAATTGTTTGTTAAACTTTACTTCTACCATGATTAGTATTTGAAAGATGAGTTAATATTATAAAATTAAGAAAATGATTTTACAAGCACTACCCCGCCACTTGTTTTAGGTTTTTTATTTAAAAAAAAAAATAGACGAGTGATAAAATGCCATATAATGCACATGCATGTGAATTTTCCCCCTTCTCTCTTGGTTTTGTTCAGGACTTGGGGTTGAATTGGTTATTCTTCTGCGTTTTCGTTTCCCCTTAACTTTTTTATTTCTTACTTGTTAAGGTTTTTGTTTTTTGTTTTTTGTTTTTTTTTTTGAGTTTGATGATCCGGGTTAAATTTTTTACTTTATTTTCTCTCTCCTATTAAGAAGCGTGAAGCTTTCTTCTAAAATCATTATATTTTTTTGTTCTTCAAAATCATTATTATTTTTGTTAGGACAATTAGTATATATGTCCGTTGATGATTGTCATTTCTTATTCTTCTCACTAATTTAAATGATATTATTAGAGATCGTGTCACTAATATGTGTTGATCGATTCAACAATGTAAGTAGAGTAGTTGCTTTGTGTTTTCCAGTTTTCCAGATTTGAGACTGTGTTTTTAATTAGATTTAGTTAATGCACAAGTGTAGTAGTTGGAATTGTCACGCTTTCCAGACTAATCATTTTTTCTTTTTTTGGTTTGAATATAAACTGAAATCATTCATCTGCTAATAAGCAAATTAAACAACATGCAAACGAGTCCAGGTTCATACTTCAACCTCCTTATGTTTATGGCTTGCTTACAAAAAACCAAATGAGGGTGACAATGAAATTTTTTTTTAAAAAAATGAACAAAAATTGGGGGAAAAAACGTGTGATCCAAGGTCTAAAGCGTGATCACTCCAGTTTCTTTTTCCTTTTTTATATCAAGTTCACTGGAAGATTCAGGTAGTTTTTTTTTTATTCTTTATTCTATATTTCTATTAATGTTTGTCTCATAAATATCAAGTAAAATATTTCTATTTAAATAATAAAATTCTGTAAATTCATTTTGGAAAAAAGCTGATAATTCTAAAATTAATAAAAGCTACAATTCCAAATACAACATAACTTTTTTCCAAAATTTGCAGTCAGAATTGCTAAAGATTCTACCGCCGTGGGTGTTGCAATCTCTAAGTATGAGGGGAGGGAAAGCTAGCAAAGAGAAATTTTTTTTGAGTTGAATTTAAAAAAAATTAGAGAAATGGGGTTAAAAATTTTTAATTAATTTTTCTTACTCTTTTATCTTATATACTCTATTTGCTAAAATTTTATTACTCTACTTCTTCAATCTTTTAAAATTCAACTCATAAAAATGTTCCCTCCCCTCCTTTCCCCTCCAAATCCTTCACACCAAACAGACCGGTTCTAAAAGCACGTTTATGCCATATGAGACACAACTCCTCTCCTCTTACATACTACCGCTAATCCAAACCAGCACTAGTGGTGACAAGAGCAAGTAGTGAGAGGTTATTAAGTAATAATACTGGATCCATCTAACTCTCATTTAAATATATTAAAATTTAGAAATTAGAAGCGCTATCTTTCTTTTGTTTAAAACCCCATGAATTGATTTTGGAACGCATATATTACTTATTCATTTGTATGGATAGGTGATTAAGAGAGAATGAATCAGGGAGAGTGCAGACTTGTCGGGGAATGTTTATCATAATCTAATTCCTGTCCAAGAAATAAATCAGGTTGTGTCGCAGTTAAGGGGAGAATCCTAATTAGGGAATTCAAGGATTCTGGGTAGTAAATTACAAGCAATATTCTCGTACAAGGTGCATTGCACAGCATCGATAAACTAATCTCAACAGTCATAGCTGGTAAATAGTGCAATTTGTTATGAATTTTACATTAATATATATATACTGGTATTGATGTTATATTGATTACCCGGCTTTCTTTCTCTTTGTATGTGCACACGCGCACATGCTGTTCTTAGACTTCCCCTGCACTGGACTTCATAGTTTTCTCTGCACAACACTTGTAATTAAACTAAGGTTACCAAGGTATGATTGAAAGAACTTGAAGGCAAAACAAAACACCTCACACCCATCATCCCTTCATTTACAATATAATATTATGAAAATAGTATTAAACTTCAAGATAAACTAGTGAAAATAACGTGAAATGATAACTATGACTCTTAGACAATAATAAACTTCAAGATTCCTAGAATATAATGGACTACTGATGACTAAAATGGGCGGCATAGTGCAAAGGCTCTCATCAGGTAGGGTTTGGGAAGTGATAGATGTACATTGATTTTAAAATTCGAACTCAAGACCTTTAGATCACATGACAACAACATTACCGCTACGCCAATGCAAGGCTAACCCTCTAGACTACTAATGACTAATCCCTCAAAATTACATTTTACTTTGTAAGCACTAATCGGTATTTATCAACAACTTTAATGTCAAGCTTCAGCATTTCGAAGGGAAACTTCAAAGAGAAAAAGAAACAGAAAACTGCATATATGAGACTGCCCAAACGACCCTTATTCAGCAACACTTAAAAAATCAGTTAGCTTGGCTAAAAGGTGAGTATTATCCGTAGAGTTGGTTATTAAGTAGTGGGATATATTTGCGTACCTATCCTTTTTACATTTTCTCGAATGATTATCCCTTTTTCCTCACTGCTTATATCAGTAGCAGTTGGAATTTTTTCACACAAAAATGTACTGAAAAGCCATGAAACTCAAGAAGCTCACCAAAGGTAATTTAGGTGGAAGTAAAACAAAAACACAAAGTGTATATTCTTTTCTCTTTAAAAAGGGCAAAAAGCCATTGCGTGATTTCACTAATGCAAATCCAATGTATAAAACTAAATATGTTTTCCCATACATTACAAGAAACCTAAGAAATGAATCGCACTGTCCATGAATTGTTAATAGTGCAGCATGTTACAAATTGACATCACTTCC
Organism: Inga laurina; assembly: GCA_963855925.1. Classification (NCBI taxonomy): domain Eukaryota; kingdom Viridiplantae; phylum Streptophyta; class Magnoliopsida; order Fabales; family Fabaceae; genus Inga; species Inga laurina. The sequence goes on along the minus strand of OY979704.1, from coordinate 64,777,706 downwards.
ACTCCTGTATGTTCTATAGCTACCAATGAAAGTAAACAAGAGAAGGGTGTTCAGTCCCGAAAAAAAAACAAGAGAAGGGTGCAATCCAAAGGAAGACCATTTAACACCAAAATTGAACGTAACATACGTTTCTCACTATTCACAGCAGTGGTAGTTTTGCTCCTTTTAAAAAAGCTGATGTGTATTTTTACATTTAAAATTAGTTTATAGTGTTGGGTGCACATTCTGAAAAAGTTCAAGAACTTTTTTGCCTCTTAACCCTATATATAATCACTAAACATATATAATTTTTTTCCTTTTTTTTTTAACATTGTCCATCTTAATGCATGCGGGTTTGTTTTACGTGGCAGCTCATTTCATGCTAGGATCACCTGTGGCAGTGGGTCACCAGACGCATTTGGTGTCAAACACAGATTACACGACACCTGACATGAGGAGTTTATCTTCTGCCATTTGATAAGATTGGAAATAAAAACTATATGGCTTTTAGCCATTAATAAGACTAGAATAAAAGCTATCACTAGTATAAAATTCCTGTTTTAGACCACCACATTTAGACCGACTATAGCGGATAAGGCCTAAAAAATTTGACCGATGGCAGTTTTGTAATTATATAGAACTTCTAAGACTGCTTCTCCAAAAAACCAGACTTGAAAAAATTATTTAGACTGGTTATAAATAAAACCGGTCTAAAAATATCAAAATATTTAAAAAATTATAAATTTGAAACTTTTATGACCGGTTATTAATAATAACCGGTCTTGAAGATAAAAACTTTAAGACGGTTTCCATAAAAACCGATCTTAAAGATGAAAATTTTAAAACTTACTTTTTTCACCCTTTTAAGACCAGTTTTTATGGAAAACCGGTCTAAAAAATGAGCATTTTGCCCATACTTTTACTCCCGCGCTCTTAACCCTCTCTTCTCTTGTCGCCATTTCTCTGTGAGCTCTGTCCCTACTTGTTCTGAACTCCTCCATCACTCCCCATTCCTCATTTGCTCAACTCTCCTCTGTCATTATTGCTGTCGTTGTTGTGTATCTCGTCACTGTTCTTTGATCACCGTCACTCTCCTCCGCCACCACCTCGATTCTCTATAGTGACCATTCTCCTCTGCCATAACTTCCCTTTGTCAGTGCCGTGAATTTGAGGACTTCATTTTAACCTCGGTCGACGCCACCATGACTTTGGGTAGAAGCCCACTCCTTGATCTTCAATCGGGTTAGTGTTCTGTTAATTAAAGCCCTCAACTTTCAGCTTGTATTTGCTTATTCTCAACAATAGTAACTCTGACAATATAGTTAAACACGGAATAATTGCAGAAAAAAGTAATTAAGGTGAAAGGGAAAACTATGTGGTGACTTTATTACTATATATGTTTTTCTTATTTTGAAACAAAAGTAAATAAGATGCTCTGACTTGTGATATTTGACTTGGAGTCAAACCATTCTAAGTTCTGTTTTAATTTAGTATGATTGTTTGATTGTCAGTGTTATTGGTTTGTTGAAACAATACTAGTTTTAAATGGTGCATGTTAAAATTTGTTGAAATCTCTAAAACTCTATGCTTGTTGTTTTTTTGTCTATCCTTTTGCTGTTAGATATAGGGTGCTACAAGTGTTGAGATATATGTGGAACATAGTTGGATAAAAGCTAAATGAACGAGTGTTAAATATTATAATGGGGTGAGGGTTTTTTAGACTTCGCTTGAAGAAAATCCGATGATGGTAGTGGGAAGTTTTATTGCCTATGTGTAGTATATTTGAATGAGAAGTGACTAAGTGCTGCAAATATATATACACATTTAATTTGTGAAGGATTTTGTAAGAGTTATACAATATGGGTATGGCATGGTAAATAATTAGAAATGCCAAGTTCATCTTAATAGGGGGAATGGCCTTTGATGATAATGACATGGATACGGATGATCGGATAGAGGATATTTTTCGTGATATAGAAGAGGCCTTTGAGCAATCACATGTATATGGTAATATGTGCAATGATGCTAAGACGCCGTTGTATCCGGGGTGTCACAAATACCAATTATTGAAAGCAGTATTGAAATTGGTAAGCTTGAAAGCATGACATGGATAGAGCGACAAGAGTTTTTTTAGAAATGCTTGAGTCTTTTAAGGATATGCTTCCAGATAATAATGTGTTGCCTTCTCGATACTATGATACTAAGAAAATACTGTGTACGGTAGGGATGAAGTATAAAAAGATCCATGAATACACTAATGATTGTATATTGTATAGAAAAGAGATGAAGAGGAACAACAGTGTCCGATATGTAAAACCTTGAGGTACAAATCAAATAACGCCCCTACAAAAGTGTTGTGGTATCTTCCAATCATACCAAGGTTTAAGCGCTTGCTTGCTAATAAAAAAAGATGCCAAAAATTTGAGATGGCATGTGGATGAGAGGATATCCGATGGAAAACTTCGACATCCGGCTGATTCTTCTCAATGGAAGAAAATCAATCAATTATTTCCTACCTTCAGTGAAGAACCTAGGAACCTTAGGCTTGGGCTTAGCATGGATGGCATGAATCCTTTTGGTAGCCTTAGCAGTATACATAGTTTATGGCCTATTCTATTGGTAATTTATAACTTATCTCCTCTGTTATGCATGAAACGAAAGTACATCATGTTGTTTATGTTGATTTTGGGACCAAAATAACCCGAAAATGATATAGATGTTTATCTAGAACCCTTGATCGAACACTTGAAAGAGTTGTGGGATGAAGGTGTTGATGTTTTTGACATGAAAAAGAAGGAGGTTTTTAAAAAGTGAGCCATGATCTTTTGTACTATAAATGACTTCCCTGCATATTTAAACTTATGAGGATATAGTGTTAAAGGTTATAAAGCATGTCCGATTTGTAAAGAAGGAAATGCTACCATTAACTTCAACATGGAAGAAACACAATTTATCTTGGCCATAGGAGATTTCTTAGACGAGGCCACCCATATCGTAGATTAAAGAAAGCTTTTTTTGGTGGACAAGAGTTTGAAGATGCTCCGAAGGCAATGACTGGGGAGCAAGTTTATGAAAAGGTGAAAAATATCAATGTTATCTTTAGTTAGACTATAAAGAATAGTAATGAAAATAAATAAATGGAAAAAGAGGTCTGGCTTCTTCAATCTTGCATATTGGCCCAATCTTGATGTGAGATACTGTATTGATTTCATGCATGTAGAGAAAAGCATATGTGATAGTATTATTAGGACACTGCTTAACATACAAGATAGTTCTAAGGATGGCGTGAAGGAAAGATTAGATTTGCAAGAAATGGGGATACAAGAAGACTTGCATCCAAAGCCATATAGTAAGAGAACTCTTTCTCCTCTAGCTGCTCATACTTTGTCTAAAGATGAGAAAAGAAGCTTTTGTGAGTGTTTACATGGAATCAAAGTTCCTTCAGGGTATTCTTCAAATTTTAGGAACCTTATGTCGATGAAAGACTTGAAGTTAGTAGAGCTAAAGTCTCATGATTGTCATGTCTTAATGCAACAACTACTCCCAGTAGCTATTCAAGGCATTGCCTAATATGATTTTCAACATATTTTGACTAGACTTTGTTTCTTCTTTAAAGCTATTTATAGTAAAGTCATTAAGACAAAAAGATTGAATGATTTGAAAAGTGAAGGATATCTGATCTTGTTACAACTTAAGAATCTTTTTCTTCCTTCTTTTTTTGACATCATGGTACATCTAATTGTTCATCTAGTGAGGGAGATAAAGTTGGTGGCCCTATCTATTTACGGTGAATGTACCCAATTAAAAGAACTATGAAAATCCTAAAAGGGTATATGAAGAATGCAAATCGGCCGAAAGCATCTATTGTTTAGAAATATGTTTCTGTAGAAGCCATGGATTTTTGTCAAGATTACCTATCAAATGTAAGACATATATGGGCTTTCTGAATGTCATATTAGGCTTTCTGAATGTCATGATGAAGAAGGGGGTAGACGCGGGGCTACAATAAAGAGTATTATCCTGATGAATTCTAACAAGTCCACTTGTACATCTTGAATAATGTTGATGAAGTTCAAGATTATATTAATACTTATAAAGAAATTGTCCAGAAAGAAAATAGTCGAATAACCGAATAAAGGTTAATTAGGGAGCATAACAAAACTTTTGCACATTGGTTCAAACAAAAAGTTGATGGAGAAGAATGTGTTTCTGATACAATTAAATGGTTTGCACGTGGTCCTGAGGTTGATGTCATAATGTGGACTTTATTTGTTATAAATGGTTATACATTTTACATGAAGTTCCTTGATGATAGGAGCACTGTCCAAAACAGTGGGGTTATGTTAGTTTCTGAATCTATGCACTTCTCTAGGTCAAAAGATAAGAATCCTAGATTGGTAGCAATATCTTATTATAGGGTTATTGAAGAGATTTGGGTGGTTGATTATGTCAAAATTAAATTTCTCATTTTCAAATGCAAGTGGGTTGATGTCAACAATGGTGTGATGATTGATTAGTTGTGATTTACATTGGTTGATCTGATTAGTACAAGTTTTGGAGATGAACCATTTATTATGGCATATCAAGTTAAACAAGTGTTCTATATTACCGATCAGGCAAATAAAATGTGGCCTGTAGCTCTCCAAGGAAAAAGGTCATTGATATTAATCAGAAAAGTCGTTCAATGAATGATTTTCTTGAGACTCCTTCTTTTTATAGGGGTCTACCAAAATTGAACGAAGAAGATGAAGCAGACAATGAACATGGCACAAGAAACGATCATCATGAAGGGATATAGGATGATATCCCTTTATAAAACTACTTTAAAAGTTAGTTAGCTAAAATAATTATCATGAACTATATTTGAAGTATGTATATTGTTATTGGTATATATAAAACTACTTTTTTTGATGTCGTCACAGGAAAATGAAAGATATAAGGTGTCTTAGTGTAGATGCCCTGAAGCTAACTAGTGATCATCAGCTTGAGAAGAGTGTGTATAAAGTATTTTGGCCATAATGAATAAGTGTTGATGATGATGATAAACTTTGTTTACATTTCAATTAGTTTGGGTCGCCTGAGAAAAGTGTGTATAAAGTATTTAATTTTGGCCATAACTTTATGATTCTGTCTTTGATTGTGAGTTTATTAGTAGTTGTTTGCCTTGCTCCTGTTTCGGCCAGCACTGTTTAAGTACAAGGGAGTTGAGTTTTGAGTCTCTAACATGTGGAGCTTAGATTGATTACTATTCCTTCTGTCTCTTAAGAATCTTTCATCGAATTGGAAAATGAAGGAAAATGCTTATCTATATAAGATGTTTGTTATAAAGTGTAAGAGAAGAATTTATTTGGATGTCGTTGAAATAACTGTTTGGTGAGTGAAATGTTTTAACAGGGAAAACGGCTTGTTGGGTAAATGTTTTAAATGGAATAATTTTTTTTAGAAAAAAGTCAACTTTTTAGACCTGTTCTTTCCACAACCGGTCTAAAAAGTACATTTAATACCGGTTTTCTAAAAAATCGATCTTAAAAATGTTACTTTAAGACCTATTTTTTAGACAATCGGTCTAAAGATTCGAACCTTTTAGACCGGTTCTTTCGAAAACCGGTCTAACAAGTTGAACTTTTTAGCCTGGTTTCTTTGATAAGCGGTCTAAAAATAATTATTTTTAGACCAGTTTTATAAATAATCAGTCTTAAAACTTTTGTTTAAGACCGATTCCTTAACCGGTCTAAAAAGTAGCGGACTTTTAAGACGGACTTTTAAAAGTGATTTTTCCACTTATGTATATGGCTCTTGACAATATAATAAAATAGAAAATAACAACTATATTGCCCCTTACCATTTAATAAGATTAAAAATAAAAAATATATGGCTTCTAGCCATATAATATCAAAAAACATTTTTACAAAAATCAAATTTATAGAGCTTCTAGCCATATAATAAGATAGAAAACAAAATTTATATGATTTCTAGCTATACAATTTCAAAATAAGAAATTAAAACTAAATGGCTTCTGGTCATTCAATAAGATAGGAAACAAAAGTGATATGGCTTCTAAGCATATAATATCAAAATAGGAAATCAACATTGTTATATGATTAAGAGGATTAGAATATATATATGGCTTCTGGCCAAACTAGAAAGTAACGACATCAAAAAGATAGAAAACTAGTGAAGAGGATTAAAATAAGATGAAAAATCATAAATGATCTTCAATCTTAGCCATGATACCCAATGTCTAAAACACGATAAAAGGGTTTTTTTAATTCTATATTATGACTCAAATTATCTCAGATAAATCAAATAAATGTAAGATAAACCAGAGAGGGATAAAATAAAGAAAATATTTGAGCAAGAGAAAACAATTCTCATTCAGCCTTCAAGGGTGCAAAATACATACATCATGCCTTCTATTTATATGGACAACTTTCCAGCGACAATTAAAATGATTCCATTATTATAGGAGATAATGGAAGGATAGTAGGAAATAACGGGAATATTGTCATTTATATAAATATTATATTCATAATATTTGTAAATTTATTAGGACTTCTCAAATAACTAATCCTTAAATATTTTTTTAATTATTAATTTTTTAGGAAATTGTATTTTAAAATTTTAGTCTCCTACTTAATGGCATATGAAAAGGGCATGTTCCAAAGCTATTTCATTCACAACTGGAGTACTAAAACATACAGAAGAAAAAATAACATATATAACATCATCATGGGATGTCTCTTCATTCACCCAGTTAGATGATTCCCACAACTCATGGGTTATATATTCCAAGGTCATTGCTGTTTTCTGGGACATACCTGATCAAACGAGCCACCGTCCGTTCTCATACAATGCAATTTTGTCTGACGTTAAGGTAGTATAAGAGCACTTGTAATGGAACTTTTTATATTCAGTTGCATTCACTTAATCTACATTGATTAATCTAATAATTTTTTCCCACTTTTAGGGTAACATTGTCCTTGCTGTCGTATGTTGTCAAGATATGGTTTGACAGTACTACGAGCCTAGGTATACGTTTGTCTTTAGGAGGTTCACAGTTGAACTTGGCTCTAACATTATCAACCATGCCATAAAGATAGTCATTGAACCCTTTCAATAATTAGAGTTGTATGCAAATGTCATCAGGACACCTCCATTAATTTTCCGACCCCAATGTGTCATGTTACTGACAACATACATTGAACCTAGTCTGATTAGTATGTCTCATTTTTTACATGTATGTTGAATATTGTTTTATCTCAAGACGATTATATAAGTTGTGGCTCTCTATTTTACTATTCCCTCAGATGTGGTAGGGCTTGTATTAGGACTTTATGGTGTCAATGATGTTTGTGTTGATGGGGTGACTCTGTATGAGTTCCATTACAAAATAAACGACTTTTAGCCTAAAAGTCACGGCTGAAGGTTTTCAGCGACGACTATTCCCACTATGGTTGAAAGTTTTTGCGGTGATAGTTTTTTCCACCACTAAAAGTAAACTTTCAGTGACAACTTTTGTGACCACTAAAGGTGACTTTTATCGGCGACATTTGTATGGCCGCTAAAACTATACTTTTAGTGGTGACAAGTCATTGTTTTTAAAAAAAATTACGCCGGCGGTCAATAGCCACCCATCAGTGGCCGCCCATGTCATTACTGACCAGCTATCATCTACGTCATCACCGGGGGGCCATATGTCACCTTGTGCCTCACACCTCACCTCGCATCACGTGTCGCCACCTCGTTGCATCATATTTGTGTGAAAACCAACTCTTTTATGGTCCCTCCAAGGCTTGAACTCAAAGACCTCTTTTTGTGTTCATGCCTTTTGCCACTCAGCGAGAAAGAGCCTGCTGATTATTATTGCAAAATAATATATATGTATAATATATATAACACAAACACAAATAAATATATATTATGAAATATTACTTATATTGTTAAATATTATATTTATTTTTTATTTTAATAATTATATCTATATATTATTTATAATATATTAATATATGTAATATATATATACATATATTTGTAAATATAAAAATATTAAGGTGTGTATATATATACTGATATAATAATTTAAAATTATTTTTGAATATATCAAAATAAAAATATAATTAATATCCTATTTTTAATTAAAAATGTATTAATTTTTTATATTTATTTAATTTATTAAGTGTCTATATATATAAATGAAGTAATTAAAAAAATCAAGTATAGGTCATGTGTATTAATTGATACATTTATGAAATAATTTATTTCTATTTTAATCTAATTATATAATTTTTAAAAAATATTATTAATAATTTTTTTACATTATGTCTTTTGTCTATAGTTTTTATTATTTTTATTTTTAATGATAACTTTATTAAAAAATATAGATTAAAGTCTATATGATTTATGTTTATATTTTAAGGTTGTGTTAAAAAATCACCAAACCTCATATAAATATGCTTAATATAATTTTTTGGATAAAAGTGTCATTACATTTAATTAATCTATAAAGATATATTGATGGGATGTAGGGAATAATAAATCTTGAAAAACTTAATAGACGATAGGTGGTATTATACATTAAATAATATTTAGTAAATTATGATTATTTTTAGGAGGTAAATAAAGTCCTTTTGCCAAAGTAAAATAATATTTGTAAAAACATATTCTCTAAACTTAACTCATGTTTGCTTCTACGTTTGAAAGTTTACCTAATAACCCCTTGTTCTCATATATATTTACCATCTGAATTAGCTATGTTAGTTTTGTTCACTAATTTATATTCTTCTCCTTTGAATCTAATTATTTTTCATCGATTCATCTTAATATGTAAGTATGTAAGAGAAGGAAACTTGTGGAGGGAGATCCCACACACGTGCAAATGTATTATTAGCCATGTAAATATTTGTAAAAACATATTCTCTAAACTTAATTCATGTTTGCTTCCGCGTTTGAAAGTTTAGACTTTACCTAATAACCCCTTGTTCTCATATATATTTACCCTCTAAATCAGTTATATCATTTTTGTTCACTAATTTTATATTCTTCTCCTTTGAATCTAATTGTTTTTCATCGATTCATCTTAATATATAAGTGTAAAAGAGAAGGAAACTTGTGTCGGGAAATCTCACACACGTGCAAATGTATTATTATCTTATTTTTCTTTATGGTAAATAACATATTTAGTGTTCTCAAATGTTAAATATTAAATTTAAACACAAAATATAAAAAAATAACATTGTCAATGATAAAAAAAATTGATAAGAAAATTCAGTTGAAAATTGACTTTCCGTGGCTGACAATCAAAGTCGTCATTGAAAGTATAGTTTTTGGCGGCAACATTTATTCGCCATTGAAAGTACCACTTTAAACGGAAACTTAATTGTCGTTGCTAAAAATCTAAGTTTCAGTGATGACTTTTCATTATATTGTCACTGCTAAAAGTCACATTAACTGTTGCTGCTGAAAGTCAAATCTTTAGCGGCGACTAAAACAGTCACTGTTGAAAGTGGTGGCCAAAAGTCAATTTTTTTGTAGTGAATTCAACTTCGAGATAATGGATGAGTGGTATCTTTTTATGCCACTATGGCTGAGAAGGCTGGAGCGTTTTTGTCTTTATCTTCAGATTAAGATCTTTTGTATATGATGAGTCATGTTAAAATGTTAGAGACTTCTTCATTTTACTCAAATGGTACCATTATCTTGATGTTGCATTGCATTTTAGGCAATGTAAGGGGCAAAATATAACAACATAATAATTGACACTTAGTAAAGATTGTAATTAAAAATGGTGAGGATTTTCTTTTCACGTCCATATAAAGCATTTGTTTATCTTTATTACAAAACCACTCCGATTGTATTGCTTAACAAAGTTTTATGGGAACTTATTGCTCAAACAATTTCCGCGAACAAAACAGATAATATCAAAGCATTTTTCAATCTCAATGTTTCTGTACAAAAATATTTTTTATGGCATTATCTCGATACATGATGACTCAATGAAGGATCGTTCAACTCACCAAAATGAAAACATAATCAAAATTTAGTCCCAGACCATTTGGGAATTTTAAATACAAAAGGAAAACTATTTTGTTCAAATAATTTAGAACCTTCTCCTAAAAAATTTTTAGGAGAAACTTTTAAATTATGTCAGCAACTCCCTCGGGTCCTTTTTATATACAACTTTCTCTCTCTCTGGCTTGGTTCTTTATATAAACACTTTCTCTTTGTGTCACAAAATTTAAACTACTTTTTCCTTATTTATCCCCTATTAAATACACATTTTTATATTAATTATCCCTCACTCACCACTAATTCTCTTTTATATACTCATTTACTACAAATTATCTCTCAAATTTTATACTTATACTTTCTCATATTTGTTACTCATTCTCTCTCCTATGATCTTTTCATAAATAGGGCATATTTGGTAGAAATATGATATTTTTGACATATTTATTCCTTTTAACTAATTTTAACAGCCAGTTTTTCAAGGAGCGTCTGGTACAAATATGTTTTAGAACATGCAAAAATACCAATGAACAATTAAAAAGGGGCATGCAGCACAAAAACCGTTCAATCTGTACTAACGCCGTTAGAGTTTTCTTCTCTTATAATTTAACGTCGTTAGTATGTATGGATTTAACGGTTTTTGTACTGGATGCCCCTTTTTAATTGTTCATTGGTATTTTTGGCCCTTTCTAAAACATATTTGTGCCAGACGCTTCTCAGACAAAACCCAGGCCTACGTCCAGTCCTCAGAGATCAAGATCTACTGAGATTTTCACTATTCTTCCAAGATTCAGTGGGCTCTTGGAATGCCGCAAAACAACAACCATCATTGAAAGGACTACGAGTAGAAATATTCTAACACTAGAAATTTCTCTCCCCTTTACGACAAATCTTACATGTAGAAAAACAAACCTATGACATTTCTCTTTTGCTTACGTATACAAGTCTAATGAGCAGCAACGTTCTCTCCTGCTTACACCACTGTAAGTCTAACGAGCAGCAACTTTCTCTACTGCTTATACATTGTAAGTCTTATGAGCAGAAAGTCCTACTAGGAATTCTCTCAACTGCTTCTCTCATAAGGAAATCTCCCCTCTCAAGGTCCCAGTACCTTGAGATCAAATGAAAATAGAATTTGAAGTGTATACAGACTCTCTTACAGAGCAAATATGATAATCACTAAAGAATGATATGAATACATTGAAAATATGAATAACAGAGACTCCAGAATTTGCTTGTGTGAATTCTTGCACTTCGTTGTTTTTTATGGTCTTTGGAGCTTTGTATTTATAGCCAGTTGATTTTTCCCGTTTGAATAATAATCATTGTGGAGTGGAGCATTTTACTGTGGAACGACATGTGTACGTTTGAAATCTTTGAACGCAGTAGGTAGGTACGTGCTCGGATGGTCATAATGATGTTGTCTGCCGTTGTTTGACTTCCTTTGTGCTTTTCTAATTCTAACGTTCAAACTCCTGTATCACATTTGTAATATATGTTAAACGACGTTATATAATAATAAGTAGAAATAGAATGAATAAATAACATTAAACCATATTCGGATTGAACGCTGTAAGACTGGTGCGTTTTGGCTTCTGGCAGAGTATCACTCAAGTGCTATGATGTCTCACTCAAGTACCATATTTTCTCCTTATGCTTCAATTTTACACTTGCACTTCCATGTGATTTTGAGAGAGTGCATTTTCACACTTGCGAGTGATGTGGGCCCTCACTTGAGCATAGGTCTCCTCACTCGAGCGCATCTTCATTTTACACTATGAGCCACGTCTATGGACAACACTCGTATCCTACTTTATCAAGAGTGGGATTTTGCATTTGCAGGTGATGTGGGTCCTCACTCAGGCATGCTTACTTCCACTCGAGTGAACAGAATATTCTTCTATAAGATGGTCTTTGTCTTCAGCACTTGCATTAGAATGGAGAGAGTTAGATTTCTCACTCGCGAGTACTGAGGTATCACTCGGGTGCAGACTCCTCCACTCGAGCATATTTTCCCTTTATGTACTTGGTGACTCTCGGGCAAACACTTGTGTGTGCTTAAGTGCAAAACAGTTGGATGCTCGAGTGTTAGCTCTATTGCTCAAGTGCATCAGTAAAACTGACAGCAATTGCTCTCTGTCAAACACTTTTTGTCCAACACTTGCATGTGCTCGAGTGCAAAATAGCTTGATGCTCGAGTGCTAGCTCTATCACTTGAGTGTATCAGTAAAACTGATAACAAACACTTCTAGACTTTGTGAAATACATTTGGTAACTTGGTATCTATTGTCTAGACTTGTAAAAATATAATTTGCACACAATAACCTTTTGTTATCATCAAAACTTGGAATCTAACAGATACATCTTGGTTATCCCTGGGTGAAGAGTATACCGGCTCTTGTGTACCACATCTAGGATTTTCTGCCTTAGATCAGCCTTTAGTGGAACACAAATTCTTTTCTTGTAATGAATTAATCCACTAGTTTACAATTCATAATCATGAGTCTTGCCTTGTTTGATTATGGTCTGAATGGACTGCACCCGATGATCATCTTGCTTCTGAGCCTATTAAATCTCAACCCTTAAATCACTTTCCCCTTGGTAAACACCATAATTAGCACAAAAAATTTGACTTGAGAGATTGAGATCCAGAAATCTTCTATAAGTTTCCCTTCTTGTATCATTATTTTTGCAACTAGCACCACCTTTTGACTAAGTGTATCCATAACGACATTAGCTTTACCTAGATTACATTTGATCTTCAGGTTGTAGTTTTTTAGCAACTCCATCTACCGACACTGTCCCATATTCAATTATTTCTGATCATACAAATACTTGAGACTCTTGTGGTCACAGTACAGTTCTACTATCACAATATACATGTAATGTTGCCATATTTTCAATGCAAACACAATTGCCGTAAACTCCAGATCATGAGTGGGATAGTTTATTTCATGAGGCTTTAGTTGTCGAGAGGTGTAGTCTACCACTTGTCCTTGCAGTATAAGGACACACCCCAACCCCTGCTTACTCACAATAATGTACACAACATAAGTCAAGTTGGGATCGAGTATAATCAACAATAGCACCATATCAACCTCTTCTTCAGCTCAGTGAAGCCCTTTTCACAATGTTCATCCCACTTAATCAGTTGATCGTTTTCACATGAGCTTGGTTATCAATAAGGCGGTATGAGATAAATTCTAGATGAATCTTCGATAGTAACCAGCAAGACCCAAAAAACTATGTATCTCAACAACAGTTTCTAGCCTCTTCTAGTTTAGTACTGCTTCCAATTTACTGGGATTCACTGAGACCCCTCCTTGTGAGATAACATAGCCCAAAAACTTTACTTCTGAAAGCCAAAACTCGTACTTGCTTAACTTGGCATAGAGTTACTTTTCACGTAAAATTTTCGCACTATTCTCAAATGATTCTCATGCTCTTCATTACTCTTGGAGTATATCAGAATGTTATTGATAAATACCACTATGAATTGATCTAGATACTATCGAAAGACACACTTTATCTAATCCATGAAAACAGTAGGTGCATTAGTCAATCCGAAGGGGATTACCAGAAACTCATAGTGCCTATACCTCGTTTTAAAGGCAGTCTTTGGTACATCATTAGCTTTCACTCGCAGCTGATGATAACTTGACCTTAAATCAATCTTAAAAAATAGATAAGAACTAGACAATTGGTCTAGAAGGTTATCGATTCTCAGAAGTGGATACTTGCTCTTGACAGTTATCTTGTTCTATTCTCTATAATCGACACATAGCCTCAGACTCCCATCTTTCTTCTTAACAAACAGTACTAGAGCTCCCCACGGTGAAATATTGGGTCGAATGAACCCTTTTTCAAGTAGCTCTTCAATTTATTTCTTTAGCTCCGTTATTTCATTTGGGACCATTTTGTATGGGGCCTCTGATATAGAACCAACTCCAAGCATAATTTTAATAAAAAATTCCACTTCTCTTTCCAGAGGAAACTCGCTAAGATCGTCTATAAACACTTCAGGGAACGCTTTTACGATGGGTATACTTGTCAGAGTTTCTTTTGTTTCTCCCTGCATGGAAAAAAATACCATATACCCTTGGCACCCTTTTCTAAGCATTTCTTAACTTTAGCCGTTGAGAGGAAGTTCATATGAGCACTCATATTGTCATTCTTCTGTAGAGTAGTATAAACTATTCTCTTTTTCCACAATCCAGCAACATATTTTTTGCCATCAACCAATCATAACCTACTATGACTTCTAATTGATAGAGCAGCGAAAAATCAAATAGACAATAGACTTATCCCCTCAACGATTATCACACAATTCAAACAAACATCAGCAGTCATAACCTTGACACTTATCAAATAGACAAGAGCGCTTGGGATTACATGTTCATAAATCAAATGGCAATTTATGAACATGTAATCCCAAGCGCTCCTCCCAATCATAGGCAATAAAGGAATGACTTGCACCCGAATCAAATAAACCTTACAGTAAACTACCATTGAGAAAGATTTTACCCTGAATCAGGTTGGGGGACTTTCGGGTGTCTTTATGTGTCATAGCGAACACCTGCCCTAATTCATAGGCCTTTGCTCTACCAGCGGTCACTTGCACTAACTTGCCCAAACACGTTCTACCAGTATATGCCTTCCAATAATGAGAGCATGTCCATACCGTTGGGGATTTCTAGGGCTCAGGATCTTCAGGTTGATAAGGCTTCTTACCGCTAACCTTAGCTGAGGACCCCTCACCCTTCTGCTTCAGAGAAGAAGTTCCCTTGTTGGCCTTACCACATCTGCTACCACCCTTGGTTGGGTTCAAATCCCTCAAATTATTTTCTATGATTATTCATTCCTCAGCTTTGTTAAATATAGTAAACTAGCGGGTGGCTAACCTTTTCCTCAATTCATGCCATAAGCCACAGATCAAATTATCGGAGCTATACTCCTTATCATCCATACATCACAGATAGGAAGAGTATTAGACTAGTCGAATGAATTGAGACGAGTAGTCATCAAAGGTCTCTGTATCACCCTACTTTGTAGATAGGAATTTTGACGTTCTTTTTGTCCTCACAGATCTGGGGAAGTACTTATCATTGAACTGTTCTTGGAACAGCTCCCAGATCAAAGGCTCATTTTGGGTTCGTAACGACATAGCAATATTCTGCCACCACCTGTCAGCATCTTTCTCAAGTTTGTAAATGGCCAATTATGCCTTCACCTCGGTCGAGCAATCTAACAACTCAAAGATCTTTTCAAGTCGAACCAGCCAATCATCTACCGCTTGAGGATCAAACCTTCCCCTGAATGCTGGAGGTAGATGCTTACAAAATTGTGAGACCCAGAACTGTAGATTTCTCTCGTTTTAAGCCGGCACCTCATGTGATTGTTGGCTCAGTTTTTGCCATTTCTTTATGAGTCGTCCCTTCCTATGTCACTGAACTCTATCTGCATGCTATTTTGCTTTCACCTCTCAAAGTTTGTCCCTTAATTCATATATCATATCTCACTGTTCCATTAGTATGCCCATTATCTATTGCATAGGATCAAGTAGATTGCCATTTATCTCTTCCCCCTTCGGTTCTACGCGTCTAATCTTTAGTCGAACCATAGCTTCTTTTCACTCTACAAATAATTCATCACATTAATCACATTAAATGTATACACCTGTTCCCTAAAACTAAGATAGGGAACTATGACAACTATTCTAGCAAAACCTATCCTTACCAAGAACTTTAGCTCTAATACCAAAAATGTAACCCCTTACCTTAAAAAGTTGTGATTATAGTTTGAAAATGTGTTATGAATTAAACGGGAGACTAACAGATAACTTAAAGCTCATTAAAAATTTTGGCTTTAAGACGGGGTTCGGTCTAGTGAAAAATTGATTTTTCAAAAACTTTCAAAACCTGTTTAATATGGTCTCACTGCCACTTTTTGAATCTATTTGGCCTGTTCAGTTCAGTTCCATTGGTAAATATCAGAGTACTTAAAATAATTTCCTGATGACTCTCGAGTCATATCAAATATCTAGTAGGGTCTACAAAAGTTTCTAACACCAGGGATTACAGAACAATATACAAGTTTAATCAAAAATCAATATATACATTGTTCCCAAAAATTGTTAACCAACATAAAAAGCTAAATCTCCTAGCCAGGAGAACTGGCCGCCTTTGGTTACATGCTTCTCCTTTAATCCGCTAGCCCTAGGTTTAGATTAATTATTGGAAAGGATAAGATTCAAATGAATCCTAGTAGTAACATTTCACTCACATGATATACAATAGCAAGCATGTAAGAAAATCACAAAGCAGCATCACAAAAGTATCCACAGCAACAATAACATCTGTCACCTTTGTCACATTAATGACAGCTTCCACAGCTGTATGCACATTCGTGAATTTCATTATCACAATAATGGTAGCTTTTGTTGTATTCACATAACAACAGCTTTCATAGTTGTATTCACAATAACGACAGCTTTCACTTTATTCACATTAGTCACAATTCAATGATAAGGACAAACATATAAAGCATTATACATGATATAAGAGAAAGAGTCACTATCTTGTTCTTTCCATTCAAGCTCGAGCACCGATTTCTCACACTTAGGGTAGAAGACAAGTCCTATTAATCATAATAAAGGATGACAAGTTATTCCCTATTGCAATTCTTAAATGAATCCAAAACACTTGGGTTTGGTTATCACTTGAGACCTTTAGGTGGCTACTAGAAGCTCAAACAAAAGCCTAAAGGGTTGAGGAGAACTAGACCAGAAACCACCTTTCAAAATTTCAAAGTGCCAGATTTTAGGGGTTGGCCGCGACCAAGACCCTCTCTGTTAGTGACCAAGAACTGGTTAGACACTTTTTGGATGTGGACTTCCTATGAGCTAGACTGTTTCTTAGCAGACTTCCAATGACTATACCTTTATGTACACATATCGACATGACACAAATTCTATATCATTTTAAAGCTTATTATGTCAACTACATAACTAAAAGTTTCACAAATTTTTGACATCATTTGCTATTTCAAAACACCATGCAAAGTAGCTCCCCTACATAGAATTGCTATTGCGCAAAACTTACAATTTTCCAGTAAATGGTTCCAAAGGTCCAATATTCACAACCTAAACTACTCCCACATAATTTTGCACATAGAATACAATAGAAAAATCAAAACAACCAAATTCTTACTCCTTTTCACATGTTAAGCTTTTGGGCAACAATTCAACTTAAACACTCTCTATTATCAACATTTCATATTTAAGAATCCAATAATTTCCATTACCCAAAACATAACACAAGACACCATTAAAACAATCAAAACACCATGAATCCTCTAAAACCCTATTTACACAAAAATAGGGCCATAATCCACAAGACAAGGTTCACAACTAATGATTACAATATATATATATATCAAAAGGTTACTTTTACTCACCTTTACCTTTCTCTAGCTTGTTCTTTCATTCTCCAACCACTAGCTTTTCTTGAGTACACAAAACACCTCCTCTTGAAAATCTAAAACCATAGGATTAAAGATTTCATCAAGAGGAATAAGATTGAACAAGAGGTTTTGAGCATTAGAGATCATCTACAAGGTCAAACTTCAAGTTGAAATCTTACCTTTCTCCTTCGTTTCTTTCTCTTTCCTCTTCCTTGGTTTGGTCGACTATGATAGCTTGAGAGAGAGAGAAAATGATAAAGATTCCCAAATTTTCAGTCCCCCTCACACATACTTGATCGATTTTGAGAGAGAAAGAGGGAAGAGAAAATAAGTTTGAGACTTTGACTCGATCCTATGGTATCCATGGTGCCATGTGTCAACACCCTAAGGCTTCTTCCAAATACATGCAACCATGTGATTATTTTGTCTAATTCCATTAGCCATTTAGTCACACTTCTTACTCTTTTAGTTAATAGCCAATTTCCACTTCAGTAGTTGATTAATTGGCCGATAAATTTCTTTCTTCCTGTTTTGCCCTTGACTATGGCAATTTCTATTGAATTACCACTTAACAAATTATTTCACTCGATTATCTCCTGCTATGTGCCCTCCCCCTCACTTTTACTTCAACTTAGGATTTAACACAATAATTGAGCTTAAATACAGGATTTGGGCACTGACTACTACTAATTTAGGTCATAATTCACATTGTATTCTTTGCAAGTGTTTGTCTAACATCAATTACATTCACTTTTGGAGTCATGAGTCCTTATAGATATATTGGGGCATTACATTGTGTTTTGTACATATTACAGAAGATGGCATACACCAAGCGTATATAAGTTTACATAGTGTATGATGGATAGAGTTACTACCTGGAATTACCCTTTCTTGCTCTACTATTGTTTGGTACTTTTGATCCAGCTCAGGCTATTTCAAATTCCTATAAATTAAAGTTACAAGTAATTAGTTATTACTTGAACTATTACTACCTTTAATCATAGTTTGTTGGTTATCTATCACGGTTTCAACAATTTCTGCACAGTACAGTTTCACTATTTTCTATAAAACTACTAGATTTTCTGTCAATTTTGGAAAATCATAATTAATTCTAGTAAATTCCAAATTGACTGGTACCAAAGCCTATATACAACTCTCTAAGTGTATTTTCATGGAAAAATACCTAAGGCTAGCCACTGTTATCATATTTTTCCCAAAAATTTTCCAAACCTCCCTTGTTCCAGATTCCCCTACAGAAACAGGCCTCAACTTTGAAAATAATTTCTTTTATTCTACTAGTTCAAAAACTATGATACACCTATCAATTTAAAGCTCTACATATCTACTTTAATCATACCAAATTTCATAATATTTGGACTTGGTTTGTCTAACGAAATTTATTACACAATCAAACTGCCTCCAGTGAAACACATCAAATGGCACTTACTCCTAACTTAAATAAATTCTAAATTTGCATACAAATTTTCAAAAATCATGAACACATGCATTCCTACACAATTTTCTCTTCTAAACACAATGGAATCATCAAATTGATGAAATTCCAAACCCAGTAGGACAAAAATTCCTATGGAGAAAATCTGGAAAATTTAAGGGAAAATGATTTCTTTTGATTTTAATCCATAACCACCTTGTTTACACCCCTAATTACTTGTTTAATCACTTAAACAAATTTTCCATATAATTATTCCAGATTTGGATAGCAGCTCCCCTTAGGGTTTACGCATCCTAATCATCAAAATAAAGCCAAAACAACTACAAAGCAATAACAATCACCAGCAACCATCAAGATTCAACAAGAGGAGCAAGGTTTACTGTGATTGGCTTTGTTCTCTCTTTCTAGCCACTAAAACTGTGTCCTCTTCAACCTCTTCCTCTTGAATTTTCTCTTGCTATATAGGTATTTTAAGAAGGAATAGAGATTAGAAGAGAGTTTCCAAACATTTAGAGGCAAGAACACACCAATTTTACTACCAACTTACCTTGATTTGGCTTCTTGAACTTCTTGTCTCTCACTTGTTTTTGCTTCTTGAAGACACTCTCTCTCTTGCTCTCTTGGTGTTGGACAAATATGGAGTCTTGAAAAGGGATAAGAACTCTTTAAAATATCCCAATTCCACCTCCTTAAGGTATAATATTTTATTTGGAAATAACATGTGCCATGTACTTTATATGATCTTCTTTTTCTCTTTCCTTCTTTACTTATACAAATGTGTGCCTCTTTTTAATGCAAGTGATCATCTTTTATCTAGCCAACAATTGTTGACCAAAAATGGCACAAGAGAAAGAGAAAAAGGCTTCTTGAATTTTCATATTTGCCTTCTTACTTTAGTTGAAAGTGTTGACCAAAGTTCTCACCTTTTTGTTTGGTCAAATATGTTTTTCTCTTGGCTCTTTTATTGTAACCAAAATATGACTCTTGAGAGCATTAAAAGAGCTTCTTGATTTATTACAATTTTATCTCTTCAATTGCCTACCATTTTTTACTTTTCAAACTTCACTTTACTTGGCCAAAATTGCTTCACCTTGTGGGATATGTATCCCAACCACTAATGTCCCTTTGCCTCCTACTTTTGGGACGTCCAAGACCATACAAGAAAGGGAAAATTATGGGCTTTGGATTAAATCTAGCTAAATGACTATTTTACCCATACATTTTTGCCATTTTCGCACTTTACTGGAGATCTGGTAGAATTTTCATCAAACTTTGAAAATTCATATATTTATTTATAGAGATTTAATTGGTGAGGTTCTAAAGGCTATGTGACCCTTATTAAGTCTAATTTTAGGGAAAAATATAGCCTTTAGCAAAATGGAAGCTCATAATTCCCAGAATTTCCATTTTTGGATGATGTCACATAAACTTGCCAGTTTCACTGGGCCAACTTTAAAATACATAACTCTTTGTGTACAATTTCAAAAGACTTTATATGCCCTATCGAATTAAAGCTTGATAAGTGTAATATCCTAAGTAGTAATTTAGGGTTAATGGCTTCAAAAGTGATGTAATTAATGTTAAGCAAACACTTTTGGAGAATGTGATTAGAATTTTGATCTAAATGTGTTAGAACCAGTGCCTAAACCCTATATTTAAGATAAATTATGGGTTAATATTCGAATTGGGTGAAAACATAGGGGGGCGCATGGTTGTGATAAATGAATGATATAAAAGTGTTTGATGATGATTTAATGTACATTATGATAACCAGGGGCAAAATGGTAAAGTTACCGACCAATTGGTCAATTACCAAAGAGGAAACTCATTGGTAATTTGAAGATCAAAGGTTGAGATTTGATGTATTAGGGTGGAATCATATGTAGAGGTTGAAGATCAAAGGTTGAGATTTGATGTATTTGGGTGGAATCATATGTAGAGGGGTTATGTTAGATTATGGAGGGAAGCACAAGATCATGACATATGGCATTATTTGGACCATTGGATTTGGTCAAATGTTCAAACATTTTTCCCACTCTCTTTTCTCCCTCTATGGTCAGCCAAATGGTCAAGGAAAGGGCCAAAAATCTAATTCCCATAATCATCTTTACCTTCTCTATCTATCCTCAATTGTCATCCAAATCTAAGCAAGAAAGAGAAAAGAAAAGGTAAGATTTTAACTTGTGGGATGCTCTCTTTAGCTCAAATGGTTTTCATTAATATTGTTTAGAGGTTGAGAACTTTATTCCTATGGTTTTAAAATTTTGAAAGGTGGTGTTTAAGTGCTTGAATAAATTTAGAAGTTGGAAAATCAAGGATTTGGTCTTAACAAGTTGAAAAGTGAGAATTTGTGACATTTTGGTATATTTGTTGTGATTTTTGGTTAATTTTTGATATTTGTGAAATTTGCCCTAGTTTTAGTGTCAACTTGAAAGGAATGAATTGGATAGGGTATTGTGGAAGAATTGGTGGTATATTTTGTGTTTGAGTGATTAGAGTTTGTTTGGAAATTGAAAGGGGAAAGTTTGGTTTTAGGATGGTTTGTTTGCAATGTGTGGATCCAAAACTAAATTTGTTGTTATGATGTGACTTTGGGTGTTTTGAGGTTACTAATAGGTTCCTTATGGAATTTTGTGTGGGAATGAGCTTTGGTATGAATTTTAGGACCATTGGAACCATAATTGGTAAGTTTGGAGAAATTCTAACAGCAGCTTTGTTTTGGCTTCTGATAAGCCTCACTCAAGTGCAGCAGTATATCTCCTCTTTTCCTTTAACGTTTTAATAGAATTCTCAAGCAAAGTACAAGGGTGTACTTCCTCACCTGCGAGTGATATGAGTCGTCACTCGAGTGAACTTGGTCTCACTCAAGTGCGGGAGTAGGTTTCACCTTAGAGTTCCTCTCGGGTAGTCACTCTCTGCACCTCACTCGATGTGACTCGGGTGAAAAGGTGTTATCACTTGAGTGCCAAGAATAGTACTCGAGTGAACTTCCTACTCTAAAGTCTTCTATGCTCTCAGGTAAACACTTTCTATGCCACACTTTGTGGGACTCAAGTGAGCCTGAAGCTAACAATCGAGTGTTGTCCTATGTGCTCGAGTACTGTGAGCACTTTTTGTCCTGGTTGTCGCTCTCTTTCATGCACTCACAAGTGTGAGCTATTCTCACTCGAGTGCAAGACATCCATCACTTGAGTGAGGTTTACTTCACTCAATTGAGTCAGTCAAAAATCAATGTTTATCTTTCGAAAGAGGGATCTTTGGGGTTGTTTCTCCCAACCCTTTAGGTATGTTCTTAGGCTTCTACTAGCCAGCTAAAAAGTTTAAATGATAACCAACTTTAAGTGTATGAAATTAAGAACTTAGAAAAGAGATTGATTGGTCATCCTTGATTTGGTTTATAGGGTTCAATATTTGCCCTACTCGTGAGCAAACCAAGCTGAGTCACGTTAGGAAAGAACAAGGTAGTGACTTCTTCTCTTATATTGTATATGATGCATTGTATGTTGATTGATCATTGTATTGTGAAAGCCAGAGTAGCTATGTGATTTCCATAGAGGCAATGTGAGATGTGAATGCTGGACAGGCAATATGAAAGCTAGAGTGGCTATATGCATCATTAGAAAGGCAATGTGATATGTGTATGCCAATGAGGCAACATGTATGTGTGACAGCTTGTATATTGTGTTTGTGTTGCTGTATTGTGTGATGATTTACTTGCATGTTATGTGATTATATGTGGTATGAGTGATTTATTACCATTGGGATTCTTGTGAATCTCATTATTTCCTTTGACTAACCTTTAGATAGGGCAAGTGGTTCTAAGGAAAAGCGAGCGACCAGAAGTGGCTAGGACCCTATAGGGATCATAATTTGTATTGTTGGTTATCTATTTTGGAATGGGATTACTATATGTTCTTTTTGGGATATAAATAATATTTTGGAACTTGAAACCCTTAGTAAATATATATGAAACCTGGGGGTCACCGGCACTTTGCTATTCACTCTGATATACTCAAATCTAATTAACTACACATGTAGTTATACTTGGAATTTGAAAAATTGAGACCGGGGAAGGGATGAAGTTTTGAAAGAATTTTGAAAACCCTATCGAAAGGAAGGGATTAGAAATGAAATTTAATTATTCGTCAGTCCCTAGTTCATTTAAATCATGCATTTTTGAATTATAATTATGCAAATTAAGGCAGGGGTTACAATAAGTCTATTTTTATTATGGAAAATTTCACAGGCATTGGACGTTATTTGCCTATTTAAAATATCACACAACTAGACACCACGTAGGAAAAATACACTGGCAGCAAGGTTTACATTCCTGGGACTCTTGCTAAACCAGAGCTTAGCAGTCCACTTGATTTAGGCTTATTCTCAAGCCTCTAATCCTAAAATTCAGGAATTACATAACTTCTTGAGATAAGGATACCTTCGATCAGAGCAATAGGTTGAAAACTTCTTGTAACAAGAAAGGAAACTTTGATCAGAGCAATAGGTTGACAACTTCCTATAACAAGAAAGGAACCTTCAATCAGAGCAATGATTTTTCCAAAATAGTATAACTTCATAAAAGCAATTTAGTGTCACCTTGAATGCTTTATTGTGTCATGATTTTATAAGGGCAGCCTAATCGGATAGGTTGAACACTGCAACAAGAGAGGAACATTCAATTAAAGCAAAAGGTTTTCTTAAAAAACATCACGACTGATGTCAAAACCTAGCTAGGAAACACGAAGTGAACGCATAATGGATAATGCAAAATGGATACGGGAAATCATACCTACAAATAAGGAGAACATATCACCAAAGGAGTGTGACCTAGCTAGGGCTTACGAATGAAAAATCGAGTTAGGGCAAGTGAAAAAAATTTGCGCATAAGTCACTAGGATAAGTGTCAATTGTGGTTTGACTGAAAATGACTTTAGACAATTGGAAAAGACAACAGGAGTAGTAGGTTACGATGTTAGTCAGTTTCGTTCGACCAAACTAAGTGTCAAGTGTATTATGTTTCAAATGTTTAAATATAAGAGGAATGGTAGGGGTTTTTGGGTTATCGTTCTTAAGACTTTACATGAAGGTTCATTTGTAATAACTATGAGGTATGTTATTTTTTGAGAAGCCTATAGGTAATGGTTTTATTGTAAGAAATATTATTTATTTGATTACATTTATCTTGGTTCCTTGTTAATAACCATGAGGTATGTTATATTTTTTTAACTTTTTTTTGTGCTACTACTGCGCATATAATTACATTTTTAATTTTTTTTAAAATATAAAACTAAAAAATATCACCCTATAGTGATTAGTTGCTTGATAGATGATCTGAGGTTCATTGCTAATTTTGAAACTTTAGTTTTCCTTAAGCTAATTTCAGAACTTTGGTTTCCTTAAATTTGAAGGAAACTAAAGTTTCAAAAATTAGCAACATACCACATATCATCACAATACACATCACTAGAGGAGCGGCATAAATCATATGAGAGTATGTCAGGATCATGGTGGCCAATCTCATACTCATCAATAATGAGATTAGCCTTCCTGTTCATACTCGATAAATATCTTAGCAGCCTCCTCACAACATGGTCAATGCTTTCTACATGCAGCATCATTGCCTTCACTTCAAGGAGTAGAGGGTGTGGAGGTGGAGGCAAATGAGGATGTGGAGATGGAAGTTAGGGAGTCGAAGCATGAGGAGAAGAAGGAGGTGGAGGTTGTGGTGGAGGAGGATGACATCGAGGATTTTCTGGCAAGTCTACAACATGGCATCTCATCTTGGTGATTGAGAGAATAGAGGAGGACAATAAAAATATAGTACAAAAAATATAAGGAAATAGGTGGTTTAAAATGATTGAAAGCGACAGGTTCGAACCATCATTGCACACAGTAGAAGTTGAAAATGAGCATTTGCGGGCAGTAGCAGGTAATGAAAGGATATTTGGTTCTCGTTCCTATAACTGAAGAACAAAGAAGCACAAAGTACTATTAGGGAAGAGGAATGGTTTTGACTGTTTAGTTGACGATTGTTAAATAAAAGATGTTATGTTATTGATGTCACTAATATAAAGTTGGAAAACAAAACGTTTATTGTTTTATGATAGTTTTTACATAGGAACTATCATTATTTTGAGAAAATATATGATGGTTCTAATTACAATCATTATGTATTTGCATGGTATTCTAATAAGTGATAGGTGTTACTTAATAACCATTATGTATTTGACATGGTTTTTAATAATTTTGGTGGTTGATTATGCAACCATTTTTTTACAAGAAAAAACAATTTAAATAAACAAACTAAAATTAAAAAGTTATGGAGATGTTTTAAAAATTTGATGCATCATCAAATTCTTCCTTCTCTGGTAACTTGTCTACACCTTCTCATTCATAGAGTGAATGAGAGGGGTTAGTTCCTTCAAGCATTGGTCCATGCGTCCTTGCTCTTATAGGTAAACTTTGACCATAAGATGGAGCTTATAGGTCACATAGATGCGAGCCCTTCAATGCTTGTTGGTGGAAGGAGTTCATCTTTTGTTTTTTTCCCAAATGATGAATCAGAATTTCTCTTGCATTTGTCTATGATTTTGGTGATGAACAAAATCTTGTAGTTGGCTGTGAGAAGTTGAAATGGAAGTTGACAAGTAAAGTTCAATTTTCAAACGTTTACATTGAGAGGGTTTCGTGGATTATCGAGCTATTCTGTCCTTTAGTTTTAATGATAATTATATTTTATAAATGGTGAAAGTTGTTTCTTAATAACTGTTAGGAACTTGAAATGGTATTCTAATAAGTGACGCATTTTATTTACTAACCTTTATTTATTTAACATATTAGGTTGCATAATGAACCACCATTTTACAGAAAAAAAAAATAAAAAGTTATAGAGATGAAAGATCAAAGGCATCATTAAATTCTTCATTCTCCAGTAATGTGTCGACCTTCTAGTTCATAGAGCCAATGAAAGAGGTATGTTTTCATTTAGTAAAGGGTTTCTATAATATCCCAAAATTCATTCACCAAAAGTCCCATGTATATTTATTATAATAAATGAAGTAAAATGGTGAATTTTGGTACACTTGGCATGAAAAAAATACCCCTACAAGAGGCTATACGGAATTGTGGCCAAAACAAGGCATAAAGTATATATTAGTCTTCCAAAAAGGCTATTCACTACTACAAAAAGCTCGAAAGGTGACGCACATTTTTTGGCCCTTCTTTAAAGAAGTGCCACAGTTGCCTTTTTTTCCTTTTCTATTTTATTTTTTTTTTAATTTTGGGTACCAACTGTGGCGCCTGGTGGATCAGGTGCCACAGCTGGTTGGCTCAAGTGTGGCGCCTACCAAGATAAGCACCACACTTGGGAGCTATTATAAAAAAAAATTACACTAGTTGTGCCGCCTGGTTTCCCAGGCGCCACAGCTAGTTATATTATACAAAAAACTTTAACTAGTTGTGGCACTTGGGAAACTAGGTACCACAGCTAGTTATATATTAAAAAAAATTCACCAGCTGGCCACCACGTGACTAGCTGGTTTTATGTTAAAAAAACTTTAACACCAACTGTGGCGCCTGACCAACCAGGCGCCACAGCTGGTTCTTATATTAAAAAAAATTTAACCTCTTAAATGGATAGCGTAATCCACTCCCCACCAATCGCAATTGCCCCCACCCCCACCCTTATCTATTTTTTCCCTTTCCCGCATGTGGCCCCTCCTTCTCTTTTATTTTGACTCCCACTTTAATTATTTCCTTCTCTCTCACTTTCCCTTTCTCATCTTGCCGTGGATGTCGCCCCCTCCCTCCATTTCCTGTCATCTTCCCACTTAACAACACACCCACACGCACATACTTCTTCATCATCAAACCTACTTATTTGTTTTGTTTCAACTGTCACCAACGGGCAACATGGTCCCCCACTCACTGCACTGATCAATTAAGCTGTAAGTTCAACGTACTTCTTCTTGTTTTTTAATTGGCATATAATTTCTGTAATTTTTTATTTCAAATTAATAGTAAATATTAGGCAGACGTGTGTGAGTGTTTTATATATATCCTATTTCTAATATTCCTATATGGAATCCACCTGCTCAGGCCATTATTATTTCGTATTGGGAATTTGAGACCGTTGTGAATATGTTTGAAAAAGTTTTTGCAAATCCGATTATTGGGCAAATGAGTATCTTATTAAGTCCCAATTTCATTATGGTCTCTAATTACAACTTAATTATGAGTTTAAGAACTTAATCTCGGCCTAAGGTGGGAAGGGGGTTACATTTGTGGTATCAGAGCTGTAGTTCCTGGCAAGGTGAGCATTTGCTAGGATAGCTCCTTAGTTGACCTTAATCCCTTGAGTTTAAGGTAGCTTAATGATTGATAAATGCTTGTTGCGTATACACATGAGTATTTCTACTAATTGTAGATTGAGATGAATGCTATGGATTATGTGTATACATTGACTAAGGTACTGACATGGTGAATCATTGTAGAGTAAAGGACAACATGGTTCACCCTAGAGGCAGACAAGGGGATCCAGATGTGGAGGAGTTGAATGGCAATCCTCCTGACCCAATGCAAGAGATGATGGATCTCGTGCGTGAACAAAGAGATATGATCCGTGAGCTGAGAGAAGAGCTCCAGGAGGAAAGGGCCAAACATAATGAGGAAAGGGCCCAGTCGACTCGTGAGGAGACTCAAGCAGAGACTCATCATGAGGAGAAGCTGAGGGGTCCAATCGGTCCCATGAATCCCTACCTTACACAGTGCCCAATCAAGAGTCTCAAGGGGTACTGGTTCGTGAGGGAAGAGGCTTACAATACTGGGTCTCTGAGTTTTGCAAGCATCTACCTCCAGTGTTTAGGGGGAGGTTTGAGCCCCAAGTTGCTGAGGACTGGTTAAACCGGCTAGAGAAGATCTTTGAGGTCCTCGAGTGCTCTACGGAGGTGAAGGCGAAGCTAGCTGTGTATAAGCTAGAGGGGGACGCAGACCGGTGGTGGCGGAATATCGCCATGTCACTTCGAAGCCGGAATGTGCCATTGACTTGGGAAGTGTTTCAAGAAAAGTTTAATGAGAAGTATTTCCCCAAGTCGGTGAGGTTGGAGAAAGAGTCTGAATTCTTGGCTATCAGGCAGGGAGATACCGAGAGTTTTGATGAGTATTTTTCCCGTTTTGTCCGACTATCTCGGTATTCTACACATCTCCAGGAAAAGGATGATGAGGAGTGGAGCTCTGATATGCTTATCAGGGGCTTGAGGCGGGAACTGAAGAAGAGATTAGCCTCTCACCTATTTACTGACTTCAACAAGGCGGTGGAGCAGTGTAGGATTGTTGAGAACAATCTGAGGGATTGGTACCCAACTAAGGGTAAAGACAGTTGCAGTGAGCCTAGCAAGGCTAACACTTCCCAGAAGCGTAAGGGACAAGGATCCTCATATGGGGGTGGTAGCAAGAAGCCCTATCAACCTGGGGGTCGTAGTGACCAGAGACCTCCAGCAGGACCGGTGTGCAATCAGTGCAGAAAGTATCATCCGGGAAGAACTTGTGCTGGGGAGGTGATTTGCTTCAATTACAAGCAAGTGGGTCATGTATCTTTTAAGTGCCCATGACAGCCGACAGAGCAAAGGCCCAGAAATCAGGGTCGAGTGTTCGCCATGACGCATGAGGAGGCCCGGAAGTCACCAGAGTTGATCCAAGGTAAAATTCTTCTCGGTGATAATGAGTTAAATGCTTTGTTTGATTCTGGTGCAAGTCATTCGTTTATACCTTATGACTGTGTAAAGCGCCTGGGATTACATGTGCATAGACTACCATTTGATTTGGTCGTGTCGACGCCGATGGGTGTCAAGGCCGTGGCGGCCGAAGCTTGCTTAAATTGTGTAATAGTTGTTAAGGATTGGGAGTCTACAGTTGATTTGATCTGTTTGCCACTCCAACAACTAGAGGTCATTTTGGGTTTTGATTGGTTAAGAGAAAATGATGTATTGCTTGATTGCGGTAATAAGAAGGTAACCTTCCGTAATGTACAACGGGATAACAATGTGAATGCCAGTTTGAACTTGCTTTCAACGGCTAAAGCTGAGAGATATCTTGAGAAGGGATGCCAAGGGTATATGGTGTTCTTCTCTATTCAGGGAGAATCAATTGAAGCTCTAGAGAGTATACCTGTTGTAAATGAATTCCCTGAGGTATTTCCAGAGGATCTTAGTGGATTGCCTCCGGAAAGGGAAGTAGAATTCCCAATTGAGATTGTGCTTGGAGCTGGTTCGATATCGAAAGCCCCATATCGTATGGCCCCAAATGAAATGGCGGAGTTGAAGAAGCAAATTGAAGAATTGCTTGAGAAAGGGTTCATCCGACCCAGTGTATCACCGTGGGGAGCTCCAGTATTATTTGTGAAAAAGAAAGATGGAAGCTTGAGGCTTTGCATCGATTATCGAGAACTTAACAAGGTAACTGTTAAGAATAAGTATCATCTTCCAAGGATTGACGACCTGTTAGATCAATTGTCTGGCTCGTGTGTATTCTCTAAGATTGATCTAAGGTCGGGGTATCATCAGTTGCGTGTGAAGGCGGCGGATGTTCCGAAGACTGCTTTCAAAACGAGATATGGGCACTATGAGTTCCTTGTAATGCCCTTCGATTTGACGAATGCACCGGCGGTATTCATGGATTATATGAATCGCATCTTCCGACAGTATCTGGACCGGTTTGTGGTTGTGTTTATTGACGACATCTTGATCTATTCCAAGAGTAGGGAGGATCATGAGCAACACTTGAGAATTGTGTTGAGAATTTTGCGAGAAAAGCAACTCTATGCCAAACTGAGCAAATGTGAGTTTTGGCTTACGGAAGTGAAGTTCCTTGGCCATGTGATCTCTCGAGACGGGGTATCAGTGAATCCCAGTAAGGTGGAAGCAGTACTTGATTGGAAAAGGCCAGAAACTGTTTCTGAGATTCTCAGTTTTCTGGGTCTTGCTGGTTATTACCGGAGGTTCATTCAGAACTTTTCGCGTATTGCATTGCCGATGACCAAGCTCACGAGGAAGGATCAACCGTTTTTGTGGGATGAACGTTGTGAGCGGAGTTTCACTGAGCTGAAAGAGAGATTGACTACGGCACCAGTGTTGATTATACCTGATCCCAGTGAGGCTTACGTCGTGTACAGTGATGCGAGTAAGCAGGGGTTGGGGTGTGTCCTGATGCAGTAGGGACGTGTGGTGGCCTATGCCTCTCAACAGCTGAAACCGCATGAGATGAACTACCCCACTCATGATCTGGAGCTTGCGGCAATTGTGTTTGCATTGAAAATTTGGCGTCATTACCTGTATGGTGTGACAGTGGAACTGTACTGCGACCACAAAAGTCTCAAATATCTATATGATCAAAAAGAGTTGAACATGAGACAGCGTCGGTGGATGGAATTACTGAAAGACTATAACCTGGAAATCAAATACCATCCGGGTAAGGCTAATGTCGTTGCGGATGCTTTGAGTCGGAAGTCGGTGCTAGTGGCAACAATGATGATCCAGGAATGGAAACTGATAGAGGATTTTCGGGATTTAAACCTCTCGAAGGATATTCTATGTGCCAGTTATGGTGTGGTCCAAGGGGAGAATGACCTGAGGACTGAAACTGAAGAGGCTCATATGCATGATGATCTAGCCCAGTCGATTCGAGCTAAGATTGAGCGAGGAGAGACTCGGGATTACGACCTATCATCTAGTGGGCTGGTGTGTTACCAGAAGAGAATCTATATCCCACTGAAGGCTGAGTTGAGGTTGAGAATTCTTGTTGAGGCTCATAAGAGTCAGTATACTCTTCACCCCGGTATGACCAAGATGTATTACAACTTGAAGGCTATGTACTGGTGGCCAGGGTTGAAGAGTGATGTGACGAAGTATGTGGCTCGGTGTCTTACCTGTCAAAAGGTGAAGATTGAGCACCAGAGACCGCCAGGTTTACTTCAGAGTCCAGAAATTCCAGAATGGAAGTGGGAGAGTGTGACCATGGATCTAGTGGTGGGTTTGCCCAAGATCAAGAACTATGATGCGATCTGGGTGATTGTTGATCGACTCACGAAGTCTGCGCCCTTCATACCTAGCAACGCTAGCTATTCTCCTGATAGGCTGGCTGAGATTTATATCAAAGAGATTGTGAGACTCCATGGTACACCGAAGAATATAATCTCTGATAGAGATCCTCGGTTTACTTCGAGATTCTGGAGGGCTCTACATGAAGCTATGGGTACTCAATTGAGGTTTAGCACAGCCTATCATCCTCAGACCGACGGACAGTCAGAGAGGACTATCCAAACTTTAGAAGATATGCTGAGAGCATGTGTCCTAGACTTCAAAGGAAAGTGGGACTACTATCTTCCATTGGCTGAGTTTGCATATAACAACAGTTATCATGCGAGCATTCAGATGGCTCCGTATGAGGCGCTATATGGGAGAAAGTGCCAGTCACCGTTGTGCTGGTCAGAGTTGTCTGAGAGGAAGTTGTATGGGCCGGATCTTGTTGACCAAACCGCTGAGCAGATCCGAGTTATCAGGAAGAGGCTCCTTACAGCACAGAGTCGTCAGAAGAGCTATGCTGATAAGAGGAGAAGACCTCTTGAGTTTGAAGTGGGGGATCATGTTTTCTTAAGGGTGTCTCCGGTTACAGGCATCGGGAGGGCGATCAAGAGGAAGAAGCTAAGTCCGAGATACATTGGTCCATTTGAGATTCTGGCACGAATCGGACCTGTAGCATATCGAATAGCCCTACCCCCGAGTTTGAGTAGATTGCATGATGTGTTTCATGTCTCACAGCTCAAGAAGTACCAACCAGACCCTGAGCATGTCATTGAGTATGAAAAAGTGGAATTGCAAGATAACTTCACCTATGCGGTAGAGCCAAAGAGAATCATCGATCGAGAAGAGCGGAAGCTCAGGCATCGAAGCTTACTGTTCGTGAAGGTGGTCAGGAAGGGAATGTCTCCAAGGGAAGCCACTTGGGAGGCGGAAGAGGACATGAAGAAGAGATTTCCTGATTTTATGCCCCATGATGTGTAAGAAATTTCGAGGGCGAAATTTATTGAACGAGGGGAGAATTGTAATATCCCAATTTTTGATTATGGGTTAATCATGATTATTATGGATAATTATGAATTTAAATGGGATTATTAAGTGTTTTATGACTATATTAATTAATGTCATAATTAGTGGAAATTGGAAATATTGGTGCACCTGAGTGGTATTTAAGATCAAGGGTTGTGATTCCTTGACCGGGGGTCGGAATCCTATGTGTTGTGATGTGGTGAGCCCATTGTGGGAATGCATGAGATGTTAACAAGTGGCAATATGGGGGTGGTTAGATATGAGCACATGAGGACAAATGATCACTTTTTGCCTTCCTCCTCTCCATCTCATTTCTCTCTCTCGTGCTCCCTCTCTCATTTCTCTCTTCTCTCTCTAGTCCACCATTGTTGAAGGCAAGGAAAAGAAGAAAGCTTGATTTTTGGGTAAGTAAATGCCTTCCTTTGCTCAAACTCCCTTCATTAAAGTTGATCCTTGAGTAATGGGCTTCATTTTGGTGTGTGTAGTTTGGTCATTTGGTTGTGATTTGTGCCACATGAAATTTGATTGTTGGAGAATCAAGAACTCCCTTTGAGAAAGTTGATAAGGTGAGTGAGACCTATCTTTCTATCTAAGTTTCATACCATTTGAAATACTTTGAATTTTCTGGAATTTTGGGCTCATTTTCGAAAATGAAGGCCATTAGGAGTTTGGTATGTGTTTGGTATGGAATTTGTATGTTTGGAATGCATTTTGGATAGATAGAATTGATTGGGTTTGAAATTGCTAAGTTTGGAGATTTTGGGAGTTTAGTGTTTAATGTTACCCAAAACCAAAACATGATAATGGAATAGGATTTTGGTGATTTTGGCATTCCCATTGAATTCCTTGAGTGATTTTGTGTGGGAATGAGCTTGGTTGTTGATTTTGGGTTCACTAAAATCACTTGGGAAAATTTGGAAAGTTGACTGGTTTGAGCTCTGTTTCGCACAGTCTGTTTGCACGAGCGTTTTGAGTGACCAAATGGTATTGGAAAATTATGAAACTTTCCAGTCTTAAATTTCACATCCCAAGCTTCAAAATGGACATATATTTTATGTCATTTCGTTTAGAATTCTGTGAGATATGGTTGTCCAAAGTTTGGGATTGAAACAGAACTCTGTTTTGGAGTAGTGGTTAGTTTTTGGTGATTCTGTATTTGTGTAGTGATTAAGGGCTATATTTTTTCTTGAAAGAGGACTCATATACCTTTCATTTGGCTTTGGAATCACCTTGTTTCGATTTTTCTAGAATTAGTTATGGTTTTTCGAAGTTCAGCCCAGAGTCAGGAAAACTTCTGGGCCGCAGCCCAAGAGTGGCTGGCCGCTGCCCAAACCTTTCTGGCCTGTTTTGGGCCGCGGCCCACGAGTGGCGGGCCGCAGCCCAAGGCCTTCTGACCATGTTTGGACTGCAGCCCAAGGAATGGTGGGCCGCGGCCCAACCCTGTGCTTTGGCACTTTGTGTTATCGAAAGGGGATCTTTAACCTATTGTTTCCCAACCTTTTAGGGCTTTTATTAGAGGTATTTGGGGCCTCTTAAGAGTCAATTATGATAACTAAAATTAAGTGTTTCAAGTTAATTAAGTCTTGGAATAGAACGTAACTCTTCATCCCTAATCATGATTCTAGGATACGACATTTGCCTTCCTCGGGAGAGACCGGCGCTAGGACACGCCTGGAAGGATCAAGGTAGTGACTTTTCTCTCATATCTTGTATGATGTTTTGGCATGCATAACTTATTGTTGAATTTTTGAAATGTGTGCCATGGTCCATTACGGCGCGAGCAGGTCAGCGTGAGCCGTATAGGGAGTGACAGTGGTCATCTCTAGTTCGGCCGTTGGACTGCCGTCGTAATCGACATGGATCTTTGTGAATCCGACCCGTGGGGCGGCGTTTGTGAAACCAGCCGTGGGCTGTGTGTGTATCTTACCTATGTGGCTTGCGTGATGAAATACTTTATATGGATCCCAGCTGTGGTGAATTATACTGTGTTGATTGTTGTGATGCAAAACAACATGAGCAATTCAGCGTGAGCAATCGTCAGGGATGGCATGTGCCATACTATCCATTGCCGTTGTAACTGCCGTTGTAGTTGCTTGTTGTTGATAATGATTTGCTTACATGCATTATTGTTGTACATTATATGATTGACTTGTTACTACGGGGATTCTTTAGAATCTCACTCTCCCAAAAATTAACCATTTTAGATAGGGCTGAAGGATCGAAAGGCAAGCGGGCATCGAAGAGTAGTTAGTGCTCCTGTTTAGGAGTATATTTTGGAGTTTATGGTTATCATTGTATATTTTGGAATTGTATATAGTGGATTTTGTGTAATCCCCAAGTAAAAGGGTATGAATTGTAGGCTTTGTGCCTTGTGTAAATCCCTTTTTGTTATGAATGGAACCCGAGTGTGTCGGGAATTTACTTGCACTCTGATATTTGTAAATGGAATCCACCTGCTCAGGCCATTATTATTTCGTATTGGGAATTTGAGACCGTTGTGAATATGTTTGAAAAAGTTTTTGCAAATCCGATTATTGGGCAAATGAGTATCTTATTAAGTCCCAATTTCATTATGGTCTCTAATTACAACTTAATTATGAGTTTAAGAACTTAATCTCGGCCTAAGGTGGGAAGGGGGTTACATCAGTCACATCAAGGAGAGCCAGAAGTAGCTTTAAGGTAACCTCCGAAACTTCAAATATCGATTTTCTAGCTGCTATGAGAAGTTTAATCAGTGAAATTCTATCTAATCACCTTTGATTCTAAATTTGGGAAATGTGATGTCATAAACATTATGTTGCCCATATTGAGCCTGAATAGTGATTTTAACATAACTAAATAATTAAAAAAGTGGTTAGGAGTATAAAGGAGTAAGTCTGCGGAGTTGGATTTTGAAAACCCCAATTTTTCCTCGAGAATTTCAGATTTTGGTTAGAACTAATTGGAGAGGTTAGGGCTCGATTTTTTATGTTCTGATGATTCCACTACATTCAAAAGGGAAAATTAGGTTGGGTTACAATTGATCACTTTTTCAAAAAAACATGAAAAAGCATAATTAAAAAAATGCCCCTGAAACCTAACCTAGGGGCTACCAAGGGCATTTTTATCTTTTGACATTGAATTTGGTAATTATAAGGCTAAAACTAGATTCCTTGAGCAAAAATATGTCAGAATAGCTCAGGTCAAAGTTTCAAATAAAGTACGGTTGAATCGGGTACGGCGGGGCAGGGCCAGGTCCCAGGGGCATTTTGGTAATTTTTTAATATAGACTCATTTAACTACTAGAAAGACTATGGAACTGTCTAAAATGGTACATGAATGAGTTTTAACCTAATTCTTATACATTTGGAATTTTTGGATCAAATTTGGAGCCCGAGCTGTTTGCACGTAGATCAAGAAACTCTTTCTGTTTAGCAAAAGACACATAAGGTAGGGGACTTACCTTACTTGCATGTATTTGATATCTTAGCTTGTGTAGTGTTGTATGTGATTGCTTTACTTGACTGTGTAGAGCATATTTGAATAAATGAAGCTCTGTTTCTGTTTATACTGTAGCCATAGTTTGTTACATGAAACATTGAGTATGCAGAAAGTTCATTATGGGGCATGCATCTAGTTAGAGCTAACATGTCATGCACATAGCATATATCTTGCATGCATTAAGGTAACTATTTTCCTTCTGAGATTCTCTCAAATCTCACCCTCCCTTACCAACAATTTAGACAGGCGTATATAGAAGGTACACCGAAATTAGAGAAGAGAACTACACGAGAGAGGATTGCAGTGGTAGAGCGAAGACGAGAAGAAGTCTCCATTTCACTGGGACAGGTTTAGACACCTTAGTAGCGCTATGCGAACCCCTATGGGGAATTTCTGTAATCATGAACATATTATCAGTATATTAATGTTATTTCTGTGTTTCCTACTGAACTACGTATCAATTTTTGCAAATACTCTTAAAAAGTTGAAAATAAGATAAGAGTGTGACATTTTGGTATTAGAGCCCAAATGGTTCTTCTTGTGATGACGGCGATGGGAAGGGTCTTCTATTTAAATCAAGAAAAAGAGGAAGATGAGCGTAAGAGTATAAAATTGGAAAATAAAGACTAATAATTTAAATTTGTATTGTTTTTGGCATCTTAAATTTAATTTAGGGACATCTAAAGTTTACTTTAGACTTCCCAAATAATTTTGGGAAGCATAATATAAAGCTTTGGCATCCCTAAAGGTCTTGGGTCCCTATATGAGGGACGCCAAATATATTAGGGACACCATATATCAGAGACAGGAATGCCAAAATGGTGTCCCTAATATTAGGGCCGCCATTTTGGCATCCTTGATATGATATCAAGGATGCCCTTCATATAGGGACCTTTTGCATTCATAATATTTTAGGGATGCCAAAGCTCCACTTTATGCATACCAATTTAAATTTGGGATGTCCTAAGTAGACTTTAGGCAAATTTATAATTGGGATATCTAAAGTTTCTCACTATGTTCCTATATTTACAAAAATGTTACCGCCTTTGTTTTTTACTTCCCTTTTTAAAAAAGGTCGTCCTTTGGGGTAGTAGTATCTTTATTATGTAGTAGTGTATACTTCTTTGCCAAATTCGTAGGACATAAGAATCCATATAAACTATTTCTTCCCCCTTTCAACACATAGGTTGTGGAAGAAGCTGTAATAGAATTAAAATGATAAATAAATTAGTAAATACATAAAACCTAAAAATCATTGCATTAATTAAAGTTAAAAAAAATTACATGATTGTAAGTTTAACACATCCTATATCGACAACATTTCCCCTTAAAAGTAATATATCCCAAAATTTTAACTTCTTAATTTAGCTAATTTCAAACAAAACTAATTGAATCATTTCACGACAATTTCAGCAATTTAATCAATACAAAAGATAAAAAGTATTAGCAAAGTTGTCTAATTCATAAACTAAAAATCATAGACTTACAAGCATCCACACTCATACAAGTTCACAAAGTTGTCTAGTTACATCAACTTTAAATTTGGATGCTTAAAAATTCTTTTCTCTCAAGCCTAAATTAACAATAACAACAACAATTTTCAATTCTATGCTTAAAAAATCACTTCAAGCAATGGAAATCCTTCCTAGAACTATAATCAACTTTTTTCATCACCAAAAATCTATTATCAAAACCCAAGAATGTTCATTTATAGGATTTCAAGTGGTTATGACCATTTCTAATTACAAATTTTGCAACTTTAAACCCAAGTATCAATAGAAACAAAGTACAAAAGAAAAATAAAGAAAGAGAGGCTCCTGAGATTACTTTAAGGGTTGAAGAAAAGGGAAGAGATAGGGGGTTGTGTGAACGAGTTGGGAAGAGATAGAGGGGGTCATGTGAAGGACTTGGGGAGGAGATGGAGAGGGTCATCGCCATGAGGGAGGGAGGAGACAGATGACGTTGCGCAAGCAAGGAAGGAGATAGAAGGGGTCATGCAAGAAATGGGAGCCACTGGCAACCTTTACGAGCAGTAGGGTAGTGACAAAGTTTGAGAGCAAGAGAGGAGACGATTGAGTTGATGAAGTAGAAGGGTTCTTTTAAACCCTTTGGCATCCATTTTATGAATATATACGACAAATGTTGGGCTTTTGTCATCCATTTATTTAAAACAGATGCCTAAGCTTACGATAACATTCATTCACCTTAAAACGGATGACAAAAGTAACACATAAAATTATAAAAATGCCACCGTTTTTATTTGTATCTTTTTTTTTGAAAAACGGACGTTTTTCGGTGAAGTGAAATCTCTATCTTGTAGCAGTTTAACAAGAGAGAATATCATGATAAAGAAGTTTAGGGTTTATAGAGGAAGAGCTCATTGGGGTTTAAATAGGTGAATGTAATTAGAGATTTATGAAAAGGTACTTTAAATTAGTTGGGAAAGACTAATGTTTGAAAGTGATACATGACGATTTTTTCTTAAGAAACATAATTTTTCTCATTCATACTTTATGGTCAATTATTATGACCGTTATATTTTTGTTTTCACTGATATAAGGCTAACAAACTAATTTTTTAAAAGTGTTATATAATGGTTGTTTCGTAAAAGTTGTCATATTTGCTACTACATAAATTATGGTTATTTTTGTGTTTTCGCGAATTCCAGCTCTCAATACATAACAGTACGCATATTTAATTGTTAAGTTTTAGAGTTATATATTCTTGTGTGACTTCCATGTCAACATACATTATGTTTATCCACTATAACCATTATTTGTTGAACGTTATATATACATGAATCTATAATAGTGTATTAGAGATATTAATCCATTTTAGAGAGACAAGTTTTTATGCCTACGAAAAATTTTTGGACATACAAAGCCAATTCTAGAAGATTTTTTGGGGCCAGATACATCAATACTAGAATTGAATAAAATATTATAGTGAAATTATTTCCGCATATGCCCTATTGTCCGTTTGGATTAACATTTTTTAAATGTCTTTTGAGTAATTAGAGTTTATAGAGAAAAATAAAAACAAAAGGACTCTGGTTGGAACTAACCACAAAAATGCATGTCAATTACCAACAGGTGTTTAATGGCGATTTTAAAAACCATATCTAATTAACCATGAATTAATCTAAGTATACACCCAAAAAAAAATTTTTTTTCCAATTCTGTACCTATGTATTTCTTTTTTCATGAAGAAATGACCACTAAAATCAGCACAATTTTGGCGTCCTAGAATTAAAAAAATATACTACGTGTGTGTTTGGGGAGGGCTTTTGGCAGCCCATAAGCCCAATTGGGCATGCAGAAGCCTGCTTGGGCAGCAATCAACTTTTTGAGACGTTTGGGGAGGCTCCTATGCAATTGAGCTTTTGCCAAATTCAGATGCATGGATGCTAGATTGGGAGAAGCTGAAGAATGGAGCTTTTATTAAAAGCTAATGATATTTTACCCTAGATTGGGTTGACTGGAAATTAGTTATATGATATAATTTCAACAAATTATACACCACTCTAATCGAAGGGACCATAAAATTAGTTATATGATATATTGGCTTTTCCCATAAAATGTCTTTTAAATAGCATGTAGTAATACAAAATATTTTTTTAATGCTTTTAACCCCTTAAAATATTTTTTCAGTTGTACCTAGTGTCCTATCAGACTTATTGCAATTTTACCCTTAATGTACTTTTTTAGCTCCAAAAATTACTTTAAAATATTTTTTGTGTTTTTAACCCGTTAAAATATGTTTCCAGTTATACCTAGTGTGTTATCAGACTTATTGCAATTTTATTCTTAATGTACTTTTTTAGTTCCAAAAATTAATTTAAAATATTTGTTTGTGTTTTTAACCCTTTAAAATTATTTTTCAATTGTATCCAGTCTTAGGAAACTGACTACAATTTTACCTTTAATGTATTTTTTTAGTAGTAAAGAGAACCCAAAACTTAGAATACTGATTTATTGATTTTCACCCACTCTAAAATATTTTTCCAGTAGCACATAATATTTTAAAGTAATTTTTAAATATTTACTAGAATTTTTAAATATTTTTCCACCCACTCTCTCTTACCATTATCATAAAAGTCACTTATGCTTAAGCCAATCCAAATAAGTTTTACTTTTACAAAAGTCATTTATACAACTACCAATCCAAACATAAAACACATTACACAATCAGGCTTTTACCAAAAGAAGATTACAAACAGTCAAATTGAAAAAAGTCATTTTAGCAATCGTTGTTTCAACACACACTACTTATGTTAGGTTTAAATAATAGCAAAATCACCACTAAGGAGATTAGTTCACTTTAGATTAATTTCACCTTTCCAATGTTCTCATTAATAATTTGTTAGATTTGAGAAATATGCGGTCAAAGATCGAATTCATAAATTCATAGGCACATTTGGTCATAAGTTAATTAAAATTGTGATCGAGGACAAACATCTTTGACTTGCCTTGTACCATCAATAACAAAACACTAATATTAGTAATAGTATAAGGGGTAAGAGATAAAAATTCAATCACTCCATCAATATTAAAAATCTTCAAATAGTTCAACAAATGTCAACTATTAATTAGTTGATCTACAAATGGTCCTAATCTCTTCTTCATTCCCTGTAAGCATACCCAAAGAAGCCAATCTCGTCATTGCCTCAGCAAATTTGCTAGAAAATAAATTGGGGTCTTTTGCCATTTTTTCCACAATTGGGGATGTTCTATTATCAACAATCAATTTTTGGTCTGAAGCAAGTAATGCCTTTTTCGTTTCCCCAAGGTTCTTGAAGAAGAGATGATCAAGTATTGTTGGTGTCTCATCAAAGTTCACAGGTGGGTTCTCTCTTGCCTCTTGTGCTCACGGGGCCTTACATTTTTGTCTGAGTTCATCGATGACGTCTCGGGTTAAAGTTTGGTCTGGCTTTCCGCTTTTATTGTAGTTGTATAATCTATTACTAAAAAAAAGCACAATGGGCATAACCAACTGAATGTGCACCAAGAAGAACCAAAAGGTCTACTTCATTAAACCCTTTCGTTTTGAATAGTCGTAGTATTTGGTCCATTGACCAAGCCGGCGAAGGTAGGTTATGTTCTATGTTCAAAGCAAGAGAAACCAATCCATCCCTACGACCACCTAACTTGGGTTGACGAGGCAAACCGCCTAATACCATAGATTCTGCAACAGCAAATGATAAAGTATCAGCGTATGACACAATTCCTTGACATTCTTGCTCTAACTTTTCTTTGATGTCATCAACAAGATCGGCTCCTTTAAGGAGTTCACCATTGGACCTTGATGATTTCTCTGCATTATCTGTAACCCCCTGTCTTTGAACACTTAATTATAATTCGATAACATATAATTAAATCGTATTAGAGACCATCGGATGATTTAAACTCATTATAAATTTCTGCCGTACGTGCAATTTTTACAAAATCTTCAAAAAAAAACTTTTTCCTTCCCTGGTCTCTATTTCGACATTCGAATATAATTACCTGTGCAGTTAATATACATTCATTCATATCAGAGTGTATAACCGAATCCCCGGCAACTCTCAGTTTTATACATATATAATCTAAAGGTTTATAAGTTTCCATTAGGGAATTACACAACCAAAAATCGAATCTAGAATTCGCATCTCAAAATATACAGTAATCTCAAGTTAAAAATGTATAACCAACTTCTCCAAATCAAATATATATATATCCCTAAGGGTCCTAACTGCTCCGGATTGGCCGCTTCTCTTTTGAGCCACACGCCCTGTCTGAAAGGTTTGTCATTGGAAAGAATGAGATTCGAGAGAATCCCAGTAGTAACAAATCACTCACACAATGCATAAACACAAAGCATGTATATAAATCACAAACAGCAATAGCAACAGCAACTCAAAGATATATGGCTTTCACCACAAACGACAACACTCACGGCTGTATACACAATACGACAGCTCTCGCTGTAATCACATTCATGACAGCTTACGCTGAATCACCACCATGACAGCTTTCGCTGTAATCATAATAACGACAGCTTATGCTGTAAACGATAGTTTGCACTGTAAACGACAGCTTGCGCTGTAACCGTAGCAGCATCAAAGATCATCACAAAACAGTGATACAACACACATACAGTGTATTACACATAGTATAAGAGAGAGAGTCACTACTTGATCCTTTCCCAACGTTTCTTGGCGCTGCGGGCTCTCGAGGATGGCAAATATCAAATCCTATAAACCAGGTTAGGCACAACCCGTCAACCTCTTTTCCAAGTTCTTAATTCTATAATACTTTAAGTTAGTTATCATTTAAACTCTTTAGGTGACTATTATGGGTCTAAACATACTCCTAAAGGGTTAAGTGAAACTACCCCAAAGATCCTCCTTCTTGGAAGAATTTCTGACTTTGGGCTGGCTCACTCGAGTGAAAAGAGTCTCACTCGAGTGATACCCCCAATTGCACTCGAGCACCAGTGAGTAGAACACAGAAAGTGTTTGCCCAAGAGCAAACCTTGATATATCATACACTCTCACTCGAGCACAAGAGGCTGTACTCTAGCAATGACCTCAATTTCACTCGAGCATCAGGAAGTGAGGCTCAACGAGTAACTACCCGATAGCAACCATAAATTCCAAAGTCTTAAACTTACTCCCTCACTCGAGCATGCCCATGCTCACTCGAGCAGAATCATATCTCACTCGCAAGTCAGGAAGTGTGCTTGCGGTTTCTGCCTGAAGATTTTACCAAAATACCCAGAATTTCACATCGTGCTCGAGTGAGTTCCTCCCTCACTCAAGAGATGTCTATCAGATGCCAAATCGCAGCAACTGATATGGTTTTCCAGAATTGACCAATTTGCTACCAATGGTCCTAAGACTTATACCACAACTCATTCTTACTTATTTTAACACAAAGAACCCATTGGCTACCCAAAACAACCAAACTTCCACTCAAACAACACATTCTCATCTCTAAACCACAAGATCACCAAAACCACAATTTGTCAAACTTCTTTTCAAATCCAATCCAAAACCATGGATACCCATACACTATTTGACATCTATTCCACTACATTACATCACTTAATTCATATCTTCTAAAACCACAAGAAATCAGGGCAAAAATCCAGAATTTACAAAACCAAGCCAATGGCCAAAACAATTATATCAAACTTCATCAAAAACTCACCTCTTAAACTTGCTGAACTCAAAACTTTGATTCTTCCACTTTCAAATTCCCTCAAGTTTCCACACACTACAAATCAAAAGTCTGAAAACATTGAAATAAAGCTCTTGACCATTTAAACAAAATTAATGAAGGTGAAGTGAGCATCTAGAGTCAGGTACTCACATAAAATTTAAGCCCTTTCTTTCTCTTTCTTGCTTCAACTGCACCGAATGGAGAGAATGGAGAGAGAGAAATGAGATATTGATAAAAATCAGATTTTCCAAACTCCTCATGCACCTAGCCGACTTAAGAAGGAGAGAGGATGAGTTTGAAAATGTTGACTTCATCTATGATCCTCAAAATGCCACTAGTCAACATCTTGAGCTTCCTTCCGTGGTTTTATATGCTCTCATACACACTTGATTCCACCTCTTGTTCTTTCAATCCTAGCCATTGATCTTGATTACTAAGGAGTTTTCTCTTCGGTAACTGAACAATCGGTCGGTAAATTTACCGTTTTCCCCTAATTATCTCAATACTCATTAAACCATTAGTAAGCACCTTTACATCATATTACTTAACACATACTTCAAAAGTGCTTAATTATCATTAATTACATCACTTTGAAGTTATCAATCCCTGATTACAATTCAGGATATTACATTATCCCCAGTAGGCACTTGGTCTAATAAAATTGAGGCATCACACCCCTATTTACAAATTCTAAACTCATTGATTTTAATTACAAATCCATCAGAAAATAATATAATTTAAAATATAAATATAGAGGAAGAAATTA
Source organism: Inga laurina (assembly GCA_963855925.1). NCBI lineage: Eukaryota > Viridiplantae > Streptophyta > Magnoliopsida > Fabales > Fabaceae > Inga > Inga laurina. The sequence continues at coordinate 64,734,260 of OY979704.1, read as the reverse complement.
ATTGCTTACGCCAACAAAGCAATCATGGAATTAAAGACGAATAAAAGCGGCTATTGCACCTGGATTGGTCTTTACAATCTGAGAAACTTGATTAGGAACAATTTGTTTAGCATTTGAGCAACTTTGGCTATAGAAATTGTAAGAAAAAATTAATAGAGGGAGAGAGAAAGAGAACTTGCGTACCGAGGCGAATCCATGTTCGAATCCGGGTCAAGGCTGCAATACTCCATAATTGTGCCCAAACAATTATTAGACTACTAGAGCTTAATTGTGATTTGCACAGCAGATCACCAGGACCAGAAAGATGCTAGGAGAGAAGAGAATTGCCAGAAAACTCAATAGCGGGGTGAATTGCAATTGAGGAGGCACACCCTATTTATAGTGGTTTATGGAGGCCACTAATTAGGAAACGTGTGCACACCTTCTTGCCCTCTAAGACAGCAATTAATTGATTCTCAATTAATTCCCTAATTATGGTGATTTGTTCCTCAATTAACAAATCCATAATTATTGCTGAATTATTCCCCAATCTGCAATTAATGTTGATTTTATTCTTATTTGATTAGGCTACTTATATCCTAATCAAATAGTCCGGCCCATCAAGGGCGGACTTGGACCCGAAATCCAACATCTCCTACTCACACTTGATAGGCCTCCCATCGTGCATGCGTTACTCTTTCTTGTTTCATACTTGGCGTCTACCGTGACTACGTGGGCAAAAACATCTTTAAGATTTGGTGCTTGTGATACTAGAAATCCCTCATATCGGATTAGCATCCAAAGACACCCTTTATATATAACCATAAGCTATATGTTCATTGCCTCATATGCCCCAGATTCTCCCATACATATTCCTTATGGCATATCTAATCCCTCTCGAGTTAATATGTTGATTAACTCAGATTGCCTCCCACGCACATAGTATCCGCACTTATTACCTACACATAGAGCTAGTAAGGGGTCGACCATAGATACTAGCACATCTTATGTATCTAGAAGTCAATCTTCCTTTTTGACTAAAAATCAGTCCATCTTGACTTGGTCGCATTCCTAGTTTTCACTCGTCTGACCGAATCGAGTGTGATCATGGAGCTTCAGCTAAAGTAGCTATCGCCAAACTAAGCTTTCATGATGCCTCCTAAGTCTTAAGGGCATCACGAAAGGATTTTTCCTTCCTGGGACTCACACTATAGTAAACTAAGGATCTTTCACCTACATCTTGGGTTGCAATCTAACTCTTAAGCACATACAGTATGAATTGCATGCTACGGTGAATGGTTTGAGGTATGCGTCGATTTCTTTATATTTCACCGTACAGACATTAGTTCCAAAATGTACTCAACATTCGAACTAGAACTTTCTTTTTCACAATATCTCTTTTACAATCTCATTTCTGAAAAAGAGTTCTTTGCCTGGCTACAAGTCCAAATTCATGCTTTGATCCATTTTCTATGTATATTCACACATGTAGAGCTCATCTCAGTCTAACCGAGGCGACTCAAATGCAAATATTCTTCTTAACCATCTCATGGTGATTATTTGCTCGTCTTACCCTCCATGCCCCCGTAAAACATAGGAAGATGGTTGTTCGTGTGAGTAAACCAACCTTTTCTGACCTGTATGACATACAAACATGTATACCTTATATGTATTTACTCATAACATACATACTATTTCTTTTATCTTCATATAAAAGAAGTTCACGACCTTACATTTTATTTACGCCCCAAGATTTTCACTAACTAAATGAAAATCAAGCTATGGGCTCATTAAGGGGATCTACCAACATTCTATAAGTAGAAAGTCATTGAACTATCACTTTCCCTCTCTGAAAGCATCTCTTATAGAGATATATCAAAAAATATGTTTTGCCTTGCTGTGATACTTAGGATTCTCATCATAAGATGTTATCGCTTGGATCCTTCTATCCACCATTCATTCCCAATCTCTCATGGCACTTTGAATGATGGCAGAACACGCCCTGTGTTATATTTCCATAGATACTAGGAAAAAATACTTTATATATTTCCTTACTCCATCACCATTTGCCTAGGTCTTGTATTGGAGTATCCTTTCAGAGGAAAGTTGTTATCTTGACAACTTAATCCGTGGTTATTCTCATAACCCATTTCACAACAGGACTAAAAACAACTTCCAAGTCTAGCCAAAAACATTCGGTCTTAAGTACACCAATGTGTACATTCATATTACCAACTATATTCTCGCATGGGACTCTATCCACGTTTCTTATGTTGGATTCCTCATAGGACGTGTAACCTCTTTAGGTTTATGCCCTTGACTTTAGGGGTGTACATGTGTTTGTAGTTTGACATCCTAAGATGTCTAAGGATTACACTTTTACATGTAGTGTTCTTCGATTATTTCAAAGTTGATGAGGCTTTCACCTTGTGAAAACCTCATATCCTACTATTTGGGTGATTGTTTCTATGAAGCCCTTAAGCTGCTTCATGTAGAGTTCATCATCCAATTTCTAAAATTCTAAATTGGAAGGTGGTCTTAACATTATCTTGATGCAATTTCAAGACTAAGCTTGTTGTCATAGCAAAGTTTAAAGTTAAAACGCACAACAGACAACCTTGCAGCCCATCACTAAGTAGCTACTCGAGTACCTAATGAGAAAATACCATTACTCGAGGGACAACCCGAGTAATCTGCAAAGTTATTTGAAGTAACACTCGAGTAGCCACTCTAGTAACCAGATAGTAAACTCTCAGCCAAGAATTTGATGCCATTACTCGAGGGAGTAATCAAGTAATCTGTCGGGTTATTTGAAAGCCACTCAAGGGATCACTCCAGCAAGGTGTGAAGTCAAATGAAGCCCACTCGAGTAGCCACTCGAGTAAGCAATTTACCACAATGATCACCAGAGTGACCATTGAAGGTAAAGACATGCCCACTCGAGTAGCCACTCGAGTAATAAGGTATTTTCAAGGTTTGTAATATATCACTCCAGGTCTTACCCGAGTGATATCACATTTAAAATGTTGATTTGCTCACTGCCATATTTTTGACAAGTTTACTCGAGGGACAACTCGAGTAACAAACTTGATCACTCGAGTAGCCACTCGAGTAAGACAGTTCAGAAATTATATTTTCATCTAATGTCTCTTGATATGTTATCTATATGATTAAATCTTAATTGTATTAGTATTCTAAGTACATTTGTAGAGAAACAATGAAAGAGTATGACAGATTTGAGAAGTCAAATAAAAGTCCGAACGCTTACCTAACCCTACCTACTGCCAATGGATAGTTTCCAAATACAAAGAATAGTCAACCGTTGTTGCGCAACTCTAACGGAAAAGTTTGAAAATTGCTTCCAACGGACACTACAACTCATCTATATAATGATTCTGATCCTACCTATGATCCTGATCCTACCTATGATGAATTACTTTCTGAATATAATGATTTACATTCTGAATTCATCAAAGTAGTTAAAGAACTAGTTGTTTTCAAAAAGAAAAACAAAATTCTTGAAATAGAGCTTAAAGAGAATTTTGAAAAAGATTGTGAAAATTGCACTTCTTTGAAAAAGAAAAACACTGATCTTACTAAATCTCTTGAAAAATTCACTAAAGGAAGTGAAATGCTAAATGTGATTCTAAAAGCTCAACGATTTGTAAATGATCGATCTGGAATTGGATATGATCCAAAATCAGACAAAAGGAAAGGAGGAAAGAAAGCAGGAGGTAAATCATACTTAAATTATTTTTGGCATTTTGTGCATACATCAAATCCTTTTGCTCATTGTAATTATTGTAATAGAAAAGGTCATTATACTCCATCATGCATTCATAAGAAGAAAGGAACAATAGGAACTTTCAAATGGGTACCTAAAGGCTCATATATTTTGAAAATTTCTTGTACTAACCCAAAAGGACCCAAAAAGAAGTGGGTACCTAAGATTTAATCGTATTTAATTGCATATGTCTCAAAGCATCCAAAAATAACAAGTAGTACATAGACAATGGTTGCTCTAGACATATGACCGGAGATTTCGAAAGTTTCACCACATTGCAACCTAAGGAAGGTGGAAAGGTGAAATTTGGAGGAAATCAATCCGAAGGGATAACAGGAATTGGTGAAATAAAAAATGATAAAGGAATACAAGTCAAAGATGTATATTACGTTGAAGGCTTGTGTCATAATTTGCTGAGCGTAAGTCAAAGTGCAGATAAAGACAATTGGATAATATTTGATTCAGAAGAATGTCAGATTATCAACAAGAAAGACTTACAACTTGATAAGAAAAATATCAAGGCAAAGCTCAGAGCAAAAAGGGAAGGTAATTGCTATACAATTGATATGAATAGAAATGATTCTGAAAATTTTTTTCTGAGCAATGCCGATGAAAGTTGGTTATGGCATAAGAGACTAGCTCATGTCAACATGCACCAACTAGGCAAATTACTCAAAAAGGATTTAGTTCTTGGTTTACCTAAAGTAAGTTTTAAAAATGATTTGATTTGTGACGCATGTCAAAAGGGTAAACAAACTAAATCATCTTTCAAATCAAAAAAAATGAGATTACAACAAATTGACCACTTCAACTGATACATATGGATTTAGTTGGTCCAGCAAGAGTTAAAAGTATTGGTGGCAACTTTATTCATTGGTCATTGTTGATGATTTCTCTAGATTTACATGGACTATTTTTTTGTCGTCAAATGATGAAACCTTTGCAGAATTCATTGTTTTTGCCAAGAAAGTGCAAAATGAGAAAGGTATGTCCATTGCAGGTATCAGGACAGATCACAGTGGAGAATTTGAGAATCAAGCCTTTGAAGAATATTGTGATACAAATGGCATTGATTACAATTTCTCTGCTCTAAGGACACCACAACAAAATGGAGTCGTGGGTCGATGAAAAGAATGTGTATCAAGTTTTATGGGCCGATGCAATGAGGACAGCGTGCTATGTTTCAAACAGAGCCTAAATTAGAACAAAATTTGGAAAGACACCATACGAGCTATACAAAGGAAGGAAGCCAAATCTTGCTCATTTACACATCTTCGATTGTAAGTGTTTCATTCATAATAATGGAAAACATAACTTTAGAAAATTTGATTCAAGAAGAGATGAAGGAATTTTCCTCGGATATTCTAACCGAAGTAAAGCATATAGAATTTTCAATAAACAAACATGTGTTGTTGAGGAATCAATTCACATTGTATTTGACGAATTTGAATCCTCTGACAAAATCATTGATGATGAGCAGGAAGTTGTTTTAAATCAAGAAAATAGTCAATCTATTTCTAAATCTCGCTTGTATCTTGGTTTAGTAAGAAATAAACTACAGTGTCTCTTTCGTCAACAGAAGCTGAGTATGTTGCAGTATCAAGTTGTTGTGCACAAGTAATTTGGCTGAAGCAACAACTTTAGGATTTTGGTAGTTATTTGAAAAAAACACCAATATACTGTGACAACACTAGCACGATAAGTTTGGCAAAGAATCCTGTTCAACATTCCAGAACCAAGCATATTGATGTTAGACATCACTTCATCAGAGATCATGTCCGAAAGAAAGATGCCAAATTGATATTCATTCCAACTCATCTTCAACTAGCTAATATCTTCACAAAACCTCTTGCTAAAGATCAATTTTTATATATTAGACGAGAATTGGGAATGGTAAATCCCAATGAGTTGTAAGTTATTTAGTGTTTACAAAATGTTAGATGATATTATTTATTGATGTTTTGATGATTACTAACTTAAGCATCGGAGATTCTAGCAATTTGTTTTTGCAGGATCATAATATTCTGTTTTGGGGTATGAATAACAGAGGTTAACAGAGTACAACATTACTGGAGTGTCAACTTCAAGTAATAAGCATCACTGGAGTGACAACTTCAAGTAATAAATGTATCACTGGAGTGACAACTTCAAGTGATGGATGCATTACTCGAGTAATGAACTTGGAAATGTGCCAGTGAAGTATTAATTTCAAATAATACAGCACAACGGTTGAAAATAAACAGTTAGAAGGTGAAGAGACTGATTGAACCATATTTTTATATGAATTTTCCATGATTAATTTGGGATTTTAGTGTATTTTCTGGGACATTATTGCATTATTAAGCATGAATTTTGGTTAGGCACAATTGTTTTGAATTAATGGTAATTAGGGGCAAAATGATCAAAATTATTAATTATTTTGTACAATTGTTTCTTGGAATTTTAATGCTACTTATGCTTAAATTTTGTATTATAGGTATTAAAGAAGATATTGAAGATTTTGGAGTTTCAAACTATTGGGCCAAGTGGAAAAAGGAAAAAAATTGAGTTGGACTACTATTTTGGGCTTCTTGTAGCTGAATGAAAAAAAAAATAAAGAGAGATTTGGGCTCGCAAGGAGAAGAGGGCCCAAAAGCAAAGAAGAAGAAAAAAAGAATAGAACAGGCCCAAAAAGGAAGCCCAGACCCGGCTGAGATCCAATGACTTGGACCAAAACTTGATGGATATGGGAAGTGGATATGCAAGAAACCCGACTAATTGGAGGGAATGATATAGATCATACAGAGGCGCCGCAAGGATCATCGAGCTGGACATCATCACATCACCTTGACCTTCATCTTCTTCCTCCCTTCCCCTTCTTGTGTCGCCGGCGGCACAAGCCTCTTCTCTTCACCATTGCTGCCGGCGACGCCCTTGAACATAATCTGAGAAGACAAAAGCTCAACCACGAGTCGAGAGACGAGGGAGCCATGAGAAGGATCTGTGAGAGCGTGACTGAGAGAGCTGGGGAATTGACCGAAAGCTGAGAGAGAATGAGGGAGGCCAAGAGCTGAGAGCAAGGAGCTCATCCTTTTTATCACTTCTTCATCGCCGTCACACCTCGCCACTATTCCACTACTTCATCGTCCTCCACCTCCATCCATCGTCTTCACCGTCGGAACTCCATTTTTCCGATAAGCTTCTTCCATAATCTCAGGCCATGACTCCTCTGTCTGAAATCACTACCACTGGCAGCCTCCCCTATTCCTGAACTGTCTAAACCGTGGCTTAATTCCCTCTGTTATGTTATGTTTCTGAATTCAAATCCAGCCCCAATGCTTAATTGATTAAATGCTGATTTGTCATTTTTAATATGTGATTTCATGGCTGGGTATTTGAATCAGAGTGTGGTTATATTTCTTGAAGTTATTCTCATGATTGGCTAGACAATTTTGTGCTCTTGGGATGAATTGGAGATGGCTTGAGCTCATATGTGCTTTAAAGGGGAATTTATTTTATCTATAGCTCATTATATTTGTAATTTCTTAGGTTTAAGAATTTATTTATGTAATGAGACTATGATTTTAGTTATGATTTTTATGGATTGAGTTGTTGTGATTTGGAATTTGTAATGAGGATTTGTACTCATTAATATATATGGTTATATATATGTTTCTCTATGATTTTATTGATTTCTATCTATTTAACATGGTATTGTTGGATGGTTTGATTGAAATAGAATTATAGTTGAACCTAAATGCATTGCTTATTCCATAGTCACTCTCTAAGGGGTTTTAATAATGCTTAAATGAATGGGTTCATGAGTTTAAGCATTAAACTCAATGGTAATTGAGGTTTGATATATTAGAAGCTTAGAGAAACTCATAACACTAAGAGGGCTTAATAGCATTTCAAGGGTAGGGGTTCCTCTCTTGTGATGCTAGACTCAATGGTAATTGAGGTTTGGTATAACAGAGGCTTAGTGTATTAATTCCCCAAATATTTTAATTTAGCAAGGATAGTCATTGAAAATCATTTCCAAGAGCATCTTCATCATTTGCATTCTTAACCAATTTCCATTCCATATCAATTTTATTCCAAAAATCCAAAAATATTAGTTTTAAAAGCATTTTAGTTTAATTGCAATTTAGTTGTTAGATAAAAAGCTCGAAGACCATTTTTAACTCATTTCATTTCAATCATTGCACTTAGTTTCTAGGTAATTAATAAAAGGCTCTTCGAGAGATGATCCGGGATTGTACCCTATATTGCAATCCTTGGTTTAAATTTTGAAGAGGTTACCAAGGCATAAAAGCTGATAAAGCCTTATTTTTCAGAGACAGCTTACCTGAGGGAGGCCTCAGGTGATGTTCAATGTTACTTGAGTTGACATGGAGAATCCTCTAAGAAGCCAGAAGTACCAGAAGAGGAAATTACACTCCCTCTTAAAAGCTTCAATGTTAGCAAGTTGGAGGAGTCTCAGAAGTTCCTGACTCACTTCTCTAGGAGGAAGGTGTGCAAGACTCACTGCATTGATCTCCAAGTTCTTCGGGAGGTATTGAAGCACGACCTTAGTCCCTACCTTGAACCCTTTATGCCTTGGTTATCTATTAAATTACCTTTTTGCACCAAGGTAGTTAGTCATTTCTACTGCAAACTTGAAATAATAAATGACCCTGTTAGAAGATCAGTAGAGGAAGAAATGACCATAAACGTTAGAGGTCAGAGAATTCTTATCTCACCCTCTAGGATTAATATTTGGTTATAAATAGAAAATCCCCCCGATGATATCTATTCTAAACTTGAGCCTTACCAGATCTTCTCTGTTCTTAGACCTAGTGAGTTAGTGAGACCTCTAAATTTCAATCCTAGTGATATATGTGTGACCACCACAGGGTTCTATGGTACATCTACTCTAGAGCCTTAGTAAACAAATCCAATAATTATACACATTTCACTGAAAGGGACTATAGGTTGTTTGCTTCTTTCCTTTTCCAAGAGCAAAAAGACTTGGGAGAATATATTTTTGCGGAGATGCAAAAATACAAGACTAAAGGGAAGCCAACCACTCCTATGCCATATCCTCAGCTTATATCTTTGATTCTAAAGAAAAACAAGATTTGGTATCTAGAGAGTAAGGAACCAATTGAGAGGATAACTCCTGTTGGGAGGAACCAAATTGGGAAACTAAACATTCAAATACCTCTCAAGGGTCCTTTGGAGTCAGGCCCCAAGAAGAAGAAGAAGAAGACTGAGACTGACACAAGTAGAATAGATGATACACAGTCTTCTGCTCCAGCTGGTACTACATCCTCACCTTCATTCCTTAATGCCACACTACAATATTTTATGGAGAATATGCTAAAGGGATTTCATATCGACATTGCAAATACCAATGCCGAGTTGATTACTCACATGAATGACAAGATGGGACAACTAGTGGAAAGGATGGATAAGAGGCACGAAGAGTTGTTAGCAGAACAATGTGCCCATGGTGAGCTTCTGAGGTCGATTGTAGCCAGACTTGGTGCTATAGCATCTGGTCCCTCTACCTCTGGTACCTCTAAAACTTCTGAGCCAGGTCACCTCTTGAACCTAGACCATTTGAGGCACCACATTCTGAGTTGAGACCTCCTGAGCTTGTCTCAACTACTCAGCCTGGACCTTCTCAACCAATATCCTTTGAGCCTATGCTTTTTGAGGCCGGTCCTTCTTCTATTCCTCCTCCTACATTACCTATCACTATCTCTAGGAACCTTTTGTTTTCCTTGCCTGACCTAGAAACACTTCAGTTGGTTCATGTCACCCTTGATGATCCAGTTCAGCCAGCTCAGCCTATCCAACTTGAGTCATTACCTACTCCTGTTGCCTCACCTACTCACACTGAGGAGGTTCTAGTTACTTTACCTGTTGGTACAAAGGAAGTAGAAATTACTTCTCCGCATCCTATAAATCCTCCAGAGGATCTTCAGACACCTCTGGTGCACCTTCCTGACCCTGAACCAACATCCCCACACTCTTCAGTTCAGATAGTTCATATGAGTCATTGGTTTTTCCTTTCAATCCCATCTCAGCCGCCAAGCCATCTGCTCCTCCTCATGATTGATTCCACCTTTATGATGAAGACAAAAAGGGGGAGAAGAACTTGAGTGATTTTGTGAAGAATGGCTAAGTCTATAGATTGGGATTTGGGTGTATGGGGTTTTAGGGTGCTTTGTGTCTTTTTGTTCTTGAACGATTTTAAGTTTAAAGTTTGATTATGTAATGAATTTCTCAATATGCAAGTTATTTCTTATGCCAATTGTGTTAACATTTCATTGAAATTATATTGCATTGAGGAACTAATGAGTGTTTGATTGTATTGCAAGGAGAATAAGTAATCATAAGAACAAAAGCTATGAAAAGATCTTCAATAAGTTATTTCAAAGAATTTTCAAGTTTAACTTCAACAAATGATTTCATATGAAAAAGAATTTTTGAGAAGCGCATACTTGGAAATTCAACTTCAAAGACTTTGTTCAAAATCACCAAGTTTTATCATCATCAAGAAGGGGGAGAATGTTACATCCCATATGTTTTGTTGATAACAAAGATTAGATCAATAATATGAAAAGATTTGATAACAAACAAATGGATTTGAACAAAGTAGCGAAGCATCACTTAGAGTCAGCACTGGAAGTAAACAACATCACTTGGAGTCAGCACTGGAAGTAATCAACAAATTTTAAGAAGGCTTACTCGAGTAGCCACTCAGGTAACAGAAGTCATTACTCAAGTAGCCACTCGAGTAAGCAAACTGAATTTCATCTAGTGAGGCACTACCAAATTTTGAACGAAGTTACTCGAGGGACCACAAGAATAATCTGCAAATTTATATAGACCGTTACTCGAGTAGCCACTCGAGTAACATGATTTTACAAAGGCATCACTTGAGTAGCCACTCGAGTAACCAGGTCCAAAATATTCAAGTGACTCTCGGCCAAGAAATACAGCCCATCACTCGAGTAGCCACTCGAGTACCTAATGAGAAAATAGCATTACTCGAGGGATAACCCGAGTAATCTGCAGAGTTATTTGAAGTGCCACTCGAGTAACCAGATAGTAAACTCTCGGCCAAGAATTTGATGCCATTACTCGATGGAGTAATCGAGTAATCTGCCAGGTTATTTGAAAGCCACTCGAGGGATCACTCCAGTAAGGCATGAAGTCAAATGAAGCCCACTCGAGTAGCCACTCGAGTAAGCAGTTTACCACAGTGATCACCCGAGTCACCATTGAAGTAAAGACATGCCCACTAGAGTAGCCACTTGAGTAATAAGGTATTTTCAAAGTTTGTAATATATCACTCTAGGTCTTACCCAAGTGATATCTGATTTAAAATGTTGATTTGCTAACTGCCATATTTTTGACAAGTTTACTTGAGGGACCACTCGAGTAACAAACTTGATTACTCAAGTAGCCACTCAAGTAAGGCAGTTCAGAAATTATATTTTCATCGAATGTCTCTTGATCTATTATCTATATGATTAACTCTTTATTATATTAGTATTCTGAGTACATTTGCAGAGAAACAATGAAAGAGTATGACAGATTTGAGAAGTCAAATAAAAGTCCGAACGCTCACCTAACCCTACCTACCACCAACGGATAGTTTTCAAATACGAAGAATAGTCAACCGTTGCTGTGCGACTCTAACAAACAAGTTTGAAAATTGCTTCCAACGGACACTACAACTCATCTATATATATGGAGCATTCAAAGAGGAGAAAATAAGGAGATACGAACTGAGATCACACATTGATTAATACACTTAGTGCTTTGTTTTCATATACTCATTCATTTGTACTTCAGTGAATATATATTTGCTCTGTGAGAGATGTTTTCATTACAAACTCAATATTAGTTATTAAGACAACTTAAGGTAGTGGAACCTTGAGTTGGGGATTTGATTGCAATGTGTAAGGGGGAGTGATTGTCCAGGTGTAGGAACTTGCTGTGTACTGAGGTGCCAAGAACCCAATGAATCTTGGAGAATATAGTGAAACTCTCAAAGACGCTTTGAGAACTGGAAGTAGGTCAAAGTGGTTGTGGCCGAACCAGTATTACTCCCGATGTACACTATAGTGATATTTCTCCTTGCTCTTAACTATTTTTAATATTCCGTCAATTTCCTTATACGCAACGAAATTTCTGGTATCACCGAATTCACCCCCTCTTGGTTGAAACGCTTGCACTAATACTCACTAGGCCAAATGGTACTTGTGCTTTTCCCGCACCACAGCTAGATAGTTTGTTCATTATTCATATCACATAATATAGCAACATACAACATATATGCCACCACATAATATATGAAAGATAGAGTTATTACTTAGAATTGCCCTTTCCTTACCTGTATGTCTATCTAATATCATATGTCCGGCTCGAGCTACTGATATATCCTAAAATTCACAATTTATAATAAATGAGTTATTACTTATTCATAACTCATTCTAAACTTATTGTGTTAGTTATCTTTTCTCAAAAACGCAATATTACCAAAATACCCTTGGCAACCTAGTCTAAGCCCCTTTATACTCAATCCATCTGTACTTTACCAAAAATTATAACCCAGGCCATTCCTTCATAATTGTGTGCATAGAAAACATTTTTGACCTCAGATTGGTCAAATTCATGCCCAAATTATGAAAATACCCCGACAGCCACTATGTTAGGGTTTTAGGGGGTAAAATTGTCATTTTACACCCTAAAGCCTTCACACTTCATATTTTACATGTTCCCTACACAATTTTCCATTATAAACACGATAGAATCATTAAAAACACCAAAATCTAGTCCAAACATTGCAAAACAGACCTGGCCAGAAATCTGGACAATTTTGGGAAAAATGGAAGTTTTATGATTTATCCATTAAAACATCTTCTTTTCACTTATAATCCCTTGTTTAATCACTTAAACACCTTTTAGACATGGTTAATCAAAATTTGGGTAGCAACTCCCCTTAGGGCTACGCATCCCAAATCACAAAATCAATCCAATACAAAGCCACAAATCATCTACAACAACAATAATCACCTTGAATCTAACAAGAAAATCAAGGTTTATGGCTTTACCTCTTGTTTCTCTCTCTAAGCCTTCAAAATTGTCCCCTTCCTTCCTTCTTTCTCTTGATTTTGTGCTTGCTAAAAATGTATTTCAAGATGGCATAGACATTAGAGAGAGTTGTGCATGATTTAGAAGGCATAACACATGAAATTTCCTACTCAACTTACCTTGATTGCTTCTTGAATAACTTGAGTTCTCTCTTTATTCTTGTTTTCTCCAAACGCACTCTCTCTCTCTCTCTCTCTTATTCTCTTTGTTTGGCCGAAATGTGGCCCTGGAGGAAAGATAAAGAGCTCTTAAAAATATCACTCTTCCACCTCCTCAAATATTACTTTTTTAATTATAATTTTGCACATGCTTACATTTTAACTTTTCTACTCATTTTTACTTGACTAGAATTGCTTTCTATTGCCTTTCATTATTTGGACGAAATGTTGGCTCTTGGAAGAGCTAATGAGCCTCTTGAAATATCGTCATCCATTTCCTTGAATAATATAATTTAATTTCTAAAAGAAACATGATTATTTGACTTTTATGTCATCTTTTTCCATATGGCCAAAATGCTTCCATATGGCATCTTTAATGTCCAAGTGAATATTTTCCCACTTTCTTTTCTATGTTGGACGAAATATGGCCCTTTTTGAGGAGGTCAAATGGCTTCTTAAAGTATCAAATTTCAACCTCCCCAAAATATATTATTTAGTTGCTATTTATCATGTGATCATTGACTTTAATCATTATCCTTTTTCCACTTGGTCTAAAATGCTTCCAAATGGCATAATTTGTGTAGAGTATATATTTCCCCTTTTGGCCAAAAATATCACAAAGAAAAGGGAAAAATAAAAGGTATCTTGCTTTATTGGTTAAATGACCATTTTGCCCTTACATTTTTGTAATTAAATTGGGCCTTCTTCCTTTACTTTATTGTTGGCCAAAATTCACTATATTTTGGGTCCACAAATTGTGTTCTTCTATTATCTAATTTGGCCTTCAAGAATAAGCTTTTATGAAGACACAAATTAAATTTTATGTCTTATTGTGACACAGTTTCGTGTGGTCACTATTTGGCCATTCAAAGTATGGCAAAATTCACCATTTTATTCCCTTTAACATCATAAAGGTGTAAGGAATTTTGGGGAATAAAATTTGGATGTTACATATGGAATGGTGAATGACATGGTTTTGGTTACGAGTTTGTGGCCAAGGAATAGAAAACCATAAGCGTTAGCTCTCAAAGGAGAGCCTCTCTAATTCTATGCGCCTAGGTTAATTTTTATAGGGGAATGAGAGAGCTTTGGGTATATAATTTGAGCCAATTAGAATTTAATTAGCCTATTCAAACTTAGCAATTGGATTTTCTTCAAACTTCTCAGATTAATTTTGCACCTTAGGATTTAATAATATGTTTTTCCTTGACCTATAAGAATTAAATAAGATAATGATCTATCATATATTTGAAATTATTATTCAATCACAAGATAGCAATCAAAATATAGAAATTTAAGCCCCATAATCTTATAATCAATTCAGATTTATATTATTTTCTAAAATTGGCTAACAATCCAAATATTATCTAATAAATCCGAATTAGCTTGAAATAGTCCCTAAAATATATGAATAAAGTGGGAGAAAATATATTAAATTTGGGATTTATCAGCGTGGCTCATTGGCTGCCATGTCATTGTCTTCAACCTTTAGCGGGTCAACTTAACCCGGTTGGAGCTCTGGTGGGTCATCACAAACCACAAACTTTAGAATGTCAAATCTTCCTCATTTTAACTTCATTTTTTGCATTATTGGTGCCGCTGGAGTTGCTGAACGAACTATAGGTCCATGGCTTTTATTTGATTCAAAAACATCTTTTGTAAGGCACAAATCTCAGGTTAATTGGCGGTGGTGACAATGTGACCTACCAACTTCTCTCCTTTGTCTCTCCCTCATGAGAACTCTATTTGACACATTTTAAGTGTTATTGGAATTTTCTCTTCAAGCTCAATACACCCATGGCATTAGCTTGGGCAAAAACACTCAATTTCAAAAACCCAATTTTTCACTGATGTCGACGGCTCTTCATAACGTTATTTGGAGGTGTTGTCTCTATGTTTTAAGACCTCTTCTAGCTGTTTTAAGGGTTAAATTCTCTTATTTTTTATTCCACAAATGTTTCAAAAACTCAACTTTAATGAGTCAGAAGTTAGAGAAGAAGCAGAAGGATATTGATGAAAAAGAATAGGAGTAGAATCTTTACAGATATTAGCTTGTGCATATTAGAATCACATGTTCTTACATTCAGTGGAGACAAATTCATATGATCAACCTTTAGTATCACACATTATGGAGGACATATGCTCTTGGATTTATGCATTTCAACAAAATAAACATGCAAGTCATAGAGCAGCTCGGTCATCTATGAATTGAAAAAAAATATTTAATGTATATGGTATTTCTAACACCCTAGTTACATTATCTTTTTTATGAGTCTTTTGTAGTGAATCTGAACCACTAAGTGATATTTATTGGCAAATAGTTTCAAATCCCAGCTCTTAAAACAGGATTCGAACCTGTACTTGAAGGGGGTTTTTTGAATAACGTAAAACTTTTTGAAGATTATTCACTATGGTTCCCCACTCATTGTAACTAATCTTTCCTTAATTCTCTTTATTATCTTAATCAGAGTGATTCTTTGCTCATTTTTATATGCAGAAGATTTCTTAACTAATAGGTTCATATCGTGAGATTACCCACTTCTAATTCAATTATCATACATGGATAATTAATTCATTCATAATGCAGGTTATATAGTTATCCATTGCAAATATATTAATTTACATAACGGACTAGTGCGTAAATAATTCTTCTCTTCTTCATTGCAACTTGTTTCCTGGAACAGCGTCCTACACTCCTCTTCTGTGCTCAGCTGCCTATTTGGTTGGTGGGGGAGGGTGAGATTTGGGGCAATCTCAATAGCAAATATTACAGACAATACATGTAAGATGAATGCTAGTACATAATATGCTTGCCTTACATAGGCTCATGTTCACGTAATGATATTCTGCATACTCAATATTTCGTGCAACATACTTATGGCTACAGAAAAATTAGAAACAGAGCTTCATTCATTCATACATGCTTCAAATAATCCAGTAAAGCAATATAGCAAATCAATACACATCATAAACATCACACACAGGCAAGTAAGTAAGTTCACTACCTTTTGTCTTCGAGTCCCCTTTTTGTACCTTTTCTTCGAACCACTAAAGTTGCTTCTATTGCCTCTTCTTTGTCATCCCATAGCCCTAGATAAATGGTTATATTATTAGAGCCATGACAAATAAATGTCCAATGGGCAACCTTAGCCTCTAAGACTTGTCTTTATTCTTTGGGCCATACTTGTCCCAAATTTTAACAGTCCAAGATATCTTGGTTGGTTAACCATTACAGTTAACACATTAGGCCCAATGGGTATTTAATGTGCTTACACTAACATTATGAGCTTTACTTAACCATTGGAAGCTAACTTTATTACTAAATGACACTACTTTTTCATTTTCACATAATTACCCAAAAGCTGACAAAATTTGCAGTTAACTTTGTAAATTCATATCTTTTTCTAGGAAACTCCAATTGGGGTGGTTCAAAATTCTATATGTCAGTTATTAAGTCTATTTTAAGGAAAAAATACTTCTAGTAGCCACCTAACCATGTACACATCCCAGTTTCCCTTTTTACCTTTGCTGCTAGAAAAATATGACAAGTTTTAATGGTCTAACTTCAAACACCCATAACTCTTAGTGTACTTATCCAAATCCTTTATAATGCCTATAAAATTAGAGGTCTTTATATGTAATTTAAATCTGAAAATTTTCATCATCAATAGATGAAGTTTCACCGGTGGAAAAATGACTTTTTAGACCGATTTTGGATCCGGTCTTGATACAGCCGGTCTAAAAAAAAGTCTGTTATTTTTTAGACCGGTCAAGCAACCGGTCTTAAAAATCACTTTTTTAGACCGGTTGTTTGAAGGCCAGGTCTAAAAAGTCCAGACTTTTTAAAAACCGGTATAAAATTTTTTTTTCAAGACTTTTAAGACCGGTTCTTAAAATAACTGGTCTTAAAAGTCATACTTTTTAGACCGGTTCTTATAATAACCGGTCTAAAAAGTGATATTTTTTTTAAAAAAATAAATGTAGGTTTTTTTTTAGTGATCTACATGTATCACCCTTTTCACTCTAGACTCTGAACAAAGGGCAATGAGAAACAGAACAAAACAAAGAAAAAAAAAAGAAAGAATCATCTTTTTACATTATTCACTCAACTTTTCTATCAATCCATATCTCTGAGATAAGAGCAACTTATCTTAGATTTATTCAATGTAATGAGTTCAAAATTTATTAGATGCTCATCACTTATTCAGCTAGTTTCATTTGACATCAAGAGTATAACACACATACAGTCATTGAGTTCATTTTATCGCACAACAATAAATAATACAACTTCTTACCATCTAAATCTTCAGCAGCATCTCCACCCTCATTAGTAAAGTTACGAGTTTCAACCTTCAATCAAAAAACAAGCATCATATTGCCCCCATATAATTATATATTCCAATGGCTTCGGCAGAGATTGTGTGCAAAAATATTCTACATAAATACTGAATGACTTACTGTCTTCTTTTTCTTCTTCTTTTTTAAACCAGCAAATAGAGTCTCAACCCCATCTGAAACTGCAAAAATGAGAATGAACCATGCATATGCACAATTAGAGATACCTCAAATGATAACATCGGCAACAATAATAAAAATATCTTTTGGTTTAAATTAGATACTAGACAAGTTTCTGTCTTCTCAGCCAAGTTGTCAACTAAATCATCAGCATGATCTATAATTGCAACTTTCTTCTTCTTCTTCTTAGTAGGATCAAATGGGGTTGCCAGAGAGTAGAAACATGAATCTAACAACTTATAGATCATAACAAAAAAAATCCTTGCATAGCTAATCAAACGAAACACAAAGCAAAACAACGTTGTAAAATCATAAATAATTAAAGAGGGAAAGAAGAATACTAACTTCAGGAACCTCCTCCTTATCATCACTTACAGTATACTAAAACTAAAAAGACGAAAAGATGCTTCCTTCGTAACAACGCAAGGTTGATGTTCTCTTCTTCAACCTTTTCTAAAATGCTGAGTCTGCACCAAGAAAAGAGGTTTCAGATTGTCTCTCCTTCTTATCATCATATTGTCTCGACCCTCAATTTTTGAATCTCCTCTTTGTCGCACCTAATCGTACCAAGAAGAGAGGTTTCAAATTAAGAGAGCGAAAATTAGGCGTGACAAAGAGGAGATTCAAAAATTTAGGGTCGATATTTTAGACCGGTTATAAATAAAACCGGTCTTAAAAGGGTGAAAAATTTTTTTAAAAAAATTTTCATATTTGAAAAAAATCCATATTTTTTTAAAAAATATCACTTTTTAGACCGGTTATTAGAATAACCGGTCTTAAAAGTACTTTTTAGACCGGTTATTATAAGAACCGGTCTAAAAAGTATGACTTTTAAGACCGGTTATTTTAAGAACCGGTCTTAAAAGGGTGAAAAAATTTTTTAAAAAAATTTTTCATATTTAAAAAAAATCCATTTTTTGTAAAATATCACTTTTTAGACCGGTTATTATAAGAACCGGTCTTAAAAGTCTTGAAAAAAAATTTTTATACCGGTTTTTAAAAAGTCTGGACTTTTAATGTTTGATATTTTAGACCGGTTATTTATAATAACCGGTCTTAAAAGTTTAAAATTTTTTATTTTTTAAATATTTTGATATTTTAAGACCGATTTTATTTATAACCGGTCTAAATAATTTTTTTAAGACCAGTTTTTTTGAGAACCGGTCTTAGAAGTTCTATATAATTACAAAACTGCCACCGGTCAAATTTTTTAGACCTTATCCGCTATAACCGGTCTAAATATGGCGGTCTAAAAAGGGAATTTTGTACTAGTGTTTGGATAGTGAAATTTTTGCCACAATAAATCTTCCAGTAAAAAATGCACACTGACAACTTTATTACACTAATAGACTTAATTTCCAGTCTTTTAGCTTTTAAACCAGTCTGCCAAAAATTATAATCAAAGCCTATTCCTAAATAATTTTTCATGTAGAATCCAATCAAAACATCAAAAATAACAAAATCAAACTGCTTCACCCAGTTTTTCTTCTGACCGAAATATGTGCCAAGAACAACAAAAATCCAAGTTTTCATTTTAGCCACTAAACCATTCTTATATTGCCATTAAGCATGTGATTTCACCATATTAGAGCTTAAACCAACATTAAGCTTCAAAAACACCTGTATGGTCTACAGAGAATGCGCTTGTATACATGTAGACGTGTTTTCTGGATAGAAAAGACTAAGACTCTAGAGAAGCAAAACTGTGAGGGTGAGGGTGTTGAGTAGCCACCAAAGAGGACAATAACTACAAGGTAAGTGGCTGAATTGACCAGTATAGTCTACAGTTAAATGAAAAACAAAGGATTGGGATATGTCCTAGTGAAACAGGACAGAATGGTGGCATGTGCCTCTCAATTCCAAACCTAACCAATTGTCTAGATTTTGCCAATTGCTTCCAATAGTTCCTAATTTCAAACCAAATACCATTCTCACACAATTTTGCACAAGGAATCCATTGGAGCCATCAAAACAATCAAATTCCATTCACATTTGACATGTTCCACCATAAACACAATATGTCACACCAAAACTCACTCAAGTCACCACATTGCAATCTATTTCAAACCACATGTCCAAATCCAACCCCAATGGAACAAAGACACAATTTAACACTAAATTCAACACCACATACCAACCAATACATGCCACTCAAAATTCACCAAAAATCAGGGCAAAAACACAAATCCCTAAGACTCAACCAATTATCACAATTTTTATGTCAAAGTGTAGAAAATTCTTACCTCAACTTCTTCCCAAAGCTAATTCTTCACTTCTTCTACTTCCAAATTTCCAAAAATCCTCAAACACCACTATTCAAAAATCTAAAACCATAGGAATGAAGCCCTCAACCTCATGATTAATATTAATGAAGATGAGCTGAGAACTTAGGGCCAAAACCTTACCTAAAACTCAAGCTTCTTCTTTCTCTTTCTTGCTTGATCTTGGCGATAATGGAGGGGAACAGAGAGGTGAAAGATAATTATGAGAACAGGTTTTTGGGGTTGGGAAGGCCTCATGGCCGACTTTGACAAGGGAAAAATATTTGACAAATTGACCAAATCCAATAGTTCTCCTTTTGCCAAGTGTCAAGATCCTACTCTCTCTTTTATGAACTCACATACATCCCTATACATGGGATTCCACCCATTGCTTATTCCATCATAGCCATTGGTCTCAATTACCTATTAGTTTCCTCTCAGTAATTGTCCAGTTGGTATGTAAATTTACCATTTTGCCCCTGATCATCACAATGCTTACTAAACCATCACCAAGCACATTTTACGTCACAATGCACATCATATACTTCAAAAGTGCTTAATTAATATTAATTACATCACTTTGAAGTTATTAATCCTTAACTACAATTTAGGATATTACAATTCTCCCCCCCAAAAATTAAATTTTGTCCTTGAAATATGATACACAACTTGAGATATAACTCCGGACGCCTCTTCACGACGGCTTCCATTTCACATATTGCTTTTCATTGGATCGGTCCCATCTAGACCATCCATACAACTAATACACTGCAGGTCTGATTCCTGTAAGAATCTCAACGGATCAATGCGTTGTGGCACATGCTCTTCGCTTGCTCATATTACAAATTCCTATACTCGGAGACATTCTCACGGGCATGTAATCTCTATTTTGAATTCTACCATCGAATCACCTTCCCCTTGGGGAACATGATATTTCACACACAATAATGGGATTCAAGGAATTTATTTCTTGAAAATCCTTCCATATTATTGCCACAATTCTAATCATCTTCCAACTAACCCCACTTTTGACAATGCCACCTTTACCTGGATGATTCTCCACCTTCCAAACACTTGGGCACTAGTGGTTACCGTGTTGTTCTACCGTTAGCCCACATAAATAATGGCATCGTAGCTCTGCTACTCACATATTAACACAGCACATTTACTCCAAAATTGTAGTCATTACCATACATAACCACTACAGAACATAATCATCACGCAAATAGGGTTATCGCAGGAACACAATTACTGTACGATAGCTTCTACTGATTCCACTACTCAAATTCACTAACAACAGCTTTCATTGTATTCACATATACCGCAGCTCTCATGATTTACAAATTACTTCACCGGCATATATACATGGCTCCACCATGGCCCTCACCGACAGGGATGAACACACAAATCACAACCGATAGTACTTTACCGTATTAACTTCCACGGCGTTACCACAATTGTCACACAAATGCAATCGCCACAACGTACGATTGCTTTGAAACACCATTCTCATATGAACAAAATCACCGCAAGCTTCAGATCATGAGCGAGATAACACATTCATAAGACCTTAGCAGTTAGGAGCATAGGCCACCCCTTTGCTTATCTAATCAACCTTTTTAGGAACAACTAAAGATACACAAATTCAAATCAAACTCATAGCAGACTCTAATTTTACGCACCGCCTTTTAGCCTAAGGTAATCATCGGTACAACCAGTCTGGTGGCTAGCCATGTAGTCGAATTTGCCATCAGCTGAACCAGCTCTGCTTTACCACATATAACCATACCCTAATCCTAGCTTATACACCAATAATACACATCACCATCAAGCTAGGTAGGGCACACCCTCACCCTTGCTTGTTCATAATACATCACAATACACAACAAAATCAAGCTGAGATCGGGTATATTCACCATTGGTATTGGTAGCAATTTCTCCTCTAGTTCCATAAACTTTTCACACAACATTCACAACAGATACATTTCTTATCATTACTCAATTAAAATCCCATAGGACTTTCCAATTGGTAACCTGGCAACCACAACAATTCAACTATAGACACATGCCTTTCAACGATTCTCACCCACTTCACGAAGGCATTAACAGTCATAACTTTCACAGTCATCAATATCATCACAACTAGTTCAACTAGTAATGTACACACACAAAATTATGAATGCTTCACACAATCATCACAATGTATACATAACATGAACTCAAATCGAATAAAGTTTTCAACAACTAGCATAAAAGGAGCTCACCTTGAATCAGGTTAGGGGATCTCCAGGCTTCTTCGTGTGTTATAGCAAACACTCTACCCTGAACTCTAGGTCTCTACTCAGCTCCCGGTAGGTTGCATTCACTAGCAATATGTCCAGGTTGTTGGCAATTATAACAAATTGCTCGACCCTCGCACATTCTACCATAATGTGCCCTATTACAATGAGGGCATACCCATACTATAGAAGCTCTATGTGATTCACGATTTCTGGGCTGATAAGGTTTCTTACCATTGCCTTTGGATGAAGACTACTGATCCTTCCGCTTTTGGGAAGTATTACCCTTACTAGGTTCACTATAGTTATCGGTAGCCTTAGCAGGATACAAATCTCGTAGGTTGTTATCGGTGATTCTACATTCCTCTACTGCGTTATTGAACTCGGTGAATAGGTGGGTGGCTAAACGCTTTCTCAATTCCTGTCACAACCCACAAATTAACATATCCGAACTTCATTTCTCATCATCTATTTGCCGTAGTAAGAGGAATACTGAGACAACAGATGAAACGAGACAGATAATTGTCGAAGGTCTCCGTGTCACCCTGCTTAATCGATGGAATTCAGTTTCCTTCTCGAGTCACACTGACTTGGTAAAATACTTTTCATTAAATTGTTGTTGAAACAACTCCCAGGTCAGTGGTTTGTTTCTGCTTCATAACGTTAGGGCGATATTCTGCCACCAACGATCCACATCTTCCTCCAACTTATACACTGCCAATTGTGCTTTCATCTCAGATAGGCACTCAAGCACTTCATAAATCTTCTCAAGATGATTCAACCAATCCTCAGCTGCTTGGGGATCGAATCCACCTCTGAACATTGGAGGCAGGTGTTTATAGAATTTAGAGACCCAATACTGAAGATCCCTTTCTTCTATAGCTGGCACTCCTTGTGATTCTTGATTCAGGGCAGTATGAGGTGGGGACTCTAATGGTCTTGTAGACCCCCTCAGCAGTCTCCTCATGTCGAGTCTCTTCCTGGGTCTCCTCCTGAGTAGACTGACCCCATTCCTCATTACGCTTTGCTCTTTCTTCCCGAAGTTCTGCTCTCAACTCATTAATCCCATCTCTTTGATCTCTAATCGGACCCATCATCTCCTGCATAGGGTCCAATGGATTATCATTAATTACCTCCACCTCAGGGTTCACCCGTTGTACCTTGGGTTGACCCATATCTTTCTTCATTCTACAAATCATTCACTACATCAGTTCCACAGATAAGGTATACACATAGTCCACAAATCTCATATATATCCATAACATAAAACACATATGTGTATACACAACAAACTAATAGAAGTCATCTTCTACCACTAAGGTCAAACTAAGGGAACTATCCTAGCAAATTCTACCCTTGCCAGGAACTACAGCTCTGACACCAAAAATGTAACCCCCTGCCTTATAATTAACACTAACATTTCAAATATAATTATCCTATGCAGTTAAGTTGCATTCATAAATATCATAGTGTATAACCAAAAATTACTAGCAACCCCTTGGGGTTTCATATGATAACTAAAGTGTTTATGGGGCATATTTGCCCCTTACAAATTTCCCTCCAGGGGATTACATATCTACAACCAAAAATACATTTACAAATGTACAGTAATCCCAATCAAAAAATAACAACCAACCCACAGACTAAAATCGAGCACTACCCACCCTTGGTCTCTTGCTTTTCCTTCGAGCCACTTACCCTGTTTGAAAGATTAGTCAATGGAAAGAATGAGATTCAAGAGAATCCCAGTAGTAAAAAATCACTCATACAATATATAATCATATAGCATGCAAGTAAATCACTATAGCAGCAACATCAGCACGAACACAAATCACACCCCACCCTCATCCTCTTTTTCCATCGGGAAGGCACACAACCTCAACCGAACTGTTGTTAGGTATTGGAGGACTATTGGCATGGCGGTGCATACACATAGCCTTCCGGCTCACAAATCCATAAGATGCGTGACCAATGTCACAATCGACAACACTCACAGCTGTATACATATGATACGTAACCAGCATCACAATCGACAGCACTCACGGTTGTATACACATGATACGTGGCCAGCATCACAACTGTCACACCCCACCCTCATCCTCTTTCTCCGCTTGGAAGGTACACAACCTTACCCGAACTGTTGTTAGGTACCAGAGGACTATTGGCATGGCAGTGCAACTCACAGATGTATTCACATAGCAACCAAATCCGTAGTATCTGAAATCATCATAAAACAGTGATAAAACATACATACCACACATTACATACAGTATAAGAGAAAGCATCACTACCATGTTCTTTCCTGACATCCTTTGCCACCGTTGGCTATTGAGGGCGATAAATGTCAAATCATATCAACCAAAATCAAGAGTGGCGGATTAATTCCGTGCTCCAATTCACACTTTCAAGACACTTAGGGTGTTTTCTAAATGCTTAAATATAAGCCTAAAAGGTTTGGGGAAGATTGCCCGAAGAATCACTTTGAAGACCTGACAATGTCATTTTTCAAAGAGTTGGCCACGGCCAGCCCTCCCGTGGCCTGTGGCCAATGGAAGCACAGAAAGATGTGCGCTATAGCCAGAGTCAGGTCAGACAGTTTTTGGCCATGGCTAGCCCATCATGGGCCTCGGCCAGCATATGGTCAGAAGGTTTTAGGTTACCCTTGGCTGATTCCCAAACACTAATAACTTTGTGCACATAACTCAGAATGACTCAAACTTTATATGGATGGAAAGCTTGCAATGTGTACTACAATCTTGGAAAATTTCACAACATTTCAACACCATTTGCTGGGTCAAAATACCATGCCAAGTTAGTTACTTGCACAGCATTCCAGACCTAACCAATTTTCCAGATTTTGCCAATTGGCTTCCAAAGGTTCCTAATTTCAAACCAAATACCATTCTCACACAATTTTGCACAAGGAATCCATTAGAGCCATCAAAACAACCAAATTCCATTCACATTTGACATGTTCCACCACAAAAACAACATGTCACACCAAAACTCACTCAAGTCACCATATTGCAATCCATTCCAAACCACAATTCCAAATCCAACCTAATGGCATAAAGACACAATTTAACACTAAATTCAACACCACATACCAACCAATACATACCACCAAAATTCACCAAAAATCAGGGCCAAATCAAAAATTGTAACCCCCTCACAGAAATTATATCCAAAACTCACTCATGGGGTTTAAGCTGTCGAGAGGCATAGGCCACCACATGTCCCTACTGTATAAGGACATACCCTAATCCCTACCTACTAGCATCACATACACAACATAAGTCAAGCATGGATCAAGTATAATCAACACAAGTGCCATAGTCAACCTTTCCTTCAGCTCCATAAAACATTTTTCACATTTCTCATCCCACACAAATAGTTGATCTTTTCTCATGAGTTTGATCATCGACAAGGCAATATGAGAAAAATTCTGGATGAATCTCCGGTAGTAACCAGTAAGACCCAGAAAACTGCGAACCTCAGCAACAGTTTCTGGCCTCTTACAGTCCAGTACTGGTTCCACCTTACTAGGATCCACAGAGAACCCTTTTCGTGAGAAAACAGGGCCAAAGAACTTCACTTTTGTAAGCCAAAACTCGCACTTACTCAATTTAGCATAGAGTTTCTTCTCATGTAATGTATTTAACACAATCCTTAAATGATGCTTATGCTCTTCTTGACTTCTAGAGTATATCAGAATGTCATCAATAAACATAACGACAAACTGATCCAAATACTGTCGAACGATACGGTTCATGTAATCCATAAAAAATGCAGGTGCATTGGTCAATCCAAATGGCATCACCAAGAACTCATAATGCTTGTACCTTGTCCGGAAAGCAGTCTTTAGAATATCTTCTGCTTTCACCGCAGATGATAATTGTAACATCCTGGATTGTAATTTAAGGCTAATGACCTTAAAAGTGAGGTAATTAATGTAAATGCATTGTAAATAAAGCTTAAGCTTATATGTTATGTTTGATGATGATTTGGTGGAAGTTATGTTAATCAGGGGTAAAATGGTAAATTTACTGATCGATTGTCAGTTACGGGAGAGGAAACTCCTTAGTAATCAAGATCAATGGTTAGGATTGAAAGAACAAGAGGTGGAATCAAGTATGTAGGAAAGTATATGAATTCATAGAAAGGAGGATGAGATTGTGTCATGTGGTCATATGAGAGCCATTGGATGAGAAGTCAAAAAGTCAAATAATTTCCCTCTCTATTCTCTTGTCAAGCCGGTTGTGTGTGTGTGTGTGTGTGTGAAGGGAAGATGTGTTATCATCATTCTTATCTCATTTCCTCTCTCCTCCTCCATTTTCGCTGAACTAGCCAAGAAAGAGAAAACTTAAAGGTGAGTTTTGACTTTGGAAATGATCTCTTTGGCCCAAATGTTATTTTATAAAGTTGTTTATAATAGTAAGGGCTTCTTGGCTATGATTTCATAATTTTCTTTGGTTGTGAATTGGTGTACGTTCAAATTTGAAAGTGGGGAAAATAGAGATTTGATCTTATCAAGTTAAAAAGGTAATCACTTAGTGCATTTTGGTATGAATGTTTTGGCCATTGGTATAGTTTTGGTAAATTCTGGATTTTTGCCCTAATTTCTGTGGTTCTAGAAGATATGAATTAAGTGATGTGATGTGGTGAAATAGATGTCAAACAATATATAGGAGTTAATGATTTTGGTTTGGATTTGAGAAGAGGAAGTTTGGCAAATTGTGGTTTTGGGTGATCTAGTGACCTAGAGATGGGAATGTGTTGTTGAGTGGGAGATTGGTTGTTTTGGGTTTACCAATGGGTTCTTTGTGTTAAAATGAATGAGAATGAGTGTTAGAACAAGTCTTAGGACCATTGGTAGCAAATTGGTCAATTCTGGAAAACCATATCAGTTGTTGCGATTTGGCATCTGATAGGCATAACTCGAGTGAGGGAGGATCTCACTCGAGCATGACATGAAATTTTGGGAATTTTCGTTAAGTTTTTAGGCAGAAACTGCAAGCACACTTCCTGACTTGCGAGTAAGATATGATCCTGCTTGAGCGAGCATGGGCATACTTGAGTGAGGTCTTGCCTGGAAGTAGTCTGTGCTCTCAGGCAAACACTCTTGGTGTTTCACTTCTTAGTGCTCGAGTGCACTTAAGGTCATTGCTCGGGTGCAGCCTCTTGTGCTCGAGTGAGTGTGAGAGATATTTTGAGGATTTGCTCTCAGGCAAACACTTTCTGTGTTTCACTCGTTGGGACTCGAGCACAACTGAGGGCATCACTCAAGTGAGGTAGCCCAAGATGGGAGTTTTGCATCTGGAAAAGGTATCTTCTGGGTAGTTTCTTCTAACCCTTTAGGGATATGTTTACGCCTATAATAGCACCCTAAAGAATTTAAATGATAACCAACATAAAGTAGTATGAAATTGGAAAATTTGGATAAGAGATTGACCTATTGTCCCTATTTTGATTTATAGGATTTGATATCTACCGTCCTCGTGAGCCCACTGAGCCAGTAAACGTCAAGAAGGAACAAGGTAGTGACATTTCTTTTGTACCATATGTGATGCATTGTATGTGTGTGCTATCATTGATTTGTGATAGATTCGTATACTGCGACATTTGTGGATATGTGTAAGCCCCATCATTCTAATAGTCCCTAAGTAGCTAACAACAGATCGGGCAAGGGTTGTGTGCCTTCCCAGCGGAGAAAAGGGATGAGGATGAGGTGTGACTTTGTGATTATGTGAAAAGCCGAAAGGCTATTTGTGAGGGCCGATGGCACAATTGTGTAAGCCGGATAGCTATATGAGCTATAAGGCTATGTGTATGCACTGCCACGCCAACAGTCCCTGAGTAGCTAACAACAGTTCGGGTTAGGACGGTGTGCCTTCCCGGCGGAGGGGATGAGGGTGGAGTGTGATTTGTGCTGCTGCTGCTGTTGTATGATGATTTACTTACATGCTGTGTACTTATGTGTGGTATAAATGTGTTGTTACTACTGGGATTCTCTTGAATCTCACTCTTTCCTTAAACTAACCTTTCAGACAGGGCGAGTGGCTCCAAGGAGAAGCGCATGACCCAGAGTGGTTAGAACCTTGTAGGGACATTTTCTTTTGGGATATGTTGGTTAATCATATTGAACAGAGATTCTGTAAATTATTTTTGGGTTGTAATTAGTAGTTGAACATAGTTGTGTAATCCCCTATATGGGAATTGTAAACCTTGGAGTGAATGAATGGAACCTGGGGGTTGCCGGGATTGCTATTAGATACTCTGATATGAATGAATGTAAATTAACTGCACAGGTGATTATATTCGATAATTGAACTTGAGACCGGAATGGGAAAGAAGTTTTGAAAATTTTATAAAGTCCCTACTACTTAGTGGGTGTGTTAATGAGTTTTGAACTATCCGACGATCTCTAACCCTTTTTACTATGCGTTATCAAATCTTAAGTACGTTAATTAAGGCAGGGGGTTACAATGATACCCCGACCTTAGATCAATCTTTGAAAATACACATGCACTAGATAACTAATCCAAAAGGTCATCAATTCTTAGAATAGGGTACTTATTCTTAATAGTAATCTTGTTCAGCTCTCTGTAGTCGATACATAGACGAAGATTTCCGTCTTTCTTTTTCACAAATAAAATTGGAGCTCCCCAAGGTGACACACTGGGCCTAATAAACCCTTTTTTGAGTAAATCTTCAATCTATTTCTTTAACTCTACCATTTCATTTGGGGCCATACGATACGAGGCTTTAGATATCGAACTAGCTCCAGGCACAATCTCAATCGAAAACTGGACTTCCCTTTCAGGAGGCAATCCACTTAAATCATCTGGAAACACCTCAGGAAATTCATTCACCACGAGTATACTGCTCAAAGCTTCTCTAGTCTCTCCTTGCACGGAAAAAAATACCATATACCCCTGGCAACCTTTCCCCAAATATTTCTCAGCTTTAGCAGTAGAAAGGAAATTCATACTCATATTCACATATTCAACCCTATGGGAAACTGGATATACTATTTTCTTGTTCCCACAATCTAACAACACATTATTTGCTCTCAACAAATCAAAACCCAAAATAACTTCCAGTTGGTTGAGCGGCAAACATATTAAATCCACCACCGATTCATGACCTTCTACAGATAGGACACAGTTTAGGTAGGCTTCAGTAGTCATAGCCTTAACACCCATCGGTGTAGACACCACTAGATCGAAGGGTAACTTGTGCACAGGCATACCTAAACGCTTTACACAATTATAGGCAATAAAAGAGTGAGTGGCACCCGAGTCAAATAATGCTCGTAACACTTGACCATTAAGAAGGACAATACCTTAGATGAGATCAGGAGACTTCTGGGCTTCCTCATGAGTCATGACAAATACTCTACCCTGAGCCCTCAGTCTCTGCTCCACCTGTGGTCTCTGAAAATCTCTAGAAAGATGCCCCGGTTGCTTGCAATTGAAGCAAATCATCTTACCTTGGCAATATTTTCCTTAATGTAATTTATTGCACCGGGGACATTTCCTCTCGGTCACAAACTTCTGAGACTCGCGGTCTCTAGGCTGATAGGGCTTCTTTCCGCTGCCCCTATATGAACTCTGGCCTTTCCGCTTTTGTGAGGTACTACTCTTGCCTTGCTCACCATGGCTACCGGCACCTTTAGCTGGGTATAACTCTCTCCATTACTTTGTTAAACTCAGTGAACTGATGGGTGGCCAGTCTCTTCCTCATATCTTGACTCAGGCCTCAGATGAGCATATCTGAACTCAGCTCTTCATCAGCCATCTTTCACAAGTAAGAGGAATAAGGAGCTAGACGGATGAAACAGGACAAATACTCATCGAATGTCTCCGTGTCCCCTTACTTGATATTGAGAAATTCTGTCTCTTTCTCCAACCGCACCGACTTGGGAAAATATTTTTCATTAAAGTGCTGTTAGAACACTTCCTAGGTCAGTGGTATATTCATGCTTCGCAAAGACAGGGTAATATTCTTCCACCACCCATCCACATCACCCTCGAGCTTATAGATTGCCAACCGGGCCTTTATCTCTGAAGGGCACTCTAGAACCTCAAAGATCTTCTCAAGCTGGTTTACCTAGTCTTCAGCCGCTTGAGGATCAAACTTGCCTTTAAACACAAGAGGCAGGTGCTTGCAGAAATTGGCAACCCAGTACTGCATATCTCGCTCCTCTCGAACTGGAATCCTATATGATTCTTGATTCGGGGCTGTATGAGGTGGAGATCTATGTGATCCCTCTGCAGTTTCATCTTGTGTCTCCTCTCAAGTTTCTTCCCGGGTTAACTAAACTCAGTTCTCATTATTTTTGGCTCGCTCTTCTCTGAGCTCTTCTCTTAACTCAGTGATCATATCCCTCTGATCTCTAATCAGACCCATCAATTCGTTCATAGGATCCAATAGATTGTCATTGACCACCTCCACCTCTGGGTCTGCTTGTTGTACTTTAGGGTGACCTTTTGTTGTTCTCTTCATTCTACAAATAGTTCACCCCATTAAAACAACATTAAATGTATACACCTATGCCCACAAATCTAATATCTATATTCACCACATCAAAGCATACAAGTGTATACACAACAATTGCACACAA
Organism: Inga laurina; assembly: GCA_963855925.1. Classification (NCBI taxonomy): domain Eukaryota; kingdom Viridiplantae; phylum Streptophyta; class Magnoliopsida; order Fabales; family Fabaceae; genus Inga; species Inga laurina. The sequence goes on along the minus strand of OY979704.1, from coordinate 64,703,526 downwards.
TCTGTCATATCCCTAAGGCCAAGCTAAGGGAAACTATCCTAGCAATTCTACCTTTTGCCAGGAACTACGGCTCTGATACCAAAATGTAACCCCTTCACCGTAATTACATCCGAAATATGAAATTAAAGTGAAATAGAGACCAATAATTACCGATTATCATTTAGAATCACCTATCTTGGAGATAGGGTGTTCACAAAAACAGTTTAAAACACAGGTAACCTGGTCTCTCAGTCATACTTGAATATAATTACCTGAGCAGTTCAATCACATTCATACATATCAGGGTGCAAAAATTTAAAATCCCGACAACTTCCGGGTTACATATATATATAGGGTGTAACATTTCACAAAAATAGGGATTACAAAATCAAAACAATATTTACAACCCCAAATATATACAGTAATCCTGTTCCAAAAATAGATAACCAACAGTCTTGATCAAATATGTCTAAGAAGTCCTATCCACTCTTGGTTATCCCCTTCTCCCTAGAGCCACTTGTCCTGTCTGAAAGGTTAGTCATAGGAAAGAGTGAGATTCAAAAGAATCCCAATAGTAACAAATCATTTATACCACACATAAACATATAGCATGTAAGCAAATCATCATACATCAGCAACGCAGATCACACTCCACCCTCATCTCCTTTCTCCGCCGGGAAGGCACATCGCCCTACCCGAACCGTTGTTAGCTACCCAGGGACTGTTGGCATGGCAGTGCATACACATAGCCTTATAGCTCACATAGCTACCCGGCTTTCACAATTGGCCCGTCGGCCTTCACAATTAGGCCTTCACCTAATCACAAAGTCACACCTCATCCTCATCCCCTTTCTCTGTTGGGAAGGCACACAACCATTACCCGATCCGTTGTTAGCTACTCAAGGACTATTAGTATGACGGTGCTTATGAATATCTCCAAATGTTTTAGCATACGAATTTTATCACAAATCAATGATATAACACACAAACAATGCGTCATATATGGTATAAAGAAAAAGTCACTACCTTGTACTTTCTTGACGTCCTCTGGCACAGTCGGCTCACGGGTACGGCCAATATCAAAGTCTAAAACCAAGAGTAAGTATATTGGATTAATTCCTTTTCCAAGTTCTTAATTTCATCTTACTTGATGTTGGTTATCATTTAAACTTCTTTAGGTGATTATTAGAAACCTAACATATGCCTAAAAGGTTGGGTGACACTACCCCAAAGTTCCCCCTTTGAAAGAAAAATGCTGATTCTTGGTCGCTTCCATCGAGTGAAGATGGCCTCACTCGAGTGATGGGGCACTCGTACCCGAGTGAGAAGCGTCCTCACTCATGAGTGTTTGGCCGAGAGCAATATCTTTAACTAAGAAGTGCTCACTGCACTCGAGCACCAGGAAGTGCAACACCAAGAGTGTTTGCCCGAGAGCACAGACCACTTCCTAGGGAAAACCTCACTCGAGTACAACCAAATGAACCCGAGTGAGGGTCCAGCACTTTTGAGTGCTAGGACACACTCTTGTACATCCACCGGTGAGTGACTACCCAAAACGCAACCCTATAGCTCCAACCTTCTCGCACTCAAGCATGCCCATGCTCACTCGAGTAGGATCATATCGCACTCGCAAGTTAGGAAGTGCACTATTGCATTTCCACTTCAAAAACACCACTAAGAAGACCAAAGAAAATAGAAACCTACTGTTGCACTCGAGTGAGCTCATCCTCCACTCAAGTGATGCGCATCAGAAGCCAGAATCGCAGCAAATGATAAGGTTTTTCCAAAGTGACCAAAACCGATCCCAATAGGTCCTAAACTTGTACCAAAGCTCATTCTCACCTAAAATTCCATAAGGAACCTATTGGTAACCTCAAAATACCCAAAATCACACTGCAAATACAATTTGCCCTTAGATCTCCACATTCCACTCAACAACTCAATCATCAATACTTTCATTTTCCACTTCTAAATCAATCTCAACCAACTCAAAATACCATAAGCTACCAATTCAACAGCGTTACTCTCTCCAATTCCTACTTGCATTTAACAACAAATTAAGGGCAAAATTCCAAAATTTACAAAACTTAGCCAACATTCAAAACATAACTATCTAAATGCATCAAATCATTACCTCTTTTACTTGCCACAACCAAATCTCTGTTTCTCCAACTTTTAGATTTGAGCAAACACCAATTCACCACCTTTCAAAGTTCTACAACCATAGAAAGAAAGCTTCCAACCTCATAAACAACATTAATGAAGAACACTTGAGCATATGAAAGCAATCACTTACTCAAAATTAAGCTTTTCTCTTTCTCTTTCTTGGTTCAGTTGCATCAAATGGAGAGAATGGAGAGAGAAGATAAAAACTCTGATTTTTTCTTGCCCACACACACTTAACCGACTTAGAGGAGAGAGGGAAGAGAAAATGAGTTTGACTTTAATCTAAGGGTCCTCATAATAACACTTGGCACAATTTTGTTCCTTCCCCTTGATTTCACATGATTTTATTTACATAGGATTCCACCCCAGGGTTAAATCCTGGCCATTGATTCCTTTGACTTTTAATCTCAACCGTTGATCTTCAAGTTACCAATGAGTTTCCTTTTCGATAACCAACCAATCAATAAGTAAATTTCCAATTTCGCTCCTGATAATCATAACTTTTGCCAAATCATCATTGGACTCCAATATAAACTTAAACATTGCTTACAACATATTTACAACAATATTAACAATAATTACATCATTAAAATCATAATTAGCCCTTAATCACAAGTTGGGGCATTACACAAATCCCCAAGACTCATCTAATGATCACAATTTTTAGGTCAAAGTGTAGTAAATTCTTACCTCAAGTTCTTCCCAAAGCTAATTCTTCACTTCTTCCACTTCCAAATTTCCACAAATCCTCAAACACCACTATTAAAAAATCTGAAACCATAGGAATGGAGATGAGCTGAGCACTTAGGGCTAAAACCTTCCTAAAACTCAAGCTTCTTCTTTCTCTTTCTTGCTTGATCTTGGCTATAATGGAGGGGAGGATAGAGGTGAAAGATGATGATGAGAATAGGTTTTTGGGGTTGGGAAGGCCTCATGGCCAACTTTGACAAGGGAAGAGAGAGGAAAAATATTTGACAAATTGACCAAATCCAATGATTCTCCTTTTGCCAAGTGTCAAGATCCTATTCTTTCTTTTATGAACTCACATACATCCGTATACATGGGATTCCACCCATTGCTTATTCCATCCTAGCCATTAGTCTCAACTACCTATGAGTTTCCTCTTCGATAAATGTCTAGTTTGTCGGTAAATTTACCATTTTGCCCCTGATCATCATAATGCTTACTAAACCATCACCGAGCATATTTTACATCACAATTCACATCATATACTTCAAAAGTGCTTAATTAACATTACTTACATCACTTTCAAGTTATTAATCCTTAACTACAATTTAGGATATTACACAGGCAAAGAAGCAAATGGAATTGAAATTAACAATAACAACAAGATAAATTCAATAAACTAGTATAATGATGAAACAGGATTCCCTTGAGTTGAGGTTTTAGTCTTCCTTGCTTGCTAATGATAAGAATTCAATAACACAAGTCAAGAGGATTGACCTAAGCTATCACTAGATCCATACTTGCAATACTTAATTAATTCATTCTACTGAAGCAATTAAATGAATGCCACCAAATAATTCAAACTCTAGGAGATGAATAATTAACTTTCAATTCTATCTTGTAATTACCATTACAAAATTTAAAGCATTCAGTTTAGTCATTTAAAATCCACTCAATTGAGTCGGAATAAACAACTCAACATACTCTAATATGAATCATACAAAGCTTAATTAATCAACTTCTAGCAAAAAATTTTATTCACTTGGCATAGAACAATCTAAATCACAACCACAGACTTAACCAAGCCATTTAATTATGAACTAAAAAGAAAGCTTAAAGAAATTCCATTGAAGTTTAGAAGCTCAAACCATTACCCAACTCAAGGAAATCACCAAAACTTAGCTACTCATGGAAGAGGAAGATGAAGCTTGATGAAGGAAGAAACAATTTGCCATGGAAATCAAAGGATCGAACAACTCTTCAAGTGCACTCACACCCCTTCCTTTCCTTTCTTTATTTCACTGCTTTCTTCTCTCCTCTCGACGCTTCACCTTTTTCACCTGCGCAGTTGCTTTTCCTTCAATCCTCTACATCCATCCCCCGGTCCTGCTACTCCCTCTTCTTCTCTTATAATTCACGTGTCACCTCTCGTTTTTCTCTAATTTCAATTTTGGTCCATAATGTCGGCTCCCTTTCTCTATTCAATTCCCAACTCGGTCCAGCATCTCCAACGTGTTACAGCTTGCATTTTTTTAATTCTTCCATGTGGTCCCCATCCTCTCAAATCTCTATTCTTTTCTTTCAATTCCCATTTTCTTCACAGCTGCCACTCACAATCAATTCGGTTCACTCTTTAATTCGGTCAACACCTTCTTTTTCTTGTATTCATCAATTCGTTCCAGCTTGCCATCCAAAATAATTCAGCAGCCTTTTCCCTTCCTCTTCAATGTCTTTAGGTTAAAAGTAAGTTAAGGTATGTTTGGATAGAGGTAAAAATCTGTGTTGGCATTAGACACAAAATTGCAACCACCAACAAGGCCCTTACTCATTTAACCTATCTTAGAAAAAATATGAAAATAAATTCTACACTTGTGGTGTTCCACTCTTCTCCTTCATTAAACTCCAAAATAATATCTTTGACCTTGACCACTCAAGTTGTGCCACATCATCACCTACAAAAATAGATTCACAAAGGTAATATCTTTTGCTCACTATTAAAGAATAATGGGCATAACAAATATTAATTAAAAATATAACAATTTAACCACTATAATTCCCAAATTATCCTTTCATTAAAATCTCACATTAACACTTGATTATGCCCAAAATATTCAATTAAGTCCCAAAAAAGCCTAAGATTAATTAATAAAAATATATAAATATTGAGCTCTATCAGGGGGTTACACCATGCACCTGTTCTGATAGGGGTATTTATTTTTTACCCCATCTTCCTTTGCTTTCCCGGCTTAATTGCTGAAGAGACACAAGGTATAGGTGAACACTTACATTATCATATATATAGATCAAGAGTGCGATTGATTCTAGCCACAAAGCCTAGAAAATCTTAAACCACCCAAATTGCATTGCTACTTAATGTGGGAAGTACTTCTCTATTATATATATAGAGATGAAACCAAGTAGCTCAAAAACTCTCACATTGAAAAGTCTAGGACTGATTACAATGTTGAATTTCATAGCTTTTAATTTGTTGCCATGTATTCAATAGAAAAATAGGAGACAAACCTTCAGTCAAAGCAATAATGGGATTTCTGGAAAAACAAAACTTCATAAAAAAATTTATTATGTCACCTGAACTAGTTTAGTCACAGAGCTAGTTCGTGTATGACTCTTGGTACATCTAAACTAGTTTATTCACATAGGTTGTTTATGTATAACTCTTATCAATAAAATTAAACTAGTTTATTCATCACATCCCTATTGAACTTTTTGAAGTAACTTCTAGAGATATGGATACTTCCAAAAATGGAGATGTATTTGCTTAGAGATCATATATCTAGAAGTTACTCCAAAAAGATCAATAAAGTATGAACCTTTAGTCAAAGCAATGGGTTGACAATTTCCTGTAAGAGTTAATGAACTCCCGATCAAATCAATAATAGGTTTTCCAAAAAAAATATAACTTGACAAAAGCAAGTTAATGTCATCTTGAATTCTTTATCATGTTGTGACTGCACAAAGGCACCTCAATTGAATAAGGAGAACAAAGCACTAAAGGAATGTGATCTAGCTAGGGCTCATGAATGACAAAAGCACGAGTTAGGGCAATCAAAAGCAACTCACTTAGTAGTCACTGAGACAAGTATGAAATTATTCACTAGCATGACTATCGTTGAGAAGTAATAAGAAGACTTTTTATGGTGGGACTCAACTAAAAATGACTCTCAATGGCTGGAAAAGACATAGGAGTAGTAGGGTTATGATGTTAGCGGGTTTCATTTGAATAGCTAATTTTCAAGTTTTTCCTTTTCAAATGCTTAAATAGAAGAGGGAGGGTAGAGTTTTTTGGGTTATCATGTCTAAGACTTTACATAACGGCTATATCAATAAAGCTGTTATTTATTTGATTATATAAGATCTTAAATATTATGGTTCTTTGTTAATAACCATGAGTTATATTATTGTTTTAACTTATGCATATATCATGGTTATTAGTTAATAACTCATAAGGTATGTTATTTTTTTAAAAATATTTTGGGTGGCTAGTGCCCAGATAATCACATTTTTATATTTTATAAAAATAAAATGAAAAAAAAATCACCCTCTGGTGACTAGTTGCCTGATAGATGATATGAGGTCTATTGCGAATTTAGGAACTTTTGTTTCCTTCAATTTGAAAAAATCAAAAGTTTCCTAAATTTGCAACAAACCTCACATCATAATGCTACTTTTCAGCAAAGGAGTGGCATGAATCATCTGAGAGTATGTCAAGATTATGGTCACCAATCTCATGCTCATTAAGAATGAGATTGACCTTCTTGTTCATACTCGACAAATATCCAGCCAACCTCATCACAGCATGGTCAATGCATTTTGCATACAGCATCATTGACTCCACTTAATATGGAGGTAGAGGCAAAGGTTGTGAAGGAGGAGAAGGGGGAAAAGGAGGTGGTAGAGGTTGTGGGAGTAATATCCTAAATTTTGGGCCTTTGAAGATAAGCCTAAATCAAGTAGGCTACTAATCCCAGTTTAGCAAGAGTCTCAAGAATGATTGAAAATAAAATGATTTTCAAGGACTATATAAGATAGCCCTTCCCAATAGAGAATAATTCTTCGGATTATATAAGGGCTTAATAAGATAAAGGATGCCCATAAATATGAACATGTATGGCATCACATTAGGGGACACACATAGCGCATTATGAAGGCTACACACAAAATTAGCTTGAATTTTAGGGTGGAGTTACAAGAAGTTGAAACCTAAGCTTACTTTTGTGTGAGCATATGAGAAATTAACGCTATAACTTGTGTCTTCTTGAAGAAGCCACAAGGTCATCCACTCTTGCTCCCTAAGGAGGCCCTTCTTGCTCCACAAGCATGAAAGCTTAAGCCATACACTTCTTTGCTTGGAGGCCAAGTTGGCTAGGATACAAACGGAATAAGGGAAAAGTTGGTCAAAAGTTGCAAGACACTTGGACATTTTCTTGACCAAGTAGTGTAAGCATTTGACAATTAAAACCATATCCCCCAACTCATAATTTTCAACCTAGGGTAGAAAAAATAAGGAAAAAATGTAGGGTATATAGGGATAAAAGAAAAAAGAGAGAAGGTGGAGAAAACTTGAAGAACACAAGTGAGAAAAAGTGTTCTTGAGCGACTTCACCTCCGAATCGGCATTTCTAGCTCTCAGTGCCTTCACGAATCTTCTTCTATTCGTTGAGGGCTACATTTCTACTATTTTAGATTCTTGATTAGAGAAGTTTGGTGCTGCTAGAATCAAGAACCGATTGTAGGATTGAGTAAAGGTAAATATAAGCTTCGATTTGAATATAGTATCTTGTGATTTTGATGATTTTTCTTGAGGTTATAGCTACCCTAGTGTTTGGCCAATATGAGGAATTAGGGCTTTGATGATCTTAAGATTATGAATAAGATGTTAAACAAGGTTTAAAGATGATATTTAGTAATTCTTGTGATTGAATTTGCAAGAAATCACCTTGTGGTATTTTATGGTGAATTTCAGCCAGGAATAAAGCAAGGAGAAGGAATGTGATTATGATACTTTTGAGGTTTCCAATGGATTATGTGGGAAAAATTATGTAGGGATGGTTTGTGGTGTGAATTTTGGATGACTGGGTAGAAAACCCTAACTTTAGGAATTTAAGGTTAATTGCTGCCATATTGTGTTTTCTGGGAGATAAATTGTTTTTGGTCCGATTTTGAATGATCAAATCTTGTTCAATGGCCATGATATTTTATAGGCTGTTAAAGGACATCCTAAGATTTAAAATGATATATAGAATACATTGATTGGATGTATAGAAAGTAAGTTATGAATTTCTAAATTTTAGGCATTGAATCTAGAATGAATTCTGGACTAATGAGGTTGGTCGAGGATTTCTAGAATTTGGGCCCTATAATTGGCAATGGCTAATATTTTTCCTTTACAATGGACTAAAAGAGCTTCGAATAGGAATTTGAACCACCTCATTTAGAATTTTCTAGATTAAGTTATGAATTTTCAAAGTTGAGTGACAAATCCAGCATATTAGGATTGACCTACGAATTTGTAGTACTTGGAGTGAAATGTAATTAGCATGATCATAAGGATTAGAGGTATATACTAGAGACTAATGTCTCCTAGATTATATACCCATTTTACATAACACAAGTGTCTTAAAGATAACCAACAAATATTAGTAAAGAACAAGAATAGAAGTGGGTCAAGAATAACATAATGTTCATTACGCCAATGGCATTGGAATGAGTAATGACCCATTAACCCATGAATTCTAACTTATATGATTCGATATTTACCTGAGTTGAAGAAGAAGTTGGTTGGTAAAGGTAAAGGACTGGAAAGGCATTCAGATAGTAACTCTTTCTCTCATATATTATGTGATTCTTTGCATGTATGTTTTACCGTTATGTATTTTGTTCCTTTAGCATTCAGTTGGTGTCGGGTTGTAGCCTGAGGCCACAAAATAGGGTTGTAGCCCAGGATAGTCAATTGGATTGTAGCCCATGGCAGTAAGACATATGTGACCAAGTGTTGTGATAATGTGATCTATGTATATTGTGTCGTATCTTGTTGTGTTGAATGTTATTGTGATGCTTATTGTGATATGATGGTTGACTTAACATCCTTGGTGAATTTACATTTTATATGATTGAATGGTTGTTACTACTGAGATTCTTATGAATCTCACCCTTTCCAAAATTTAACTATACATTAAGGTTAAGCAACTCAAGTGGCAAAAAGGTAAGCGATGACTAGTGAGAAGGCGAAGACAAAGAAAATTTAGATTTATTATTGGTTATCTATAAATACTTGTACTCATAGATACTTTAGTAACCTTGAATAGTTATGTGATTTCTAAATAATGTAAAGGTATATTGTCACAATCGTATCAATATTGATATTCTATTCACATATGCAAACGAACTAGGTAACTATATGGAATTATAAGCTAAAAGAAAAGGAGGTTTACACATTTAGTACCAGAGTAGAGATTCTGGTAATAGGCTATTATTCTCTGTATATGTGAATAGATATACTAATACCTAGTTAGTAACTCTAAGATTAGGAGATTGGGTAATAGAAGAACCTAAAGAGATAGATTTCCCCTGTTAAGAGGCATAGTTGTATATAGAGGAAGAAACGAAGTAGTAGTAATGTATACCCTAAGGGAAAAGGGTACAAGCTCCGAAGACAGTAGTGTTAGTAGTGTCTAGTCCTATTATGGATTCTTTTGCCGGTGAGATTGAGGCTCTAGAGATAGATGAGGTAGCACAGAATACGGATTTTGTTGCTAACTCTAGGGCTCCTTATATTGAGATAGAGTATGACCTAGATCCCTACCCTATGTTATGGGAATACATAGAGGAGTTATACCAAGAAGCTAGTATAGCTTATGTTTTCTTTGTGGGGACAATATTTAGCATTTATGGGAGGATAATATGATATACTAGGATCAAAATAAGTATGAGATACTGATGCCTAAAGATATATGGATCCAAACTGCCCTAATACACTGAATCCTATTAGAACTCTGCAGTTAAGCGTGCTTGGATGAGAGTAGTACTAAGATGGGTAACCCCCTGGAAAGTCCTCATGCTGAAACCTTTAACTAAATGTTAGAGTGCATAAAAGTTGTGTTGATTAGAGGTGTTATTCTTAGATGATCTAAAGAATGCTTAGAAACATGGAGATAATGACTTAGGCCCTGATCTTGAATTTAAGACATCCTTATCACAGTGAGTATTGCCGGAAAAGTCCATTTGGTAATTTTAGTACTAGTGATTGCCTTGAGGTTTCTTTATGATTAATTATCATGATGATTCTTAGTATGTACATTAAGTATAATTAAGGCAAATGATTTCTCAACTCAGGTAATGTTGAGGTTCTGGATTTAGTAGAGCCAATATTCGATGCAATCAAATGAATTGTGACCTAAGAATCAAACTCAATAGTTGAATTGATTCTTTAGGAATTTAAAATGGCCCGAGTAGTTTGAGGAACTATAATATGTTAGGAATATGTATGAGGTTTTTAAAGGTTGATAGCTACTTAATCTAGCATAGGGAAAGATATTGATCATAGAATATTCAATTGAAAAGTTTGATTGAGGGTTAGTTCCATGGCAAAACAAAGTAGTAGATAGAACCAGGGTAGCCATGAGTTATGGTCTCTTGACTGAGACAAATAATAGCATATATTCTAGTGACTAACGGATTCCTTGAAAGGCATAAGCAAACTGCCCCGATAAGGGAAGTAGAGCTTGTAATTATGCTTCAGTGGATTAACACGGTAAGGGAAGTAAAGTTTGTGATTCTAAATGAAATAGTGGAATCAAAGAAGAAGATTGTAGAACTGCTAGAGAAAGAAGACTATCAGTTTCCCCAATCCAAATAGTTAGTTTTAGGGTATGGTTCTCTTAAGGACTTGTTCCCGTTATAATGGTACTTCCATTGAGAGAAGATTAACCGAAGAGGGCTACTTGTGGGAGCTGACCAATGAAAGGTTGAGTAAAGCACCATAGAGTGGAACCATCGGAATGTCGTCTAGACTGGATTAAGGACTTGATTAAGGACTGTTATGTTGTGTTACAGATATGAAGTGAGAAGACAAATCATTTGTTTGTTCATCTAACATTCATGAAGATTTTACTGTAAGAATTGTCATTCTTGTAAGACAATATATGACGATTACAAAGTACAACCATTATGTATTTGCATGTCATTCTCATAAGTGACAATTGTTAGTTAATAACCATAATGTATATACCCTTTTTTAAAAAAAAAGTTTATGGATGATTATGCAACCACCATTTTTCAACAAAATAAAAGATAGAAAATAAACTAAAATAAAAAGTCACGGAGATGTTTTAAGACTATGATGTATCATCAGATTCTTCCTTCTCTAGTAACTTGTCCACTTTCTCGTTCAAAGAGCGAACGAGAGAGGTAAGTTCCTTCAAACAGTGGTACATGTGTCTTTGCTCTCGCTTGTAAACCTGAACCATATGGTGATGCTCATGGGTTGCATGGATGAGACCTTCAATGCTTGTTGACAGAAGGAGTTCAGCTTTTAGCTTTTTGCCAAATGATGAATCTGAAGTTCTCTTACATTTGTCCATGATGGTTTCTTGAAACAAAAGTTGGATTTGAGAAGTTGAAATAAAAGTAGAAAAGTGAAGTTCAATTTTTGGAAATTTATATAGAGAGGGTTTTATGAATTATCGAGCGGCCGCATCTTTTAGTATTATATTTTATAAATGGTGGTGGCTAATTCTTAATAACTGTTATGTATTTGACAATTTTTTAATTTATTATTAACTTAACTTTTATTAACTTAGAAATGTTATTTATTTTATGATCTTCTACTAATTGATGAGTTTTACTTAATAACTATTATATATTTTCTTTGAAGATCCTAACTACGTCGCCCCCTCCACCATAGCCAGCGCCTCTGCCAATCCATCTATTGTGCCAAATGACAAGATGGCACAAGAGAAAAGAGCAATCGAGATGGGTCTTGTTGTTATGAAGGATGTCTAAAAAGCAAATTAAAAGATAGGGGAGGAGACTTACTATTAGATGGAACAAGAAATGTCAAATTACGAAATATGACAAGTTCATTAGCTGCCTCAATTGGGTAGGCGGCCAAAAACGTGCCAAAACTTCATCACACACGATAGTTAGTAGTGTAATAGCTATATTTTGTAGTAGTACTAGATTTCTTTTAACCACGGTACTGTTTCCATGGCGTCGTAGTTGCTTTCCCCAACAACTCCTTTTTTATTTTTTATTATTTTATTAATTTCATATTCATGTATTAATATATATATATATATATAATTATAATATGTTATATATTATTGAATAATATATATTATTTTATATTTATTTATTAATACTTTATCCTAATTGAATAATAAATACTCATTAAAGGCAATATGGTCCTTGCTTATTCTTCCTATCTATCTTACCATCATTTTCAACCTACCAAATATAAATTTTTCTATCAAAGCATTTTTCATTCTAGTGCATACCAAATATGTTAGCGGTTAGAAATTTTCCATTCTTTTCTTTTACATCACAATCAATTCTTCCTACCAAACCCGCCGAAGCAGTTATTTGTTAATTTTCCTACCTTATCATTTTTAATATTACTTCGGCTTCAACTTCCTAAATCAACTACACACTTGTCAATGCCCAAAGTGTACTTGTTAATTTGCTTATAACTTTACTTGCAAATACACTAACAGTATCATCATCACATGCATTATTCGCCTTGTTAATAGTTTTGCACTATATTGAAGTGGGATACAGATAGTAGCAGAGACATGCAAGCAATAATACTCATAAAAAGCCACAAATGAAGAAAGGAATCAAAATATGGAACAAAAACATAACGGAAAATTAGAATAAAGGACCCAGAGGAAAAGATATTTATTGAGAAGGACCATAAAGATTGTAATTATTTAGAACGATCAAATACAAAAATTTAAAATTTAAAATAGTAAAATACCCCTAAGAAAATCTTTTACATTCCCTCCCACCTTCTCTCCCACATTCTTATTTTTCAAACTAATACAAAATTCCAAATTTCATTAAATTAAATAAAATTTTTCTCAATTTTCATTTTTCACAACTTGCATAGATATCTATGGAAAAAATCAAGCATTCTTTGATTTTGTTAAAATTATAATTTATTAAAATAAACAAAATTTTAATTAAAAATATAATTATATAATTTTAATAAAACTGAGGTCTTTTATAATTTATTATATATTTTAAACCAAAAAAGTTTGTATGATTTAGTTTTAGTATAGAAGAAGTTTATATGGATTAAAAAAATCATTTAATGCTAATAAAATAAAAAAAATCAAAATAATCTATTATATCTTGACAAAACATGAAATGAGTGTAGCTTTTATTTTTATAAAAAGAGCTTAATTGATATCAATGTTGATACTTGATAATATAAATTGACAACTTGATGATATATTAGTTAATTAAATGATCTATTGATTATATGAATATGGAGCTTGTTGAAAAAAAAAATGTGTTTGAACCGTAGTTAATTAAATATTGTATTGACTTTTACATGAGTATGAAATTTGGTGATAAATAAAAATTTAAAAAAAATATATGATCATATTACATGTGAATGATGGTCAGTTTTACTTTTAATTTTAGTTATTTTTTAATTATGAATACAAGATATAATGTAGGAGGTTTGATTAGGGACAATTTAGAAATTTAAAATTTATATTATGATGTTTGGTCCTTTTAAGTAATTACAATTTTTATGATCCTTCTCTATAAATATATTTTCCTATTGGTCCTTCATTCTAATTTTCCCAAAACATAACCATAAATTATTCTACCTACGCCTTTGAGCCTAAATGCATGGAGAGCCTACTAGAATGGACTTTGCCAAGCTATAGGAGGGAGAATGAAGATTGACCTTTGGGTCCTTGCAAATTTATGGTCTTTGTTTGCTACACGAGCGAGAAGTGAACGACAAGGAAAGGAAGATTGATTGAGAAGATAAGGAGAGCACGAGGGCCACCACGGTGACGAGCTCAGCTAAACACTGGCGATGATGACAAGCTTAGGAAAACGACCGTGACCGAAACGCACCAAAACTAGAGAAGGGAATGATCTAGGTTTTCAAATTGCATAAATCTCACTTTTGTTTTGGAAAAGACTATTAAATACCACTTGAACTTTAAAATTCTAAAGAAATGATTTTTCAAAAATCTTAGTTATCAATTACTATATCTTTTTTATCAATCCATTACTTTTATTGTTAACAGAATCAATTTGAGATTTTAAAGTTTAAATAGTATTTAAATATTTTTTTCCCTTTTTTCAAATACGCTGTGTCTATTTCTTCTCTCTTTCATGCAGGGTTATTTTCGTCGTTTTCTTGTTGCAGAAATTAATTTCAGTTTTGGACCAGAAAAAGTGCGGCGGAATTTCAGTTTATTTGGGGTTATTGGACATTAATTTACCACAGCTGTTCTTAAGTGAAATTTTTCAAAAAAAAAAAATAATAATAATAATAATAAGTCCAAGTTTGGACAAAAGGACAAAATGGAAAGAAAAGTATAAAATATAAAAGAGCGATGTTACTCCAACTTTAATTTTTTATATTATAAACCTATTTAAATTATATCGCGATCGACTGAAAGACAAAGGGACAAAAAGGAGAAAAAAGTATAAACACACTCACATTAGAGTTGACAGCGAGTCAACGGCGTGATGGTGAATGTCGAACGTGAACTATACGTCGAAGACTTGGGGGTCAAAGTCTTTTAAATTTATTGACCCATCATCGACAACTCTAATTTGCTCAATGATTTTTTAATCTCACTTTATGTGTAACACACACACACACACACAAATATATGAGTGAATTTAAAAATTTACAGTGTGAATGACTTTTTTCATTTGATCTTTTCCTGGCTTGAAAAAAACAAATGAGACATATATTTTATTTTTATGTAATTAAATTAGCAAATTATCGTTGTGATTATATTTTTACATTATATATATATATATATATATATATATATTACTAGGAGTTTGAAGCCGTACAAATGTGAAAAAAGTCTTTGGGGGTTACCTCCAATTAGGTCTCATGATATTTTAAAATTTGATTTAATTAGATAATGATATCAAAAAGTATATATTATTACTATTAGCATAAAAATGAGGATTAAAATGGTGACTGAACTGGATCTCCTCTCCAAAGTACCCCTAAATTTTAAAGGATCTCTCCAGTCCAAAAAAGTTTAAAGGATCTCAATTGAAAAAATGCAAGGGTAGTTATGTAAATTTCTTTCGTGCTTGTCAATTAAACTAGTGAAAGTCAAGCACGGCGACTACGACCACGCCTGTTCTTCCAAATTCGGATTTAATTATATATATAAGTTAAGATTGATTGTATGGCAAATTACAATTAACAATACAATAAATAAACAATTATATTTAAGTCTCACACAAAAGAAAAAAATAAAAAAATGGTCCCTGAAGTTGTTAATAACAAATTGAAGGGCAACCATTTTTTTTATTTTTGATTTTGTACGTATGGAACTTGAATGTAATTGTCCCTACAACAAATTTGAAAAAAAAGTGACATTAATTAATTATTATGATTAAAGGGTTTCAGATGTACTTGAAGTGTTGTTTCGAACTCTTGCAATACTCATGCGAACTGGATCGCCAGGACTTTGGCTATCTTACACAGCAAATTCGCAGGAAGAGAAGAAGAGAAAAAGAGCTTTTGTTTTCACTGTCTGGTATTTTCTTTAGGAGAATATGTCCCATAATAAGCAGAATATGAAACCCCGTTCAATCACACCTGTTCCCACCAAAACCTTTGGGAAAACTATTCTCACTTATTTTTAATATTGAACCCTTAGGGAATATTACCAACTAATACCTCATATATATTTAGGTATTTTATTTGGTCCCAAAGCTAATGGGTTTAGGCCTAATCCATCAAGGGTGGACTAAGCCCAATTCCCAACAATCGTTAATTATATAATGATTGATTAATTGTCTTAATTTTAGAGAGGGAGAGAGAGTTGTTTATATATATATATATATATATTTGAAGTTATTTGTACTCCTTTGTCTAATTTATTGCATGCTTGGATTAGCTTTTAGGAATATGTTTTACTATGTACAAGGCAAGTATGAGAAGAGTGTCTTAGTTTACGGAAAATGATTTCTAAAATAACGATTTTGTAGTTTGCTAAACATACACTTCAAAAGTCACTTTGAACATATTTCACTTGGGTCAAGAAAACTATTAAATCTCATTAATCATATTTAAAACTGGATAAAGTATGCTTTTAGTCCTTTAAATTTACACGAGGTATCATTTTGATCTTTTAAGTTTAAAAGTATACTTTTGGTACTAAAATCATAATACTGTCAATGTGGTTAATGGAAAACGCTGACATAATAAATTTAAATGATAACTGTGCCATTGACAAAACAAGTTTAAATTTAAATTTATTATTATTAATTTTAATTTTAGAAAATTTTGTGAGATTAATTTCTTTGTCAAACAAAGATATTGATAATATAATAAAAAAGATATTGATCTCAATTTACCCTGTAGATCCGAATTCCCCATCTCTCCACCTTCTATTTTCCCCTCTCTTTCAACTTCTCCAGGCTGTGACAGCGCTCAAGCTCACCGTGAAAATTGCAGGATTCCAAATTTCAATGTGTTTCACATTATCACATACACGAATAGGTAAATCTGAAGCGTTTTTTAATACAACATCATCAATTTCTGAGAACCACGATATAGGGACAGAAGGCAGATTTCATGAAGAGGTTGTGGCCAAGTAACAAGTTTTTTATATCCAACTAAATTACATGATCTCCCAAATATGTAACTTGAATGCGGCTGAGGCCTCACAAATTGGCGATTATCATCAAGAGCAATTTTATTACGATAGCTGGGAGAAATTGAGCAAGGAGAGGGAAAATCGATGGCAGATGGAGAGATGGGAGATCTCAGATCCGTTGAGCTATCATTTTTTTTAATCATATTATCAATCAATTATCAATATCTTTATTTGACAAAGAAATTAAACTCACAAAAGTTTCTAAAATTAAAATTAATAATAATAAATTAAAATATTATAATTTCAACTTACTTTGTCAGTGGCACGGTGATCACCTAAGTTCTCTATGTTAACATTTTTCATTAACCATTTTGATAGTGTTGAAATTTCATTAACCATATTGATAGTGTTGAAATTATAGGATAAAAAGTACACTTTATAAATTTAAATGATCAAAATGATATCTCATATAAACTTAAAAAAACAAAAGGTATACTTTAGCCTTTCAAAATTTAATAAACTTTCAACTTTATTCTTATTTAACATATACCCAACCAAAAGCGCAAAATCTACACAATAATAAATGAATGGTAAAATTATACTAGATTCATATAAAAATTTAATGATTAAAAACCTTTTCTCCTTCCTTTATAAATAGGAGTAGAGGATACTTATAAAAATATAAGAACATAACTTTAAAATTAGAAATAAATTGTATCAATAATAAAATGTTTCCTCTTATCGTAGATTAGAATTAATAAATATGTTTGCTTTGGTTTTAAATAGAAAACTTCAAATTAACTCCGTATCCCAAATTTATAATTCCATTCTTTAAACTCTTCCTGCCAATCAATTACACATTTTATTTAAGAGGGTTTTACATCTGGAGTAGTACCCAATAAAATATAACAAATAAAGAAAGAAATACTCATGTGGTCTTATATATAAGATATTTCTAGCATGTTTCATACAGACCAAGAAAAACTTTAAATCTTATTAATTATTCTATAAAATTCAACAACTTTCTAATTTTACCCATATTTAATATACATTATGCCTCATAGGAATAAATTCAATACAATAATAAAAGAAAGGTAAAATTGTACATTCATATAAAAAATTTCTCTTTTTATCCTATAAATAGGATAAAAAAAATTATTTTCCCTCAGCCTTATTATATATAGGACTAGAGAAGTATAACAAAAAAAAAAAAAATAGCACCCAATACAAATTATTAAAAAGTAAACTAACACACGTTTTTTATAAATATCTAACTTAAATATTTTTTTTAATATTGAAAAATTAATTATTATACTTTTATATATTTAGAATCGATAACACATACAAAAAAATTAATTCCTAGTAATCAAGTTAAAAGACAATACCATGTGTGTGGGTCCCATAATAATTTTTTTTTTTTTTGGACTGAATAATAAAAATTTTGAAAAGTATATAAGTTGACTGACCTGGGTCTCAAGTCCCTGAAGCCATGGGTAGTTATGTAAATTCCTCTCGTACGCGTCAATTTAAAATCCCTCTCAGGAACACAGTCATGGAGCATACTTGCCCGCAGCTTTTATTCACACAAGGCAAAAAACAGAGCAAAAGAATGAATCGTTTCAACTTTCAAAAACTCAGAATGATCAAATTTCTTTTTTCAATTTCTTCCTTCTTTTTTTTATTCTCAGTCATTCCTCTTCTTCTCCAGTCTCTGAAGCCATTTCTGGCGATGTTTGTGATAGATAAGAGCTACATGTTCTTGCTCTGTAATGGACTCGTCCTCTTCATTCTGTAGAACTCTGGTCTGGTTGATGTCAAGACAGGGTTAGAAATTAAGCATAATCTTGCAGAAGCAACAGAAGAAAAAGAAGATTATCAAGAACGTCAGGTTTCTGATGAAGAAGCGAAGGAGGGGGAGGGGGAGGAAGAAGAAGAAGAAGAAGAACAGGGGATTGATGATCATGCCATCATCGCCATTGATGATGGAGTAGAAGAAGAAGAAGCAGCAGAAGAAACTGATGAGTTAAACCAGAAAGTTGAGGAATTTATCAGAAAGATGAAGGAAGCTATATCTTCAGAACGTAGATTACTACATAATTCTGATGCACAAATCGTAGTTCATCAGTATTAATGTGAATTTCTAGTTTTTATTCAATAATAAAAATAATAAGCAAACATTTTCACTGGAAGTGGTTTAAGTGGGTGTCTGAGATTTTGATCACTTGATGTTAGACCATAATTCTAGTTTAGGCCATAAGGTACATGTTTTTTTATATATGGGAACTTTCGTGTACTCTGTTCTGTGTTTCTATATATATATATGCCCTTGTAATATAATAGTTGAGTAGTACATATAATCTATGGGAGAATTACATATAGGTCTCAAGGAAGAAAAAAATAAAGAAATAATCCCTATAGATTGTAAAATTAAAAAATGATCGCATTAATAGCTTTAGGAGCCTGTATTGATAACTCGTTAACAACTCCAGGAGCCTGTATTGATAATTCCATGGAACTATTTTTTCATTTTGCAAATTACATGGACCATTTCTTCATTTCTCTTCTTTTTTGGGACCTAAGTGTCATTCTCCCTATAATTAATCTAATTCTAATTTATATTAATACTCTACCCTTTCATGCAACGAACGGATTTGTATATAAGTACCAGTGAATATGTCTTATCAATCTTATTCTTTTACCGGCCACCCGATCTCCGACATTGCTTTTAGATTCTATTATCAGGTATCTGAGCAACTGACTAATCCAGATTGATACTTTGCCATCAGGATGTCTCTAGGATTCTGGGTTATGAATGTTGTTATTTGTTATATATTTTATATTTTACTCCTTGGTCCAGAACGTAGGAGTTTGATAAGTGATTTATTGATATTTAAAAATAACTGGGTTAATTATCCGTAAAGAAGAGGGTGAGTATTTGCATAACGGTAAAGTTGCTATTATGTGACTTAGAGTTTACGGATTCAAATCTTATAAACAATCTCTTCAATTATGGGGTTAAGGTTGCGTACATCTATCCTTCCCATATCCCATTTAATGGCAGTTTTGTGCATTAAATTGCATTTTTTTAATTATTCTTATAGAAGATTGTGTTAAATTTTCTAAAATACATGTTTAATCATTTGTACTGAAAATTACCTCCGTGTGGAAACTTCTTTTTAATATGTGCAATGGTTTAAAAATTTTAAAATTTGCGAAATAAAATTGATTGGGATTTTACATTTAGAATTAAATAAAATATATTAATTAGCTATTATATTTAGCACTGGGAGGAACATGAGTGTAAGAGTTTTTTTTTTTTTTGAAATTTTAAGAAAAATGATTATTTATTAGTATTTGTTAAATATTATTTGTACAATTTGAAGTTAAAAATTAATGCCCTCAAGATTTTGGTATTTAAGAAGTACAGTAGTAATTTATTTATTTAAACTAATGATAGCTAATAAAGATGGATATAGTACATGAATATTTAACCCATATTGAGGATTGAAGTACTGTGCTACCCATATTTTAGGACTAGAAAGAACATGCGTGATGAAGGCTTTCTGTATATTAGTCTTGGGATCTACAATAAAAATTAATAGGCAAGCTTAGATTCATTTTCTCTTCTCGATGAGCTTTTTATTGATTTTTAAGTGATCTAAATGCCATGCAGATACAATGAAAATGAAGGAAAATTGGTTTTAGGTTTTTGTTGAAAATATATAAGTGCAAAATTGAATTAACCTAAAGCTACTATTTTTTTGTCTTTTAAAATATGATAGTGAATGGAATGGAATTTGAGTAAAGTGAATTTTCTTAAGAAATTGATTCAATGGCTATCTTTATTCAATAAATGATATGAGAGTTTGAAATTTATCAAGTCTTAATGAAAAATCCCAGGTAAACATTAGGCCTAACACTCCTAATCAATAGTTACTCCTATGATAACATTCATAGTGTAATGACCCAATTTGAGATTAAGGGCTAATGATTTCGAGATTGATTGTAATTAGTGAAATTAAACACTTTTGGAAGAAATATGATGTGAATTTGATATAAATGTACTTGGTGATAATTTATTCAACTAGTAAAAATCAGGGGCAAAATGGTAAAATTGGAAATTTACCAACCAATTGTTTAGTTACCGAAGAGAAAACTCATTGGTGATTAAAGATCAATGGTTGAGATTTATTGTCTATGGGTCGGAATCCTGTGCTTTGAGTTTATGTGAGTTCATGGAGGAAGTGAGCAAGATGTTGACAAGTGGCATTTTGTGGACCAAAGGATCATGCACATAAGTCAACAATCACCTTTTCTCTCTGTTCTCTCTCCTATTCGGTTTGAGCTTTGGAAAAGGGAAAGATATGCTTGCTTCATCATCATCATCTCTCTCTACATCCTCCATTTCCGTTGACCAAGGAAGAAAGAGAAGAAGAAAGGTGAGATTTTGATGCTTTTGTTGATCTCTAATGCTCTAGACCTCTTCTTTAATGTTGTGCACCTCATTGATAGCTTCATCTTGATGATTTCAGAATTTTGAAAGGTGGTAGTTTGAGTGTTGGAGCATATTTGAAAGTTGGAGAATCAAGGTTTTGGTTTTAACAAAGTGAAGAGGTGAGCATTTAGATCATTTTGATATATTTATTGTGCTTTTTGGTTGAGTATTATGAATTCTGGAATTTGCCCTAGTTTTATGCCAATTTTTGAATGCATGGATTATATGATGAATGATGTGGGAATTGGTTTATTGTGAAGTTATTTGAATGTTGGATATGGTTTTGAATTTTGGAAGTAAGTTGAATAAATTTAGGTATTGTGTGTGTTATAGAGACCTAATAGTATGAATTGTTGTTATGATGGGTTTTGAGTGTTTTGGAGGCTACTAATAGGTTCCTTATAGGATTTTAGTGGGTATGAGCTTTGTGTTGAGTTTGGGAACCATTGGGATCAGTTTTGGCCAATCTGAGAATTTCTATCTTTTACTGCGATCTGGCTA
This sequence comes from Inga laurina, assembly GCA_963855925.1. Lineage (NCBI taxonomy): Eukaryota > Viridiplantae > Streptophyta > Magnoliopsida > Fabales > Fabaceae > Inga > Inga laurina. The sequence goes on along the minus strand of OY979704.1, from coordinate 64,681,857 downwards.
TCTGATAAGCCTCACTTGAGTGAGGATAAGTCTCACTCGAGTGTTGTGCATATTTTCGCCCAAGTTCTTTCAGTTCTTGTTGCACTTTCATGCCAAAAGCGCGAGTACACTTCCTGATTCGCGAGTGATACAGGCTATCACTCGAGCGAGCATGGGTTCACTCGAGTGCAAGTGTAATACCATGTTAAGGGTTGCTCTCGGCCAAGTACTCGTAGGCCATTTGTCAAGAGTGTGTTCTAACACTCACAAGTGCAGTCTTCTCACTCGAGTGCCAAGGGTTGTGCTCGAGTGAGCTTTTTCTTTTAAAGTTGGATGTGCTCTCGGGCAAGCACTTTCTGTGTTGTACTTTTGGGGACTCGAGTGAATTTAGAGTCATCCCTCGAGTGCAAAACCTCATGCTCGACTGTTGTGAGCACTTTCTGGCCATGGTTGTTGCTCACTGTCAAACACTCACGAGTGAAAGCCATTCTTACTCAAGTACAAGTCTCTTATCACTCGAGTGAGGTCATCTTTACTCGAGTGAGCCAGCTGAAAATCAGTGTTGTGCTTCTGAAAAGGGGTCTTCAGGTTAGTTTCTTCCAACCCTTTTAGCATGTGTTTAGGCCTCTAATGGTCATCATAAAGAGTTTAAATGATAACCAACTTAAAGTATTATGGGAATAAGTATTTGGAAAAGAGATTGATCGGTTGTCCCTAATTTGGTTATAGGATTTGACATTCGTTAGACTAGTGAGCCCACTGTGCTAAAGAATGTCAAGAAAGATCAAGGTAGTGACTCTTTATCTTATACTATGTGTAAATCATTGAATGTTTGTTTCTCATGCATTGTGTTGCTGTTGCTGCTTTGTGATGCCTTGTGACGCCTTGTGAAGCTTTGTGATGCTTTTGTGCCTTGTGACGCCTTGTGAAGCTTTGTGATGCTTTTGTGCCTTGTGATGCTGCTGCATAGTGTTTACCATGAAAGCGGGCATTGAGATTACAGCGAAAAGCTGGCATAGTATGTACCACGAAAGCGAGCATTGAGATTACAACAAAAGCTGTCGCATTGTGATTACAGCCGTGAGTGCTGTCATTCATGGCGTGATCCATAAATCATTGAGATGTTGTTGAATATGATCATCTATGCTATGTGTTTATACAATGTATGAGTGATTTGTTACTACTGGGATTCTCTTGAATCTCATTCTTTCCAATGACTAACATTCCAGATAGGGTAAGTGGCTCAAAAGGGAAGCGGATAACCCAAAGCGGTTAGTGTAATGCCCCAATTTTCGATTAAGGGCTAATGATAATTATTGAGGATAATTATCGGATTAAAGTGGAATTAATGTATATTGGTGACAATATTAATTTATATGTCATAATTGATGGAAAATTTAAAGAATGGAATTATGGGCTTTAAGTTGGTGATTAATGAGGAAATTAATTACTAACTAAGGAGAAATGAGATATGCAGCCAATGGGTTAATGGAATTGGTTAGTATAACTAAGTGGAGGATTAATTAGGGGGAGATTGTATGAGGAAGTGACAAGTGGCAAGCTTACTTGATGGTGGAGTGTTTGGAGAAGTCAAGGGCATGGTGCAATGATTTCTCTCTCTCCCTCTTCCTTTGCATTCAGCTGAATGGAGTATGGGAGTCAAAAAATTATTATTCCATCTCCCTCCATACACTCAATCTCTTATTGTCTCTCTCTCCCTCTCTCTTATGTGTATGAAACAAGGGAAGGCAAAATTTCTGCCCTCAACTTCATCTTCATCATCACTCTTCATCTCTTCTCTCCCTCTCTCATGTATGCTTCCATGGCTTCTTGAATATCTTCAATCTTCTTCAATCTTTGCTTGATATTCCCATTAGTTCTTGTAATGCCTTCTTTCTTCAATCCCTTGCCTCTTGATTTTCTTCTTGATGATCATTCTCCACATATGAGGCATTATAACATCAATCCACCATTGGGTTTATGACTAATCTACAAGATATACAACATTAAATATAGTAGTTGGTCAATGTAGAGAATAAGTATATCATACAAACTTTTTGCTCTTAATACTTGACATCTATATTTGATATCAACAAAACTATTCATATCTAACATTCTCCCCCTTTTTTATGATGGCAAATCCTTTAAGAAAAATATGTTTGAATATGACAACAATTTGAATGTAGCATATTTTTCTTGCCTCTCTCTCCCCCTATTTGACATCAGCAAAAAGTTTGAAGTATAGAGAAGAAAGACTTGTAGAGAAGTAAATATGAAATTGAATTTAGAAATGTCTTTCTTTCAATCAAAATAAATATGTCAAGAAAACATTTTTCTCTCCCCCAATTTGAAGATAATTTCATTTATAATCTGATGCAAATGAAAAATAATTTTCATGAAAATAAATTTTAAACATTTTGAAGAGGTTTTCAAGAAAAATGTTCATAATCAAAGCAAATTGAAATCAAAGATATGAATGGTATTCTTGAAATATAAAGAGTAGGTTTAGAAATGCTCATTAGGATTTAGAAAGATGAAGTGCTCCATGAAGTCCGTTTCCTTCTTTTCTTGTCATGTTAGATCCATGATGTTGTATTCACCATACTTTCTATGCACAACTTTGATTGATCAAGTTCATAGGAGTGAGCTATAGCTGGGTTAATGGTAGACTCTGAAGTGTGTTCATTAGAATGCTCAAAAATAGCCTTCCTTAGAATGCTACCAAAATCATCCTGATTTGTACCTTTTGTTGCTTTGAGTGTTGCAGCCAGTATTAAATCATCTTTCCTTAAAGTTGATATATTATCCTTTTAGTGTGTTGAGGAATGATCTAGCATAGAGCAAATTCTCCTATTATAAATAAAAGCATTCTTGTAAGGAGAATGGTTAGTGCCATCAAGTATCAAATTTATTGCACAAATCAAAGTCATCCTCTCTATATGATATGTTGAAAATTAAGATCATGAAAGGAAGATATGTAAATAACTCATCATCAAAACTAATCAATTGAGAGTGAATGCATATGAGTATGTTATAATGATTTTCTGCAAATAAAGGAGATGAGCTTTTAAAGATATAAAACACATATGAATGTGAAGCTCCCCCTTAATGAATGCATGGTTTAAAAGAAAAGCATTATGAGGAATATAGTTGATAACTCTCCTATATTTGTAAAACCATTGAAAATTTATAGAGAGAATAAGTATGAAAATATGAAGATTAGAGAGAAATCAAGTTTTGAGAATGATGATGTTTAAGCTTGTAACCATGTATCCCTCGAGTAGTTACTCGAGTAATTCCACTCAACCATCACTCGAGTGATGCGACTCAGAGAATTTCAATAAAGTAAGAATACAATACCTCACTTGAGTAATAACGTAATCACTCGAGCCATAATCCTCTTAAGTTTGTTGATGCATCGTTGGATACTTACTGTCTGACATCTATATTTGACATCATAAAAAATATTCATATCTAACATAACAATGTGTATTTCCATTCCAATAGTCGTCGAGTAGCTAACAATAGTTTGGGTGATTGTAGTGTGCATCCCCGGTGGAGAAAGAGGATGAGGGTGGGGTGTAACAATGTGTATTTCCATTCCAATAGTGCTCGAGTAGCTAGCAACAGTTCGGGTGATTACAGTGTGCATCCCTGATGTAGAAAGAGGATGAGGGTGGGGTGTAACAATGTGTATTTCCATTCCAATAGTCCTTAAGTAGCTAGCAACGGTTCAGGTGATTGCAGTGTGCATCCCCGATGGAGAAAGAGGATGAGGGTGGGGTGTAACAATGTGTATTTCCATTCCAATAGTCCTCGAGTAGCTAGCAATGGTTTGGGTGATCGCTGTGTGCATCCCTGACGGTGAAAGAGGATGAGGGTGGTGTTGGGAAATTGAGACTTGTGGTCGGTCGCTTGGATAAAAGAAACTGAGTCTCTAGGTGGACTATTACCGTAGGGTGCTTCGGATAGAAGAGATTGAGATTCTAGAGTGGCCCGATGTTGTTATTGTTGATGCCCAAAAGTCCCAGTTACTACTAGCAGAGTCACTGGTGAGTGTACAGGTGAGGGTAATGTTGTGAATTTGCAAACAGCAAAAGCTGAGGTATTTTTGCAAATGGCGAAAGCTGAGGTATATGTGAATACAGCGTAAGCTATCTTATTGTTAGGCAACCGGTCTTAAAAACTTATTTTAGACCGGTTATCCTATTAACCGGTCTAAAAAATGTTCCCCAATTTAGTTTCACGCCATGCCTTAGCTCACACTCCCACCCTCTTCCATTCTAAAATAGATCCCTTCCATTCTGAATCACCCAAGCTACTTTGATCCCAATCTTTTCCCTCCTCAGCCGTCGACTCCCTGTCCCTTACCTGATCCCATTCTGAATTGATCCGTCATTGCTCTTCGGTCGTTGTACTGTCATACATTGCTTCAGCTGCTTGTGGTTGTCGTCGTGGGTGTTGTCGTCCCTACTTATTCACTGCATTTCTGGGACATCTTCATCTTCAATCTCTTTTTTGAGGTATGCTTCATCATCCTCTACATTTCCCCCTCTACAATTACTATATAGAAGCTGAACTACCTCCATATTTGGTCATCGGCCTAGGCTAGCAATGGGGATCAAGGAAACAGTAGCTTAATATAAATTTTCTAGTGTGTTTGGTGTTTAAATCCCTCTCAAAAAAGGAGAAAACACCATTATGTTCCTCCTCTGTTCTATTGTTGATGCTATGTGAGATCATGGAATTCTCCTTCATTTCCTCCTCCTTCCTCAACTCGATAAAACACCATTATATGGGTTATGTTTGAAAAATTCATTTTTCTTTAAATATGTGATTGTCATGTGTGAGGGTATGTTTTTAGTTTCATAAATTTTCTTCATTGAATTGTGGTTGTGCGTGGTACTTAGGGAAAAATGGGAACAAGCAAAAAATTGTCGTTTAATAAGCTTGATGACTTTGTTTGAATGGGAATGCACATTAGGTGTTTGATAAAATGTTTGAAAGGAGAAATTAAAGTTAACATGGAGGCCTCCTGTGATTGTCACCATACTTGTTACCAACAAGACCAAGCTTTTGTGGTTATTGGCAAGTATCGAGAAAGGTATGTAGAGCTCTCTTTTGTACGTGTGTTTTCTGTGCTTGACAAGTGACAATTCATTAAATTGGGTATTTTTATTAAGTAAAGGAGGGAGTAATATATATGTGCATATCAAGAAACCAGTACCTTTCTTAGGTGATATCTCACAGACAATCTACCAAATATATATATTAAGATTAAATTTTAGGTATAAGAAATGTCATAGCTAGGATAATGATGATGGGAGGCCGAACAGTGTGAAATATTTACTCCCTTGGTCTCGGTCTGAGAGGTTTTAAAGACGTGTGAAATATTTATTTTGGCCTTGCTGGTCTGAGAGGTTTTGATGCTTTTTTTTATGTAGAGGACGAGCAATTTCACTATACTCAAAATATATTAAAAATCTTGCTTAGTTTTGGCAACGATTGTATAAGCAGAAGTTTTGGTGAAAACTGAATACTTGTTTAGGCAGAATTTGGTTTATTGAATGCCAATGTCAGTGCCTTACCTTAAATTTAACATTTGCAGTTAATTTGACTATTTTTTGGCCTTGAAGTGCAAGTGTTATAGAAAATGATTATAACAGACAAGTCAAATTAGAATTATTATGAGGGAATTATAAACCAACACTGTTGTCTCTTCGTGGTGGTCATTGCACTATTAACAAGTGTTTAGTTTCTATAATTATATCCATAAATATTAGGAGTTAAGTCATAAGGCACGATTCTTCAATATGATTAGTTACATTAATCTAATTATTTGCTTGCAAGTACTGGATCTAGCTGGACCATTTACAGTTGTTTTATTAAAAAAACTTTTTTTATGTTTTTGTGTACTACTTTTGGACCCATTATGATGAATAAAATATAGGAACATAAATAATTGGGAAGGATAGGAATATATCATATATATAGGTAATGATCCAGGTGCTATATTAATCATTATTGGTTTTTTATGAGCATATATATAATGGAGGGATACGTACAAGGGCAATGCGACATGAGTTTGTGTTCCTTTAATATTAGTTTAGTGCATACGTGCCTTTAATTAATCCATTAGAATATTAATTATAAGAGCAATATTGCCAGCTCTTGTCATCACACATTCAATATGCATGAATGGGGTTGAGATCTAACTTTTTCAAAGAAGTAAAAAAGTCAACACTCTTGTTTATGTTTGAAGAAAAAAGATGACCCATTCTCGGAACACTAGCCTCCTTGTGACTATAAGCAAGTCGTAGGGTACCTCCCACAAACGAGAGAAGAAAAACAGAGACTACATATGAATCGTTTCAAGTTTAATTACTTTTGTAATCTAAATGATAAAATTGCGTAAACTATTTTTTTCCACCCTCTCTCTCTCTCTCTGGGCTGGAGAGTTTCTTCTTTAGACTTCAGTAATGGTTGGGACAATTTATTATGTTGTGCCCTTTCATGGATGTGAGAGGGCAGTTGGGGTTTTGGTACTTGAACTTTCTTATTCCCTTAACTAGATACCATAGAAATTAATGTTTTTCCCTGTAAAGTTCAATTTTATAGAATTTTACTCTTGGTTTTCATGTGTTCCACAGACTAATTATACCATTTTCTTAGCCCTTTAAAAAGAATATTTTGACACTATGCCCTACTTGGGATTTCGATTTTTAGAATTAGTTTTCATGAATAAACTTAGTTTGAACTTTGAAAGCCTTAATTTGAATGAAGAACTGGTTGTTTTGTTAGGATTTCCAAAGTGCGGTTCAGTGTAATGATTGCATGCTCTCATCATACTCCTACCTTTTCCAGGGGAAAAAGTAGAAAACAAAAAAAAGGTGTTGGAATATATGGATCGTAGTTGGATACAAGCTAAATGGACGAGTGTTGAATATGATGTTGGGGTGAGGGGTTTTTTAGACTTTACAAAAAGAAATGCCGATGATGATAGCGGGATGTTTTATTGACCTTGTGTAAAATGTTTGAATGAGAAGCGATTAAGTGCTGCAGATATATATACACATTTAATTTGTAAAGGGTTTTGTAAGACGTATGTAGTATGGGTATGGCATGTTGAACAATTAGAAATCCCAAGTACATCTCAACAGGGGGAAGTGACTTGTGATGATAATGACACGGATATAGATGATCGGATAAAGGATATTATTCGTGATGTAGGAGAAGAGGCTTTTGAACAATCACAAGCATATGGTAATATGTGCAGTGATGCTGAGAAGCCGCTATAACCAGGGGATAAAAAATACTAATTGCTGAAAGCTGTATTGAAATTGGTAAGCTTGAAAGCATGGCATGGATGGAGCGATAAGAGTTTTTCAGAAACGCTTAAGGCCTTTAAAGACATGCTTCCTGATGATAATTTGTTGCCTTGTCGATACTATGATGCTAAGAAAATACTGTGTCCACTAGGGATGAAGGATAAAAAGATCCATGCTTGCCCTAATGATTGCATATTGTATAGAAAAGATCATGGAGAGAAGGAGCAATGTCCGATATGTGAAACTCTGAGGTATAAATCAAATAAAGGCCTTGCAAAAGTGTTGTGGTATCTTCCAATCATTCCAAGGTTCAAGTGTTTGTTTGCCAATGAAATTGATGCCAAAAATTTGAGATGGCATGCAGATGAGAGGATTTCTGATGGAAAGCTTCGACATCCAGCTGATTCTTCTCAATGGCAGAAGTCCTATAAAATCACAACAAAACATCAAACCAAACCTTGGGTTGCCTCCCAAGCAGCGCTAAATTTATAGTCTTTAGCCGGACTTCTCAAACACAAACTACTAATCAAAAGTATCAAACACCAGGATCACCTTCTCTTCATTTCTTTTCAAGCAACAATATTTCAGAAACCAACAATGATAATTCAAAGTAATTAATTGTACTTCTTCAATCATAGACAATTTTAGAGTACAATTATTTACTGAATTCAAAGGAAGCACAACATGCATGTATTTGCAAACAGATTTAGGAATTTCCAAAATTTTAGAGCATCCCATAAAATCCACTTGACTCTCATCAGTAAGAGTCAATACTTCAACAGGAGAGACATGAACAACATCTTTTGGAATATCCATATTAGTTTCAATATCAAAATCACAAAGATTAAGCTCCACAGGCGGAACCTCAATTTGACATCCATTATTTTCTCCAAAAGTGATTTCAAGTTCCTTATCACATGCCACAAGAGGTAAAGTTTCATTCAATTCCACATCCTCAACTTCCTCACAATAATCATCATCAACACAAGGAGTGGGAATTATGCTCAAAGAATTTTCTTGCCTCATAGCATCAAGTGATGCAATAATTTGACTCATATATATTCCAATATTTTGGACACTTTCCTCTTGCTTTCTACAAGATTCCTCAACTAATCTTTCTAAATCAGATTTTTCCTTACACTCAAGAGTTTGTTCTTCAATATATGGATAAGAGTAGAAAGGAGGATTAGGAGAATACCTGACATATGGATTTAAAGACTCTTGTTGCTCCAAAATTCCACCAGGATAAAAGGAATGATCAAAACAAGTTTGGTTCATATTGAAATCATCTCTCCTATAATGACTGGTATTGCTATATGGACAATGCTCATAAGAATGACACTCTCCACAATAAGCACAAGAAAAACAATTATAAGGAGAAGAATTTCCAATCCAACCAGAATTTCTATTTTCATGTCTCATTCCATTCACATGCATTCCAGAAAAAGAACCAAGATATGACAAGTTATCACCAAATGAATGATGTGAATAATTCATTTTTTTTTTCAAATTTTACATGCAGACTAAATTAGTATTAAAATTACTTGGTATTGATATTAATGACAACAATCCCCGGCAACGGCGCCAAAAACTTGATACGAGTTCAGATGATCAATTAAATAGTGCAAGTATACACTGTCGTAATCAAGTAATATAGAAATAAGTAGAGTATCGTTCCCACGAGGATTGAGCACTAAGTACCAAAATAGGTAATTTTAATTCTATTTAGTCGATCGATTAATTGGTAATTGAGAGTGCAAAAATAAAGTAAAAGAAAAACAATTAAATATGAATGCAAATGATATGAAAGCAAATATGAGAAAAAGCCCTAGGGATTAGATTTCACTTCACAAATTCCGGATTGAATCACTTATCTATTCTAGCCCAATTTATTCCACATGATTGATAGTCGAGTTTCCCTAATTTAATTACCAGCCTCTTCCAAGGTCAAGCAATTCTATAATCAATTGCTAACCCAATATATTCCTATATGAATTTAAGCAATTAATTATGCATTAAGATTTATGGAACTCAGTAAGACTACACAACTCATATGAATATATTCCTATTTCATATGCAAGTCATGGTTTTAAATATAGGGTCTACACACATGTATCTCCTTCCGGTCTCAACATGCATATTGAAATCATTCAAAAGATGGCCAGTCAATCAAAAGCATTAAGAATAATAATTAAAACTCAATCATGAAGGAGAAATTCAAACTAGATTTAATAAGTTAAGATTCAATCCGTCATTAGTAAGCTACGTCATCACCCTAAGAAAATGAAAGTTTAGCACATGATGAAATTAAAAACAAAACCAAAATAAATTATATAAAGCTAGAATGAAAGCCTTAGAAATACTGAATAAACTTGAATATTACAATATCAAACATAAATATACAACCAAAAGATGAATGAAAGATGAAGAAATCTAGCCGTCCATTGAGGAGGTAAAACCTTCCATGCAGGCGGCATGCAAAATGCAATATAATCCTAAGCCTTCCAAGATGGAGGCATGCAATAAGTAATAAAATCCTAAGCCTTCCAAGATGGAGGCATACAATATCTAATACAATCCTAAGCCTTCCAAGATGGAGGCATACAATACATGAAATTAAATCTAGAAAACAACACAAAGAACTCAGAAATGTCAGAGAAGGATCTCTCCCGGTCAGAGAAGGATCTCTCCCGGTCGGAGAAGGAACCTCTGCTTCTCTTCCTCTCCTCCTTCTTGAGCTTGGCCTTGATCTCTATTTATAGGGGAAAAAAAACGTGTGCTACAGTACTTTTACTATTCCCCTGGCGGCTGCTACAGTGTTCTGGAAGCTTCAACAGTGTTCCGGCGGCATCTACAGCGTTCTTGAAGTTTCTGCTACAGTACCCCGGCGGCTGCTACAGTGAAGTTGACCGCTACAGTTCCTGTTGACTGCTACAGTGCCTGGCAACTGCTACAGTACTTTTTTTTTATTTTTTTATTTTTTTTTTATTTTTGAAAAGTGCTATTTATTCCAAAAACAATATTTATTTATCAATCACACCCAAATTTATTATATTAAATGAAAATATCGTCCATAAAATCATCATATAAGGGAAAATAAACATGCAAATATTTTACTTATCAGTAAACCCCAATGAGTTGTAAGTTATTTTGAGTTTCTCATAATATTAGATGAAGTCATTTGTTAAAGTTTTGATGATTACTAACTTAAGCATCGGAGTATATAGAAACTTGTTTTGCAGGAAGATTGAAACTCTGTTTTGAGAAACAGAAACAGAGGTGATCAGAGGACACCTTTACTGGAGTACCAACTTGAAGTTATGACTAACAGAGAAGCATTACCCGAGGAACAACTTGAAGTAAAGAAGCACTTTACTCGAGTAACTACCCGAGTAATGGTCCTCCAAAACTGGAAGTAACAGATCAAGTTACCTGAAATTTAAATCAAACAGTTCAGTTACTAAGAAATGAACAGTCAGAAGTGAAAAGAAAGGTTACCCGAGGCGAGCCTCGAGTAAACTTGAACCTTACTCGAGTAAGGATTTGAGTAACTGCAAGTCCAGATTTCCAAATTGATGAAAAACGATCCAAATCTGCTTCAAATTGGTTATAAATGATAGAGGGAACAATCATGGATAATTACAATATTATTCATGCCAGGTACGCAATTTAAATGAATTATTTTAGAGATTTTCTGTATGATCACTCGAGTAATCTTGAACATTACTCGAGTAATCTTGAACATTACTCGAGTAAGGCCTCGAGTAATGTCAAGTTTTAGGTATTTATCTGTCGCAAACTCAGTCATTTTCACAAAATCTCCTCGAGTAAATCACTATACTCTCTCTCAAAAACTTTTCACAATTGATTCCTTGTATTATTTCCGTCAAAACCCAACAGATTTCAACCCCAGAAACTTCTTATTCTGTTCAGATTCTCAATGCCCTAATCTCGCGACTGTGTCTCTGTTTTTTTTTAAGATTTTCGTTTTTCACTGATTCAGAATGGTGAGAACTAAAAATCTTACTTTCACAGATTCCTCTGAATCCCAACAACATCCTGATCCTCTTTCTTCTCCTCCCCGAAAGAGAAGAAAACTTACCCCGAGATCAAAAGCCAAAATCCAACCCCAACCTCAACCTCAACCAAAACCAAAAGGGGTTGTGATCAAAGAACCTAAGTTACAAGGGATCAATCCAAAAAGAGTACCTCTACCGGGAAAGGCAAGAGTGCCAAATCTCCCTCTCCTCCACCCTCTGATTCCTCTACTCCCTCCTTTACACCAAAGCCTCCTAAAAAGCCCAAATATGACAAGAATGTGGCTAAGGCAATGGTAAGCATCATAGATCAAATGGAGAAAGGGCAATCTTCAAAGAAATCTAAATTGCCAGAAGAGGAAATCACCAACCCTCCAAAGGGGTTCAATGTCAACCAGCTGGTGGAATCCCCAAAGTATCTATCTCAGTTTTCAAGGAGGAAAGTGTGCAAGACACACTATGTGGACCTTAAGTTACTTCAGGAGGTAGTGAAGTATGATCTTAGTTCCTATTTAGATCCTTTTATGCCTTGGCTTTCGATTAGATTACCTTTTTGCACAAAAGTGATCACACACTTTTACTGTAACCTTGAGATCCTAGATGAACCAAACAAAACCTCAGCTGAGGAAGAGATGACCACCATAGTGAGAGGCCAAAAGATCCTTATTTCACCCTCTAGGATAAACTTGTGGTTAGGGATAGAGAACCCCCCAGATGACATTTACTCCCAACTTGAACCAAACCAAATATTTTATGTCCTTAAACCTGGTGAGTTAGTTGGCCCTTTGAATTTCAAACCGAGCGATATATGTGATCATCACAGGGTTCTATGGTACATCTACTCTAGATTCCTTGTGAACAAAGCCAACAACTATACCCACTTCTCTGATAGGGACTTTAGGTGGTTTGCTCTCCTGAAGGAACAGAAGGATTTGGGGGAGTATATCTTTTCTGAGATGAAAAGATACAGAGTGGATGGGAAGGCTACCACACCAATGCCATATCCTCAGATTGTGTCACTCATTTTGAAGGAGAATAAGATATGGTATCTGGATAGCAAGGAGCCTATTGAGAGGATGACTCCAGTTGGGAGAAATCAGATAGGCAAGCTCAACATTGATATACCTCTCAAGGGTCCTCTGGAGTCTGGGTCAAAGAAGAAGAAGAATACTGAGACTGAGACTAGCAAGATGGATGACACTCAGTCATTGGCTCCAGTTGCCACTACATCTTCACCCTCCTTCCTTAATGCCTCACTTCAGCATTTTATGGAGAATATGCTCCGAGGATTCCATGTTGACATTGCCAACACAAATGCTGAACTGATAACCAACATGAATCACAAGATGGCGGAGTTGGTCGAAAAGATGGATAAGAGGCACGAGGAGTTGCTAGCTGAGCAACGTGCCCAGGGTGAGACACTGAGATTGATTCTGGCACGACTGGATTCCTTGGGTCCCAGACCTTCTGCCGGTCCATCCTCTTCTTCTCCAGATCATATACCATCTTCTGCACCACCACCACCTCCAGAGCACACTCCTTCTGATATTCCTCACACTGAGGCTGAGCCTTCTATCCCTCCGGTCTCTAGTCCACTTGAGGCACAACCCAAAGATATCTTGTACTCAGTGGATAACCCCAAAACAAATGAGACCATTCACATCATCATTGATGATTCACCTCCCAAACCTCAGACTGAACCCGCTCCTAAACCTATACCATCTCCTACCCATACTAAGGAAATATCTCCCTCCTCATCCTCTGATCATCATACTCCAGAGGTTGAGACCACTCCAGAAGTTGAGACCACTCCAGAGGTTGAGACCAATATGGTTGTCTACCAGTCTCCTCCTATTCCTCCCAATGATGATATCCACATCCCTCCACTTCATCTTCCTGAACCAGTCTCTTCTAGCTCTTTTGACACTTCTAGTTTAGATGGTGGCTTAGTTCTTCCAGTGAAGCCTATTTCCATGGTCAAGCCTTCCAATCCTCCTCTTGAATGATGAAGAGTAGAAGGCAGGGATTTGGATAAAAATCGACTAAAAATCTTCAAAAATAAAAAATAAAATAAAAGCTAGTATAAAGATAAAGAAAAATACATAACACTTATACAACTTGCCCTATTTTGAGCTTGTAGACCTTGTACTGCCTCCCCATCGTCTTTCTTTCCCAAGTTCATAGCTTTTATTTTTTGTTTTGCAGTTAGTGTCGTTGCCTTTGCTTGTTCTTGCTGGTTTATGAGAAGAAGAGAGAAAGAAGACACAGAACGAAGAAGAGAGAATGGAGCCCGGAGAAAGAGAAAAACAATTGCAAAGATCAATTAAATGTGAGCTTTTGATTTTGACATACAACAAATGCAAAGTATGATCTATTTCTCGTGATCTGTGAGGACTGAAGAATATGTACTGTATAGTATGCTTTATTTCTTGTGATATGTGCGGATTGTACTATATCACTGTGTGCTTCAGCCCTTCACGTGATTGTCCCTTTTTTTCAATTTTTTTATTAAAATTGGTTCTTGATTTAGGTGAAAGTTTGACTTGTAAGGCTACACTTAAGTTCCAACTTCCAAGCAATCCCCAGTTCTGCTGCAAGATGCTTGAGTATTTGTGAAGCAAAGGATAGTTTTTTTTTTTGCCAAGTGAAGCAAAGGGTCAAAATTCATATCATTAGAAACTAGAAGGAGACGCTGCACATCTGAAGGATTCAGGAGTCAGGTATTTCCTCCTTTTCTTGACTTTCATTGCTTTTAATTAAAAAATATTTCATTATTATATTGTGTTCATCAAAATCACGAGGGAGTAGGGAACTTGCACATTAGGTGAACCTTTTTTTTAACAGTGAGATATTATTTTGTTATTGTTTAATGTGATCCTTGTAATAGTATTTTATTTATTATACTCTATCTATAACCCCCTTCGATAATCAGGTCGGGATTAGTGTTTAATCACATTTAATAATCGAATGAGAAATCCGGAACAATTAAAAAATTTTTGCGGAAACTGTACAATTGGATTTCATTCATTTCATTCATTAAAACAAATGGCCTGTTTGGTTGTTACATATACAATATCAGAGTATCAGCACAATTTCCAACGTTCACCCAGGATAATAACATTTAATCCAAAATATTGTTCAGGGCATCATCGCCCATCTCAGTATCCATACCGGGGATTACACAAAACTATAGTACTATGATTTATACAATATATTTACATTGATCCAAAATGATAACCAATTTGATATAAACCAAAATATCTAACTAAGACTACCGCTGGCAGCCTTAATCGCCCTTATCCACTTACTTGCTTTTCGATCCACTTGCCCTGTCTAAAAATGTTATTTGGAAAGAATGAGATTCTAGAGAATCCCAGTAGCAACAGTTTTTTTATATGATGCATATATACAAAGCAAGTCACATATATTACAATGCAGCAATCAATATTCGAGACCGGGCTTTAGCCACGTTCCCTTCACTATATACGAGGTCGGGTTTACGCCACGCCCCCTTCACTTTATCTATATTCGAGTCCGGGCTTTCGCCACGTCCCCTTCACTTTCACTGTAATCGATGACTAATGCAAACAAGCAATGTAATACACATGATATAGGATAAAGTGTTACTACCTTTGTCTTTCCTTCCTTGAGCAGGCACAGGCCTTCTATGCTCCGGGTAGATATCAAATCCTAAAGTCATAATTAAGGACAAAGCATTATTCTCTATTCCAATACTCAATTGACTCTTTAACACTTAGATTTGGTTATTAATAATGACCCTTAAGAAGCTACAATTGACTCTAATAAAGGCCCTAAATGATTGGGAAACACCGGGTTGGAAACTACTTTTCAAAATCCCAAGGTGCTGAAAACAGGGGGTTGGCTGCAGCCAAGAAACCTCTGGCTGCGGCCAAAACACGCACAGAAGGTTTCTAGCTGCGGCCAAAACACGCACAGAAACTTTTGTGCTGCAGCCAAGGCAACTTCGAAAATTCATAACTAATTCTAGAAAAATTGAAATGAGGTGATCCCAAAACCCATTGAAATTTATTTAAGTGCTCTTTACCAAAAAAATATGGACCAATACTGGAAATCACGACAAAAATACAGAATTTAAGAAAAGTCCACATTGTTCCAGAATTATTCCCAGATTTAACATCAAACTTTGGACAGTCATAACTCCTAGCCCAAAAATCGAAATGACACAAAAAATATGTCCATTTTGAATTTTGAGATGTGAACTTTAAGACTGGAAAGTTTCATAATTTTTAGACACCATTGGGTCATTCAAAACGCCAATACAAACAGACTGATCAGAATAGGCTTTTAATGGCAGCATTTCCAATTTTTTACCAAAGTGTCCAATGGCTCCAAAATCAACAATCAAGCCTATTCCTTACACTAAAACACTCAAGGAATCCAACAAAACTTAATTTCCACTACATTAGCATGTTTTGGTCCATAGCCACACTAAACACTAACTTTCCATACTTTCCAATCTCACTCATTTCTTTCCCAATCAATCCTATCTATCCATACACATTTCAAATATACCATTTCTATACCTTTAACATGCCAAATGACCAATGACACTCATTTTTGAAAATGGCCAATAAATCCGAGAAATTCAAAGCTACCTCAAATGGCACAAAACTTAGATGGGTAGATAGGTTTCACTTACCTCTTTAACTTTCTCAAAGTGACTTTTCAATTCTCCAACTTTCACAATCTCTTGAGGTCACAAACTAACACCAATGAACACATTACAACCATCAAAATGAAGCTCTTCATTCAAGGATCAATATTAGAGAAGGAAGTTTGAGCATTTGGAGACATTTCCCCTTACCTTTTGAAGCTTTTCTTCCCCCTTATTTCTGCAACAATGGTGCCAAGAGAGAGGAAAATGAGAGAGATGAGAGATGGAGTGTAGAGATGAAGAATGATGATAATAATACCCCCCTCCATGCCTCTTCATCGTAAATGGGAAAAGGGAAGAGAGAGAAGAAACAACAAAATATACCCATTGACTTTTTCCCTTAACCTCTCTCTCACTCATGCTTGCCACATGTCCACTTATCGTTGGCTCTCACACACTTAGTCACCAATTAGCTTCTCCAATGCATCCATTAGCCATTTAATCACACTTCTCACTTTTCATTTAGTTAGTAATTAATTTCCCCATTAATCACCAACTTAGAGCCAATAATTCCATTCTTTAAATTTTCCATCAATTATGACATATAAGTTAATATTGCCACCAGAACACATAATTATTTCACTTTAATTCGATAATTATCCTCAATAATTATCATTAACCCTTAATCGCAAATTGGGGCGTTACACTATCCTACATTAAACAAATTATGTCCTTGAGAATTGACAAACTAAGGTGAAGCTTATTTTTTACCTTTGGATATTAGATATCTTTTTTGGTTACCTCTGTTTTCTTAATTTGCAAATTTCTTCTTATTGCTTATTAATTAGGTAGTATATTAAATTGAATATGTCTTCAAGTGCAAAGTAAAATACTAGAAAAAGAGTTATTGCTGCAAGAAAAAATTATCCGGGTAATAGATCTGATATAGGATGGAAACACGGGATGGATGTTGATGGGAATGGTAAAAAAGTGAAGTGTAATTATTGTAGAAAAATTGTTAATGGGGGTATTTATAGATTCAAAAATCATCTAGCATGCACTAAAATAGATGTTGAAGCTTGTGGCAATGTTCCTGAAGAAGTAAAGACCACAGTACTACATCTTGTTTATGATGCAAGATGTGCTTCATCTAAGAGGAAAAAACAATGGGTTGATATAGGTGATGAAGATGATCAAGGTATACAAGTACAAGTTGAGTCTCAAATTTTAGGAAAAGGGCTGATGAATTTCTTGACAAATACAAAAAATAATATCAAAGGGGCAAGCAACACACAATCAACCATTAGTCATATGTTTAAAAGAGACTTGAGGGAAGAGGCTTATCAACAAGTAGCTCGATTTTTTTATACAAGTGCTATACCTTTTAATTGTATAAAAAATCCTGAATTTACAAAGATGTGTGAAGTTATAGGAAGATTTGGTCAATGATTTAAGCCTCCTTCTTATCATGAGATCGAGAAAAATATTTGAACTTGGAACTAAAAAGCACACAGGCCTTGCTTGAGAATTTTAAGAGTGAATGGACAACAATAGGTTGTTCCATAATGTTTGATGGATGGACTGATAGAAAAAGGCGTTCAATTTGCAATTTTCTAGTGAATAGTCCAAAAGGGATAGTATTTTTATATTCATTAGATACTTCTGAAATTTCTAATATAGCTGATAAAGTATTTGAGATGCTTTATGAAGTTGTGGAAAAAGTGGGTGAAAAAATGTGGTACAAATAGTAACCGACAATGTTGCAAATTATAAAGCAATTGGGAAAAAAATAATGGAGAAAAGAAAACATTTGTATTGGACTCCATGTGCAGCCCATTATATTGACTTAATGTTGGAGGACTTTGAAAAGAAAATTATATTGCATAAAGAAACCATTAGCAGGGGTAGAAAATTCACAACATATATTTATACAAGATCAATGCTCATTAGCCTTTTGAGAAAATACACAAATTGAAAAGATTTAATCAGGCCTGTTGCAACGTGATTTGCCACTGCATACCTGACTTTGTCATGTCTTAATGAGCATAGAGTACCACTGGTAAATTTGTTTAATTCTCAAGATTGGAAGGATAGCAAATTTTCATCTACCAAAGATGGAAAAGAAGTAGCAAAAAGTGCTATGGACAATAATTTGTGGAAGAATATTGTGACATGCCTTAAAGCTGTTGCTCCTCTTGTTAAAGTTCTTCGCTTAGTGGATTCAGAAGAGAAGCCAGCTATGGGATTCATATACGAAGCCATGGAAAGTGCGAAGGAAAAGATCAAACAAAATTTTAATAGTGTTAAAAAAAGGTAAGTATTAAATTAAAATTTTGTATTTAATTTTATTATGAAAGTTTTATGTTTTTATAATTTGATTTTTTTGGAATGACCCTTTTTTTTATTTATTGTGATTTGTGATAGCTATGAGCTTGTATAGAATATAATTGATGAGAGGTAGGAAGCTCAACTACATAAGCCTTTACATGCAGCGACATACTACCTCAATCCCCATTTCCATTATGACACTAATTTTAAGCCTCATTATATGATTAAACAAGGGTTATATGATTGTTTGTCAAGAATGGTTGGGGATCAAGATAGGCTTAACAAAATTGAGTTTTAGTTGACTGACTTTCATAATGCAAGAGATATGTTTGGGCGTGAAACTGCACAAGCATTAAGAAAAAAACTTCCTCCAGCAGAATGGTGGGATTCTTATGGAGATGGATGTCCAGAACTTAAAAGAATAGCAATTTGTATTCTTAGCTTATGTTGTAGCTCTTCTGGTTATGAACGTAATTGTAGTGCTTTTGAGATGGTAAGATTTTTACCTTTTTTTAATTTTCAACATAACTTTGCTTAAATGTTAAAATAATAATGAAGTTTTTTTCTTCAATTCTTTTTAGATTCATACAAAAAAAAAAGAAACCGCTTGCATCAAAAGAAGATGAATGATTTGGCATTTGTCATGTGCAATTTGAAACTCACAAGGAAGCAAAAGAGTAGAGCTTTCAATCATGATTTTGATGATATCTATTCTGATGATGAATGGATTACTGAAGGAAGGATAGATGGAGACGATGTGGAGGAAGAGGATGATGAGGTTCTTCAACCTCATGAAATTAATGAGAATATGGCTAATCCATTATTTGGAGTTGACTTGAATGTTGATTTTAACATTGATGATGTTAGGGCAAATTATAATGATGATGATGATGCGGGTGATGCAAATGGAGATTATAATGGCGAAGGCGAAGAATTTGAAGAAAATGGAGATAATGATAATCCAACATTTGATGATCTTTGTTAAATTTATAATTATTTTTATTTAATTATGTTTAGTGAGTTTATATTAGTACATGAATTTCGTATAAATTTTTATGTTAAGTATAATAAATTATGAATGTTAATGAATTTAATTTCAGTTTTTTTAGATTTAACTTATATTTAAACCAAATTGTTGTCATCTTTAGTATTTTAATTATTTTATCATATAAATTTAATTGTTATTTATTAAAAAAAGGTAAACTCTTACGAGTTTACGATATGAGTTTACATTTCTGAGTTTACGTCCCCCTTACGAGTTTGTTTAAACTCACGAGTTTGACAACATTGCCTAAGACTTTTATTCATATCCCCATATCTTATCAAAGTTATACTGGTCTTGCTTCATCTTTGCTCCCGCATAGATGACCGACTAGGAACATTTAGGACAATCTTTATGATTTATCTAAGGATACAGTCATAAAAGTTGCAAATAATATGATAACATAATGGAGAAATTCATTAAATAATAATGTTTAAAGAACAATGATTGGCCCTTAAAACATAATTTCCAACATCCTCCCACTTGCACTAGGTACAATCATTAAGTTACCTAATTCCCATTATCCTAATATGAAGCTCATGCTTTGCCTGTACAAGCGGCTTGGTAAGAGAATCAACAATATTGTCTTCTCCTATTACTTTGCATATTTTTATGTCACCTCTATCATTGATTTATCTAATGAGATGAAATCACCTGAGTATATGCTTGGTCCTTTAATGTGACCTTGGCTCTTTGGCCTGTGCAATAGCACCACTATTATCACAGAATAAATCTATTGGATTTGAGATGGTAGGCAGTACCCCTGTTCAGTAATGAACTTTCTGATCCAAATGGCTTCTTTAGCTGCATCCGATACTGCTATATACTCATCTTCTGTTGCAAAATCTGCTATAGTACTTTGCTTGGAGCTCTTCCAGCTTACTACTCCATCATTCAGGAGGAATATGTATCCATATTGCGATTTAAGGTTGTCTTGGTCAGTTTGAAAACTTGCATCTATGTAACCGATTACACAGAGCTCATCATCCAATCCACCATATACCAAAAATAAGTCCCTAGTCCTTTTTAAGCACTTTAGGATATTCTTGACGGCAGTTCAATGACCCTCACTAGGATCTTGTTGATATCTTCTGGTCATACTCAAGGCAAATAAGACATCCAGTTGAGTACATAACATGATATACATGATGGATCTAATGGCTGAGGCATATGGAACCTTACTCATCCGATCTTGCTGATCAGTTGTCCTAAGGCACAGTTCCTTACTAAGATGGATGCCATGAGACATGGGCATGTAACCCCTTTTTGAATCCTATATACTGAACCTATGCAGTATCTGATCTATATATATGCTCTGACTTAGGCCTATTAGTATCTTGGATCTATCTCTATA
This sequence comes from Inga laurina, assembly GCA_963855925.1. Lineage (NCBI taxonomy): Eukaryota > Viridiplantae > Streptophyta > Magnoliopsida > Fabales > Fabaceae > Inga > Inga laurina. The sequence goes on along the minus strand of OY979704.1, from coordinate 64,661,153 downwards.
GATCCTAATCCCAAGGATGTAGGTGGCTTCACTTAAGTCTTTCATTGAAAAGACTTTCCTAACCAAGACTTGACACTCTGCAAGGTAGGAATGTAATTCCTAATGAGTAGGATGTCATCTACATAAAGCACTAGAAATATAACCGTACTCCCACTAACCTTCTTGTAAACACAAAGTTCATCGATATTTTGAATAAATCCAAACTCTTTGACCACTTCATCAAAATGATGATTCCAGTTCCGAGATGCTTGTTTCAATCCATAAATGGATCTTTGAAGCTTGTAAACTTTACCAGAGTCCTCTGGATGCATAAAACCTTCAGGTTGTGTCATGTACACATCCTCAAGGAGCTTTCCATTAAGGAAGGTTGTTTTGACATCCATCTACCATATTTCATAGTCATAATATGCTGCAATAGCAATATGGATTCTGATTGATTTAGCCATTACAACTGAGAAAAAAGTTTCATCATAGTCTACACCATGAGTTTGAGTGAATCCTTTTGCAACCAGTCATGCCTTGAAGACATTTACATTGCCATCCATGTTAGTTTTCTCCTTGAAAACCCATTTGCACCCGATGGTTTTTACACCTTCAGGTGGATCGACTAAGGTCTATACCTGATTGTCATATATGGATTGTATTTCGAACTTCATGGAATTTAGCTATTTATCGGAGTTTGGTCCCACTATGGCTTCTCGATAGGTTGTTGGCTCATTTTACTCAATAAGCAACACATCACGGCTTCTAGTAATTAGAAATCCATATCTCTGAGGTTGATGTCATGTCCTATTAAATCTTCTGGACCTTGTGTTACTTGAGGAGGCTCAGCAACCTATTGTAAGTCTTCTCTAATTTCTATCTGTGTTCTATACTATCTTGTGACTATCGAACTTCTTCAAGATATACCTTAGTCGTACCGGTTCTTTTAGAGATAAACTCTCTTTCTAGAAACTTATCATTTCGTATAACAAACACTTTGTTATCAGTGTGATTGTAGACATAGTATCCTTTTGTTTCCTTAGGATACCCACGAAAAGACGCCTTGAGGATCTAGGCGCTAATTTATCTGAGGCTTATTGCTTAACATATACCTCACATCCCCAAATCTTGAGAAAAGATAAACTTTGTTTCTTTCCAGTCCATATCTCATGTGGTGTCTTTTCAATTGCCTTAGATGGAACTCGATTTAGTGTGAATGCAGTTGTCTCTAGGGTATGTCCCCAAAAGGATAGTAGAAGATCTGTTTGACTCATCATAGTTCAAACCATATCTAATAGTGTTTGATTCCTCCGTTCAGAAATGCCATTCTATTGTGGTGTTCCTGGAGGAGTTAATTGTGAGATTATCTCACAACTCCTATGATGCTCAAGATATATCCATATCTACTAAAGTCATTTATAAATGTAATAAAGTGTAGATAACCTGTTTTGGCAGTTGTATTTAATGGTCCACATACATCTGATGTATAAGGCCCAATAAATCAGTAGCCCTCTCACTATGCCTAATAAAAGGTGCCTTTGTCATCTTTCCTAATAAGCAAGATTCACATGTAACATATGCTTCAAAATCAAATGTGTTTAGAAATCTATCTTGAAGGAGTTTAGAAATGTGTTTCTCAGTTATATAGCCTAAACGACAATGCCATAGGTAGGTAGGATTCAAATCATTGACTTGATCCTTTTGGTAGTTATGTTATAGATATTTCTACTATTAGAATGCTCTAAATTTAATATATAATGACTAATATGCAAATCACCATCAGTATAGAAAACATCATTATGATAAATATAATATTTACCATTCCTAGTAATGGAAGTATAACCTTCCTTATCCAAATAAGAAAGAGAAATAATGTTACTACTCAAAGCAGGAACATAATACAATTATTCAAAACTAACAAAAGCCTACTGGGTAGAACTAATTCATAAGTACCTATGGCTAAGTAGCAACTCGTTCTTTGTTTTCAACTTGTAGGTCCACCTTGCCCTTCTTCAGCTTTCTACTGTCCTTTAGACCTTGCACATTTGTACAAATGTGAGAACCACATGCAGTATCTAATACCTATATAGAGGAAGTAGAAAAATGAATGCCTCGCTATCCTTCTTATTCTTTTTTAGATCTTTGAGGTATATTCTGCAATTCCTCTTCCAATGACTGGGTTCATTGCAGAAGTAGTAAACTCCTTCCTTTGGAGGCTTTGCTTTCTTGGGTACAGGCTTGGTTTCAGGCTTGTTTGACTTTTTGGTCTTACCACCTGAGCCATTACCCTTCCCTTTCTTTTTCATACATTTTCCTTTCTAAACCATCAAAATAGTACTGGGCTTTTTCTTAATGCTCTGCTCAATAGTTTTAAGCATCCCATACAACTCAAATTGATTTCTCCATGTTGTTCATGTTGTAGTTCATAACAAACTGGTCTTAACTCTCCAGGAGTGAGTTCAGGATCAAATCCATAACTAATTTCTGGCTCATGGGAAATCCAAGCTTCTCAAGGTGATCAATGTAGCCTTTTAGCTTTAACACATAAGCACTAACTGATACACCTTCATCCATTTTGCAGGAATACAAGGCCTTTGTGGTCTCATACCTTTCTTGCCTTTCCTGTTGGTAGAATATTTCCTTGAGATATACAATCATCTCATGAGCCTCCATAAGTTTTATATCTCTTTAGAGCTCTGGAACCACAGTGGCAAGCATCAGGCAACCTACATCCACATAGTCATCCTTATGCTTCGTGTAAGCATCTCTTTGAGCTCTTGGAGCATTGGCTGCAAGCTCCTTAGGAATGGGTTGATCTAGAACATAAGTCTTTCTTTCTTGCTTGAGAACAATTCTCAAGTTCCTGAACCAGTCAAGAAAGTTTGTCCCATTGAGTTTGTCATTCTTAAGGACCGATCACAACGATAGTGTAGCAGTATTACTAGTCGACATGATTCTACAATTAAAATATGCAAAGTTAGTTAGTAATCTTCTAATAAATTAACAGCCCTCAATATAATAATTAGTGGACTAAGACCCATATTTGGCTTAAACTTTAGTCTGCTTTGGCAGGACACTTAAATTCAAGTTATTTAGATAGGTAGCCTATTTACTAATTATATCACATGTAACTCTTAGATGTTTATAGGATTTGATCATCATATAATCCGACTTATTTAATCCCATCTAATACCTTGATATCCAAAACCGTTTTGTTAATCTCAATTAAGTCCAAACAATAATGAATTTTGTGAGTAGCACCAAATTTCCTCAATCTTGGGGTATCAAGTGTTTAAATGGTTAATCAAGTGATTAGGAGTAGAAAGGAACAAGGATTTAAAGTTAGAAATCAAAAACCATACTTTCCCCTTTTCCTACAAAGAGTTTCAGTCAGGGTTGATTGGAGGGGTTAGAGTTGGAATTTCAATAATCTGATGATTCCATTGTGTTCAGGAGGGAAAATTAGGTGGGGTCGATGTTGAACACCTTTTCAAAAAAGCCCTGAAAGCGAAATGACCAAAACCCCTGAAACCCTAAATAGGGGCTGTCAAGGGCAAAACTGTCATTTGTCAGTGATTTTGAAAAAATTGAGGTAAAAAAGGGATTCCTTGGGTGAAAATAAGTCAGAATAGCTCAAGTCAACATTTCTGGAAAAGTATGGTCAGACCAGGTATGGTGGAGCTAGGATCGGGTCCAGGGTCATTTTGGTAATTTTATAGTTTAGACTATATAGCCAACAAAAACACTTTGAAAGTGTTTAAAGTAGTACATGAATGAGTTTTAACCTAATTCTTGTACATTTAGAATTTTTGGATCGGATTATTAGCTCGAGCCGTTGCACAAAGATCGAGGAACATCACATAAGTTAAAAAGGGAGTTAAGGTAGCAACTCTATCCTTCACACACTATGTGAATGTTTATATACTTTTTATGAGGAGAAGATGTCCTCAAAATCCTTTTTCTCTTTAGAATCCCATCTCCACCATTAGATGAGAAAATGAGTGGATCTGATTTAATATTTTCTAAAACTATGATTATAATGTTTTATAAAATATTAAATCTGGCCCATCCATTTTTTTAAAATTTAATAGTAGAGATGAGATTTTAAGAAGAAAATGAGAAAAAGGATTCTGAGAGGATCCAAACCCGCTTTGTATATGTCATCTTCTGTAATATTTATGATACATAGTGCCTACATGTATACTGATGAATAGTGCTTATGGGTAAACTAATGAATAATGCCTACGGTATACTGATATGCTCAGTCAAGGACTGAGGTACGGAATGTGTAGGGGTTGCAACAGTGGTTGGCTCTGAACACATTTCTGACTGAATTGAGTTATGTGTTAGTATAATATTGCATTATCTAGTATTTGGCATATTTACTTGTTGCATTCTCTATGAATGATTGTATGTTACTATTGAGATTTGTTTAAATCTCACCCTTTTTCAAAATTAAAAGATTCTAGCAGAAGGTAGCGGCTTGAAGGGCAAAGATGTGAGTACCGGCAACTCAAGGTTCTGGCACAGTTCACATGTTAATGTTGGTTATCTGCAAGCTTTATATTATTTTAAGGTCTGTAAATATTATGTACAAGCCTCTATGGGGAAATCCTGTAATATAATCATGTACTATATATCAGTATAATTATACTATTCCTGTGCTGCCAACCAAACTATGCTTAATATCAATGGTAAGTGGTATGTAAGGCAGGGCCTTACACATTTATAGTTCATTATTTACATATTCATTGCTTTCATTAAGATGCGAAAAGGTTTTTAAATTTTTCATCTTGCGCTTAATTCACTCCCTCTTGGGTGTCTGTCGATTCTAACAATTAGCATGCCAACAATAAATTTGTTTGGGTCAGTGAACTTCTCATTTACTGTAACAACTTTTCAATCTCTATAATATATGACAGAATTAAAACTTTATCCAATATGACTCACACTTGTATTTCAAAAATCTCCCTCTTAAGTGTAAGTTATACAAACATGTTTTTCTTATTCCTATATTAGTTTATCAAGAACCATATAAATTTTGTTATTAGTTCTTTAGGAACCATACTAATAATATTTCTTTTCTGTTATGTAAAGTTCTCCTAGCACTGCCACATAGTTCTTAAGGGACTACTAGATATTGTTATGTCTTTGTATAGTTCTTCAGGAACTGTCTTCTATGCATATTCAATATCTCTTTATTGAAGAAAAAATGTAACATCCTAAATTTTTATTCACATGACTTAGGTAATACTATGAAGGAAATATTTAATGGTAAATAATAAGTAAATAAATAATAAAATAAAAGGAGAATAGAAAGTCCCACATTGACTAAATAAGGAGAAGAGGGAGACCTCAGAGCCCATATGTAGGAATGGTGAGTTGGATTTAAGGTGGAACAATCCATTTTCGCATACACCTAAGGCAACTTTGGTAAAATGTTATTTTCTCCTTTGCTAACTGTTGGATCTGGCTGAAATTTGGTAAGCCATGTAAGACATCCAAATTGTCATCAACGGTTGGATTAGCTATTGGTGTTTTTGTTTAAGTGTTACAAGGCAAGAAACATGATCATCATTCTTGGATATAGAAAAAAATCCTAAAAGAAAGAATCAACATTCACAACTTCGTCTACTGTTGCATCATCATGGAATTGTGCGAGAAGGTTAGGGACATCCCTTTAAAAAATTTCAATGGTGGCATTGACAAATGGATGCCTAAGGCAAGAGAAATTTATTACGCATTGAATTTGCTATTCGAAAAATAGGAATTCTGTTGTAAATTTGGGACTTTTCTAGAAAACAAGGTTCTAAAGGTCAGAATCCCAAATTGAGATCATAGAAACATTAGATAAAGGCTATTCTAACACTCTAATGATCCCAATTCTCAAATCTAATATAGTTATCATATAACATTTCTTACTTGTAGGAAATTCTAAGCAACTGAATGGAGGCAAAATTATGAACATTTAGTGTTCCCAAATAATTTTGTTGTAATTAAGTTTCTTGTTACTCTGTAATTGAGTTCAGGCTTTGTGATAAGGATTTTTCTCAGTTTCAACTTAAAGAATAGTAGGTAATGTGGTCTTATATATCTTAATGAATGATGCTGCTCGTTGGTTTTTTTTGAAAACTTTACAAGCCTAGATTGAGTAGAGCTAGTATGAACCCTACAATTTTAAAACTAAAATTGCCTTATGGGATCTTTCTACGAACGATAAGACTGGAAAGATTAATATGTGTGATAATTAGAAGCAACCATAGGCATGTACGTGTGAACTAAGCTGAATTTCGTATGGTTGTGACTTATGCTTTGTTTCGGCAAACAACACTCCTCACTACTATAGAAGGGACTTTTAACGACCGTTTTTATGCCCTTTAGATGACTATTTTCATGGGGATGTTTATGTGAGTGTTGTTGAAAATTCAAGAAAAGATGATTGTTTTTAAACAGTCATAGTATCAGAGATACAACGACTATTTTAGCAAAATAGTCATTGTATCTTAGAGATACAACGACTATTTTTTTGTAAAAGAGTCGTTGTAACTATATGCTTTTTTTAAAAATTTATGTTTTACTCCTTACAACCACTAATGCCATTCGAAAAGCACCAACCCAGACAATTACATTTTAAATCTTCAAAGTTCTATCATGACATATAGCATATATCATCATAGCATCATTTCAATGTTCAAACTTCAACTTTCAATGTAAATCATGACAATCATATGGCCAAAGAGATGACATGCTTCCATGAAATCCCTATGCTTCATCATCATTTTCCAAAGTGTTCTCTATAAAGCATAATGCCTTAACAAATTCAAAGTACTCATAAATAAGAAACTAGGAAAAGTATTTGAATATGCAAACTTATATAGCACTGTACAAAACCATTGCATTATGTAAAAAAACCTCTTTACATCATCACCCCTCTATGTGTTGTAGAAGATGTCTTGACAAAAGGTTTCAAATCAAATTAATGTCTTTGATTGTGAAGGGGTCTTGATCACCAAAAATTTGTGCGCAAAATGGAGAATATGTTAACATAAAATCAATAAATTGAATGAAATAAATAACAATTCAATTACAAGAAAAGAAATGAAATTCAATTGAGAATCAAGAAATGATCACCTATTCAAAATTAGTAGTAAGGCCATTGAAAATGATGTTATGCATATATAGTATAACATAGAAGCCGCACTCAATTTTCCCTACTTGCCGAGGGCACTATACATCAAAAGCAAATGGTAAAAAAGAATAAAGGCCTATGTAAAGCAATAGTCAATTGAAGAACTTGAATATAAAGAACTTACCTTTGGCTGGAACTACTTTGTTGGACCACTTTTATCGTCACGCTTCCCACCCATTATATAATATGTCTTCAGTGTACTGTAATAATTAAAATGATAAACAGAAGACATTAAAACAATTGAGTAAACTCAAAAATCAATGACTGACAAACAAATTAACTTATGTGTTAAACATGTTTTTGATATCTCCGTTTGGCTTGTGACCCAGTGAGTCAAACAAAAAGATGATGTTGATCAAGGGACAAGGAACACAAAAACTCCAATGATAACTATAATCACATATATAGATTAAAATGAGGTTAATATCATGATACTTCTTAGCATGGGACGCACAAGTGATTACTTCCTTACTATGCCATATTCACCTTTTGTATCGAAGATTTGTTCCATCACAAAATAAGTGATCTCTTATATCATCAATATCTAGTAGACTCTCATTTAAACACTTTACACATGGGCAAAAATACTTCTCATTTTTACTAGGCGCATTCATTTTAGCAAATTTAATAAACTCTTCCATCTCATTCTCATGTTCTTCACTAGTTCTCAAAGCATTCATCCAACAGTGACCCATTTTACTACCACCTATGCCATTTTCAACAATACTCAATTTTAGACCAATTGTCATTATGATATGAATACGGATCAAGAAAAGGGATGCCTTGTTCATTTTTTAAAAATTTCAGCAGTTTTTGTGCTTAAATTCAACAATAAGAATGACAGACAATACAATACACTATATATATATATAAATAGTTGCCACAATCTAATAATACGGTTTCACCTTGATTATAAAAATAGTGCATTCTTCAAATTTCAAACACAAAACACCATGCATATCTATAAAAATTTGAAGGCTTGGGTTGTATTGAATTGAATGATTGAAGGGTTTTTTCCCTTCAAATAATCAACTTAATCAAATTTTTCTATACATGCAAATTAGTTATCTAGTCACTAAGTACGTATGACATGAGGGAGTACCATATATTTCCCATTAGTCTCACATAATGTTTATATCTATATGTAAGCTAAATATATGTTTTATTTTTATAAGTATATGGTACAAAATAATTTTTTTAAGGGAAAATTAATTGAATAAGCCTCTATTGTAAAATTTATTGTACGAAGGTTCTTGTAAATATGTGTTTTTGAATATATGTTTTTCTTTTTTTTCCCTGTAGAATTAATTACAATAGACTGGTTTGGTTTAAATTTGTAAATAAGGAGCAATGCTTAAATCACCATTTTAATACTTCAAACATGTATTATGCTTTTAAGATAACTATTAAGTATGGCAAGTATCTAATAGCAATTACGTATAAATCAATTTTTCCACCTTCAATTTCAAACACACAAGTCTTAACACCTACACCAATGATTCAGCACTTGCAAATATATGTCCAAATCATAAGTTATTCAGCACTTAAAACTCAAATTTTCCAGCTTTAATTTTGAACTCACAGTCTAAATCAGTTTTAAGCTTTCCACTTTTTGGCTTCAAACAATGAGTGATGGTCCACACATGTGAAAGTCCAAATGAGCAATGCTAATCTTAAAGGATGAAGAGGGAAAACAGGGATTGCAAGCTCAAAGGATGAAACGAAGCCACCGAACACATACTTAAAGTTGAATAATGCAGCTTTAAGCAAGAAAAAAAATCAGGATTGCAAGCTTAAAGGATGAAACAAATAACCCAATCAAATGATATTTAAGTTCTGCCTTATCTAGCTTGTCGCGGGACAGAAAAGAGGGAAAACAGGGAGGATGGACCTAGCAGCTACAGAACCCACCACAATAATGGAGAATTGAGAAGAGGAGGGAGAATGAAGACAACGGAGACAGAACCACTTTTGGTTTCAATGGAGAAGAGGAGGGAGAACCGCCAATAGAGAAATGCAGGTGCTCGCCAATGGAGAAAAATTGAGTCTTTGGTAAACAAAACAAATTTACTCTTTTGATTTACGCTGCTCTGACATGCTCTGCACCAACTTTGACTTGAGCTTTCATATGAATGTAGGGGGAGGAATAGTTTCAACGACTGTTTCTTAGAACAGTGGTTGAAACTTTACTTTCAACGACTGGTTTCATAAAACCAGTCGTTGAAACACCTATTTCAATGATTGGTTTTGTGAAACCGTCGTTGAAACGCAACCACTTCATCTTTTACTACTGTTTTTTTAAGAATAGTCGTTAATTTGTGTCGTTGAATCAACTGCTTGTAGTAGTGCCTGTCGAAGCAAGTTTGATGTAGGCTCCCCTGGCAAGGGATATAGTTACCTTAGCGAACAGCCCAATAAGGGCAAAAAGTGATTTCTATGTTATGATGATCATGATACTACTATATGATTTGTTCATATTTGTTTAATGTGCAAGCATATAATCTTTTGATATATTCTGAAAGTATAATTGGTACATTCATCTGATGAGAGTTGAGTATATGATATTGATTGACATGCATGAGCATGAGAACATATGGAAACTCCTTAAGAATAATGTGATATAAATGGCGGAGTTAGTGACTGGGTTGTGATTTGAAAAAACTGAATACCATGTGATAGGCCGCTAGTTTGATTATTATGGACCACTAGGTACCATATATTTTACATGGTAGTATTCCTTGATACGACACTCCAGGGGATTTTGGGCAGTATTCCTGAGGGTAGTAACCTTACTGGAGGAACCCATGGTCCCTTGTGTGCTCTATAGTACTTTGGTTGGTTTACATCACACTTGTGAAGAGCTCGTAAGAGTAACTAGTAACATGGAATGTAGTTAACCCATGAGTTTAGTTGGAGAAGTTAAGGCTGATATAAGGATGGTTATGGATTAATGAAAGATAAAGAGTAATAACTGAATTATGACAATTTGGGATACAATATGTTGTGTTATGAATAAATGTTCTCTGAGGCATATGAATCGATATTATTATACTCCTGCTTGTTATGTTTGCTTACCCGACTGCATATTATATCTTTTAATATGTCTGTATATTAGTCCCACCTGGTACCCCACGGGTGGTGCTAATAGTTAAGGTGGGGAGTGACTATGTTATTGAGATAGTAGTTTCATCCTATTACTTCTCACACTTTTCACGTGAGAGCTCAAGGGGCGCGCAACATGACTGGGAAGGTACCTGAGGCCTGAGGCTACAGCTATTAGTAGCCGTGATGTACTTATTTGATTCTATTTATTCCCATAGTTATGATTTGCAATTTAAATTCATGATTGTGTTGAACTCTGAGTAGTCTTTTATTTGGATTTTGATAGTAGACGGCATAAGGCTACTTGAGGCCTCACACTTTTCATGTGAGAGCTCAAGGGGCGACATGACTGGGAAGGTACCTGAGGCCTGAGGCTATAGTTATTAGTAGCCGCGATATACTTATTTGATTTTATTTATTCCCACAGTTATGATTTGCAATTTAAATTCATGATTGTGTTGAACTCTGAGTAGTCTTTTATCTGGATTTTGGTAGTAGATGGCATGAGGCCTAGGGTTTTCATAGAAATGCATTATTATAGCTTATAAATTATTATGTGATGGATTTTGGACCTACAATTGTTATATCTGGCTGTGCAAGACTTGTGGGCCAGGGGCTCGGAGCTCCCATGGATTTTGATATTTTTTACAAGGGCATGGTAATTATGCCTAGTGCATGACGATAAATGAAAAGTTTTCTTAAAATTCACTTTAAGAGTAGGAAATGAGATAAAGTATTACATAAAAAAACTACTTCAGGAATTGACCATATATGATCATAGCACAAGCATACATTTTGGAAGTTTGGAAAATCTCTATTACTTTTCCCATGATATAAATCTTCATAAATATTAGTCTTATGACCACTAGAATAATCTCTTCAAATATATTGTGCTATGAGTGAACCACTAGCAATTTGGTATGAACTATAAGCTTTCAGGACTATATTGTTTGTAATATATATGTGGCTGATATATTACTCATAAGCATGTTAAATTTAGAGATTTTCTCTCTTCTTTGGCACCAATAAAGCATTAGTCGGTAGGACTACAATGAAGATACCATCTAAAGCCTTTTTTGTCATGAGACATTTTAACAATAGTCTTTAAGGCTAAGTCATTTATTATTATCAAAATATTATAGTGCCGCAAAATTTCTACAAATACGTATATTGAGATCACAAAGTGATCTTTAACAAAATACCTGAATTTTTCAAAGTGATATATGACTTCTGGCCAATGGTTAAATATTTTTCAAATTTGTAAAGCTCTTATATATCATTCAATATCTTAATAATAAGCCTTCAGGACTTTAATCAAAGTGCTACAATTTTTCTTCCATTGCCATGATTTAAGCCATAAAGCGGACTTTTACAAAAGAACCATTATCAAATGTAATGAGGCTTCTGACCATTTAATCAAGAAATTGCTAACAGTGAAATTATAGTATTAATAAATATTCAAACTGAATACCATAAACATAAAATGTAATATGTAAGTATAACATAGAATATCGTAAAGATGAATTGCAAGGCCATGTTCCCTATTAATGAATTGGAGTTATGTGGCTTATTGTCATTTAATCTCATGACAAAAATTAAAGCTTTATGGCTTCTGGCCATTTAATCAATAAAATAAAAGCTATATGGCATTTGGCCATATAATTTCAAAATATGAAATCAAAGTGTAGGGCTACTGGCCATTAGATAAAAATAGAAATTATATAGTTTATGAATTGGAGTTATGTGGCTTATTGTCGTTTAAACTCAAAGACAAAAAGTAAAGTTTTATGGCTTCTGGCCATTTAATCAATAAAATAAAAACTATATGGCTTTTGGCCATATAATTTCAAAATATGAAATCAAAGTATAGGGTTTCTGGCCATAAGATAAAAATAGAAATTATGTAGCTTATGATCATACTAAAAGTAACAATATCTTTAAAATAGAAATTATATAACTTATGATTTTCTATCTTAGCCAACAGACTTGATGTCTTAAATGGATCATTTTAATTCTACACAATGTCATTGTTCAAAAAAAAATTCTATATAATGTCTCAAATTATCCTCCATGGATCAAATAAGAAAATAGTAGGCAGAGGGAATTGTTAAAGAATCATATCAGAGCTATAGATTATGCATGTCACTTTGTTAGCAAAGAGGAACACATTAAATATCTATTTTCAAACCTATCATTTTTTTAGCACGTAAAACAAACTTTCATAACCTTCATTAAAATTTATTAAAGCTTGGAAAGGTAGATTAAATTTCAGTTGTGTTTAAAATAATAGTGTACTCCTGTATGTGTAGTGGACGCGAATTCTACATATCAATGAGAGACTGATGACAGCGTATTCTACCAAACTCTCTTGAATCAAGAATTTAGTTTGAAATTAATACAAATTACAGGCCTTGTTTGGTTACCAAGAAGAAGTGGATTCATTGAAATACCAGCAACCACCAAGAAAATAATTTTGAATTTTGCAAACAATCCCAAAAAAAAAAAGAACAACAAAACAATTTCTTCGAACTTACTGTATAAGAGTAGTCCCCACTTCCTCAACAGCAAAACAGATGAGAAAAGTAGCAAAGATAGATAAAGAAAACATAAATTGAACATAACCTACTTTTTGACCCAAAAAAAAACATAACCTACTGAATTTAAATTATCATATCAAATCCTTTTTGACCTTCCATGGCCATAATTTCGCTAGACTCGACATTGACATCCTTATACAATCTCACCCATTGGGGATTCAACTCCTCCACAAAACACCATTATTGTCGAATAGATGAGCATGGAGTGAATAAAAGAATTCTGGAGAGAAAAACAGTCAAAAAGCATATACAATATGCCATATGGTAGAGTCTCATGCTGCAAATACGTATTAAATAAAAGGGAAAGAGATAAGAGCACAAGAGAAAGAGAGAATGTGAGAGTAAGAAAGAATATTTTTATTCAATATCAATGTGTATATAGTACAAAATACATGCCCTCTATTTATAGGCATAACTTTACAATTTCAATAGAATATCTAAATCTACAGATTTGATAGCAATAAGAGATAATGGTAGGTGTAAGAATAATTGGGCGTACCTGGAGTGCGACCGTTTCTCTCTTTATACCCACGCTAATCGTATCACAGTAGCGGAAGCGATTATGACGCACAGCAAATACACCACTATAGGAAGAAGAAAAAAGAAATATAGTAGAGGGAATAGGGATTCACAGTGACAGAGTTTCTGTATGTTAATTCAAGTATGTTGCAACTGAATCCCTTTACGCCTATTTATAGGGTTCTATGCACCCCTTCCTCTTCTACTAACATGTCCTTCCATAAGAGAGACAAGATATCCTTTCAATTGAGAGATATATTGTTTCAATGAAACAATACCACTTGAAGAGTCATATTGCATTGGACAAAAAACATGACTCATAACATTTTGGATAATATTACATATATCCACCCAAGCATTTATGTTATTTATACTTTGACCCCAATCTTATTGGGCTTGGGCCCAATCCACCAAGGGTGGACTAGGCTATTTTCCAACATCTCCCACTCACACTTGGTGGATTAGATATATCTCTTTTTCTTCCTTCTTTCATACTAGGTGCTTTGCCGTGACCGCGTAGGCATAACATCTGCATATAGGTGTATGTACTAGAAATCTCTTTTACAGAGACCAGCACAAAACAACCTTCATTGTGTAGCTTGATTTTAATATTGTACCTTAAATAGCTAATCTAATCCCTTTTGAGTCAGTATAAAACTCAGATTGCCTTTCTAGTATGCATAGTATCCACATTTATGAAATTATCAAAAATAATACCATAAAAGGACATGTCTCAGACACTAGCATATTTGTGTATATTTCAAGTAATCTTCCTTTCGCCCAGATATCACTTCAATATACATCGGCCGCTTTCCTAACAAAATACCATAGATCGCATATATCATGATCGTAGGACATATGCTAAAGTAGCAGACGCTGAAGCACACCTCTGTGATATTGTCAAAGTCAAAGGATATGATTGGAAGAATTAGAAACTTCCTGGGACTCACACAACAATTAAGCAGGGATCTTCTTACTTGCTTCCCTTTTGCGGTTCTTTAGCACATGTGGTATGAATCACATGCTACAGTGTTACTCTCACACCATAAAAGCGCACGTCGTTTTTCATTTTGTTATTAACACTGTACAGACTTAAGTCTAGACACTCCCAGCATCTAAACCCAAATTCTTCCTTTCTACTCAGATGTCAATATTGAAGAATTTGTTATCTGGCTACAGGCATCATGGAAGTGGATATCCATGATTCGATCCATACTAATGTTCATGTTTATGGATCTCATCTTGACACGCTACACTGTTGTCAAGGCGACATATGTTGTGTTTCTTCTCTACCATATCAGTATTCTAGCAGCTTTACCGGTGAACACAATTGTCTCATCTTTGCACACCCCTCCTGAGTGTCAAAGGTGGTTGCTCTTGTGAGAGAGACAACCTCACAAGCCTGTACGACATATTAGACATTGTATACTTTCACACAGACATTTATACTAATAATGATAAGTACTTCAATTAATCATAAATGTAATAAAGTCTGAAATTTTTACATTTTACGTACACCAAGTGCCCTTACATGTTTTTCAAATGTTTCCTTGGCAATTGGTTTGGTCAGGGGATCTGCGACCATACTCTTGGTTGAAATATGTTGTACAATAATAATTTTCTGTGCTATATAATCTCTTACAAAATTGTACTTAATGTCTATATGCTTGGTCTTACTATGATACTTAGGATCTTTAGTATAGGCTATGGCTGTAGTGTTATCACAATGCATTAATACTGGATTGGTACTCTCATTGCCAAATCCAAGATGTTCAATGAACCTCTTCAACCATAATGCCTCTTGTGCAGCTGTAGTGCATGCTACAAACTCGGCTTCCATAGAATGTAAAGCAATACATGTTTGCTTCTTGCTACTCCAACATATGGCGCCATTATTCAGTAAGAAAGTATAACCTGAGGTCGATCTTCGCTCTTCCTCATCTCCGCCTAAATCAGCATCGGAATATCCAACCAGGCGTAAATCACTTCCTTCGTAGCATAGTGCATAGTCAGAGGTGCCTTTTAAGTATCTCATAATCCTTTTTACTGCTTTCCAGTGACGCTCACCTGGGTTGGACTGGAACCTACTTACCAATCCTACCGCAAAGCAGATATCTTGCCTTGTACACATCATTGCGTACATTAAACTACCAACAGCACTAGCATAAGGAAATTTTATCATTTTCTTTTGATCAGACTCAGTTTTGGGACACATCTTATTGCTTAAGGTTATACCAGAAGCCACTGGGGTATCCAAGGAATTGCAGTTGCTCATGTTGAATCGTTCAAGAATCTTTTTAATGTAATTTTCTTGTGAAAGATATAGGATTCTTTTTGAACGATCTCTTTGGATCTTAACTCCAAGTATATACTCTGCTTCACCCATATCTTTCATTTCAAAATTCGATGAAAGCCATTCTTTAATAGCTATAATCGAGTTCAGATTATTTCCAGCCATTAGTATATCATCTACATATAAGGATAATATAACAAAATTACCCTCAAACCGTTTGATGTAGACACAATGGTCCTCTTCAATCATTTGGAAATCATAAGAGGTTATTGCTTTATGAAACCTCAAATACCACTGTCTGGATGATTGCTTGAGTCCATAAATAGACCTTTTAAGTTTACAAACTTTATTCTCTTTTCCTTTTTCAATGAAACCTAATGGTTGTTCCATATAGATTTCCTCATCCAGATCACCATTTAGAAATGCAGTTTTAACATCCATTTGATGTAATTCTAAGTCCAAACTATTTACTATTGCTAGAATAATTCTTATAGAATTAAATCGTACCACGGGTGAGAAGGTATCTTCATAATATATACCTTCTTGCTGTGTATAACCCTTGGCAACTAATCGTGCCTTATACTTATCAATTGACCCATCCACCTTTCTTTTAATTTTGAGAACCCACTTGTTCCCAATGGCTTTTCGCCCTTTTGGTAGGTCAACCAATTCCCAAACTTTATTCTCTCTCATTGAGTTCATTTCTTCATCCATTGCCTTTTTCCACTCATCTTTAGCAGGACTGGATAAGGCCTCTAGTACCGAACGTGGTTCATCATCCCTATCAGGAGTAACAATAAGTGCTTCACTTTCTATTTGGAAGCATCTTTTAGGGATACTTTCCCTGTTACTCTTTCTTGTAGGAGCTTCTTGCCTTTGTCTTTTCTTTTGTCTAGGTCTTTGTGTTGACCTTTCTAAGCTCCCACTTAGATCGACATTTTGGGATGATTCAGGCATACCAACAGTTTCTATACTTATTTGTTCCTGTGTCTCATAAAGAGATACAGTGCGGTCAATGTCTCCCTTTTTAGGGAATTCATTTTCTAGAAATGTAACATCTCTAGATTCAATTTCAGTTACCGTTCCATCTTCATTTTCACCTATGAAGACATATCCTTTAGATTGTTCAGAGTACCTTATAAAGATACATTTCTTTCCTCTAGGACCTAACTTGCCATACTTATGAGAATTATCATGAATGTATACAGCTGACCCCCATGGTCTAAGGATACTAAGATCCGGCTTGCGTTTTGTCCATAACTCATAAGGTGTTGAAGTAACTGATTTTGAGGGCACACGATTAAGTACGAAGGTAGCAGTCATTAAAGCATCACCCCAATATGAAATTGGTAGATTTGCTTGTGCCATCATTGACCTAACCATGTCTAGAAGCGTTCTATTTCTTCTTTCAGCAACTCCGTTCTGTTGGGGAGTGCCAGGGATAGTTAGCTGCCTAATTATCCCTTTTTCTTCACAGAGCTCTTTAAATTGATCAGACAAATATTCACATCCTCGATCAGTATGTAATACTTTAACTTTATTGTCTATTGATTTTCAACTTCATTTACGTATCGTCTAAAGCACTCAAGAGCTTCAGACTTATGTGTGATCAAATAGACATGACCGTATCATGAATAGTCATCAATAAAAGTGATAAAATACCAAGCTCCATGCCTTGCCCTCACACTCATAGGACCGCAAATATCAGAATGAATTATTTGCAATAGTTGTTCTGATCTGGTTCCCTTACCAAAAGGTTTTCTAGTTGCCTTACCTACTAGACAACTTTCACACAAGGACATTTCCATATTGGATATGGATGCTAGCAAACCTTCTTTTGCTAGTTTAATCATTTTATTTTGATTAATATGCCCTAATCTAGCATTCCAAATAGCCATATCAACAGTTGAATCAGAAGAAGTAGCAAAGCAGTCATGTATATTATAATCATCAATAATATCCATTACAAAGAACTTCTTTGAAAGGAAAGCTAGACCATAAAATACAAAATTATAAAATATGTCTGCAACTTTATCATGAAAGTTTACATTAAACCCATAGTTCACAAGACATTTTACAGAAACTAAATTCCGTCGGATGTCAGGAGCATGAAGCACATCATGTAGGATCAAAGGCTTCCCACTACGCAAAGTTAATTTGCAAGTTCCAATGCCTTTAACTTCAATCTTTGCATTGTTTCCTACATAAAGCCACTTACACTTGTCAGGCAGCCGACGGTATTCCACATAGGATCCTTGATCCCTCGTCACGTGGTCTGTTGAACCTGAGTCCAAAATCCAAGAAGAACAGATATTCTCTGTTAGGAAAACAGTGCTAGAAACATAGGAAACATGTGAATTTACATAATCCACTAGTACCTTTTCACTCTCTTTTCGCTCAGTGCAATCCCGTGCGAAATGACCCATCTTTTGGCAGGCAAAGCATTTGACCTTCTTTAAGTCATTTTTCTTCTTTTTGCCGCCCTTTTTTCCTTTCTTCTTGAATTCCCTTTTGCCTTTTACAAATTTATTCTTGTCCTTCTTTCCATTCTTTTGGAATTTATTCCCCTTCTTGGAATCGGGTTCTGTACTAGAAGGACCTACACCCTCTGTGTAGTAGGCATGGCCAGACGACTTGTATGCCTCCAAGCGCTCATCCTCAAGTTCTAAGTGTTTAGCCACATCATTAAAATTTTTAATGCCTTCATTATGGGTTAGATTAACCTTCATGTGCTCCCAACTAGATGGCAATGATCTTATCACTGCCTGAACTTGTTGTTCATCAGACACAGTATGCCCAGCTTCCTTCAATTCTCTAATCATATTTGCCATCTCTCTTAGATGTTGTTTCATGGAAGTATTTGGCCTAAGCTTATACGTATCAAACTTAATAGTTAATCGTCTAAGCTTAGAGGTGGATGTACCACCAAACCTGTCTTTCAACATTGCCCATATGGCTTGCGCTGTTTCATTTTTCTCATATTCACACATGAGGTCATCTGCCATTGTACTCAGCAATGTAATTCTTGCAATGCTATTTTTCTTTTTCCAAGCCTCATAGACCTCTTGGTCTCTCCTGTGTTGGGCCGTATTCCCAGCAGCAGGTTGTGCTACAACTGTTGTTAGAGGCTCCATTGCCTCTTGTTCCTCCAAAATATATTGGACTTTTCGGTGCCAGATATCCCAATTGTCACCATTTAATTTGTCCCCTTTATTTAACTCAGCGATGATGTTCTTAGTTGCCATTTTCAATTCTGGAGACAAATTTATTCCACATTCAATATGTCTCTCTAAAGGAATTAAACTATTGAACATATCATCGACAATATATAGCACAACACAGTATACAATGTCATGTACTTATATTATTCTTAACCAGAAAAAATAGTAATACTACAAAATTCATGATCAGGAGAATACGTTTGTATCTCCCATCACATAAATATTAGCAACATTACTAAAATTCTGTCAAGAATTATATATATGTACTTTAAATACTCTAACTTTTAGGATTAACAACTCCTAAAAGCTCCCACTTAACAAAAACATATAATAATATAATGAATTATCAACTAAATCATGCTTCATTATAATATAAATAAGACAATATTCACTCTATAATATTTGAAAACATGTTTATAACACATTTAAATATAACAGAAAAATATTGAATTCAACAAATCAATTTTCGAAGTTTTAAAATGATTTAAAACATTCATAAACGCACTTAGAATATCATAAACATATATTAATAAGTGTCAAAACTAATCATATAGCATATCATATTAAAGATCATGAATTTAGGGATTTTTAGAAGCAAACCGGGTCCCATTCGGCTCATGCATGCGCCCCCACGCGCCCCAAGAAGTCAGAAATAACCCAAAAAAATAAAAAACAGAAAATACACACGCACACAGTGGCGCGTGAACACCACGCGCCACCTTCCGGCCACAAACCGGCGACACGCGCCGGCTCATCCGCTTCCACGCGCCGAGGACTGTCGGATGGTGTCTACCACGTGTCAAATTAATATTCCACGTGACCTCACGCGCCACGTGGCTTTTCTGAAAAAAAAAATTTTGTTTTGGGCTTCAGAAGTCTGGGCCTCACTTGTTGGGCCTGGACTGAACTCTTTTTTTTTTTTTTGTGGTTCGGCCCTCACATATTGGACCTAAAAATTGGGTCGAAATTCTTTTTTTTTAAAAATGATTCGGCCCAGACACCCTTAAACAAAAAAAAAAAATTTTTTAAACGCCGAAACGACGTCGTTTTTGGAGGCCGGAGGTTGTCTTCAACCTCCAGCCGGGTCGACCCGGACCCGGACCCTGTTTTGAAATTAGTCCCTACTCCGTATCTCCTTCGTCCGACATCCGTTTTGGGTGTTCTTGGTGTCATTTTCGATCGTTTTTTCGAGCTCTACGCAATGGGACTAATTTCAAATCCTAATTATCTGATTTTAAAATGACCCAATACCAAAAACAATTTCGTTTTTCATGCTTTCTCTCTCTAAGTTCTTTTGTTTTATGATTCTAAATTTACAAATGTTATATCTTTATGCCTATACGAAGAGCATACCCTCAAACTCAGAAATACAGAGGAAGCATTATACATATATTATCATGTGAATCTCAAGAACAAATATCAACAAGTTCCCGCACGCATATATGTGACTATAGAAAATATCATATAGATTTTTGAAAATAATAACATACACATCATATTATCGTAATATGAGGATTATAAACCCATACAGGCTAAACCTGTCTCTGATACCATGTAAGAATAATTGGGCGTACCTGGAGTGCGACCATTTCTCTCTTTATACCCACGCTAATCGTATCACAGTAGCGGAAGCGATTATGACGCACAACAAATACACCACTATAGGAAGAAGAAAAAAGAAATATAGTAGAGGGAATAGGGATTCACAGTGACAGAGTTTCTGTATGTTAATTCAAGTATGTTGCAACTGAATCCCTTTACGCCTATTTATAGGGTTCTATGCACCCCTTCCTCTTCTACTAACATGTCCTTCCATAAGAGAGACAAGATATCCTTTTGATTGAGAGATATATTGTTTCAATGAAACAATACCACTTGAAGAGTCATATTGCATTGGACAAAAAACATGACTCATAACATTTTGGATAATATTACATATATCCACCCAAGCATTTATGTTATTTATACTTTGACCCCAATCTTATTGGGCTTGGGCCCAATCCACCAAGGGTGGACTAGGCTATTTTCCAACAGTAGGATATTGGAGATAATAGATTAATGTGAGATAATGGAGAGATATGGACATCCACATAAATACTATATTCAATAGAGAATTGAGTTATATGAACACAATAACAAAATAATTCTTTAGATATTTTAATTTAGATCTTATATATAGGGATATACAATATATACATTAAAGATCCACAAACATATGAATATGTGAAATTAATGAGATAATTAGTTAAGGTCCGGAAGCTTTGTTATTATCTGATTTTTAATATATATTATATGAATATACAATATATAAAAAATACATATACATGTATATACAGATATATCTATGAATATTTTAAATTAAAGAGAGGCTTAGTTAAGGTTCAAAAGCTTTGTTATGATCTCTGTTTTTTTTTTTCAAAATGATTATTGTATAAATGTGGTATGAATGTTTTTAAAAACAACAATTAAAGCAAATAATAAGGCACTGCTTAAAGGAGCGCTTGTACGATGAGAAAAGTAGAAAAGAATGAATTAATTGCTAGTATACTAAAAATAAGTGGAGGAAGGGGAATAATTACCCTCCACCTGGACAAAACAAATTACGAAAAATAGTAGAAGCGCTAACAAATTCAGTGTGGACAGTTTTTAAGAATAGGAAAAACTAATCGTCAGTATAAAAAGCGAAATAGAATAAAAAATAGTGGAGAAAGGAAAATAATTGCGAAATTTTTTAAAACGTAAAGCATAAGGTTACAAGATATAAAAGAATATTTGTAATCCTTTTTCTTTGTTGAAATTTGGTACACTAAAAAAATATCCCTATTTGTAAAAGAAAATGCCCCTTGCACGGACACAAAAAAGACGGAAGAAGGCACCAGTCAATGGCACAACTTAAAGAAACACGAACAAATTCAGAGTGAAAATTGGAAAAAAAAACAAAAATAACCGCGACTATAATAAAAAATAGTGAAGAATGGAAAATAAATGCGGGCCACCTGTTAAATAAAAGAGTAAATACTCTGATCATCCATCTATTTTGCCATAATTATATAAACCTCCCCTCTATTTTGAAAACTCATATAAATCTCCCTTCAAATCAAAATATATGTTCTACAATTCTGTTATATTTTTAAGATTCCTTTTCCATCGATCCAACCGTTAGTGGACTATTAAGTTTGACTCCCAAACTTTTTATTTAACCAAAATATCCCTTTTTAACTTAAGAATTATTCAAACATTTATATTTGTCAAAACAATTATACAACCAACAAATAATTCTAATATATATTCAAAAGTTCTAATATCTTATAAAATTTATTAACTTTGATTATATTATAAAATTTTATAAGTTTAATTTCTCATTGAAAAATGTTTATTTTGGTTATTTTAAAATGGATAAAAAAATATTTTGAACTCATATTTTTGTTATCATATGGTATAAAAAATATAAGCCCAAGATATTATAAATAATTCATCACTGCTACCATTGATTTTTTTTCTGCCTGAAGTTTGCAAACTTTCAAAAATAAATTAACGATTTGATATGGTGAAGGGCAAATTAGTAAATAAAATTTATTTTAATATAATTTTTAATTAAAAACATATTTTTTCTTTTTGAAATATTCTTAACAGAGTTAATGATTTGGACCTAAGTGTATGTTATCAAAACAGAGGGGAGATCTGTATAATTAGAGCAAAATAGAGAGGTTATCAGAGTATTTTACTCTAAACAAAAAGGTAAACTTATAAAATATTGCATAATAATCTATTCCATCTTTTTTTTTTCCGATAAAAGGTGAATATTATTAAGTAAAATGAGATTAGTACACTAAAAAAATATTGCCATCACATAGATGCATGAACAGTATAGCAAGAAACTAAAAAATATCTTAAATGTTGATCTAGTGTGATGACCGAATTCACCCTACTAAAAATTTGCAAGAAAATAAAAAATATCCTGATAGATTACAATATTGGATGATAGATTTGTGGTTATTGGAGCGATGAAAAGTTTCCTTAGGCAAATCACTTGTAGATTTTACTTATGTTCTTCTAGGTGAATGTTAGAATGAATAATCTCTTCCATCTAAACATGGATAAATAATGAGATGTCGGCTAGAAAAAGTAAAATAGAATGTAAAATGTAATATGCTAAAATTTCGCAATCCCTATTATGTCGTATGTGAAATTAGTTGGATAAATATATCGGTACACGAGTGTATGAAGCCATTTGGTGTCTCCTTGAGAGACATATATGGCACCATATACAAATGGCACTTAGGGCAAGTATGTTGCCATCTAATGGTAATTATACAAATATTCAGCGTTTTCTAAGATACACCGGTATACACTTGGCAATTCCCAAAGGCAGGAGCATATATGGCTCCATCTTAAGGCCACATAGATACATACACTTGGCACATTCTTGAAACTACAGGGATACGTGGCGCCAAACCAAGCAGACTCTATATACACGTGGTGCAAAACTGAGAAGACTCCGTATAAAGCAACTGTAACAAAGTAGCTTTATTAAAGCCACTTTTTGACTTTCTTACCTGATTGACCAATCATGAAGCGCCACCTAGCCCTACTTAGCTCATGTGGACTCACATGTCCAAGAAGCTGGGACAACTCACTGGTCTCCGACCAAGCCACATATCCGCTTTCCTAGACATTGAACACAGAAGCCAAAAGAAATCATCGGATCTCCTCTTCCCCTAAAGTTGGCTAAGGCATGTGAGAGGGAGAGGCGACAGGTTTCAAAAAGGAGCATCGGGCACCCTGAGCAAGTGAAGCGCTTGGCACCCTGAGATTTTAATACTTGACAAGTGTCACCATAAGAGCATCAAAACACTCTCCAACCCCTATTAATTTTGTGCAGCCCAAGAAAATTAAGGGAAAAATAAAGAAAAAAACACAAGAAGAAGAGAGAAGAGAGAAGAAAGTGTGTTCTTGGTGTTCTTGCTCAATTTTGACGCCGAATTTTAGTTTTCAGTCGATTAAGCATTCACAATTGTTTTTCTACTCATTGAGAGCTTCATCTCTACGGTTTAATATTCTTAATTAAAGGAGTATTATGCTACCTTTATGGTGGAAGTGCTGCCAGAATCAAGAACCGATCATAGCATCGAGTAGAGGTAAGCATAAGCTTCGATTCAGGTATACTGTCTTGATATTTTGTTGAGTTTCATAGAGTTATGGTGATGCCCTGAATTTTAATTATCAAGAAGAATTAGGGTTTGATGTTCTAATGATCTTGAAAATGATGCTAAATAATGCTCAATGATGATATTGAATGAGTCTTGTGGTGTAATTACAAGAAGTTAGTTTGTGGTAACTTAGGGATTGAATTTGCCTTAACTGGTTCTTGGGGGAAGGAGATGGAATTTGGTGATTTTGAGGTTGGAAATGGATTCTATGGGCAAAATTATATGGAAATGACTTGTGGTTGTGATCTTTGAATGATTAGATAGAAAACCCTAATTTTGGGACTTATGTTTGCTAAGGATAGATGCTGCCAGATTCGTGTCAGGTTTCTTGTGGGTTGTTTTTGGTTGATCAAATCTAGTTCAATGGATGTGATATTTTATAGGGTGTTAGTAGACATCCTAAGCTATAAAATTAGGGATAATATGCATTATTTGTGTTAGTATATTGTAAGTTATAATTTGTTAAAGTTTAGGCATTGAATCTGGAATGTAATATGTGGCAATGAGGTTGGTCAAGGATTCTTGGAGTTTTACCCCTATAATTGGCACTGAATAATATTTTTCCTTTGTAGAGGATTTAGAAAGCTTTCCATATGAACTGGAACCACCCTATTTGGAGTTTCCTATATTAGAACCGACTGACACCCAAGAGGGGGTGAATTGGGTGTAAGATAAAAACTTAAGAACTTTAAGAATCTTTTCGCATCTTAGTGGAAGCAATAAATAAAAAAGTAATAAATCATAAATCAACAATTAATATATGCTGGAAATATAAGAGCTTAAGGAAGAGAGTATGCAAACTGTGATTTATCCCGGTTTGGTCCAATCTGCAATGGCCTACATCCAGTCCCCAGGTTCCTCCTGAGATTTTCAAATCCACTATCTTCTTGTTTAATCTGGGCACAATAACAGCCTTTACAACTCACAAGTTTAGCTAGGCACTTGTGAAACCTTTTACAAATCTTTCATAGAGTTACTCCCTCTTACACATTGTAAGGTTACAACTGAGTTACTCCACCTTACACACCCCGTATGGATGCAACTTTGATGATGAAAGAATCAATCTTCTTTCTAAGAAGTACATAAGACGAATACTAAAGCACAATAAAATCAATCACCCTCTCAAATACACATAATATAGAAAACAGATAAGAACAGAGAGTGTTAGGGTTGAGATGGATAGTTTATGATATGAGCATGTTTGTGTCGTTGTATTCTCGTTGGTGTTGTTGTTGTTGTTGTTCTCTGTTTGAATCTCTTGTATTTATAGTTGAGTAGGATATGACCATTGTGAGTATTTCAACTTATCCATTGAGTCCTATTGCTTTGTTCGTCTGTTTGCTTGAATTTGAAAAGTAGCCCTTACAAACGTTGATGCTCTGCTTCCGTAAAGTCAACTTTTGTCTCTTTGCATCATCTCTTCATTATATTCTTGGAGAAACATATTAAACACTAATACAATGAAGTGCAAGAGTGATTGGGAGCAAGAAGAGTGAGTTTCATAATTAATCCCATGATTTTCAAAAGCTTCAGTACATTGCCCGTTGCATTACTCGAGTGGTCCCTTGAGTAATCCTGGGTTATTGCTCAAGGAAGCCCTCAAGTAATGTCCTTTAAAATCTGGCTGAGAGCATTTCCAACTTCATTACTCGAGTGTAACCCCCTTCACGATTAAGGCCGAGATTTAGTTCATAAACACGTAATTGATGTAGAATTAGAGACCTTAGATGATTTTGGGACTTGAAAAAATTCAATCTTCCCAAATCAGGGTTCACAAAAATCTTTACAAAACCTGTTAGATAATGGTCTCATATTCACATTTCAATACTAAATGGCCTGTATAAGTTGATTTCATTCACAAATATCAGAGTATAAGGCAAATTCTCGACACACTCGGGTTCCATTCATTAATAAGGGTTTTATAAAGGCACAAAGCCCACAATTCATTACCCTTAACTTGGGGATTACACAAAACTATACTACCAATCCCAATATACACAATTGTTTCCCAAAAATATTCAAAAGATATACATGATAACCAATAACCCAAAATATACATCTAACTGGAGTTCTAACTACTCTTCGTCGCCCGCTTGCCTTTTGATCCTTCTGCCCTGTCTAAAACATGGGTTTTGGGAGAGTGAGATTCTAAGGAATCCCCGTAGTAACAAATCAATCATATAATGTACAATAATAGTGCATGTAAGCAAATCATTAACCACAACAAGCAACTACAACAGCAATGGTTAGTATGACACATGTCATCCCTTACGATTGCTCACGTTGCATTGCATCACAACAATCCACACAATACATTTCACCACAGCTGGGATTCATATAATGCATTTCATACACAAGCCATACAGGCAAGATACACACAGCCCACGGCTAGATTCACAAACGCCGCCCCACGGGTCGGATTAACAATATCCATGTCGATTACGACGGCAGTTCAACGGCCGACCTAGAGATGACCGTCGTCAATCCCTACACGGCTCACGCTGACCTGCTCACGCCGTAATGGACCATGGCATGCATTTCACAAATTCAACGATAAGTTATGCATGCCAAAACATCATACATAATATGAGAGAAGAGTCACTACCTTGATCCTTCCGTGCGTGTCCTAGTGCCAGTCTCTCCCGAGGAGGGCAAATATCGTATCCTAGAATTATGATTAGGAACGAAGAGTTATATTCCATTCCAAGACTTAATTAACTTGAAACACTTAATTTTGGTTATCATAATTGACCCTTAAGAGGCCACAAATGCCTCTAATAAAAGCCCTAAAAGGTTGGAAAACAATAGGTTAGAGATCTCCTTTCGAAAACTTAAAGTGCTGGAACACAGGGGTTGGCCGCGGCCCAAATATGGTCAGAAGGCCGTGGGCCGCGGCCAACCACCCATGGCCCGCGGCCAGAATCAGGCCAGAAAGGCTTGGGCCGCGGCCAAGAAATTTCCTGACACTTGGCTGAACTTTGAAAAACCATAACTAATTGTAGAAAAATTGAAACGAGGTGATTCTAAAGCCAAATGAACGGTATATAAGTCCTTTTTCAAGGAAAAATATGACCCATCACTGTAAATCACTACACAAATACAGAATCACCAAAAACTACACACTACTCCAAAACAGAGTTCTGTTTCAATCCCAAACTTTGGACAACCATATCTCACAGAATACTAAACGAAATGACACACAATATATGTCCATTTTGAAGCTTGGGATGTGAAATTTAAGACTGGAAAGTTTCATAATTTTCCAATACCATTTGGTCATTCAAAACGCTTGTCCAAACTTACTGCACAAAATAGAGCTCAAACCAGACAACTTTCCAACTTTTCCCAATTGATCCAAATGAATCCAAAATCAACAACCAAACTTATTCCCACACAAAATCACTCAAGGAATCCAATGGGAATGTCAAAATCACCAAAATCCTATTCCATTATCATGCTTTGGTTTTGGGTAACATTAAACACTAAACTCTCAAAATCTCCAAACTTAACAATTTCAAACCCAATCAAATCTATCTATCCAAAATGCATTCCAACATACAAATTCCATACCAAACATAAACCAAACTCTCAATGGCCCTCATTTTTGAAAATGGCCCAAGAATTCCAGAAAATCCAAGTTAATCCATTTGGCATAAAACATAGATAGATAGATAGATCTCACTCACTTTATCAACTTTCTCAAAGAGAGTTTCTTGATTCACCCCAGTCAAGAATTTCGTGTGATCACAAACCACAACCAATGGACAAGCTTCAACCATAGAAATGTAGCTATTAACTCAAGGATACTCTTTAAAGAAGGGAGTTTGAGCAATAGAGATCATTTTCCTTATCCTTTTCAAGCTTTCTTTCCTTCCCTTTCCCCTTCCATGGCTGACGAGAGAGAGAGAGCAAGAATGAGAGAGAGATGGTGAGATGGAGAGAGAGGACGTTAGAGATGAGAGGGAGGATGAGTGAAGAATAAAATAATGATACTCCCTCCATGACTTCAGCAAAAAGAAAGGAGAGGAAGAGAGAGAAAAATGATTAAAATACTCTCCATTTGACTTTTCTCCTCATCACTCACCATACACACTTTTACCACATGTCAACTTGCTATTGGCTTACACCAATTAAGTCACCAATTAGCTACTTTAATCTCTCCATTAGCCATTTTAATCACACATCCCATTTTCTTAGTTAGTAATTAATTTCTCCCTTAATTACCAACTCATGGCCAATAATTCCATTCTTCCAATTTTTCAATAATTATGACGTATTAATCAAAATAGTCATAAAACACATAATAATTCAAATTAAATTCATAATTATCCACAATAATCATGATTTGCCCTTAATCAAAAATTGGGATATTACAGTGATTCCTTGAGTAATGTTTCAAATAACTTTGCAGATTACTCGAGTGATCCCTTTGAGTAATGTTTTCATTTTAATTCTAAACAATTTCAAATAATATATCATCGGAAAGCTCTCATCGTCTATATTCTAATGCAATAAGAATCAGCTCAAAACTCATTATATACTGAAAGTTATGATCTAAAGAGTATCTACTGTTCTTAGACAATCTTTGAAATCACAAGTAACAACTTCCAGAAGGCATAATTCTTAGTATATAGCTTCAAATGTGACAAATTATATATCCATGTAAAACTCTTCAAGTCTACTTTCATATGGCACTGGCTTCATCACAATCCGATGTATAGTTTGAGAGTTATGTCCAAAATACCGAAGCTGTTTTGGAATATGATGCTGATTTGAGTGGCAATTTCAATAGATCATATCTCCCTCATATGGCCTCCTTTGAATGCGATCTTGGTGTGTATTTTTCATGTTGGGAGTCTAGTTTCAACTTATTCCGACATGTGGTTAGAGAGATATCACCAAAATACCAAATCTCTATCCTGCCGTGTGAAAACAGAGCACATAAAAAATCCCATTACTCGAGGGAGCCCTCTAGTAATCATGGGTCATTACTAGAGGGAGCCCTCGAGTAATCACCTCCAAAATGAGGCAGTGGCATATTACTTAAGGGATTACTTGAGTAATCACCTCTGGAGGTAGCATAACTTCCGTATACGCCATTTTAGCATCATATTGACCTATTCCAACTTTCGTATGATCATAGAAACCTCCGGTATCACTTCTAAGAGCTTGAATCTTGATATTCTCATTAGATCTTGCAAGTTCTTTTTTCTTCAATCTCTTTCTCCTTGTTTTTTTTCTTGATGATCATTCTTCATAATCCAACTAGATATCTTCTTGAATTAATGATAATTCTTTTTAATCCAACTAGATATTTTCTTGAATATCTTCAATCTTCTTCTTTCTTTGCTTGACTAATTTTGAATCTTGATATTCTCATTAGATCTTACAATTTCTTCTATCTTTAATCCCTTTCCTCTTGATTTTCTTCTTGATAACTGTAGTGCCCGAAATTTTGAAAAATAAGGAGCCACCAACAAAATTTTGAAAAAGGATAATTTTGGAAACCTTTTTTCGAAATGAAATTGGTCTACAAAAACCATTTAGGGTTTGGAAGTCGATTGTATATGGGGAAGGTGTTAGAAACCCCACAACACCCATTCATAAGAATGGTTACCCTAAGTTAATTATTTAAAAATGAATATGGCCTTTAATTTTATTATAATTACCCAAATAAAAAAATATTTAAAAAAATAAATAAAATGAAAACTAATGAAAAAAGGAACATTTATTTATTAAAAAAATAAGGAAAATATATTTATTTACATAGTTGGACTTGACCTAGGATGAAAACCTAGGGCCTACATACCCTTTAGAGGGATCAAAGTCCACGTAGTTCGGGGGTAGAAATGCTTGTCACTTTGTTAGTGTTTTTTAGAAAAAATGTTTATTTAATTTATTTGAGAAAAATATTTTTTTGTTTGGTTTGTGTTTTTTATTTTTTTAAAACATTTTTTTTAATTATCTCATATGAAACCAAATTCATTTACTTTAAGAAAAGAATCTTTTTTTTTTTTATTTTGAAACATTTTTATTTGCAAAGAAGAAGAAAAGAAGTGCATTCTCATCATATCATTCATTGTAGAAAATTCAAGATGACAAGAAAATCAAGAAAGACATGGTGAGAACATGTACCTTTTATGATTAAAATCCTACTACAACAAGAGATAGGGTGATAGAATCACATAATGAACAAGAGGTAATTACAATCACATTACCTATATCTATTAAGTATGACATATAACACGATTAGAAGACAAAGCAACACATACCTCTTGATTCCAAACTAAACACGTCCAGCAATATATATGTGATGGTTCAATGGACAAAACAAGTCCACTTAATTCTTGATGTTTAACGTCTAGCAATGTTAGGGATAAGCTTGCCTTTCTTTCCTGCCAAAATTCTTGTCTTGCTTCAACCCTTGCTTTTCTATTTATAGTCTCAAGGTAGGGTTTTCTCCATAAATGCTCCTTGTTTTTTTAATTTTCATTTTTGATTTTATTTTTGTGTTTTATGTTAAGAACTACCTAACTTGACCTAATCACCATCAATGGAGATTTTTTTTTAATTTTTGTTTTTAATTTTGTTTTTGTATTTTCTATTGATAAAACTTCCTAACTTGACCTAATCACCATTAGTGAAGATTTTTTTATTATTCTCTCCACAAGTAATTTCCTAATTTAAACCTGTCAACATAAATGAGATTTTTTTATTTTTTATTTTTTATTTTTTATTTATTATTTTCCCTTAATGAAGACAATGTCAATCATCATCAATGAGGGGATTTATTTTAATTTTAATTTTTTTTATTTTTTCCCTTTCAATGATGATTGCCAATTTAGATACCGATCATCATCAATAGGAGTGTTTTCTTATTGTTTCTATTTTTTCTTTCATTCAATGATGATTGCCAATTTGGACACTAATTATCATTAATATTTTTTGTATTTTTGAGTGGGGCCTGGACAAAATAGGGTGTTCATAGTTGCCCCTCTTTACTTGTTTTGTAGCTGAGAAAAGTGAGATTCTCATCTATGAAGCAAGTAAAGATAAGAACACATATTTTGTCCGGCCAAACAATAAGGTGCTCCCTTGGAACCAAAGAGGGTTTGGACAAAATACAGTGCCATGCCCCTCTTTACTTGGTTCATAAGGGAGAAGAACGCAGGTAGAGATAGATGATTACCTGGAGTAGAAATGAAGCGCCTAGTTGCATAGGACTTTGATAGGGCATAAAAGAATTGTGCCATCCGATACTAGGCTTTGGGAGTGCCTACAGATATAGGGCTTTGAAAGAATAGTGCCTACCGTTACAGGGCTTTAAAAGAATTATGCCAGCCGTTACTGGGCTTAAAGGGTGCCTGCTGATACAGGGCTTTAAAAGAATAGTACCTGTCATTACAGGGCTTTAAAAGAATTGTGCCAGCCGTTACTGGGCTTTGAGGGCGCCTGTTGGTATAGGGCTTTGAAAGAATAGTGCCTACCATTACAAGCCTTTAACAGAATTTTTCTAAGCGTTATTGGGTTTTAAAAGAATTATGCCAGTCGTTACTGGGCTTTAAGGTTGCCTGCCGGTACAGGGCTTTGAAAGGGTGCCATCCGTTACTGGGCTTTGGGGTGCATGCCGGTACAGGGCTTTAGAGGGGTGCCACCGTTACTGGGCTTTGAGGGTGCCTGTCGGTACAGGGCTTTGGAGGGGTGCCAGTCGTTACTGGGCTTTGAGGGTGCCTGTCGGTACATGCCTTTGGAGGGGTGCCAGCCGTTACTGGGCTTTGAGGGTGCCTACCGGTACAGGGCTTTGGAGGGGTGCTAGCCACCGGTACAGGGCTTTGAAAAGAGTACCAGCCATTTTGGGCTTTGAAAGGGTGCCAGTCGGTACTGGGCTTTGAGGGTGCCTGCCAGTACAGGGCTTTGAAGGGGTGCCATAAACATGTGATACCCCTTAGAGTAGTGCTTATGAAGATGATGACATTGATAATGATGATGACAGTGACGATGAAATCCTAATGAGTATGACAACAATGATGATGAAGATAATGAAAATGGCCATAATAATGAGGGGAATATCAAAATGGTGAATTTATGATAAAGGTGATGACACTAATAATGATAATGACAGTGATGATGGAATCATAATGAGGATGATGCATACAGTGATAATGCTAATGATGATAATGATAGTAGTAATGATGGTGATGTTAATGGTGATGTTGATAATGGTGGTGATGACATGCTAATGAGAATGAGTGCAATAATTGTGGTGTTAAAGAATAGCCTGGCAGGTGATATTACCCCCTCTTCATCCATGTGCCTAACCAGTACCCCCTTACTCATGTAGTCTTGTCGGAGGTATGAAGATGTGTATAATGAGATTCACATAGATGCCACAGCCTGGAACCCTCATTTAGATTGTGTCCCTTTGTCATCTGTTTGACCCCACAACAGAGATTCCAATTGGGACCTTCACTAATGATCCCAAATTACACAAGTTAAATGGGAGTAGAGGACACCATGTATATCATCGTAAGTGTTTATCCAGATAAAAGTTGTGCTTTCATTAAAAAGAGTTACACTTATACAAATCATGACACAAAGTTTGACATGTGATTTAATGGAAGGGAAAGATATACTATGGATGAAGATTCATTTAAAAGAAACGATCTTCCAATATTCAAGTGGATGCATAATGATGAGCATATATTGGTGTAGGTGTGATGCTATTAGGATAAAGTAAAGAGAGTCATAGGGCTAGGATTGATAACCTTCTTTGATATTTGTTTAACCCACCCTTTCAATTTTTTAACTCAACGAGCTCCCAATTTTGTGCTCTAATTTTTCCTTAAGCCGTCCCCTCGGGTATTCAACTTAGCGAGCCTTTTTTTAGCTCTAACTTTTGCCCAAGCCACCCTTCGGGTTTTCAACTTAGCGAGCCTTTTTTTTTCTTTTCTTTTTTTAATGCATAGTATTTCTTTACGACATCTAAATTGATTGGTCTTAGTAAATCTTGGCCATTCATGTTTGTCAATATCAATACCCCTCCAGAGAAAGCTTGCTTAACAATATATGGGCCTTTATAATTTGGAGCCTATTTACCTATGTCATCTTCTTATTTGGCAGGATCTTCTTGAAGACTAGGTCTCTTACTTTAAACCACTTGGGTCGCAGTTTCTTATTAAAGGCTCTTGCCACTCGTGACTGATATAACTGCCCATGACATATTGCTGTGAGTCTCTTTTCTTCAATCATATTTAATTGTTCAAACCGAGAGCATATCCATTTACTTTTATCTAGGTTTGATTCAGCCAAGATTCTCAAGAATGGTATTTCCACTTCAATGGGAGTGACAACCTCCATGCCATAAACTAAATAGTAAGGGGTTGCCCTAGTTGAAGTATGCATTGTGTATGATATCCGTGTAATGTATATGGAAATATTTCATACTAGTCCTTATAGGTTACTGTCATTTTGCCGATGATCTTCTTAATGTTTTTATTGGCTACCTCAACCGCGCTATTCATTTGTGGCCTATATGGTGCAGAATTATGATGTTTGATCTTGAACTGATCACATAATTCTTTAATTACTGCCCTGTTGAGATTTAGTGCATTGTCAATTTTGATCATCTCCGGTAACCCATATCTACAGATGATATTGGCCTTTAAGAACTTTATAAAGGCCTTCTAAGTAATACTAGCAAAGGAATTGCCTTCCACCCACTTAGTGAAATAGTCAATAGCAACGAGGATGAAACGATGGCCATTAGAAGCTTTTGGGTTAATCGGCTCAATGACATTGATTCCCCACATGGAAAATGCCTATAGAGATACAAGACTATGCATCATAGTTGGAGTAGTATTAGCTTTGTTGGCATATATCTGGCACTTATGATACTTTCTAACATAATTGATACAATCCTTCTCCATTGTTATCTAGTAGTAACTGGATCTTTGAGCTTGTTTAGTTAATGGGTGGCATTTTCATGTGTACCACATATGCCTTCATGGATCTTTGCCATAATCTTGTACGCCTCCCTTATGTCTACACAGCGGAGCAATATCCCATCAAAGCTCCTCTTATACAGGACGTTATTACGAATAAAAAAGCCTATGAACATTCACCGGATGATCTTCTTTTCATTGTGTGTTGCATCTGGAGGGTAAGTGCCATGTTCCATATACATCTTGATACTATGGTACCAAAGTTGCTTGTTTTTCCAATATTGAAGTAAAATACTGGCGATCTTCTAGTCTCAATCTGCATTGGCTGAACTTGGACCCACAATCGAGTTGGATCATAGCTGCTAAAGTAGCTAAAACATCAACAAAGCGATTCTTTTCCCTGGCCATGTGATAGAAATTGATTACTTCAAAATTTTTTATCAACTCTATCAAATACTCTTGATAAGGGATCAACTTTGGGTCTTTGGTACACTATTCACTAGTTACCTCATAAATTATAAGAGCTAAGTCACCATAGACTTTTAGGTTTTTTATTCTAAGATCTATGGCAGCTTAGAGACCATTAATACAAGCTTCATATTCTGCCATGTTATTGTTAGAGCAAGCGTTTCACCCAAGAGGGGGGGTGAATTGGGTGATCTTAAAAATTTCGTTGCAAATATAAAATTTGACGTTGAAATTAAAACAGGAAAGAGTAAGGAGAAATATCACCGAAGTGTACACCGGGAGTTATACTGGTTCGGCCACAACCACTTTGACCTACGTCCAGTCCTCAGAGCTTCTCTGAGAGTTTCACTATAACTTCCAAGATTCAATGGGTTCTTGGCACCTCAATACAAGCAAGTTCCTACACCTGGACACTCGCTTCCCCTTACAAGTTGTAATCCAATCCCAACTCAAGGTTCCACAACCTTAAGTTACCTCAATAACAAATATTGAGTTTGAATGAAATATCTCTCTCACAGAGTGAATAAGAATCACTGAAGCATAGAAATACAATTATCACGTAAAACAAAGTAGTGAACTTGATAATAAGTTTGTGTGTGTTCTCATTTTTTTTTCTCTGTTTAGATGTTCCCATATATATATAGATACGTTCGTAATGATTGCTGGAACATATTTCTTTATGTCCGTTGGAGCGTGCGCAGCCACTATTGACTTTTCCAGTTTTTGAAAAAAACCATACGTTTGCGTTTGCGGTAGGTGACGGTCGGTGACATTCAAGCGTTGCTTTTGAATTTCCTTATTTGGTAAGATCTCTTCATTGTTTATCTGTTGAAATGCTAAGAATACTAATATAATGAAAAGTTAATCAAATAGGAAACAAAACAATGACTGTTGGAATGATTTCAAACTTTCTGGGTTTCCATACTCGAGTAGCTACTCGAGTATTCATTAAAGTTTACTCGAGTACTTACTCGAGTATCTTCGTGAAATCTTTGATGGACTGCAAGTTAACATATAAATATAAGATTACTCGGGTAGTGCATGGAATAAGCAAAATATCAAACCTTTGGAAATGCTTGTTTACTCGGGTACCAACTCGAGTAATGCACTCTTTTCTTCATAGGTTACTCGGGTACCAACTCGAGTAACCTTCAAATAAACTTATGTTACTCGATGCTTTACTCCAGTAATGTTGGCAGGATTTCAAGGCTGAGAGCACTTCAAGTTTGATTACCTTGTTACTCGAGTACATACTCGAGTAAACTTACTTTTTGTGCATCACTTACTCGGGTAATGACTTGAGGTTTTCCTTCAAACATAACACTGCATACTCTAGTACATACTCGAGTAATTCACTTAAAATGAAACATTCAATACCTGCATACTTGAGGAGCACATCGAGTGAAGTCTGATAAAAACTAAATTAAGTTATTCGGGTACTACCTTCAAGTTTTTACTTACCTCAGTACATTACTCGAGTAGCTACTCGAGTAACATTGGCAGTGGCACAAAGTGCCGAGAGCAACACATTTTCTGAAATAGAGTTACTCGAGTATGTACTCGAGTATCACTGGTAGGCCGAGAGCAACTGGAAGATTTTCACATGGTTCCTCCAGTTGCTACTCGAGTAACGTTGGCAGGCCGAGAGCAACTCCAAGTATTTACCTGGTTACTCGAGTAATTACTCGAGTAACATTGGCAGGCCGAGAGCAACTTGAAAACTTTTACACTATTACTCGAGTACTTACTCGAGTAACGTTGGCAGGTTACTGGAAGGTATCTCTGGTAACTTCAAGTTTTGTCTCATTACTCAAGTACATACTCGAGCAATGCCATAGAAAACTTGCTTCTTATCAAGTTTCTCAGCTTTTTCTCTTGGCCTTTCTTTATTACTCCAATGCTTACTTCAAGTAATACTTTTCCCTGTTATTGCTTTGTTCAATCTTATTTATTACTCAAGTCTTTTTCATACCATTCTTTGTTATCATCAAAACATGAGATCTAACATTCTCCCCCTTTTTGATGATGACAAAACTTTGTGATTTTGAACAAAATTTTTGAAAAGTGAATTCTCAATTAAATACATTATTTTGAAAAACTTATTAAGTTTAGAGTCAAAGTGTAAAGTGAATCATAATATGCATCTTGCATACACAACAAATTCATTAGTCTAACAATGTAATCATAATTTAAAACTTGAATAGAATTGAAATAATCTTGCATTAAACTTAAAAATTGTATTACAAGATAACAAGATAAAAGCTTAACAAGTTCAAAAGACTCCCTAAAACCCATATACACCCAAATACCCAAAAATACTCAGAGACTTCCACAAAATCACTCTCAAGTTCTTCTCCCCCTTTTTGTCTTCATCATTCAAGAGGAGGATCGGAAGGCTTGACTACGGAAATAGGCTTCACTGGAAGAACTAAGCCATCATCGGAACCAGAAGAGTCAAAAGAGCTAGAAGAGACTGGTTCAGGAAGATGTAGTGGAGGAATGTGGATGTCATCTGTAGGAGGAATAGGAGGAGACTGGTAAACAACCATAGTAGAGGTCTCAACCTCTGGAGTGGTCTGAACCTCTAGAGTGGTCTCAACCTTTGGAGTATGATGTTCAGAGGAGGAGGAGGGAGATATTTCCTCAATGTGGGTAGGAGATGGAATAGGTTTAGGAGCGGGGTCAGTCTGAGGTTTGGGAGGTGAATCATCAATAGTGATATGTATGGTCTCATTGGTGTCTGGGTTGTCCACTGTATATAGGATGTCTTTGGCTTGTGGCTCATGTGGACTAGAGACCAGAGGAGTAGATGGTTCAGCCTCAGTGAAAGCAGTGTCAGAAGGAGGGTTCTCTGGAGGTGGTGGTGGTACATAAGAAGATGGACTGGCAGAAGGTCCGGGACCCAATGAATCCAAACGTGCCAGAATTAATCTCAGTGTCTCACCCTGAGCACGTTGCTCAGCAAGCAACTCCTCGTGCTTCTTTTCCATTTTCTCAACCAACTGTGTCATCTTGTAGTTCATGTTAGTTATCAGTTCAGCATTCATGTTGGCGATATCAACATGGAATCCGCGGAGCATATTCTCCATGAAATGCTGAAGTGTGGCATTGAGGAAGGAGGGTGATGATGTGGTGGCAGCTGGAGCTGATGATTGAGTGTCATCCATTTTACTGGTCTCAGTCTCAGTAGTCTTCTTCTTCTTCTTTGACCCAGACTCCAGAGGACTCTTGAGAGGGATGTCAATATTTAGCTTCCCTATCTGATTTCTCCCAACCGGAGTCATCCTCTCAATAGGCTCCTTGCTATCTAGATACCATATCTTATTCTCTTTCAGAATAAGTGATATAATTTAAGGATATGGCATCGGTGTGGTAGCATTTCCATCCACTCTGTACCTCTTCATTTCAGAGAAGATATACTCCCCCAAATCCTTCTGTTCCTTCAGGAGAAGTGAAGCAAACCACCTAAAGTCCCTATTAGAGAAGTGGGTATAATTGTTGGCTTTATTTACAAGGGACCTAGAATAGATGCACCATAAGACCCTGTGATGATCACACATATCACTGGGTTTGAAATTTAGAGGGCCAACTAACTCACCGGGTTTAAGGATAGAAAATATTTGGTTTGGTTCAAGTTGGGAGTAAATATCATCTGGGGGATTCTCTATCCCTAACCACAAGTTAATCCTAGAGGGTGATATGATAATCTTTTGGCCTCTTACTATGGTGGTCATCTCTTCCTCAGCTGAGGTTCTGTTTGGCTCATCTATGATCTCTAGATTACAGTAAAAGTGTGTGATCACTTTTGTACAGAAAGGTAATCTAATGGATAGCCAAGGCATAAAAGGATCTAAATAAGGACTAAGGTCATGCTTCAATACCTCCTGAAGAATCTTGAGGTCCACATAGTGTGTCTTACACACTTTCCTCCTGGAGAATTGAGACAGATACTTCAGAGACTCCACCAACTTGTTGACATTGAACCCTTTTGGAGGGTTGGTGATCTCCTCTTCTGGCAATTTGGATTTCTTGGAAGATTGCCCCTTCTCCATTTGATCTATGATGTTTGCCATAGCCGTAGCCACATTCCTATCATACTTAGGCTTTTTAGTTGGTTTTGGAGTGAAAGAGGGGGTAGAGGAATCAGAGTGAGGAGGTGAGGGAGATTTGGCACTCTTGCCTCTCCTGGTAGAAGTACTCTTTTTGGAATGAGCCCTTGTAACAATAGGCTCTTTGATCACAACCCTTTTGGCTTCAGTTGAGATTGAGGTTGAGGTTGGATTTTGGCTTTTGATCTCGGGGTAAGTTTTCTTCTCTTTTTGGGAGGAGAAGAAAGAGGATCAGGATGTTGTTGTGATTCAGAGGAATCTGTGAAATTGAGATTCTTGGTTCTAACCATCTTTAAACATAGAAAATTGAAAATCTCAGAGAAACAGAGTCACTGACGTGAGTTAGGGCACAGAGAATCTAAGCAAAATAGGAGGTTTTTGGGACTGAAATCTGTTGGGTTTTGACGGAAATGAGGCAAGGAATCGATTATGAAAATTTTTTGTAAGAGTGTATAGTGATTTACTCGAGGAGATTTTGTGTAAATGACCGAGTTTGCGACAGATAAAGACCTAGAACCCGACGTTACTCGTGGCCTTACTCGAGTAAGCTTCAAGTTTACTCGAGGCCTTACTCGAGTGATCATACAGAAAATCTCTAAAATCATTCATTTAAATTGCGTACCTGGCATGAATAATATTGTAATTATCCATTATTGTTCCCTCGATCATTTATAACCAATTTGAAGCAGATTTGGATCATTTTTCATCAATTTAGAAATCTGGATTTGCAGTTACTCGAGTCCTTACTCGAGTAATGTTCAAGTTTACTCGAGGCTTGCCTCGGGTAACCAGTCTTTTCAACTTCTGACTGTTCATTTTTGAAACTGAACCGTTAGATTTAAATTCCAAGTAACTTGATCCATTACTTCCAGTTTTGAAGACCATTACTCGAGTAGTTACTCGAGTAAAGTGCTTCTTTACTTCAAGTTGTTCCTCGGGTAATGCTTCTCTGTCACACATTACTTCAAGTTGGTACTCCAGTAAAGGTGTCCTCGATAACCTCTGTTTTTATTTTTCAAAACAAAGTTTCAACCTTCCTGCAAAACAAGTTTCTAAATACTCCGATGCTTAAGTTAGTAATCATCAAAACTTTAACAAATGACTTCATCTAATATTATGAGAGACTGAAATAACTTACAACTCATTAGGATTTACCATTCCCAATTCTCTTCTAATGTATAGAAATTGATCTTTTGCAAAGGGTTTTGTGAAAATATTATCTAATTGAAGATGAGTAGGAATGAATATCACTTTCACATCTTTCTTT
Source organism: Inga laurina (assembly GCA_963855925.1). Lineage (NCBI taxonomy): Eukaryota > Viridiplantae > Streptophyta > Magnoliopsida > Fabales > Fabaceae > Inga > Inga laurina. Next base: position 64,621,255 of record OY979704.1, on the reverse strand, counting down.
TGAACATGATCTCTGATGAAGTGATGTCTGACATCGATATGCTTGGTTCTAGAGTGTTGAACTGGATTCTTTGCCAAGCTTATTGTACTAGTATTGTCACAATAGATTGGTATTTCTTTGAGATAAATACCAAGATTTTGTAGTTGTTGTTTTAACCATATTACTTGTGCACAACAACTTAAGATTGCAACATATTCGGCTTCCGTTGAAGAAAGAGACACTGTATTTTTTTTCTTGCTGAACCATGATACAAGAGATCCTCCAAGAAATTGTCCTTGTCCACTGATGCTCTTTCTGTTTGTTTTGTATCCTCCATGTCTGAATCTGAATATGCAACAAGATATTCACTTCTTCCTTTGGGATACCACAAACCCAATTCGGGTGTGTCAGCAAGGTATCTAAAGATTCGTTTGACCGTTTCAGCATGTGATTCTTTTGGTGCCAATTGATATCTTGCACATATACCAATACTAAATTGGATGTCTGGTCTACTTGCCGTGAGATAGAGTAATGATCTAATCATTCCTCTATACTTTATGATGTTGTAGTCCTTTCCTTTGACATCAGCATCAAGCAACGTAGTTGAGCTCATAGGAGTGTCCATGCCATTTGCTTCATTCATTCCATACTTCTTCAACAATTCTTTCAAATACTTTGTTTGAGATATGAAGATTCCATTCCTTCTTTGTTTGATTTGCAAACCAAGAAAGAAATTTAATTCTCCCATCATTAACATCTCAAACTCTCCCTGCATTATCTCAGAAAATTCCTTACACAGAGATTCATTAGTAGCGCCGAAAACAATGTCATCAACATATATTTGAACAATTAAAATATCATCACGTTTTCGTTTTATAAAAAGTGTTGTGTCAACTTTTCCTCATACAAAACCTTGATCAATGAGAAATTTACTGAGCCTTTCATACCATGCTCTAGGAGCTTGTTTTAAACCATATAAAGCCTTTTTATGTTTGAAAATATGGTCAGGTTTGGTAACATCCTCAAAACCTGGAGGTTGTTCTACATATACTTCTTCCATGATGTAACCATTTAGAAAAGCACTCTTTACATCCATTTGATAGAGTTTGAATCCTTTGATGCATGCAAAGGCTAAGAGTACACGTATAGCTTCCAATCTAGCCACTGAAGCATACGTTTCCTCATAATCAATCCCTTCTTCCTGATTATAGCCTTTGGCTACCAACCTTGCCTTATTTTTGATAATAATTGTGGATTCATCAAGTTTGTTCTTGAACACCCATTTAGTTCCAATGATCGGATGATCCTTGGGTCGAGGTACCAAATCCCAAACTTGATTTCTCTCAAATTGATTTAGTTCTTCTTGCATTGCTATAACCCAATCATTGTCTGATAGGGCTTCATCAATGTTTGAAGGTTCAATTTCAGAAATGAATGCAGAAAAACTTACTTCATTGAAAATTCTATTTCTAGTTTTGATCCCTTCATTCACATCTCCTATGACTTGATCTAAGGGATGACTTTTATTGTATTTCCAGGCTTTAGGTTGACCTAGAGATTGCTCTTCTTCCTTGGTTTCATCAACCTCTGGAATAAGAGTTTTAGAAATAGATTGACCATTTTCTTGATTTAAACCAACTTCCTGTTCTTTATCAATGGTTTTATCAGAGGATTCAAATTCATCAAATACAATATGAATTGATTCTTCAATAATACATGTTCTTTTATTGTAAACTCTATATGCTTTACTTCGGTTAGAATATCCTAGGAAAATTCCTTCATCAGTTTTAGAATCAAATTTTCCTAAGTTATCTTTACCATTATTATGAATGAAACACTTACAACCGAAGATGTGTAGATGAGCAATGTTTGGCTTCCTTCCTTTGTATAACTCATAAGGTGTCTTTCCAAGTTTTGTTCTGATATAGGCCCTATTTGAAATATAGCATGCTGTACTCATAGTATCAGCCTAGAACAATTGAGACACATTCTTTTCATTCAACATTGCTCTAGCCATTTCAACATTGCACTCTATTCTTGCGTTCCACAACTCTGTTTTGTTGAGGCGTTCTTGGAGCAGAGAAATTGTGATCAATGCCATTAGTATCACAATATTCTTCAAAAGCTTGATTTTCAAATTCTCCACCATGATCAGTCCTAATACCTGCAATGGACATACCTTTCTCATTTTGCACTTTCTTGGCAAAAACAATAAATTCTTCAAAGGTTTCATCTTTTGATGATAGAAAAATAGCCCATGTAAATCTAGAGAAATCATCAACAATAACCAATGAATATAAGTTTCCACCAAGACTCTTTATTCTTGCTGGGCCAACTAAATCCATATGTAATAATTGTAGTGGTCTATTTGTTGGAATCTCATTTTTCAATTTGAAAGATGATTTAGTTTGTTTACCCTTTTGACATGCGTCACAAATCAAGTCATTTTTGAAAGTTATTTTGGGTAATCCAAGAACTAAATCCTTTTTGAGTAGTTTGCCTAATTGATGCATATTAACATGAGCCAATCTCTTATGCCATAGCCAACTTTCATCAGTATTACTCAGAAAACAGTTTTCAGACTCATTTCTACTAATATCTAGAGTATAGCAATTACCTTCCCTTTTTGCTCTGAGCTTAGCTTTGATATTCTTCTTATGAAATTGTAAGTCATTCTTGTTGATAATTAAGCATTCTTCTGAGTCAAATATTACCCAGTTGTCTTTATCTGCACTTTGACTTACACTCAGCAAATTGTGACACAAGCCTTCAACATAATATACATCTTTGACTTATATTCCTTTGTCATTTTTGATTTCACCAATTCCTGCTATCTTTCCGGATTGATTTCCTCCAAATTTTACCTTTCCACCTTCCTTAGTTTGCAATGTGGTAAAACTTTCAAAATCTCCGGTCATATGTCTAGAGCATCCACTATCTATGTACCACTTGCTATTTTTGGATGCTTTGAGACATACCTACAATCAAATGACTAGGTCTTAGGTACCCACATCTTTTTGGGTCCTGTTGGGTTAGTACAAATAATTTTCTGAATATATGAGCCTTTAGGTACCCATTTGTAGGTTCCTATTGTTCCTTTCTTCTTATGAATGCATGAAGATGTATAATGACCTTTTCTATTACAGTAATTACAAAATGCAAATGGATTCGATGTATGCACAGAATGCTGGAAATAATTCAGATATGACTTACCTCCTGCTTTCTTTCTTCCTTTCCTTTTGTCTAATTTTGGATCATATCCAATCCCAAATCGGTCATTTACAAATCGTTGATCTTTTAAAATAACATTTAGCATCTCACTCCCTTGAGTAAATTTTTCAAGAGTTTTTATAAGATCAGTGTTTTTCTTTTTCAAAGAAGAACAATTTTCACAATCCTTTTATGAACTTTCTTTAAGTTCAATTTCAAGAGCTTTGTTTTTCTTTTTGAAAATAATTAATTCTTTAACTACTTTGATGAATTCAGAATGTAAAGCATTATATTTAGAAAGTAATTCATCATAGGTAGGATCAGAATCATTTACCTCCTCTTCTGTTTTTTCTTGAGCGACGAGACTATATTAGCTACTTCTTCCTCATCACTTTCTTCGTCAGAGGAACTATCACCCCATATAGCAGATACGAAGGCCTTCTTTTTGTTGAAGAATTTGCCTTTTCTCTTTTCTTTGCTCTTTTGATTCAGTTCTGGACATTTTGATTTGATATGTCCTGGTTTTCCACATTCGTAGCAAATGATATGATCTTTGCTGCTAGTTCCACCTTTTTGAAAGTGTTTGAATCCTTGTCCTTTCTTGTAGAACTTTCTGAATCGTTTTATGATTAGGCCCATTTCATAATCGTTAAGCTTCTCATCCTCATCTTGATTCTCTTCTTTTACTTTAGTGCAAGACCTTTCTTTTTCTTGTCACCAATGTCATCTAGTTCTCATTTGAACTTTAGTTTGCTTTCATATTCAGAAAGACTTCCAAATAGAGAAGCAACTGATCTCATTGATTCTCCTTTTGCTTATTCTATCGCAGTGACTTTGGCCTCCCATTCTTTAGAAAGAATATTTAGAATCTTTCGTACTTGGGTATGATGATCATAGACTTTCCCAAGAGCTGTAAGTTGATTAACAAGATGAGTATATCTAAGTTCAAATTCAGATATTGATTCACCTGATTTCATTCGAAGTAAATCGAATTCAGTGACCAAGGTGTTGATCCGATTCTCCTTTATTCCTGAAGTTCCTTCATGAGCTATTTCCCGAACTTCCCACATTTCCTTTGCTGTTGGAAGTGTGCAAATTCTGAAATACTCACTTTGACTCAAGGCACTTTGTAACATCAGAATTGCCTTGCTGTTGAGAGTGATAAGTTTCTTGTCATTCTCATCATATTCTGCTGGCGTCTTGGGAATTTTGTTCATTCTGGGTTCTTGTTGTTGCCCACGATCTTTTGCAAAATTTCCTGGTTTATGGCAGTTGTAACAAACTATCTATCTTAGTGACCTTGGCTCCTACCTTATGGGTGTTGATGCTTGCCTCACTTGCCCACATGTCTAACCATGATGGTAAGGATTTCCATAGTATTTGCAAGTTCTATTCCCTGGGGGTCTTTAATTATTGCGACTGTCAGACTGGTATGGCTTCTTATTACTACTTTTGGTAGAAGGACCACCCTAATAACTGTGCTTCTGAGAAGAGTTCCCACTACCAGTTGTGTTCTTGCTGCTAGCATTCCTATGGGAGTATAGATCCAGTAGATTGTGCTCTATAAACCGACACTCTTCCACTACCTTATTGAACTCAGTGAAATGTTTGGAAACAAGTTTCTCTTTCAGCTCTGGCTTTAGCCCTTGTATCTTCATGTTTGAGCTCTACTCCTCATCATCCCAATATTTAAGGTATACAGAATATCGAGACAACCGGATATAGAGAGCCAAGTACTCATCAAAATTTTCATTGTCATTCTATTGTATGTTGAGAAACTCTTTCTCATTTTCTAGCTTGACTGAACGAGAAAAATATTTCTCATTGAATTTCTCTTGTAATAATTCTCACGTTATTGGAATATTCCTTCCCCAAAGAATCAGCTCAGTGTTTTTCCACTATCTGTCAGCATCGCCTTCTAGCTTATAAATTGCCAACAGAACTTTAATTTCATTAGGGCAAGCCAAGACTTTAAAAATTTTCTTTAACCATAATGCCACTCTTCAGCTTGCTAAGGATCAAAATTACCTCTGAATATAGGAGGTTGCTGTTTACTGAATCTTTCCACCCAAATTTGTAGAATATCAGCCTCAGGATTAGGTAAAGGATCTTTTGGTTGAGGTCACTCAAGCAGATTAGGTTCACTATCTCCCCTTACCAGATCTTCTAGATGATCTTGTCTCTGCTACACTTCTCACAGCTCCTCCCTAATATCATTCATTGTGGCCTATTGCTATGTGAGCATACCCAGAATCTATTGTTGTATTGGATTAGGTCGAGGGCCTAGTACTTCATTATTATGCCCCCTTGTAGTCAACCTTATGGTCGTACCATCCTTGTATTTCATTATATGAAAATAGAGAAGAAATAAGTTCATATGAACACAAGGTCATTTTTGTCATTTTTCAAAATGTTGGGTACACAGGTATACTATATATATCATACATCAAATATTTACAGCAGTTAGGAAGTTGTAGTACACATCATATGTCCTAAAACTACTGTACAATGAGTTTTTGTTCCTTTTATGCACTATGTCTTAACTATACATATAGTTTCACAAGGGGTCACCCATCCCGTGATTGCCCTGAGTTAAGCACACTTAACTTTCTATATGCCCATACAAAACACAGACATCAACTCGATCTGCTTCAATCTACTGGTTCCCTATTGCTACCCTTGTCTCAAAAAGCGTGCCAACTACCTTCAGTCACCCAAAATACTGTATCAACCTATGGATCACTCCTGGGACATTTATCTCCATACGTAGTTGGCCATATGCTCCTTAAACTCCTCAAAGTGGTCATTCGGCCTTCGCTCGACTATGTCATTCTTCTTCCAGTTCCAAAAGGCCGTATCCAGGAAGAAGTCTATGTCAGTAAAGATCTAGAGCTCGTCTGGCAGATCTATCTCTAATAGCACCTGCTTCTAGTATTGGGACTCTATGGCATCTAGATATACGAGGTATCGATTGATGGGAGCAACATTTACTGGTACAGCTCGTCCATATCTGCCCCAAATATACTCCTATAACTCCTTATCTAGTTACAGGTTATATCGTATAGGTACAGGCTCAGAGCCAAAAAGGTCAGCAATACTTGGGTCTGACTCTGTACCATCTAACAGTGGCTGTACAGTATCTCCCACCGATAAGCTAGTGGATGGTGCTAGTCGAGGCTCTAGCCTAAACACTGGCCTATCTTAAACCCACTTTTTGAGTGTCCTCAACATCCTGGCGCCACCCGGTGCTCGGTAGTCCACATAATACTGTCCCTCAGGAATTGCTGATCCGAGGGAGCCTGGTTCACAGACGGTAGTAACTAATCTCACTGTCGTCACCTCTTTCCACATATAATTCCTACCAACATGTAAACAAGACCATATCAGTATACTATTCTAAAAATGCCAGAACTGCTTTTCGCTCTGATACCAAAAATGTCAAACCCCTTAACATTTCAATATTCACAGAGTATTAAGCACATAGTTCTATAAGGCATACAGAAATAGTAGAAACACGCTGACATTAAGTACTTATTTACAATACAGGAATTCCCCATAGGGTTTGAAATATATATACAAATGTACAAGTATTCAAAAGAAACAAATGTATAGTTTTAAATAACTAATAACATCTTTTGCCTATATCGGGACCTTATTCACCAGTAACCACTGCCATGCCCCTCGAGCCGCTAGCTTTAGCTGTAATGTTTGTATTTATTGAAAAAGGGTGAGGTTCGAATGAATCTCAATAGCAGCATGCATTTCAAACATACAAATTATGAAAATAAATGTCATACACCATGTTATGTAAAATAATAGAATATTGTGTGCATACTGTCCAAGGCCAAACAACTATTTGCAACCCTAGCTTACTCTGCGCCTTCGTTCGGTCCCAGACCACAACCAAGCTAATATGTGAGTCACAGACACTATGCTCTTGTTACAAAAGATTACATACATAAACATACAATAATCACATAGTACATGAAAGAGAGTTTTACTACCTGATTCCTTTTTCAATTCCTCGATCAGTTCTAAACTTTGGTTCCAGCTCAGGCTATTTCTAGTTCCAATAAAAAGTAGAGTTATAAGTAACTGATTATTACTTATACTATGACTGCCTTTAAATCAAATTTTACTGGTTATCTAATGTAGTTATAACAGTTTCTGTATAGTACAATTCTACACAGTGTAATTTCATTATTTCCAGAAACTGGCAGATCTTCAATCAGTTTTGGAAATTCATAATTAATTATAGAAAAATCTAATTTAACTGATTTCAAATCCTATATGAAGGTCTTTATGTGTTCTTTTAAGGAAAAATACTTGAGTCTAACCACTGCAATTATATTATTCCCAGAAATTCGTCAAACTTTCCCTGTTCTAGATTTCCTTCCAGAAACAAGGCACAACTTCAAAAATCCATATCTTTTAATCTACTAGTCCAAAAATTATGATCTACCTATCAAATTAAATCTCTACATCTCTACTTTAATCCTAGAAAGTTTCATAACATTTAGAATTGGTTTGGATCACAAAATTCATTTAACTATAACACTACCTCCAATAATAAAATCAAACAACATTTCCCCATGACTTCAAAAATTTTCAAATTTGCATACAAACATCCAAAAATCACAGAAAAATATATTCTCATACAATTTTTCCTTCTAAATTCAATGGAATCATCAAAATTACAAAATTCTAGCTCCTCCCATATGTTCTGCATCTGGCCGAAACATGCAAGAGATAAAGGGAAAATGTGATTTCTTGAATTCAATCCTTAAACACCCTCCTTATCATTCCTAATCACATGATTAATTATCTAAACACTTAATAAACATGATTTATGGAAATTTTGGCTGCATAACATCTTAGGATTTCATCATCCAAATTTCACAAAATCGACAAAATAAAACCAAATCCACAATAACCAACACAACAAAACACATAAGGCAAGAGGATCAAAGTTTTGAAGATTACCTCTTGATTTGATCTCTTTCTCTCTCTAGGCATCTCTGCCCTCTCTCTATTCCATCTTGATTCTGCTTGCTAAACATGGTTTTCATGATGAAAAAGAGATTAGGAGAGGTTCCCAAGTGATTTAGAAGGCATAAGCACTTGAATCAAGACTCTTACCTTAGGTTTTCCTTCTTGAAACCCTAGCTCTTTCTTGTGTTCTTCAAGTGTTTCAAACTCTCTTCTCTCTCTATTTGGTGTGTCTTGACCAAAATGAAGAAAAGGAAGAGTGATAAAACCTTTAGCAAATATCTCTTCTTGCTTTTATTATATTACTATTTAATGACTTAATCTCACATGGGAAATTTACTTGGCCATGATTAACCCTTCTTCTTTTAATATGAACCAAGTAAATCATTTCCTCCTATTTTCTTCATTTTGGCTGAAATTCAAGAGAAAAAGGGAAATAAAAATTGCTTCTTGCATTTTTCATAACTCCCTTCTTTAATTAAGTAATTATGTCATATTTACTTTTTGACTTTTCCAACTTATTTAACTCAGCCACAATTGCTCTAAAATTATGACATTTATCTCCAAATATTTATTTTCCCTCTCCTCTCCCTATTTAGCTAAAAATGTTGCCCAATATTAGGAGAAAATAATTAGCTTCTTGTTTTGTTGGCAAATTACCATTTTGCATTGCATTTTTATGATTTATTGAAATAAATCATTCTTTGCTCCTTTTCCTTTTAGTTTCGCTGAATTTTAGCACTGGTATTGAGCCAAAATTTGTGTTCTTTCATGCTCCAATTTAGGCTACAATGTTAGGCCTTTTAGTGGACAAGAGTTGCTCCTTTATGTCCTAGCTCAGCCAAGTTGTGTGTAACCACAACACAATTTACCATTTTATTCCATTAAATGTATCTATTACATATAAGGAATATTGGTGACTAAAAATGGGATGTTACAATAAACAGTGTTGACCAAGTATTCTTAAACCAGGACCTTTCTAAATAGTTAATGGTGGCAAACCTCTAGGAAGGGGTGCATATATAAGACTAGATGATATTTGAGTAGGTGAAGATTTAGAATTGTTAAGTACATCAACATATGTAATAGAAAAACAACACAAAAGAGTTAAAAAAATCGAGAGGATCAAGTTTCATAGATATATGTTACACAAGAGTTGAGATAGTAATAAAAGTAATAATATCACAAAAGTAATTTGACCAAAATGGTCATAGCAATTTAAATCAAGTTAGGTATGGATAAGTTGAACAATGTGTTATCAAAGTAGTGCAACAGAAACATGGCAAGTGAATTGAGAATTGATTAGCAACAAGAATTTTAAGGACAAAATTCCTAAAAGGTGGGATGAATTGTAACATCCCAAATTATCATTCATAAGACTTAGATAATCTTTTAAAGGAAACATTTAATGGCATATATAATTTAGTTAATAATGGTTCAAATACAGAAGATAGATCTAAAATAAATTAAAATATTAAAGTTAAATGAAGTTTAATAAAAATATAATCAAGCAATTATTATTATTGAATTTCTTTAGAAAAGAAAAAATAATAAAATTAGTAGAGCTTAAATGAGAGTAGTTAATTTTAATTTTAATTATGTGTGTATAAGTAAATAAATAATAAAATAAAAGAGACAAAGAAGTCCGACATCTACTAAATAAAGAGAAGAGGGAGTTCTTATAGCCTACATATAGGAATAGTGAGGTGCACTCAAGGTGCGACTTTTCTATTTTCGCATCCAATTGGGGCAGCCACGGTAAAATGTCATTTATGTTTTTGTTAACTATTGCATTGAGCTGAAATTTGGGCAGCCTATCCAAAACATCAAATCCATCACTTTCAACTATTAGATTAGAAATTACTATAGTGGGTTATAAGTTACAAAGCTCGAAAGATGAATGCATTTTGGAACATGGGGAACAAACCGCAAATGATAGAATCTATGTTTTTGGCTAATTCCATCGTTGGATTGTCGCAAACTTTTGTAAGCTTGTGTGAGACAACTTGTTTGGAAAAAGAAATGGTGGGATCTTCGATTTAATGGATTGGGTAAGAGTAATTTTTCATGCATTGAATATTTTATTTTAAAAATAGGATTTGTCATAGATTTAGGAGTTTTCTAGAGATTCTAAAGGTTAAAATCCCAAATTGAGATCATAGAAAAGTTAGACAAGGCTAGTCTAACGCTTCAATGATCCCAATTCTAAAATATAATATAGTTCTAATATAATGTTTCCTACTTATAGGAAATTATGAGCAGCTTAATGGAGGATAAATTATAAATATCAAATGTTGCTAAAAGACTTTGCATTGAGTTTCTCGTTACTCAGAGTTTTAGGATAAGGATTTTCTTTGGTTGGAACTTAAGGAATACCAGGTAACATGGTCTTATCTATCTTACTTATCAGTTCTGCTCGTGGGTTTTTTTGAAAAACTCCATAAGCCTAGAATGAGGGGAACTAGGATGAACCTTGCTATTTTATGACCAATAATGCCTTGTAGGACCTTTGTATGAATTATAGGACTGGATAGATTGATTTGTGAAATAATTAGAGACAACTATAGGTCTAGATGCATAAACCAAAGTGCTTTTAGTACCTTTGTGATTCATGCCTCGCAAGTGGCCCTATTTGAGCAATTGAACTACTGATGTGATGAGACCAATATATGTGCTATGTATGTGATGCACTGAGATTATGTATTGTTTATATGTTACTGATTAACTAGATAAATGATGTATGCTTGTGTTAGAACATGTTGATTCTATGTTTTGAACTTAAATTTATAAGCATGAGAATATGAAAAACCCTTGAGAATAATGTGATATAAATGGCAGAGTTGGTGAATGGGTTGTGATTCATAAAAACTGAATACTACATGGAAGGCCATTAGTTTGATTATTGTGCACTACTAGCTGGCATCTATTTTGCAGGGCAGTATTCCCTGATCGACACTCCAGAGGCTTCTGGGCAATATTCCTGCGGCCCGGGCAGTATTCTCAAGGTTAGTAACCCTACGGAGGAACCTATGGTCCCTTGTATGCTCTATAGTACTTTGGCCAGTTTACATCATACTTGTGGAGAGCTAGTGAGAGTAAATCAATAATATGGAAAGTACTCAGCCTATGGGTTCAGTCAGAGGAAATAAGGAGAATATAAGCATGGCTAGGGGTTAATGAAAGAAAAAGAATAATCATGCATAAGGACATTTTGTGAAATAGTATGTTGTGTTGTGAATAAATGTTCTTTAAGAATATTGATGGATATGATCATGTTCTTGATTAATATATCTACTTGACGTCTTGCTTATTATATATGCTTGCCTTTCTGCCAAATATATCTGCTTGACATGTTTGTATGTTAGTCCCACCTGGCACCCCACAGGTGGTGCCGGTAGGTAAGGTAGGTAGTGATTACGTTACTGAGAAATGGTATCATCCCGTTACTTCTCACATTTTTCAGGTGAGAGCACGAGCAACGGTGAAAGCATATGATGATGTGGCTACCCTAACAAGTAGCTAGCGGTTACTGTTTATTTCATTTTGGTTGCCATATATAAGAAATTTTGCTTATTACATGATGTTGCTTGTGAATTTATTTCGAATATATAGTTGCACTCTTTCGACATACGACTGAGGACCTAGGATGTTTATTTACTTAATTTGGATTGTTGATTTGAGGAACTCATTTTGAGGTCATCTTTAAAGAAATTTTTGAAAATCGCATTAAGCTTAGGGTTAATTAGATATAGTGTTACACATTGTCACTAAATGTTCTACAACAATGCATTTTGCTAACATATCTTATAGATGTGTTAAAATATCAATATATTCTACCTTTATCTTATTCGCTGTGGAAACAATAAAGGAATATTATTCTTCAAATCACCAATATATATCTTGCATATGCATATTCGACTTGTTTTAAACAAAATGATATCATATAATATGTTCATAAACCTATCACACCAAATCTCATTTTCATTATCTACTGTGTACCAGCAAGAACTAAATTTTACCAATAAAATCATAATAAATACAATATTAGCATGATACACAAATATTCTTATAAAATATAAGGTACTTCTGGACCATTAAATTCAATATATTTTTGCAAGCAAAATCATCATATCAAAATATGTGATTTTAAAATTATTGAGGCATTCAATAACTTGATCTATAAATCAAGTAAAATGTAAAATTACTCATTTTTCAATCTATTTTTTCAATAAATTATATAGGCTCAAATTATTTTCATACTCACAAAACATTTTATATATTGAATGATTTTCTTGTATATGTTTATAGCATTTTAGATCCTTCAAGGATTCTGATATACATTTCATTATTTAATGAGCCATATGTATAGGCTATATACAACAACAACTAACATACGCATAATTTTATTTTCATATGCTGCCAGAATAGTAATATATGCAAAATTATTATATCCACCATAAAATAACATGCCTCATCATATTCTCCATTAGCATTTGTAAGTATTTATATGTTTCATATTTTAGCTGGATTATAGGTCAATAATTTTCACACATCGAAATAATATAATCCTATTTTTATTGGGTCTTTTCCCTTTTCCTTCTCTAGTGCCCCTTTCTGTGTGTATTTCCTTTTACCATATGATCAAGATCTTGTCAGTATACTATCATATTGCCAGAACTGCCTTGCTCTAATACCAAATTGGTCCTTATCTTATTTCCAAATTTTTAGAGTCCTTGCGCGTAGTTCGGTGGTCACAAAGAAATAGCATAAAAATGCTAATAATAAGTACTTAATTACAAAAAAATCCCCTCAGGGATTGTACATAATAAGTACAATTAATGTAGCGCCACAAGGCTACTAGGGCGTCTAAACCTGTTATAGTGAAACGTAGACACCTTCCCGTCTATGTTCCACCACTACATTCCTCTCGTGCGGTTTTCTTCTTTATTCTCAGCACACCTTCTGTTTTCACTTGTCTAAATTGTTAGTAGGGGAGGGTGAGATTTGAGAGAATCTTAGTAGGAAACAATTATCATAATGCATGTATGATAGATACTACGTGCATGACATGTTAGCTTTTAACTATATGCATGCCCTATAATGACATTTCTTGCATGATCTATGTTTCATGCAACATAACTATAGACATAGTATAAACAAAAACAAAGCTTCATTATTCAAATATACTCTACACAATAAAGTAAAGCCATCGTATACATCATTACACAAGCAGAAATATCAAATGCATGCAAATAAGGTAAGTGCCCTACCTCTAGTCTTAGAGTTCACTTCTTGTACCTTTTCTTTTCTAACCATTGAAAATGCTTCTTCTTGACTTCTCATAGCCCTAGATATATAATCATATCATTAGGGTCATTATGGTCATTTTACCAAGTCAACCAATAAGTTAAAGTGGTCAAATTATCCTAAGGGACTAATTTTTACCCTTAGAGTTCAAGGTGATTATATTGCCATTACCTTTTTCCATTTTCGCACATATACCCAATTTTGCCAGAATTTTCAGCAAATTTTGAAAATTCATAACTAATTGTACAGATGTATAATTGTGATGATTCTAAAGGCTATGTGACATTTAATTAGTCTAGTTTCAGGGAAAAATATTACCATTACATTTCTGGATGCATATCAATACAATATCTCACTTAATTGATTACTGCCCCCAGAATTCGCCAATTTTCCAAACAAAATTTTGAAAATTCATAATTAATTCTACAAAAATCCAAATTGGTTGGTTCCAAGTTCTATAAAAATTTCTTTAAGTCATCTTTCATTGAAAAATATCATAGAGCATTGACTACAACCACACATTTTCCAGAAATTCGTCAAACATAGACTGCCACAGATTTCATCCCAGAATCATGGTCAAACTTTGAAAAATTATAACTTTCAATCTACTAGTACAAATGGCTCACATTAAATATCAAATTAAAGGCCATGATGTCTACTTTAATCCTATTAAATTTCATAGCATTTGGACTAGTTTTGACTAATTGAAAATATGTTGCAAGTTCTCTGCCTCCAGAAAATGAATTCAAGAAAACTTGAACACACCTTCCAAAATCATCATAAATCATCATTTACCGTAAACACATAATTAAACCTCAAAAATACCCCCTGACCAGAAAATGAATAGTACCCCACCCTCATAAAAACTCATCCAAAAAACAAACCAATCGGTTTAAAAAGAAGCCTACGCTTACCTCTACACTTTTCCACCGGTTTGGAAATCTGGCAGTATTTTGGCAAGCGAGATGGCACCAAACACCTCCAAATAAAAATCCAAAACTATAGAAATGAAGCTAAGGATGAGTAAAAGAAGGTTATAGAAGGGTATTTTGAGAGAAAAAGTCAATTCGGTAGAGTTTCAGCGGATTGAAGTCAATAAATGTTACTATTCATCTTCATCTCTCCTCTACCAATTTTGTGATATTTTTGGTAATTTTTCTCATTTATTTTAGGTAGTTGGCTGAAATTATAAGGCCCTTAATGAGTCTTGAAAGTTGTTTGCCCCGTGTCAAAATCTTATGGTGCCACTTGTTCGGTGATCTAATCAAATGGTGACACGTGTTACTTACTTTAATAAAGTGGGTCCCACGCCTTTTCTCTGGCCTTTGGTCGACACTAATGTCAAGGGCAATGAGGTCTAATGATTTTCCTTGGCCCCTGGGTTCATTGTTTGGAAAATTTAATCGAGGGATCAGACCAAGGACCAGTGAATTCCTCTGACTTTTATGTCACATGTCACCGTCTTGGAATGCTAACACAAAAGGCAAAAAGGACACCTCATGATGAAGGAACAAGTATCATCTTCTAATTGTGCTAACCAACAAGTGTGAATAGAGTTTGTCATGATGATATGTACTTTGATGACAACTGTCATCTCTTATTCATCCAATATAAAAGTTAAGTCATCATTACTCATTATGACTTGCTTTATTAAAGTTACTTTAATAAAGTTACTTTATCGGTGCTCATTCGGGATTCCACTCGGGTTTTACTTAGGAGTGCTTCATGTATACCGAGGTCCTCAGAATGATGCCAGGTCAGAGTGTGTGTATAGACCCCACATAGCGCCACTCACCGGTGACTTTTCCGAAAACGCAGGGTACACCCATCAGCCCTGAAAATGCCATGTGCACTCACATACCGCCATACTTTACTTGATTAACTTGTCCCATACCTCGTGACATAGTTAGGTGGAATCCTTCTACTAACCAAATGGCATCTTATATGTGTTCTATGCACATATGCACTGACACTTTATTCATACGGCCTACAAATACCAAGCCCTCTGCCTAGTAGGGCCAAATCATATAGTCCCTGAGAGTCTTTCTATCTCCTATCATTCTTGGGACTCTTCCCAAACTAGGCTTAGTAGTTCGCTTTATTCAGGCTTATTCTCTAGCCTTTAGCCCGATATTCGGGATATTACACAGACCACCGATACCCCATAACTACCCTTGTCTTAAAAATCATGCCATCTATCTCCAATTGACTAAATACTATCTGTGGAATACATATCAATTGTAACGACCCCTCTTAATTACCATATAATTAATTTCCAAACCAAGTAAAACATTAAATATCACATAATACAACATATTATGGGGTTCTGCCCACAGTACAAACCCCAGTATGCAGCGTAAAACCAAAAAGGCCCTTAAGTTTGGCAATATACATTATGCTCATGTAACCAAACGAAACATACGATTGATATCAAATCAAGTCTCGTTTGCCTTCCCCTTGGTAACACCACCTGAACTCTCGCCTGAAAAAATTTAAAATATTGATAGGGTGAGTCACACTGACTCAGTAACCACAATTCCACTTTAACAAATATGCAGGGAATGATTATAATATAATTAAGCGGGCAAATAAATTCATATAACATAAAGTTCAATCTTCCCAAAACATTATTATTTCAAGAAAACCATTCAATATGCATAAAACTCCCTCAACCATCCTTATAACCTCCTTAACCGCTGACAAAACCCATGAGCTATAACATGTAATAGGATTAGTCTTTTTGACAAGACTGCACCAAGCTCTCCAATAATGAGGTGTAACCCGGCCAAAGGCTACAGAACTCATATCAGATCATGGATTTCCTTTCCGTCGAAAATGGAAAGGTGTCACCTACCCTTGAGCTGACCTTTAACCCGGCCAAAGGAAAGGGTGATACCAAGGGTCCTGAATGCCAAAGCCATCCACTGTGCACACGGTGGTGGCTATACCACGTGGTATAAAAGAATCAAACCTCCTCAATCACAACACCTCATCCAACATCTCAACATCACAATCTTCAATATCAATAATTTATTCATATATTTCATATTTAATGCAATACCTCATCAATCATTCAAATAAATCATTCATGCCCACTTAACTAAAAATTACTAAAAACATGATTAATACTATCATTGTACATTTTTCATATATAAATTACTATAACATATTTATAACAGTTAAAAATACCAACATACGTATATAATCATTTCAATAAGCATACATGATAAATTGGAAAGTGGTTACCTCAAGTTCTTGACACCTAAACTTGAGAATTTAACTCCAACAAGCCAAATTCAAATTCACTCTACAATAAATATATATATATATATATATATATTTACATGTTAACATAATTTATAATAATTGTTAACTATTACAAAATAGCAAATAATAATCCCCATAATTGACTCAATTTTCTTAAAAATAACAACAATTTATCTATTCCTCAAATTCCTTTTTAAATCAAAATTTCTTAACTCTTAAAATTTCAATAATACTTCCAATAACTCAAATAAATTATTTAATCCAAATTTAATCGGTCAAAAACGTTTCTAAAGCATAATTTATTATTTATTTAAGAAGAAATTAATTATAAAATCATAAAACAATCAAATGGTAAATCTAAACCGATTAAAATCAGCTATTATTTATTCTCTACATATCTATAACCATCATTTGTAAAAACTCAAAATTCTCCCAAAATCCTAACCCCAAATTTCTCGTTAATCAATATAATATTACTACCAATACGAAGATTAAAATATGTAGAACAACTTTTATGAAGGAAGTTTGTTAAGAAAACGTGATTTTAAGTACCAAAATTATCTGCTAAAATTTTAGAACATTACCTGTTAAACTGCGTTCGCTCCGCTGATCGCCTCTCGTGAAACCTGAATGACAAAGTGAAGGAAAGGTATTAATAATACCTTCCGTGGCTTTTTTTCTTTCCACTGAGGGTCCCACATGTTTTGTTTTTATTATTATTTTTTATTATTTTTTCTCAAGCGGGTCCCACATGTTTTTTTTTAGAAAAACAGCCGACAGTTTTTTTTAATAATATTACATCAATACTGGTACATGTACTCAAATGTGTACCTTAATATGTTCTATGAGTACATGTATCCAGAAAGAAGTACATTGTAGTGTAGATAGAGTTGGAAATCAGGGCTGGCCCTTGACTGGCCAGGGCCTAAAAGGGTCAGCCCTTTTAGGCCTAGGGTAAGAAAAATTTCTATTTTTCAAAGCCCGACCTGAAAGCATAAGAGTCAGGGCCAGCCCGCAGGGCCTGAAGATATTTTCACAAGATTGAACAAATTTTTTTTTCAATTTTTTTTAAAAAAATTACAACAATGGAATTCCTAATTTAACCCATAAATATTGCCAAAATTAGAGTGTAAACGGTATGCATCATGCAACAAACAAACAAGGTCATTAAGTCATAATCAAAGGTAAACTATTGTTTATATACCACAATTACAAACAATGAATGAGAAGACTTAACAAAATAAAAAATACTTCTTCTAAATATGTCTTGAAAAGTGTAAGTAGTCAATAAAATAAATAACACAAGACATAAACAAAACAATCACAAGAAAATAAGTCAAAAAATACAAAATTGGTAAGAATACTTATGGAATAAGAAATATTTTTTATAAGTTTTTAATTTTTAGGATTATTAATACAAGATATTCTTATGAAACTTAATTCTAAAAAAGTTAATATCAACTAAATATTTGCAACATCATGAACAAAATATAAAAAATCAATAATAATACTATCATATAAATAATTTAAAAAAAAACATATAGGGCCTAAAGGGTCAGCCTGTAACCCTACAGGGCCGGCCTGTAGCCCTACAAGGCCGGCCCTCAGCCCTACAAGGCTAGCCCTTTTAGGCCCGCATTCATTTTTTAGCCAAAAATTTGAGGCCCGGCCCTTATAAATTTAGGGCCTAAAAGGGCTGGCCCGAAGGGTTTCGATTGTTTTCCAATCTCTAAGTGCAGATCCAGATATCATCCAAGTCCCTAAATCCAGAAGACCTTGTTCACACTATATTGAGATCAGACCGTTCGAATACCTTGTATACAGTTCTATAGGGGTGTCATGCTCTTAGACAACCTACAGACATATTCTTTGGGTGTCCTCCCATAACTCTTGATCCGGTTACAAATCATACTGCAAGTATACCATTCCAGGTCTGAGATTGATAACAGAATCAGTATCTGACTTTGTCTTATCTGTTTGTGGCTTATCAGCCTACTAGTAAAACTAATATAGGGTGGGCCAATGCCAGTGTTCGAGCCTTACTCAAACTAATTTTCTCGGTGTCTGTGTCATCTTTGTACCACCCTTACTCCATTATGGTATTACTTGCTACCTTTTAGGTGTTTCACTTTTCCCCAAGGGCTAGTTCACAAAAGGGGTGATTCACTTCTCTGGTGCCCTTTCTGTGGATATGTCCTGTCACTGTATAATCAAGACCATATCAGTATACAATTATGTTGCCAGAACCGCGCTTTGATACCAAAATTGTCAAACCCCTTATTAATTTCAACATTCATCAGAGTGTTTGCTTGCAATTTAGTGGACACACATAAATAGCATAAAAATACTGATAATAAGTACTTGATTACATTACCGGAATTCCCCACAGGTATTGTACATAATAATTATAGACTTTAAAATATAATAAAAGCCTGCAAATAACCAATATCAGTGCTTGATTTGGACCTTGAGTTGTCAATAATTACCACTTTGCTCTTAGAGCTGCTTCCTGCTACTGGATACACTATACATTGTGGAAGGGGTGAGATTCGAAAGAATCTCAGTAGTAACATGCTATCAATCATATAAAATGCAATAATTAAATATGCAATGCACCATAAAGTGTAACATAACAATAATGCTGTAAACCTGCGTGTTCATACTATTCAGGACTCAATGACTATTTGGACCCTTATTTGTCCGTGTACCTCAACTGGGTCCCAGACTACAGCTAGTTAATGTGCCCTAGGCACTGTGTATATCATAGATGGGTTCTTACTAAGCCAGCTAGTACTTGTGCTTTTCCCACATCACAGCTAGATATAGTATGTGTTCATTATCCATATCACAAAATATGGCATACACAAAGCATATAAACACTCACATAGTATACGAGAAATAGAGTTACTACCAGGAATCGCCCTTTCCTTGCTTGTTTGTCTGTCTAATACTGTCTGTCTAGCTCGGGGTACTGATATACCCTAAAATTCCAAATTTATAATAAATGAGTTATTACTCATTCATAACTTATTCTAAACTCATTGTTGGTTATCTTGACTAAAAATCACATATTGACCAAAATGCCCCTAGGGACCCGATCTAAGCCCCTTTTATACCCGGTCTAACTATACTTCACCAAAAATTATGACATGGGCTAATCCTAAATAATTTTTCGTGTAGAATCCATTTTTTACCTCAGTAGGGTTTTAGGGGTAAAATTGTCATTTCACACCCTAAAGCCTTCACACTTCATATTATACATGTTCCCTACACAATTTTCCATTTTAAACACAATGGGAACATCAAATCAACAAAATTCTAGCTCTAACCCTGTGTTTTGTGCTTGGCCAAAAAGTTGGAAAATAAAAGGGAAATTGTGTTTTCAAGATTTCACTTGATTAAACATTCCCTTTTCACTTGTAATTCCTTGATTAGTGATGGACCCATGTCGTGTGAGTTCACAAAATAAAACTAGGTTTGAAAATATAGCGTAGTAGCTCAACCTAGGTTGTTCTTGTGAGGAGATTAATTTCCTAGTTTCTAAGTAGTAAAGTGATAAAATACCTTAAAGTTGTGAGAAATCATTTTGAGAGTTTGATTTTAAAACTATGAAGTAATCTAAGCTAAAACAATATTTTTGTATTTTTTGGTTTTTAAAACAAAGAAGCAAACGAAATTGAAATTAATGCTAACAACAAGATAAATTCAATTAACTAGTATAATGATAAAATGGGATTCCCTTGAGTTGATGTTTTAGTCTTCCTTGCTTGCTAATGATATGAATTCTATAATGAGTCAAGAGGATGGAACTAAGCTACCACTAGATCCATACTTGCAATAATCATTTAATTCATTCTACCGAAGCAATTAAATGAATATACCACCAATTAATTGTGACTCAAGGAGATGACTAATCAACTTCCAAACCTAACTTGTAATTACCATTACAAAAGTTCAAAACATTCAGTTTAGTCATTTACAGCCCACTTAACCAAGTTGGAATAAATAACTCAACCTACTCCTAATTTGAATCATTCAAAGATTAATTAATCAACTCCTAGCTCAACCACCAAGTTTATTCACTTCCATATACTTAACCAAGCCATACAATTATGAAATAGAAAGAGAGCTTAAAGGAATTCTATTGAAGTTTAGAAGCTCAAACCATTACCCAACTCAAGGAAATCACTAACACTTTAGCTACTCATGGAAGAGGAGGAAGAAAATGAAGCTTGAAGAAAGGATGAACAAGCAGCCATAGAGAACTAAGATGCAGTAGCCTCCTCTTCTATTCGGTCATTCCCCTTTTTCTCTTCACAGCCGCCACACATGCTTCCTTTTCTCCATATCGCGTGCTTCTCCCTTCTTGTTTTCCTTTTCATACGGTGCTCTCCCTTTTCCTTCACACACATAGCCGCCAAACCCTTGTTTACTCTCACATGGTCCCCCCTCATTCACAGTCAGCCTCTTCTATTAAGTGAATTTGGCCCAGCTCATCCCTTTCTCTTTTAATTCTCTTTCGGTCCACCTCCCTCCTTTCTTCATTTATTCCCTCTATTTCGGCCCACTTCTCCAATTTTATCCAGCTCATCTATTCGATTAGTTGGCTTCTTTTTTTTTCTCTTTGATAATTTGGTGCTCTCCTCTATTTCACACTATTTGGTCCAACTTGCTTCTTTTCTTCAATTCCCATTTTCAACTCAGTCCCACTCTTCTCCAGTTGCTCCAGCTTGCTCTCCTTTCTTTAATTCATCGGTCCAGCGACCTCTTAATTCAGTCAACACCCCTTTTTCATGCTTTATTCAATTTGGTCCAATCATCCACACATGCTCCAACTTGCTTCTCCAATTCAGTCAAGCCTTCTTCTTTTCCCTTCTTCTATTTCGGTCCAACAAGCTAATTCGATTCAGCTAGCTTTTCTTTTATTCTTCAATTCGGTTCACTCTCCTTTGCTTCCTTTAATTTCAGCTGCCTCCTTCATTTACCATAGTCCCCACTTCCTTTGCTTCTTCAATTGTGTTTAGGTTAAAATGTGAGTTGTGCCTTGTTTGGATGAGAGGAAAGAATCTATTTTGGCATTAGGCATATAATTGCAACTACCAAACAAGGCCCTCACACATTTAACCTCCTCTTAGAAAAAATATGAAAATAAATTATGCACTTGTGATGTTCCACTCTTATCCTTCATTAAGCTCTAAAATAACATCTTTGACCTTGAACACTTGACAAAAGTTGTGCCACATTTAACACTCACTCCCCCTTACAAGTTGTAATTCAATCCCAACTCAAGGTTCCACAACCTTAAGTTACCTCAACAACAAATATTGAGTTTGAATGAAATATCTCTCTTACAGAGTAAATAAGAATCACTGAAGCATAGAATCACAAGTATAATGAAAATAGAGTAATGAACTTGATGATACGTTCGTGAGTGTGTTCTTGTGTATTTCTCTGTTCAGATGTTCACATATATATAGATACATTGGTAATGATTGCTGGAACATATTTCTTCATGTCCGTTGGAGCGTGCACAACCATTATTGACTGTTCCAGTTTTTGAAAAACATACGTTGCGGTAGGTGACGGTCGGTGACATTTGAGCGTTGCTTTTGACTTTCCTTATTTGGTAAGATCTCTTCATAGTTTATCTGTTGAAATACTAAGAATACTAATATAATGAAAAGTTAATCAAATAGGAAACAAATCAATGACCGTTGGAATGATTTCAAACTTTCTGGGTTTCCTTACTCGAGTATCACATGAAGTTTACTCGAGTACTTACTCGAGTATCATCGGGAAATCTTTGAACAACTGCAAGTCAATGAATAAATACAAGATTACTCGAATAGTGCATGGAATAACCAATTCTTAATCCTTTGAAAATATATGTTTACTCGGGTACTTACTCGAGTAATGCACTCACAACTTTATGAGTTACTCGGGTACCAACTCGAGTAAATCCTTACAAAAACTTTTGGTTACTCGATGCTTTACTCCAGTAATGTTGGCAGGATCTCAAGGCCGAGAGCACTTACCTTGTTACTCGGATATGGACTCGAGTAATGCATTCATTTTTGCATAAGTTACTCGGGTACAGCCTCGAGTAAATAAACATTTTGTGCTTGACTTACCCGGGTAATGACTTGAGGTTTATCTTCAAAATAACTCTTCATACTCAGGTACCAACTTCAAGTTTTCCCTGACTTCAGTCCGTTACTCGAGTACTTACTCGAGTAACATTGGCAGTGGTACAAAATGCCGAGAGCATCATTTTTCAGAAACAGAGTTACTCGAGTACTTACTCGAGTATCATTGGTAACCTGAAAGACAAATGGAAGTTTTTCATATGGTTACTCGAGTAGCTCCTCGAGTAACATTGGCAGGCTGAGAGCAACTCCAAGTTCTTTACCTGGTTACTCGAGTAGCTCCTCGAGTAACATTGGCAGGCCGAGAGCAACTTAAAAATACTTACACTATTACTCGAGTACCTACTCGAGTAACGTTGGCAGGTTACTGGAAGGTGCTTTTGGTTCCTTCAAGTTTTGGTTGATTACTCGAGTACTACCTCGAGTAATGTCTTAGAAAACCTGCTTCTGATCAAATTTCTTATCTTTTTCTCTTGACCTTTCTTCATTACTCCAATGCTTATCTCAAGTAATACTTATCCCTATTATTCCTTAGTTCAAACTTGTTTATTAATCATTTCCTTTTCAAACCATTCTTTTGTTATCATCAAAACATGAGATCTTAACATTCTCCCCCTTTTTGATGATGACAAAACTTGGTGATTTTGGATATGGTTTTTCAAATTGAATTTTAAAAAAAAAATCTTATTTAGTATGGATTCAAAGCATACACCTTGCATACACAACAATTTCATTAGTCCAACAACAATTTATCATAATTCAAAGTTACAATGAACTTAAAATGCAATCATAACATAAACACACTTGTATTAAACTTTAAAACACATTACAAGCTAATACGTTCAAGAAGACTAATAAAAAGAACCATCAATTTTCAAAATGCTCCCTAGAACCCGTATACAACCAAATATCCCAAAATAAGTTCCACACTTCCACAAAATCACACTCAAGCTCTTCTCCCCCTTTTTGGCTTCATCAATCAAGTGGAGGGCTAGGAGGCTTGACCATGGAAATGGGTGTCACTGGAAGAACCGGAGAATCATCTGAGCCCAAAGATTCAAAGGAGCTAGAGGGGACTGGTTTAGGCATATGAACTGGAGGGATATGGATGTCATCGCCGGGAGGAGAAGGTTGGAAGACAACTATAGTAGAGGTTTCTCCTTTTGGAGTGGTCTGAATCTCAGGATTGGTCTTAGCCTCTGGAGTAAGATGTTCAAAGAAGGATGAGGAAGGAGAGATTTCCTCTGTGGGGGCAGGTGATGGAGTCGGTTTAGGAGCGGTGTCCGGCTGAGGTTTTGGAGGGGAATCATCAATGGTGATGTGTATGGTCTTGTTGGTTTCTAGGTTATCCACTGAGTAAAGAATGTCTTTGGCTTGAAGCTCAGGTGGACTTGAAACCAAAGGAGTAGATGGTTCGTCCTCAGTGATAGGAGTGTCTGAAGGAGGGTTCACTGGAGGTGGTGGTGGTGCAGAAGAAGATGGACCAGCAGAAGGTCCGGGACCTAAGGAGTCCAGTCGTGCCAGAATCAATCTCAAGGTCTCGCCTTGGGCATGTTGCTCAGCTAGCAACTCCTCATGCCTTCTGTCCATTCTCTCAACCAATTCCTCATGCCTCTTGTCAATTTTCTCAACCAACTCCGCCATCTTGAAGTTTGTGTTGGTAATCAACTCGGCGTTTGTGTTGGCGATATCCACATGGAATCCTCTCAGTATGTTTTCCATGAAGGACTGGAGAGTGGCATTGAGGAAAGATGGCGATGATGTGGTAGCAGCTGGAGCCGATGACTGAGTGTCATCCAACTTGCTGGTCTTTGCCTCAGTGGTCTTCCTCTTCTTTTTGGACCCAGATTCCAGAGGGCCTTTGAGAGGTATGTCAATGTTCAATTTCCCTATCTGGTTTCTCCCAACCGGTGTCAACCTCTCAATGGGCTCTTTGCTATCCAAATACCATATTTTGTTCTCTTTCAGGATTAGAGACACAATCTGAGGATATGGCATTGGTGTTGTAGCCTTCCCATCCACCTTATACCTTTTCATCTCCGAGAAAATATATTCTCCCAGATCCTTCTGTTCTTTCAAAAGCAGTGAACCGAACCACCTAAAGTCCCTATCAGAGAAATGGGTATAGTTGTTGGCTTTGTTCACTAGGGACCTAGAGTAGATGTACCATAGGACCCTGTGATGATCACACATATCACTTGGTTTAAAATTTAGGGGGCCAACTAGCTCACCAGGTTTGAGAATAGTGAAGATTTGGTTTGGCTCAAGTTCAGAATAGATATCATTTGGGGGGTTCTCTATTCCTAACCACAAGTTAATTCTAGATGGTGAAATTAGAATCTTTTGGCCTCTCACAGTTGTGGTCATTTCTTCCTCAACTGAGGTTCGGTTAGGCTCATCTATGATCTCTAAGTTACAATAAAAATGGGTGATCACGTTAGTACAGAATGGTAATCTAATAGATAGCCAAGGCATAAAGGGATCTAAATAAGGACTTAGGTCATGCTTCACTACCTCTTGAAGTAACCTCAGATCAACATAGTGTGTCTTACACACCTTCCTTCTGGAGAATTGAGACAAGTACTTCGGAGACTCCACCAATTTGCTAACATTGAATCCCTTTGGTGGGTTGGTGATCTCTGCTTCTCGTACTTTGGTCTTCTTAGAAGATTGTCCCTTCTCCATTTGATCAATGATTCCAGCCATAGCATTAGCCACATTCTTGTCATACTTTGGCTTTTTGATAGGCTTTGGTGTGAAAGAGGGGGTAGACGAATCAGAGGGAGGAGGTGAGGGAGATTTGGCACTCTTCCCTCTTCCGGTTGAGGTACTCTTCTTGGATTGAGCCCTTGTAGCAATAGGCTCTTTAATCACCACACCTTTGGGTTTTGATTGAGATAGAGGAATTTTTGCTTTTGGTCTTGGAGTGAGTTTTCTTCTCTTCTTGGGAGGAGAAGAAAGAGGATCAAAGTGTTGTTGGGATTCAGAGGAGTCTATAGGAGTAAGGTTTTTAGTCCTCATCTTTCTGGAAGATTGAAAACTGAAATTTTCTGAAAAACAAAGATACAAACGTGGAATAGGGCACAGAGATTCTGAGAAAAATAGGAGGTTTTTGGAGCTGAAATTTCTTGGGTTTTGACGGAAATGAAGCAAGGAATCACTTGTGAAAAGTTTTTGTGAGAAAGAATAGTGATTTACTCTAGGAGATTTTGTGGAAATGACCGAGTTTGCGAAAGATAAAGACCTAGAACCCGACGTTACTCGAGTAATGTTCAAGTTTACTCGAGGCCTTCCTCGAGTGTTCATACAGAAAAATTCTAAAATGATTTATTTAAAATGCGTACCTGGCATGAATAATATTCTAATTATCCATGGATGTTCCCTCAATCATTTAAAACCCATTCTGAGCAGATTTGAGTCATTATTCATCGATTTTGAAAATCTGGACTTGCAGTTACTCAAGGCCTTACTCGAGTAAGCTTCAAGTTTACTCGAGGCCTTCCTCGGGTAACCTGAGTTTTCAACTTGTAACTCTTCATTTCTTTGTAACTGAACCGTTAGATTTGAAAATCAAGTAACTTGATCCGTTACTTCCAGTTTTGAAGTCCATTACTCGAGTACATACTCGAGTAAAGTGTTTCTTTACTTCAAGTTGTTCCTCGGGTATTGCTTCTCTGTCACATATTACTTTAAGTTGGTACTCCAGTAAATGCGTCCTCTGATCACCTCTGTTTTTGTTTCTCAAAACAGAGTTTCAACCTTCCTGCAAAACAAATTTCTATATACTCCGATGCTTAAGTTAGTAATCATCAAAACTTTAACAAATGACTTCATCTAATATTATGAGAAACTGAAATAACTTACAATTCATTGGGATTTACCATTCCCAATTCTCTTCTAATGTATAGAAATTGATCTTTTGCAAGGGGTTTTGTGAAGATATCCGCTAGTTGAAGATGAGTAAGAATGAATATCACTTTCACATCTTTCTTTTGAACATGATCTCTGATGAAGTGATGTCTGACATCGATATGCTTGGTTCTAGAGTGTTGAACTGGATTCTTTGCCAAGCTTATCGTACTAGTATTGTCACAATAGATTGGTATTTCTTTGAGATAAATACCAAGATCTTGTAGTTGTTGTTTTAACCATATTACTTGTGCACAACAGCTTGAGACTGCAACATATTCGGCTTCCGTTGACGAAAGAGACACTGTATTTTGTTTCTTGCTGAACCATGATACAAGAGATCCTCCAAGAAATTGTCCTTGTCCACTGGTGCTTTTTCTGTCTGTCTTGTATCCTCCATGATCTGAATCTGAATATGCAACAAGATATTCACTTCTTCCTTTGGGATACAATAGACCCAATTCAAGTGTGTCAGCAAGATATCTAAAAATTCGTTTAACCGTTTCAGCATTTGATTCTTTTGGTGCCGATTGATTCTAGCACATATGCCAACACTAAATTGGATGTCTGGTCTACTTTCCGTGAGATAGAGTAATGATCCAATCATTCCTCTATACTTTGTTATGTTGTAGTCTTTCCCTTTGACATCAGCATCAAGCAACGTAGTTGAGCTCATAGGCGTGTCCGTGCCATTTGCTTCATCCATTCCATACTTCTTCAATAGCTCTTTTAAATACTTTGTTTGAGATATGAAGATTCCATTCTTTCTTTGTTTGATTTGTAAACCGAGAAAGAAATTCAATTCTCCCATCATTGACATTTCAAATTCTCCCTGCATTATCTCAGAAAATTCCTTACACAGAGATTCATTAGTAGCACCGAAAACAATATCATCAACATATATTTGAACAATTAAAATATCATTGTGTTTTCGTTTTATAAAGAGTGTTGTATCAACTTTTCCCCGTACAAAACCTTGATCGAGAAGAAACTTACTGAGCCTTTCATACCAGGCTCTAGCAGCTTGTTTTAAACCATATAAAGCCTTTTTAAGTTTGAAAACATGGTCAGGTTTGGTAACATCCTCAAAACCTAGAGGTTGTTCTACATACACTTCTTCCATGATGTAACCATTTAGAAAAGCACTCTTTACATCCATTTGATAGAGTTTGAATCCTTTGATGCATGCAAAGGCTAAGAGTACACGTATAGCTTCCAATCTAGCCACTGGAGCATACGTTTCCTCATAATCAATTCCTTCTTCCTGATTATAGCCTTTGGCCACCAATCTTGCCTTGTTTCTGACAATAATTGCAGATTCATCGAGTTTGTCTTTGAATACCCATTTAGTTCCAATGATCGGATGATCCTTGGGTCGGGGTACCAAATCCCAAACTTGATTTCTCTCAAATTGATTTAGTTCTTCTTGCATTGCTATAACCCAATCATTGTCTGATAGGGCTTCATCAATGTTAGAAGGTTCAATATCAGAAATAAATGCAAAAAAACTTACTTCATTGAAAATTCTATTTCTAGTTTTGATCCCTTCATTCATATCTCCTATGACTTGATCTAAGGGATGACTTTTATTGTATTTCCAAGCTCTAGGTTGTCCTAGGGATTGTTCTTCTTCCTTAGTTTCATCAACCTCTGGAATAAGAGATTTAGAAATAGATTGACCATTTTCTTGATTTAAAACAACTTCCTGTTCTTCATCAATGATTTTGTCAGAGGATTCAAATTCATCAAATACAATATGAATTGATTCTTCAATAATGCATGTTCTTTTATTGTAAACTCTATATGCTTTACTTCAGTTAGAATATCCTAGGAAAATTCCTTCATATGTTTTAGAATCAAATTTTCCTAAGTTATCTTTACCATTATTATGAATGAAACACTTACAACCAAAGATGTGTAGATGAGCAATATTTGGCTTTCGTCCTTTGTACAACTCGTATAGTGTCTTTCCGAGTTTTGTTCTGATATATGCTCTATTTGAAATATAGCAAGCTGTACTCATAGCATCAGCCCAGAACACTTGAGACACATTCTTTTCATTCAACATTGCTCTAGCCATTTCAATGAGCACTTTATTCTTGCGTTCCACAACTCCATTTTGTTGAGGCGTCCTTGGAGCAGAGAAATTGTGATCAATGCCATTAGTATCACAATACTCTTCAAAGGCTTGATTTTCAAATTCCCCACCATGATCAGTCCTAATACCTGCAATGGACATACCTTTCTCATTTTGCACTTTCTTGGCAAAAACAATAAATTCTTCAAAGGTTTCATCTTTTGATGATAGAAAAATAACCCATGTAAATCTAGAGAAATGATCAACAATGACCAATGAATATAAATTGCCACCAAGACTCTTTACTCTTGCTGGACCAACTAAATCCATATGAAGTAATTGTAATGGTCTATTTGTTGAAATCTCATTTTTCAATTTGAAAGATGATTTAGTTTGTTTACCCTTTTGACATGCATCACAAATCAAGTCATTTTTGAAATTAACTTTGGGTAATCCAAGGACTAGATCCTTTTTGAGTAATTTGCCTAGTTGATGCATATTGACATGAGCCAATCTCTTATGCCATAACCAACTTTCATCGGCATTACTCAGAAAACAGTTTTCAGATTCGTATAGCAGTTACCTTCCCTTCTTGATCTGAGCTTAGCCTTGATATTCTTCTTATCAAGCTGTAAGTCATTCTTGTTGATGATTAAACATTCTTCTGAGTCAAATATTACCCAGTTGTTTTTATCTGCACTTTGACTTACGCTCAGCAAATTATGACACAAGCCTTCAACATAATATACATCTTTGACTTGTATTCCTTTGTCATTTTTGATTTCACCAATTCCTGCTATCCTTCCGGATTGATTTCCTCCAAATTTTACCTTTCCACCTTCCTTAGGTTGTAATGTGGTAAAACTTTCAAAATCTCCGGTCATATGTCTAGAGCATCCACTATCTATGTACCACTTGCTATTTTTGGATGCTTTGAGACATACCTGCAATCAAATGACTATGTCTTAGGTACCCACATCTTTTTTGGTCCTTTTGGGTTAGTACAAATAATTTTTTGAATATATGACCCTTTAGGTACCCATTTGTAGGTTCCTATTGTTCCTTTCTTCTTATGAATGCATGAAGAAGTATAATGTCCTTTTCTATTACAATAATTACAAAATGCAAAAGGATTTGATGTATGCACAGAATGCTGGAAATAATTCAAATATGACTTACCTCCTGCTTTCTTTCTACCTTTCCTTTTATCTGACTTTGGATCATATCCAATTCCAGATTGGTCATTTACAAATCGTTGAGCTTTTAAAATAACATTTAGCATCTCTCTTCCTTGTGTAAATTTTTCAAGAGTTTTTGTGAGATTAATGTTTTTCTTTCTCAAAGATGAACAATTTTCACAATCCTTTTCTTTAAGTTCAGTTTCAAGAGCTTTATTCTTCTTTTTGAAAACAATCAATTCTTT
The DNA here is from genome assembly GCA_963855925.1 of Inga laurina. Classification (NCBI taxonomy): domain Eukaryota; kingdom Viridiplantae; phylum Streptophyta; class Magnoliopsida; order Fabales; family Fabaceae; genus Inga; species Inga laurina. Next base: position 64,590,948 of record OY979704.1, on the reverse strand, counting down.
AACTACTTTGATGAATTCAGAATGTAAAGCATTATATTCGGAAAGTAATTCATCATAGGTAGGTTCAGAATCATTTACCTCCTCTTTTGTTTCTTCTTGAGCGACGAGGCATATATTAGCTACTTCCTCCTCATCACTTTCTTCTTCAGAGGAACTATCACCCCATATAGCAGATACGAAGGCCTTCTTTTTGTTGAAGAATTTGCCTTTTCTCTTTTCTTTGCTCTTTTGATTCAGTTCTGGACATTCTGATTTGATATGTCATGGTTTTCCACATTCGTAGCAAATGATATGATCTTTGCTGCTAGTTCCACCTTTTTGAAAGTGTTTGAATCCTTGTCCTTTCTTGTAGAACTTTCTGAATCGTTTTATAATTAGGCCCATTTCATCATCGTCAAACTCCTCATCCTCATCTTGATTCTCTTCTTTTACCTTTAGTGCAAGACCTTTCTTTTTCTTGTAACCAATGTCATCTAGTTCTCGTTTGAACTTTAGTTTGCTTTCATATTCAGAAAGACTTCCAAATAGAGAAGCAACTGATCTCATTGATTCTCCTTTTGCTTCTTCTATCGTAGTGACTTTGGCCTCCCATTCTTTAGAAAGAATATTTAAAATCTTTCGTACTTGGGTATGTTGATCATAAGATTTCCCAAGTGCTGCAAGTTGATTAACAAGATGAGTATATCTAAGTTCAAATTCAGAAATTGATTCACCTGATTTCATTCGAAGTAAATCGAATTCAGTGACTAAGGTGTTGATCCGATTCTCCTTTATTCCCGAAGTTCCTTCATGAGCTATTTCCAGAGCTTCCCACATTTCCTTTACTGTTGGAAGTGTGCAAATTCTGAAATGCTCACTTTGACTCAAGGCACTTTGTAACATTAGAATTGCCTTGCTGTTGAGAGTGATAAGCTTCTTGTCATTCTCATCATATTCCGCTAGCGTCTTGGGAATTGTCTGAGAATCTACAGTCTTTGTAGGTTGATAGTTTCCACTCTCAATCACATCCCATAGCCCATATTCAGTAGCCATTACTAATACTTTGAACTTTGCTTTCCAGAAAGAAAAGTGTTCGCCACTGAAACCTGGAGGTCTAGTGATGGATGCACCGTCTGGAAGAATTCCTTCACCCATGCTTGCCATTGGATCCTTCTTAGGCTGTTATACCTTCACAAGAAGACCTACGCTATGATACCAAATGTTAGAGCAAGCATTTCACCCAAGAGGGGGGGTGAATTGGGTGATCTTAAAAATTTCGTTGCAAATATAAAATTTGACGTTGAAATTAAAACATGAAAGAGTAAGGAGAAATATCACCGAAGTGTACACCGGGAGTTATACTGGTTCGGCCACAACCACTTTGACCTACGTCCAGTCCTCAGAGCTTCTCTGAGAGTTTCACTATAACTTCCAAGATTCAGTAGGTTCTTGGCACCTCAGTATAAGCAAGTTCCTACACCTGGACACTCGCTCCCCTTTACAAGTTGTAATTCAATCCCAACTCAAGGTTCCACAACCTTAAGTTACCTCAACAACAAATATTGAGTTTGAATGAAATATCTCTCTTACAGAGTAAATAAGAATCACTGAAGCATAGAATCACAAGTATAATGAAAACAGAGTAATGAACTTGATGATACGTTCGTGAGTGTGTTCTTGTGTATTTCTCTGTTCAGATGTTCACATATATATAGATACGTTGGTAATGATTGCTGGAACATATTTCTTCATGTCCGTTGGAGCGTGCGTAGCCATTATTGACTTTTCCAGTTTTTGAAAAACATACGTTGCGGTAGGTGACGGTCGGTGACATTTGAGCGTTGCTTTTGACTTTCCTTATTTGGTAAGATCTCTTCATAGTTTATCTGTTGAAATACTAAGAATACTAATATAATGAAAAGTTAATCAAATAGGAAACAAATCAATGACCGTTGGAATGATTTCAAACTTTCTGGGTTTCCTTACTCGAGTATCACATGAAGTTTACTCGAGTACTTACTCGAGTATCATCGGGAAATCTTTGAACAACTGCAAGTCAATGAATAAATACAAGATTACTCGGATAGTGCATGGAATAACCAATTCTTAATCCTTTGAAAATATATGTTTACTCGGGTACTTACTCGAGTAATGCACTCACAACTTTATGAGTTACTCGGGTACCAACTCGAGTAAATCCTTACAAAAACTTTTGGTTACTCGATGCTTTACTCCAGTAATGTTGGTAGGATCTCAAGGCCGAGAGCACTTACCTTGTTACTCGGATACGGACTCGAGTAATGCATTCATTTTTGCATAAGTTACTCGGGTACAGCCTCGAGTAAATAAACATTTTGTGCTTGACTTACCCGGGTAATGACTTGAGGTTTATCTTCAAACTAACTCTTCATACTCGGGTACCAACTTCAAGTTTTCCCTGACTTCAGTCCGTTACTCGAGTACTTACTCGAGTAACATTGGCAGTGGTACAAAATGCCGAGAGCATCATTTTTCAGAAACAGAGTTACTCGAGTACTTACTCGAGTATCATTGGTAACCTGAAAGACAACTGGAAGTTTTTCATATGGTTACTCGAGTAGCTCCTCGAGTAACATTGGCAGGCCGAGAGCAACTCCAAGTTCTTTACCTGGTTACTCGAGTAGCTCATCGAGTAACATTGGCAGGCCTAGAGCAACTTAAAAATACTTACACTATTACTCGAGTAACGTTGGTAGGTTACTGGAAGGTGCTTTTGGTTACTTCAAGTTTTGGTTGATTACTCGAGTACTGCCTCGAGTAATGTCTTAGAAAACCTGCTTCTGATCAAATTTCTTATCTTTTTCTCTTGGCCTTTCTTCATTACTCCAATGCTTATCTCAAGTAATACTTATCCCTGTTATTCCTTAGTTCAAACTTGTTTATTAATCATTTCCTTTTCAAACCATTCTTTTGTTATCATCAAAACATGAGATTTTAACACTTTATTCCTTTAACTCCCTTAACACTTGTTTTTCAACTAAACATATGTCATTGACACAAATGATGACTTCATAAAGAATCACCTTAAGACTGTTTCGTACTCATGTAGTGTTCTTCAATTATCTTGAAGTTAGCAAGGCTTTCACTTTGTGAAACCTTATATACTACTACATGGATGATTATTTCTACGAAGCCCCCAAGCTACTTTATGTAGAGTTCATTATCCAATTTCTAAATTGGAAAGCGGTCTTCACATCATCTTGATGTAATTTCAAGGCCAAACTTGTTATAGCCAAAATTGGGTGCTCAGAGTTAAAGTGCACATCGGGCAATATTCTCATTATAGTAACCCGTAGCCACTAAATGTTTTAGGTTTGATGTCCCTTATGGATTTGAGAACCTACCTGTTCCCAATTTCCTTTTTGCTAGGTGACAAATCACCTAAACATGTTCTTGGCTACTTTCAAAATAAATAATGGTTAGGAATCATAATGTATCTGCATCGAGCAGATAGCATTAACATATATGACGGTTTGGAACTGTGATTTATGGTCGATAATAACTATCATATATATCAATGATTCTATAGTAGTGTCAAACTATATCTTTTTTTTTTTTTTTTGCCAGTGTCAAACTATATCTATTAATTGCACATATTAAAGGGGTTTCCATCAAGGATAATTCTAATGCAAATGTTTAAAGATGATATTGTTGATAAACTAACATACATGTTTTACAAATGGTTAATATCATTGTTGGTATATTTACAGTTTGATAAAATTTTAGTTTTGATCCCTAAAGTTTGAAATCTTTAGTTTTAGTCCTCATAGTTTTATAAGAACTTTATCTGTATTTAATTATAGCGTACAAAACCAAAAAGTTTTTAATAGTGTAGGACCAATTTGTAAACTCATACTAAATCTTTATAAAACTAGAGAGTAAAACCAACTATTTGAAACTGTAGGGACTAAAACTAAAATTAGATCAAATTATAAGGACAAACAATGTATTAACCCTTTTACAAATAACTAACTTAATTATTTTTCTTAATCTTTATAAATAAATTATTTAGCTCTTATATTAAGGTATGAATGAGCTATAATTTGGACTTGCATATATGCAAAGATAGCAAGACACATGATTAACATGAGGGTTCTTTGACTTGTACAGAGTGTCAACAACATAAATTAAATCATGTGGTCTTTATATTGCTCAGTCCCCCAGATAAAGAAATAAAAAAAAAAAAAAGAATTGACACGGTTATTGATAGAAAGTTGAGAGTTATATTTCTTAAATTCCATATGCTGCCTAGATTGCTTCAAAGTCAAAGCAAACCAAAAGCGTTCTGGAAGGAGTCAACAAGCCTCTCTTTCCACACATAAAATGACAAATTTAATACATCAAATGAACTTATTATTAAAACTGATTCAAAATTTATTGAAATAATTTTTAATTATTTAATTCAATTATAGTTTTTAACATTATTTAATTTAATCAGTTTGATTCTATTTCAAGTAATACAATTAATTTTATTCAACTCCATAATATTAAGATGTTTTTGTTTTGTATTTAAGCTTTTTAAATAAACAGCGTTACCTTTTTTTTAAAAAAAAACTAAATCTAGGTTGTTGAAAACCGTTTTAAATTCAAAGGAAAAAAATTATACATTGGTCTTTTAACTTTATATAATTTTGAATTTTGATCCTTAAATTTTATAAAAATATCTTTTTAATCCTCTAACACTAATACCGTAGTTGTTGGCAAAAAGAAAAAGAAAAAACACAGTAGTTTCATTAAAAAAAATGACAACAATGAACTTTGAAATATTGACAAAATATTCACAAATACAAACATATATTAAATTTATTTTTTAAAAAATAACCATGATTGACACAAAAAATATCATTAATTTAAGACTAACGAAATCAGGGTTTGGAGAGTTGAAAAATATTTTATAAAATTAAATGATAACACTTATATTTTTATAAAGTTAGAGGTAGAAAAATTGTACCTTTTCCGTTTCAAAATTATTTTCCTGTAATCTAAAACTTTCAATATGTTTTTTTCAGGTTGGTTCATGATAATATAATGCTCACTGTTCAGAAGATTCCGACCAAACAATAATAATAAAGGGGGGAAAAAAGAGGCCTGCAAAAGCGAGACTGCGCAAGGATTGGAGCCCACAGGTTGTTTACTAGGAGAGAAATGACCGTGTTGGCTAAAAGCTCGGTCCAGATTAAAGGCTTCTTCTCTTTTTTCCTTTTTCATATTAATAATAAAGTCATAAGGAATGTAATCATCAAGCTAAGTAATCCCAATGAGCAACATGAATATATAATTTCCTACATAAGAATTTGTTATTGCATGCTGCTTAATTGTTAAATTTTTTCACTTTTATCCCTTACAATTGTATAAAATATATTTTTGATCCTTTAATTTCAATATTATTAGTTTCATTAACAAAAAAAAAATACTAATATTAAAATTTTAAATGTTGGCATTCACCATTTCTAATATATAAAGTGTAACTTTTTAAAATAATTGTGATTGGCATCAAAAATGTTATTTGAGACTAAAATAATATTATACGATTAAAGGGAAAATTTCAGAAAAATACAATTAAAAATTAGAAAAGATAAATTGGTACTATGAATTTATAAAATTTTATGTCATAACTAAAGTAGGAATCTGAGATTTTTAATTCTAACCAAATGACCAAATTGCCCTTAGTTCAATTGTGAAACATGAAAGTAAAGTCGTTAATGTAAAATCAAATATGTTAATATAGATACAAATATTATTATTGACCCCTGAAACTTGTGCCCTCAAAATTATCTGTAGGTTTTGAGATGTGAAGTTGTAAAACATGAAAGTAAAATCGTTAGTGCAAAATATGATGTTATTAATATAAATACAGATGTTGTTATTGACCCCTGAAACTAGTGCCCTCAAAATTATCCCTGGTTTTTGGGATATGAAGTTGTCAAACATGAAAATAAATTTTTTAATATAAAATATGATGTTGTTAATATAGATACATATGTTGTTAATGACCTCTAAAACTTGTAAACTGAATTAATGGCATTTTGGTCATTTTATCAGAACTGGAAATCTCATATTCTTACTTCAATTCTAATTTTTTATTTGATAAATTCGTAGCACCAATTTATCTTTTCCCATTTTTAATTATATTTTTCTAGAATTTTTCCAAAATTAAACAACCAAATCAAAACTTTATATAAATTCAGAAGGCTAAAAGTATATACTTTTTGTCATCATCTTACGTATTCTAATTCTGTAGGCTCTAAGTTCCATCAACCCAATATCGAAGCAATTCCCTGTTTATTAATAAGGACTCATTCAAAGTCCGCAGCCTCGCCTCAGATTCCACGAAAACTGTCCTTCGTCAACACTAATCCCTTCATATATATATATATATATATAATATACACTTCCAATCTCCAAACTTAAAAATTTTATTGCTCTCTAATCTCTCGAGCAATCGTCAAATCTTCAATCATTATTATTATATTGTCTCCGTTTTTCAAAAACTCAACCATCAATAACATGCATAGGTTCAGTGTCAGATCAGCTTCCAAGCTTTTCCTTTCTTCTTCGTCGTCATCGTCGTCGTCTTCTTCTTCTTCTTCTTCTGTAATCCCAAAGAGGTGCTTCCGTCGTTATCTCAGTGCCATTATTCCTCACGGTAAGCATTTTAGGGACGGAAGAATAATGAATTATTCGCTTGTTCTATAAATGATATATTGTTTTTTAAAGTATTAATTATTAAATTAAGGTTTTGGGTTGTGAAAATATTTGTTTAGGTTGCGATCAGAGTGAAACTGTAGTGCCAAGGTCATGTGTGAAGAATGAGAGAAAACCAATTACTGGATTGCTGAATGTTGTTGAGGATCAACATGGAGGTATCATCGTAAACATGAACAAGCCAATGGATTCCAAAGCCTTTTCTTCTATGTTACAAGCTTCAATCTCACGTTGGAGACAACAGGTACAAATTCTCTCACTCTATATGCACATATATATATATATATATATATTCAACTATATGCAACTGATATTACCTTTATCACTAAAGCAATCAATTAAACCAGGTCCCAAATATTTATATAATTTAGAGTCAACCTAAGTCATTTTTCTAAGGAACAATCTATGAGTTTTCTTTAAAAGTGAATTTAGGTGATGAAAGATATAGTGGAATGAAACTAAACTAGAATGTACGTAAGACATAAATACCTGCGGTAAATGCAATGAACTAACTAACTACAATATGCAAGTGACTCTTAAAACTTATATAAAAATAAAATTAACCAAAATGAATGCAAATGCAATTTCGGGGGAAGGATTACGAGAGGGAAATTGATATCCTAATGAAAAGAAATCAACTAGAAGCTAAGAAAATCAAAAAAGAAAAGGTAATGAAGGTTTACTTTAGGTAAGGTGAAGGGAATAACTTAGAATTCATATAGAATTAACTTTCTTAGCCCAATTAATTTATTAAACTAAAGGGAGATTGATAAAAAAGAATTAAATTAATAAATATAATCACCTAATTGAAACATGGAAAAACTTCATGTTCAATAACACTTAATCCACTAAAAAATTCATAATGAAATAAGCGCTGACTAATTAAATCCATTAAAAACTAATCACAATTAATTTCAAAATAATTTTCAAAACTATGTTTACAATTGTCAGTTGAAAAGTTAGACAATTAACCAACCCAATTGAACAATCGAGAGAATAAATCAAACTGACAATTAAATTTATAATGAAAACTCCATTAATAATGCAATAGACAACCTAAAGATTTGCAAACAAAAATTTCAATAAGTGTTTCAAGCACAAATCAATCCAAAGATCAATCGTATCTAAAAGAAATATGTCTACAGTCTAAAACTAAATTATTCTCAAGTAATATAACTCAAAATTATCTAAAACTAAATAATCTCAAGTTTTAACTCAATAATAAATGGAAGATCACTCTCTTGTGGTTTTCATCAAGTGTAAACTCCTAGGTTTGAACTTCCTCCATGCTTCTCCAAAGTTTTCTCAAAAGCAAGCTCAAGCTTCCATCAAATTATCCTCTATAAACCTTAATCAACAAGTCACGGCCATTGATGAGTAATGAATTCAATTATTGAGTGAAGAATTTGATAGACAAATGATTGATGAATACGTGGATGTGGGTCTCTAAGCGTGGAATGGAGAGTGATGAAGGCGATGACCAAATGGCAAGAAGAGTGATTATGTGGAGGATATGGGTGACGTCCAAAAGGCAAGAAAAGTGGCGAGAGAAAGTGAGCTTGCTCTCAATGAGAGCGTGAATAATCATGTGCAGCTAGTTTAATTTCTATAGGAGAGTAAAGAGAGTTTTGGGTATATATAAAGTTGAACCCACTGGAATTGAATTGACCCATTAAAATCCAGCCATTAGATTCTCTTTAAACTTCCAAAATAATTCTGCACCACAAGATTTAATAATCTTCTCTTCCTTGACTTGTAAGAATTAAATGAGATTGTGATTTTACATATATATTTGGAATTATTAATCCATCACAAAATAGAAAACTAAAATATTAACAATTTATGTCCTATAATCTCATAATTAATTTAGATTTATGTAGTTTCCTAAAGTTGGCTAATGATCTAAAGATTTTCTAATAAATCCAAAATAGCCTAAAATCATTCCCAAAATATATAAAATAAGGAGGAATAAATTATATAAAAATCATGGTTTATCAGCAACCATGTGCACTACTATAGAATTGTTTATACATGATGATTATTTTTGCCCATATTTAATGGTTCTAAACTGTCAAATAAAGACGCGCCATAGATTCTCTAAGCAAAATATTTGACAGTCTTACACCATGACATGTGGTGAGAAAAGAAGTCAATCGCTGAGGAGTGGGCCTCTATGATAGGGTTCATTACATTCATGTGAAAAACTTAATTTAATTAATAACATGTTATAGCATAAGTAACTAAATATGGTATTTAACACAAGAGTTAGTTGGGGGTTAAATTTGTTTGCAACAAACTATCCTTATCAATTGTACATGTTAAAGAAATTTGTATCAAAGGGTGATTTTAATGCAAACTATTTAAGAAGGTATTTTAGAAAAATTAACACACATTTTTAATAAACACGTAATTTAACTAATTTTCTTATTTTGCCCAAATTAGGTTAAATAACATTGAGGATAAGAGGTAGTACTATCTAATTTAACTTTGTCCACATTGTTTTCCCTTCATAGGTCTCTCTCTACTATATATATAATTTATTTATTTATTAATATAAATGTGATTTTGCAGGGAAAGAAAGGAGTGTGGATCAAGTTGCCTATAGAATTCTCAAATCTTGTCGAGGCTGCTACCAAGGTGATAATATTATTTAAGAGCGCAATTATATACATCGACCTTAAATAATTTTTTTTTTTGTTATCTTATTTTTATGTTTAACTTAAACCTATCATTTATTTAACACAAATTGAGATTATATATAAAATGCAGGCAGGATTTAGGTATCACCATGCAGAGCCTCATTATCTGATGCTTGTACTTTGGCTTCCCAATGATATGCCTGACATTCTTCCATCTAACGCTTCCCATCGTGTCAGCATCGGTGCTTTTGTTGTGAACTCCAAAAGAGAGGTTGGTACATCACTTTAGCAAATACCCTCTCCCAATTTCCAACGTTTGAGCTAAATAAATAATTGACAGGAATTAATAAAAGAAAGAATTACTATACGGTCTTATGAAAAGGGTTTAATTATAAAAAAAATCTCAACTGCAAGTGAGCATGCCCTTTCGTAGTTATTATTGAACTTTTGAGTGATTAAATCTCTTCTTTAGAACTTGATAGTAATTCCATTTTAATAAAATTAGTTAAGTCAATCATTTATAAAATATACACACACACACACATATATATATTGGCCTTTCTTATATACCTACTTTAATCATTTGCATCGAAAACTATTTGGTTGATAGAAATTATTATTTGATATATGTTTCACTAATATTGATAGTTTGAAAAAATTATAAATTGGGGAGAAGAAAAGTTGATTGAGATATTATATTTAGAATTAAAACAAATTCCTTGCCTTATTCCTATATTTAAAACTGGAGGGGATATTTTCAGATGGTTACTGAAAATTTTGGACTTGAATTAATAATCTTCTTCTACTGTACTGATAATTTATTTGTAAAATTTTTTCCTTTTTTTAATTTTATAGGTGCTTGTGGTTCAAGAGAGATATGGCAGATTCAGCGGAATAGGACAATGGAAGTTGCCCACTGGAGCTGTTAATGAGGTGAGCATTTGTTATAATATATATATATATTGATTAATAATGCTAGTTCTGAAATTGAATCTGATTTTATGAACTATATATCCTTTTACAGGGTGAGGACATATGTACTGCCGCAACCAGAGAAGTCAAAGAAGAAACAGGGGTAATTAAGTAGAATCAATTAATCAATATATGTATTGCCTTTTCTATTCCTATAGCTTTTGTAGCCTTTCATTTTTCATAGTCTAAAACCAATTCTTATTTATTTATTTATTATCAGATAGAGACAGATTTCGTTGAGGTTCTAGCATTCAGGTATATATCTTTGAAGTAAATTTTGTTGTAGATGTTTATGTTTGGTTCACTGTCAATTAATTATTTACTTCTAAAAACTATTGATGCTGAAGGTATTAATTTTAGTTGAAAATTAATTAAAATCATGTCTAATTTTTTTAAGAAATTTCTAAAATCTACATAAATTTCTTCTAAAATTCACTCAGACTACATAAATACTATCATTGTTTATAAAAGTGCACAGACTTTTCTCATGAAAAACTCCTTTAAATATAGTTGAAATTACAAAGATATTTGTTTAATTTTATAATATTAATATACACAAACTTCATCCTAAAGCTGAAGTAATATCTTTACAATTTGAACGAAATATAGATAATTCAATATAATTTAATTTTTGTTATAAGGGAGAAGGTCCATATATATATGCTTTGGAAATATTAAATATGTGGAATTAAAAAGGTCAGTTTAATTATTTTATTTTACTTTTAAAAGGCATGCATGCGAATTTCAAAAAATTAAATTTTTGTTTATGACTAAAATCTATTCATATTAATATGACTGGACTGCATTAAACACTAATACTATTACATGGTATGATACACTAAAGGTCAAAATTTTTTTCAATATCATTTTGTTTGGGACACTAGTTATTAAATGATTCGCGCGCGCGCGCAATCACACACACACACAAAACAACAAAAATGAATATTTTACTTGGCCTTTTTCAAACAACGTGTGTTTATGATATCAGGCAAGGTCACCAGTCCTTCTTTCAAAAATCAGATTTGTTCTTTATTTGCATGTTGCAACCGCGTACCTTTGACATCCAGAGGCAAGCTTCTGAAATTGACGCAGCTCAGGTATCCATCTACAAAAATGTTAATTTAAAATATTTTTCAAATTAGAGTACAAAAAAGAAATTAATATTAATTTGGACAAAATTAAAATGGTTATGCGGCTAATTTGGTTTTGGTTTGGCCAGTGGATGCCAATTGAGGAATATGCAGCCCAATCTCTTGTGGGAGGAAATGAACTGTTCGATTTGATTACAAAAGTTTGTTTAGCAAAGTTGGATGGTCCTTACAATGGCTTCTCTTCTCAACTCACTACTTCTTGTTCTGGCAAACAGACTTTTCTCTACTTCAATGCTTATTATCGATCTTCAGATGAACCGTGAAACTTCTAGAGATTGATCATGTGTGTCAAATATATATATATATATATATATATTGGATAGCTTAAAGTTTGTCAAAAACAAAACAAGTTGATGTTGCTCACTCAAGAGTCAGTAGTATTAACACGGTATTTTTTATTTGTTTAATTGGTTAACTTGGATAGGTCATTGTTTTTGTAAGATAAGATTGGGGTCGATATATAAAAAGCAGCTAATTAGCGATGGAATTTTGTCACTAAATTAACTTAGTGACGGAATTTCATGTTAAATAATGAGTGACATTTTATCTCATGACAGAATCTTACAAGTCTTTCGCTAAATTCTGTCAGTAATTCACTGCTTTTATGTACAGTCCATTTATTATTCATTCATTGTTTGCAGCTTTAGAGCTGCCACAAGTTGGTTCGATATGTATCTTCTTTGCAGCTTTTTTTTTTTTTTTTGGTAAATATTCTTTGCAGCTTTTTTTGTTCTGCATGGTTTACGCTTCTTCTATATATATAACCTGAGACTGTGACATATTAAATTAAACACTTGATATAAGATAGTGTCTTTAATTTTTCCTACACTAATTTGTCGTTAATTTTTATCGCAAAACATTTTGTGATGGAATTAATGACTGAACAATTTTGTCATAATGTATTGTGGCTGAAATTATTAGTCAGAGAATTTTTCTGTGACTAACTCTAAGAATAATTAATTTATGTTTCTAAGATTATTCTATATTAAAAGTATTTTTATAAATATAAAAATTGATAATATAAATAAATAAATAAAAATTATTGTATCATATTAGCAAGTAAGGAATTTTTTTAGAAAAACCATTATGGAGACTAGTTACTCAAGAATCGGTCTAAAAAACGAAGTTAAGATAACAAAATTATGAAGAATTTCAAATCATATATAAAATCTATATCTCAAATCTCAACAAATATATTCTAAGTGGTGAGCTTCATCTGCTGCTTGCATAGTCGAAGTAGAGGGCCATACCATGCAACAATGCTATCCACGGCCTCGATCTCCCACTGTTTCCGCATCTCCTGTGGGCACAAGAAGCTGATAGTTGGGGGTCCATGTGGGTGTTCAGCTCCACCTTGGCATGCTTTGGAGGCATAGCCATGTTATGTATCATAGTATCCTCGATCTGGGCAGTTGTACATGCGACTAGTTGCAACTATATGACATTTAGGGCATTATGCCATTTGCCCCTTGCTACCACCTTGCCACTCGCTCCCTAAAAAGCTGTTGTGTTAGAAGTTCTCTCTGTTTGGCCATTTTAGCAGTCAATGTCTTTAGCTCTTCAATTTCTTGGTTTTTCTATGAGATTGGTGATGACCATAATAGTTTTTCTTGGTCAATCCAAAGCCAATATCCCTAAGACAATCGGGATGGTCAGGCCCTAGTGCCTTGGCCAATATTTCCTCATTCGCAAGAAACTTGCTCTGTGCAGTAACTTCTTAGGACATGGTTTCATGTGCATTAACCAATAATATTAATATTGATAATTAATTAAAGACGTTACTTCCATTAATCCGGGATATCAATACTTGCCATTTTCTAAACAATGGATTGCTGAATGCTGTTGAGGATAAACATGGAGGTATCATCATATAACATGAACAAGCCAATGGATTCTAAAGCCTTTTCTTCTGTGTTACAAGATAAAGCTATAACATGTATGCTGCAAAGCTTTTTCGATTTTCATTTGATACAATTCAACTAAGTTTAAATTTAGCAATAACATATTAATATTCATTATGTAAGAAAAATATAACTAAAAGGAGATTAGGCGTACCTGGACGAATCCATATTCGGATCCGGGTCAAAGCTCCAATACTCCATACTTGTGCCCACACAATTATTAGACTACTAGAGCCTAATTGTGATTTGCACAGCAGATCACCAGAACCAGAAAGATGGTAGGAGAGAAGGGAATTGCCAGAAAACTCAATGGTGGGGTGAATTGCAATTGAGAAGGCACACCCTATTTATAGTGGTTTATGGAGGCCACTAATTAGGAAACGTGTGTACTCCTTCTTGCCCTCCAAGATAGCAATTAATTGTCTCTCAATTAATTCCCTAATTATGGTGATTTTTTCCTCTTTTAATAAATCAATAATTATTGCTGAATTATTCCCCAATCTGCAATTAATACTGATTTTTATTCTTATTTGATTAGGCTACTTATTTCCCAATCAAATAGTCCGGGCCATCAAAGGCAGACTTGGACCCAAAGTCCAACATCTCCTACTCGTACTTGATGTGCCTCCCATCGTGCGTGAGTTACTCTTTCTTGTTTCATACTTGGCGTCTGCCGTGACTGCGTGGGCAAAAACATCTTTAAGATTTTTGGTGCTTGTGATACTAGAAATCCTTCATATTGGATCAGCATCCAAGGACACCCTTTATATATAACCGTAAGCTATATGTTCATTGCCCCATATGCCCTAGATTCTCCCATACATATTACTCATGGCATATCTAATCCCTCTCGAATTAATATGTTGATTAACTCAGATTGCCTTCCACGCACATAGTATCCGCACTTACTAGCTACACATAGAGCTAGTAAGGGGTCAACCACAGATACTAGTACATCTTATATATCTAGGAGTAAATCTTCCTTTTTGACTAAACATCAATCCATCTTGACTTGGTCGCTTTCCTAGTTTTCACTCATCTGACCGAATCGAGTGTGATCATGGAGCTTCAGCTAAAGTAGCTGTCACGAAACCAAGCTTTCATGATGTCGCCTAAGTCTTAAGGGCATCATGGAAGTATTCTTCCTTCCTGGGACTCACATTGTGGTGAACTAGGGATCTTTCACCCACATCCCGTGTTGCAGTTTAACTCTCAAGAACATGCAGTATGAATTGCATGCTACGGTGAATGGTTTGAGGCGTACGTCGATTTCTTTATCTTTCACCGTATAGACATTAGTTCCAAAATGTACTCAGCATTCGAACCAAAACTTTCTTTTTCACAATATCTCTTTTACAATCTCATTTGTGAAAAAAAAGAGTTATTTGCTTGGCTACAGGTCTATATTCATGCTTCAATCCATTTTCTATGTATATGCACACATATAGATCTCATCTCAGTCTAACTGAGGCGACTCAAACACAAAGATTCTTCTTAACCATCTCATGGTGATCATTTGCTCGTCTTACCCTCCCATGCCCCTGCAAAACATGGGAAGATGGTTGTTCGTGTGAGTGAACCAACCTTTTCTGACCTGTACGACATACAAACTTGTATACCTTATATGTATTTACTCATAAAATACATACTATTTCTTTTATCTTCATATAAAAGAAGTTCATGACCTTACATTTTTATTTGCGCCCCTAGATTTTCATTAACTCAATGAAAATCAAGCTATGGGCTCATTAAGAGGATCTACCAACATTCTGTTAGTAGAAGGTCATTGAACCATCGCTTTCCCTCTTTGAAAGCATATCTCTTATAGAGATATATCAAAAAGTATGTTTCGCCTTGCTGTGATACTTAGGATCCTCATTATAAGATGTTATCGCTTGGATCCTTCTATCCACCATTCATTCCCAATCTCTCATAGGAATTACTTTAGCTATATGGTACTTTGAATGATGGCAGAACACGCCTTGCGTTCTATTTCCATGAATACCAGGAAAAAATACTTTGTATATTTCCTTACTCCATCACCATTTGCCTAGGTCTTGTATTGGAGTATCCTTTCAAAAAGGAAAGTTGTTGTCTTTACAACTTAATCTATGGTTATTCTCATAACCCATTTCACAGTAGGACCAAAAACAACTTCCAAGTCTGACCCAAAAACATTTGGTCTTATGTACACCAATGTATATATTCATATTACCAACTATAGTCTCACATGAGACTCTATTCACCTTTCTTATGTTGGATTCCTCATAGGACATATAACCTTTTTAGGTTTATGCCCTTGACTTCAGGGGTGTCCATGGGTTTGCAGTTTGACATCCTAAGATGTCTAAGGATTTCACTTGTACATGTCTTAGGTGGAAAAGACTGTATCTTTCTTGTGCAACTCCGTTTATCTTGTCAATCAAGATATTTGTTCAACCCATGACTTTCTCAACTCAAAATTTAAGGATTCTCTGATCCTTTATTCCTTTGACTCCCTTGACTCTTGTTTCATATGTCACTTGACAAAGGATGACTTCACAAAGAATCATTACTAGACCATTTGGGACTTATGTAGTGTTCTTCGATTATTTCAAAGTTGGTGAGGCTTTCACCTTGTGAAAACCTCATATACTACTATTTGGGTGATTGTTTCTACGAAGCCCTTAAGCTGCTTCATATAGAGTTCATCACCCAATTTCCAAAAATCCAAATTGGAAGGTGGTCTTTACATCATCTTGATGTTTGTTGTTATAGCCAAAGTTCAGAGTTAAAAACGCACAACGGAAAACCTTCCATTGTATTACCCCCTATCTATTAAGTGTTTTAGGTTCTACATGCCCCCAACAGATTTGAGAACCTACTTGTTCCCAATCGCCTCTTGGCTAGGTGACAAATTACCCAAACATGTATTCGGCTTAAAAAAAGAATCCAAATCCTCCTGCATGACACTTTGCAATTCATCTTAGCAGGTCCTTCTAGTGTCTTTCAGACACTTATAGGTACTTATCATCACCTTCTAAATGATGAAGGGAGCATTCAATCCATTAGGAAATCTATCCCTTATAGTCATTCGCTAGATGACAATTTGCTCCGAGGTGGATTTCATAGGATTCTTTTCCTATGTATGAGTGAGGTAATTCTCTCGTAACTTACCTCTTACCTCTTTCATTGTGAAAATGGTCTCAATTCTCCCACTCAGATTAGTGAACTTAGGAACACTTAGTTATTCCTTGTCACTTATGAACCTCTTAAAGAGATTTATTGTGATTAATGCTAATTTCCTGCTAGGAAATCTAGGTTTTATGAACGTTGTGTCCCACGATTTTCTCTCAGTCACTGAACCACCATCATTTTCACTAATGAAGATGTGTCATGTCAAATTCTCATGTCATCTCACAAAGAGATACTTTGTATACCTTGACCCCAATCTTCCTTACTCATAGGAAGAATTATGAATATAAAGTTGATGACCCTTATGGTCTTAATGAGCTTGGCCCTGGTCTAAGGCCCATCCACGATTCATAGGGTAAGGTCGTGACTGACATAGAGGGCATTTGGTTAAGTGTGAATATAATAGCTGCAAGTCTACCTACCAACATATGGCTGATAGCCTTATTGATCCCATTATGTTCACAACCAAATCAAGGAGAGGTCTATCTCTCCATTTCAACAACTCTATTATGTTGAAGGGTTCTAGGTATTGATAGTTGCCAAACAATGCCTTTCTTGTACATAAAACTGTTTGAACTAATCACATGGATGTCGTAAACCCTTGTTAGTTCGAAATGTCTTATTCTTTCAGTTTATTGATTCCTGACTAGTTTAGCCATCATCTAACAGCTTCACACTTGCCAAAAATTAAGTAAATATTACTGTATTTTGAGTAAACATCCACAACGTTAATGAAACACTAAGCTTTGTGTCTTGCCCTCACGTTCATTGGTTCACTAACGTCATAATTTGCCAATTGCAGTGGATATTCTCAAAATATGTTTCTTTGTCTTTTTTGCCAGGTATAATAAGTTTTCAACTTATTCATAAGGGTATGAACCCTTTAGCACACATTGTTAGCAAATACTCTTTTGCTAGTTTGATCATTCCCTTTGATCAAGGTGTACATGTGGCAAGAAATAGAATCTTTTATCCCTAGAAAAGAAACATCAAAATCCAACAAAGGATTTGAGGATCATAGTCCCATCGATCCTTAACTAAAGAGATAACAAAGATGTGATTTTGTCAGTTGCAATTGCATGGAGTGAATCAAGGTGGTTTATCTATGCAGAGTTAACGTGCAAGTTCCAATCCCTTGATTCTATCTCTTTATTGCTTTGCATTTGACATGAAGCCATATGCTTCTGTGAAACATCAACAACTCATATGGATTACTACTTTTTCAACCCTTAAAGGTTTGTCAATGTAGCATTTCATCTTTGTAGAAACCATTTGACCTCCTCTAGATCAAGTTTACCTCATAGGTTTCTTGCCCTCAGGCTTAGAGGATGAATCCTCCCACTCTTTAGCTAAGTTCGTCTGACCGATGGATCTTGAATCCTTCAATCTTTCACACTCAAGTTCAATGTGGCGAATCACATTGCTGAAGGTTACAATATGCATATTAGAGGCAACCTTTACTTTCGTATATGCCCACTCACTGGAAGACGTGGCTCACTCCAGCTCACTAGGAGACATAGCTTCCTCCCACTCACTGGGAGATGTCTTATCACAACATACACTTGTTTGTTAGAAAGAACTTGGCATTTAGTTTGTCTCAACTTCTTAGTTTGACATATGCCTCAAGTGTTTCCTAAACAACATGTTAGGACTTAAGTATAATATGTTAAAACTTAACTTAGTTTTAACTTTATGGAAGAAGATCACCTATTTCACTATCTTCCAACACTATCCACACGGCTTGGATAAATTGCTCATACCAACATAAGTTTAAGCAATGTTGTTCTTTCTATACTTGATAGCATAAATCTTTTGTATCCTTCGGTTGCTTCAACCTTTAAATGCTGAATACTAGTTGGTAGGATATCCCTGACATCTCATTCTTCTTGAATGAAAGAGATTTGAAAGTTTTTAACTCCACAGATATCTCTATTGAGCTTGTCTTCATAAGCTCAGTCAAATAGACTTGGTCATAATTGGTCACTCAGACGATTATGGTATACAAATCTTATTTGTTCAAATAAGACAAAGGATAATTAGATAATAAGTTCATTAGTTTCATGTTCAGGAGACAACTATGTTGACTCCCATCCCAATCATACTAGTTAGCTCATCACCCTTTTAACCACAGTCTTCATTTAAACACTTTCCCCTTTAGATTTCCAGACGCATTCCAGAAAACACCCACTCAATCAAAGAGCAGTTATATTAACAAGATAATAACACAATATCATCTAACTAGCATGAATGTTCAAGAAAACAAGAAGAGAATATACTAAATTCAATTCTAAAAACTAACAGAGAATTTAATCTTAAATTCAATGGAAAAACAAGAACATTAAAAAATTTAAGCCTCATATTATTGTCTCTTAATAGATTCTACCTCTCATAGGCCCTTCTAACCATATGAACTGATGTAGCATCTAGCTATAATGTCCAGCTCCTCTCTGCCATGTTTACATCCACTTACTTGGATATAATTACAGCTTACTTCCCACTTGATGAGATGATTCTAACATCTCTATCTATCTTATCTTTTGTCACAACATTTGTGATAAAGGATTGACTTTTAGAAGTCATTGCTTCAATCCAAATGGATCAATGTGGTTAGAAGCATGGGAAGACTTATTATTATTCCATAATTATTGAATAATTTTAAGTTGCTGCAATTTTTCAGGTTTTTATCTCTAAGAGTTTGAGTCAAGGTTGGATAGAATTTTATATTCAAAAACTCATTTGAATAATCCCTTACTTTTAAAGAATCTTTCAGCATTTAACCTTATGTTGCAACTAAAAAAACTCTTAAAGAAAATAAGCCAACCTATCCCAAAAAAACAATAGAACCAACATTGATTCAATTCCAACATTTTTGTGACCCTCTAAATGCACATAAGCAACCTTCTTGACTCAAATTACACACAAACTTGATTCAAATATATGTAAATTATATATCAAATTGAAGCTCTCGAATTTAGGGATTTTTAGGAACCAACCGCATCTCAGTCAGAGGTCCCACGCGCCGTCATGCGGCCCTAGAAGGTCTCTGGATCAAAAAATCCTGAAAAATCAGAAAATTCCAGCGTTGGCAACTCTCAGCGGTAGTGTGTGACATACATGCGCCGATTTGCGGCTAGTCGCCGGCCCAAACGACTCCACGCGCCGTCTTCTCTCCGACAGTGCTTGCCACGTGCCAAACGGAGGTCCTAGTGGGCCCCACACACCACTTGTCAATTTTCCTCCTTTTTTTGGTCAACAGTCAACGAATGACTATTGACTTTGACCAATGTTGACTGTTGACTAGCCAACGTTGACCGTTGACCAGCCAACGTTGATCGTTGACCATCCAACGTTGACTGGTCACCCTTGACCCATCACTGCTGATGTGTCGATAAAGTATCTCGGTCGGTGTGGTTGGTCAACTGCTGACGTGGCCTCGTTGACGGACGCTGATGTGGCGACCTCTCATTGGTGCCATGTGGCATTGGTTAACCGATGCCATGGCGTTGATTGCCACGTCATCACTTCAACCTCCAGCCGGGTCAACCCGACCCGATTGGAGCTCCGACGGTCATCGCGACCCGCCAACTTCGGGAGGCCATATTTCCCTCATTTTAGCTCCATTTTTCGCATTCTTGGTGTCGTTGGAATCGTAGTTCAGCGAACTACAAATCCATGGCATTTATTTGATCATAAAACCTTTGTTTCATTGATCAAATCATGAGTGAAGTTGTGGCGGCGACTAATGACCCGTGAAATTCTTTCCTTTGTTTCTCCCTCATCCGAACTCTGTTTGATGCGTTCTATGCATCGTTGGAATAATCTCTTCAAGCTCTATACATCCATGTCCTTACTTTGGGCAGAAACACTGAGTTTCAAACACCTAATTTTTCTCGACGTTGTCAGCACGACGTAATTCGACCGGATGTGTGTCTGTGTTTTGAAAGGCTCTTCTAACCTTTGAGGGGTCAAGACTTTTCCGTTTTTAGTTCTACATAGGTTCCAAAAAACACAACTTTAAGAAATCGAAGATATGAGGAAGAGGACGAAGGAATATATACACACACTTATTATATGTATATATAAAACAACCAGAGGAGGAAACAATCAAGAACCTAGCATTTTATATGTGCGCACATTGAGCTCAAGTCGAATAACAAATCTGGGAAGCTAGAATCCGATGCACACACAGACATGCATATAACACAGCAAAGGCAGAAGCAAAATATATACATATATATACATGTTCACGTTTTGGAAAACATACTCCCAGATTCCCAAAAGTATTCACATATGAACCAGAGAACATGCATATCCAACGAAAATTTCAAGCAATAGAGGCTACGGATATAAAGCTTGAAAAAAAAACTACAGTAGCACAGCGGAAAATATGATGGAGAGATATAAACAAATTATATCATATTATTATTCACATAAAATAATCACAGCCTCAAGGATCAACCTGGCTCTGATACCAATGTAAGAAAAATATAACTAAAAGGAGATTAGGCACACCTGGACGAATCCATGTTCGGATCCGGGTCAAAGCTTCAATACTCCATACTTGTGCCCACACAATTATTAGACTACTAGAGCCTGATTGTGATTTGCACAGCAGATCACCAGAACCAGAAAGATGGTAAGAGAGAAGGGAATTGCCAGAAAACTCAATGGCGGGGTGAATTGCAATTGAGAAGGCACACCCTATTTATAGTGGTTTATGGAGGCCACTAATTAGGAAACATGTGCACTCCTTCTTGCCCTCCAAGACAGCAATTAATTGTCTCTCAATTAATTCCCTAATTATGGTGATTTGTTCCTCTTTTAACAAATCCATAATTATTACTGAATTATTCCCCAATATGTAATTAATGCTGATTTTTATTCTTATTTGATTAAGGTACTTATTTCCTAATCAAATAGTCCGGCCCATCAAGGGCGGACTTGGACCCAAAGTCCAAAACATTATTTTCCATATTTTTTCCAATTTGAATTTGTTTTTTTAATTTTGAATTCATTTTCTACTTCATAACCTTCCATATATAACACAAAATAAATAATGGTTATAGTGAATACATGTCATGTATGTCTAGGTGGAGTTCATGCAAGAATATATAATGCTAATAGTTAACGGTCAAATATACACATTGTCATGTATTGAGAGGCGGAATTCGTGAAAACAAGAACATCATAGTTATAATTATTAACTATAATGTTTTGAATGACAAATATCATTTAATTTCTCACAAATCAACAATCATGTAATACTTCCAAGTGATTTGTCTTCCAACTTTATATAAGCAAAAACAAATTCATAATGATTATAACAATTAACCATAACGTATGGATGAAAAAAATGACGTATCTTAAGAAACTATCATTATGAAACACTTTCAAGCGATTTGTCTTTATGTCTTCATCGTTGTCTTCTTCTATAATTCCAAAGAAGTGCTTCCATAGTTATCCCAGTGCCATTAGTCCTCACGGTATGCATTTTAGGGATGGAAGAATAATTAATTATTCGCTTGTCTTACATATGATATATTGTTTGTTAAGGTACTAATTATTAAATTAAGGTTTATTTTGGGTTACGAAAATATTTGTTTAGGCTGCGATCATAGTGAAACTATAGCGCCAAGGACAGAAAACGTATTACTTGATTGTTGAATGCTGTTAAGGATTAACATGGAAGTATTATCGCAAACATGAAAAAGCTAATGGATTCCAAAGCCTTTTCTTATATATTACCAGATTCAATCTTACACTGGACAAAGTCTCTTGCTCTCTCTCTCTCTCTCTCTCAATATATATATATGTATTCAACTATATCCAACTATGTGCACTGCTACAGAATCGTTGATACATGACGGTTATTTTTTTGCTGTATTAATAGTTTCAAATCATTAAATAAAGATGTGCACGTGTTATATATTCTTTGAGCACAATAGTTGTTACACCATGACGTGTAGTGAAAAAAGAGGTCAAACCTCAGATGAGCATATAGGATTTTTCCTTGTACGCTCAATTTAGACGGCTGAAACCTTATTGTGTGTTTTCCACCATCAGAAAAACCACATTAATAGCCAATAACCCTAATCATGAATTGGGCCTAAATCTGACTAACGGGTCACACTCTAGATATTTTAATTAATTACCTAATTAATAACTAATAATAAGTATAATATATATTAAAATATCTAACATTCTCCCACTTGGCCTATAACTAACATCAGTCTCCCTATTCAGATTAATTAGGGCTATGCTGCAAGAATCATGGTGATAAGTCCCCTTAAGTCGAGTATTATCTTCCACGTATTACATAGCAGCATCCTTACTTAATGGGTTAAAACTTTATGAATAAAACTCAAATGTTTATTTGGTTCCTTCTTGAATGTTTGTCAATCACGATAACTAGGTACCAATATGAGACAACAAACTCCAACTTGAATTTCATCATTTATCAATACCTTATTTAGATCACTCAATGTGATCCAAGTCACAAATAAGATATTTGATCCTTCAATGTCTCTAAATGCATGCCGTTCATTTAAGGATCTATACTTTATGTGTTTATGACCCATTGACTTTATGGTCACATAACACCCTTAATGGGTTTAAATTAATTTAAAACCACATGATGAAATTCTTTAACTGGAAATCTTATAACTTGCCTCCAAGAATGACTAGATTAAGCAATTCATGGTGGAACTAAGCAATCAGTGACTACTTAGCAATCTTGTACTCCTCCATAATGCAATTTGTTCAGTAAACGTAAAGATGCATAATATTGTTAACCATTTTATGTCTAACACATCATACTAAACCAAACAAATCTAATCATTCTCCTATATGTAAGGCATGAGACTTGATGTACATTTTATAGTGTACTTCATGACTTGCAGCTTTTCAATTATTATTCAAGCAAGAATATGCTTGGTAATCCTCCTAAAGTTTCCTTGCAATGACATTGCCAGTTTGTGTGCACATTCAAGCAAGCCTGCACCTATGAAATTGGATTATAAGGAATACAATGATATATATATATATATTAGAGACATGTGGAGAATCTAATTGTATTTTCATAACAACTACCATCTATCTCTAAATGTTCAAATACATGTGATTATAGGTTTCTTATGACATTCTCAAGCATTTTGAGAACAATTTCCTTATGTATTCTAAAAGAATACTACACTTAACCTAGTCCTATCACAAATTTAAACAATGATGATTTTGTTATGTATAACACCTTCTGTCAAAATTCACAAACAATGAGTAAATTATCATTTTGTTCAATATAGATGATTCAACTCTCACTAATCTAGTGATATAAATAGTACTATGATGCTTTCAACATTATCATGTATGTGATTGCATCATGACTCATTATTCACCACTAATGTGAGACATGCATGTGAAGACGGTTTCTCAATTTTGCTAACTAAATTCTCCTCATAGTTTATGTGACCTTTCTTTTAGTTCACACACATCTCTCCTTGTTACTATAATGGAAAGATGCTAATGGAAATTAGGGTCGATCTCATTGTTTATGCTCTAATCAGATTACTTGAAATACATGATGTATTGTTGGTAGCAATTGCCAAATTTAAATTGTCATTTGGTCTTAACCCAATCTGCTAATAGATTGAAGTTGTACAATAAGAGCACCATCTATCAATTTAGAATATCCCTTGCTTGTTTCGGGATCTTTTTCCTAATAATTGATAAAGTCCTTAATGTTGATACTTCTTATTTCAAACTTGACCAATTAAAAATTTCAGAACTTCATTATGTTTAACATTTACCTCAAGGAGAAGAGTATCATGTAAAACCAATGTTCTATCATGATTAGAGGTTACAATCTGTTATGTGTAATCATCCTGAATGAGTTTGATCACTCCCACTAATCATACCATTTCTTAATAATTTGACATTTCAAAATTACTACACACCTTCTAAAATGGAAAGGATAGTTCAATAGAATTCCCAAGATCTTTCTGCATCTTCACCAAAATATGCAGTCTTGATCTCTGGGATGTTTTCCATACACACTCTTTCATTTATAAGACAATTCTATATAAACTGAGTTTCAAACTTTCAGATTTTAAAAGGGTTTAAACATAATTTTGTTGGAAACTCATCTAAGATATATAGTTATCTTGAGTGCATTCTTTAAGAGGAAAACATATAGGCTAAATTACTATCCTTAACTATGTACCCATCATGCCATCCATCTCTTCTAATTGACTTCACTAATTTAATCTAGTTAAACAGATTAAATTACAACTTCTACTTTATATTCTCTAAAAGTGTCAAAAGACACTACTTAATTATAAAGCAAAAGCTGTTCAAGTATTAGAAGAGTCAATTAAATCACGATGAACTATTTCATCTATTAGAATAAAACCAATGGCAAGTGTATATCCACTACTGCCTCCAATCAAGCCACTAATCATAGACAAATTAAACTTGATATGTATGTTAGAGCAAGCGTTTCACCCAAGAGGGGGTTGAATTGGGTGATACTAAAATTTCGTTGCAAATAAAAACTTGACGGTGAATATAAAGCAATAAAGAGTAAGGAGAAGTATCACCGAAGTGTACACCGAGAGTTATACTAGTTCGACCACAACCACTTTGACCTATGTCCAGTCCTCAGAGCTTCTTTGAGAGTTTCACTATAACTTCCAAGATTCAGTGGGTTCTTGGGACCTCAGTACAAGCAAGTTCATTCGTCTGGACACTCGCTCCCCCTTACAAGTTGTAATCTAATCCTAACTCAAGGTTCCACAATCTTAAGTTACCTCAATAACAAATATTGAGTTTGAATGAAATATCTCTCTCACAGAGTGAATAAGAATCACTGAAGCATAGAATTACAAGTATAATGTAAAACAAAGTAAAGAACTTGGTAATACATTCGTGTGTATGTTCTTGTTGTTTTCTCTGTTTGGATGTTCCCATATATATATAGATACGTTGGTAATGATTGTTGGAACATATTTCTTCATGCCCGTTGGAGCGTGCGCAACCACTGTTGACTTTTCCAGTAATTTGAAAGACATACGTTTGCGGTAGGTGGTGGTAGGTGGCATTTGAACGTTGCTTTTGACTTTCCTTATTTGGTAAGATCTCTTCATTGTTTATCTGTGGATATGCTAAGAATACTAATACAATGAAAGGTTAATCATATAGGAAACAAATCAGTGAACATTGGAATGATTTATAAATTTTTGGACTTGCATACTCGAGTATTCATTTAAGTTTACTTGAGTACATACTCGAGTATCATCGGGAAAACTTTCATAAACTGCAAGTCAATAAGCAACCATAACATTACTCGGGTAGTGCATGAAGTAAACAAAATTTCAACCTTTGGAAATACATGTTTACTTGGGTACTTACTCGGGTATTACACACTTTTCTTCATTAGTTACTCGAGTACAAACTCAAGTAAACCTTCAAATAAGCTTTAGGTTACTTGATGCTTCACTCCAGTAATGTTGGCAGGATTTCAAGGCCGAGAGCACTTCAAGTTTGATTACCTTATTACTCAAGTCCTTACTCGAGTAAACATAAATTTTCTGCATAGCTTACTCAGGTAGTGACTTGAAGTTCTCTTCCAATTAACTCTGTATACTCGAGTAGTGACTTGAAGTTTTTCTTCTAAGTAATTCTGCATACTCAAGTAGTAATTGGAAGTGAAGGGTGAGAAAAACATTTCATGTTATTCGAGTACTACCTTCAAGTTTTGCTTACCACAGTGGGTTACTCGAGTAGCTCCTTGAGTAACGTTGGTAGGGTTTAAAATGCCGAGAGCAACACATTTCTTGAAACAGAGTAACTGGAGTACAGACTCGAGTATCATTGGTAGGCCGAGAGCAACTGGAAGTTTTTTACATGGTTACTCGAGTACTTACTTGAGTAACGTTGGCAGGCCGAGAGCAACTCCAAGTGAATTCCTTGGTTACTCGAGTAGCTACTCGAGTAACGTTGGCTGGCCGAGAGCAACAAGAAAACATTTACCTTATTACTCGAGTGCTTACTCGAGTAACGTTGGCAGGATACTTGAAGGTTGTCCTGGTTACTTCAAGTTTCTGTCTCATTACTCGAGTACGTACTTGAGTAACCCTTTAGAAAATTTGCCAACAATGAAGTTTCTCAGCTTTTTCTCTTGGCCTTTCTTCATTACTCCAATGCTTACTTCAAGAGATGATTTTTCTTGTTATTACTTTGTTCAAACTTATTTGTTTATTAAATCTTTTTCATGCCATTCTTTGTTATCATCAAAACATGAGATCTAACAATGTCTATTGCTTTATGGCTTTAGGGTTGGTAGCTTGATATCCCTTATTTAAAGTCTCATGCTTTTCTAAAAGGGAGCAAAACTTATATAAACATATTTACAATGAATACTTAATGTCCATGCATGTATTCATGAAAATGAGTAATAAATCATGAGATAATAAACAGAAGATCTTTTCCACCAAGATTAATAGAGACATCTTGCCCTATGATGGAGAATCACTTAATAGTAAAAAAAAATGCAACAACATTTATGAGAATTTCTAAATATGTCCCTCAGCCTATCAACAAACATTGACTTTGTTCCATTCTTTATGTATTTATAATAACTAGCTTTTAACTGAGATTACTTTATTGAGACAATAATGTTATCCCATTTCTCATGCTAGCGTTATAAATACTAGAGCTTTTCTTAATGTCAATTTTGTCCTAATGGCAGAAGTTCTCCTTATAGGCTTAATTGTCTCTAGTAAATTATATCAAACTAAATAATTGAACAGATAACAATCATGCTACAAAGTCAAAATTAAATTATGCTTACAAAATTACTATAAGAGGCAAGCAACCATCGCATATAGGTGTATGTTTACCAATGTAAATCATACAATTATAAATGCCTATAACTAAAGTCTACCTGTGGGCAAAGACATTAGCATAGCATGAATTTATCTCAAATTGGTGAAACTAGAATGCAGTTATATCCCCTAATACCTGTGGGCTACTTAGAAAATATAATGTTGTTCCATTCCACTCTAATTAAAACTATGATTATAATTATCTACCTGTGGGCAAAGATTAATTATAACCATACATTTAATTACAATTGATGTCTTTAAATCTTTGAGTGATGTATTTTGTTCTTGAGAACAAAATAGAGTGTATGTGCCTAGTGAGGATGCTGTGGCTACTCCTCGATTCTACATACTCATCACAAAGGCATCACATCATTGTGTATACTAATTGTACATATGAACATAATTTGATATGGTAAAACCTTATGTGATTGCCTATGCATACAATATGTGTATAAGGATGCTGTAGCTATTCCTTAAACAAAATATGTATACTAATCACTAATATTAAATATATACAATTTAAATACCATATATGTATACACAATGTCAATGGGAATTTTAATTAATTAATTCAATCAACTTTTGAAGATTAATATTTTAAAATCCATATATGATTATTTATGCATGTTGTAAGAGGGCGTTGTAGCTACCACTCGAGCATGCAAGTTAATTATAAATATCAATATGTGCACTTAAATTATGTATATGCATAGCTTTATGGAGGACTTAACCAATTAATTTAATCAACATAAGTGACTAAATACTATCCTCCCACTTTGATTAAGTTAATATTACCCATTAAATAGAGTTGATATTTTAAAACATAAAAGTGATTATCTATACATACAACAGGGGATGTTGTGGCTAAGCCTCTAGATGCATGTTAATCACAAATACCAACCTTGTGCATTTAAATTCTAAATATGCAAAAATCTTTAATGAGAATTTATTTAATAGATTGATTTAATCAACAAAATGTGACTAAATAATCAAGAAAAAAAAATTCTCCCACTATTTTGTGCATCCAAATTAAATCTAATATATGCACTTCTTGATGGAGGGATTAATTAATTAATTTGCTCAACAAGGTCCCTAGATAATTAATTAGAAACCCTCCCACTGTTTTATGTATCCAAAAAATTGTTTAAAGAATTAATTTTGGCATATTTCAATTTAAATTAAGTTTTGCAAAAATTAGAATAGTTAGATAATTGCCCAAAAGGAATTATCAAAATATTTAGGCAATTAAGTAACATGTCAAAATGATTTTTGCAAATTTTCCAGAATATGAAAAATGCCAAAGTTAACCCCTTTTCTTAATTTAAACAATTAGATGTGACATTATCAAAAATATACATAAAACATAAGCTAATTTAATAAACAATGAGCAAAAGGTTTACTTAATCCAAAATTCATTTCTGAAAATTAAAAGTTCTATGGTCCAGGTGTTTAAAACGTAACTAGGCCCATAAATGTTGCGAAAAATGCCACTGTTACAAAAAATTAACATGAAAAACTCATAGTATAAATATCCTCAATTATTTAAGAATCCAAAATGTGGTCCAAATAATTAAAAGAAACAAAATTCTTTGCAAGCCCAGAAGCTTCAGCCCAGAACTTAGAAGGAAAAAAAATTTTATTGTAAAAAAAATAAGAGCCCAATTCGCAAAAAAAAAAAAAATCAATGTCGGCCTAGAATCTATATCGGCCCAGAAGCACGCATCAGCCCACCTAGCGGATAAGTGAAATGCAGTGTTTTACTGTGGTCCAAAATGACGTCGTTTGGCTAGGGAAAGAGGAGCCATCCCTAATAACTCGAAACGACAACTTTTTGACTGAGTTAAAACGACATCGTTTTGGTCATCTCCCTCACCCGGTTCCAAAATCCTACCCGACCCGCCAGCCCGAGATCGACCCGATGAGCTGCCACGACCCGTGATCTCAGGTGATCCTTTCAGGCGATCAGAGAGCTCTGAAGACGATGATTCTGATGACTATGATCTTCTGAAAAGTGTCCCTGAACATAATATTCGTACATCCTCACAGAAACAACACAAAATAATTCTGAATCAAAATCCAAAACAAAACTCTCTTGGTTTTGACGGCGAAGACAAAAATTAGCAAAACAACTCGGAGATCGTTAGTGAAGCAAAATGAGAGCAATAGTTTTGTAAGCAACCACAAAATCAGAAAAGAACAATCATAATTTTGAATATATATATATATGCAATATTCCGGCCCTTTTTGCGATTTCCGATGAAGAAAGACGGTATCCTTGAAGAACAAATACATTCTTCACGCGTTGAATAGGCCGAAAATCAAGCATACAAAATTCGCGATCAAGGCAGATTATCATCAATTACATAATGAAATCAAGAAAGGCAAATCAAAGACATACTAGGATTGATTGAAACACAGACCATCTTATATCGAAAACCATCCAGAATTGAAATGAGATAATTAAATCGATCAAAGTCATAACAGTCGATAAGCAGAAATAACAAAATGCATCAACCCAAAAGGATTATATAAATTATTCGAATAATGGAATAAGGAAAGCAGACTCGGATCCCTAAAAAACCAAGACGATGATGATTTCTTAGATAAAATTAATTATCCTCACATTCCGTTAATCCGAAAAGCACATAGGCAATTTAATATAATAAATTTGAAACTCAGATGAATTAACTTTTAGCAATAATGTAATTCATCCAGTTAAGAAATATGATCTCCAATCTAAGTTATGGAACCCGTGTAAAATTACATTGGTAAATTCAATTCAATTTCATGCTTAGATCATCCCCGATCAAAGAGCACGCTCTGATACCACATGTAGGACAAAACTCATGAATTCCCAAATAAATCAGAAATCATAGTACATGAATTTTCCTATATCAATAGCGGAAGACTTATAAGAATTACCTCTCGCCATTGCCCAGCTTTGATTGAAAAGAGAATTCATGAATCGTGATGAAAGAGAGCTGCAAAAGAATTGAAGATAGGATATGATTGTTAGGTCTCTTTCTGACTGGCTATGGGGCACAGCGATGGCAACTGGGTTAAGAGCTGTCGCCATTCAGGGAACCTCAGATGAGTAGAAAGGGTTTTTCCTTGTACGCTTAATTTAGACGGCTGAAACCTTATTGTGTGTTTTCCACCATCAGAAAAACCACATTAATAGCCAATAACCCTAATCATGAATTGGGCCTAAATCTAACTAATGGGCCACACTCTGGATATTTTAATTCATTACCTAATTAATAACTAATAATAATTATAATATATATTAAAATATCTAACAGAAAGTCATGTATATCTAGGTAATATAGCCCACCAAGTTCATTCGCAATGCCAATCGTCGTCCTAGTGAGTAGATCCTGAAAAGTACAACAATTAGAAAAGAAATCAGCATGGCAACTTTCATCAAGGGCTGACTGACTAACAAATAACACATTGCATTTTAGTTTGGGGACATGTAAAACATTCTAGAGGGAGAGAGTAGGAGAGACTTTAACACTTCCAAAACCAATAGCAGTAATTTCTAAACAACTTTAACTATCATCATTATCATTGTTGGTGTATAGGATATGAACAAGTATCATCAGACGTATGGTCAGAAGCTCCTGAGTCTACAATCCAACACTTTCCTTTACTAATACCCTTGATAGTAGATAGAGCCTTAAAGAAGTTACCTTGTTTTACTATCGTAGAAGTGGGCTGCCTCTGAGAAGGTTGAAGTTCAAATAGTAGTTCAAGAATTTTATCAAATTTGCCACCTTTTGCGAATGTGAAAGGAACATTGGCATCTTCTGCTTTAAAGGTTTCTGCAATGTATCCACAACCATGATGCTTCTTTGGTGTCCAGTCAGCTAATTTGCCATGAATATCCCGGCAAGTGTCTTTAGTATTTGTCACTTTTTGGGAATGAGGAAGGAACATCTGCATCCTCTTCATTGGAAATTTCTGCAATGTATCTATGGCCATGATGGTTCTTTGATTTCTAGTCGGTTGGTTTGCCATAAATTTCCCAACAAGTGTCTTTAGTATGTCCTACTTTTTTAAAGTGGTCACAGGTAGGGTGAGTCTTATTAGGATGAGTTTCAGAAGATCGAACAACAAGGGCAGAAGGTTCTGGTGCAATAATTTGAGGCACCGAATCTGATTTCAACATGACCTAATAGGTGCCGAGAATCAGGGCCTAGAATCAAGGGATTACAGTATGGTATATTTACAAAATTTAAAAAGACAAATCAGATCCTATGATCTTGGCTAATTAGTTTCCTAATATTTCGGCCCTAATATATCGGGATCTCCAACAGTTTTTGATGTAGGGAAAGAAAGGGGTGTGGAACTGTAAGTACCATGTTGCCTATCATTATGATGAGCAGTGAAACTGTTGATAGAAATCTTTCCTTGATATATGATCCATTAATAATTATTGTTTGAAAGAAATATAAATTTGGTCAACAAAATTGATTGAAATCTTACCTTTAGGATCAAAACAAATTGCTTAAGATGCTCCTATGTTTAAGATTGACGGGAGAATTTTCTCATATGCTTACTAAAAATTTTAGACTTGAATTAATTATCTCTTCTACAGTACTGATAATTTCCTTGTTAAAATATTGCCTTTTTCTTTTTTTAGGTGCTTGTGGTTCAGGACAGATATGGTAGATTCAGCGGAATAGGACTGCGGAAGTTGCCCACTGGAGCTGTTAACGAAGTGAGCGCTTCTATTAAGTAATATATATATATATATTGATCAATAATCAAAATTCTGAACTGAATCTTATAAACTATATCATTTTACATGGTGAAGACATATATACTGCTGCAACTAGAGAAGTCAGAGAAGAAACAGGGGTAATTAAGCAGAATCAATTATATGTATTGCCTTTTGTATTCCTGCCTTTTGTAGCCTTGCATTCATAGTGTAAAACTAATGCTTATTTATTTATTTTCTGATAGACACAGATATTTCTTTAATTTTATAATATACAAAAACTGCGTTTCAAAGCTGAAGTAATATCTTTAAATAGTAAGGGGGCATTTTTGCCCTGAAAGTTTTCACTGAGGGGCAATTTTATTCTGAAAGGTTTTTAAAGGGCAATTTTGTCCTGAAAGTATAAACAATAGAACAATTTTACCCTGGCTGTTATTCCCATTAATTTTGATAGTTAGATGACCAAATAAGCTAATTTGACAATCTACATATCATCTATATCATTTTTGTTAATGTGCAAATTTGTATTGAAAGTCCATGTGTCATCTATCTATCTTTTTTTCAAAGTTAGATTTAAAACTTCTTTACACCTTAACAAAAATGATATGTGGATGACATGTGAATTGTCATTTCAATATATTTGATTAACTAACGGTCAAAATTAATTAAGATAATATTCATAGTAAAATTGCTCCTTTTTTTTTACACTTTTGGGGCAAAATTGCCTCTCAAAAAATTTCCAACACAAAATTGCCCCTTAATGAAAACTTTCAGGATAAAAATGCCCTTTAACCCTATATCTTAAAAGTTGGACGAGATATAGATAATTCAAAGAACGTCTTAGAGCTTATTTGGCACATGGAAGAGGTGGGAAAGGAAGGGAATATGAGCAAGTTCCCTTATTTGGAACACAATTTTGGCTCAATCTTCTCGGAACTCAAGTTCCCAAGTCCACCAATGTTTCTTTAAAGGTTGGAAGATGAGATCGCACCAAAATTGATGGGAACCTAAGTTCCTTAATGGGAAGGAAGATCCAAAAGACAAACATGCCCCTGAAAAATTTAAATTAAAAGGCGGGAATCCTGAAAATTAAAATATGGTCAAACATAATTTGCTTATAATATTCAAATTTGCTATCGAATTTACTTATCATATTCCAATTTGCTTAGCAAATTCGAATGTGATAACCAAATTTTGGGATTCGCACATTTTAATTCAAATTTTCAGGATTTTTGACTTGTAAATTCGAATTTCATCAATAAATTTGAATTTTTTTTAATAAATTTGAATTTCATTCTATAGAAAAATAATTTCAATTTCATTAGTTAATAAAATAATTTTTTTTATTTATTTAAATTATAATTTATATTTTAATCATTTTATTTAAATTTTAAATTATTGTACTACTAATTATTTTATGTATGAATTGAAATATAAATTTAATTAATATATAATTATTAATTTATTTTGAGGGTAAAATGTGTATTTCTCTTTTTTATTTCCCAAGCTCCACCTCAATTTTCTTTATACCAAACAACTCATCTTTCCTCAGCTCCATCTTCCATCACCCCTTACAATTTCCTTTCCCTTTAAGTTCCTTTCCCTTCTCAAAATTTCCTCATACCGAACGGGCCCTTGGTATTTCACAGTTGTGGAACATATTGGCAATTAGGGCTCACTTGGACAACAATATTCTAATGATGTTTGGTACTATACAATTATTTTCTAGTATTTACTTTAAATAATTTATTTAATTTTATTTTTTATTCTACATTTTATACATGTTCTCATGACGTGGAGTAGCATATCAAAAATTGTTGGAATGTTAGAATAATTAATCAGCAATATTAGGCAAAAAAGAATCATCAGCAGTAAAAACATTATTCAAGTAAAAAGATAAGAAAGTAACATTGGAACTTTAAAACTTTAAGTCAGTTATGTTCTGTACAACAATGTGGCTATTCACTACATCTAGTAGCTTCCCTCTTTTCAAACAAAAAGATTTTTTGAATCAGTTTGGAATATTCAGGTACTAGTATCTTTCATGAGCTAGTCCTTATCACCAATCTGTAGAGCAAATGCTTCGGGTGTTGGAAAAATGAATTTTGTTGTAACACTTTTAAATGTGTGTTTTTTTATACATAAATGGCCAAGCTAACTTGGATAGTTCATACAACTAAACACATTACACATCAAAAGATTGTATATAGTCATTCCGCATGATGGGAATACAACCAAAATGGGGGACCGGTAAGATGACCAGATGTTGAACTAAGTTCTGAACGTCCCTTGCCAAGTAATTAGCACACCGGATTGCATCCCTTGGTGCATAGCGAAGTTCAACGTCCCATTCCGAGTAAAGCAAATCCTGAACTGTATTAATCTCAAACTGGAGTGGATGCTGTAGACCAGTATCCTGCATAACCAAATGGTACGTCTCGAGAGAATCTGTGTAAGCAACAACTCTCTGAAATCCATATTGTGTGCATAGTTGGAGGCCGTGAGATGAGACCTGAAGCTCAGTAGTAGTCGGTAGAACAAATCCAAGTCTACTTTGGAAGTCGAGAACCCACCTACCTCTATGATCTTGAACAAGACCTCCGCATGTTGCATTACGGTGAACATCAACTGAGCCATTTGTATCTAGACGAACATATCCTTCTAAATGTGTTTTAATCAATAACTATTGGTACCCATAAAATTTTAGTTTTATGACAGAATTACGACGGAAACACAATTACCGACAGAATACGTTCCGTCTCTAAAATGTACGTGGCAAATTGATTTAGTGACGGAATTATTCCGTCGGTAATTTCACAAAATTACCGACAGAATTTTTCAATGGAATATTGCCAACGGATTACCCATGGAAAAATTCCATCGGAACTTACTGATGAATTTCCAACGACAAATTTTCCGTTGGTAATTTCCGACGGAACTTTTCCCTCTAAAAATTACTGACGAAATTTTTTCATGGGTAATTTGTTGGTAATTTAACATTTTTTTAAAAAAATCCACGTGACGTCCTTAAGAAAGGCCACATGGACATCACCGGAGGCCCCTACCGCTTGTCCAGCATCCGACCCCTGGGTGGGAGCCACATGCCCCTCTAATATTATGCCATGTGTCTTTATGAGATAATTGTTGTGTTTTGTGACAAAGGTGGGATTCAAACCTTAGACCTCTGGTGTGTGTTCTAATGCCTTTACCAGTTGAGCTGCTTTGACCTTGCGTTATTTTTTCACATAATAATATATATATAATGTAATAATTAGAAAGAAAATATAATATTAAGATAAATATATGTAATATTAAATATATAATATATAATTGTATATTTCGTTTTTTATAATTTAAAATTAAAAAAATTTTAATTTCTTATTTCATTTAAATATTTAATATTAATATAAATGTATATGATATTACATATATATTTTTATATAATTATATATTTCATTTTTTATAATATAAAATTAAAAAAAATTAATTTCTTATTTCATTTAAATATTTAATATTAATAATATTATATATATTTAATATATTACATTAAATATTAATTTTATGATATTTGAATATTTTTATTTTTTATAGATTCTTTTTATTTTTATTAATTTATTATATAAATTAAAATATAATAAAAAATTTATTAATTTTACCTACGTATTACCCACGAAATTCCATCGGTAATTTTAGTTTTAAAATTATCTAATGAATTCCATGGGTAATTCGTCGGTAATTATCGACAGAAAAAATTCTTTAGCTAATATGTTGGTACTTACCGACGGAAGTTTTTGCGTCTTTAATGTATTGGTAATTACAGACGGAACTTTTTTCCTTCGGTAATTTCATTAGAAATTTTTTTCCTAATGGAATTTGCCGACAGAATTTTTCTATTGAAAATCCGTTAGTAATTTTTCCGACGGTAATACGTCAGAAATTACATACAGAAATAATTCCGTAGGTAATTCCGTCAGTAATAACATGTTTTTTTATAGTATTTCTACCACATTGTCATCGATTTCAAATGTATGTGTTGTCAACTTATACACATTATTTAGTGTGTTTTCTTGAGTAATGAAGTATGAAAGCTTATGTTCAATGTACATGTAATTTATGAGTTTCCATTTATGCACACTTTTAGCCATCCAAGTATTTTCTTAACAATAAATTTTTTTCGTAATATTTAGAGGAAGAAAATGTCCAAATGAGCAATTCTCCAAATTGATTAATCATTACTTGACACTTGTAATTGTTATTTTACTTTTTGTTGTAACACCCCAAATTTTATTCACCAAAATGCATTGTAATTATTTGAAATATTCAATGAAGTAGAATGGTGAATATTCAAGACCATAGGAATTAAATATTGAAAAATTGAAATGTGATTATGCTGTCAGTGAAATTTTTTGTGAGGAAGTGATTTTGTCATGTGGTTTTTGAAGACCAAATGATGTCTAACAATTGTGAAATTTTTCCAAAATGAAAGTGGACATCTTAAGCTTTAATTTGATAGGTCATATGAATCATTTGAGACTATATACAAAGACTTAAATTATGGGAATTTTGTACTACCAATGGGCTAAAGGCTATATTTTTTCTTGAAATTAAACTCAATAAGGGTTTTATAGCCTTTAGAATCACTCCAATTTGATGTCTACAAATAAAGTTGTGATTTTTCAAAGTTTGGGCAGAAAATCTGCTAGAATTGCCAATTAATCCAAAAATGAAAAAAAATATGATGGCAATCTTGTAATTATGAGATAATTGAAGAAAAGCAATTTGGACTAATTGAAGGACCCTCCTAAATGTAAATATGGGCTAAATAGGAGGGAAATATTAGTTCAATTTCAATTGAACATTATGTTATAACTTGTGTCAAGATAAGGTCAAAGACCTTTGTGTCATAAAATCTAATATTCTTGTAATAATTAAATAAGGGAAATAGGAGATATTTATGAACATTTTCCTTCACCTTTCCTTCAATTTCCATCAGCCCTCTATGAACAAGAGAGAGAGAGAGAGAGTGAGAGCTTGAAATCTAGAGAGAAGGAGGAAGAAATTCACAAGGTAAGCTTGATATCTCTTGTGATTTGGCTTCTAATTTGTATAATCCTTGTCCTAAGTTTCGCTTCTCCGTGATTTGGTGGGTTTAGCAAGCAAAATTTCAAGGTTTAGGGGGAGGAATTTCGCCTAGAGAGAGAAAGAAGGAGAAAACCTAAGGTGACTTCAAAGCCTTTGAATCCTTATTGCTATTGACATTGTTGTTGGATTTGTTGATGGATTTGTAGTTGATTTGCCTTGATTTGTAAATTTGGGAAGTGTTAACTCTAAGGGCTTATGTTGCCCAAATTTCCTCAAATCTTAGGTATTAAGTGTTTAAATGGTTAATCAAGTAATTATGAGTAGAAAGGAATAGGGATTTGAAGTTAAAAATCAAAGATTTTATTTTCCCCTTTTATGATTTAACTTTCAGCCAGAGCTGATTGGAGGGATTAGAGTTGGATTTTCAATAATATGATGATTCCAGTGTGTTCAGGAGGGAAAATTAGGTGGGGTCAGTGTTGAATACTTTTTCAGAAAAACCCCTACAAGAGAAATTGTAAAAATAGCCTTGAAACCCTAATTAGGGGTTGCCAAGGGCAAAATTATCATTTGGTAGTGATTTTGCAAAAATTGAGGCCTAAAATCAAGAGGTAATCTCATAAACTTGATCCTCTTGTGCTAGAAGACGTTGTTGTGGTTGTTGTTGTTGAATTTGGCTTGGTTTTACCTTGTTTTGTGAAAATGGTTCATCAACTATGGAAATGTTATGCTACCAAAATTTCTATGGATTATGTTTGTTTAGTATTTAAGTAGTTAATCTTGTGATTAGAAGTGAAAAAGAAGTACTTAATCAAGAGAAATCAATAAAAAAACACAACCATCCCTTTTAGGTTGCATGTTTCGGCCAAGCACAGAACTAAGGGAAGGAGCTAGAATTTAATAATTTTAAGGTTCCATTGCATTTAGAAGAGAAAATTGTACGGGAATATAGGTGTTCATGAATTTTTGATGTTTGGAAGTAAATCTGGAATTTATGGAAACATAAAGTAAATGTTGTTTGATTTGTTTCACTGGAAGCATTCTGATTATGAAATGAATTTCATAGATCAAACTTAGTCCAAATGTTATGAAACTTTCCAGGATAAAAGTAGAGATGTAGAGTTTCATTTGATATGTAGATCATAATTTTTGGACTAGTGTATTAAAAGATATGGATTTTTGAAGTTGTGCCCTATTTCTGGAAGGAAATATGGAACAGGGGAAGTTTGACGAATTTCTGGGAAAAGTATGATGACTGTGATCAGACTAAGTATTTGTATAAAAAATTAAATTTAAAAAGATTCACATTGGCTTTAGAAATCAGTCAATTTGGAATTTCCTAGAATTAATTATGATTTGCCAAAGTCGACTGAAAATTTACCAGTTTTCTGGAAAACTGTGAAACTGTACTGTGCAGAAATTGCTGAAACTGTGATAGATATCCAAAAAACTATAATTAAAGGTAGTAATAGTTCATGTAATAACCAGTTACTTGTAACTTTCATTTCTAGGAATTTGAATAGCCCGAGTCGGAACCAAGATTTTGAACGGACATGAAGAGCAGGAAAGGGTAATTCCAGGTAGTAACTCTTCCTCTCATACATTATGTGAGTGTTTTATATGCCTTGTGTTATTTTTATGTTGCATTACAAGGTGTATGGCATCTTTATATGTCGTATTTTATATGATTGATTGCATGTTACTATTAAGATTCTTTTGAATCTTACCCTTTCCATGAATATATAAAGTTTTTAGCAGTAGGCAATGGCTCATGGGGCAAAAGTGTACTTACGTGCAATTGATGGTTCTGGTGTAGATCAATCAAGACAATTGGTTATTTGAAAACCTTTTTATTATTTTGAGGTCTGTAACTATTTTGAATACACCCTGTTAGGATTTTTGTAATATAATTTGGAGCATTTTATTAGTGTTTCAATGCTATTCTTGTGTGTCCGCAAACTGTGCAATTGCTACTCTGAATAATATCGATGTTAAGTGGTTTGTAAGGCTTGGCTTTAGACCATGATTTTTCCATTGCTATGATAATAATTAACGGGAACATGTAAACAACCATCATGTATATGGTAATGATTGCAATATTGCATGATATATAACGCCTCATTCTACATCCGTTATCTATTTAGTAACATATATAACAGTTTGTATATAAGAACTGTGACTTTTAATAAAATTTAATAATGGTCCCATATAGACAATAGTTATGTATTAAATAATTAGAACACTACTTCTGAGAGCACTTTTAACATTCATTTTTAGGCCCTTTCTACGTTCCTTTTCAGGAGGACGCTTATGTGAGTGATGTAGTTTTAAGGGATCAACATTCGTTAAAAAAGTGATGTTGTAAGAGGCTTCCCTTTTTTAAAGTAGACG
This sequence comes from Inga laurina, assembly GCA_963855925.1. Taxonomy (NCBI): domain Eukaryota; kingdom Viridiplantae; phylum Streptophyta; class Magnoliopsida; order Fabales; family Fabaceae; genus Inga; species Inga laurina. The sequence goes on along the minus strand of OY979704.1, from coordinate 64,551,315 downwards.
CCGTAAGTCTGTAACAAAAAAGGGACGCTGTAAGTGACTTATGACATCTATTTTTTAATGGACGTTGAAAGGTTTTTTTTTTGTTTATATTTCGCACTACCCATCAATTAAACCCTATAGAAACATCATCAAACAATTCTTCATAAACAAAAATGTCTTTAAAAATAGTAAGGGAATATCCAGCACTAGCTAATTAAAGTGTTAACTTCCACTAATACTATGTGCAATAATCACCACAAAGTGTCAAAAAATCAGACCGGAAGTTGAGCCAGAAAGGTTAACTAATATACAACTAAGATAAAAATAAACTTTACACATCTATATGCAATATTTTAAAAATTAGACTGGAAGTTGAATCAGAAAGGTTAATGGTTTATGGTTCAAACGGTCGGATTGGTTGGGCTGCCTGGTTGAACTGGTGATATAATAATTAAATAAAAAATTAATAAAAAATAATTGTATGAATATATAATAATATATGAGTATATGAGAAATAAATATATAATAAGGTTATGTTTTGCCAACCTACATCTAATTATCAATGTGATAATAGCATAATAAAAGAAAATTAAAGTGGCTATAAAGTTTATAAACTATTGATAGTATTTTTTTTTAATTTTATTTATTATAATAAATATTTAATAAATTTCCCTAAATTTTATTTATTATAATAAATGATCAATAACTTTTGCTAAAAAAGTCAACAATTATGGTTGAAATTGCAGTGGAAAAATAGGCTAGGGTCCTACAAGTCTTGCTCAAAAAATAAAAAAAGTGTAAAATGCTAAAATGAAAGAAAAGATCACAATTGATTTCCCTGTGCTTTATATTTTTGAGGTCCAGCAGTACCTTTGCAGCTTTCAATAAACAAATTACAACCTCTCTTTTATCTGTGTTTTGGCTAGTGTTTCTTATTATACGATGGGTTATAGTTGTTAGATCCCATATGTTTTGATTGTAACAAAGATTGGATCAATGATATAAAAGAATTTGATAACAAAAAAATGAATTTTGAACAAAGTAGCAAAGTATTACTTGGAGTAAACACTGGAGTGATGAACCATTTCTTTGAAGGCTTACTTGAGTAGCCACTTGGGTAAGAGAAGCAATTACTCGAGTGGCCACTCGAGTAACAAAGGAAAATTTCATCCAGTGGAGCACTGCCAAATTTTAAACAAAGTTATTTGAGGGAGTACTCGAGTAATATGCAAAGTTATATAGACCATTACTTGAGTAGCCACTCAAGTAACATGATTTTCAAATGCATCACTTGAGTAGCCACTCGAGTAACAAGGTCAAAAATTTTCCAATAGCTCTCGGGCAAGAAATACAACACTTTACTCGAGGGACCACCCGAGTAATCTGCGGAGTTATTTGAGGCATTACTTGAGTAGCCACTCAAGTAATCAGAAAGCAAACTCTCGGCCAAGAATTTGATGCAATTACTCGAGAGAGTAATCGAGTAATATGACATGTTATTTGAAATCCACTCGAGGGACCACTCGAGTAAGATGCGAAGAAAATTGAAGGCCACTCGAGTAACTATATTACCACTGTCAGCACCCGAGTAACTAGTGAAGGTAAAGACAAGGCCAGGACATTTCAAATCATAATGTCAAGAGCTGATTCAGAAGAATAAAGAAAAGAGAAAAGGAAAATTCTACAACAAGAAGAAAGCCTTTGTATATGCCATATGGGGAGATAGTTCTTCTGACGAAGAAAGTGATGAAGAGGAAGTAGCCAATATATGTCTAGTTGCTCAAGAGAAAAAAGAAGAAGAGGTAACTGATTCTGATCCTACCTATGATAAACTACTTTCTGAATATAATGCTTTACATTCTGAATTCATCAAAGTAGTCAAAGAACTAGTTGTTTTCAAAAAGAAAAATAAAGCTCTTGAAGTAGAACTTAAAGAGAATTTTGAAAAGGATTGTGAAAATTGTACTTCTTTGAAAAAGGAAAACACTGATCTTACTAAATCTCTTGAAAAGTTCACTAAAGGAAGTGAAATGCTAAATGTAATTTTAAAAGCTCAACAATTTGTGAATGATCAATCTGGAATTGGATATGATCCAAAATCAGACAGAAGGAAAGGAAGAAAGAAACCTAGAGGAAAATCATACTTGAATTATTTTCAACATACATCAAATCCTTTTGCACACTGCAGTTATTATAATAGAAAAGGTCATTATACTTCATCATGCATTCATAAGAAGAAAGGAACGACTGGAACCTACAAATGGGTACTTAAAGGTTCATATGTTCCGAAAATCTCTTGTACTAACCCAAAAGGACCCAAAAAGAAGTGGGTACGTAAGATTTAATCGTATTTGATTGCAGATATGTCTTAAAGCATCCAAAAACAACAAGTGGTACATAGACAGTGGATGCTCTAGTCATATGACCGGAGATTTTGAAAGTTTTACCACATTGCAACCTAAGGAAGGTGGAAAGGTAAAATTTGGAGGAAATCAATCCAGAAAGATAGCAGGAATTGGTGAAATCAAAAACGACAAAGGAATACAAGTCAAAGATGTATATTATGTTGAAGGCTTGTGTCATAATTTGCTGAGCGTAAGTCAAAGTGTAGATAAAGACAACTGGGTAATATTTGATTCAGAAGAATTTTTGATTGTCAACAAGAAAGACTTACAACTTGATAAGAAAAATATCAAGACAATGCTCAGAGAAAAAAGGGAAGGTAATCGCTATACACTTGATATCAGTAGAAATAACTCTGAAAATTGTTTTCTGAGTAATGCCGATGAAAGTTGGTTATGGCATAAGAGACTAGCTCATGTCAACATGCACCAACTAGGGAAACTACTAAAAAAGGATTTAGTTCTTGGATTACCCAAAGTAAGTTTTAAAAATGATTTGATTTGTGATGCATGTCAAAAAGGTAAACAAACTAAATCATCTTTCAAATCAAACAATGAGATTACAACAAATCGACCACTTCAATTGATTCATATGGTTTTAGTTGGTCCAGGAAGAGTTAAAAGCCTCGGTGGCAACTTATATTCATTGGTCATTGTTGATGATTTCTCTAGATTTACATGGACTATTTTTCTGTCATCAAAGGATGAAATCTTTGCAGAATTCATTGTTTTTGCCAAGAAAGTGCAAAATGAGAAAGGTATGTCCATTACAGGTATCAGGACAGATCACGGTGGAGAATTTGAAAATCAAGCCTTTGAAGAATATTATGATACTAATGGCATTGATCACAATTTCTCTGCTCCAAGGACACCACAACAAAACTGAGTCATGGAACGTAAGAATAGAGTGCTCACTGAAATGGCTAGAGCAATACTAAATGAAAAGAACGTGTCTCAAGTGTTCTGGGCCGATGCAATGAGCACAGCATGTTATATTTCAAACAAAGCCTACATTAGAACAAAACTTGGAAAGACACCATATGAGCTATACAAAGGAAGGAAGCCGAACCTTGCTCATTTACAAATCTTCGGTTGTAAATGTTTCATTCATAATAATGGTAAAGATAACTTAGGAAAATTCAATTCTAGAACAGATGAAGGAATTTTCCTAGGATATTCTAACCGAAGTAAAGGATATAAAATTTTCAATAAACGAACATGTGTTGTTGAAGAATCAATTCACGTTGTATTTGATGAACTTGAATCCTCTGACAAAACCATTGATGATGAGCAGGAAGTTGTTTTAAATCAAGAAAATGGTCAATCTATTTCTAAATCTCTTATTCCAGAAGTTGATCAAACTAAGGAAGAAGATTAGTCTCTAGAACAACCTAAAGCCTGGAGATATAATAAGAGTCATCCCCTAGATCAAGTCATAGGAGATGTGAATGAAGGAGTCAAAACTAGAAATAGAATTTTCAATGAAGTTAGTTTTTCTGCATTCATTTTTGAGATTGAACCTTCTAACATTGACGAAGCCCTATCAGAGAATGATTGGGTTATAGCAATGCAAGAAAAACTAAACCAATTTGAAAGAAATCAAGTTTGGGATTTGGTACCTCAACCTAAGGATCATCCGATCATAGGAAATAAATGGGTATTCAAGAACAAACTTGATGAATCTACAATTATTGTCAGAAACAAGGCAAGATTGGTAGCCAAAGGCTATAATCAGGAAGAAGGAATTGATTATAAGGAAACTTATGCTCCAGTAGCTAGATTGGAAGCTATACGAGTACTCTTATCCTTTGCATGTATCAAAGGATTTAAACTTTATCAGATGGATGTAAAGAGTGCATTTCTAAATGGCTACATCATGGAAGAAGTATATGTAGAGCAACCTCTAGGTTTTGAAGATGTAACCCAACCTGACCATGTTTTCAAACTCAAAAAGGCTTTATATGGTTTAAAACAAGCTCCTGAGCATGGTACGAAAGGCTCAGTAAATTTCTTATTGATCAAGTTTTTGTGTGAGAAAAAGTTGATACAACACATTTTACAAAACGAAAATGTGATAATATATTAATTGTGCAAATATATGTTGATGATATAGTTTTCAGTGCTACTAACGAAACTATGTGTAAAGAATTTTTTGAGATAATGCAGGGGGAGTTTGAGATGTCAATGATGGGAGAATTAAATTTCTTTCTTGATTTGCAAATCAAACAAAGAAAGAATGGAATTTTCATATCTTAAACAACATATTTGAAAGAGCTATTGAAGAAGTATGGATTGGATGAAGCAAATGGAACGGACACACCTATGAGCTCAACCACATTGCTTGATGCGGATGTCAAGGGAAAAGATTACAACATCACAAATTATAGAGGAATGATTGGATCATTACTCTATCTCACTGCAAGCAGGCCTGGCATTTAATTCAGTGTGGGTATGTGTGCAAGATATCAATCAGCACCAAAAGAGTCACATGCTAAAACCATCAAATGAATCTTCTGATATCTTGCTGACATGCTAGAATTGGGTCTCTGGTATCCCAAAGGAAGAAGTGAATATCTAGTTGCATACTCAGACTCTGATCATGGAGGATAAAAGACAGACAAAAAGAGTACAAGTGGATAAGGACAGTTTCTTGGAGGCTTACTTGTATCATGGTTTAGCAAGAAACAAACTACAGTGTCTCTTTCGTCAACAAAAGCTGAGTATGTTGCAGTATCAAGTTGTTGTGCACAAGTAATATGGCTAAAGCAACAACTCCAGGATCTTGGTATTTATTTGAAAGAAACACCAATATACTGTGACAATACTAGCACGATAAGCTTGGCAAAGAATCCCGTTCAACATTCCAGAACCAAGCATATTGATGTTAGACATCACTTTATCAGAGATCATGTCCAAAAGAATGATGTCAAAGTGATATTCATTCCAACTCATCTTCAACTAGCTGAAATCTTCACAAAACCTCTTGCTAAAGATCAATTTTTATATATTAGACGAGAATTGGGAATGGTAAATCCCAATGAATTGTAAGTTATTTAGTATTTACAAAATATTAGATGATGTTATTAATTGAAGTTTTGATGATTACTAACTTAAGCATCAGAGTTTCTAGCACTTTGTTTTACAGGATCATAATAATCTGTTTTGGAGTATGAATAGCAGAGGTTAACAGAGGACAACATTACTTGAGTGCCAACTTCAAGTAATAAGCATTATTAGAGTGATAACTTGAAGTAATGGATGCATTACTCTAGTAGCCACTCGAGTAATGAACTTGGAAATATGCCAGTGAAGCATTAATTTCAAATGAAACGGCACAACGGTTGGAAATAAACGGTCAGAAGGTAAAGAGACAGCTTACCCGAGGAAGGCCTCGAGTGAACTTCATCGTTACTCTAGTAAGGCCTCGAGTGAACCTGGGTACAGATTTCAAATCTGCTGATTTTAAGCTCAAATATGTTCTAAAGATTCATCAAATGATCGAGGGAATATACATGAATAATTATAATATTATTCATGTCAGGTACGCTCTCAAATTTGCTGTATTTGAAAAGTTTTTAGTATGATCACTCGAGTAGGCCCTCGAGTGATGTTGAGTTCTAGGTTATTTCAACTCGATACTTGGTCATTTCTCACAAAATCTCCTTAAGTAATTCTCTTAGTGCTCTCACAAAAAATTTTCAAAATCTCTTTCTCTTTCCATAACCGTCAAAACCTAGTGATTTACACCTTCAAAAACCTCTTAGATTGCACTGAATCATCTGCCCTACTCACGACACTCATCTCTATTTTTCTGAGATTTTCATTTTTCTAAAATCAAAATGGTGAGGACAAAATCTCCAAATCTTAGCACTCCTTCTGAGTCTTCTGAATCATATCAACCCTCTGATTCACATTCCTCTCCTCCTACCAAGAAGAGGAAAATTTCCCCCAAACCAAAATCCAAGACCAAGCTGCAAGTCAAACCAAAGTGAAAGGGGTTGTGATCAAGGAACCCATTGCCACAAGAGCTCAATCTAAGAAGAGTTCACCCCTTGGAAAAAGGAAAACTACAAAAGAGTCATCTTCTCCTTCCTCTGATTCATCCGACACACCTACCTTTACTCCTAAGCCTATAAAAAAGCCTAAGGTTAGTGAGAAGCTTACCAAAGTCATGGTAGGCATGCTTAAGGAAGCTTTCCAATCTAAGGAAGCAAAGCAAGGGCAAACTTCAGAACAAACAAAAGAGAGGGATGAAGAAATTACATTCCCTCTAAAGGGATTCAACGTAAGAAAGCTTGAGGAATCACAGAAACCTTAGTCATTTTGTAAGAAGAAATGTGTGCAAGATGCACTACATTGACTACAAGATGCTTCAATAGGTATTGAAATTTGATCTAAGTCCCTACCTTGATTCCTATATGCCCTGGTTATCTGTCAAGCTTCCTTTTTGCACCAAAATAGTAAGACATTTTTATTGTAACCTTGAACCAATTAATGATCCCGTTAGGAAGTCTGTGGAAGAAGAAATGACTTCTGAGGTTAGAAGACAAAGAATTCTAATCTCACCTTCCAGAATCAATACCTGGTTAGGAATAGAAAATCCTCCTAATAATGATTACCCTGATCTTAATTCAAACCAGATATTTTCTACCCTTAGACCTGGTGAGATAATGGGACCTCTCAACTTCAATCCAAGTGATATGAATGATTTTCATAGAGTCCTATGGTATATCTACTCTAGAGCCATGGTGAACAAGTCTAACAACTTCACTCATTTCATTGAGAGGGACTTCAGAAAATTTGCCTAAGTGATCCTCAAAGAACATAAACACTTGGGAGAGTATATTTTCAATGAGATCAAGAGGTATAGGTACAAAGGAAAACCAACTACTCCAATGCCTTATCCTCAACTTATTTCCTTGTTTCTCAAGAAGAACAAGATTTGGTATTTGGAGAGTATGGAACCAGTTGAGTGGTTACCATCAATGGGAAGGAATCAAATTGAAAAATTGAATATTGAGGTTCCTCTAAAGACACCTCTAGAAGAAAGTCCCAAGAAAAAGAAGAAGACTGACACAACAACAAGCCGAATGGATTACACAGTTTTCTGCTCCAACAATACATCTTCTCCATCCTTCTTTGGTGCCGCAATGCAAACGTTCATGGAGAACATCCTAAGGAGTTTCCATATTGATATTATGAATACTAATGCGGAATTGGTAACTCATATGAATGAGAAGATGAGAGAACTTGTGGAAAAGATGGATAAGAGGCACGAAGAGTTGCTAGCTGAACAACGTGCCAAGGGTGAGCTTTTGAGATCTATTGTTGCTAGACTTGATGCTATGACATCTGAATCCTCTGCTCCTGGTCCTTCTGGTATTCCTAAACCCATACCTATCCCTAAACCAGGACCTTCTATACCCACTGAGCACAAACCTTCTGAGAGTGGACCTAGCAATGTGTTGTTCTCTATGGCTAACCCTAACACATTCGAGCCTACCCACATCACCACTGATGATCCATCTCAGCCTTTTCAGCCAGAGCTGATATCTACTCCCATTGCTTCACCTGCACGCACTGAGGAGGTACTTGAGTCTTCACCGGTTGCTATAGAGGAAGTAGAAGTTACTTCTCTGGTTCCTTATCCTTCATCTCCGGTGAATCCTCCAGAGGATCTTCAAACATTGCCAGTGAACCTTCCTGATCCTGAACCATCATCTTTAGATCCTTCCAGTTCAAATGGTTCATATGAATCATTGGTGTTTCCTATCACTCCTATCTCAGCAACTAAGCCACCTACTCCTCCTCATGATTGATTCCACCTTTATGATGAAGACAAAAAGGGGGAGAAGAGCCTGAGTGATTTTGTGTGATAAATGGTTGAATTGATTGGGATTTGGGTGTATAGGGCTTTTGAGTGTTTTCAAGTTTTTATGGCTTTTGGGCATTTTTAATTTTTAAGTTTTTAAGCTTTGAATTCTAAGTTATGTATTGAATTCTTCTTTATGCAATTTGTTAACTTCATTGTGAAATTATATTGCATTGTGGGACTAATATGTTTTCAATTGTGTATGCAAGGTCAACAAGTAAATTTAAGAACAAAAAACTTTGAAAAGATCTTTAATAAGTTATTTCAAAAGAGTTTTGAAGTTTAAATTCAACAAAAGATTTCATATGAAAAGAATTTAAGAAGCTTATGTTTCAAAACTCAATTTCAAAAACTTTGTTCAAAATCACCAAGTTTTGTCATCATCAAAAAGGGGGAGAATGTTAGATCCCATATGTTTTGATGATAACAAAGATTGGATCAATGATATAAAAGAATTTGATAACAAACAAATGAATTTTGAACAAAGTAGCAAAGCATTACTTGGAGTAAGCACTGGAGTGATGAACCATTTCTATGAAGGCTTACTCGAGTAGCCACTCGGGTAAGAGAAGCAATTACTCGAGTGGCCGCTTGAGTAATAAAGGAAAATTTCATCCAGCAGAGCACTGCCAAATTTTGAACAAAGTTACTCGAGGGAGTACTCGAGTAATCTGCAAAGTTATATAAATCATTACTCGAGTAGCCACTCGAGTAACATGATTTTCAAAGGCATCACTCGAGTAAAAAGGTGAAAAATCTTCTAGTAGCTCTCAGCCAAGAAATGCAACACTTTACTCGAGTAGCCATTCGAGTAACCAGGTGAGAAAAAGGATTTACTCGAGGGACCACCAGAGTAATCTACAGAGTTATTTGAGGCATTACTCAAGTAGCCACTGGAGTCATCAGAAAGCAAACTCTCGGCCAAGAATTTGATGCAATTACTCAAGGGAGTAATCGAGTAATATGGCATGTTATTTGAAATCAACTCGAGGGACCACTCGAGTAAGATGTGAAGAAAATTGAAGGCCACTCGAGTAACCATATTACCACAGTCAGCACCCGAGTAACTAGTGAAGGTAAAGACAAGGCTACTCAAGTAGCCACTCGAGTAATCAGGTATTTCCAAGGTTTATGATATATCTTACTCAATGGCTTACCTGAGTAATATCTCATGTAAAATGTTAAATTGCTCACTGCCAGATTTTTGAGAGATTTACTCGAGGCACCACTCGAGTAACAAAATTGATCACTCGAGTAGCCACTCGAGTAAGGCAGTCCAGAAATTATGTTTTTGATTGAATGTTTATTAAATTTTTATCTATATGATTAACTCTTCATTGCAATAGTATTCTAACTATATTTGCAGAGAAACAATGAAGAGATCATGCAAGAAGAGCAAAGTCAAATAAAGTGTCCGAACGTTCACCTACCACTACCTACCGCAAACGGATAGTTTTCAAATTTGAAGAAAAGTCAACCATTGCTGCGCGACTCTAATGGACATGTTTGAATTGCTTCTAACAGACATTACAAATCATCTATACATATGAAGCATTCAAAGAGAAGAAAAGACACAAGAACTGAGAATACACTAATAACACACTCTTAGTACTTTGTTTTCTTATACGCATTCATTGTACTTCAGTGATTATATATTTGCTCTGTGAGAGAGTTTTTCATTACAAACTTAATATTTGTTATTGAGATAACTTACAGTTGTGGAACCTTGAGTTGGGGATTTGATTACAACGTGTAAGGGGGAGCGAGTGTCCAAGTGAAGGAACTTGTTGTGTACTGAGGTACCAAGAACCCACTGAATCTTGGAGAGTATAGTGAAATTCTCAGAGACACTCTGAGGATTGGACATAGGTCAAAGTGGTTGTGGCCGAACCAGTATAACTCCCAGTATACACTTCAGTGATATTTTTCTTTACTCTCAACTGGTTTAAATATTCTGTCAATTTTCTCATACGCAACGAAATTTTTTATATCACTCAATTCACCCCCTTTTTGGGTGAAACGCTTGCACTAACAATAGTGTCATTCACATGGAAAAAAAGATAACTTAAGAGACCAAAACACGGGAAGTCTCTGCAACCACGCATTCTCTCTCTACAACCATATCTCTCCTTAACAATGCATTCTATCTCTATAACTAGATCTACATTTTAGTTTCATCTCTGGCAAGGTCTGAGTTCAAAAATCGACAAAATACTTGGCTATCACATCAAATAGTGAGGAATACGATTTTTTCTATGAGTCTAAATTATTATTTCATGTTTGATTCTTCTTCATCTCCTCCCTCTTTTTTTTGGCTGGTAAAGAGTCATCTGGCTAGCTAAAGTTAGCTTCAGCTTCTGGTCGAAAAGCGGATTTTGGCCCTATAACAGCTTTTTTCCAGTCTAATATGGCCTAACCTTTCAAAAGATTTTTTCCCTAAAGCTGAGTCGCAGTCAACTCTGGGGCCCTGTCTGGCCGGTCCAACCGCCCTATTTGGCTAGGTTTTGAAAATATTGTCTATATGTTGAAGAAGATGTCCAACCAAAAGGTCTCGAATCAAATTAATATCTTCGCATAAGTAGGCATTGTCATTACCAAAAATCTACAAATTGGAAAATAAGCTAAGATAAAATCAATCAAGTGAATGAATTAATTAATAATTCAATTACAATACCAAAAATATTATCATTTGAGATGAAGAAGCGATTACCTTTTTAAAATCTATAGTAACTCGGCTCTAAATGATGTTATACATATAAAGTATAACATAGTATCCGTACTCAATGCTCACTATTTGTCGAGGGCACTATAAATCAAAAGCAAATAGTTAAAATGAATAAAGGCATATCTAAAGCTATTGTCAATAAAAGAACTTGAATTAAAACTACTTACTCTCAGATAAAACCACTTCGGCTCTCTACTTTTACCCTTGTGTGTCCTGCCAAGCGGTCTATATGTCTTGATTGCACTATCATTAAAATGAAAATCAACAAACATTAAAACAATTTAGTTAAGTCAAGAATCAATGAAATACAAACAAATGAACTTATGTGCTGAAGATGGATTTTATTTCTCCCTTTGGCCTGTGATGCAAGTAATCAAACCAATAGAGGGTGTTTATGATGGGACAAATAGCACACAAACTCCAATGGTAACTATAACAACATATACAGATTAAAATGAAGTTAGATAACAAGGCAATTTATTCTTAAACATCTTAAATAGACAAAGCTAAAATATGCGCCATTCTAGAATTGGTGCGAGATAACAAGGCAATTTAGTCTCTTCCATTGTGCAGCCCATATAGGTCGTCTTTACTTCCAAAGTATTATCTTCTTTTTCGTATTTACAGGACATAAGAATCCATATAAACCGTTTCTTCCCATGTTGACGCATATGTTGTGGAAAAAGCTATAATAAAATTAAAATGATAAATGAATTATTGAATATATAAAAGTAAAAAACCACTGCATTAATTGAAGAAAAAAATGAGCAAAAAACTTATAGGATTGCAAGTTTAACGCATCCTATATCTATGTTCTCCAAATTGATGAACTCCATGAGATCTTTCTTGTCAATCATAAAGGGATACATCACTCTTGCGCCCACAATCCCATAAGGGATATGTGTGTTGATTTGGCCAATATCCTTGTAGAGCTATTACAGTCATGTCAAGAAGGGAAATTTTGTCACATATTTTTTATCCTATTAAAACATAAAATACAAATTATTAGTAGGATGCCAAGAAAACTCAAGTAATAGCAAGGTAGTTCTTATTATTGGAGGTGTTGCTGCCGTGCAAATAAGATATTTCAGTCAAAGGATGAAAGATTCTATCGATTCACCTAGTGTGGCAACCTCTTCATCAAGAGCTAGGATGTCTATAGCTTATTCCCCCTCTCGAACACATGTCACAGTAACCAGACAAATCGTCTAGAATTTGCTTATGATTGTGGGTAGTAGCTTGTGTATGAATGAGAACATCGACAACAAGATGCAGCGGTGGGACATCTAAATAGAATATTCAATGTTCTCCACGCTCTAGAGTGGGAGAAGGGTCGCCAAATGGTACCACCAGCGGGTTATAACTTCCTTTGGTGCTGGGGAAGGTTGGGGAATCCTGAGTTCTACATTCTTTATTTCTCTCTCTAATTAAATGATAGATATTACTTCACCATGAATCTCTTTCAACAGCTCTTGTCAAAGTGATTTGAGAAGTTGCACCACGAGATGTTTTCAGACTTCTTCTTGGAATAATTGTTAGACTTCCTCTCAAAGTGATTGACGAACTTCCATTAGAACCTTAGCCACAAGCTCCCTACTGGGTTCACCTTATGATAGATATTGTGAAGCTCGTTCCAAAATACTTTGTGTCACCAACTCCCCTTGGTTTCCCTCGAATATGACCGAGGTAATCTGCCTTCCCAATTACTGTTGATAAGATATCTATCCATCCACTTGGAGTAAATGAACCTTGGCTACTATGATCTTCAAATTCATCCTATAGCATACAATTTATCATAAATGAAAATTAAACACTCCTTATATGAAATAATTCCCAAATTAAATACTTATGTTTTAACTACTTACAATCTTTACGGCAACCTTAGCAACAATTGAATTTATGTATTTGTCACACTTAAGCCTCACTGCTTTCTATTTTATTACCACATAATGAAGGATAATTGTCAAGGAAGGATAGGTGAATATGGGTCAAGGATGGGATTGCTTTTTACTCATTTTTTAAATTTACCCTTAAAAGTAAGACATCCCAAAATTTCAATAACAACTTAATTCATCAAATATTTCATAGATCTGTCAAAGCTTGTACCAAGTAAGCAAAATAAATCTTTCAAATCTCAAATAAACATCTTTTCTTCATTATCAATATGAAGTCATAAAACTTCCATATTCAAACAAAAGACAACATTTAACTTAAAGAATCAAACCATCATCCTTTGGTTATACCCTCTCCCAACCCATTAATAACTACACCTTTAAGAAATTACTCTACTCTTCTAAACTCCCTTAAATCATTTAGAAACAAATTTCAACAACCCATATAATCTTCAAGAATTTCAAATATACTTGGGTCAACTATATTCCTTTTTAAAACTTGATTCATATTTGCACTCATTCTTTTGAAATCTCAAACTTATAGCTATTACCAATAAAAGTATAACTAAGTCTAGAACTGACAATTACAAAACTAAATAATCAGTTACAAAGAAATTGTTGGGTTTGGGGTATAAATTGAAATTTCCTTTAAGGGCTTTATCAATTTAAAGTTCTTTTGGTCCTTACATAGCTTGGGCACTAACAATATGATTTTTATATGAAAATCCATGAATCTAAATTTATCCTACTACAAAAATTTCAAAATTTATTTTATTTTTAAAAGCTTAAGTGTGTGTTTGGGATAACAGTGAGAAAAATGACTTATTTTCAATTTGACTTATGGAAACTTAAGATTGGTTAAAAGTCAGTTTGTGTAATATGATTTATGTTTGGATTGACGATTGTATAAGGGCTTTTGGGAAAGTTAAAACTTGTTTGGATTGATGATTGCATAAGTGCTTTTATGATAATTATAAGGAAAAAATATTTAATATTATAAAGAAGTGTAAAATTTGAAGTAAGAAAAAGTGGTTCGAAAATACATAATTTGATCAAAAAATATTACATAACTAGTTGGATCACATGTTCCGCACAAGTTGGTCTTTAATCATGTCATGAATACGATTCATATGGGATGAAGATGTCCTAGCATAATTGGTCAAGGAAATTGTTGGAAATTGTGCCCAAAGGGCCAATAATTGTACTTTGAACATTCTTAATTCAATGAAATTTCTCTATTTTGTTATCATATTATTTGCATGTTCACTGTGATAATTGTATCCTTGGATAAATCATAAAGATTATCCTAAAAGCGCTTCTAATGAACATAAATCTGAATCTTTTGAAATGTTCAAAATATTCCAAAATGAAGTACAAAACAAACTTGGCAAAACAATTAAAGCGCTTCTATCTGATCGAGGTGGTGAATATTTGAGCCAAAACTTTATTGACCATCTTAGGAGTTGTGGGATAATCTCATAACTGACTCCTCCAGGAACACCACAATGGAATGGCGTTTCTGAATGGAGGAATCGAACACTATTAGATATGGTTCGACTTATGATGAGTCAAACAGATCTTCCAACGTCCTTTTGGGGACATGCTCTAGAGACAGCTGCATTCACACTAAATCGTGTTCCATCTAAGGCAATTGAAAAGACACCATATGAGATATGGATGGAAAGAAACTAAGTTTATCTTTTCTTAAGATTTGGGGATGTGAGGTATATGTTAAACAACAAGCTTCAGATAAATTAGAGTCCAGATCCTCAAAGTTCCTCTTTGTGGGGTATCCTAAGAAACAAAAGGATACTATGTCTACAATCCCACCGATAACAAAGTGTTTGTTATTCAAAACGGTAAGTTTCTAGAAAGAGAGTTTGTCTCTAAAACAACCAGTGGAAGCAAGGTACATCTCGAAGAAGTTTGAGAGTCACAAGATAGTATAGAACCACAGACAGAAATTAGAGAAGACTCACAACAAGTTGCTGAGCCTTCTCAAGTAACACAAGGTCTATGAAGATCTGATATGACACGTCATCAGCCTCAGAGATATGGATTTCTGATTACTAATAGTCGTGATGTGTTGCTTTATTGAGCAAAATGAACCAACCACCTATCAAGAAGCCATAGTGGGACCAAACTCCAAGAAATGACTAAATGCCATGAAGTCTAAAATGCAATCCATGTAAGACAATTAGGTATGGACCTTAGTCGATCCACCTGAAGGTGTAAAAATCATCAGGTGCAAATGGGTTTTCAAGGAGAAAACTAACATGGATGGCAATGTAAATGTCTTCAAGGCAGGATTGGTTGTAAAAGGATTCACTCAAACTCATGGTATAGACTATGATGAAACCTTTTCCCCAGTTGCAATGGCCAAATCAATCAGAATCCTTCTTGCCATTGCAGCATATTATGACTATGAAATATGGTAGATGGACGTCAAAAGCCGTTTTTAATGGAAATATCCTTGAGGATGTGTACATGACAGAACTTGAAGATTTTGTGCATCTAAAGGACTCTGGTAAAGTTTGCAAGCTTTAAAGATCCATTTATGGATTGAAGCAAGCATCTCAGAGCTGGAATCATCATTTTGATGAAGTAGTCAAAGAGTTTGGATTCATTCAAAACATCAATGAACCTTGTGTTTACAAGAAGGATAGTGGGAGCACAATTGTATTTCTAGTGCTTTATGTAGATGATATCCTACTAATTGGGAATGACATTCCTACCTTGCAGAGTGTCAAGTCTTGGTTAGTAAAGTCCTTTTCAATGAAAGACTTAGGTGAAGCCACCTATATCCTAGGGATTAGGATCTATAGGGATAGATCTAAAAGACTAATAGGCCTAAGTTAGAGCACATACATAGACAAGATACTGCATAAGTTCACTATGCAAGATTCAAAAGGGGCTACATGCCTATGTCTTATGGCATCTATCTTAGTAAGGATCTATGTCCTACTACACCTGATCAGCGAGATCGCTTAAGTAAGGTTCCATATGCCTTGACCATTGGATCCATCATGCATGCCATGTTATGTACTTGACCAGATGTCTCATTTGCCTTAAGCATAACCAACAGATATCAATAAGATCCTGGTGAGGGTTATTAGACTGTGGTCAATAATATCCTAAAGTATTTAAGAAGGACTGTAACCCCCTGGCTTAATTCCGTAATTATGATTCGAAATATGTAATAAAAATGAAATAGAGACCAATAATCATCAAAAGTCATTTACAATCCCTTCCTTGCCGAAGGGTTTTCACAATTTCTTTCAAAACTTCATCCCTTCTCTGGTCTCAACTTTTGAGTTTCGAATATAATTACCAGTGTAGTTGGTCACATTCAAACATATCAGAGTGTATAATAAAGTCTCGGCAACTCCCAGGATTCATTCACTAAGGGTTTAAAGTTTCCCATATAGGGGATTACAACACTGTTCCAAAATAGCATTTACATCCTAAAAATAATATGCAGTAATCCCAAATCCAAATGGATAACCAACAACCCAAAACTAATATCCCTACAAGGTCCTGGCTGCTCCTTTTCGTATGTTTCTCCTTGGAGCCACTTACCCTTTCTAATGGTTAGTCAATGGAAAGAATGAGATTCAAGAGAATCCAGTAGTAACAAATAACTCATATAATATATAAACACATAGCATTTAAGATTATGTTTAGCAGCAACACAATGATGCATGGCTCGCGCTACACACAACAGCACTCACGGCTATATACACAATGTGACAACTTTCGCTGTAATCTCTATGCTCAATGCGACAGCTTACGCTGTAGTCACTATGCTCAATACGACAGCTTATGCTGTAATTACTATACTCAAAGCATCACAAAGCATCTTAATACATGATAACATACATACAATGTTCTATACACAGTACAAGAGAAAGAGTCACTAACTTGTTCTTTCCTGACATCTTTTGGCACCGTTGGCTCACGGGGATAGAAAATGTCAAATTCTATCAACCAAAATCAAGAAGGGCGGATTAATTTCCTACTCCAATTCTCGCTTTCAAGACGCTTAAGTTGGTTATCAAATGGACTCTTTTAGGTGGCTACTAAAAGCGTAAATATAAGCCTAAAGGGTTGGGGAACGATTGCACAAAAGACCCTTCTTGGAAGCTTAAAGTGCAAATTTTCAATGGTTGCCGCGACTACCTCAACCATGAGCCACGACCAATGGATGCAAATAAACTTTTAGGCCGTGGCTACTACCTTGGGCCATGGCCAAGAGCAGGTGAGAAAGTTTTGGGCCGCGGCTAACCTATAGTAAGAAGGTTTTGGGTTGCAGCCATCTTTATGGGCTGCGGCCAACCTGTGACCTTGACTCTTGGCTGATTTTCAAACACTTATAACTTTGTGCACAGAACTCAGAATGACTCAATCTTTATATGGATGGAAAGCTTGCAATGTGTACTATAATCCTATAAAATTTCACAACATTTCAACACCATTTACTAGGTCAAAATACCATGCCAGTTAGCCATTTGCACAGTATTCTAGACTTAGCCAATTTTACACACGACAGCACTCATGATTGTATACACAATGTGATAGCTTTCGCTGTAATCTCTATGCTCAATGCAACAGCTTATGCTGTAGTCACTAAGCTCAATGTGACAGCTTACGCTGTAATTACTATGCTCAACGCATCACAAAGCATCTCAATATATGACAACATACATACAATGTTCTATACACAGTATAAGAGAAAGAGTCACTACCTTGTTCTTTCCTGACATCCTTTGGCACCATTGGCTCACGGGGATAGAAAATGTCAAATTCTATCAACCAAAATCAAGAAGGGTGGATTAATTTCCTACTCCAATTCTCGCTTTCAAGACTCTTAAGTTGGTTATCATATGGACTCTTTTAGGTGGCTACTAACAGCCTAAATATAAGCCTTAAGGGTTGGGGAACGATTGCACGAAAGACCCTCCTTAGAAGCTCAAAGTGCAAATTTTCAATGGTTGGCCGCGGCCAGCTCAATCGTGAGCCGCGACAAATGGATGCACAATCGCGGCCAGCTACCTTGTGCGGTAGCCAAGAGCAGGTCAAAAAGTTTTGGGCCGCGGACAGGCCCTCATGGGCCGCGGCCAACCCATGGTCAGAAGGTTTTGGGTCGCAGCCATCTTTAAGGGCCGCGGCAAACCTGTGACCTTGGCTCTTAGCTGATTTCCAAACACTTATAACTTTGTGCACATAACTCAGAATGACTCAATATTTATAAGGATGGAAAGCTTGCAATGTGTAATACAATATTGGAAAATTTCACAACATTTTATAACACCATTTGCTAGGTCAAAATACCATACTAAGTTAGCCACTTGCACAGCATTCCAAACTTAGCCAATTTTCTAGATTTTTCAGATTTTGTCAATTGGGTTCCAATAGTTCCTAATTTCAAACCAAATACCATTCTCATACAATTTTGCACAAGGAATCCATTGGAGCCATCAAAACAACGAAATACAATGTCTATTGACATGATACAAAATGACTACCACATGTCACACCAAAACTCAATCAAGACACCCGATTGCAATCCATTCCCAACCAAAATTCTAATCCAATTCCAAATGCACAAAGACACTCTATGACACCAATTTCCATACTAGACACTAACCAAGTCCTTCTTTTCAAAATTCACCAAAAATTGGGGAAAAATCACAAATTCCCATAGCTTAATCGATGGTTACAAATTTTAGGTCAATGTGTAGCAAATTCTTACCTCAACTTTTTCCCTAAGCTAATTCTTCAATTCCACCACTTTCAAACTTCCTCAAAATCTCAAACACCACTATCCAAAAATCTAAAACCACAGGAATAAAGCTCTCAACACCATGAGTAACATTAATGAAGGTGAATTGAGCTCTCATGCACAAACTCTTACCAAAACTTTAGACTTCTTCTTTCTCTTTCCTTCCTTGGTGGGATGAAAATGGAGTTTGGGAGAGAGAAAGGATGAGATGAAGTTGATGATGATAGGAACAGATTTTTGGAACATGAAAAGGCCTAATAGGCTAACTCAAAGAGGGAAGAGAGAGGGAAAAAGTTTGACCAATTGTCTCCAATCCAATGGTCCATAACTTCCCACTTGTCAAATCCTTGTTTTCTCTTCTATGAACTTACCTAAACACATGCAAACTCAATTCTACTCTCTTGCTCATTCAATCCTAGACATTGATCTTCAATTACCTATGAGTTTTTTCCTCTTGGTAACTGACCACTTAGTCGGTAACTTTCCAGTTTTACCATGTTACCCTTGACGATGGCTATTCCATCCAAATCACTTCCAAACTCATTCATATCATTCGATTAACATTACTATGCACCCTCCCCTATATTTCAACCCATTTAGACATTAATCCATACTTAAGTATAAATATTGGGCTTAGGCATTGATTAAAACACATTTACATTAAATTCGCATTAATTATTACACCACTTTTAACACAATTAGCCCTTAATCCAAAATTGGGTCATTATAAGGACTAAGGACCTATTTTTGGTCTATGGTGGATTGGATGATGAGCTCTGTGTAACTGGTTACATAGATGCAAGTTTCAAAACTTACCAAGATGATCTTAAATCGCAATCTAGATATGTATTCCTCTTGAATGGTGGAGCAGTAAGATGGAAGAGCTCCAAGTAAAGCACTGTAGTAGATTCTACAATAGAAGCTGAGTATATAGCATTATCAGATACAACTAAAGAAGCCATTTGGATAAAAAAAAGTTTATTACTGAACTAGGGGTGATGCCTACCATCTCAAATCCAATAGTTTTATTCTGTGACAATAGCGGTGCTATTGCACAAGCCAAGGAGCCTAGGTCACATCAAAGGACCAAGCATATACTCAGGCGACTTCATCTTATTAGAGAAATCAATGATAGAGGTGATATAAAGATATGCAAAGTAGCAGGAGAAGACAATGTTGCGATCCTCTTACTAAGCCGCTTGCACAGGCAAAGCATGAGCGTCATGTTAGGACAATGGGAATTAGGCAAATTAATGATTGTACATAAGGCAAGTAAGAGGATATTGGAAATTGTTCCTAAAAGGCCAATAATTGTACTTTGAACATTATTAATTTAATGAAATTTCTCCATTCTGTTATCATATTATTTGCATGTTAATTGTGATAATTGTATCCTTGGATAAATCATAAAGATTATCCTAAAATTTCCCTGGTCGGTCATCTATACGGGAGCAAAGATGAAACAAGACCAGTATGACTTTAATAAGATATGGAGATATGAATCAAAGTCTTAGGCACTTGTAAGAGTACAAGGTGCTGGACTAACCCACTATGAGAAAGCTATATGGATCAAGTCATAAGCTTTTCTCATGTATAACCACGTCATAATGCCCTTAGACCTGAGGTCATCATGGATTCCTACATGAGAGTTGCTAAGCTTTGAACTAGTCAAAAGTCACTTTTGACTAGGTGATGATAAAGGCTACGATCGGGCTTGGTGGTTTTTTATGCAAAGGAATATGAATGATCAAGATGGAATTTGTCCCTCACATTAGTATAGAGATATTACTCTGCCCCTCGATGAGTGTGTCTGAGAAATGTATGCCATACTACGATGGAAAGGAATTTCCATTTCTATTGTCAGGCTACTCAGGAATCGAGAAAGTAATGGTCAGGAACAAGAGGATGACATTATCTATGCCTTATCCTTGATCGATATATCGTGTGAAAAAAGGGACGTGATATGGTTGTATGACAGGTTGCATCCTGTTAACGATCCTCATATGAATTGGGTAGTCGTAATGTCTTGTAGAGGCCGCTTGCGACTTTTGGGTTAGTATAGTTATTAGCCCACTACCAACTTCATATGGGCCTACAGGGTCACACACAAGAATGGCCCAACACGAGATAATGTTTAATTTAGGGTGGATGAATTATATATATATAATATAAAATTCGTTAATAATATTATATAGATATATATTTTCGAAATACATATCTTATGTATATATGTGTGTGTGTGTGTGTATTATATGATATTATTATATTGTGTTAGTTTTAAATTTAATCTATTAAGATATATTAAATTTAATAACTAACATGATAGAGATATATATAGTATCTCAGATTTAATTTATCAAGATAACTTAAATCTAATGGCTCTTTATTTAGATTAAATTAAAACTGTTAGACAGATTTAATTTAAACTGAATTTATTTAATTAGCTTATCAAGATAATTAATTGTTAATTAATTTCAAAATGAATGAAGATTACTTTTGAAATTTGTATATAGCCCTCATAGGTTATAAACTTGATAGAGCTGATATACTCATACACATATGAGAATTCAGAGCCGTAAGGGAAACCCTAGGAGACATTTGAAGGCGCTAGCACACAGTCTCTATTGGAGAGCATTCATGTGGATACCAGTAGAGGGAGTGGACCTGAGATATTGGCTCCTAGAGATTGTGAAAACCCTAAGTTGAAAAAGGCACGAATCTTTCTAACTCGATTTAAACGCCGTTGATAGATTCTCAAATAGGATCGGTAAAAATATTTTAAAATTCTTCCGCTGTGCCTGCCGATCTTAACAGAAACCTCATCCTTTACAGTGTTATTATCTTTATTAGCTAAATTTCCAATTTTTTCTTGCTCAAAATTAACATTAGATTCATAATTCCTCCTGATAAAGTTATGTATAGCCATTGTTGCGTAAACTCAGTAGACTTGTGTTTGGTAGTTGTATTTGCACAATTTTAGCAATATTTTGAATCTATTCTTCCGTACTCCAAAAGTCCTTTTAATAGATGAGCTCAAATTGGAATGATAGAAATTCAATGTCTCTTTAGCATTTCTAAATGTAGGTTGATGGCTAAATTCTGGCAAGTGATAATGCTCATATCTATAGGGACCAAGATACCCAATTGGTGTCGGATAGCTAGCATCAACCAAATAATATTTTGCTAATAAATGTTGAAATCATTTAAAGGTGTGAGATTAATCAAAGTGTGAAATGAAAGTAATTGAAGTGAAGGTGACAAAAATATACCTGCAAGTGGATAAGGGAAATTCATAGCTAGATTTGATACAGCAGATTGAAATAGGAGCATCATGTGCAGTACCTTCCCAACCCACAAACACAAACGTAAAGCACATATCCCAATCACATACAACCATTACATTCTATGTTGGATATCCCTTTCTCCCGATGCATTTATCCCGGTTGGGACCAATGATCACACACTTTATGTGAGTTCCATCTATTGCTCCAATGGCATCCTTGAAGTAGGGATAATATCGAGGATCATTCAGTATTTTTGGGTGGCATCCACAGAATTGGGGTTCACATGGTTTGATAATTTTCGTCATTAAACCAGGCAAGGCTCCAGAACCCTGTCCAATAGCCGACTGACTATTTCCCCTGAATGCTGAAATAGTTCTTGGACCACCCTATTGTCGACTCCATGGCCAATAGTGAGCTAAAACATGGCAACCATCTCTTCGAAACTAACATTCTTTGAATTTTGTAACCCATATTCCACCAATTTATTCCATAAGTAGTAGAGCATATGTTTTTCCACTCTAAACATGTCATGACAACGTGTATAATGGGTTACCAATATCTCTTGGACCCATAAATGATCGGGGTGTTTACTAGTTTTACCCAGTTCTTTACACACAAAAGGAATCCAATATTGACACAGCAATGCAGTCAATTGTTCATACTTTTTTAACTCTTCATCTATAAGAGCTAGTACTTGAGAGTCGTCATCTTCTTCCTCCATCCAATTTACCTTGCTTATGTAACTTGTGAGTGTGGTTAAATTCAGGTGTGAGTAAAAAAAACAAATTCAAATAAAAACTCAAAGATACTTGTCAACACATTCAATAAGTCATAAAAGGTACTTCATCAAACATTCAGTCAAAGATTTGTTGTTCACCTAGTACTGACATAAACAAATGCACATAAAAAACCACAAACAATAGTATATCAAACTTAAACTAGTTTGACATATAGTTCAGGTACAAGTAAGGGTCATGAACAGGAAACCATATCTAGAGGGTCTTAACCATATACCACAACCACTTAATCAAGTATTGCTTGTTCCACTTATCTATTGAGACAAACATATCCCGACTACTCTTGTCCATCACAAGCTTCATACAGTGGAGTCGAAACTCCTCATCACGTTGCTCTTCCTCAAAATCAAGCATGTCATTAATAACAACATCAACACTCCTATTTTTGATTTCACTTATTGTTAAGGCTCTTTCCTTTGATGCATTAGCAATTACACTATCTGCATCCACAATTTGTTTTGAAGCTGGCATTTTCTGGTTTTTCTTCTGCCCCCACTGATCAACTCTTTCCTCTTGTCGTGGATTCCTGAACTAGTTGGAACAGAGGCTGGAGTTTGGGTTGATAACCTAATGCTTGCTAGGTTATCTGTGACTCCTATACTAAGTGTTGGGTTAACTCCAAAATGTCATCTTCGCTATCCCCTGACCCTTCTTCTTCATCCATTGTCGGTCGGTACACATCACTCTGCCTCCTTTGTTTATATCTATATAAAAGACAATGAAAAAATATCCTCTCCCATTGCCACAACATCCTTAAATATAATCCTTAATTCTCTTCATACTTGAGGCTTGTACGACAAAACCTTTTATATGTTGAATTCTCCTGCATGCATACAAGTAACCAAAATCAATACCTATTTAAATTTGATTCTTTTCAAATTTTTTATTCACCTTTAATTTACTATAAATATAATTATTATTGATAAAGACTTTCTATTAGTTTATTCAATGTATAATCAATAATCAATTTTAAATTACCTGACATTTCTATTGCCACCACTCATTTGATGCAACGACATTATTTGGTACAGGGACTCGACCCATACCAGTCTCTTTGGTTAACAAATCCCATGTCCTCAAATCTTTCCAAGTGTACACATACATGTGTCTAAAAGTCTAATATTAGGTGAGGAGCAAGCATAGCAAACCTAATACTAAAAAATAATCGTTTTACCAAACTATAATTCATCTCATTTTTTTAGATATCTATTCCTCCTAACTTGTTACTGACTCATCAACCAGAAATTGCTGCCAACAAACCATGTTAAGGTGAGTAAACCATTACTACAGCAGTATAGTAAACCTAATAGCATCATTGGTGGGAGACATTTATGTTCGACTTTCATATCTTATTTCCAACTCAAAATGTATAACTTCCTCATCATTTGAGTAAATTAGGTATTTTTTAGAAAAAGTTCATACTCATCAACAAATTGATCAAACATATTCATGCCAAAGGATTCAAATGTAATAATGTATATATATAATTAAAAAAAATAAGTGTACTCAAGGAAGAATCAAACTATAGGAACTAGGAAGGCAAAAAAAAAAAAAAACACGCACACATACAAAGAGAAAAGAGAAAAGTAATATTGTAAATTTTTCTTGTTTATCCATTTAGCATACGAGCGTTTATGTAGAAGAAAAACAAACATACTAATAATAAATATAAAATCAATCTACAATGCATAAGATAAATCACAATAAATGTGATGCTCAGTGTAAAAAAAAAGGAACTGCCCAAGATAAGAATTTCAGAGTGATGATAATCCAATCCAAACACAATCACATGTTGTGTTTGGAGTTTAGTTTTGGTTGAATGATTCTTTTAAGTATTCTCCTTTAGTTGAAATACTGTAATTTGATTTAAAAAACATATAAGTTCAACCATTAACATGCCAAGTGTGCAATAAAAAGAAACAATTTGATTGTTTAAGATAAGATTGATTCAAGAAAAAAGTGCCACTCTAGTAGCAATATTTGCATCAGTATGCAGACAAACAGGCAATTCATCACCCTAAGAACAAGGAAGCACAGGACAGTTTGCTGCATTCAAACCAAATAGTAATGCACATCAAATTGAACCCATAGAAGGCAATACACTATTTGCAACATTCAAACCAAATAGTCTGCAATCATTTTCTTTTCAACAATAAAACAATACACTGTAGGTATAACATGTCCTTTGTAGAAGGCATAAGAAGAGCACACATAAGAGATTCCAAAGGAGTACATGGACAAACAAATGTGAGAATAGAAAGGTGAGAACTTTTTTAATTTTATTTTCAATATTTTATTGGGTAGACCAAGATGAAAATAAAAGGATAAAACTTGCAAAAATCTGAAGGAAATCAAAATCCCATGAAGCAACCAAAATGCAACATTAATCCCATAAAGTAGAGCATTGTCAGTAGCTGACTGAAAAAAAAAACCATGAAGTAGAGACCATAGTAGCAGAGTGACAAAAGCCATGAAGGAGAGCAACCAATATTATATAACACTGTAAAAAATCCAGCGATATTAGTAGTCTAAAACTAACCAACGGCACCCCATAGATCGGAACTACTTAACAGCCCATAACCATTCAATCTAATAGATCCAAACAATAAACCAATAAGAATGGAACTTCAGCTAGTAGCAGAATGTTGCTTAAGAGCAAGTTAAGCTTACCACGAGAAGAATACACTACCAAAGATCAGATGCATGACTAGAGACTGGATAACATGATGAGATTTGAGAGAGTAGATCCACACAAGCCCTACAAAACTCACCTAAACTTCCTAGCATGTACAGATTGCCTACTTTCAGAGCAAGAACCTTCCTATCGGACTCCTCAAGAGTCGTCAGACTTTAACATAGCAGCAACAACTACACAGAGCAACACGGCTAATCATTGCTACCGCTGACCACTGCCCCATAACTTGACCCACAGAATGTCAAACCCCTTAACATTTTGATATTTGCCAGAGTGATAAAGGCATAATTCTACATGCATGTAGAAATATCATAGATATACTAATAAGAAGTACTTGTTTACAATACAGGCCATCCCTGTAGGGTTTGAAAAATATATACAAACTTGTCCAAAATTACTAAAATAAATTAACTACAACCAACAACAATATTTAGCCGCACTGGAACCCCTCAGATGTTGGTATTCCCGCCTTACCCTTCGATCCACTAGCTTTTGCTAGATTGTTTTAAATATTAGAAAGGGTGAGATTCAAATGAATCTTAATAGTAATAGACAATCATTCATAGAAAATGAAAAAAATAAATATGCCAAGTATCAGATAATGCAATATTATAATATCACACAATTCAGTTTGGTCAAAAATATGCACATGTATTTAGGGCCAACCACTGTTGCAACCTCTACTCATTCTGTACCTTTATCCTCTGACTGGGCATATCGTGTACCCTTATGGTAATATGTACTGGTGTACCTTTCTGGTACTATGTATCGGTGCACTTTCTGGTACTATGTATCGGTGTACCCGTAGGCACTGTGTATCATACATATTACACAAGACGGCATACACAAAGCCTATACAAATTCACATAGTGTATGAAAAAAAGAGTTACTACCTTAATCCCTTTTCTTGGCTCTAATTGTGTTCCTGCGTAGGTAGGCTATCCAGTCCTAAAATTTCCAAATTTACAAAGTAATGAGGCATTACTCATTCATAGACTCTTTCTAAACTTAATTTGTTAGTTAAGTTAGCTTAAAATTGCAAAATTCTAGCTCCTACCCCCATTTTAGCTACTAGCTGAAACTTGCACAAATAAAAGGGAAAATGTGATTTTCTTGATTTAACCTTTTCTCTCCTAATCACATTATTAACCATTTAAATACCATTTGGACATGATTTGTAGAAATTTGGGTAGCATAACCCCTTAGGGTTTCATGATCTCAAATTTACAAAATTCACCAAAACAAACATAAATCAAGCTAATATCAACAATAACCACCACCACAACAACTATTTAACCAAGAGGATCAAAGTTCTTGAGACTACCTCTTGATTTTCAACTTTCTTTCTCTAGGGCGTCCCCCTCTCTTTCTCTTCCCTTGAAGTTTTGCTTTCTACACATGATTTTCAAGAGGGAAAAGAACTTAGAAGAGTTTTTCCATAGCTTTGAGAAGCTTAAGCACTTGAAGCTAAGAGTTCATACCTTGATTTGTGCTCTTGAACCCTAGCTCTTCCTTTCTTGTTCTTTATTTCTTCAAGATCTTTCTCTATCTATTTCTCTTTGGTTCAGCTGAAAATGAGAGCTAAAGGAGATATGAGAATTGTCATAAAATATCCCACTTCATCTCTCATAAAATAACATATTAAATCCCAATTTTTCTATGTGCCTTTTCTTTAAGACTTGATATTTAATTACTTGCTCTAATTAATTCCACATGGCATCATCATTATCCAAGTAATTATTTTTCTCCAGTATTTTCCAAATCAACCGAAATTATCATGAGAAAAGGGAAATATAATTGCTTCATGAATTATCATGCTTCTCTTTCCATTAGTTCATTAATTCACCTTTTTACTTTTTGACTTTTCCAACAATTTTACTTGCCTACAATTGCTCTAAAATTGGGATATTTATCTTCAAATATTTATTTTCCTCTCCTTTGCTTCATATGGCCGAAAATGGCCCCAAGTTATTGGGAAAATAATTAGCTCTTGGCTTAATTGGCAAATTACCATTTTGCCCTTATATTTTTGCATTTAATTGTGGCTTCTTCCTTTTCTTGTTATTTTGGCCGACTTTCACCCCTTACAAAAAAATGTGCTTTTTTATTTCCCAAATTGGTGCTTAAATAATGAGATTTTTGGAAGACAAAGATTGGCTTTATATCTTGTTTTAGCCAAATTTCCTTGTAATCGCGACTAAGGTTATTTTTGTCATTCCAACTGCACCAACATTCACCATTTTATTTCATTAAATTGCATAAATATTTACAAGGCTTATTGGTGAATAAAAATGAGGTGTTATAGCTCTCGTCCCCTTAAATATTACTACACATACATAGCTATAAACTCTGAGTAATGCTTCCACATATCCTTTTCTATTTCCCATATTGCTTCTTTAGGAGATAATCCCTTCCAGATAACTTTTATGAATGGGATACTCCCATGTATGAGATATTTCTCTTGCTGATCAATGACTCGGTCAGGTGTGACTTGAGAAGTCAAATCATCCTGTATATCCGTATTTTCAAATTCAATCACATGTTCCGAATTGGGTTGATATTTCTTCAACTGGTAAACATGGAATACATCATGTAACTTTCTCAGATTTTGGGGTAAATCTATTCGACACGCTACTGGCCTAATCTTCGACAAGATTTCAAACAGACCAATGCATCTTGGACTTAGTTTTTTCACTTTCAATCATATCTCTGATAGAGGCTTAAGAAAGAGCTTGAATTAAGTGGACTGTTAAGCCCCGATTTAGCAAGAGTCCCAAGAAGGCATAAGAAATACAATGGTTTATAGAAACCACACCCATAATAGAATATGAATTTTGGTGTGAATTAGTTAAAAGAAAGTACCTGATTCCTTAAGGATGTGTTAGAATGATATAGAACTTAACTCAAATCAAAAGGAAAAGGGAAATGGTGCCTAGAAAGAAGAAACAAAAAGAATTGTAAAGAAAGAAAAGAACTAATGCGCAAGAAATAATGTTGCCATAATCAAGGAAAAAAGAGATAATTGCCACTTAATCTTGAGGTCAAAATTGGAAGAGAAGATGAAAGGCTCAGATTTGCTCTTGAAACACAAGAGCAATTATGAGAATTGAAAAGCAATTAACTCCCCCCCTTAAGTCCATAATTTGGTCCAAAAGAGAAGAAAAAAAGGAAGGAAGAAAAGTTAACAATTGTAGCTAAGGTATCTTCCTATTATTTCAAACTTGGAAAGTTTAACCAAATGGTAATATTTCATGAACACTTTGGTCAACAATTTCTCTCCTTTTTGTTAGTGAAATTTTGTCAAAAAGGAAGAAGAAAAGAGGAAAGAAAAAGCTTCATCAAAAGTGAAAACCACACCTGGTTAATTAACTTGGCTTGGGAAAGAAGAGATATTTTGGGCCACATGTTTTCCCTTTTCCCTTGAGTAATTTCGGCCAAGTGTTTTATGTGGAATGAGGAGTGGGTATTTAACCATTATCACTCTCTCACTTAGCTGCCCAAGTCATGCAAAAAGAAGGAAAAAGATGGAAAATGAAAGAGGAAAGAGAAAGAAGACAAATGAAGAGCAAAGAGCAAGGTAAGTCTTATTGCTCAATTTTCACCTTCCAAATTACCTTTCTAGCCCTTGAGGTCTTCATAAATGTTGTTCGTCTCATTAAGAGCTTTATTTATATGGTTTTTTTTTCTTAAGGAGAGGTGTTTTGGTATTGCCAAGAGAAGCCAAAGTTGGAGAATTAAAGAACAAGCCATAGAAAGTGAAAGAGGTAAGCTTAATCTTTGATTTCAGCTTAGCATACTATGATTTGGTTGAGTTTTGCAGAACCTCTTGGCTACTCTGACTTTTTGTCATAAGCAAGAATTAGGGTTTCATGATGCTTTGTTCTTATACATGTGGTTATATGATGTGTAAGAAGCATATGAGACTAGTTTGGTGGATGATTAGTGGAATTGGTGATTGTTGTCTTGTGAAGGCCTTTTTCAGTAGAATAGGGCATGGAGAAGGAATAGGATTTTGTCAAATTTGAGGGTTCTAATGGATTCTTTGGGTAAAATTGTATGGGCATAGGTGGTGGTCAAGTTGGTGGAAGGGTTGAATAAAAAACCTTAAAAGTTGAAGTGAAGAATGTTAGGGTCAACACTGCCAGATTTTGGTCAGGTTTTTGTGATAAGGTTTTGGATGACCAAACCTTGTTCAAAAATCATTAAACTTTCCAGGAAAATGGTAGAAATCCAAAGCTTTAAAGTGATGGGTAGAATGCGTGATTTGGATGTATAGAAAGTAAGTTTTGCATTGTTGAAATTGAGGCATAGAAACTGGGATGAATTCTGGACCAGTGACGTTGGTCAAGGATTCTGAGAATTTAACCCCTATATTTGGTATTGGTTAATATTTTTCCCTTAAAGTATACACAAAGAGCTTCAAATAAAACTTTGAAACACCTCATCTGGAGTTCTAGAAGTAAAGTTATGAATTTTGGGAAGTTGACTAATGAAAGCTAGCAGATTAGGGTTGACCTACCAAATTATAACTTTTAAAGGGAAATGTGGGAATTGAAGAGATGGCTCACTTTCATGACTGTAGCAAGTCATATAGTTATATGTCTATGGTCATGAGGTGACAAAGAAGAAGCAACTTCAATGGTTGGAGAAAAGGTATAAAAGGAGGGCTAGTGATGGGTTACTAGTGATGGGTTGATGTTTAAGACGTCTATATTCGATGATGAAAAATGTAGGCTAGGTGATCTATGCTTCCAAGGAAAAATTCTTTGAACTAGATTACCACCCAGTTAATAAATTTGAATATCCTGGTTTTATTGCCCTATACAAACATGTACATTAGGACTTACTGCCAACATGTCTACCTGTTTGGTGTTCAGGATCAAATGACTATTTGACCCTTATTGGCCATACTATGCGCACTACTTACTGGGTGTACTCTTTACTAAGTGGGTAATTAATTCTATGAGGTTATTAAGAGTGATTCACCACCACTTTTATGCCCTATGATACTAAGGCTTATCCCAATCTTTATTTACATGTATCACTATAAACCACATTAGTTGTGTGACTGGTAACTCTCCAATTTAAAAGTTACACCTAAATTCACTATGCTTCCACTGCCCATTCTGATGTTTCATACTATCAAATACAATAAGGTGGGGCTGTACTATCTGCCCACACTTGTCTTACTTCCTCAATTGAATGCCACTTGACCTCTGTAATAATGCATAATCATTCATAAAGAATGAGATAATACATAATTCAGTTCAGTCAAAAATGTATTTAGGGCTAACCACTATTGCAACCCCTACTTATTTCGTACCTCAGTCCTCTGACTGGCATATTGGTGTACCTATAGGCATGGTGTATCAATGTACGCGTAGGCATGATATATCAGTGTACCTATAGACACGGTGTATCAACCTTCAGTATCATCAGATCGAATTCTCTAGGTTTAATATATGGTATATTCCTCACTCACTATATAGCACGTATATCATATCTACATTCCTTTAATACCATGGTGTTACTAAGGATCATCAACTAGCATGGAGGAACCTTAAAATAGTTACTCCGCCTCAAGTTTTCCATCACCTTATCAAATAAACTTTTCTGCGCAATACTTACTGCAACAGAAAGTGTTCAGATTAAAAATCAATGCTTCCATTATCATCATCTCCAATGTTCTAAGCATACTTTAAGTCACCTAACTAAGATGATTATTAGCCATAGAGAAACCTCAAAGCAATCACTATTCCTCAAGTCTCTAAAACCCTATTACTTTAACTTCCCAGGGGGTCACCCATCCTAAGATTTCTATGGGTTGAGCACACTTAACTTTTGTGTATTCGTGCCAAAATACAGATACCGACTTTATCTGCTTCCGACCACTAGTCCCCTGAGACTACCCTTGTCTTAAACATCATACTAGCTGCCTTCGATTGACTAAATACTATATCAGGATTGCCCTCAGGTATTCATGGATTCTTTGGGGCTGGTTCACAGAAGAGGGGTAATTCACTTCCCTTGTGCCCCATTATATGCATATTTCCTTTTCTATATAATCAAGACCTTATTAGTAGAATATCCTATTGCTAGAACCACTTGCTTTGATACCAAAATATAACACCCTTGTCTTATTTCCACATTTTTCACAGTTTTTGCATGTAGTTCAGTGGATACACAGGACTTGTTAGAACTGGCTATCACCCAAGAGGGGGGGTGAATTGGGTGTATAATAAAAACTTAAGAACTTTAGAAATCTTTTCATATCTTAACGAAAGCGGTAAATATGAAGATTCATAAATCAACAGTTAGATTAAATAATATATGCTGGAAATATAAGAGTTTAGGGAAGAGAATATGCAAACTGTGATTTATCCTGGTTCGGTCCAATCTGTGATGGCCTACGTCCAGTCCCCAGGCTCCTCCTGAGATTTTCAAATCCACTATCTTCTTGTTTAATCCGGGCACAAGAAAAGCCTTTACAATCCCACAAGTTTAGCCGGGTACTTGTGAAACCTTTTACAAATCTCTCACTGAAATACTCCCCTTACGGCAAGTCTTACGAGCAGAGCAATCCCGAAGATCTTCCTCTCCTGCTTACTCATGCAAGTCTTACAAGCAGCAACGTTCTCTCCTGCTTACACCCCTGTAAGTCTTATGAGCAGCAACGTTCTCTACTGCTTGCACCTTGTAAGTCTTACGAGCAGAATGTCTTTCTGGCAATTCTCTCTACAGCTTCTCCCGTAAGGAAATCAACCCTCTCAAGGTCCCTCTACCTTGAGATCAACTAAGAAATATAATTGAAAGTGTTTACAAACTCTCTCACAGAGTGGGTATAATACTCACTGAAGTACAATACAAATGATCACTCTCTCAACGATAAGTAATATTGAAACTGGAAAACAGAGAGTGTATGAGTAGAAGCAGATGATTCACATTTCTATCATTTTTCTGGTAGTTGCTTGCTCTCTCTGTTTTTCTGCGTTTTTCACTGCCACCCATCGATGTTGAATGGTTTCTCATTTATAGTTGATATAGATGATGACCGTTGTGAGCATTCGTCCGTTGGAGTCATTTTGACCGTTGAGCATATTTGAAAACGAGCTACTGTCCGTTGCAGAGTGGAGCGTCTCGTTGAACAACAGGAAGATTCATTTTGAGCTGTAGTCACGTTGTGGAGCGGGATGAATTCGTTTGAGTTTCCAGACAATCTCTTATGGTGGGTCAAGCTTTTGTCGTGGTAGGTAGCTGATGCTCGGTGTGTAATGATGCCGCCCGCCACAGTTGACTTTTTCATTTGAATCTGTAAGCTCATCGTTAAATTTCCTGTTTCACACTGCAAAATACTTAATCATTAATATGATGAAGTATTAGTCATGGGTATGTTGGATCATTGGTCAAAAACTGAATTTATGGCTTCTGGGACTCATCACGTTGAGTGAAGAATTTTCATACGTGACCTCCATTCTTGAAGATGCAACCCAAATATGTAAACTCCTGTTTTACACTTGAAATATATGTTAGATAATGTTTAGAAACAATAACAAGTGAAAACATAATGATTGTATAACGTTTAACCATGTTTGGATTGATGGTTGTGAGGCTCTGTTTTGTTTGTGCATTCTACCACGTTCTGTCGGATCCTCACTTCGAGTGCAATATGGCTCACTCGAGTGAAGTTGATATTTTCATGTTTTGACTTCCTCTCGGGCAAGCACTCGCTGTACTTCTCTCGCGTCTGCTCGAGTGAAGTCTCGAATCACTCGAGCACAAAACGTCCTGCTCGAGTGCGTCTTCATGCTTCCACGTACAAACTTCTTCTCGGGTTGTCACTTCCACGTCAAAACTTCCATGTGCTCGAGTGAGAAATCATCCAATGCTCGAGCATGGATCCTAGTGCTCGAGTGATGAAATTTCCTTCACATTTCAGCTGCTTCTGGACATCACTCGCACAACTTTTTCAGAGAGTCAGTTTTTACACTCGCGGGTGATGTGGGGCCCCTTTAGAAAAATTTGATTCATTTGATTCAAATGATGTATCATAAGAATGCTCTTATCATATGCATTCCAATGCAACAAAAATCAGCTCCAAACTCCTTGTATTCTGTAAGTTATGATCGAAGGAGTGTATATTTCGCTAGTCTGCACAAGCATCAACTTCCAGAAGGCATAGCTCCTAGAATATACGTTCAAATTATGCAAATTACCTATCTATGGAAAGCTCTTTGAGTCTGCTTTCATTTGGCACTGGTCCCGTCTCAATCCGATGTGTGGTTTGTGAGATATACTCAAAATACCGAACCTGTGTCAGAAAGTGACGGTGATTTCAGTTTCATTTTCGACGAATCATATCTCCTTCATTTGATCTTCTTTCAATGTGATTCTGGTGCCAATTTTACGTGTTGGGAGTCTTCTTTCATATGCCACCGGTTTCGGGTCAATCCGACATGTGGTTTGAGAGATATGATCAAAATACCAGACCTCGCTCAAGCTGAACGTAAAACAGAGTAGAACAGAGTATACACCCCGTGCTCGAGTGAAATCAGCTGTGCTCGAGCATGTTCTTCCTGTGCTCGAGCATAACACCTTGTGCTCGAGCATAACTCCCCTAGAAGTGCCAAAACTCATATATAAGTCATTTTAGCTTCATATTAACATATTCCAACCATTATTTAATCATAGAAACCTCCGGTATCATAATAGAAACCTCCAATATCACATCTAACAACTTGAATCTTTATCTTCTTGTAAGATCTAACAACTTCTTCATTCTTCATAATCCAAGTAAGCATCTCCTTGACTATCTTCAATTTCTTTCTTCTTCTTCCTCTTGTTCATTTTCATTAATTCAATCTTCTTCATTCTTTGCTTGACTAATCTAAAAAATATGTAACATTAAATATAGTAGTTAGTCAAAGAAATACATTATATGAACTTTTTGCTCTTATCACTTAATATCTATATTTGACATCATCAAAACTAATCATATCTAACATTCTCCCCCTTTTTGATGATGACAAATCCTTTAAGAAAAATATGTCTGAATGAAGTGCAACATACATGTATAATGCAAAGTGCAAACATACATATACATATTATAATGCAAAGTGCAACATACATATTTTTCTTACATTTTTCTCCCCCTATTTGACATCAGCAAAAAGTTTGAAATATATAAATAAGTAAGGTTTGCGAAGAAGTAAATAAAGTAGAAATGACTTTAATCACAATGAATGAACCAAGAAAACAATTGACTCTCCCCTATGTGAAGGAACTGAAAATAGATTTGGAGAGGTTTTCAAGAAAACTTTTATAATCAAGATCAATGAAAAATGTGAAACGTATTCTTGAAATGTAAATAGAGAAGGTTTAGAAATGCTCATGTAGATTTTGAAAATTGATGAAGCGCTCCATGAAGTCCGTTGCTTTATCCTTTGGCAATGCTAGTTCATGATGATGTACACCACACTTCTGTTATGCAACTCAATATATATTTATGTTATTGCCAGGATTCTCCAATTGAGTTGAGCTTCTGTTTAGCATGTTCAATGCTCAGTTGTATTGCTTTGAATGTTATAGCCAATATATATTCCTTGACTGAGCGTTAACAACATCCTCAAGATTGATAGAGTCCTCTTGTAGTATATTGAGGAATGCTATTGCACAAAACAAATTCTCCTGTCATAAATTTAAATCTTTCTTTGCAAAGAGAATTATTAGTTCAATCAAGTAACAAACTATTCCTTTCCATATGATATATTAAAATTACGATCATGAAAAGAATAATATAAGAGTAGTTCATCATCAAAACTAATCAAGACATGGTGAATATAGATGAGTATATTAAAAGGATTTTCTTTCCAATAGGAGATAAGCTTTCAAGATATAAAACACATATGAATGTGAAGCTCCCCCTTAATTGATGCATGGTTTTAAAAATTATCAGGAAAACAGTTAATAACTCTCCTGGATTTGAGAAACCATTGAAAACTTTATAGAGAAAATGATTTTGAAAGTATGAATATTTAGAGAGAAATTAAATGGCAATGCTAATAAGAGGTTTTAAGAGATACAACCTAATATCACCTGAGGGTTACTTGATTGATTCTACTCAATCATTACTCGATTGTATACTCAAGTGATGCAACTCAAGAATTTTGAATTAATCAAGAATACAATACCTCACTCGAGTAATATCGTAATCACTCGAGTCATAATCCTCTGTAGTTCATTGATGCATCGTGTCCTAGTCAATATTGGATGATGTGACTGGTACTGAGGGATTCTGAAGTGTAGTCTTCTGTAACCACTTTAGGATACCAAGATGAGCTCGGAGTAAGGCTTTATGCGCATTTTGGCTTAGTATGTGCCCCTTGCTTAGCAAACATCATTGAGAACTTTTAATTTTATCATAGCACATAACACCCTTATTTTGTCATCCATCATCTCAAATATAACTTTGAAGTTCTGGTTCACTAAGTCACACAGCTACTTCATCTCATCATTGACTGATGATCTCAGCATTGTTTGTAGTAAGCTTTGTGTGAAAGAGTTGAACCTCCTCTCTCAGAAAGCCTTAGACAAATGGACCAAAGAATGAAGGATCATGGAGACCAACTCTAGCAAAGTGTTGTCTCTCATTTATTGACATTGTTCACCATAGCTCTAGTGTAGGTATAGCAGATAATCAAGTGAAGATTAGACATAGAGCTAGGATAGTAGTTAAGAATCCTCATAGGCTCATCAAGCTTGATGATTCTGTGCATCTCAGCATCTTCCTCTGAACATCTCTGTTGGCTCCATATCATAGTGAAAATGTCTGATTACCTTGAAATGATAAGGAAGGTGGGTAGGCAACAAAGATTCATATTGGATAAATTTATTCTTGGCTCTGTGCTGCTTTGAAATAATCTCCGCTGGGTCTCCTAAGAAATCTTCCTTCTCTTTCTCTTTCTCTGATTGTATCACTATCTAGTTATTTGTAAGTGATGAGGTGTCATTTGAGTAATATCACATATTTTGCTTCAACTCATGCTGCAACACTATCAATCATGCCTCTTCTGTTAGCCTTTGGTCCTTGTATCCAAAAGTAGAGCATTTTGGTCAACTCCTGCAAACGTATAATGATATGCTCTTTGGTACCCAACTTCTCTTGGGTCCGTACAATATTAGACATAGCAACTCTTATGCTCTTATACAATTAAGCATATGATATTTGAGCAAAGAGTACTATAAACCAACAAAGACCAAGATATATTTTTACCCACTTAAATTTAAACCATTAGATCATGAAGGGTAACGAATCAATGAATGGTGATTTTCAAAGATCAATGAAGATTTGTAAGTACATTTCATAGAAAATATTTCATTGATAAGATTTTCATGCAATAGATGTAAGTTGGATCAAAGAGAGTAGAGAATCTATCCATAATGACCAACTTTTATGAAATGATAATTCATGAATGAAAACAAATTTTCAAGAATGATAATGAGATATGAAAATTGTTTCAAAATCTCAAATGTTCTTTCGAATCATAAATATGCAACATGACATTAAGATTTTGAATGCATGAAAACTCATTTATGAAGCTTGTTAAATACAAATGCTTATGCCAAAAACAATGGAAGTCATCAGTTGTAAAATATATAAATCAGAAAGCTTCACTAAGGAATTCAACAAAGATAACATGTTAATTATAAGAGTTAACATGTTGAAGAATTTTCCCAAGAACAAAAGTCATATGAAAAATGAATTAGCCAAATGGCTTATCTTGACATATATAAGCATGATGATTTTAGTATTGATCAAGATATAACCTTGCCTTTTGGAGTTGCGTCTTAAAATGGATAAATATTCAAGGCAACAAGACTTAAAGTACAAGATTCTAGTTACTCAAAAATTGGATGAAGACAAATGGTAATGCATTTGAGCAACAATATGAATATATGAATTTATGAATGATAAAGCACATACTCATTGATCCAAATGACTAGAATTCTAGAATATTATCCCGGTAAGTTATTCCACAATAATGGTTAATGCATTAAGATTCAATGCACTAATGAACATTTATAATACTTGGAATAACGTGACCAACTAATGATTTATGCATTAGGCACAAGGCTTTCACATATAGAATTCTTTTCTAGGGAATACACTTGAAACTCATATAGATAGTTAACTTGTTAGACATAAGATCTAACTTATTACAAAATAAAAATTGAGGAGTTCAAGTAGTAACAGGTTTAAGATTAAGAAACAAATATGTGAATGATGAGGAAAACTCTAGGGATGGATTTGAAGCATTTCTGACTTTCAGTATACATAAATATTAACTTCCAATTTTGAAACCGATTTGAATGTAAACAAGATATGAATAATTTTCAAATAATGTGTATGCATTTTTATAACAAGATGAATTTGAAATCCAAGTAAATTTATGAAATGTGCATTTCAAATTTCCAATTCATAGAAAAATTATGCATAATTTGGAATCTAGGTACATTTTTGAAATATGCATTTCGAAACTTAAATACATAGAAAGATTATGCACAATTTCATTTTCAGTTCATTTAGCAATCTAAAAGCAATTTAAAACCCAAAAATGATTGATTGCTAATGATATGCAATAATGAGCAAGTTATTCATTACCCAAATAAACAATTTATATAAGTATAATATTAGGTAAGAATAAAGAAGATAGTACCGTGCTCAAATAATCTCGTAATTACTTGAGAAATTATCCTTTGGAGTTCATTTGTGCATAATTCCTTGACTTTTACCTTCCAATCTTCCAGTTGATGTTATCACTTGAACGTTCACTCCCAGTTGTCATGTAGTAATGATGATCACTTGATTAGTTACTTGAGTAACACTTCACTGTGCATCTTTTCTTCCTTTATTGCTAGCTAGGCACTCGCAGTGTTGCCTCAAGTAATGCCTCCTTTTGTTTTCATATTTAAGATGTAGCCTCAAGGTCCAACTTCACCAAGATTTGAGTGAAATCATAGTTTTGAGATGAAGCTCTTCCTTTCTTCTTCCTACAAAACTTTAAAAATATTTTTCTTCCTTTGGTATCCAATTTTACTTGGATCCACTCATGGTTACCTTGTAGGAATCATAATTCACATGCTCTAATAATATAATTAATTTGAAACAATTGAGCATAATGAATTAAATACGTCTTTATGCATAAGTGAAACATTTCTCTTTTCAAATCATTATACATGCATAAAGAATTAACCTGTTGAACATTACAATCCCTTTATAAATAAATCTATTAAATGGATTTTTAAGAGATGTGAAAACATAATTTAAAAATCATTTGCAATGCTCATTCCTAAGGTTCCAAAATATAAAACCTCAACAAATATTACAAACAACAGTATAGGAGGTTTTATCATTGTGTACCTTTGCCTTAGATATTCGGAGGATTGCTTCTGCATACCCACTGTATCTTTCTTTGAAGTTCTGTTTTTGCATATTTGGCTTTGGGATTATGCAAAGCTTTCTCATGAGATGTAGACTTCGAGAATCTTTTTCTTTGTGAATGAGAGATCCTCCTCTTCTTGTTCTTCTCAAGATAGTTGAATGACACATTATGATAGCCCTTCGTTGAGGTAGAACATACTCCTTTTATCCATTGTTTTTTTTTGTTTATACTCTGTAACTCCAGCAATGGGTGCCTTGAGAGTTCTCCTTTTTGATATAAATGGTATGAACCTCTTTATTGGCACATGAGAAACTCTTGGCTTCTTTTTCATCTTTTCTTTACCCTTATGTC
Source organism: Inga laurina (assembly GCA_963855925.1). NCBI lineage: Eukaryota > Viridiplantae > Streptophyta > Magnoliopsida > Fabales > Fabaceae > Inga > Inga laurina. The sequence continues at coordinate 64,512,097 of OY979704.1, read as the reverse complement.
CATTTCTTTTCTCATCATCCTGCATACATAAAGTACTAGATGGACATTTTGGCACCCACATATACTTGGGTCCTTGATTATTAGTATTAAACCTTACATGTTTCTTCGGTACCCAAATATACTTATTTCTCACATGGGAATTTCTTTTAATATAGCATGTGTGAGAAATATGACCGGATTTACCACAATAATTGCAAATTGTATCAAGATATGCATTATGAGATATCATGCAAGTATTATGTCGATCATAAGAGTAGAAATTCGAATGGATTTGATTTGAACTTTCTTTCTTCCCAACAAACTTTCCAGCATATTTGAAAACATTTTTATTTTTCTTAATAGAATCAACAATTGGTTGAGAAACAAGCTTTTGTAAACTCTGAAAATCATTTTTATGAAAATCACACAAAGAATTGGAACTTTTTACCTTAAGTTCATCTTGAGCTCCGGAGAGTGATTTTTCATGTTCGTCCATACTGAACTCTTTTCGGGAATCCTCTTCTTTTTGTTTATCCATGTTGACTGTATGGAAGTGTTCTATGATTTTTCCATCTTCATCATCAACTTCCAATTGTTCATGCACAGTAGATGCGTAGCATGTAGTTTCACACGAACTGTCAACACTGTCAACTTCAACAGAATTGTTAGAAGCATAAATAGAATCAAGAGTATCCCATATATGTTTAGCATTAGAACAAAATCTAATTTTCTCAAAATCATTTTTGGTTAAAGCACTATACAGAATTTTCATTGCTCTAATGTTCAACGAAAACATTTTCTTTTCACTTTCTGTCCAATCCTTTCTTGGTTTGAAATCAAAAACATTTGTAAAAACATTCCACATATCAAAATCAAAAGCTTTTATAAAACTAATCATTCTAGCTTTCCAAAACCAAAAATCAATATCTTTCAAAAGAGGTGGAATTGTATAATCAAAACCTTCTGAAAGTATAAAACACCCAAAATTAGCCATTGTAACTCTTGAGACGGTTAAGTCCTTTAAACAAGAGCCCGGGCTCTGATACCAAATGTTAGAACTGGCTATCACCCAAGAGGGGGGGTGAATTGGGTGTATAATAAAAACTTAAGAACTTTAGAAATCTTTTCATATCTTAACGAAAGCGGTAAATATGAAGATTCATAAATCAACAGTTAGATTAAATAATATATGCTGGAAATATAAGAGTTTAGGGAAGAGAATATGCAAACTGTGATTTATCCTGGTTCGGTCCAATCTGTGATGGCCTACGTCCAGTCCCCAGGCTCCTCCTGAGATTTTCAAATCCACTATCTTCTTGTTTAATCTGGGCACAAGAAAAGCCTTTACAATCCCACAAGTTTAGCCGGGTACTTGTGAAACCTTTTACAAATCTCTCACTGAAATACTCCCCTTACGGCAAGTCTTACGAGCAGAGCAATCCCGAAGATCTTCCTCTCCTGCTTACTCATGCAAGTCTTACAAGCAGCAACGTTCTCTCCTGCTTACACCCCTGTAAGTCTTATGAGCAGCAACGTTCTCTACTGCTTGCACCTTGTAAGTCTTACGAGCAGAATGTCTTTCTGGCAATTCTCTCTACAGCTTCTCCCGTAAGGAAATCAACCCTCTCAAGGTCCCTCTACCTTGAGATCAACTAAGAAATATAATTGAAAGTGTTTACAAACTCTCTCACAGAGTGGGTATAATACTCACTGAAGTACAATACAAATGATCACTCTCTCAACGATAAGTAATATTGAAACTGGAAAACAGAGAGTGTATGAGTAGAAGCAGATGATTCACATTTCTATCATTTTTCTGGTAGTTGCTTGCTCTCTCTGTTTTTCTGCGTTTTTCACTGCCACCCATCGATGTTGAATGGTTTCTCATTTATAGTTGATGTAGATGATGACCGTTGTGAGCATTCGTCCGTTGGAGTCATTTTGACCGTTGAGCATATTTGAAAACGAGCTACTGTCCGTTGCAGAGTGGAGCGTCTCGTTGAACAGCAGGAAGTTTCATTTTGAGCTGTAGTCACGTTGTGGAGCGGGATGAATTCGTTTGAGTTTCCAGACAATCTCTTATGGTGGGTCAAGCTTTTGTCGTGGTAGGTAGCTGATGCTCGGTGTGTAATGATGCCGCCCGCCACAGTTGACTTTTTCATTTGAATCTGTAAGCTCATCGTTAAATTTCCTGTTTCACACTGCAAAATACTTAATCATTAATATGATGAAGTATTAGTCATGGGTATGTTGGATCATTGGTCAAAAACTGAATTTATGGCTTCTGGGACTCATCACGTTGAGTGAAGAATTTTCATACGTGACCTCCATTCTTGAAGATGCAACCCAAATATGTAAACTCCTGTTTTACACTTGAAATATATGTTAGATAATGTTTAGAAACAATAACAAGTGAAAACATAATGATTGTATAACGTTTAACCATGTTTGGATTGATGGTTGTGAGGCTCTGTTTTGTTTGTGCATTCTACCACGTTCTGTCGGATCCTCACTTCGAGTGCAATATGGCTCACTCGAGTGAAGTTGATATTTTCATGTTTTGACTTCCTCTCGGGCAAGCACTCGCTGTACTTCTCTCGCGTCTGCTCGAGTGAAGTCTCGAATCACTCGAGCACAAAACGTCCTGCTCGAGTGCGTCTTCATGCTTCCACGTACAAACTTCTTCTCGGGTTGTCACTTCCACGTCAAAACTTCCATGTGCTCGAGTGAGAAATCATCCAATGCTCGAGCATGGATCCTAGTGCTCGAGTGATGAAATTTCCTTCACATTTCAGCTGCTTCTGGACATCACTCGCACAACTTTTTCAGAGAGTCAGTTTTTACACTCGCGGGTGATGTGGGGCCCCTTTAGAAAAATTTGATTCATTTGATTCAAATGATGTATCATAAGAATGCTCTTATCATATGCATTCCAATGCAACAAAAATCAGCTCCAAACTCCTTGTATTCTGTAAGTTATGATCGAAGGAGTGTATATTTCGCTAGTCTGCACAAGCATCAACTTCCAGAAGGCATAGCTCCTAGAATATACGTTCAAATTATGCAAATTACCTATCTATGGAAAGCTCTTTGAGTCTGCTTTCATTTGGCACTGGTCCCGTCTCAATCCGATGTGTGGTTTGTGAGATATACTCAAAATACCGAACCTGTGTCAGAAAGTGACGGTGATTTCAGTTTCATTTTCGACGAATCATATCTCCTTCATTTGATCTTCTTTCAATGTGATTCTGGTGCCAATTTTACGTGTTGGGAGTCTTCTTTCATATGCCACCGGTTTCGGGTCAATCCGACATGTGGTTTGAGAGATATGATCAAAATACCAGACCTCGCTCAAGCTGAACGTAAAACAGAGTAGAACAGAGTATACACCCCGTGCTCGAGTGAAATCAGCTGTGCTCGAGCATGTTCTTCCTGTGCTCGAGCATAACACCTTGTGCTCGAGCATAACTCCCCTAGAAGTGCCAAAACTCATATATAAGTCATTTTAGCTTCATATTAACATATTCCAACCATTATTTAATCATAGAAACCTCCGGTATCATAATAGAAACCTCCAATATCACATCTAACAACTTGAATCTTTATCTTCTTGTAAGATCTAACAACTTCTTCATTCTTCATAATCCAAGTAAGCATCTCCTTGACTATCTTCAATTTCTTTCTTCTTCTTCCTCTTGTTCATTTTCATTAATTCAATCTTCTTCATTCTTTGCTTGACTAATCTAAAAAATATGTAACATTAAATATAGTAGTTAGTCAAAGAAATACATTATATGAACTTTTTGCTCTTATCACTTAATATCTATATTTGACATCATCAAAACTAATCATATCTAACAGGACTAACATAAATTTACTAATAAAATGCACATGATTATATTATAGAAATCCCAACAGGTGTATTCAAAATAGTTACAGACCTCAAAATAATAAAAAGGCCAGCAGATAACTAACTATCTTGATTGATCTACACCGGAACCATAAGTTGTTGTTAAGTACACCTTTGCCCCATGATCTATTGCTTACTGCTGAAAACTTTATATATTCATGGAAAGGGTGAGATTCGAAAGAATCTCAGTAGTAACATGCAATCAGTCATATAAAATTTGACAAATAAATATATCATACCCCATGTAATGCAACATAACAGTAAGACAAAGCATATAAATACTCACATAATGTATGAGAGAAAGAGTTACTACCTGGAATTGCCCTTTCTTGCTTTACTTGTCGGTTTAAAATCTTGGTTCCGACTTGGCTATTGCAAATTCCTATAAATTAAAGTTACAGGTAATTGGTTATTACTTGATATATTATTGCTTTTAATCATAGCTTTTTGGTTATCTATAATAGTTTCAGCAATTTCTACATAGTACAACTCTGCATAGTGCAGTTTCACAATTTTCAAGAAAATTAACAAATTTTTAGTTGCCTTTGGAAAATCATAATTAATTATAGGAAATTTCAAATTGGCTGGTTCCAAAGCCTATGTACAGCTCTTTAAGTTTATTTACTTGGACAAATACCCAAGGCTTGTCACTATTATAACATTTTTCCTAGAAATTCGCCAAACTTCCCCTGTTCAAGATAACATTCCGGAAATAGAGCACCACTTTGAAAAATCATATCTCTTAATCTACTCATACAAAAATCATGTTCAACCCACCAAATTAAAGCTCTACATGTCTACTTTAATCCTGCCAAATTTCATAATTTTTGGACTTGGTTTGATTAACGAATTTTATTACACAATAACATTGCCTCTAGTGAAACAATCAAACAACATTTACTTTGAACATCAATAAATTCTAGATTTGCATACAAATTTCTAAAAATCATGAACACCTACATTCCCACAAAATTTTGCCCAAGGAATCCATTGGTAGCCTCAAATGTGGCAAAATCCTAGTCCTTCTATGACCCTTGTTTTGACCGAAAGTTAAGGTTTCACAACAACAATTACCAAATTCACAATTTATTTACTATACTAGGTTCATATGCTTCACAAACCTCATATAACCACAAGTATAGGAGCAAAGTATTATGAAACCCTAAATTCACTATTTGGCTGAAATTAGGTCAGCACAGAAAAGCCCCAAAAAATCCACCAAACAACACAATACATAGGTTAAAAGGAAGCTCTTGCTTGCCTCTTGCTCTTTCTTAGCTCTTCCTTTGATTTTCCACCTTTGGCTCTTGTTAGAAGACTCAAAACACCTCCCATTGAAATTCTAAAAACATAGAAATGAAGCTCTCATCAAGAAGAACAATGTTTATGATGAGTATTTGAGCCATAGAAGTGGTTTACAGGGTCAAAATCAAGTTAGAAGCTCTTACCTTAAACTTGTCTTCTTCAACGCTTCTTTTATCTTTCCTCTAGCTTGCTTGGATGAAAGATGAGAGTGTGAGAGAGTGATATTGTGTTTTAATATCGGTCTTCATTCATTTAGGATACTTGGTCGAAAATACAGCTAAAGAAATAAGAAAAGGTTATGTGTCCACTTTCTATGGTCTCATGAAAAAGGTGGCTTGGTTAATTGACTATGGATGTGTTAGTTAATTGGAGATTCATTACTTCCCTCTCGCCTCTTCTCTTGACCGAAAATGACATTCAAAAGGGAGGGAATTATCTCGATCAATTCTCTCTTCTTGCTTCCTTTATGTCTTAGTCACAATTGTTGACTTTGCTTCATCTTTTTTGCTTAGCTCAAAATGCTTCCAAAAGGCATCATTTACGTTCATTATTCATTTTTTCTTTCTTGCCTCATGTTGGACAAAAATCATACCCTTTTGGGAGATGATAATAATCCATTTACATATCACAACTTCACCTCCTCAAATAATAATATTAAATTGCTATTTATCACATGTCACTTGCCTTCCTTCCTTCCTTTTTCCACATGGCTTTTATGACTTCCAAAAGTCATCATTTATGTGCAAACATTTATTTCCTCTTTTCTCTCTCTTTTTGGATATAAAAGGTGGCTATTGAAGGCACCAAATGAGCTCTTGAATTAGCTTCATTCATTCCCTTGAAACTAATGTGTAATGGCTATTACACACTTGCCTACTATTTTTTACTTTTCAACCTTCTTTTACTTGTCTCAAATTGCTTCATCATTTAGCATATTTATCACAAATATTTATTTCCCTTTTTGCTCCCTCATTTGGCCATCCAAAAGAGACTCATAAGGAAAAGGGGAAAATATTGGCTTTGGATATAATTTACGGTGAAAGGGCAAAAATACCCATTTTAATATCTCAAAAGAGCTGCAAGTACCATATTAAAATCTTGCATGCAAAAATGCCTACGAGGACTTAAAAAGGGTTCAAAAATGCCACTGCCATTAAAATACCAAACGTCCATTAAATAGCTTGTACGGGTCCAGCTATAATCTCTTACTTTTGTTGACCGTATTCTTTTTTTGTCAAGAACCTATTTAAAGGCATCATATCACCACTTGTCATTCCTTTGACTAGTTGAACTATGTCCATATCCAGACCAGAACTGCTCTCAGTGATGAAGTTTGCTACTACTGCTGCAGCATCTTCTCCACTCAAGACCCATCATAGGCAAAGCCTCCGTCTTTGCCTGGGAGGGGAGTCTCTTGAGGAGTACTAGTAGTGTATTGAGTGTACCCTTAACTGGCGACCTAACGGCGCCCTCAATATGATTACTGCTAATGATGGTGATATTACCTAAATAATCCATGAGTGTGACAAAGCTGGAGAAATTTACCTCATGGGTCAGTTTCCAAATCCTCTTCAGCTGATAATGTTGAGTCGCAACTGATATTTCTGTAAATACCTCCTCTAATGTCATAGCCTCTTTTAGATGCAAATGATTCAATATGCAGTTTAGTGTTGGATCTTTTTTAGATTTGAAATTTTGTTAGTTTCATACATGCTACAATGTCCATTTTAAAGTCAATTAAATTCTTCAGATATGTTGCATGCTAATTTTGGAAAAACTTTAGCATTATGAGTTTTGGAAATTTAGTTTAGATGCATGCTAGTTTTGGAAAAACTCAAGCATTACACCAATTATGTAATTTCTTCAGGGGCTCTTTTTTTGATCCGACAAAAAGAGCCACATGAGATGGCAATTGTTAAGAAAAAAGCTGGTGTGTTTGTGTATGATGAAGATACTAGCGAGTTTTGTGCTAAAGTGTTGGAGCAAATTGTCGCTGGCGTGCCACATACATGGTCAACAAAAGTAGGAGATTACAGCTAGACCAAAAAAATGGGTCCCATGCAAGCTATTTAATGGATGTCTGGTCCTTTTAATGGCAAGGGCATTTTTGAACCCTTTTTAAGTCCTCATAGACATTTGTGCACCTAAGCTTTTAATATGGTGCCAGCAGCTCTTTTGAGATATTAACATGGGTATTTTTGCCCATTTACCCTTTAATTTATCTAAATGAGTATTTTGCCCATACATTTTGTGATTTTCGCACATAGATTAAAAAAAGATAACAGAATTTTCATCAAATTTTGACAATTCATATCTAATTGTACAAATGTCCAATTGGTATGGTTCCAAAGGCTATATAAGCCTTATTAAGTCTAATTTCAAGGAAAAGTATAGTCTTTAGCCAAAAAAAGCTCAAAGTTCTCAGAATTATCATTTTTTAATGCTGCTACAGAAACTCTCTAGTTTTACTAGGTTAACTTCAAAAATACATAACTCTTTGTGTATAACTCCAAATGACTTATATAACCTATTAAATTAAAGTTTGATAAGTCTACTTTCATTATGAAAAATATCATAGCAATTGGACATTATTTGCCTATTTAATATGTCACACAACTAGACTATCGCACTGAAAAAATACATAGGCAGTAAAGTTTACATTCCTTGGCCTCTTGCTAAATCGAGGCTTAGCAGTCCACTTGATTCAGGCTTATTCTCAAGCCTCTAATTCTAAAATTCAGAATATTATATTATTACTGGCCTTCATCTTGTTTTCCATCTCATCCAAAACTTGATCATGGTATCAAATTCACTCACATAAAATCCATTTCTTATATTGGTATATTAACTATGTTATACTCAAGTTTATTAAATAAGAATCTTCTCCTTTATCTTTTGAGATTAAGGTAGGGCAGAGCCATGTTTCATATTTGAAGACTAACAAAATCAAAATGCATAAGTATTATAATCTAGTACCTAATCCATGGATAGCAGCATTCCACTTTAGGGATGCTTACAATATGAATCATGCATCAATAGCATGTAAATGCCATGCCTAACATTGCATCCACTAAATCCAATACTAAAAAATCATCTAATTTATTTGGAGATAGGGAAAATGTAAACAAAAAAGTAAACCTTAAAAAAACAAATTCTGGAATTAAGATTCGATAATTATCTAAAAATATAGGGCTTAGATTCATGGTTATTCGTTATAATGTTTTTTATATCGATTGCATTTGTATTTTTTGGATTGTCTATAGAATTTATAATGCATAATATAACTTTTAGATATAATAATATCCAACATGCAATAGGACTTCTATGGAACAAAAAAATGTACATTTTTTTTTAAATAAATTGCCCACTTTTTAGACCGGGTATGAAATTACCCGGTCCAAAGAGTTGACATTTTTTATTGTAAATTGAAACTTTTCAAGACACAACTTTTAAACAACTGGTCTAAAGAAGTAACTTTTAAGATTGGTTGTAGGTATGGTCTTAATAAGGACATACTTTTTATATAGGTTAATATAAGACTAGACATAAGCCCGATCTAAGAGCCAATTTCAACTGGTCTAAAAGACCTTTTTTCTAGTAGCATCAAGTTTTGTTTATTATATATCACATGACTATATATTCAATTGTTGTTTTAAGACTATATATATAGAACACTCTTGATGTGATAATTAAACAGGAAAAAATGATAAAAATGAAGAGCGTCAGGTAAATGCCCTTCTGGCTCTCGCTGGCTAACTTCTTAAATGAAGTGTGTTGGACAGCATATACTTTGATTCATCCCTTTGACATTTACGTCTTGGTAATTAAATTCACCTTCCTTCAACAATCTATGTTGTTTCTTGTCAATCAAACTTTGAATTAAGTTTGAGAATTTTTTCGTGGTGGTTGCATATTAGTAATGTACTTGGAGCAATTTCTGGGCTTGTACAACTCATACTGTGTGCATACTACTATTCCTAAAAACAAGAACTAGTGGACAATAATGCTTCTAATCCTAATAATGAGGTTTAACTTTTCATGGTCGATGCAAGCGCCAACGTCTGATAACAAATCTCAACATTAAATTAGCAAACTCTTGTTATTTTTAATAGAGTCATATATGTAAACATTATGATTTCATGTTTATGAAATTTAATTACATTTGATATTATCATAAAATAATCATAGTTATTGTCCGATCGTTGTTTTACTTTAAAAGTTTCAAGTGAAGTCACCAAACTATACATAAAGACAATCCCAAAAAAACAAAGAAATAATGAGACAAAAAAATCATAGTTATTGTTAGCTCATTTTGCTTTAAAAGTTTTAAGTCAACAAACTATACATAAAGACAATCCCGAAAAAGCAAAGAGAGAAAGACCAAAAAAACTAGAAATAAAGATTTACAATAATGTTATTGGCTCCTAATTTTTTTGGGTCTCATATTTCATGCTTAATTAAACATTGAATTTGTCTTCCCGATATTAATCTTCCTCTAAGGGTTTCTCTTTCTTACTAATACACTTAATAGAGAATTTACTTGCTATATATAATAAACTTACTCTATTTACCAATTTTTTTAATTAGTTATCTAGTTGTCTCATGTAATAGCCCAAATTTTATATTCACAAAATATATTCTAATTATTTGAGAAATTTAATAAAATGGTGAATATTCATGAATATGGAATTTATGAATTTTATAAATATTCATATTCATGAGAAATTGGGTAGAAATAATTATGGAATTAATTTGGGTAATGTAAAAAGCCCAATATTAAGGCTGAACACGAGTAGCCTTTGAGAATTGTATTGAACATATTACGGGATAGGCAACTCTATGCCAAGTTGAGCAAGTGTGAATTTTGGCTTTAAGAGGTAAAGTTTCTGGGCCATGTTGTCTCACAGTAAGAGGTTTTTGTTGATCCTAGCAAGGTGGAAGCAGTACTGAGCTGAAAGAGACTAGAGACTGTATTTGAAGTGCGTAGTCTTCTAGGTCTAGCTAGCTATTACAGAAGGTTTATTCAGATTTTCTCTAGAATTGCCTTGCCATTGACAAAATTGATGCATAAAGCTCAACATTTTGTGTGGGATGAGAATTGTGAGAAGTGCTTCTTATAGTTGAAGCAGAGGTTGACTACAGCACCAGTGCTGATGATCCTAGATCTTCTGTTTACATATGTTGTGTATACAGATGTCAGTGGGCACGGATTAGGATGTGTGTTGGTGTAGCATGGCCGAGTGGTGGCATTGCATCTCATCAGCTAAAACCTCATGAATTGAACCATCCCACTCACGATCTTGAGTTGGTGGCAATTATGTTTGCTTTGTAAATTTGGAGACATTATCTCTATGGTGAGACGGTAGAGTTATATTACGACCACAAGACCTTAATGTACTAGTATGATTAGAAAGAGCTCAACATGAGACAGCGCAGGTAGATAGATTTACTAAAAGATTACAATCTAGATACCAAATATTATCCTAGAAAGGCTAAAGGTTTCGCAAAAGCATGGAGCTGAAAATCAGTGCTGGTGGCAACCATGATGATCCTTAAGCATAAACTGATCTAGGATTTCTTAGACTGCAATCTGCCAAATCAAATTTTGATAAGCAATGGTGTCAGTGAAGTATACAATGATCTAGGGCAGAGATCAAAGAAGCACAACTGTTAGTTAGACGAGCTTTATCTATAAAGGATATGATTGCTCAAGGTGAAACTCAAGAATAATACTTGTCACCTAGTGGACTAATCAGGTGCAAGAAGCATATTTATGTTCCACCACAATCAGAAGTGAGACTGTAAATCCTGGAAAATGCACATAAAAGTAAGTATACTCTGCATCCAAGGGCTACAAAGATGTACCATGACTTGAAGGCCCAATACTGGTGGCCAGGGATGAAAAGAGAGGTGACTAAGTTTATCGTTCATTGTCTAATATGTCAGAATGTGAAAGCCGAATATCAGTGACCATCTGGGCTTCTACAAAACCCTAAGATTCCTGAGTGGAAGTGGGAAAGCATTATGATGGATTTCGTGATGGGGTTAGCCAAGTTTAGAAATCACGATGCAATTTGGGTGATAGTTCATAGATTCACAAAGAGAACCCACTTCCTACCATTAGTGTTCACTATTCTCCTAACAAATTGGCAGAAATCTATATTAAGGAGATTGTGAGGTTACATGGTACTATAAAGAACATCATCTCATATAGAGATCCATGGTTTTCTTCCAAGTTTTGGAAGATGGTTCATGAAGCTTTGGGTACCACGCTCTAATCCAGCACGACATGTCATCCTTAAACAGATGGGCAGACAGAATGAACCATACAGACATTTGAGGATATGCTGAGTGCGTGCGGTCTTGATTTCAAAGGTAGTTGGGAGAAATTCCTTCTGTTGGCAGAATTTGCCTAAAACAACAGTTATCATTCGAGATCTAGGCGGCTCCATATAAGGCACTTTATGGGAGGAAGTGTCAATCGCCCTTGTGTTGGACAAAGTTTTCTGAGAGGCAATTGCTAGGGTCAGATATTGTTGATTAGACAATAGAATAGATAGAATTGATTAAGCAAAGGTTGTTAACTGCTCAGAGCCAACATAAGAGTTATGCGAACAAGAGGTGAAAACCTCTTGAATTTGAAGTCGGAGACCACGTATTTATGAAAGTATCACCAGTTATGGGTTTTGGCAGAGCATTGAAAGTACATAACCTGCGTCCAAGGTACATTGGTCTATTCAAGATCTTAGCGAAATTGGGCCAGTAGCGTACCATATTGTTTTGCCACCAAATCTGAGCAGGCTACATGATGTTTTCCATGTTTCCCAATTTAAAAAGTATCAACCTGACCCAAAACATGTAATAGAGTATGAAGATGTGGAAATGTGTGATTATTTGACCTATGAAATCACACTTGACTGAATTATCAATCGACAGGAGAAACAGCCCACGAAGAAGAGCATTTCATTTGTTAAGATTGTTTGGAAAGGATTATCACTCAGAGACGCTACATGGGAAACAGAGGAAAGTATAAAGAAACGCTATCCAAAATTTATGGCTAATAGGTACAGCAATCTTGGGGGAAAACTTTATTTAAGTAGAGAAGAACTGTAACACCCCAAATTTTATATTCACAAAATATATTGTAATTATATGAGAAATGCAATAAAATGGTGAATATTCATGAATTTGGAGTTTATGAATTTTATAAAAGTTCATATTCATGAGAAATTGGGTAGAAATAATTATGGAATTAATTTGGGTAATGTAAAAAGCCCAATATTATGGTCCAAAATGGAGAAATAATAGGGAAAAAATTTGGTCCAAAAATAAATGAAAATTGGCCAACTAAAAAGAAGAAATAAAAAGGTAATGGCAAAATCGTAATTTTGCCAATTAGCACAAAATTAATTATTTTCTAATTAATTGAAGTTAGTTTCAATTAATTAAGGAAAAATAAAGGGGGAAAATATATTTGGAGTAGTTTAGTCAAATAAATATGAATTTATGGAAAATTTAAGCAAAAATGCAATTTTGACCAAAATTGTGACTTTACGTGTATACATAACTTGAGCAAGCTATGAAGCCAATTTGAACCTAAAGGAGGGATCCTTGGGATGCTATTACATAAAACAAGAAGAGGAAAATGTTAGAAACATGTTGATTGAGTTTATGTCACAATTGGATGAAGATAGAAATTGTTGCATGAAAATCCAAATTTTGAAATTTTTGGAAATTCATTAAACAGTTAATATATCATATAATAATATGATAAAATGCTTCATCTCCTTCCTCCTATGCTCATTTCGATGCCTAACAGAACTGAATATAGAGTGATAAATAGAAGATTTTTAGAGAGAGAGGGAGGAAGAAATCTTACAAAGTCGATTTCTCTGACGATTTAACTCCTAACGCGTGTAACTCTACTCCTAAGCTATTCTTCTATGTTCTTTAAGGTTTATGAAGCACATATTTTGTGTTGGGAGAGTTAGGGTTTTCAGAAACCTAAGAGAAAGGCCAGAGGGAACTTGAGGTGACTTTCAAAACTTCAAACTTTGACTATTCTGGTTGCTGTAGAAAATTTAATCAGTGAAATTTTGATGGATTGTCTTTGGTTTCAAATTTTGGAATTGATTTGGCCTAAGGGTTGTGCTGCAAATTTGTTCTAAATAATAGTTGTAACCTAATTAAATAGTTAAGAAAGTGGTTAGGAGTAGAAAGGAACACGTCTATAGAGTTCTTGAGGATTTTGGCCAACTATATTTGAGGGGGTTAGAGTTGGATTTTCAATGATTTTATGATTCCATTGAGTTTAGGAGGGAAAACTAGATTAGGTTACAGTTGGTCACTTTTTAGGAAAAGCCCAAAAAGACATAATTAGGGAAAGACCCCTGAAACTATGAAATAGGGGTTGCCAAGGGTAATTTTTTCATTTGGCAATGAATTTGGTATTTTTGAGTCTGGAAATGGATTCCTTAGGCAACAATTTGTTAGAATAGCTTAAGTCAAAATTTTAGGTAAAGTACGGTCGGACCGGGTACGGCGGAGTCGGGTTGGTACTTGGGGGCATTTTGGTAAATTTTCACCATTGGCTAATATAACCACTACAAAGACTACATAAGTGTCTAAAATGGTACATGAATGGGTCTTAACCTACTTCTTGTACATTTGACATTTTAGGATCAAGTTGGGAGCCTAAGCTTGACAAGTTTTACGAGGTGGACGATCTAAGACAAGAAAAGGGTTAAGGTTGAGACTACTATCTCTCATATACTATATGACTATTTATATGATGTGTGTTACTGTATTTTATTATATAAACATGTGCTAGAGGCACATTACCTAGCTGTGGTCTAGGACCTAGCTAAGGTACATTGGTATTACCTAGCTGTAGTTAGGGACTCGGCTGAGGTACACATAAGGGTTCCGACTGGACAGTTGGCCTTGAGTTTTGTGTACACACATGGTTGATGTGAATTTTCATTTTACATTATACATAGCATTGCATATTTAATTCTGGCATTTTATATGAACGATAATATGCCACTACTAAGTTTCTTTGGAATCTCACCCCTTTTTCAAAACAAAAATGTCTCAGTGGGTGCCAACAGCTAAAAACGAAAGAGCGTAGATACGAGGAACTGATGGGCACATTTCCCTAGAAGAGGATAGTGGTTATTATATAGTATATATTTTGGCATATGTTCGGGTATTCTGTTCATATTTGTAAATATTGCCAAACTTTGTAAGTTGACTCTGATCTATAAACAAATATTTTTATCAATATATTTATACTTTTTTTGTATGCCTTCAGAACTTAGTCTCTATTGTAACACCCATGTTTTGAAAGCATATAGATGGCATAGGTGTAGTAATATCTTTAAAAAGGAGACCAGTAATCTTTTGTAAACAGCGAAAGTCCTAACTTCAAGCAGAGTGTGGAGCTGCACTTGAATGGGTTTTCTAAATTCTTTTCAAAAATCAATTTCAGATTGGGTCTCATATTATTTTATGATTTATTTTAAGCCATCCATTTTAGGTTCATTTCTTCATATCAGAATGTTTACTAATAAGTTCTCTGCTGAAACCCAAGCTACTATGTTTAATTGACTGCCCTAGGTGGACGGCTGTCCACTACTGATACTAATATTGTTGCGCGTTCGCTTATATACAGGCGCTTACATACATGTCAGTACGAGACTGACCATACTTAAATACAAATTACATACAATCTCCAAAATAGATAACTAATAGAAAACTAAATTCTAAGTCCTTTGCTTCATTCTCCCGTGTTTACCTTCTTGCCTGAGGAACAACTTGCCCGAGCTGAAAATTTGTTTTGGAAAAATAGGGTGAGATTCAATGAATCTCAGTAGTAACAGATATCACTCATATAAAATGCACATATATCATGCAATGTCAACCAAAGTTATAGTACAATAACATATTCAACATTCAGAGATAAATTCACAATATGCAGAAAGCATAAAGTTACCAATTCAAGGACAACCATCCCTTGCCACAGTGCTGGGAAATTCTACCGGGCCTTAGCCCTTCTCATCTAAATGTTTTAAATTCACAATAGTACAAATATACATATAACATATCACATAGTATGTGAGGGATAAGTTACTACCTGACAATTTTTCCAAATCTTGATCTTGACTGACGTGCTTTGAACATCCTGGGCAAGTGTCAAGTCCTATAAATTATAATTTACGGGCAACGAGTTATTTCTTAGTCCAACTCTTCATAAATTATCCTCTTATGTTGGTTACCATTAGGGTCACTACATTAGGCCCAATATGAAGCTAATGAGCTCAAGCTACTCCAAATGCTTAACTTAGCTCTTAAATGTCCAATTTTATTACAAAAACACTTTGCTTTGAATTTTCGCACAATTACCAAAAGCTGGCAAATTTTTCACTAAACTTTGAAAAATCATAACTAATTCTAGAAAAATTGAATTCAGGTGATCCAAAATTCTATATAACCCTTATTAAGTCTATTTTAAGGGAAAAATACTTTCAGTAGCTGTCTGACTGTGAACACTTCCCAGTTTTTCTTTTTCTTCCTACTGCCAGAAAATCTAACCAGTTTTAATGGTCTACTTCACACATTCATAACTCCTAGTATACTTATCGAAATCCTTCAAAATACCTATCAAATTAAAGGTCTATAAGTTTAATTTAATTCTGGAAAATCTCATTATCAACAGATGAAGTTTGGACAGTGAAAGTTTCGCCACAACAAAACTGCCAGACAAAAACGCACACTGGCAACTTTGTTGCACAAGTAGACTTAATTTCCAATTTTTGAATCTTTAAACCAGTCTGTCAAAAATTATAACCAGAGCCTATTCCCGCATAATTTTTCGTGAAGAATCCAATGAAAAGCTCAAAAATACCAAAATCAAATTATTTCTACCAGATATAGCCCCCAACCGAAATCTGCCTCCCAAAACAACAAAAAATTCCACTTTGTGATTTTAACAACCAACAAGTCTAATACTTCTCGAAACATCATATATCACCTTATATATGATTAAAACATCTTCCTTCTTCAAAAGCACCCCTTGAATGAAATACATGGGTGGTTCAAGTGTTAAAAAAACTCATTGAAATCACAAAGTATTTGGTTCAAAAGAAAGCCTACGCTTACCTCTTTGTGTTTCTACAAGTGGTTCGGTATTCCGGTGGTACTCCAGTAGACTAATTGGCACAAAACACCTCAGATGAGAAATCTAAGACAATAGAATTAAAGCTTATAGTGAGTAGAGGAAGTTTCCTGAAGGACTTACTGGACAATAACGGTGATTCAGGGTTGAAATCGGCTCGGTAGTCAAGAAAACTCACTATTCACTCCTCCTTCTCTCTTCTTGTGTTCTTAAGCTTAAGATATCTAATTCCTCTTTCTCTTTCCATGCTTGCACGAAATTTTGCCATTTAATTAGGCATGGATGGTTGTGATTTAATCACATAAAATTATCTCATCTCATCTTGCCACGTGTCACAAGTTTAAGGCTTAAGAGTGCCACGTGTCATGCAACCATTAGTCTTCCACTTTTCACTTTCTTCGGTGGGTCATAAATGGTCAGGGGAAGGGAAGGCTTAACAATTTCCCTGGACTCCTGGGTTCGTTGCTCGACTCGTAAAGTAAGCGACCCGGCCGGAGACCGGTGAATTCCCCGGACTCAGACGCTAGATGGTGTACTCCGGAGATGACAACACGAAAGGCTTAAAGTGGGTGTAATGATGTGTAATGATAAGGGACACATGTCATCCCCTTATTTGGCCAACACAAAAACATGTTTTTACTTTGTAATAATTCCGAGACACTTGTCATTTCTTTATTTGGCCAATACGAAAGATGTGTCATCATGAGTCATAATGAGCTGTCATTACATACTTTACTGAAGTTCTTTTTAATAAAGTTGCTCCATCGGTGCATTACTCGGAATTCCATGTGGGACCCACGTGGGACCGTGGCACACATATCAAGGCATGTCACGAAATGCCCGAATTCCTCCAATCTCACAACTGACGCCCCTGAACCCTGCAGCCACCGGCGAATTTTGCTCCGACTTCTTACACTTGTATTTTTACAATATTGACTTCTCGGTTTCCGTGATTGACACAATGGACATCTAGGAATTCCAAAAGTAACTCTACCTTTAATTTGTAAATACCAATATTTATTTTATTCCATTATTTCCATATTTACACATTTTTAGTATTGCAAAATTTGGTATATTACATCTATTACTCAGTGAATGTCGAAATAGAAATGGGTGTTGACATCTCATATATATAGATATTCTAGAATGAACTGAATATTTATATACATGATCACATATAATCTGCACACATAGACTCTAATTGCTATTTAATCCTAAAGCTATCATTTTAGTCACATTTTAATATTTATTTATCTCAATGCCACTATGAGAATGATACCTTTAAGAGCACAATTTGTCAAAGGGTTTCTTTCCAAACCCATTTTAAAAAGTCAACTTTTAATTTCTCCCAATCAATAAACATATAAGCCTCATTACACACGTTATCTATAATCCTATACACATCAAGCATCTATCAGACGGATTTACACATAACACGTTGCATAGCACAAATCATAACTTCACATTAATTTCTATTATAGATCTTTCATAACACTTTATGAAGATCATTTTAGGTAGATGTTGTTAGATATGATTAGTTTTGATGATGTAAAATATAGATGTCAAATGTTAAGAGTAAAAAGTTTGCATCATGTAATTATCTTATACTTTGACTAACTATGTTTAATGTGAAATTGTTAGATTTAGAGTGTTGATGATAACAAACCTTAGGTTTATTCGACTAAGTATTCAATTACTTGAATAAGGGAGTTCATTTTCAGTTAAGAGTTGTATGGATAACCCTTAGCTTATTCGAATAACTAGTGTATTAACACTTCAGGCTCTGTCAAAATATTGTGGCTTATTTGAATAAGAGTGACTAGTCATATTTGAATAAGGTCACACTTATTCGAATAAAACAAAAGCTTATTCGAATAATAGATCCATGATTCGAATAAGGGTAGTCTTGCCTAGTGTTTCAATTCTGACTTATTGGCAAGGCTTATTTGAATAGAAGATTAGTTGTTTGAATAGGATAAGACTTCTAATATTTCTGTTGAGAAGTGTTATTCAAATAAGGGAGCTCTTATTTGAATATGGTGAAATAATTTTACTTTTTATGTTAAAAATCTTATCGAATAAGAGAAGACATATTCAAATAGATATTCAGTTCCTCACAAATCATATTCAAATAAGGACTGGTTTACTAGAAAAAGAAGCCATTCAAATTCCAAAGTTATATTCAAATAATGTATTGATTATTCTAATACACTTCAATTTTTCAAAGGTGCTTATTGGAATACAAATACACTTATCCTAATAAACTTCAATTTTTCAAAGGAGCTTATTGGAATACAAATACACTTATCCTAATACACTTCAACTTTTGAAAGCTTATTCCAAAAGAAGCTAGTATATTCGAATATAGATAATCATATTCGAATAACTAAGTATTCCAGAAAATAGAGCATCACTTTGAAACTTCTAAAAATTATTAGAATAATTGTATAACTTGTTCTTCTTGCTTCTAATCACTCTAACTTTGTTAGACCCTTATTTTATTTTCACCTTCTTCAAAGCATTTGCAAAAAATGATACACAGTTTGGTGGGTAACACAGGAATAATATAAATATACTGGTATTATTGATACAATGTCCTTGATTATAATTCCAAAAATCCCAATAGGGGTTCGTACATATTATTACAGACCTTGAAATAATAAAAGGTCTTCAAATAACTAATGTCTTCTCTTGATCTCAATTAGAACCATCAATTACCAGTAAATAGAGTTTGGTCCTCGGATCTGTTTTCTGCTACTGCAAACTTTATACATTTATAGAAAGGGTGAAATTTGAAAGACTTTTTGTAGTAACATACAATCAATCATAGAAAATGTAATAATAAATATGCCAAATACCACATATTATAATAACACATAATTTAGTTCAGTTAGTTTAGTCGAAAACGTTTAGAGCTGACCTCTATTGCAACCCCTACTCGTTTTGTACCTGAGTTGGGCTTGAGACCACCAACTGGGCATATCAGTTTAGTGTACCTGAGGCACTCAGTTTGGTGTAGTTGAGGCACTTGGTTCGGTATACCCGCATGCACTCAATTCGGTGTACCTATAGGCACTCAGTTTGGTGTACCCGTAGGCACTCAGTTCAGTGTATCATATTACTCAAGATGGCATACACAAAGCATATAAACATTGGCATAATGTATGAAAGATAGAGTTACTTCCTGAAATAGCCCTTCCTACCTAACTGTCTAACTGTCTTGGTTCGGCTTGGCCACAACTGTTGGGTCCTAAAATTCCAAATTTACAAGTAACTAGTTATTACTTGTACTATTACTGCCTTTGAGCACAGTTTATTGGTTATCTATTAGAGTTTCAACAATTTCTGCATAGAACAACTCTGCATAGTGCAGTTTCATTGTTTTCTAGAATTTAGCAGATTTTTCAGTCAACTTTGGAAATTCATATTTAATTTTGGAAAAATCTAATTTGACTGATTCTAAAGCCTAGATGAAGCTCTTTAAATGTACAATCATGAAAAAAATACCAAATCTGATTACTGAACTTATATTATTCCCAAAAATTCACCAAACATAAGCTGTTCCAAATTACATTATAGAAACATGGCACAACTTTTAAAATCCATATCTCTTACTGCACAAGTCTTTAAATTCTGTTCTACCTATCAAATTAAAGGTCTACATCTCTATTTTAATCTTGAAAATTTTCATAATTTTTAAACTAGATTTGGCCTATGAAATCCATTGCATAACAATACAGCCTCACTGGAGGCAAATCAAACAACATGCAATTGCAACTTCAAAAATTTCCAGTTTAGTATACATGTTTTCAAAAATCATGAACACCTATATCCCTACACAATTTTCTTTTCTGAATCCAATAGAACCATCAAAATCACAATATTCTAACTCCTTCCCTCTATTTTGTACTTGGACAAAAGTTAGGGATCTTGGGAGGGAATATGTGTTTTCTTAATTTCTCTTGTTTAACCACTTCATTTCTACTTCTAATCACATGATCAACTATTTAAACACCGTTTGCACATAATTAATCAAGATTTGGGAAGTACCTCCCTTTAGGGTTTGAGCTTCCCAAAATCTCAAAGTCAAGAAAACCAAGCTAATAACCAACCTAACCACCAACAACAAACATAAATCAACATATTAGGCAATATTTCTTGATTTACCTTTGATTCCTCCTCTTTCTCTCTCTAAAACATCCTCTTTCTCCTTCTTCCCTTGGAATCTTGCTTGCTAACCATGATATTCATGGAGGAGATGAGATTAGAAGAGGTTTTACACAAGTTAGGAAGTAAAATCACTTGAAACCATAAGTCTTACCATTGATCTTTGCCTCTTGCTCTTCCTCTCTCAAGGTTTTCCCAAAGTTTCTCTTGTTAGGATCGCAAGCACAGTGGAAGAATTTTAAAATTTTCACCAATCCTAATCAAGGATCTATTAACGGCTTTTAAACCGAGTTAGAAAGATTCATACCTTTTCAAATTTAGGATTTTCGATCTCTAGGAGCCAACACATCAAGTCCGCTCCCTCTACCGGTATCCACACGAATGCTCTCCAACAGAGACTACATGCTAGGCCTACAATGTCTCCTAAGGCTTCCATTTGCAGCTCTGGATTCTCATTGGCATATGAGTCTATCTGCTCTATCAAGTTTATAACCTATGAGGGCTATATTTGAATTTCAAAATTAATCTTTATTAATTTCAAAATTAATTAACAATTAATTATCTTGATGAGTTAATTAAATAAATTCAGTTCAAATTAAATCTGTCTAACAGATTTAATTTAACCAATTTATTTAATCCAAATAAAGAGCCATTAGATTTAATTTATCTTCATAAATTAAATCTGAGATACTATATCTCTATCATGTTAGTTATTAAATTTAATATATCTTAATAAATTAAATTTAAAACTAACACAATATAATAATATTATATAATATATATACATATATATATCTATAATATGTATTTCAAAAATACATATATATACAATATTATTAACGAATTTATATATTACATATATATATATATAAATATAAAACTCGTCCACCCTAAATTAAACATTATCTCATGTTGTGCCATTATTGTGTGCGACCCTGTAGGCCCATATGAGGTTGGCAGTGGGCCAATAACTGCACTAACCCATAAGTCACAAGCGGCCTCTAGCAAGACTTTACGACTACCCAATTCATATGTGGATCGTTAACACGATGCAACCTGTCATATAACCATGTCATGTCCCTTTTGTCACACGATATATCAGTCAAGGATGAGGCATGGATAATGTCATCCTCTTTTTTCTCACCATTACTTTCTACATACTTGAGTAGTATAACAATAGAAATGGAAACTCCTTTCCATTGTAGTATGGCCATACATTTCTCAGACTAATTCATCGAGGGGCCTAGTAATATCTCTCTACTAATGTGAGGGACAAATTCCATCTTGATCATTCATATTCCTCTGCATGAAAAACCACCAAGCCCGATTATAGACTTTATCATCACCTGGTCAAAAGTGACTTTCGACTAGTTTAAAGCTTAGCAACACTCATGTAGGAATCCATGATGACCTCAGGTCTAAGGGCATTGTGACGTGGTTATACATGATAAAAGTTTATTACTTGATCCATGTAGCTTTCTCATAGTAGGTTGGTCCAGCACCTTGTACTCTTACAAGTGCCTAAGACTTTGATTCGTATCTCCATATCTCATCAAAGCCATACTGGTCTTGTTTCATCTCTACTTCCACAGAGATGACCGACGAGGGAAATTTTAGGACAACCTTTATGAATTATCCAACGATGAAATTATCACAGTTAACATGCAAATAATGTGATAACAGAATGGAGAAATTTCATTAAATTAATAATGTTCAAAGTACAATGATTGGCCCTTGGGGCACAATTTCCAACATCTCTCTCTCTCTCTAATTGATCATGAAGTGTGAAAATAGGAAGGGAAAAGATGAAGGAAAGGCTTTTAAAATATCTCCACCATCTTTCTTTAATTAAATATTGGATTATGGGTTTAAGACATAAGCTTGTAATTGGCCTTATCCCTTCATCATTAAGTCATAAACCTTCCATTAGATTTGAACCAATTTTCCTTCATCTTTTTAGGCCCAAAAATGACACCTCTTTAAGCTATCCACAAATGCAATTGGTTCCATCCAATTAGCCTAACTAAATGCACAAGTATATAATATTTTATTCTTCATTAAACATGTGCTGCTACTTAATTGTTTATTATGTAATCCCTTGGTCTTGGATGCTGACACTTGGCACAATTTGTATCCAAGTAAATATTTTCCTTCTCCTGTAATACTTTGGCAGCAAATATCCACCAATAAAGGGAAAATATGAAATTTTACTTTATTCCACAATTTTCATAATTTCCATTACATCTTTTTCCCTAAATTCACAATAGTTGGCCATTCTGGCAGATTTTCTGACCAAACTTTGAAAAATCATAACTTTATTTGTAGAAATTCAATTGAAGTAATTCTAAAGGCTATGAAACCCTTATTGAGTCTAGTTTCAAAGAAAATTATAACTTTATCCAACTAGAAGCTCATAATTCCTAAAATTTACATCTTTGGAATATGTCTTAGAAAATAGCCAGTTTCACTGGGTAAACTTCAAAAATTCATAACTCTTAGTGTACATGTCAAAATAATTCCCATGACCTATGAAATTAAAGCTTGGAATGTCTACTTTTATTTTGGAAACTTTCACAATTTTTAAACATTATTTGTTCATCCAAAATCACATGACAAGCTCACTGCCTCGTAGGAAATTTGGCAGCATTATTTACATTCCAATTTTCATTGTTTAATTCCTATTATCAAGATTTTATAGCTAGAGGCTATTTAAAGTATATTAATATTCACCATTCTATTTCAATAAATGTCACAAATAATCATAAGGCATAATGGTGAATAAAATTTGGGGTGTTACAAACTCTTCTTTATATTAGTGCTTAAGTATTTTCTAGGTGATTAAACAAGGATTAGTATACATATTGGAAAAAGCACTTTTGTGTTAAAAGCTTCCAACGGCTACTTTAATGGTCATATTTTGTAAGCCTTAACGGTAAGAGGAAAAGCTCAGCAGTCATCAGTCTTCATCAACTATAAATAGAAGAGCATTCAAAGCCTAAAAAAGACTATGCACATAATGTTGAAATGCCAAAACTTTGAATCTTAGCCTAAGCTCTGTAATCATGCTCCCGTCATGTTCTTTAGCATTAATCATCATCTATTTCATATAGAGAGAAGTACGCTTTTACTATAATCACTTTATCTTTATGAGAGTTATTCAAGATTGAGATCTTGAATGGGAAACAGATTGTAACCTTACAAGTTATAAGGGAGAGTGATTTTCAAGTATGAGATTAAGCTCAAGGTTGTTAAGGTTTTTAAGAACTTGTAAAACTTGAGGGATTATAATGGCTTCTCTTGTGCTTGGATTAAACAAGAAGATAGTGTTAGTGCAAGCGTTTCACCCAAGAGGGGGGTGAATTTGGTTATACTAGAAATTTCGTTGCTTATAAGAAAATTGATAAAATATTTAAAGCAATTGAGAGTAAGGAGAAATATCACCGAAGTGTACACAGGGAGTTATACTGGTTCGGACACAACCACTTTAACCTACGTCTAGTCCTCAAAGCGTCTCTAAGAGTTTCATTATATTCTCCAAGATTCAATGGGTTCTTGGCACCTCAGTACACAGCAAGTTCCTTCACCTGGACACTCGCTCCCCCTTACACTTTGTAATCAAATCCCCAACTCAAGGTTCCACAACCTTAAGTTGTCTCAATAACAAATATTGAGTTTGTAATGAAAAACTCTCTCACAGAGCAAATATATAATCACTGAAGTACAATGAATGAGTATATGAAAACAAAGCACTACAAGTGTGTTGATCAATATATGTTTGTGTGTTCTCAGTTCTTGTGTGTTTTTTTCTTTTTGAATGCTCCATATATATAGATGATTTGTAGTGTCCGTTAATAATGGTTGACCATTCTTCAAATTTGAAAACTATCCATTTGCAATAGGTAGCGATAGGTGAACGTTCGGACTTTTATTTGACTTTTCACTACTGGCATGATATTTCATTGTTTCTCTGTAAATGTACTTAGAATACTAGTGTAATGAAGAGTTAATCATACAGATAACTAATCAATAAACATTCGATTAAAAATATCATTTCTGGACTGCCTTACTCGAGTGGCTACTCAAGTGATCATGCTTGTTACTCGAGTAGTCCCTCGAGTAAACCTATAAAAAATATGGCAGTGAGTAATTCAACATTTTACATATGATATTACTCGAGCAAGACATGGAGTGAGATAGGTTACAAACCTTGGAAATACCTGATTACTTGAGTGGCTACTCAAGTGGCCATGTCTTTTCTTCACAAATTACTCGGGTGTTAATTCTGGTGATTTGATTACTCGAGTGGTTACTCTTCGCTTTTCTTCACTTGTTACTCGAGTGAGCCCTCGAGTACATTTCAAATAACTTGGCTGATTCCTCAATTACTTACTCAAGTAATGTCATTCAAAACTTGGCCAACAGTTTGCTGACCTGGTTACTTGAGTGATCCTCGAGTAATGGATTAAATAACTCTGTAGATTACTGGAGTGCTCCCTTGAGTAATGCCTTTTTCTCACCGGTTACTCGAGTAAAGTGTGGCATTTCTTGGGCGAGAGCTACTGGAAGATATTTTACCTGTTTAATTGAGTGGCTACTCGAGTGATGCCTTTACAAATGATGTTACTCAAGTGGTTACTCGAGTAATGGTCTATATAACTTTACAGATTATTCGAGTGGTCTCTCAAGTACTTCCTCCAAATTTTGGCAGTGCTTCACTGGATGAAATTCTCCGTGATTACTCAAGTGCTTACTCGAGTAACAGCTTCCCTTACTCAAGTAGCTACTCGAGTAAGCCTTCACAAAATTTGTTCATTACTCCTGTGCTTACTTCAAGTAATGCTTTGCTACTTTGTTCAAATTCATTTGTTTGTCATCAAATCCTTTTATATCATTGATCCAATCTTTGTTATCATCAAAACATATGGGATCTAATATTCTTCCCCTTTGATGATGACAAAACTTGGTGATTTTGAACAAAGTTTTTGAAATTGAGTTTTAAAGCATGTGCTTCTCAAATACTTTTCATATGAAATCTTTTGTTCAATTTAAACTTAAAAACTCTTTTGAAATAGCTTATTAAATATCTTTCCAAAGTTTTTGTTCTTATTTATTTGTTCACCTTGCATACACAATCAAAAACTTATTAGTCCCACAAAGCAATATAACTTTAATGAAATTTAACTTTAATAGCATAAAGAAACAAATTGCATAAGGAATAATTTATTACATAACCAAAACTTTAGAATTCAAAAATAAAAGCTTAAAAGCACCCTAAAGCCCCATACACCCAAATCCCAATTCATCAACTCAGTCATTCATCACAAAATATTCAGGTTCTTCTCCCCCTTTTTCTCTTTATCACAAAGGTGGAATCAATCATGAGGAGTAGGTGGCTTGGCTGCTAAGATAGGAGTGACAGGAAATGCCAATGATTTTTATGAACCATCTAAACTTAAAGGATCTGAAGATGATGGTTCAAGGTCAGGAAGGTTCACTGGTGGTGTATGAAGATCCTCTAGAAGATTCACAGGAGATGATGGGTAAGGAATAAGAGAAGTGATTTCTACTTCTTCTGTACCAACAGGTGAAGACAGAAGCACCTCTTCAGTGAGTTCAGGTAAAGCAATAGGAGTAAATATAGGCTCTGGCTTATTAGGCTCAAGTAGATCATCAGTGGTGATGTGGATTGGCTCGGATGTGTTAGGGTCAGACATAGAGAACAAGACATTGCTGGGTCCAATCTCAGAGAGTCTATGCTCAGTAGGTATAGAGGGTCCAGGTTCAGGGCTAGGTATAGGCTTAGGAATACCATAAGGACCAGGAATAGAGGAGCCAGATGCCATAGCATCAAGTCTGGCAACAATGAATCTCAGAAGCTCACCTTGGGCACGCTGTTCAGCTAGTAACTCTTCGTGCCTCTTATCCATCCTCTCCACAAGTTGTCCCATCTTCTCATTCATATGGGTTACCAACTCCGCATTGGTATTCGCAATGTCAATATGAAAACTCTTTAGAATGTTCTCCAAGAAAGATGGAGAAGATGTGTTGGCTGGAGTAGAAGACTGTGTGTCATCCATTCTACTAGTTGCTATGTTAGTCTTCTTCTTCTTTTTGGGACTTGCTTCTAGAGGAGTCTTCAGAGGAATCTCAATGTTTAATTTTCCAATTTGATTCCTCCCAACTGGTGCTATCCTCTCAATCGGCTCCATACTCTCCAAGTACCAAATTTTATTTTTCTTGAGGAACAAGGAAATAAGTTGAGGATAAGACATTGGAGTAGTAGGTTTTCCTTCATACCTATATCTCTTGATCTCAGCAAAGATATACTCTCCCAAGTCTTTTTGATCTTTGATAATCAATGAGGCAAATTTCCTGAAGTCCTTAACAATGAAATGAGTGAAGTTATTGGATTTGTTCACCATAGCTCTAGAATAGATATACCATAGGACTTTATGAAAATCACTCATATCACTCGGATTGAAATTGAGGGGTCCCACTATCTTTTCAGGTTTTAGGATAGAGAATATCTGGTTTGAGTTAAGATTAGGGTAATCATCATCAAGAGGGTTCTCTATTCCTAACCAGGTATTGATTTTGGAAGGTGAGATTAAAATTCTCTGTCCTATGACTTTAGAAGTCATTTCTTCTACCACAGACTTCCTAACGGGATCATTTATTGGTTCAAGGTTACAATAAAAAAGCCTCACGACTTTGGTGTAAAATGGGAGTTTAACAGAGAGCCAAGGCATATAGGAATCGAGATAGGGACTCAGGTCAAATTTCAATACCTTTTGAAGAACCTTGTAGTCAATGTAATGCATCTTGCACACATTTCTTCTTGCAAAATGACTCAGGTACTTCTGAGATTCCTCAAGCTTGCTTACATTGAATCCCTTTGGAGGAAATGTGATTTCTTCATCCCTCTTTCTGTTTGCCTTGAAGATTGCCCTTTCTTTGCTTCTTTAGATTGGAAAGCTTCCTCAAGCATGCCTACCATGACTTTAGTAAGCTTCTAATCAACCTTAGGCTTTTTCAGGGGTTTAGTGGAAGAGGTGGGTATGTCGGATGAATCAGAAGAAGGAGGAGATGGCTCTTTTGTTGCTTTGCCTCTTCCAGGAGGTGAACTCTTCTTGGATTGAGCTCTTATGGCAATGGGCTCCTTAATCACCTCTGTCATTGATTTCTCTAATAAGATGAAATTGCCTGAGTATATGCTTGGTCCTTTGATGTGACCTAGACTCTTTGGCCTGTGCAATAGCACCGCTATTGTCACAGAACAAATCTATTGGATTTGAGATGGTAGGCACCACCCCTAGTTCAGTAATGAACTTTCTGATCCAAATAGCTTCTTTAGCTGCATCCGATGTAGCTATATACTCAGCTTTTGTTGCAGAAAGTGCTACAATGCTTTGCTTAGAGCTCTTCCAGGTTACTGCTCCACCACTCAGGAGGAATACGTATCCAGATTACAATTTAAGGTCGTCTTGGTCAGTTTGGAAACTTGCATCTGTGTAACCGGTTACACAGAGCTCATCATCCAATCCACCATAGACCAAAAATAAGTCCTTAGTCCTTCTTAAGTACTTTAGGATATTCTTGACGGCAGTCCAATGACCCTCACCAGGATCTTGTTGGTAATTGCTGGTCATACTTAAGGCAAAATGAGATATCCAATCGAGTACATAACATGGCATACATGATGGATCCAATGGCTGAGGCATATGGAACCTTACTCATGTGATCTCACTAATCAGGTGTACTAGGACACAGATCCTTACTAAAATGGATGCCATGAGACATGGGCATGTACCCTTTTTTGAATCTTGCATACTGAACCTATGCAGTATCTTGCCTATGTATGCGCTAACCAAGACTTGACCTAAGTCATTGGATCTATCCCTATAGATCCTAATCCCTAGGATATAAGTGGCTTCACCTAAGTCTTTCATTGAAAAAGACTTTCCTAACCAAGACTTGACACTCTGCAAGGTAGGAATATCATTCCCAATGAGTAGGATGTTATCTACATAAAGCACTAGAAAAACAACTATGCTCCCACTAACTTTCTTGTAAACACAAGGTTCATCGATGTTTTGAATGAATCCAAACTCTTTGACTACTTTATCAAAATGATGATTCTAGCTCCGAGGTGCTTGCTTCAATCCATAAATGGATCTTTGAAGCTTGCAAATTTTACCAGAGTCTTCTGGACGCACAAAACCTTCAGGTTGTGTCATGTACACATCATCAAGCAGCTTCCATTAAGGAAGGATGTTTTGACATCCATCTGCCATATTTTATAGTCATAATATGCTGCAATGGCAAGAAGGATTCTGATTGATTTGGATATTGCAACTGGGCAAAAGGTTTTATTATAGTCTACACCATGAGTTTGAGTGAATCCTTTTGCAACCAGTCGTGCCTTAAAGACATTTACATTGCCATCCATGTCAGTTTTCTCCTTGAAAACCCATTTGCACCAGTGGTTTTTACACCTTCAGGTGGATCGACTAAGGTCCATACCTGATTGTCGTACATGGATTGCATTTCAGACTTCATGGCATTTAGCCATTTCTCAGAGTTTGGTCTACTGTGGCTTCTCGATAGGACCTTAGTAAGCAACACATCACGGCCTTCAGTAATCAGAAATCCATATCTCTGAGGCTGATGTCGTGTTCTATTAGATCTTCATGGACCTTGTGTTACTTGAGGAGGCTCAGCAACTTGTTGTGAGTCTTCTCTAATTTCCATCTGTGGTTCTGTACTATCCTGTGATCTCTTAAATTTCTTCGAGATTTACCTCCCTCCCACTGGTTGTTTAAGAGACAAACTCTCTTTCTAGAAACTTACCATTTCGAATAACAAATACTTTGTTATGGTCGGGATTGTAGACATAGTATCCTTTTGTTTTCTTTAGGATACCCCACAAAAAGGCACTTTATGGATCTGGTCGCTAATTTATCAGAGGCTTGTTGCTTAACATATACCTCACATCCCCAGATCTTGAGAAAAGATAAACTTGGTTTCTTTCCAATCCATATCTTATATGGTGTCTTTTCAATTGCCTTAGATAGAACATGATTTAGTGTGAACATAGCTGTCTCTAGGGCATATCCCCAAAAGGACGGTGGAAGATTTGTTTGACTCATCATAGATCAAACCATATCTAATAGTGTTCGATTCCTTCGTTCAGAAACGCCATTCCATTGTGGTGTTCCTGGAGGAGTCAATTGTGAGATTATCCCACAACTCCTAAGATGGTCAATGAATTCTTGGCTCAAATATTCACCACCTTGATCAGATCGAAGTGCTTTAATTGTTTTACCAAGTTGGTTTTGTACTTCATTTTGGAATATTTTGAACATTTCAAAAGATTCAGATTTATATTTTATTAGATAGATATAGCCATATCTACTAAAGTCTGTAATGAAGTAGACATAACCTCCTCTGGCAGCTATATTTAATGGTCTACATACATCTGTATGTATGAGGCCTAATAATTCAGTGGCCATCTTACTGTGCCCAGTGAAAGGTGCCTTCATCATCTTTCCTAATAAGCAAGATTTACATGTATCATATGATTCAAAGTCAAATGAGTTTAGAAATCCATCTTGATGGAGTTTAGAAATGCGTTTCTCATGCAAATCGTTTGATTTTATCCTCTTAGTAGTTACGTTATAGATATTCCTATTATTAGAATGTTCCAAATTTAATATATAATGACCAACATGCAAATCACCATCAGCATAGAAAATGTCATTACGATAAATAGAATATTTACCATTCCTAGTAATAGAAGTATAACATTCCTTATCCAAATAAGAAAGAGAAACAATGTTACTACTAAAAGCAGGAACATAATAGCAATTGTTCAAAACTAACAAAAGCCAACTGGGCAGAACTAATTCATAAGTGCCTACGGCTAAAGCAGCAACTCTTGCTCTGTTTCGAACTCGTAGGTCCACCTTGGCCTTCTTCAGCTTTCTACTATCCTTTGGACCCTGAACATTTGTACAAATGTGAGAACCACATGCAGTATCTAATACCCATGTAGAGGAAGTAGAAAAATGAATGTCTATAACATAAATACCTGAAGCGATAGTGTAACCCCCTCCGTAATTATATCCGAAATACGCGATTAAAATGAAATAGAGACCAATAATAATCAAAACTTATTTAAAATCCCATCCTTGAGATAGGGTTTTCAAAAATACCTTTTAAAATCTAATTGACTTGGTGTCATATTCACATTTTGAATACAATTACTACGCGAAGATAAATCACATTCATATAGATATCAGAGTGCACAACATAATCATCCCGACAATCCCGGGTACATACCTTCGCTAAAGATATATAGGGCACAATTGCCCATTACAATTCTTCAAATGGGGGATTGCACAACCTCATCTTAAATTCATAACCATATATTCAACCGAATCATATATAGTCTTCACAACTCATTGATAACCAACTACCAACTCTCATCTCAAAGGAGTCCTAGCCTCTCCCTCCAAGAGCCACTTGCCCTATCTAAATTGTTGGTAAGGGAGGGTGAGATTCAAGAGAATCTCAGTAGGAAACAGATATGATAATGCATGCATGATAGATGCTATGTGTATGACATGTTAGCTTTATCTAGATGTATGCCCCAAAATGACATTTCTGCATGCTCAATATTTCATGTAACAAAACTATGGCCACAGAAAAATAGAAACAGAACTTCATTTATTCAAATATGCTCTAAAAAATCAAGTAAAGTAATCATATACATCACTACACAAGCAAAGATATCAAATACATGCAAGTAAGGTAAGTCCCCTACCTCTAGTCTTTTTTCCTCGATTTACGTGCCAGCAACTAGGGCTTCACATTCGATCCTAGAATGTCAATTGTACTATTTAGACACTTCCATAGTGTTTCTGGGGGTTATATGAGGTTATATTGAAAATTTACTAAAATACCCGAGGAGCTGGCTTGGCTCCGCCGTACCCGGTCCGGCTGTACATTTCTTGAAATTTTGACATGGGCTATTCTAACATATTTTTGCCCAAGGAATCCATTTCTAGACTTTGAATTATCAAATTCAATGTCAATTTACAAATTTACCCTTGGCAGCCCCACTTTAAGGGTTTCAGGGGTGTTTTCGTAATTATGCTTTTTTGGCCTTTTCCGAAAAAGTGACCAACTGTAACCCCACCAAATTTTCGCTCTTGAACTCAATGGAATTATCAAATTATTAAAAATCCATCTCTAACCCCTCCAAACTAGGCTTGGCCAAAATTCTCAATTCCCCGAGAAAAATTGGTGTTTTTCGGTTTCGGCTTCGTAAACGTGTTTCTTTGTACTCCTAACCACTTTATTAACCATTACATTAGGTTACAACTAACATTAAGACCCAATTTGGGTAGTGTAACCCCTAGGCCATGTCATTTCCAAACTTTAAAATCAATGGCAATCCGGTGAAATTTCACCGATTAAATTGCCCACAACAGCCAGAATAAGCAATATATGAAAGTTTGGAAGTTTCCTCAAGCTCCTAATAGCTTTTCCTTGACTTGGCTGAAAACCCTAGATTCTTGAACACCATATTTGCTTCTCAAAAACCTTAAATAATATAGAAGAGAAGCTTAGGAACAAGGTTATACGCATTAGGTACGAATTCGCCAAAGAAATCAACCTACCTTGTAAGTTCTCTTCTCTTTCTCTCTCTAAAAACTCTCAAAATTTCTCTCTCTCTTGGCTGCTGGTTCAGCACGAAAATGAGAGCTAAAGATGATGAGAATATGTTTTAATTTCCATGCTGATGTCATCTTTTATTTTGATTATGTCATAATTCCCATTTTCAGATTTTCTGGCAGATTTTCTACCAAAACTTTGAAAAATCATAACTAATTCTAGAAAACTTGAAATGTGGTGATTACAAAGCCAAATGAAAGATATTTAAGTCCTATTTATAGGGAAAATATGGACCATTACTAGAAATAACCACACAAATACAAAATTACACAAAACGCAACATTGCTCCAAAATAGAGTCTGGTTTTGATCCCAAACTTTGGATAGACATATCTCCAAGTTCCCAAAACGAAATGGTACAAATTATGTGTCCATTTTGAAGCTTGGGATGTGAAATTTAAGACTGGAAAGTTGCATAATTTTTAGACACCATCTGTTCATTCAAAATGTTCACACAAACTGACTGCCCAGAATAGAGTTTCACTGGACAGAATTTCAGATTTTGCATCTTTGCTTCAATTGGTTCCATTTTCATACCAAACATCATTCCCACATAAATTTTCACAAGGAATCCATTGGAAACACCAAATCAATCAAATTCACATCTCATTGACATGTTTTCACAACAATCTCAACATGTCAACACAATTCACATTTCAAAACCTAACATTGCAACTTTTCCATTCCAAAGTTCCAAACCAATTTCAATGACATCAAAACACACTATGACACCATTTCCAACACAATACCCCATTCAATTCTTCCCTCTATTCTAAGTCAATATGGATGTTAATCCACAATTGAACTCAAATACAGGGTTTCGGCGCTACTCACAACACACACGAATCACATTCGAGTGCCAAATCACATCATATTCTCCAAAAGGGTTATTTATCACTAACCACATCCACTTTTGAAGTCATTAACCCTTAATCACAATTTAGGATCTTGCTAAACCGAGGCTTAGCAATCCACTAATCTCAGGCTTATTCTCTAGCCTCGAGTCTTAAAATTCGGGGTATTACAGATAGTCTCGCTATCCTTCTTGTTCTTTTTCAGATCTTCCAGGTAGAGTTTGTAATTCCTCTTCCATGACCAGGTTCATTGTAGAAGTAGCATACTTCTTCCTTTGGAGGTTTTTCTTTCTTGGGTGCAGGCTTGGTTTCGGGCTTGTTTGACTCTTTGGTCTTACCACATGAGCCATTACCCTTCCATTTGCCCTTCCCTTTCTTTTTCATACCCTTTCCTTTCTGAACCATCAAAACTATAATGGAATTTTTTCTTAATGCTTTGCTCAGCAATTTTGAGCATCCCATGCAGCTCAGAAATTGATTTCTCCATGTTGTTCATATTGTAGTTCATAATAAACTGGTCATAACTCTCCGGGAGTGAGTTGAGGATCAAATCCGTAGCTAACTCCTGGCTCATGGGAAATCCAAGCCTCTCAAGGTGATCAATATAGCATTTCATCTTTAACACATGAGTACTAACGATGCACCTTCAGCCATCTTGCAGGAATGTAAGGCCTTTGTGGTCTCATACCTTTCTTCCCTTGCCTGTTGTTGGAACTTTTCCTTAAGATGGACAATCATCTCATGAGCCTCCATAAGTTCTAGATCTCTTTGGAGCTCTAGAACCATAGTGGCAAGCATCAGGCAACCTACACCCATAGAGTCATCCTTATACTTTGTGTAAGCATCTCTTTGAGCTCTTGGAGCATTGGCTGCAGGGCCCTCAGGAATGGGTTGATCTAGGACATAAGCCTTTCTTTCCTGCTTGAGAACAATTATCAAGTTCCAGAACTAGGCAAGAAAGTTTGTCCTATTTAGTTTGTCCTTCTCAAGGACCGATCGCAATGATAGTGTAGCGTATTACTAGTTGACATGATTCTACAATTAAAATATGCAAAGTTAGTTAGTAATCTCCTACTAAGTTAACAACCCTCAAAATAATAATTAGTGGGCTAAGATCCATATTTCGCTTAAACTTAAGTTCGTTTTGGCAAGATGCTTGAATTCAAGTTATTTAGGTAGGTAACCTATTTACCATTTACATCGCATGTAACTCTTAGATGTTTATGGGATTCAACCATCATATGATCCGGCATGTTTAATCCCATCTAATGCCTGAGATGCAAAACCGTTTTGTTAATCTCAATTAAGTCCAAACAATAATGAATATTATGAGCAGCACCATTACTCATGCTTGTCTCATCAAGATAACTCAAGTGCATCAACTTTGGTGGTTTCCACAATTGAGCTATCTAGGTTTTGACAAGTATTCATTAATTGACAGCATTATGACTTAAGATTTGATTCAGAGGGCTTAATTAATTAGTTTTGTTCATATGGATGCAATTGTGGTCGTATCTCATACAGATAAATACATATAAATGCAAAAGTATTCATGCAATGATCTAATCAAAAGCATACTTTAAATGTGACACAACATGGCTTACCTAACCTAAAATCCTCCCAAGCCAATGAGAGGACTTCTCTAAATAAGAAAAGAAATACATTGAGAGAAACCTCATTTAAACATTCGAGGGGAGTGAGAAGAGAAGAGAATGTACATTGAGAGTATTTGGAGAAAGGCACGGCACACAGACCGTATTTAAATATTACAACCCTTTGTAAAATTCTAAAGCCATGTTGTTTACCATACCCAAACAAGTATAAATAATAAACCACAACAAGAATTCATATAATATGAAAAGCAATAAATGTCATGATCAAATTATATTGCGCTACGTAGAGGTGGTCACGGTGGTCTCGCTAGTTGGTTAGCTGGCGGGGTCAAGGGGAGTCACCCTTGTGGGGTTGCAAGGGGCAACACCCTTGGAGCTTTTGAAAAAGGCACATTCCTTTTAAAAGAAATATTTGAAAATTTTAAATTTTTAAATTTCGGACCCAATTTTTCAAAACAAAAACAACAATGGCCCAGAACGCTTCTGATCCAGATTGTCTTCCCCATAGTTCGGATCCCTATTACCCGAATAGATATCCGAACCTAAACCCGATTTGATTGCCACCAACTATGATCTCAGGTACCCTACCCGATTTCATGCTTGTTTGAAAACGAAAGTCACATGCATGTTTCAAGATATACATGTTCAGAATCGATTTCGTGCTTGTTCCAAAACGAGAATCACATACATGTTTCAAAACTGAAAACAAAACAATTTCAAGATTCAATTTAAATGAAAACAAAAAATCAATAGAATTACAAGATCACATCTTTCTAAATAATTTCGTTTCGTATTAACCAAATCACATGCATATTCGAATGTTTCTTATAAACATACGTTCACATCCCATATATATCACATGTATAAGAAAACTCAATTTAAACGCACAATTAAACCTGGCTTTGATACCACTGTTAGGATCAGAAGGAACAGCGGAAGAATTTTAAAAATTTTCACCGATCCTAAACGAGGATCTATCAATGGCGTTTAAACCAAGTTGGAAGGATTCATACCTTTTGATGATTCAGAGTTTTCATGATCTCTAGGAGCCAACACGTCAGGTCTGCCCCCTCTACCGGTATCTACACGAATGCTCTCCAACCGAGACTGCGTGCTAGCGCCTCTAATGTTTCCTAAGGTTTCACTTGCGGCTCTCAATTCTAATCTATATCTCAGTATATCTGCTCTATCAAGTTTATAACCTATGAGGGCTATTTTCAAATTTCAAAATTAATCATCATTAATTTTGAAATTAATTAACTATTAATTATCTTGATGAGCTAATTAAATAAATTCAGTTTAAATTAAATCTGTCGAACAGTTTTAATTTAACCTATTTATTTAATCTAAATAAAGAGCCATTAGATTTAAGTTATCTTCATAAATTAAATCTGAGATATCATATCTCTATCATGTTAGTTATTAGATTTAATTTATCTTAATAAATTAAATTTAAACCTAACACAATATAATAATATCATATAATATATATACATATATATAATATGTATTTCAAAAATACATATCTATATAATATTATTAACGAATTTTTTATATTACATATATACATATATATATAAATATAAAATTCACCTACCCCAATTAAATATTATCTTGTGTTGGGCCATTCTTATGTGCAAACTTGTAGGCCCATATGAAGTTGGCAGTGGGCCAATAACTGTACTAACCCACAAGTCGCAAGCGGCTCTAGCAAGACATCACGACTACCCAAATCATATGAGGATCGTTAACATGATGCAACCTGTCATACAACCATGTCACGTCCCTTTTGTCACGTGATATATTGGTCAAGGATGAGGCATGGATAATGTCATCCTCTTATTCCTAACTATTACTTTCTCGATTCCTGAGTCGTCTGACGATAGAAATGGAAACTCCTTTCCATTGTAGTATGGCCATACATTTCTCAGATTTACTCATCGAGGGGCCTGGTAATATATCTCTACTAATGTGAGGGACAAATTCCATCTTGATCATTGATATTCCTCTGCATGAAAAAAAAACACCAAGCCCGATTATAGCCTTTATCATCACCTGTCAAAGGTGACTTTTGACTAGTTCAAAGCTTAGCAATTCTCATGTAGGAATCCATGATGACCTTAGGTCAAAGGGCATTGTGACATGGTTATACATGAGAAAAGCTTATGACTTGATCCATGTAGCTTTCTCATAGTGGGTTGGTCCAGCACCTTGTACTCTTACAAGTGCCTAAGACTTTGAATTGTATCTCCATATCTTATCAAAGTCATACTGATCTTGTTTCATCTCTACTCCCGCATGATAATCGACCAGGGACATTTTAGGACAATCTTTATGAATTATCCAAGGATACAATTATCACAGTTAACATGCAAATAATATGATAACAGAATGGAGAAATTTCATTAAATTAATAATGTTCAAAGTACAATGATTAGCCATTTAAGCACAATTTCCAATAAGGCCTCCCTCAGATAATCTGTCTCTTCACCTCCTGACTGTTCATTTCCAACCGTTGTGCCGTTTTGTTTGAAATTAATGCTTCACTGGCACATTTCCAAGTTCATTACTCGAGTAATGCATCCATTACTTCAAGGTGTCACTCCAGTAATGCTCATTACTTGAAGTTGTCCCTCTAGTAATGTTATCCTCTATTAACCTCTACTTTTCATACTCCAAACAGAATATCATGATCCTGCAAAACAAATTGCTAAAAACTTCGATACTTAAGTTAATAACCAACAAAACATTAATAAATAATATCATCTAACATTTAGCAAACACTAAATAACTTACAATTCAATGGGATTTACCATTCCCAATTCTCATCTAATATACAAAAATTGATCGTTTGCAAGAGGTTTTGTGAAGATATCAGCTAGTTGAAGATGAGTTGGAATGAATATCACTTTGACATCTTTCTTTTGGATATGATCTCTGATGAATGATGTTTAACATCAATATGCTTGTTTCTGGAATGTTGAACAGGATTCTTTGCCAAGCTTATCGTACTAGTGTTATCAGAGTATATTGGTATCTCTTTCAAATAAATACCAAGATCCTGGAGTTGTTGCTTTAGCCATATTACTTGTGCACAACAACTTGATACTGCAACATACTCAGCTTCCGTTGATGAAAGAGACATTGTACTTTTGTTTCTTGCTAAACCATGTTATCAGTGAGCCTCCAAGAAATTGGCCTTGTCCACTCGTACTCTTTCTGTCCATCTTGTATCCTCCATGATTAGAGTCTGAGTATGCAACTAGATATTTACTTCTTCCTTTGGGATACCAAAGACCCAATTCTGGTGTGTCAGCAAGATATCAGAAGATACGTTTGACGGTCTCAACATGTG
This sequence comes from Inga laurina, assembly GCA_963855925.1. NCBI lineage: Eukaryota > Viridiplantae > Streptophyta > Magnoliopsida > Fabales > Fabaceae > Inga > Inga laurina. The sequence goes on along the minus strand of OY979704.1, from coordinate 64,474,000 downwards.
ACTCTTTTGGTGCTGATTGATATCTTGCACACATGCCCACACTGAATTGAATATCAGGCCTACTCGCAGTGAGATAGAGTAGTGATCCAATCATTCCTCTATATTTTGTGATGTTGTAATCTTTTCCCTTGACATCTATATCAAGCAATGTGGTTGAGCTTATGGGTGTGTCCATTCCATTTGCTTCATCCAATCCATACTTCTTTAATAGCTCTTTCAAATATTTCGTTTCAGACATGAAAATTCCATTCTTTCTTTGTTTGATTTGCAAACTAAGAAAGAAATTCAATGCTCTCATCATTGACATATCAAACTCCCTCTACATTATCTCAGAAAATTCTTTGCATATAGTTTCATTAGTAGCACCGAAAACAATATCATCAACATATATTTGCACAACTAATATATCACCATGTTTTCGTTTTGTAAAAAGTATTTGATCAACTTTTCCTCGTACAAAACCTTGATCAATAAGAAATTTACTGAGCCTTTAGTACCATGCTCTAGGAGCTTGTTTAAACCATATAAAGCCTTTTTGAGTTTGAAAACATGGTCAGGTTTGGTTACATCTTCAAAACCTGGAGGTTGCTCTATATATACATCTTCTATGATGTAGCTATTTAGAAATGCACTCTTTACATCCATTTGATAGAGTTTGAACCCTTTGATGCATACAAAGGCTAAGAGTACTTATGTAGCTTCCAATCTAGCCATTGGAGCATACGTTTCCTCATAATCAATTCCTTCTTCCTGATTATAGCCTTTGGCTACCAATCTTGCCTTGTTTCTGACAATAACTATGGATTCATCAAGTTTGTTCTTGAATACCCATTTAGTGCCAATGATCGGATGATTCTTAGGTCGGGGTACCAAATCCCAAACTTGATTTCTTTCAAATTGGTTTAGTTCTTCTTGTATTGCTATAACCCAATCATTGTTTGATAGGGCTTCGTCAATGTTAGAAGGTTCAATCTCCAAAATGAATGTAAAAAAACTAACTTCGTTGAAAATTCTATTTCTAGTTTAACTCCTTCATTCATATCTCCTATGACTTAATCTAGGGGATAACTCCTATTGTAATTCTAGGCTTTAGGTTGTCCTAGTGACTGATCTTCTTCCTTGGTTTGATCAACTTTTGGAATAAGATATTTAGAAATAAATTGACCATTCTCTTGATTTAAAACAACTTCCTGCTCATCATCAATGGTTTTGTCAGAGGATTCAAATTCATCAAATACAACGTGAATTGATTCTTTAATAACACATCTTCGTTTATTGAAAATTCTGTATACTTTACTTAGGTTAGAATATCCTAGGAAAATTCCTTCATCTGTTGCAGAATCAAATTTTCTTAAGTTATCTTTACCATTATTATGAATGAAACACTTACAATCGAAGATGTGTAAATGAGCAAGGTTTGGCTTCCTTCCTTTGTATAGCTCGTATGGTGTCTTTCCAAGTTTTGTTCTAATGTATACTCTATTTGAAATATAGCATGCTGTGCTCATTGCATCGGCCCAAAAAACTTGAGGCACGTTCTTTTCATTCAACATTGCTCTAACCATTTCAGTGAGCACTCTATTCTTACATTCCACGACTCTATTTTGTTGTGGTGTCCTTGGAGCAGAGAAATTGTGATTAATGCCATTAGATCACAATATTCTTCAAAGGCTTGATTTTTAAATTCCCCACCGTGATCTGTCCTGATACCTGTAATGGACATACCTTTCTCATTTTGCACTTTTTTGGCAAAAACAATGAATTCTACAAAGGTTTCATCCTTTGATGACAGAAAAATAGTCCATGTAAATCTAGAGAAGTCATCAATAATGACCAATGGATATAAGTTGCCACCAAGGCTTTTAACTCTTTCTAGACCAACTAAATCCATATGTATCAATTGAAGTGGTCGATTTGTTGTAATCTCATTTTTTGATTTGAAAGATGATTTAGTTTGCTTACCCTTTTCACATGTGTCACAAATCAAATCGTTTTTAAAACTCACTTTGGGTAATCCAAGATTTTTGAGTAGTTTGCCTAGTTGGTGCATGTTGACATGAGCTAGTCTCTTATGCCATAACCAACTTTCATCGGCATTACTCATAAAACAATTTTTAGAGTTATTTCTATTGATATCAAGTGTATAGTAGTTACCTTCTCTTTTAGCTCTGAACTTTGCCTTGATATTTTTCTTATCAAGTTGTAAGTCTTTCTTGTTGACAATCAAACATTCCTCTGAATCAAATATTATCCAGTTGTCTTTATCTGCACTTTGACTTACGCTCAACAAATTATGACATAAGCCTTCAACGTAATATACTTCTTTGACTTGTATCCCTTTGTCGTTTTTGATTTCACCAATTCCTACTATTTTCCAGATTGATTTCCTCCAAATTTTACCTTTCGGCCTTCCTTAGGTTGCAATGTGATAAAACTTTCGAAATCACTAGTCATATGTCTAGAGCATCCACTGTTTATGTACCACTTGTTGTTTTTGGATGCTTTAAGACATATTTGAAATCAAATACAAATAAGTCTTAGGTACCCACATCTTTTTTGGTCCTTTTGGGTTAGTACAAATTTTTTTTGGAACATATGAACCTTTAGGTACCCATTTATAGGTTCCTATATTTCCTTTCTTCCTATGAATGCATGATGAAGTATAATGACCTTTTCTATTACAATAATTACAATGTGCAAAAGGATTTGATGTATGCACAGAATGCTGAAAATAATTCAAGTATGATTTACCTCTATCTTTCTTTCTTCCTTTCCTTCTGTCTGATTTTGGATCATATCCAATTCTAGATTGATCATTCACAAATTATTGAGCTTTTAAAATTACATTTAGCATTTCACTTCCTTTAGTGAATTTTTCAAGAGATTTAGTAAGATCAGTGTTTTACTTTTTCAAAGAAGTACAGTTTTCACAATCCTTTTCAAAATTCTCTTTAAGTTCTACTTCAAAAGCTTTGTTTTTCTTTTTGAAAACAAATAGTTCTTTAACTACTTTGATGAATTCAGAATGTAAAGCATTATATTCGAAAAGTAATTCATCATAGGTAGGATCAGAATCAGTTACCTCTTCTTCTGTTTCTTCTTGAGCAACTAGACAGATATTGGCTACTTCTTCTTCATCGCTTTCTTCATCAGAAGAGCTATCTCCCTAGATGGCAGATACAAAGGCTTTATTCTTGTTGTAGAATTTGCCTTTTCTCTTTTCTTTATTCTTCTAAATCAGTTCTTGACGTTCTGATTTGAAATGTCCTGGCTTTCCACATTTATTGCTTGTTCCTCCTTTCTGAAAGTTTTTGAATCCTTGGCCTTTCTTGTAAAACTTTCTAAATTGTTTCATGATTAGGCCCATTTCATCATCGTCTAGCTCTTCATCTTCCTTTTGTTCTTCTTCTTTTGATTTAAGTGCTAGACCTCTTTTCTTCTTGTCATTAATATCATCTAGTTCTCGTTTGAACTCTAATTTACTTTCATATTCAGAAAGGCTTCCAAATAGAGAAGCAACTGATCGCATTGACTCACCTTTTGCTTCCTCAATTGCAGTGACTTTTGCCTCCTCAATTGCAGTGACTTTTGCCTCCCAGTCTTTAGAAAGAATATTTAGAATCTTTCGAACTTGGGTATATTGATCATAGACTTTTCCAAGTACTGCAAGTTGATTAACAAGGTGAGTATATCTAAGTTCAAATTTAGCTATCGACTCATCTAATTTCATTCGAAGTAAATCAAACTCAGTAACCAGAGTATTGATCCAGTTTTCTTTTATTCCTGAAGTTCCTTCATGAGCTATTTCCAACGTTTCCCACATTTCTTTAGCTATTGGAAGTGTACAGATTTTGAAGTACACATTTTTACTCAAGGCATTTTGAATTATCAGAATTGCCTTGCTATAGAGTGTGATGAGTTTCTTGTCATTCTCATCATATTCTGCTAGTGCCTTGGGAACTCTCTGTGAATCTACAATCTTTTCAGGTTTGTAGTTTCCACTCTCAATCACATCCTATAGCCCATATTCAATAGCCATTACGAAGACTCTGACCTTTACTTTCTAAAATGAGAAGTGTTCACCATTGAAACCCGGAGGTCTTGTGATAAAAGCTCCGTCGGGAAGAATTCCTTCACCCATGCTTGCCATTGGATCCTTCTTAGGCTGTTAAACCTTAACAAGAAGACCTACGCTTTGATACCAAATGTTAGTGCAAGCGTTTCAACCAAGAGAGGGGGGTGAATTGGGTGATACTAGAAATTTCGTTGCGTATAAGAAAATTGACAAAATATTTAAAGCAGTTGAGAGTAAGGAGAAATATCACCGAAGTGTACACCGGGAGTTATACTGTTTCGGCCATAACCTCTTTGACCTATGTCCAGTCCTCAGAGCGTCTCTGAGAGTTTCACTATATTCTTTAAGATTCAGTGGGTTCTTGGCACCTTATTACACAGCAAGTTCCTTCACCGGGACACTCGCTCCCCCTTACACTTTGTAATCAAATCCCCAACTCAAGGTTCCACAACCTTAAGTTGTCTCAATAATAAATATTGAGTTTGTAATGAAAAACTCTCTCATAGAGAAAATATATAATCACTGAAGTACAATGAATGAATATATGAAAACAAAGCAGTTAAAGTGTGTTGATCAATGTATGTTTGTGTGTTCTCAGTTCTTGTGTGTTTTTGTTCTCTTTGAATGCTCCATATATATAGATGATTTGTAGTGTCTGTTGGAAGCAATTCAAACATGTCCGTTAGAGTCGCACAGCAACGGTTGACCATTCTTCAAATTTGAAAACTATCCGTTTGTGGTAGGTAGCAGTAGGTGAAAGTTTGGACTTTTATTTGACTTTTCACTACTGGCATGATATTTCATTGTTTCTCTGTAAATGTACTTAGAATACTAGTACAATGAAGAGTTAATCATACAGATAACTAATCAATAAACATTCGATTAAAAATATCATTTCTGGACTGCCTTACTCGAGTGGCTACTCAAGTGATCATGCTTGTTACTCGAGTAGTCCCTCAAGTAAACCTATCAAAAATATGGTAGTGAGTATTTCAACATTTTACATACGATATTACTCGAGTAAGACATGGAGTGAGATAGGTCACAAACCTTGGAAATACCTGATTACTCAAGTGGCTACTCGAGTGGCCATGTCTTTTCTTCAAAAGTTATTCGGGTGCTGATTCTGGTGATTTGATTACTCGCGTGGTCACTCTTTGCTTTTCTTCATTTGTTACCTGAGTGAGCCCTCGAGTACATTTCAAATAACTTGGTAGATTACTCAATTACTCACTCGAGTAATGTCATTCAAAACTTGGCTGAGAGTTTACTGACCTGGTTACTTGAGTGATCCCTCAAGTAATAGATCAAATAACTCCGTAGATTACTGGAGTGCTCCCTTGAGTAATGCCTTTTTCTCACCTGGTTACTCGAGTGGTTACTTGAGTAAAGTGTGGCATTTCTTGGCTGAGAGCTACTAGAAGATTTTTTACCTGTTTACTTGAGTGGCTACTCGAGTGATGCCTTAGCAAATGATGTTACTCGAGTGGTTACTCAAGTAATGGTCTATATAACTTTACAGATTACTCGATGGTCCCTCGAGTAACTTCTTCTAAATTTTGGCAGTGCTTCACTGGATAAAATTCTCCGCGATTACTCGAGTGCTCACTCGAGTAACAGCTTCCCTTATTCGAGTGGCTACTCGAGTAAGTCTTCACAAAATTTGTTTATTACTCTAGTACTTACTTCAAGTAATGCTTTGCCACTTTGTTCAAATTCATTTGTTTGTTATCAAATCTTTTTATATCATTGATCTAATCTTTGTTATCATCAAAACATATGGGATCTAACAGATAGTGGATTGAGAATCTCAAGTGGAGCTTGGGGATTAGACATAGGTTAGCAAGGATTAGACCAAACTAGTATAAATCATAGTTTGTATATTTTCTTCCCTTATCTTTTATAATTCCAACATTAGTGATTGACATATTTTAGTATTCATTTATGATTCATTACTTTCATGCTTATTGTTTTTACTAAGATGCGAAAAGATTTTCAAAGTTCTTAAGTTTCTATCTTACAACCAATTCACCCCCCTTAGGTGTCAACTAGTTCTAATATTTTATATTAAAGAGGGTCTCTTGTTTGAAGGACTTAACCATCTTAAGAGTTATCAATGGCTGACTTTGGTGTTATATGCTTTTTGAAGGTTTCGATTATACAGTTCCACCTCTTTTAAAAAATAATGGTTTTTGGTGTTGGAAAGCTATAATGACATCTTTTATAAAATGCTTTGATTATGATATTTAGGATATTTTACAAATGCCTTTGATTTCAAACCGAGAAAGGATTGGATAGAAAAAAAAAAGAAAATGCTTCCATTGAATATTAGAGTAATGAAAACTTTATATACTGCCTTGACCGAAAATGATCTTAACAAAATTAGATTTTGCTCTAGTGATAAGAATATTTGGGATACTCTCAATTCTATTTATGATTCTAACAACCTTGATGAAGTTGAAAGTATTGGCAGTTTACGTGGAGTTATAAGCTATATATCTACTATTGATGAACAAATGGAATTTGAGATTAAAGAAGTAGTCACAAAACACTTCCTTGAGTCAATCAATATAAAAGAAAAAGAGGAAGATGATTCCCAAGAAGAGCACATCATGGACGGCTATAATGAATCAGTCTCAAGAGCTCAAGATCCACTTATGGTAGAAAGTTCCAATTCTTCTTATGCATTTAAGAAAAATGATTTTAAAAGTTTACATAAAATTCTTTTTCAACGAATCATTGATTTTATTTTGAAAAACAAAAATGTTTTAAACCATGCTAGAAATTATGAGGGAAGAAAGAATTTTCACATATAGATTATGAAAAACTTCTTCCACTTGCAAAACATAATCATTGTATAAAGATTCATAAAGGTCATCATCCTATCATATGCAATTATTATGGAAAATCAGGTCATATTTCTCACACATGCTATATTAGAAGAAATTCTAAGGTGAGAAAGAAATTTGTTTGGATTTCTAAAAGATGAAATGTCCAATGCTGACAATGAAGGACCCAAGTATAAATGGGTACCAAAATGTCCATTAAGTACTTTATGTTGGAAATTATGCTCAAAGGGCCAATCATTGTACTTTGAACATTATTAATTCAATGAAATTTCTCCATTCTATTATCATATTATTTGCATGTTAATTGTGATAATTGTATCCTTGGATAAATTATAAAGATTATCCTAAAAAGTCCCTGGTCGATCATCTATGCAGGAACAAAGATGAAAGAAGATCAGTATACTTTGATGAGCATATGGAGATACGAATCAAAGTCTTAGGCACTTGTAAGAGTACAAGGTGCTGGACCGACCTACTATGAGAAAGCTATATGGATCAAGTCATAAGCTTTTCTCATGTATAATCACGTCACAATGCCCTTAAACCTGAGGTTATCATAGATTCCTACAGGAGAGTTTCTAAGCTTTAAACTAGTCAAAAGTCACTTTTGACTGGGTGATGATAAAGGCTACGATCGGGCTTGATGGTTTTTTATGCAGAGGAATATGAATGATCAGATGGAATTTATCCCTCACATTAGTAGAGAGATATTACTAGGCCCCTTGATGAGTGAGTCTGAGAAATGTATGGCCATACTATGATGGAAAGGAGTTTCCATTTCTATTGTCAGGCTACTTTGGAACCGAGAAAGTAATGGTCAGGAATAAGAGGATGACATTATCCATGCCTTATCCTTGACCGATATATCATGTGACAAAAGGGACGTGACATGGCTGTATGATAGGTTGTATCGTGTTAACCATTCTCATATGAATTGAGTAGTTGTAATGTCTTGCTAGAGGCTGCTTGCGACTTATAGGTTAGTACAATTATTGGCCCACTGCCAACTTCATATGGGCCTACAGGGTCGCACACAAGAATGACCCAACATGAGATAATGTTTAATTTAGATGAATGAATTTTATATTTTTATATATATATATAATATAAAATTTGTTAATAATATTATATAGATATATATTTTTGAAATACATATCTTATATATGTGTGTATATTTATTATATGATATTATTATATTATGTTAGTTTTAAATTTAATCTATTAAGATATATTAAATTTAATAACTAACATGATAGAGATGTTGTATCTCATATTTAATTTATGAAGATAACTTAAATCTAATGGCTCTTTATCTAGATTACATAAATAGGTTAAATTAAAATTGTTGGACAAATTTAATTTAAACTGAATTTATTTAATTAGCTCATCAAGATAATTAATTATTAATTAATTTTGAAATTAATGAAGATTAATTTTAAAATTTGAATATAGCCCTCATAGGTTATAAACTTGATAGAGCAGATATACTCATACACGTATGAGAATTCAGAGCCGCAAGGGAAACATTAGGAGACATTGGAGGTGCTAGCATGCAGTTCGTGTTAGAGAGCATTCATGTAGATACCGGTAAAGGGAGCGGACCTGACATGTTGGCTCCTAGAGATCAAAAACCCTGAATTGAAAATGGTACGAATCCTTCTAACTCGGTTTAAACACCGTTGATAGATCCTCAATTAGGATTGACGCAAATTTTTTAAAAATTCTTCTGTTGTGCCTGCCGATCCTAACACTTTATATGTGCAGATTGATTCTAGGAATGGACATAAGGGATTAGAGAAGATAAAGAAGAAGCCAAGAGTGTCTCATGTACCAATAAAGAGGTTTATACCATCTATATCAAAAAGGAGAACTCCTAGAGCACCCATTGCTGGAACTACAAAGTCTAATCATAAAGAGAAGCAATGGAGAATAGGAGTATGTTACACCCTAAGAATGAACTATCGTAAGGTTCTTTTCAACCACCTTAAGGAGAACAAAAAGTAGGATCTCTCGTGCACAAAGAAAAGACTCTTGGAGTCTACATCATATGAGAGAGCATTGCATGATCCCAAAGCAAAATATGAAAAGTCAAAGTGTCAAAGAAAGGTGTAATGTGTCAGCATAGTCAATCTTCCAAGTATCTAAGGCAAAGGTATACAACGGTAAAATCTCCTACACTATTATCTTTAATATTTATTGAGGTTTTTGTCTAGTGACCTTAGGAATGAACACTGCATCCAATTTTTTTAAAATCTATTCAAAAATAATTACCATGTTTAATAGTTGAGTTCTTTATGCATACATGACAATTTGAAAAGAAAATGTTTCTTTTATGTGTAATGCCACTATAAATTCACTATGTTAAAATTGTTCCACTCGAGTGCTTAGCCAGTGATGAATGAAGAAAATATGCACAGTAAAGCATCACTTGAGTGAGACGCAAGTGATTGTCATTACTGCATGACAACTGGGAGTGACTATCCAAGTGATCAGACCAACTAGAAGATTAGGAGGCAAAGTCAAGGAATTATCGTAATATCCTAAAATTTATTGAAGGGCTTAATGTCCCAAAAGAAAGAGTACGAGTGATAGAAACTACTTTGTGAATTTAGTGAGGGATTTAGTTTCAATTCATTGAGGGAAAACTACCCAATTCATTTAAGTTGAGTCAAGTATGATAGAAAAACTAACTTGGATTTAAAAGAAGAGGAAATGGTGTCTTGAAGGAGAAAATAGAAGGGAATAAAATAAAAAATGGCTATTTAATTAATGTTGCCATAATCAAGGGCAAAAGTGACATTTACCATTTGATTTTGATGTTAGAATTTGAAAGAAAAATGAAGGGTCAAGATTTAGCCATAAAAAGCAAGAGTAATCATGAAGATTGAAAAGAAAATCAACTCCCTCTTCTTACCTAGATAAATTCAGCCAAAGAGAGCCAAAATGGAAGAAAGAAGAGTTTGGTCAAAGTATCAACCCTTTGCAGGAAGACTTTGGTCAAACTTGGGCACATACATATATAAGGTTCAGATCAACATTTTCCTTCCTTTTTATTGAGGCATTTCGGTCAAGACCAAGGGAAAGAAAGAGAATGTGACTAAAACAACTCTATAACCATTGACCAAGCCAAAAAGGAAAGAAAAGAAGAGAGGAAGAAAAGTCAACATGTTTTCAACCTTACTCAATTTTAAGAGTTGACCAAAAAGCAAGAGTGTAAGAGAGGAATTGGTCAACATATTTGCCTCCTTTTTGAATGGAAATTTGGTCAAGCTAAGGAGACACAAGGAAAGAGAGAGTTTCTAATTAACCAACCCAATTTATAGTTAAATTAACTAAAGCACTTTTCCAAGACACCACAACTTTGTGACAGCCACCCCACACTCCAAGCTCTCTCAAAATTTTGGCCAAGTGTTAAATGTGTTGGGGAATAATGAATTAAACATTCACTCTCTCATTCACACATATTAGAGCAAGCCAAAAAGAAGAAAGGAAAGGAAAAAGAAAGAAGAACTTGAAGAAACAAGAAGCAAGGTAAGTGTTCTTGCTTGATTTTCACCTCCATGATCACCTTTCTAGCTCTTGAGGCCTTCGCCAATGTTGTTCCCCTTACTAAGAGATACACTTCTATGGTATTTTTCTTAAGGGAAGGAGTTTTGAGCTGACAAGGAAGTGCCAAAATTAGAGAAATCAAGAACAAGCCCTAGAAAGTGAAAGAGGTGAGCTTAGGCTTTCATTTGAACTAAATAGTTTATGGATTTGTTGAGTTTTATGGATTTTATGTGTTGCCCTAGTTTTAGTTAATATGATGCTTTTAGGGTTACATGTACCCATGACCATATATATTTTGATATGTGATGATTAATGATGATATAAGACTATTTTGGTGGTAAAATTGCAAACTTGTTAATTGTGGGTTTAGGAAGTGAGTTTCTATAATATACCAAATTTTGGGATTAGAGGCTGGAGAATAATTCTGAATCAAGTGGACTGCTAAACCGGGGTTTAGCAAGAGTCCCAAGAATGAGGATTTTCTGCCAGTGCATTTTTCTTGCATGTTAGTCTAGTTGTGTGACATTTCTGAATAGGCAAATGATATTCAAAGCATATGATATTTTCTAGTATAAATGTAGACTTACCAAGCTTTAATTTGATAGGTCATTTGGAGCTGAACACAAAGAGTTATGTATTTTTGAATTTAGCCCAGTTGTACTGGCAATTTTTAGTAGTAGCATCCAAAAGCAATAATTCTGGGAATTGTGAGCTTTCAGTTGGCTAAAGCCTATATTTTTCCTTGAAAATAGACTGAATAAGGGTCATTTGACCAATAAAGCAAGCAGTCATTTATTTTTCCCTTCAATTGAGATAAATGTTGGCTAAAGTAGGGAGACTAAAATGGTTAACCAAACTAATTATGGTAACTAATTAGTTACTTACTTCTTGAAGAAACTATGAGCTCTTGGTACTTGGCACCTTATGGGCTAAGTGTTTTGTTTAAATGAGATAATTATCCAAAAGCTCCCCCTCTCCTCTCAATTTCATCCAGCATATTTGGAGAGAGAAAAAGAAATATGAAAATCATAAGAGAATGGAAAAAAGAGAGAAGGAGAGTGAATAGTAGAAATTTCTGGGTTTAAGACATGATTTCAACCCTGATCTGGCATTTCCAACTTCTTGAGTCTTCTCTAACATTGTTCATCTTATAGAGAGAAACATTTCTATAGTTTTGGATTTTCAATAAGAGGTGTTTGATTCTATCTACTCAAGGATGTGCTACATGAATTAAGAACAAAACACAAATTTGAGTTTCGGTAAGTGTATGCTTCGATTTGAATAGAATATTCTATGATTTTGTTGAATATTTCATGAGATAATCAAACCCTCAAGTTTAGCCAGAGGGAGCATTTTAAGGGTTTATGTTCATATGATAATGATTATGATGTTAAAAGAGGGTTTATGATGATTTTGAAAGTTGTGTTCAAATCTGCCTTAATTCATTTTCTATAGGCAGAGAACTTGCAACTTGTTTTTGATTGGCCAAACCTAGTCCAAATGTGATGAAATTTTACAAGCTTAAAGTAGACATCCTATGCTTTAATTTGACAGGTATTGTAAGCAATTTGGACAAGTGGATTGAAAGTTATGGATTTTTGAAGTTTTGCTCTATTTCTTGGAATATAATCTCGAACAGTACGGGGATTCATGGAATTATGTAATTTTGTGGTTGTAGATGGTGGTGTTTTATATTTTTCCTATGTAGAGGAATTAAAGAGCTTTCTATATGACTTTGAACCACTCCATTTGGATTTTTATAGATTTAGTTAAAATTTTTGGAAGTTCGGCCAAGAAACATGGGAAATCTGGAAATCCAGGTTTTAGCTGCGTCCAAGCCTTTTTGGCTGCAGCCAAGAACCTTTGTTGGTTCTTGGCTGCTGCCAGATGATTTCTTGACCATAGCCCAAAAGTTTCTGACCTCTCTTGGCTGTGGCTAGAGAATCCCTTGGCTGCAGCTAAGACCCCAACTACAACATTTCATATTTTTCATAAAAACATTGAATTCTTTGGCCTCCTTAACTTCTTGGACATTGATATACACTTCCATTAACTCTCCATCATGTCTCTAATGATGTGATTGGGTGTTTAGGGCCATGAGAGGTCAAAAAAGAAGAAATGAAAAAATTTCCATGAAGCTACAATAGTTGGAAGAAAAGGTACAAGAGGATGACATGAAGACAAAAGAAAGGGAACTTTCTTAAGTTGCATAACTTGATATGTATACTTGTGTAATGATGTGTTAATTGCTTTGATGAATTGTATGAAGCATATGTGAAAGAGTGAAGCTTTGTTTTACTTATATTATGGCCATTAGCATAATGTGTTGAACATTGAGCATGCATACATGTCATTATGTTGGCATGAATTTATGTACGCAGGCATGTCATGTACAAAGCCTTTCTTGTATGCATTTGTTAGCACTATTTGTTACTGAGATTTTCTTAAATCTCACTCTCCCTCACCAACCATATAGGTAGGTAAGCTCAAAAAGGGAATACAGGGAAACGTGTAGGAAGAAAAAGCAATGGAGAATTGAAGATTTGTATGTGATAATTAGTTATGAGTAAATTATCACTATATGAGAATACTTGTATGAACATGCCTGGTTGAATAGTCTTAAGGAATACATAAATGAATGATTTAAGTATGAGCAGTGAATCACTATGATTAAACTAACCTTATAGCCCTTGTGGATAATGTTAAACCTTCAGTAATGTTTTAAGAATATTATCTGTATAGTATGAAGGTTAGACCAGGCGCTATTGATCTTGATCTTAGCATGCCTATTGGGTATAATTTAGGAAAGTGATTTATGATTTGTGTAATATTGAGATTCTAGATTCAGTTATGAATTCAGAAGATTGGGTGAATATTCAGAGAGTTATTACCCAATGAATTGTAATCTAAGAATCAAACAATAGTTGAGTTGATTCTTTAGGCATTTGAATTGACCTAGATGTTTTGAGGTGCTAGAATCTATGAAAAATGTGCATGAGGTTTTCTTAAGGTTGTTAGTTGCTAATCTAGCATAGGGAAAGATCTTGTTTATAGAATCTTCCTATAGAAGAATGATTAAGGTGTTTATTCCCTGATAGAACAAAGTAATAGAAAGATTGAGAAAAGTCTAATGTTATGGTCTCATGGCAGAGGCAGATAATAGGAGTTATGCTAGTGGCTTATGAATTCCCTGCACGATTTGGGTAGATTACCCTTGTAAGGGAAGTAGAATTATGCCTGGAGCCAGACCGATATCAAAAGTCTATATAGAATAACCTTAAATGAGATGGAAAAATTAAGGAAAACAGAGTACAAATCGCTAGAGAAGAGGGACCTTATAAGATCTGGGTTTCCCGTTACAATGGTACTTTCCTTCAGTGACGACCAACCAGAGAGAGATACATACAGGGGGTTCTGATCGAAAAGGCTACCTATGAAGGGTTAAGAACGGAGGGGCTAACCATTTAGAGTGGACTGATTAAAGCATCGAGTAAAGTACCATAAAGTAGAGTCGTCGTGACGTTAAACCATAAAGTAGAGCTATCAGGACGTCACCTCTCAAAGGTGGTGCATTATAATGAGTTCCACATTGGATGGGTTTCTTAGAAGAAGGGTTTATTTGACCTAGTGTATCATTATGGGATGCTCCAGCATTATGTGTTGAACGAAACATAGAAGAAGGGAATTAAGAAAGAACATGCTCAATGGTATAAAGGAAAGCAACTCTTGCTCTCGTATCTTATGTAATGGTTCTACATGTATGTATTTACCATCATGTGTATTCGGTTTATGAATATACGAAATTGTTATGTTGAGAATTGTTATGTTATGCAATACCATAAGACCTAGTGGGTAGTATGTCCTTAGGCTGGCAGATACAATTGAATTTTTATGTTATGAAATGCCCTTAGACCTAATAGGCAGTATGTCCTTTGGCTGGTAGATGCATTTGAATTGTTAAGTTATGTTGTTCGGGACAATGTGTCCTGTGATGTTCGAATGCTTGTTATGTGATGGTTTTTTTAGCATGCTTCATGAATATTACATAAGTATATGAAGGTTTTGAGTAGTAAGAAGTAGAGCCTGTAATGAATTCAGAATACCTTGTGGGCTATGCTCCTTGAGGTCGTTAGTCTCGTTATGTATTAAGCAAAGTGATAAACTGAATGTTTTGAGGCTATAAAACCTGAGGGACATATATGTCCTTAGGCCAGCAAATGTTATGTATTTAAGAATGGTGACGAGCAGAGGCTCGAGGCAGTAAGTGTTGAAGTACTTGTAAATTAGGGGGATTCCTTGGGCAGTATGACCTAGTATACAAGATTGCATAGGGTAATGTCCCTAGGCTGTAAAATCCTACATGCCTATTATGTTGTAGTGGACCGATGTGTCCAAAGGCCCTGAGACCTAGTAGACCAGTGTGTCCTTGGTAGATATATTTATAATTGTGTCAGGTAGTGACCCAAGGAATAAGGGAAAAGACCCTTGGCTATACGATCTTATATGCCAGTTGTTTTTTGTTGAACACTGATTATTGAATGTCATTATAATGAATGTGAATGCTGAATACTATCTGAGATCTTTATTAAGAGTAAAATGGTTGTGTTGCATAGCTTTTGAGCTTGCACATAAAAGGAATAGACTAAGTAACGAGAAATGATTCCCTGAGGTATGGATGTTCAAAATTTTAAGGACAAAATTTTTTCAACCCGGGGTGGGGGAATGTAATGTCTCGAATTTCGGGATTTGAGGCTTGAGCTATAATAAGCCTGAATCAAGTAGACTGCTAAGCCTTGGTTTAGCAAGAGTCCCATGAATGAGGATTTGCTGCCAATGCATTTTTCCTACGTGGCAGTCTAGTTGGTGACACTTTTTATTAAGAAAAATGATGTTCAATGCCTATGATATTTTCTAGTATGAAAGTAGACTTATCAAGCTTTAATTTATAGGTCATATAGGTCATTTGGTGATGTACACAAAGAGTTATGTATTTTTTGAAGTTAGCTTAGTGGTATGGAGATTTTCAATGGTAGGGTCCAAAAACAATAATTTTGGGAAATATGAGCTTTCAGTTGCTGAAGGCTATATTTTTCCTTAAAAATAGGCTTAATAAGGATCATTTGACTATTAAAGCAAACAACCATTTATTTTTCCCTTTAATTGAGATAAATGTTGGCTGAAGCAGGGAGACTAAAATGGTTAACCAAACCAATTATGGTAACTAATTCGTTACTTACTTTTTGAAGAAACCATGAGCTCTTGATACTTGGCACGTTATGGGCTAAGTGTTTTGTTTAAATGAGATAATTATAAAAAATCTCCCTCTCTCCTCTCATATTTTGTCCAGCACACTTAGATAGAGAAAAAGAAATATGAAAATCATAACAAAATGGAAATAAGAAGGAAGGAGAGTGAATAGTGGAAATTTCTAATTTCTGAAGCTGATTTCATCGCCCCGATTCGGCGTTTTCGGATTCCGAGAGTCTTCTTTAACGTTGTTCTTCTCATAGATAGTATCATTTCTAAGATTTCGGCTTTCACATAGTCTAATCCCTCGGATTCCACCACCTCGAAGGTACGATCCTCCCACCGTCAACCCCGATGGGCGGTAGGTGATAGACCCACAAACAACGATAAATCAAACATACAATGCATCACATATAGTATAACAGAAAAGAGTCACTACCTTGTTCTTTTCGATTGTGGTCTAGCGTAGGTGGATTATGAACAGGGCAAATATCAAACCCTATAACCAAAATCAAGGATGATGGATTAATCTCTATTCCAAATTCCCACTTTTATAACACTTAAAATTGGTTATCATTGCACTCTTTAGGTGGTTACTAGAAGCCTAGACACATACTCAAAGGATTGGGAAGTACTAAGTTGGAAACTGCTTTTCTAAAATCACAAAATATTGAAAATGGGGGTTGGCTGTAGCCAAGAATCCTCTGGCTATAGACAAAATGCACACAGAAGGTTTTTGGCTGCAACCAAGATTTTCTGGCTGCGGCCAAAACGTGTATAGAAAGTTTTGCGCTGCAGCCAAGGAAACTTTGAAAAATTATAATTAATTCTAGAAAACTTGAAATAAGGTTATCCCAAAGCATATTGAAAGCTATTTAAGTCCTCTTCCCTGGAAAAATATGGATCAAGGCTATCGATAACCACAAAAATACAGAATTTCACAAAACCCAACTCTCCAAAATAGATTCCAGTTTTAATCCCAAATTTTGGATAGTCATTACTCTTATCTCCAAAAACAAAATGTCAGTCCATTTTGAAGCTTGGAATGTGAACTTTAAGACTGGAAAGTTTCATAATTTTTAGACACCATTTGCCTATTCAAAACGTCCAGACAACCTGACTGTCCTGTACAGAGTTTTAAGAGACAGAATTTCAGTTCTTGAGTAATTGCTTTCAATGGCTCCAATTCATAACCAATATCATTCCCACAAAAATTTTCCACAAGGAATACATTGGAAACACCAAAATGACCAAATTCAACTCACATTGACATGTTCCACAAGAAACACAACATGTCACTCGATAACCCAATTCAAAACTCACAATGCAATTCCTATCCATTTCAAATTCCAACCCAACTCCAATGACACCAAAACACAATATGACACCTATTCCAATACCAAACCACAATACAATCTACAAGACCTTAATTACACAAAAAATAGGGCCAAAATTTAGAAATTCCAAGTTCAACCAATAACCACAATGAATATGTCAAAATCTGTCAAATTCTTACCTCTTCCTCTTTCCAAGACTAGTTTCTTGATTTCTCTTCTTTCAAATTTCTTCAAGTGTGAAACACCTTCTTTCAAAATTCTAAAACCATCAAGGTAAAGCTCTCATCAACATGATCAAAGTTAAAGAAGAGAACTTGAGCTAAAGAGGACACTAAACAAGCTAAATCCTCACCTTTCACTTTCTCTTTCTTACCAAACTTGGACGAAAATGGAGTGGAGAAGAGAAAGATGAGAGAATGAAGATGGGATCAGATTTTCTTGTGCATGAGACCTTTAGGCCGACCTAAGTGGAAGAGAGAGAGAGAGAGAAAAAGAGGTTGAAACATTGACTTGATCTAAGGGCTCATAAATAGACACTTGGCAACATCTTATCCTTCCTTCCATAACATCACACAACACATGTACACATACTCCTACTCTCTTAATCAAACAATCCTAACCATTGGTCTCAAGTTACCTATGAGTTTCCTCTTTGGTAACTGACCAATTGGTCGATAATTTTCCAGTTTTACCATTTTACACCTGATTATGGCAATTATACTCAAATCACTTCCAACTAATCCATATCACTCTAATTACCTAATCATGCGCCCTTTCCCTATATTTAACCCAATTAGATATTATTCCAAACTTAATCATAAATATTGGGTTTAGGCATTGATTAAGACATATTCACATTGAATTCAACCATAATTACACTGCTTCTAACATAATTAGCCCTTAATCCCAAACTGGGTCATTACAATTCTCCCCCCGTAAAATAAATTTCGTCTACGAAATTTGTCACACAACTTTAGCCATAAACTCCAGATATCGCCTACATATATCCTCTTCCGTTTGCCTTGTCTTTTCTCTTTGGGTCATTCCCCTCTAGATCACCTTCACATATGGAATGCTTTAGTGTCTGAGTTGTCGCTCCTCTCGATCAATGATCTCCTCTAGCTCTACCTTATATATGAAGTTGTCTTGCAACTCAACTTCTTTATACTTGACAATGTGGGACGGATACGATTGGTACTTCTTTAGTTGGGAAACGTGAAACACATCATGGAGTCTACTTAAGTTTGGGGCTAAGGCTACTTGATATGCAACAGGCCCAATCCTTCTCTGAGAATCTCGAATCGACCTATATACCTCAGGCTCAACTTCTTTCACTTGATAGCTCTCCCGATGCCAGTGACTGGAGACACCCGCAAAAATATATGATCTCCAACCTCAAAATCTAGAGGCCTTCTCCTCTTGTCCGCTTAGCTTTTCTGTCGACTCTGCGCTGCAAGGAACCTTTTATGAATAACACAAATTTGCATTGAGGTCTGATCAACTAGCTCCGACCTATATAGTTTCCTCTTTGATAGCTCATTCTAGCACAAAGGGTGATTGACACTTTCTCCCATACAAGGCTTCATATGGCACCGTCTGGATGCTCGCATGATAGCTATTGTTATAAGCAAACTCAGCAAGTGGAAGAAAGTAATCCCAATTCCCTTTGAAGTCGAGGACACATGCTTGCAACATATCTTCCAGTGTCTAAATCGTCCTTTCTGATTGTCCATCCATCTGCAGATGATAGGTCATGCTGAATCTCACTAAGTACCCAAGGCCTCGTGCAAAGCCTTCCAGAATCTCGAGGTGAATCGGGATCTTGGTCAGAAATGATACTCTTTGGTATGCCATAGAGCTTCACAATCTCTCAGATTTAGATCTCTACTAGCTTGTCTGAAGAGTAACTAGCGTTGATCAGTATGAAGTGCGTCAACTTCATTAACCGGTCCATAATTACCCATATCGCATCATAATTCTTGATTCTGGGCAATCCCACTATAAGGTCCATGGTCAAACTTTACCATTTCCATTCCGGAATCTCAGGATTCTATAATAAGCCTGGTGGTTTCTAGTGCTCGATCTTTACCCTCTAGCAACTAAGACACCGTACCACATATTTCGTCACATCATTCTTTAATCCTGACCACCAAATATAGATTTCAAGTTATGGTACATTTTAGTCATTCTGGGGTGAAGAGTATACAGACTCTTGTATGCCTCATCAAGAATCTTCCGCCTCAACTCCGCCTTAAGTGGAACACAAATTCTCTTCTGATAACAAACTAGTCCACTAGGTGACAAATCATAGCCCTGAGCTTCTCCCCTTTCAATTCTAGCCAGATTATGCTGTATTCAACCATCTTGCCTTTGGGCTTCTTCAATCTCAGCTCTCAAATCACTTTCCCCTTGGGAAATAGTGTAATTGGCATAGGTGATCTGGTTTGACAAATTTAAATCTCAAAAATCTGCTATCAATTTTCCCTCTTGTATCATCATTACTGCCACCAGCACCGTCTTTCGACTAAGAGCATCTACGACTACATTAGCCTTACCCGGGTGATATTTGATTTCCAAGTTGTAGTCCTTAAGCGACTCTATCCATCGACACTATCTCATATTCAATTCTTTCTGGTCGTATAGATACTTGAGACTCTTATGGTCACGATACAGTTCTACCGTCACACCATACAGATAATGCCACCAAATTTTCAAAGCAAACACAATGGTCGCAAGCTCCAAATCATGAGTGGGATAATTCATTTTATGGGGTTTGAACTGTCAAGAGGCATAGGACACCACACGTCCCTACTGTATAAGGACACACCCCAATCCCTGCTTACTCACATCACTATACACAACATAAGTCAAGCTGGGATCAGGTATAATCAACACAAGTGCCGTAGTCAACCTTTCCTTCAGTTCCACAAAACAATTTTCATACTTCTCATCCCACACAAATGGCTAATCATTTCTTGTGAGCTTGGTTATCGGCAAAGCAATACGAGAGAAATTCTGAATAAATCTTCAGTAGTAACAGCAAGACCCAGAAAACTGTGTATCACAGCAACAGTTTCTGGCCTCTTCCAGTCCAGTACTGCTTCCACTTTACTGGAATCCACAGAGACCCCTTCTTGCAAGATAACATGGCCTAGGAATTTTACTTCTGGTAGCCAAAACTCGCACTTACTTAACTTGGCATAGAGTTGCTTCTCATGCAATATATTCAACACAATCCTTATATGATGCTTATGCTCCTCCTTACTCTTGGAGTATATCAGTATGTCATCAATAAACACAATGACAAACTGATCCAGATACTGTCGAAAGACATGGTTCATGTAATCCATGAATACCGCAGGTGCATTGGTGAGGCCAAAGGGCATTACTAGAACCTCATAGTGTCCATACCTAGTCCTGAAAGTAGTCTTCAGAATATCTTCTACCTTCACACACAATTGATCATAACCCGACCTTAGATCAATCTTCAAAAACACACATGAACTAGACATTTGATCTAGAAGGTCATTGATTCTTGGGAGAGGATACTTGTTCTTGACGGTAATCTTGTTCAATTCCCTATGTTAGATTCCAAGTTTTGATGATAACAAAAGGTAATTGTATGCAAAGTATGTTTTTACAAGTCTAAAGAATGATTGCAAAGTTACCAAATGCATATGGCAAAGTTTAGAGATTGATTCTGTCAGTTTTTGCTGATGCACTAAAGCAACAGAGTTAACACTCGAGCATAAACCTCTTTTGCACTCAAGCCATTCTTGTGTGCGACCCTGTAGGCCCATATGAAGTTGGCAGTGGGCTAATAACTATACTAACCCAAAAGTCGCAAGCAGCCTCTAGCAAGACATTACGACTACCCAATTCATATGAGGATCGTTATCACGATGCAACCTGTCATACAACCATTTCAAGTCCCTTTTGTCACACAATATATCGATCAAGGATAAGGCATTAATAATGTCATCCTCTTGTTCCTGACCATTACTTTCTTGAATCCTGAGTAGCCTGATAACAGAGACAGAAACTTCTTTCATCATAGTATGGCCATACATTTCTCAAACTCACTCATCGAGGGGCCCAATAATATCTCTCTACTATGTGAGGGACAAATTCCATCTTGATCATTCATATTCCTCTGCATGAAAAATCACTAAGCCCGATCATAGCCT
Source organism: Inga laurina (assembly GCA_963855925.1). Classification (NCBI taxonomy): domain Eukaryota; kingdom Viridiplantae; phylum Streptophyta; class Magnoliopsida; order Fabales; family Fabaceae; genus Inga; species Inga laurina. The sequence continues at coordinate 64,452,756 of OY979704.1, read as the reverse complement.
TTATCATCACCCGGTCAAAAGTGACTTTTGACTAGTTCAAAGCTTAGCAACTCTCATGTAGGAATCCATGATGACCTCAGGTCTAAGGGCATTGTGAAGTGGTTATACATGAGACAAGCTTATGACTTGATCCAAGTAGCTTTCTCATAGTGGGTCGGTCCAGCACCTTGTACTCTTACAAGTGCATAAGACTTTGATTCGTATCTCTATATCTTATCAAAGTCATACTGGTCTTGTTTCATCTCTACTCCCGCATAGATGATCGACCTGGGACATTTTAGGACAATCTTTATGAATTATCCAAGGATACAATTATCATAGTTAACATGCAAATACTATGATAACAGAATGGAGAAATTTCATTAAAATAATAATGTTCAAAGTACAATGATTGGCCCTTAGGGCACAATTTCCAACATAGGGTCCGGTGGATTACCATTGACCACCTCCACCTCAGGGTCTACCTGTTGTACTCTGGTATGACCCTTTGTCTTTTTCATTCTACAAATTATTCACTAATCAGTTCCACAGATAATATATACACATAATTCACAAGTTTCATATATATCCACAACACAGAACACATATGTGTATACACAACAAACCAATAGGATTCATCTTCTACCACTATAGTCAAGACTAAGGGAACTATCCTAGCAAACTCTACCCTTTGCCAGGAACTACAGCTCTAATACCAAAAATGTAACCCCCTTCGTAATTATGATTCGAAATACATATTTTAGAATGAAATAGAGACTAATAAGAATAAAACTTATTTTCTATCCCTTCCTTACGGTAGGGTTTTCAGAAATATTTTCAAAATTTCTGCCTTACCTGGTGTCAAACTTCATAATTCGAATATAATTACCGTATGCAATTAAATTACATTTGTATATCAGAGTGTACAACAAAAATCCTGGCAAACCCTGGGTTTCATATATAATCTAAAGGTTTATAAACTCCCATTTAGGGGATTACACAACCATATCCAAAATATTATTTACATCTTAGAACAATATACAGTAATCCTATTCCAAAATAGTTAACCAACAGTCCAAATTAACATCCCCTACAAAATCCTAGCTGTTCCTAGTTGTCCGTTTCTCCTTGGAGCCGCTTGCCTTGTCTGAAGGTTAGTCAAAGGAAAGAATGAGATTCAAAAGAATCCCAGTAGTAACAAATCACTCATACCACATGTAATCATAAAGCATGCAAGAAAATCATCAAGCAGCATCACAGCATAAAACACATCAAGCAGGCTACCACATATGCACATAATCATATAGTCTCATCCCCTGGATTCTATCACCCCGAAGGTACGATCTTCCTTCCATCACCACCGATAGGCCGCAGGTGATAGACTCACAAATAGCCTTTCAGCTTCCGCATATAGCCATTCAACTTTAACATAGTCTCATCCCCCGGATTCCACCACCCCGAAGGTACGATCATCCCACCGTCAACACCGATGGGCCGTAGGTGATAGACCCACAAACAACGATAAATCAAACATACAATGCATCACATATAGTATAAGAGAAAAGAGTCACTACCTTGTTCTTTCCAATTGTGGTCTAGCGCTGGTGGATTATGAACAGGGCAAATATCGAACCCTATGACCAAAATCAAGGATGATGGATTAATCTCTATTCCAAATTCATACTTTTATAACACTTAAAATTGGTTATCATTGCACTCTTTAGGTGGTTACTAGAAGCCTAGACACATGCTTAAATGATTGGGAAGTACTAAGTTGGAAATCGCTTTTCCAAAATCACAAAATGCTGAAAATGGGGGTTGGCTGCAGCCAAAATGCCCACAGAAGGTTTTTTGGCTGCAGACAAGAATTTTGGCTACAGTCAAGGAAACTTTGAAAAATCATAATTAATTATAGAAAACTCAAAATAAGGTGTTCCCAAAGCCTATTGAAAGCTATTTAAGTTCTCTTCACTAAAAAAATATGGATCATGGCTGACCACGACCACAAAAATACAGAATTTCACAAGACCCAACTCTGCTCCAAAATAGATTCCATTTTTAATCCCAAACTTTGGACAGTCATTACTCTTAGCTCAAAAAACGAAATCACACAAAATGTTCGTCTATTTGAAGCTTGGAATGGGAAATTTAAGACTGGAAAGTTTCATAATTTTTAGACACCATTTGCCTATTCGAAATATCCAGACAACCTGACTGCCCTATACAGAGTTTTAAGAGACAGAATTTCAGTTTTTGAGTAATTGCTTCCAATGGCTCCAAATTCACAACCAACACCATTCCCTTACCAATTTTCCACAAGGAATCCATTAGAAACACCAAAATGACCAAATTCAACTTACATTGACATGTTCTACAAGAAACACAACATGTCACTCAATAACCTAATTTAAAACTCACAATGCAATTCCTATCCATTTCAAATTCCCAACCAACTCCAATGACACCAAAACACAATATGACACCTATTCCAATACCAAACCACCATAAAATCCATAAGACCCTAATTACAAGAAAAATAGGGCCAAAATCCAGAAATTCCAAGTTCAACCAATAACCATAATGAATATGTCAAAATGTGCCAAAGTCCTCTTCCTCTTTCCAAGACTAGTTTCTTGATTTCTCTTCTTTCAAATTTCTTCAAGTGTGAAACACCTTCTTTCAAAATTCTAAAACCATCAAGGTAAAGCTCTCATCAACATGATCAAAGTTAAAGGAGAGAATTTGAGCTAAAAAGGACACTAAACAAGCTAAATCCTCACCTTTCACTTTCTCTTTCCTACCAAACTTGGACGAAAATGGAGTTGAGAAGAGAGAGATGAGAGAATGAAGATGGGATCAGATTTTCTTATGTATGAGACCTTTAGGCCGACCTAAGTAGAAGAGAGAGGGAGAAAAAGAGGTTGAAACATTGACTTGATCCAAGAGCTCACATATGGACACTTGGCAACATCTTATCCTGCCTTCCATAACCTCACATAACACATGCACACACACTCCCACTCTCTTAATCAAACAATCCTAACCATTGGTCTCAAGTTACCTATGATTTTCATCTTTGGTAACTGACCAATTGGTCGATAACTTTCCAATTTTACCCTTTTGCCCTTGATTATGGCAATTATACTTAAATCACTTCTAAATAATCCATATCACTCTAATTACCTAATCATGCACCCTTTCCCTATATTTAACCCAAATAGATATTAGTCCAAACTTAATCATAAATATAGGGGTTTTGCATTGATTAAGACATATTCACATTGAATTCAACCATAATTACATTGCTTCTAACATAATTAGTCCTTAATCCCAAACTGGGTCATTACAAATTATACTTGTGAATTTGCAGAATTTGAAATGAATTGTGATAAGTGAGATTATATGGAATGAAGGTATGACCTAGAGTGTAATGGGATCACCTTAGGTACCTGTTAACTCTCAGAAATTGATAATATTCAAGCATATTTTCTTCTATTTTTAACTATTTTTTGGATTCAAATTGAGTATAAAAAGAGTTAATAGAAAAAATGTGCATATCAGAGTAACAAGCTAAAGTTGAAGTAGAACAATATATTTGTGGGTTTTAGTTCAAAGGAAAAGTTAAAATTTATGCATCCTCTCTTTTGTAGGAGGATAGAGACAAGTTTGGAAGCTTTTAAAGGATTGAAGATCAAGAGGGTGGAAGATGACAAGTCAAAAGCTAGCTCATGGGCCAAGAGGAAGTTGCTGTGTTGTTGGCTTCAGCTAACAATACATGTGCTGAAGCCAATGGACTTTCTAGACTTTCTGTGCTATATCCTTCAGTACTTGGCACTGTGCTGAAGCCAACGAGGACCAGAACTTACTGTGTCATATGCTTCAGCACACACATATGTGCCGAAGCATACGACAGACTATGCAACCATGCGTTTTACTTACTGAAACGCATGTGGAGGGTATTTAAGCAAGGGATAGGCCAAAATTAGGTCATTTTTTAGTTTTCAAGTATTCCTAAGAGTTGGGTATGCTAGGGTTTTGCCCCCTTGAAGAGTATTGAGCTTGGGTTGGAGTCTAGAAGCAATTTGGGCTCAAATCCTTGGTTTTTCTCATTCCTCTTCTCTTTCTTTGTTAAGTTTCTGTAATGGCTGTAATTATTCTGCATAATTGTAGCTTTTTCAAGACTTTGTGTAGCTAAACACCTCATTTTAGGGTTGTTTTAAACCCTTGTATGGATTAAGTACTCATTTTCCCCTTTATATTTGTGATTAATGAGGAGATTATGTTGATTTTACTCTTTACTTAAAGCTTCTTGTTGATTCGCCACCAATAAGATTGTTGGGTTCACTTGATTAATGCTTGAGAGGGTTAGATTGGATGTAGAACTTGAGTTAAATCGTGTGAGAGCTTGAAATTTGTGAATTGAATGATAGCTTTGTTAATGAGGTGGAGATACACTCATTAGCCTCACATAGTTAAATAGGATTTGTAATGGAACTAAGGGTCTAATTAGTTAATTAAGAGATTAATGAATTAATTGAATTAAACACCTATTTGGAGACTTGAGATAGCACTTATAGGTAAATTAGTATCCTTGACTAGCAAAATCTTTCATTAAGTAGCACATATTGGGGGAATTTAGTTAGTGCTTTTGAAATACAAGGGGGATAAGCAATCCTAAGCTTCATTTAATACTTGAATTCAAAGAATCATTTGCTTTTATAAATTTTAGTCTAAAGATAGCTTTGAATTTCTCTTTCACCTCAATCCACATGTTTTTGGTTAAACTTGATCAATCTTAAATGACTTCATTCAACCTAATTAAACATATGGTTACATTGGTTAGCTCGTTTTTATCATAGTCCTTGTGGAACGATACTCTCTTTCTCATCACTTTATTATTTGCGACCCGTATGCTTGCGGAAGCTAAACGACGAACAATCACTAGTAGAAAAATGACTTTTTAGACCGGTTCTGTATTAGGTCTTGATACAGCAGGTCTTAAAAGTCTGTTATTTTTTAGACCGGTTGTTATAACCGGTCTTAAAAGTCAAACTTTTAAGACCGGTTGTATCCACAACCGGTCTAAAATCTCCAAATTTAAGACCGGTTATGCCACAACCGGTCTTAAAGGTTTGACATTTAAGACCGGTTGTAGTAACAACCGGTCTTAAATGTGCCACCTTTAAGACCGGTTGTAGAACAACCGGTCCTAAAGATTAGACATTTAAGACCGGTTGTAGTAACAACCGGTCTTAAATGTGCCACCTTTAAGACCGGTTGTTCCCACAACCGGTCTTAAAGTAATTTTTAAGACCGGTTGTGACTACAACCGGTCTTAAAGCTTCATTTTTTTTAAGAACGTCCCTTTTATTATATGTACACGCACAGAATGCTCCAATTTTAAACAGCAGTACATGACAATCACTCATTTCAATTTCAAAATTCAAAATCACCAGGCAGTACAGTCATATATATATTGATGATTCATTTGCAATAGACAGTATCCAAATGACAGCAGTAAAACAAATGCAATGAACATGCCCTTTGGTAAAAGTCCCATAAAATTGAAACCCAATAGGAATAATGTAAAAGTCCCTCTAATTGCCTCTTCTATAGGAATACACAGAAATTGGAGGCATACACAATACCTTCAACTAACCCCCTCACTAGCTCTAGAATTACTTACTTAAGCCTCAAGAACATGCTTCCCTGTTTATAACGTTTTTTTTTTGCCAATGAAAGATTCATTCCACCAACTAAATACCATACATCAGTTCCCTGCAGCGTTATACAACTAATTATCACACACCAAACTACAAATATATATCATACAAGGTACAATCCGAAACTATTATGTACAATAATGTACAATGAACATTGGATTCAAAAACTCACTATTTTTGTAATAGCTCATGGATGAATTCAGCACAACATGTGCGAATGAAATCAATATCTTCTTCAGGAAAGGGATCAGCAGGATCAAACATCTGTAACACCAAAACCAGACAAAACATTGACTTAGTAACTTAAAAACAATAAAGTAAAACAAAAGTTCTGAAATATAAATTTACCTCTTGAGTAAAATCAGTCGTGCCTAGAGTGATAATATTGTAAATATGTCTCAAAACATAAAAACCACATAAGTTGGACCCCTTTGGTTGCCGACGGCTCTGAGAAAAAACATGATATCATTAAAACAAATATAAAGGCATGTCTTATTACATTCTGTAAACAAATCCATATGTACTAACCTTTGGCATGATCCATGTAGGGTCCTTTAAGTCACGAACATGCTTACCACAAGCACTGTGTAGGAATGTCCGCATAGCCCTATGATCATCACAATGACAAAGGTTATTGGTTTTACACAAATTCCATAAACTTTGCATACAAAAGGTAAGAATGCAAGAAAACTAACGAATTAATGGTCTTTTTCAAATCATTCCCTGGTTTGAAGTGGAGGGAACATAAGACGATGACAGTGTAACTACTCTTGCATAGAAGAAGCAACTGCTAATGATCACTAAAAAAAACAGAAGAATATTAATAAGCAAACATAAAACATTATATAAATTATAAAATATCAATTTGTTTCTTACCTATGCACATATGGAGCCAAGAAACACTCGGTTCCAGTTTTACTAAGCCTCTGTGACAAGTATGTATGTCTAGTAGCAGCAGTGGTCCCTTTCTCTTGGATGTGATGGGGGCATAAGAATCCAAATTTTTCGCTTTTGCCAGAGGAGACCAACCTACGATGCATGTACCTACAATAACGCAAGCACATAAATAAAAGGTAAACGGTGAAACTTTTAAAATATTTACTTTGAATTGCAGAAGCTACTTACATTAAGAACAGTTGGACAATCCCAATCGTAAGATTTTGTCCAGGAGCTACCAGGGACATCAAATCATCCCTCTCAAGATAGCATGTCACTCCTGACTTTCCAACAACTGAATCCGTAGGCCACTCTCTTGTTTTGAAGGATGTATCATATGCCATCAGAATCACTTGCTGCATGATATTCAATGGAGGCTGTGAAACTTCTTGCTGAGTGAAGGGAGCTGGACTTGGTGGGGCTTTGATCAGACTTGGTGGTGGGGCTTTGATCGGACTATCCTCGGCTCGACCAGAAACAAGGTTCGTTGGCCACAAGATGAATGTGCCTAAGACATCGCTAACGACCTTGAATTCATCAGAAGGGATAGGGACAGGTGCATCTGCAATAATCACCTCGTCAACTGACACCCGGACTTGATCACCTTCCATTTGTTGGTAGTGGACAGTTGATCCCAGGTTATGCACACTACCCCGTGCAACTAACCGTCTCAGAGGATCCTCGACAAAAAGATCACAAAGCTCAGTAATTTGTGGGTTAGGACCCTCTGATGACTGCCCGATGTTGCAACAACTACCTTTAGTGCTCTGCTTATTAGGATCAATCGATTGTGGCTGGGGAGCACTGGTATCTTGTCTTGAGCTCATAAACACTATCATTTCCTCTTTCATCTTGCTCAACCGGGTCTCTAATAGTGCATCAAAAGATGCTTCAGCCTCGGCCTTTGCTTCTGCTCTTGCAATGGCCAACATAGTCTCCAATTCCTCCCTAGTCACGATGTTTGAGGAATGGTGGCATACGGGGGCTCCAAAGTAATCCCGTATCCCTACCCCTCCTCCAACTCCCCTGACACGGCCTGGATGCTCGTGTTTGCCAGTAGCAACTGTAAGGATGTCATTCCTGCCCTCCGACTTAAAAGAGCCCTCAGCTTGTTGTTTTCTAAGTTCATCCTGTAACATAATACAAAATAATAAACATAAGTAATAATGTACGTTTCTTATGTAATTAATTACAATAACGATATATACTTACAATTCTTTCACCAACTATACGAGACTATTCACTCGTATAAGTCCCACTCCTCTTTTGGTGGGCAAATTGCCATTTTTCTTCTCGACGAATCGGAGATGGCAGAGAAAGAAGAACAGAAGGATCGGATTGAGATGCTTCTTCCAATCTCTTCCGTTTGGCCGCTAACAAGTCTCTTTCAGCCTTTGCATAACCCCCACGAGACATTGTATGAGGGCAATCATTCTTTCTACCACTCTCTTGTGCTTTTTGCCTTTTTGCCTGCGAATAAGAAATGATACAAAAGGAAAGTGTTATAATCAATTAAGATAATTGCTAAATAAATAAAATAAAAAATAAGTCAACTAACCAAAGATTCAGGAGTAGTCCGAAGCCTAACAAATTCTTGCCAAGTCACTTGATCAAGAAATGTATACGTGCTGCACGGATTAGGACGAGGCTGACCATCTTGCATCTCAATATGAATGTAATTGTTGGTCAGACTTGTCTTAAACTTGCTCCAACGCTCATAACAATACGTCATCGTCTTGTTGTACAAGATCTCACTCTGAGGAACGTCGTAGGTGAGCTGAAATGCATGCATTGAAGGAGTAAGTGACAAATGAAGTGACATTTGATAATAATTAATTACATACAGAAGAGAATTGTATACCTGAATAGTGTCCCAAATATGCTGCTTCACCTTTGGATCGACATTTCTCTACTCCTCTATCAAGATGCTCGGCTTGTTACGTGCAAGGAGGCCGACGAAACTCCTATATCGTTGTGCATTAGGCCCGATTGGTTTCCAATGTCTATCAAACTCAATCGGTATCTTTTGGCCTACACTCCGACTGAGGGAAACATCTGTCAACCGTGTGGCACGTCTACCCCTCCGTACAGACTGGCTACTGCGCTCACTACGACCCTGGCTCTGAGCATTGCTAGGCTCACCCTGGTTAACACTAGCTGGCTGACTCAGTGGTGGAGGAGGTGGCTGATCCTCTGCACTAGGACGCTGGGGATCCGTCATTTGCCTGTAGCGACAATAAAGAAAGATAAATCCTAAGCTATGACATGTGAAGACTATATCGATAAAATAACTAAACATATTCTTCAAATAATAATCATAATCATAATTACTTTAGTTAGTTAAGGTCAAAGTAGTATCATAAAGAGACATCCTCCCATATTCCCTCGTGATGATCATTTCTTGTGCCGTGCGCATTATCTGCTTCATCTTCTTCATTCAGTTCTGGTAGACCCCTGGAAAAAGAAGGAGTCTCAAGAAGATCATAATTTGAGTGACTTTTCTCGTCAATATCAATGACCCTTTTTCCTTGGAGAGCTACAGACCACATTTTATTTGCCTGATCAGTGATATAGAACACTTGTTGCGCCTGATCTGCCATAATGAAAGGTTCATCTCCAAAACTTCTACTATTCAGATCTACTAATGTAAATCCTAACCTATCGATCTTCACACCATTATTGACATCAACCCACTTGCATTTGAAAATGGGAAATCTAATTTTAACATAGTCAACCACCCAAATCTCTTCAATTACCCCATAATAAGGAATGGCAGCCAACGTAGGGTTCTTATCTTTTGAACTAGAGAAGTGCATAGATTCAGCCACTAATACAACACCACTGTTCTGGACGGTGCTCTTATCATCTACGGACTTCGTGTAAAAGGTATAACCATTGATCACAAATGAAGTCCAACTTATGACATCAACTTCAGGACCACGTGCTAACCAATTTATTGTATCAGAAACACATTCTTCTCCGTCAACCTTTTGTTTGAACCAATGTGCGAAAGTTCTGTTATGCTCCCTGATTAACCTTTGTTCGCTCATTCGACTATTTTGTTTTCGTACAATTTCTTTATGGGCATTCATGTAATATTGAACTTCATCAACATTGTTCAAGATGTACAGGTGGACTTGTTGCAATTTATCAGCATCTATGCTCTTTACTGTTGCCCCGCGTCTACCCCCTTCTTGATCATGACACTTAGGAAGGCCAATATGTCGTACATTTGACAAATACTGTTGACAAAATTCCATAGCTTCTTCAGAAACATATTTTTGAACAATAGATGCTTCAGGCCGATTGGGGTTCTTCACATACCCTTTTAGTATTTTCATAGTTCTTTCGATCGGGTACATCCACCGGAAATAGATAGGGCCACACAACTTTATCTCCCTCACTAGATGAACAACCAAGTGTACCATGATATCAAAAAAGGACGGAAGAAAAAGCTTCTCAAGCTGGCATAAGATAATGTATCCTTCATTTTCCAATTCCTCCAATCTTTCCGTGTCAATGAATTTACAACAAATGGCATTGAAGAAGAAACAAAGTCTAGTCAATATGTGTTGAAGATCATATTCGGCAATGCCTCGAATAGCTACTGGGAGTAGTTGTTGCATTAAGACATGACAATCATGAGACTTTAGCCCTATTAACTTCAAGTCTTTCATCGATACAAGCTTTTTAAAATTTGAACAATACCCTGAGGGAACTTTAGCGCCATGTAAACACTCACAAAAGCTTCTTTTCTCAACCTTAGACAAAGTATGAGCAGCTGGAGGACAAAATGTTCTATTACCGTATGGCCTTGGATGTAAATCTTCTCGTATTCCCATTTCTTGCAAGTCTAATCTTGCCTTTACGCCATCCTTAGAACTTCCCTGTATGTTGAGCAGTGTCCCAACAATACTATCACATACGTTCTTCTCCACATGCATGAAATCAATACAGTGTCTGACGTCAAGATTGTGCCAATATGGAAGATCGAAGAAGACGGACCTTTTTTTCCATATATTTTTCTCATTTCTACTCTTTGATGACTTACCAAACATAGTATTGATATTTTTCACCTTTTCATAAATTTTCTCCCCAGTCAATGCCTCTAGAGCATCTTCAAACTCTTGGCCACCGAAAAAAGCTTTTTTTAATCAACGATAAGGGTGGCTTCGTCTTAGAAATCACCTATGCCCAAGGTAAACCGTCTTTCTTCCATGTTGAAGTTGATGGTAGCATGTGCCTTCTTCACATATCGGACAAGCTTTGTGGCCTTTAACGCTATATCCTGACAAGTTCCCATATGCAAGGAAGTCATTTATAGTACAAAATATCATTGCTCGCATATTAAAAGTCTCCTTCTTGTTCGCATAAAAAACATCGACACCTTTATCCCACAACTCTTTCAAGTCTTCGATCAAGGGTTGTAGGTAAACATCTATGTCATTTCCGGGTTGCTTTGGTCCCAAAATCAACATAGACAATATTATGTACTTTCGTTTCATACATAACAAAGGAGATAAGTTGTAAATTACCAACAGAACAGGCCATGAACTATGTATACTGCTTAGGCTACCATAAGGATTCATACCATCTGTGCTAAGCCCAAGCCTGAGATTCCTAGGTTCTTCACCGAAGCTAGGAAATAATTGATCGATTTTCTGCCATTGAGAAGAATCAGCTGGATGCCGAAGCTTTCCATCAGAAATCCGCTCATCTGCGTGCCATCTCAAATTTTTGGCATCAATTTCATTAGCAAACAGGCGCTTGAACCTTGGAATGATTGGAAGATACCACAACACTTTTGCAGGGCCCTTATTTGATTTATACCTCGGAGTTTCACATATCGGACATTGCTCCTTCTCTTCATGATCTTTTCTATACAATATGCAATCATTAGGGCAAGCATGGATCTTTTTATACTTCATCCCTAGTGGACACAGTATTTTCTTAGCATCATAGTATCGACAAGGAAACACATTATCATCAGGAAGCATATCTTTGAAGGCCTCAAGCGTTTCTGAAAAACTCTTGTCGCTCCATCCATGCCGTGCTTTCAAGCTTACCAATTTCAATACAGCATTCAGCAATTGGTATTTTTTACACCCCGGGTACAACGGCTTCTCAGCATCACTGTACATATTACCATATGCATGTGATTGTTCAAAAGCCTCTTCTCCTACATCACGAATAATGTCCTCTATCCGATCATCCATATCCGTGTCATTATCATCACAAGTCACTTCCCCCTGTTGAGATGCACTTGGCATTTCTAATTGTTCACCATGCCATACCCATACTACATACGTCTTACAAAACCCTTCACAAATTAAATGTGTATATATATCTGCAGCACTTAATCGCTTCTCATTCAAACATTTTACACAAGGGCAATAAAACATCCCACTATCATTATCGGCATTTCTTTTTGCAAAGTCTAAAAAACCCTTGACCCCAACATCATATTCAACACTCGTCCATTTAGCTTGTATCCAACTACGATCCATATATTCTAACACATTTTTTTTGTTTTGTACTTTTTCCCTGGAAAAGGTAGGAGAATGATGAGAGCATGCAATCATTACACCCAAGTACATAGTGTAACTAAAAGTAAACAAAGAATATCTTGATTTAGAGTAGCGTGTGAGGAAAAAATGGAATGAGGGAAAGTGGAATGGAGAAGGAGTGAGGGAATGATAAATGGAGGTGGAAAGAGGAAGCAAAGAAAGCGCGTTCGTCAGAGAAAGTGACTTAGATATATATTCTTTTAATGTCTAACACCTGCATACGCTAGATCCATTATTATATTGTTTGTCCCTGGATATATTTTTTAGGGTGACTTTGGTCCTTCGACTAATAATATCCAAGCAATACCGTTGGAAACCAATGAAGGTAACTAGTTAAACATAGCAAAAGGAACTATAAGTAGAGGGATTTATGTTGAGGCTCAGTACTGGTGATGCTCTGAGTGCTGAAATTTGGGGTTGCCTTATGGGCATGAAAAGAGTTTGGGATGGGGGGTTCAGAGAAGTGTTGATTAGGTGCGACTCCTACGAGGTTATCGACCTACTTCAAAATGAGATCCCAGATATGCATGAAAAATGGCAGCTGCTTACAGAGACTGAAGTGATCTCGGGGCCTTCATTTTTTATTTTTTATTTTTAAAGCAAAGCAGAAGTGATCTCGGGGCCTTCATTTTTGAATGAAGATGGAGATGGTATCATCATGGAAGAATTTAAAATGCAATCTCCTTCCATCCCTCTTAGTTGGCTAATCGGCAGTACAAAGGTCCTCTCGAACTCTAACGAATAATATTCCAGCCCCTATATGGATAAATATCCGGGATGGTCACACCCACACCCTCACAAAATCAAGTTAACTGCTTCTAAGCAATATGAATAAATGACTACATTCCTATAGACTCTATTTCAACATAGATGAAGATCTAAGTTAAAGGCTTACTATATTAGAGAATATTAAAAAACCATCTATTAATTTGAAAACACCTTAAATGACAGATAAAAATAAACGGATGGAGTTGAACCAATGAGGTAATTAATTAATTATTACTAATTGCAAATCAATGGAATTAGTACACGATCATCAAAATTCAAAAGTTCAAAACCTTGTTTATGTGCATATCTAAATAATTAAAGAGCTAGATATAAAAATGTCTAACATTTGTAGCCGAGTATTCGATGTATTAATTTACATTTATTGTACGTATTTACAATAATAAATGTTTTTTGTATTATATTATTCGATACTCCATTTGTTTTCAACATATTAAGATGAATTATAAATCTTGTTAACTGATATTTATTAGTAGCATACAATTGATTTCTATTAACAGACCTGGGACCATGGTCATATATATATATATCCATGCATGTATATATTGATAATCAAAGGCACGTTTGGACATTGGTTCAAAGATAGCTTTGATTTAAAATCTCAGAGAGGAATGGGAAGAGCTTTGGTCAAATTGGCTTGCTTGGTGGTTCTGTTTCTTGTTGCATCAGCTGGTAATAACTCATCTCTCCCTCTCTATTTGTGTGTATATATTGAGTGACCTTTAACAAATTTTAATCAATTTTTTAATCTATGTAACTCAATTATTTGTATTTGCATCAGCTGGTAATAACTCATCCCTTTTGTGCATGCTTTTATGAGTCCCCTTAATTGTCATTCTTCATTACTATTTCCACTTTTCATTTTTCACTACCCAACCGAACCACATACATGTTTAATGGTTTGCTTCCACTACAATCCAGCTACTCTGTCACAACTTATTACTTACGTGTCCTATCTTAATGTCTTTATTTGATTCTTCTCAATCACAACATATAACCCCACAAACTTCATATTTAAATCAATCAATAAGTACAAGCTAAAACCCAAATCACAAATCCTGTGTTCTATAAAAATGATGTGCTTTCTAATTCACCGTTCACACATATTGAATACCCCACATCACAAAATTCTTTACTGTGCATTAATGTGTACCCAGAACAACCCGGTTAATTAACAAACTATAATACAAACTATAAACCCAAGCTCAGTCTATCTAACCACAGAGTCACGCACAAGAGATATTTTATTTAAAACAGGAAGTGCCATAATTGAAATTCCATTATAATATGTGATATTTCTGGAGAGTTGAAAAAATATAAAAATAAACAACCGTGGCAAGTATTTTTGAGGGGAAGCATACCTCAAACAAGCGATGAAGACGAAGACCTCCTTTAGTCGCAGCAGTGAATGACGGACGGAGCTCGAAAACCAGGACCAAACGAAGACGGCGACCCAACAGCGACAACAATCGGCGACCCAACAGCGACAACAATTAGCAGCGACCCGCCGGATTCGATCGTTCCGATTAGATCAGGTAAGGGGGGAGTTGAGCACTGAGAAGAGAAATGATTGGGATGAAAAATTTCAGATTGGAGAGGGCGACTCCTACGACGCTCTATTGCCAACCAACTACCACGCTCAATCAATATACCGGAAAGATTTCTTCTCATGCATTTTCAACAACACATTCACGAACTCAAAGAGAGCAGGGTGAGAGCAACGCTGTGGGCTTGCATCAACAGGAGACTCAAACAACACTTAAATTCCGATTAGATCAGGTAAGGGGGGGAGTTGAGCACTGAGAAGAGAAATGATTGGGATGAAAAATTTCAGATAAGAGAGGGCGCGCGGCAGGGTTTGGGGGGAAATATTTGGGGAACTTTTTAAGACCGGTTAAGTAGACTAACCGGTCTAAAATCAAGCTTTTTAAGACCGGTTGTATAACAACCGGTCTTAAAATCACCTTTTAAGACCGGTTGTTCGAGAACCGGTCTTAAAAAGCTTCATTTAAGACCGGTTCTCTAGCAACCGATCTTAAAAAGCTAATTTTTAAGACCGGTTGTTAGACAACCGGTCTTAAAAAGCTTCATTTAAGACCGGTTCTCTATCAACCGGTCTAAATTGTATTTTTTAGACCGGTTAAACATAATAACCGGTCTCCCAAATTCTTTATAATTATGTAAATGCCACCGCGCATTTCTTTTAAACCTCATTTACTACAACCGGTTTAAATGTGCCGGTCTAAATCACCTTTTTTGTACTAGTGAGTACCCAAGTCACAAGGATTAAGAGACACCTAAAGTGTCATAGATTACTCACACACTTAGTGTAATGCCCCAATTTGGGATTAAGGGCTAATAATTTCAACAGTAGTGTAATTATTGTTAATTAAACACTTTTGAAGTATATGATGTGAATTGTGATATAAAATGTGCTTGATGATAATTTAGTAAGTGTTGGGATAATCAGGGGCAAAATGAGAAATTTGTTGTTCAATTAGTCAACCATGAAGAGGGAGTTTACTAACTTGGTTGGAGCTGTAATATCCCAAAAAGTGATTAAGGGCTAATGACTTTAAAAGTGGATATAATTATTGTTGAATAAATACTTTTGGAGAATGTGTGATGGGAATTTGGATATTTTAATGATTCCAATGGCTTCCTTGTGAAAATTCATGTGGGGAGAGTGTTTATTGTGAAATTGGAACCATTGGGAACAATCGTGCTAAAGTTGAAAACTCTGTCCATTGAAACTCTGTACAGGGCAGCCAATTTGTATGGACGTTTTAAATAGACAAATGGTGTCTAAAAATTCTGAAATTTTCCAGTATTAAAGTTCACATGTCAAGCTTCAAAATGAACATATAATTTGTATCATTTTTATTTGTGACCTAAGATTTTTGGATTTTTGAAGTTTGCGCAGCGAAATTAATTATTTTCTGGAACAGTATGCAAAGATTGAAATTCTGGGAATTTTGTGGTGCTTTTCAGTAATGGCCAATATTTTTCCTATGAAGAGGACTTAAATATATTTCATTTGGCTTTGGAATCACCTCATTTCGATTTTTCTAGAATTAGTTATGATTTTTCAAAGTTTGGGCAGAAAATCTGCCAGAAAATCCGAAAATGGGAATTATGACATCATCTCATTAAAAGATGATGTCAGCATGGATTATTAATCAAATTGCTCATCTTCTTCAGCCATTTCACGCCATTTCCAGCTGAAGATAGTGAGAGAAAGTTGAGAGCTCTTAGAGAGAGAAAGAGGAGAAATCTCGCAAGGTAAGCCGATTTCTCCGACAATCTAGCTCCTAACGCGTATAACCTTGTTCCTAAGCTTCTCTTCTATGTTATTTAAGGTGTTTGATAAGATAATTTGGTGTTCAAGGGGCTAGGGTTTTCAGCCACTCTTGAGAAAAGCTAGAAGGAGCTTGAGGTAATTCCAAACTTTCGTATATTGCTTATTCTGGCTGCTGTGGGCAATTTAATCGGTGAAATTTCGCCGGATTGCCATTGGTTTTAAAGTTTGGAAATGATGTGGCCTAGGGGTTATGCTGCCCAAATTGGGTCTTAATGTTAGTTGTAACCTAATGTAATGGTTAATAAAGTGGTTAGGAGTAGAAAGGAACGCGTTTACGGAGCCGAAATCGTAAAACCCCAATTTTTCCCGGAGAACATGTATATTTCGGCCAAGGCTGTAAATGGGTCTTAGAGTTGGATTTTCAATGATTTGATGATTCCATTGGATTCAGTGGGCGAAAATAGGTGGGGTTACAGTTGGGCACTTTTTCAAAAAAGGCCGAGAAAGCATAATTACGGAAACACCCCTAAAACCCTAAAAGTAGGGCTGCCAAGGGCAATTTCGTAATTTGACATTGAATTTGATAATTCTGAGTACGGAAATGGATTCCTTGGGCAGAAATATGTTAGGATAGCCCAGATTAGAATTTCGAGAAAAGTGCAACCTGTCCGGGTACGGCGGGCCCGGGCCGGGTCCCCGGTGGTATTTTTGTAAATTTTCATTATAGACTCATATAACCCTAAGTAACACTATGGAAGTGTCTAAATAGTGCATTTGGAATTGTAGGATTCGATATTTGCCGCCCTCGTGAGCCAACTGCGCTGAAGGACGTCAGGAAAGGATCAGGTAGTGACTTTCTCTCTCTTATACTATGTATAATGCTCTGTATGTGTGTGTTATCATTGTTATGTGATGATTCTTTGATGCTGCTCCGATTACAGCTGGTGATAGCTGTCGTTTACAGCGCAAGCTGTCGTTTACAGCGCAAGCTGTCGTTTACAGCGTAAGCTGTCGTTATTGTGATTACAGCATAAGCTGTCGTGATTATTATTACAGCGAGAGCTGTCGTATTGTGCATACAGCCGTGAGTGCTTTCGTTTGTGGTGAAAACTATGTATCTTTGAGATTGCTGCTGCTGTTGCTAGTTGTGATTTATATACATGCTTTGTGTTATGCATTGTGTGAGTGGTTTGTTACTACTGGGATTCGCTCGAATCTCATTCTTTCCTATGACTAACATTTCAGACAGGGCATGTGGCTCAAAGGAGAAGCGGCCAACCCGAAGCACTTAGGATCTTTAGTGATACTAAGGATTTTTTGAGATGTTGGTTATCTACTTTAAACTCGGGATTACTGGATATTTTGAATTAGGAATTTTATATTCGATTTTGGTTGTGTAATCCCCTAGTGGATACTTGTAACCTCTAGATTATATATGTATAGAACCTGGGAGTTGCCGGGGATTTGGTTATACACTCTGTTATACATGAATGTAGATAAACTGCACAGGTAATTATATTCGAATTTTGAAATGGAGACCAAGAACAGGAAGAGATTTTGAATGTTTTGTGAAAACCCTACTACAAAGTAGGAGATTGAAATGAGTTTAAGTTATCCGATGGTCTCTAATCCGAATTAAATGTGCATTATCGAATTATAATTACGTGATTCAAGGCAGGGTGTTACATTTTGGTATCAGAGCTGTAGTTCCTGGCAAGGGTAGAGGTTGCTAGGATAGATCCCTTAGATAGTAGTAGGGATAGAAGATTATCTGTGAATGATTGTTGTGTATGCACATGTATGTTTTATTGACATGGATATATATATGAGTTTTGTGACTATATGTGCATACTATCTCTGCTAAATTAATGGGGCAAGTTGTTTGTAGAATGAAGAAAACTAAAGGACGCCCCAATATTCCGCGTGTAGACCCAGAGGTGGAGGTTGTCAATAATAACCCACCGGATGCAATGCAGGAATTAATGGGTCTAATCAGAGATCAGCGAGATATGATAACTGAGTTGAGAGAAGAGCTCAGAGCAGAGAAGGCGAAGAACAAGGAAGGTCCAATTCAGTCCACTCCGGAGGAAACTCAAGGAGAAACCCGTTATGAGGACACTGCTGAAGGGTCAGCACGACCCCTGGAGTCCCCACCTCACATTGTCCCAAATCAAGAATCACATGGGATGCCACTTAGAGAGGAAAGAGACCTTCAGTTTTGGGTCACCAGGTTCTGCAAGCATCTGCCTCCTGCGTTCAGAGGGAGGTTTGACCCTCAAGCAGCCGAAGATTGGATGAACAGACTGGAGAAAATATTTGAGGTGCTTAATTGTCCGGATGAGGTGAAGCAACGACTGGCCGTTTACAAACTCGAAGGGGATGCAGACCGTTGGTAGCGGAATATCGCCCTAACCTTGAAGAGCAACAAGATGCCATTGACTTGGGAATTGTTTCAACAAGAATTCAACGAGAAGTATTTTCCCAAATTAGTGAGGCTCGAGAAGGAGACAGAATTCCTGAATATCAGGCAAGGGGACACGGAAAGCTTCGATGATTACTTGTCCCGTTTTGTCCGATTGGCTCGATACTCCTCCTATCTCCGGTTCAAGGATGATGAAGAATGGAGTTCTGATATGCTCATTCGCGGTCTGAGGCGAGAGTTAAGGAAGCGCTTAGCTACTCATCAATTTACCAAGTTCAACAAGGCGGTTGAACAATGCAGGATTACAGAGAACAACTTGAGAGATTTGTATCCTGCCAGAGCTACTATCCACCGCAATGAACCTAATAGGGGTGCTACCTCACAGAACCGAAAGGGGCAAGGATCTTCGTCTGGAAGTGGTAAGAAGCCCTACCAGTCTGGGAGCCGTGACCAGCAAAGAACATATCTTGGACCTTGGATTTGTCGTCGGTGTAACCAACCACATCAAGGCAAAACTTGTGATGGCAAAATAATATGCTTCAATTGTAAGCGTGTGGGGCATACTTCTACTGAATGCAAAGAGCCACGACCAGACCAGAGACCGAGGACACAAGGCCGAGTATTCACTATGACCCATGAGGAGGCCCGCAAATCTCCTGAGCTAATACAAGGTAAACTTCTACTTCATGGCCATCTGTTGCAAGTTTTATTTGACTCGGGTGCAAGTCACTCCTTCATTGCCTATGATTGCGTGAAGCGCCTGGGATTGCATGTGCACAAATTGCCATTTGAATTAGTGGTGTCAACTCTAATGGGTATTAAGGCCTTGACCACAGAAGCTTGTTTGAGTTGTGTCATAACTGTGGAAGGGCATCAATCTATTGTAGATTTGATATGTTTGCCTCTTAGTCAATTAGAAGTCATTTTGGGTTTTGATTGGTTAATGGCAAATAATATATTGCTTGATTGTGGAAACAAGAGGATAGTATATCCTGTATCTCAGAGGGTTGAAGATGTGGATGCTAGTATGAATTTTCTTTCGGCAGCCAAAGCTGAAAAGTATCTTGAAAAGGGTTGCCAGGGGTATGTAGTGTTTTTCTCTGTGCAAGGGGAAAATGGCGAAACCTTGAATAATATACCCGTGGTAAATGAATTCCCTGAGGTGTTTCCGGACGATCTGAGCGGATTACCTCCAGAAAGGGAAGTTCAGTTCCCAATTGACATTGTACCTGGAGCTGGTTCTATATCCAAGGCCCCACACCGCATGGCCCCAAACGAAATGGCGGAGTTAAAGAAACAAATAGAAGATTTGCTTGAGAAAGGGTTTATTAGACCCAGTGTGTCGCCTTGGGGAGCTCCAGTGTTGTTTGTAAAGAAGAAAGATGGGAGTCTTCGCTTGTGTATCGACTACAGAGAGCTGAATAAAGTTACTATAAAAAACAAGTACCCTCTTCCCCGAATTGATGACATATTAGATCAACTCTCTGGTTCGTGTGTGTTTTCAAAGATTGATCTAAGGTCAGGGTATCATCAGCTGCGAGTGAAAGCAGAAGATATTCCAAAGACTGCTTTCAGGACCCGATATGGTCATTATGAGTTCTTGGTGATGCCATTTGGGCTAACCAATGCGCCTGCGGTTTTCATGGATTACATGAACCGTATCTTTCGGCAATATCTGGATCAGTTTGTTGTTGTGTTTATCGATGACATTTTGATATATTCCAAGAATAAGGATGAGCATGAGCATCATTTGAGAATCGTCTTGAATATCTTGTGCGAGAAGCAATTATATGCTAAATTGAGCAAGTGCGAGTTTTGGCTATCAGAAGTGAAATTCTTAGGCCATGTTATCTCGCAAGAAGGGGTCTCTGTGGATCCCAGCAAAGTGGAAGCAGTACTGAACTGGAAGAGGCCAGAATCTGTGGCGGAAATACGCAGTTTTCTGGGTCTTGCTGGTTATTATCGGAGATTTATCCAAAATTTCTCCCGTATTGCGTTGCCGATGACCAAGCTCACGAGAAAAGATCAGCCGTTTGTGTGGGACGAGAAATGTGAAAATTGCTTTGTGGAGCTGAAGGAGAGGTTGACGTCGGCACCTGTATTGATTTTACCCGATCCCAGTGTGACATATGTTGTGTATTCTGATGCCAGTGGGTAGGGATTAGGGTGTGTCCTTATGCAGCAGGGACGTGTGGTGGCCTACGCCTCTCGACAGCTCAGACCTCATGAATTGAATTATCCCACTCATGATCTAGAGCTTGCGGCCATTGTATTTGCTTTAAAGATTTGGCGTCATTACCTGTATGGTGTGACTGTGGAACTGTACTGCGATCACAAAAGTCTCAAATATCTGTATGATAAAAAAGAACTGAATATGAGACAGCGCCGCTGGATGGAATTGCTTAAGGACTACGACCTGGAGATAAAATATCACCCGGGTAAGGCAAATGTAGTCGCTGATGCTCTTAGCCGAAAGACTGTGCTCGTTGCAGCTATGATGATACAAGAAAGGAAATTGATTGATGATTTCCGTGATTTAAATTTGACAAATCAGATCATCTGTGCCAATTACACTGTTTCTCAAGAGGAGAGTGATCTAAGGGTGGAAATTGAAGAAGCTCAGAGTCAAGATGACTGGATACAGTGCAATCTGACTCGAATCAAATAGGGAGAAGTTCCAGGCTACGACATATCGCCTCGTGGATTGGTTCGTTACCAGAAAAGAGTCTGCGTTCCACTTAAGGCAGAGTTGAGGCAGAAGATTCTGGATGAGGCACACAAGAGCCGATATACTCTTCATCCTGGTATGACCAAGATGTATCAGAATCTGAAATCGGTGTATTGGTGGCCGGGTTTGAAGAGTGACGTGACCAAATATGTTGCAAGGTGTCTCACTTGTCAGAAAGTGAAAATCGAGCACCAGAGACCGCCTGGTTTACTTCAGAGTCCTGAGATTCCGGAATGGAAATGGGAAAGCGTGACCATGGATTTGGTTGTGGGATTACCCAGGATCAGAAACTATGATGCAATCTGGGTAATTGTGGACCGATTAACAAAGTCAGCCCACTTCATACCAATCGATGCTGGTTACTCTCCGGATAAGCTAGCAGAGATTTATATCCGAGAAATTGTGAAACTCCATGGTGTACCGAAGAATATCATTTCCGATCGAGATCCACGATTTACTTCAAAGTTTTGGAAAGCATTGCATGAAGCCTTAGGTACTCAACTGAGATTCAGTACGGCTTATCATCCTCAAACGGATGGACAATCTGAGAGAACAATTCAAACGCTGGAAGATATGTTGCGAGCTTGTGTTCTCGACTTTAAAGGAAGTTGGGATCGTTTCCTTCCACTGGCTGAGTTCGCTTACAACAATAGCTATCATGCGAGCATCCAAATGGCTCCGTATGAAGCGTTGTATGGAAGACGGTGTCAATCACCTTTATGCTGGAATGAATTATCCGAAAGGAAGCTTTATGGGCCAGATTTGGTTGATCAAACCTCAGCACAGATTCAGATTATTCGTAAGAGGCTCCTTGCAGCGCAGAGTCGACAGAAAAGTTACGCTGACAAGAGGAGAAGGCCTCTAGAATTTAAGGTTGGTGATCACATATTCCTGAGAGTATCACCAATTACGGGCATTGGGCGAGCCATCAAGAGGAAGAAGCTGAGCCCGAGATATATAGGTCCTTTTGAAATCCTTGAGAGGATTGGGCCTGTTGCTTATCGAGTAGCCCTACCCCCAAACTTGAGCAGACTCCACGATGTGTTTCATGTTTCCCAACTGAAGAAGTATCAACCGGATCCATCTCATATTGTTGAATACGAAGAAGTTGAGTTACAAGACAACTTCACATATGCGATAGAGCCAGAACAGATCATTGATAGAGAAGAACGACGACTCAGACACCGAAGCATTCCATTTGTGAAGGTGATCTGGAAGGGAATGACGCAAAGAGAGGCAACTTGGGAAGCGGAGGAAGATATGCGAAGACGATATCCGGAGTTTATGGCTCAAGTTGTGTAGCAATTTCGAGGACGAAATTTAATTTTCGGGGGGAGAAATGTAATATCCCAAAAAGTGATTAAGGGCTAATGACTTTAAAAGTGGATATAATTATTGTTGAATAAATACTTTTGGAGAATGTGTGATGGGAATTTGGATATTTTAATGATTCCAATGGCTTCCTTGTGAAAATTCATGTGGGGAGAGTGTTTATTGTGAAATTGGAACCATTGGGAACAATCGTGCTAAAGTTGAAAACTCTGTCCATTGAAACTCTGTACAGGGCAGCCAATTTGTATGGACGTTTAAAATAGACAAATGGTGTCTAAAAATTCTGAAATTTTCCAGTATTAAATTTCACATGTCAAGCTTCAAAATGAACATATAATTTGTATCATTTTTATTTGTGACCTAAGAGTTTTGGATTTTTGAAGTTTGCCCAGCGAAATTAATTATTTTCTGGAACAGTATGCAAAGATTGAAATTCTGGGAATTTTGTGGTGGTTTTCAGTAATGGCCAATATTTTTCCTATGAAGAGGACTTAAATATCTTTCATTTGGCTTTGGAATCACCTCATTTCGATTTTTCTAGAATTAGGTATAATTTTTCAAAGTTTGGGCAGAAAATCTGCCAGAAAATCCGAAAATGGGAATTATGACATCATCTCATTAAAAGATGATGTCAGCATGGATTATTAATCAAATTGCTCATCTTCTTCAGCCATTTCACGCCATTTCCAGCTGAAGATAGTGAGAGAAAGTTGAGAGCTCTTAGAGAGAGAAAGAGGAGAAATCTCGCAAGGTAAGCCGATTTCTCCGACGATCTAGCTCCTAACGCGTATAACCTTGTTCCTAAGCTTCTCTTCTATGTTATTTAAGGTGTTTGAGAAGACAATTTGGTGTTCAAGGGGCTAGGGTTTTCAGCCACTCTTGAGAAAAGCTAGAAGGAGCTTGAGGTAATTCCAAACTTTCGTATATTGCTTATTCTGGCTGCTGTGGGCAATTTAATCGGTGAAATTTCGCCGGATTGCCATTGGTTTTAAAGTTTGGAAATGATGTGGCCTAGGGGTTATGCTGCCCAAATTGGGTCTTAATGTTAGTTGTAACCTAATGTAATGGTTAATAAAGTGGTTAGGAGTAGAAAGGAACGCGTTTACGGAGCCGAAATCGTAAAACCCCAATTTTTCCCGGAGAACATGTATATTTCGGCCAAGGCTGTAAATGGGTCTTAGAGTTGGATTTTCAATGATTTGATGATTCCATTGGATTCAGTGGGCGAAAATAGGTGGGGTTATAGTTGGGCACTTTTTCAAAAAAGGCCGAGAAAGCATAATTACGGAAACACCCCTAAAACCCTAAAAGTAGGGCTGCCAAGGGCAATTTCGTAATTTGACATTGAATTTGATAATTCTGAGTACGGAAATGGATTCCTTGGGCAGAAATATGTTAGGATAGCCCAGATTAGAATTTCGAGAAAAGTGCAACCGGTCCGGGTATGGCGGGCCCAGGCCGGGTCCCCGGGGGTATTTTTGTAAATTTTCATTATAGACTCATATAACCCTAAGTAACACTATGGAAGTGTCTAAATAGTGCATTTGGAATTGTAGGATTCGATATTTGCCGCCCTCGTGAGCCAACTGCGCTGAAGGACGTCAGGAAAGGATCAGGTAGTGACTTTCTCTCTCTTATACTATGTATAATGCTCTGTATGTGTGTGTTATCATTGTTATGTGATGATTCTTTGATGCTGCTGCGATTACAGCTGGTGATAGCTGTCGTTTACAGCGCAAGCTGTCGTTTACAGCGCAAGCTGTCGTTTACAGCGTAAGCTGTCGTTATTGTGATTACAGCGTAAGCTGTCGTGATTATTATTACAGCGAGAGCTGTCATATTGTGCATACAGCCGTGAGTGCTGTCGTTTGTGGTGAAAACCATGTATCTTTGAGATTGCTGCTGCTGTTGCTGGTTGTGATTTATATACATGCTTTGTGTTATGCATTGTGTGAGTGGTTTGTTACTACTGGGATTCGCTCGAATCTCATTCTTTCCTATGACTAACATTTCAGACAGGGCATGTGGCTCAAAGGAGAAGCGGCCAACCCGAAGCACTTAGGATCTTTAGTGATACTAAGGATTTTTTGAGATGTTGGTTATCTACTTTAAACTCGGGATTACTGGATATTTTGAATTAGGAATTTTATATTCGATTTTGGTTGTGTAATCCCCTAGTGGATACTTGTAACCTCTAGATTATATATGTATAGAACCTGGGAGTTGCCGGGGATTTGGTTATACACTCTATTATACATGAATGTAGATAAACTGCACAGGTAATTATATTCGAATTTTGAAATGGAGACCAGGAACAGGAAGAGATTTTGAATGTTTTGTGAAAACCCTACTACAAAGTAGGAGATTGAAATGAGTTTAAGTTATCCGATGGTCTCTAATCCGAATTAAATGTGCATTATCGAATTATAATTACGTGATTAAAGGCAGGGTGTTACAGGAGCTATTGTGAAATATGTAGTGCTGAAGAAAAGAAAAAGGGTGGAATTGCATGTGGTAGTGTTCATTTGAGTTTAAATAAGAAGGCACAAGATCAAGACAACTGGCACTTTGTGAACCATAGGATCAAAGTCAATTTGTCAAACTCCTTTTCTCTCTTCTTTCTCCCTCCAAGTTGGCTAAATGAGTAAGAGAACCAAAAATTTGCATCTTCATCATCATCTCATCTTCTCTCTCCATTTCTCCATTTTCGTTGAGCAAGGAAGGAAAGAGAAAGTACAAAGGTGAGATTTTGAGTTGCTAGATGCCGTCTACTGCCCAAGTACTCTTCTTTAATATTATTCATTGTAATGAGAGCTTCATTTTGATGGTTTTAAATTTTTGAAAGAATGTGTTTTAAAGCTTGAACAAATTTGAGAGTTGGAAAATCAAGGATCTAACCTTGGCAACTTTAAGAGGTGAGCATTTATGGCATTTTGACATACATGTTGTGAGTTTTGGTTAAGCATTGATGTTTATGGAATTTGCCTTGATTTGAGTGTCAATTTGGAATGCAAGAATTGCTTGGTGATTAATGGTAGAATTGGTATAATGCGATGTTATTTGGATGTTGGAATTTGGTTTTGAACTTTGGAAGTAAGTTGGTAGAATTGAATAATGTGTGTAATGTGAAGACCCAAACCTAAAACCTGTAGTTAGGATAGGAACTTGGTTGTTTCAAGGTGCCCAATAGGTTCCTTATGTTAAATTATATGGGAACTTATACAGAGATTTTAGAATTATTGGAAAACATTTGGTCAAGATTGGGAAATTTTGTTAGCTGCTGCGTTTTGGCTTCTGATAAGCCTCACTCAAGTGATCTGGGGTCTCACTCAAGTGCAGTGTGATGTTTTCCCTTTCCTTTCAGCATTTCAGCAGAGTTCTTAGGTGAAGATCAAAAGTGCACTTCCTTACCTGTGAGTTCTTTGGGTTCTCACTCGAGTGTTTGGGGTCTCACTCGAGTACATGTGCATGTAGCACTATGAACTCACGTCTCATGCTGTCACTCGTATTTCATTTTTCAAGAGTATATCTTAACACCCGCAAGTGGTGTGACATCACTCAAGTGCCAGAGCTAATGCTCAAGTGCACTTCTTAGTCTAGGGTTTCTATCGCTCTCTGGTAGTCACTTCTTGTGCCTCACTCGGTAGGACTTGAGTAAGTATAAGGTTATCACTCGAGCATTAAGGTGAGAACTTGAGTGCTATGACAACTTTCTATCTTAGTTTGTGCTCTCAGCCAAATGCTCGGACAAGTGATCTTCGGTGCTCGAGTGTAAGTCGCCCCATCACTCGGGTAAGGTGTTCTTCACTCGAGTGTCTGAGTCATAAATCAGTATGTTCACTTCTGAAAAGGGATCTCCAGGGTAGTTTCTTCCAACTCTTTAGGCATATGTCCAGGCTTCTAGTAGCCACCTAAAAAGTTCAAATGATAACCAACCTTAAGTTTTATGAAGATAAGAATTTGGAATAGAGTATAATCTATCATCCTTGATTTTGGTTTATAGAGAATAATCTATCATCACTCAAGTTTTATGAAGATAAGAATTTGGAATAGAGAATAATCTTCCAGTGCACACCAGGAAAGAACAAGGTAGTGACTCTTTCTCTTATACTATATGTGATGTATTGTATGTATGTTATATCATTGGTTTGTGATGATTTCGAATGCTGTAAAGCTTGTGGACATATGAAAGCTGAAAGGCTATTTGTGGGCCGAAAGACTATTTGTGAAAGCCAAAAGGCTATTTATGGGTCGAAAGGCTATTTACAAATCCGTAAGGCTATGTGAGCCATAAGGTTATATGTATGCACCACTACACCAATAGTCCCTGAGTCGCTAACAATGGTTCAGGTAACGATTGCGTGCCTTCCCAGTAGTAAAAGGGGATGAGGGTGGGGTGTTATATCTATTGCTGCTGCTGCTTGATGATTTACTTGCATGCTATGTGTTTACATGTGGTATGAGTAATATGTTACTACTGGGATTCTTTTGAATCTCATTCTTTCCTTTAATTAACCTTCAGACAGGGCAAGCAGCTCTAAAGGGAAGGAGGCGACCAAGGGTGATAGGACTTCCTAGGGAGACTTATGTTTTGGTCATTGGTTATCATATTTTGATTGGGGATCACTGTATATCTTGGAAGATTATTCTGAATTTGTGCAGCACAAGAATCATTTGTTTTTGTCTATCTTCATCTTTAATGATTTCATAGTTAAGTTTTTTAAAAAAACTTCATTTAACAATGTCAATTTTTTCCTAGGAAATGGATGGGTGCAACAGAATTGAGGAGAAGCCCCAAATTTTAACTTAGTTCCCTTTATTGAAAGGCAAATAGAAGGAAGGTAATGTACCAAATGCGAAGTGATAAAACTTGGAAAGGGTCACATGCTGCAGTTAGAGTAAAAAAGGATTGGAATAGAAGAATTCTTTAGACCCAAATGCTTAAGGAAAGACATCTGAGCATAGCTTAAGGAACCTAGTAAGATGTTAACATCCGGTTATGAAATCTTAGGAATTAAAAAATAGAAGATAATGTTCAAGTCATAAGAATAGAGGATCAAGAGATATATCAATGTATCTAAATCATCTCACCCACCTTAAGTTAGCTAGTATCAAGGTAAAAGGTTTAACAAGAACGTAATGCCCCAATGATTTCCTCACTAGGTATAGTGTTTACTCTCACCACTTAGTATTTTGAGGGTTAGTCTTTACTCTCTATATCCAAGTTATCTAATTCCTGTTCCTTAAGCTTGGAAATAATATAAGTTCTCCGTCACTAAAAGTGCCATATGCTAACATAGATTACAAGGACTTTTATACAGGTATGGGTTACAAATAAAGGGTAAAGAGAAGATGAAGAATATCTAATTCTTGTTCTTATGTATTTTTTCTTTTTTTTCCCTTCTTGGTTTTTTTCTTTCTTCTTCATTTTTTTTTCTAACTTTTGCCTAAGCAACCCTTTCAGGTTTTAAACTTAGCGAGCTTTTTGCCTGCTCTTTTTTTCGTTCTTATTTTTCAACTATTTCTTTGATTTTCATTATTTTTAGCCCCTTTTCAAACTTTAAAATATCCAAAAGAGAGCAACCTTATAACTAGATTATCCTGATGACCTCAAAAATTGTAGGAATGTACACATACTCC
This sequence comes from Inga laurina, assembly GCA_963855925.1. Classification (NCBI taxonomy): domain Eukaryota; kingdom Viridiplantae; phylum Streptophyta; class Magnoliopsida; order Fabales; family Fabaceae; genus Inga; species Inga laurina. The sequence continues at coordinate 64,424,342 of OY979704.1, read as the reverse complement.
CTTAACCAAGAAGATAGGGTGCTCTTAGAAGCAAAATTACCTTGACTAGAAGATAAAGGATATCTAAGAACCAAAGTAGGTACTCATGATAACCAAGGGAAATAAGAACCAAACATAGAGTCAAGTGTACATTCTAAAGGCCTTAAAGCAAAAGAAGAACTGAAGGAAGCTCTTTCTATGTTTTCCTTGGTACTTGACCATCTTTCTTTTCATTTTCTTTTTTGTTGCTCTAACTTTTGCCTAGGCTGCCCTTACGGGTTTTCAACTTAGTGAGCTTCGTTTCTTTTCTCTTTTTCTTCCAAAAGAGAGCAGCCTTACAACCAAATTACCTTGACGGTCTCAAAAATTATAGGAATATACACATACTCCCTTAACTAAGAAGATATGGTGTTCTTAGAAATAAAAGTACCTTAAATAAAAGGTAAGTAGAAGATGAATGATATCTAAGGTTCGAAGTAGATGCTTATGATAACTAAGAGTAGTAAGAACCAAATAGGCAAGTGTACACTCTAAAGGACTTAAAACAAAAGAAGAATTGAAGGAAGCTCTTTCCATGTTTCTTTTGCTTTTTTCTAGTTTCTTTTCTTTTTTTGTTGCTCTAACTTTTGCCTAAGTTGCCCTTACGGATTTTCAACTGAGCGAGCTTTTTTCCTTTTCTTTTTATCTTTTTCTTTGACTTGTTAATTTTTCAACAAGATTCACCTCGTAGCCTTAACAATTTTTAGAACGTACACATGATCCTCTAATGAGTCCTCATAGAAAGCAAAAGGAAACTTGAATAAGATGTAAGGAACATATTTATGGTTTCTACATACTAAGGGATAGGAAAAGAGTATCACATAGGCTCAAATGGTTATCATGTAAGGGTAGCTATTTAACATTATTTTTATCAAGTATGAAAAATGAATGCCTTGGTCCTCTCTATATCAAGCAAATGAACCTCAAATCTGACCTCAAACAAGATACATGCCAAGTTCTAGATTGGGTAAAGGATAATGGTACACACATGAAAATGAAATCATATCAATAGGTTCAAATCCTCACATGGCTTGTGTAATCATCATCACATTATGTCTAAGTTAAACAATTTACCTTTTAAAACTAACCTCATCAGGTGGGGTCCGAGTCATTTTGAAAAATAAGCTTCTCTATAGTATGATATCACATCTATACAAGCAACTTGTACAAAACAAGGTTTTAGACCCTTAACAGATTCCTCTAATCAAGAATAATACTCCCAGAAATTGAAAAGAGAGACAAAAGTTTTAGCCTCATATTAGGAATAAGGAACAACCATTTATGTGAAGGAGGGATAAAATGACAAGGGTAAAGAAGTCATTTTTAAGGAAAGATATTCTATGCAAGCGTTGTTAACTAAAGATATAACTATATTTTTATTGTTATTTTTCATTTTTATTTACATGCTTATTTTCTCTCTTTTTGCCTCCTTATTTAACGATGTTTTTTATGTCTAAGGCCTATATCAAATGAAGCTAAATGCTAATAAATGATGTAAGGATGCCTCATGAGACAAAAAAGAGTGATGACATGTACTTCCAATTTGATATGGGTGATGGATATTGAGAAAAAGAACTCCACCTCCTCAAGAGGTCCATTAACTTATAGGGAGAATGAAGTGCCTAATAACCAGCGAATGACCCATGCCATTATACAGCAAGGGTTTTAAAAAAGATAATTATGTCTAAGTCTATATCAAATGAAGTTAAAAGGCCAATAAATGAAGCAAGGATGCCTCATGAGACATAAAAGAATGATGACTTGTTCTTCCAATTTTAATATGAGTGATGGACATTAAGAAAAAGAACTCTACCTCCTCAAGATATCCATTACCTTACAGGGAGAATGAAGTATTCATTAACCTGTGAATGGCTAAGGCCATCACGTGGCTAAAGATTTTTAAAATGATGATTATGTCTAAGGTCCATATCAAATAAGGCTAAAAGGATAATGAATGATGTAAGGATGCCTCATGAGACATAAAAGAGTAATGACTTGTACTTCCAGTTTTGATATGGGTGATGGACATTGAGAAAAATAACTCTATCTCCTCAAGAGATCCATTACTTCATAGGGAGAATGAAGTATCCATTAACCTGCGAATGGCCTAGGCTATCATGTTGATAACTCTCCATATTTTATATATTTAAAGTATATTTTGAAGATATTTGGAGAGTTATTTAAACCATTTTTTAGAGATTCACGTGAGATTATATTGTTATGAGAACAAATCAAATATGAGCATTATTTGGGGATTTCATTATATTTAAATCAAAATTAGAAATAGTTAAATATAGGATTTCAAAAATACCAATAATAACATATTAAACTCTTTTATTTAAAAATTGTTTCGTGTATTGTGTTCCTTCAGGATCCATATGGAAAATTAAAAATGGAATTCAAGTCTTTAAATATGGAAGAGGAAATGATAGCGTTTTTTGTGGAAGATGGGCTAAAATTGGATGACCTAAGGGATTACAAAAAGTAAGGGGTTAGTGAACTAAAAAGGCAACCGAAAGTTAAGAGAATAGAGAAAGATGGATTTACAGAATGGTACTACTACAGAATCATGATATAACCACCCTAATAGACGTCCTAATTTTAAAATTGGGTGGTTAAAAAAGGAAGGCCGTGGCATTTTTGTAATTATCTGTATGTAGGGAAACCTTTAGACATCCCAAATTTAAATTTGGGGCCCCTAAAGTGGTTCATTGCGCAAATTTAAACTTTTTAAAGTGACAGGGACTGGGTTTACATGCCCCAAATCGATTTGGGACGCCAAATGATTTGGGACGTCTAACATTGGGACTTTAGGCGTCCCAAATGCCATTTGGGACGCCTAAACTCCTCTTTAGGCGTCCCAAATGGCCATCTGGGACACCTAAAGGCATCCTTGGACGCATGTCAGACACTTGTCTGACATGCGTCCTTTCACACACACACACACCCCACCTTTACTTTTTGACCATCTCCCTCCTTCTTCATTTATTTCATTTCCTCCGTTGGTGTTCTGGGCTTTCCTCCTCCTCGCTTCTTCTTGTTGTCTTCTTCAACTCTTCCTCCTCCCTTCTTTGTCTTCTTCACAACTCATCCTCTCCTCCCTTCTTCTTCAACTTTACTCTTCCTCCTCCTCCCTTCTTTGTCGCACGTCCTCTATCCTGTGCCTCTCTGATTCACTTCCTCACTCAGAACCCCTTCTTCTTGCTATGTATTCAATAGCTGTGGATTCTAAAGAAATAAAAAAAAGATTAAACAAGAAAAAGAAGATTCAAGAAAGGCACACACCATTATGACGCCCTCCACCTTCTTCCTTCCATTGTGAAGCACGTAGGCTCCCCCCTCTGGTTAGTTTTTTTTTAAAAAAATATGAATTTACTTGAATCAAACTTAAACTTGCAATTTGAAATTATTTTATATGATTTTAGTTATTGGAGTTATTTTATCTTGTGACTGAATTTTTTGGTGTTTTTTTGGCTAGAACCATAGAATCGTTGTTAGCTAGTAGTTATGCAACAATATATTGTTTGATATGTTTGGAGCTTGAAAATATTTGTTTTATATGTATGGAGCTTGGAAATTGAGAGGGAAAAACGTATGTATATTATTATAAATAAATGGAGCTATTGATTGATTTTGATGAAATGAACAACAATTAAGCATAGTAAAATTATTATATTTTTCCTTGAAACTAGACTCAATAAGGGTTCTATAGGCTTTGGAATCACTCCAATTCGATTTTTCTAGAATTAGTTATGATTTTTCAAAGTTAGGGTAGAAAATCTACCAGAATTTCTGAAAAATCCGAAAATTGGGAAATTGACAAATAAGTGAATTAAGACATCATCATGATATTAAAATATCATCTCCTTCCTTTCCTTAGCCACACTTGACGTGAATTTCAGTTTTAGAGAGAGAAAGTACAGTCATGTCCTAGAGAGAGAAAGGAGGAGAGATCTTGTACGGTAAGCCGATTCCTTAAATTGATTCCTAACGCGTATAACTCCTTTCCTAAGCTACTCTTCTATGTTATTAAGGTTTGGAAGCTCCATTTCTTGTGTTGAAGTGAGCTAGGGTTCAAACACTCTTGGGAAAAGCTAGTGGGAGCTTGAGGTAACTTCCAAACTCTTGTATATTGACTATTCTAGCTGTTAGATCCCAAGTTTTGATGATAACAATAAGTCAATTATGTGCAAAACATGTTTTGAGAAGGTTAAGAAAAGTTTCCAAGTTACCAAATGCATATTTGATGTTTTACTGATATCTGCTGTGAATTTGCACTTGAGTGCTCGAGCAGGATGTTTGTGCTCGAGCAAAGATCTCCTTTGCACTCGAGCAGGTGTGAGAGAAAGCTAGAAAGTATGTACCCGAGAGGCATTCTCCCTTTGTGAACACTAGATCACTCGAGCACATATGCGAGTGAGGGTCTGCGAGCACTTGGCCGAGAGCAAGTAATGGCATACTTCCTTTGTTCACTCGAGCAAGGGTCTGCGAGCACTTGGCCGAGAGCAAGTAATGGGATGCTTCCTTTGTTCACTCGAGCAGGGTACTGCGAGCACTTGGCCGAGAGTCATGAAGTTCAAAGGAGTGCAAGTGTGCTCGAGCACACCCGTTCATGCTCGAGTGACACATCAATGCTTGCAAGTGAAAATTCATTCCCTCTCCAATTCTGCTGCAAGTGCTTGTTCAAAAGGAATAATTCTTGAGAATATTCTTCTCACTCGAGCAGAGACTTTGTGCTCGAGTGAGGGCTCAGACACTCGCAAGTAAAAATTCTATCCCTCTGAAAATCTGATGCGAGTGATGATATTGAGAGCATATTCCCTGAGAATATGCGTCTCACTCGAGCAGAGGTAAGTGTGCTCGAGTGAGGGTCCATTTCACCCGCGAGTACAAATTCTCACTCTTGTCAAAATGGTGTGCGAGTGACAACCCGAGAAGACATTCCATGTGGAAATTGCAAGATCACTCGAAGCAGAGATTTTGTGCTCGAGTGAGACCCCTCTTCACCCGCGAGTGAAGATTCTGTCTCTCTGAAATCCCATGCAAGCATAACCCGATAACAGATGCTAATGAAGGAAAATAGGAGATCACTCGAAGTGAATCTTTCATGCTCGAGTGATGCCCTGTTTGACCACCGAAAATGCTAAGTATCACAACGTTCATTCCGAATATGGTTTATTATTATTTATTCATATCATCATTACTCTTTATCATTGTTTAACATTGTTTTGATTATTTTAAAAGTATAATACAGGAATATGAACGTTGGAATTGAACCACATGAGGAAAGTCAAACAACGGCAGACAATATGATTATATACACGCTGTCACCGACCACACTCAGACTATTCAAAACATGCGCGTGTCTGCCATTAATTTCAAATGTCCCGCTCCACAAATGAAGAGTTTCCAAACGGGCAAAAACTGGAGCAACTATATATACAGAGATTCAAGGAGAACAAAAGATACAACGTAGCACATGCATTCATAAGCTCATACTAAGTTTTTGCTATTCATCATTTTCCTCTGTATACACATTAATCTTCAGTGTTTATTCATTAGCTCTGTAAGAGAGTCTTCATACAATTCAAAATTCTATGTGTATTTGATCTCAAGGTATTGGGACCTTGAGAGGGTTGTTTTTCCTTACGAGAGAAGCCGTTGAGAGAATCCCTTGTTGTGTCTTCCACTCTTAAGCCTTATAAGATACAAGCAGAAGAGAACGTTGCTGCTCGTAAGACTTACAGTGGTGTAAGCAGGAGAGAACGTTGCTGCTCATAAGTCTTGTATACATAAGCAAGTGAGAAGAGCCATAGACTGTTTTTCTGCACGTAAGACTTGTCGTAAGGGGGAGAGAAATTTCTTAGAAAGAGAATATTTCTGCTCGTAGTCCGTTCAAGGACAATTGTTGTTTTGTGGCGTTCTGAGAGCCCATTGAATCTTGGAAGTATAGTGAAAATCTCAGTAGGTCTTGATCTCTGAGGACTGGACGTAGGCCTTGTTGTTAGGCCGAACCAGTATAACTCTCTGTGTTCAAATCTTCTCAACTCTACTCTATCTACTATATTTTTCATATCACCACATCAAGCGAAAAATTTATAACATCACCCAATTCACCCCCCTCTTGGGTGAAGCTTGCCTCTTACATTTGGTATTAGAGCCTCGTCTTCTCCGAAGAGCCTAACAGCTTGAGAAGGATCCGTCAAATGGCAACAATGGGTGAAAATATCCTTCCTGATGGAGCCTCAATCACTAGACCTCCTGGTTTTGCTGGAGAACATTTTTCGTTCTGGAAAGCCAAATTCAGAGTGTTCGTGATGGCCAACGAGTATGGATTGTGGAATGTTATACAAGATGGTGACTATGTTCCAATGAAGAAAATCGAAGATAGAGCTGTTAAAAAGAGCCCAGATGAGTTTGACGAGAATGACAAGAGGTTAGTAACATTAAATAGCAAAGCCATTTTAATGATACAGAGTGCTCTTAGTCAAAAAGAATATTTTCGTATATGTACTCTACCTACTGCCAAAGATATGTGGGATGCTCTTGAAATTGCTCACGAAGGTACATCTGGAATTAAAGATAATAGAATCAATACTTTAATTACAGAATATGATTTATTTCGTATGAAATCTGGAGAGAGTATATCAGAATTTGAACTAAGGTATACTCATCTTGTTAATCAATTATCTGCTCTTGGAAAGTCGTTTGATCAAAATTCCCAGGTAAGAAAGATTCTTAATATTCTTACGAAAGAGTGGGAAGCAAAGGTGACAGCCATCGAAGAAGCCAAAGGAGAGTCTATGGGATCCGTAGCTGCTCTCTTTGGAAGTCTTTCTGAATATGAAGGTAAGTTGAGATTCAAAAAGGAACTTGAAGAATTCGATGATAAAAAGAAAAAGGGAGTTGCACTTAAAGCTATCAAAGAACAAGAAGAAACTTCCGAGAATGAAGATGTTCCTAGTGATGATGAAATGGGAATGATCGTGAGAAAGTTCAAGAAATTCTACAGAAGAGAACAAAGGAATTTCAAGAACTATCAAGGTGGACCAAGCAAGAAAGAAAACAAAGAACAACAAATAGTGTGCTATGAATGTGGTAAACCAGGACACATCAAATCTGAATGCTTCAGAAACAAAGACAAAAAGAAGCAAAAAAAGAAAGCATATATATCATCTATTTGGGGTGATAGTTCGTCAGACGAAGAAAATGACAACGACGAAGTAGCTAATCTATGCTTGGTAGCTAAGGAAGAAGAATCAGACTCTGAGGTAAGTGACTCTGAACCCCTCTTATGATGAATTGTTATCTGAATATAATGCATTGCATACAGAATTCATCAAAGTTGCTAAAGAAATGGTTAGTTATAAGAAGAAAGTAAAAGAATTAGAAAATAATGCCATATCATCTTATGAAATGTGTAAAGAGAAAGATAAGAAAATAGAAGATTTAACAAAGATTGTTGAAAAGTTTACTAAAGGAAGTGAAACACTCAAGGTTATTTTAAATTCTCAGAAAGTTTCATTTGATAAATCTGGAATTGGATATAATGCTATGCATAATAAGAATAAAAAGAATAGTAGAGACTATCTTAAATATTTTAGGAATTCTGTGCATACATCAAATCCATTTGTATCATGTAATTATTGTAATAGGAAAGGACATTATACTTCATCATGTTATTTCAAAAAGGGACAGGTTGTTGGAACATATAAATGGGTTCTGAAAGAGACACATATTTCAAGTACTAACCACAAAGGACCCAAGAAAGTGTGGGTACCTAAAACCTGATCATCTTATTCTAGGTATGTCTCAAAGCATCTCGAGCGAACAAATGGTATATTGATAGTGGATGTTCGAGACACATGACTGGTGACAAAAATAAGTTCACCATGTTTGAAACTAAAGAAGGAGGAAAGGTGACATTTGGAGGAAATCAATCTGGACGTATTGCTGGAATTGGTGAAGTAGGAAGAACCGATGGCATTCAAATCAACGGAGTATATTATGTTGAAGGATTATGCCACAATCTCTTAAGCGTAAGCCAAAGCACTGACAAAGATAACTGGGTGATTTTTGACTCAAAAGAATGCTTGATAGTAAGCAAGAAAGATCTACTCCTAAACAAAGAAACTATCAAAGCAAAGATCCGAGCTCAAAGGGACGGTAATTGTTATACTATTGATTTAAATTCAAATTCTTCTGAAAATTGTTTTCTTAGTCGATCAGAGGAAAGTTGGTTATGGCATAAGCGTTTGGCTCATGTCAATATGAATCAACTTGACAAATTGATTAGAAAAGATTTAGTTGTAGGCCTTCCTAAACTCAAATTCAAAGACGACATGATTTGTGAAGCATGTCAAAAAAACAAACAAACTAAATCTTCTTTTAAAACTAAATATGAAATTTCTACTTCAAAACCTTTACAATTACTTTATATGGATTTGGTAGGTCCTGCAAGAGTAAAAAGTTTTGGAGGAAACTTATATACGTTAGTAATTGTTGATGATTTTACAAGATTTCATGGACTATATTTATTGCCTCAAAAGATGAAACTTTTGCTGAATTTATTATGTTTGCCAAAAAGGTTCAAAATGAGAAAGGTATTCCTATTGTCTCTATTAGAACAGATCATGGAGGAGAATTTGATAATCAATTGTTTGAAGATTACTGCAACGACAAAGGAATAGATCACAACTTCTCAACCCCGAGAACACCTCAACAAAATGGTGTAGTAGAAAGAAAGAACAGAGTGCTTACAGAAATGGCAAGAGCATTACTTAATGAAAAAGAAATATCACAAGTGTTCTGGGCAGATGCAATGAGTACTGCATGCTATATCTCAAACAGAGCATATATTCGCAAATCTCTTGGAAAGACACCATATGAACTTTACAAAGGAAGGAAGCCAAACATTGCTCATCTTCATATCTTCGGGTGTAAGTGCTTCATTCATAACAATGGTAAGGAAAATTTAGGTAAATTTGATTCAAAGTCTGATGAAGGTATTTTCTAGGATATTCTAATAGAAGTAAAGCTTATAGAGTTTTCAATAAAAGAACATGTACTATTGAAGAATCTATTCATGTTGTGTTTGATGAAATTGAATCTCAGACAAAACTTAATGATGAAGAAGAAATGGATTCAATCAAGAAAAACAAATCCATTTCAAATCAGGATGATTTTGAAACAAATGATTTTCAAAATATAGAAGATGTCGATGATCATGCTCAACCTAAAGCATGGAGACATATGAAAGATCATCCAATTGATCAAGTTATAGGAGATATTCATGAAGGTGTCAAAACCAGAAATAGAATCCTTAATGAGGTAACTTTTTCAGCTTTTATTTCTGAAATTGAGCCTTCTAATATAGAAGAAGCTTTATCTGACAATGATTGGGTGATTGCTATGCAAGAAGAACTAAATCAATTTCAAAGAAATCAAGTTTGGGATTTAGTTCCTCGACCTAAAGATCATACGGTTATAGGGACTAAATGGGTTTTCAAAAACAAGCTTGATGAATCAGCAATCATTGTGAGAAATAAAGCAAGATTGGTCGCCAAAGGCTATAATCAAGAAGAAGGTATTGATTATGAGGAAACATATGCTCCAGTGGCAAGATTGGAAGCAATACGAGTACTCTTAGCTTTTGCTTGCATCAAAAGTTTTAAACTTTATCAAATGGATGTAAAAAGCGCTTTTCTAAATGGTTATATTATGGAGGAAGTATATGTCGAACAACCTCCTGGTTTTGAAGATGAAACAAAGCCTGATTATGTTTTCAAACTCAAGAAAGCATTATATGGTTTGAAACAAGCACCCCGAGCTTGGTATGAAAGACTAAGCAAATTTCTTCTTGATCAAGGTTTTGTCAGAGGTAAAGTTGATACAACTTTATTCATCAAACATAACAAAAATGATATTCTAATAGTTCAAATTTATGTTGATGATATTATTTTTGGTGCTACTAATGAATCTATGTGTCAAGAATTTTCTAAGATTTTGCAGGGAGAATTTGAAATGTCCATGATGGGAGAATTGAACTTCTTTCTTGGACTTCAGATCAAACAAAAGAAGAATGGTATATTTATATCTCAGACAAAGTATTTGAAATAATTATTGAAAAAATATGGATTAGATAATGCTAATGGAGCTGATACTCCAATGAGTTCTACAACATTGTTGGATGCTGATGTAAAGGGACCGAGCTTCAACATCACAAAGTATAGAGGAATGATTGGTTCATTGCTCTATCTTACAGCAAGCAAGCCAGATATTCAGTTCAGTGTAGGAATGTGTGCAAGGTATCAATCCAATCCTAAAGTATCTCATGCAGAGACAGTAAAAAGGATTTTCAAATATCTAGGAGATACTTCTGAGCTTGGTCTGTGGTATCCAAAAAGAGGGAACGAGTATTTGATGGCATATTCAGATTCAGATCACGGTGGATACAAAACTGACAGGAAAAGTACCAGTGGTCAATGTCAATTTCTCAGAGGTTCTCTAGTGTCATGGTTCAGCAAGAAGCATAACACAGTGTCATTATCTTCGACTGAAGCTGAATATATAGCTGTGGCAAGCTGTTGTTCACAAGTGCTTTGGTTAAAACAACAACTTCAAGATTTGGGAATTTATTTAAAAGAAATCCCAATCTATTGTGATAATACTAGCACGATAAGCTTGGCAAAGAATCCTGTACAACATTCAAGAACAAAGCATATAGACATTCGACATCATTTCATCCGAGATCATGTTCAAAAGAAAGATGTCAAAGTGGAATTCATACCAACTCATCTTCAACTTGCAGATATTTTCACAAAACCAATTGCAAAAGAGCAATTCCTCTATATTCGAAGAGAATTAGGAATGGTTAATCCTAATGAGTTGTAAGTTTTCTTGTTAAAAAGTTTAATTAAATAATTATTTTGATGATAACCATACTGACTTTAGCATCGGAGTGGTCAAAAATTGTTTTTGCAGGATTCTCACTCGAAGCACAGAGGGTGCTGCTCGAGTGATGAGCTGTGTCACTCGAGCACAAGAAGCTCTGCTCGAGCACAGCACTATTTATGATACTCTGCTCTTTGACATGAAAAACAGAGGTTAACAGAGGAGTTAAGAATACCAAGAGAATATATCAGAAATAACAGTGAGAATTAAACTCACTCGCGAGTGAGGAATTCTCACTCGAGCATGATATGAACATGCTTGAGGTGAGGAATGCCTGCTCGAGTGAAGAAGAAGAATCTCTTTGCAAAAGCTATTCAAATCATGGTTACTCAAATGATCTTGGAGGATTTGAGTACAAAGATGCAAAAATATGTCAAGAAATCCACAATCCAGGTACGTTTTAATTGTTTCTTTATTTTTCCAGAAAATCACTCGAGCACAGATAGAACACTCGCGAGCACAGTATGAACATCACTCGAGCACTAGGGTTCATGCTCGAGCACTGTCACTTATATCAGTTACTGGGGAGCTCAGAACGTCACACTTCCTTCTCTCACTCGAAGTGCTCTCCCACTCGAAAGACACAACTCTTCACCTTCAATCGTTCTCTCACCATTTAATCACGTCTTTCTGCTTCAAATCGCCGTTACTACTCTTCAATCTTCTATAAAAGGTGATTTTTACCTTCTGCATTTCTCATTCAAACCCTAATATCGTTTTTGCTCTTCACTTTCGAAATTTGTGCGTTCTTGTTCTCCACAATGGCAAGAACCAAAATACCTTCTATTCCTCAAAGATCCCATTCTCCATCTCCTACTCAGTCTGCTGGCAGTACATCAGGTACCCCAGAACCAACACCTCCATCTCCCAAAATCTCTTCCTCACCGTCACCTCCTCCTAAACCCAAGACCAAGAAGAGGACTCCGGCTAAGAAACCTCACCCAAAACCTCAAGTTTCAAAGAAAGACCAACCTCCTCAAAAGAAACCAAAGGGTGTGGCATTCAAGGAACCTATAATCACCCGGTCTCAATCCAAAGAGGTGCAAGGAAAAGGGAAGAAAAAGGAGTCAGAGCAACCCCGATCATCTTCTTCCTCTGATGATTCCTTAAGTAGACAACTCCGGGAAGCAATAGAGAAATCCAAACTTGACAAGATAGTTGGGCAAATTGCTTCTCAAGCCGGTGCTTCAAGTTCACATAAATTTAAGCAACCCAGTGTTTCTGCCTCTAGAGCACCCTCGGCATCACAAGCACCAGTGGATGATCAACTCACTAGTCCTCCTGAGGGATTCAATGTGACAGAACTTACGGCAGTATCTCAGAAGGTATATGATGATGAATTTAAGCATAGACATTTCTGCCCTGTAGTGTATGTGGATTTGGATTACTTGAAAAATAACTGTCATTTGGACTTGTACCCTTACCTTCTATACTATGCTCCCTGGTTAGAAATCCATTTGCCATATTCCCCCACTGTTGTAAAGACATTTTATTCCAACATGAAAATTCATAATATCATGTCTAGATCCGGTGATTTGATTGAAGAAGCTGTATCTACAACTATTAGAGGGAAATTCATTATGATCTCTGCCAAAATCATAAATGATTTACTTGGTTATGTTGCACCTCCTACTGATCCACCCTTTTTCTCTGCCAATGAAACCTTTAAAATTTTAAGACCTAAAGACCCAATTGGCCCCCTTATTTTCAAGCCTATTGAGATGCCTGATAATCACAGAATCCTTCATTACATTTATTCTCGGAGCATAGTCAATAAATCCAGGAACTTTACCCACTTTGCTCAAAAGGATTACTATCTCTTGGCTTCTTTGGTTGCTAAACAACAAAGGAATGTAGGGGAGATCATTTTTAATGAGATGAGAAGGTTTAGATTCTCTTCAACAAAATCTGCAACCATTCCTTACCCTCAACTTGTTTCCTTCATCTTGATGAAAAACAAAATTTGGTATTTGGAAGGAAAAGAAAGGGTACTTATCTCACGGTTTGGTAAGACTCAATTAACTCACATGGGTATCAATCTTCCGGTGAGTCGGACCAAAGCCACATCAAAGAGGGAAGCCACTCCATCCAGAGGAGATGAGGCACAATCATCTGCACAAGGGCCTATTCCTCCTCCTTCCTTTCTCAATGCCTCTTTGTCTAATCATCTGACTGAGGTAATTAATCAAGCTGTATCAAGTTTGAAGAAGGAGTTGGTAGATGAATATGAGAAGCTTGTGGAGAAGATGGAAACACAAGTCATTAAATTGGTAGACCAGGCCAATCTTAACTTTGAACTAATGTTCAAAACACAAGATGAGATGTCACAGAGGATCACTAATATGGAGACTTTCCTACACTCACATTTTCCCTCCTCATCTTCCGGGGTGCCTCCAGAGACCACTCATACCTCACCACTTCATCCACAGACTCATGTACTTTTCACCGATCCTAAGTCTAATGTAGATGTTACATTTGATAGGTCGCCTTCACTACCTCCCTCATCATTTCACCCTCTCACAGCCATGATTCCTTTTGTTCCACCTCCAAAACCCCCTTCTGATGTTGACAAAACGGGGGAGAAGGATGTGTGATGTTTTCTGAGCTTCTACAGGGTGTATATGGGTGTTTGGGTAGATTTCTGTATTGGGTAGGATTTGATATGTATGTCATTTTGAATTACAAGTTATTATTTTTTTTCAAGTTTAATGATATGGTTCAAACTTTAAATTTCAATGTTACAAGTTATTAAGTTCTTATTAAGTTAAATACCTCATATTATGCTAATCTTGGTTGTTAAGTGTCCAGAGGAAACAACATTGCAGGAAAAATTTGAATTTGAAACTTAAACATGATATGCATTTGGAAACATTGAAGAAATTTCAAAAATTTTCAAATTCAATCAATTTCTTTTAAATCTTCATCACAAAGAGTTTTGTCATCATCAAAAAGGGGGAGAATGTTAGATCCCAAGTTTTGATGATAACAATAAGTCAATTATGAGCAAAACATGTTTTGAGAAGGTTAAGAAAAGTTTCCAAGTTACCAAATGCATATTTGATGTTTTACTGATATCTGCTGTGAATTTGCACTTGAGTGCTCGAGCAGAGATCTCCTTTGCACTCGAGCAGGTGTGAGAGAAAGCTAGAAAGTATGTACCCGAGAGGCATTCTCCCTTTGTGAACACTAGATCACTCGAGCACATATGCGAGTGAGGGTCTGCGAGCACTTGGCCGAGAGCAAGTAATGGCATGCTTCCTTTGTTCACTCGAGCAAGGGTCTGCGAGCACTTGGCCGAGAGCAAGTAATGGGATGCTTCCTTTGTTCACTCGAGCAGGGTACTGCGAGCACTTGGCCGAGAGTCATGAAGTTCAAAGGAGTGCAAGTGTGCTCGAGCACACCCATTCATGCTCGAGTGACACATCAATGCTTGCAAGTGAAAATTCATTCCCTCTCCAATTCTGCTGCAAGTGCTTGTTCAAAAGGTATAATTCTTGAGAATATTCTTCTCACTCGAGCAGAGACTTTGTGCTCGAGTGAGGGCTCAAATCACTCTCAAGTAAAAATTCTATCCCTCTGAAAATCTGATGCGAGTGATGATATTGAGAGCATATTCCCTGAGAATATGCGTCTCACTCGAGCAGAGGTAAGTGTGCTCGAGTGAGGGTCCATTTCACCCGTGAGTACAAATTCTCACTCTTGTCAAAATGGTGTGCGAGTGACAACCCGAGAAGACATTCCATGTGGAAATTGCAAGATCACTCGAAGCAGAGATTTTGTGCTCGAGTGAGACCCCTCTTCACCCGCGAGTGAAGATTCTGTCTCTCTGAAATCCCATGCAAGCACAACCCGATAACAGATGCTAATGAAAGAAAATAGGAGATCACTCGAAGTGAATCTTTCATGCTCGAGTGATGCCCTGTTTGACCACCGAAAATGCTAAGTATCACAACGTTCATTCCGAATATGGTTTATTATTATTTATTCATATCATCATTACTCTTTATCATTGTTTAACATTGTTTTGATTTTTTTAAAAGTATAATACAGGAATATGAAAGTTGGAATTGAACCACATGAGGAAAGTCAAACAACGGCAGACAATATGATTATATACACGCTGTCACCGACTACACTCAGACTATTCAAAACATGCGCGTGTCTGCCATTAATTTCAAATGTCCCGCTCCACAAATGAAGAGTTTCCAAACGGGCAAAAACTGGAGCAACTATATATACAGAGATTCAAGGAGAACAAAAGATACAACGTAGCACATGCATTCATAAGCTCATACTAAGTTTCTGCTATTCATCATTTTCCTCTGTATACACATTAATCTTTAGTGTTTATTCATTAGCTCTGTAAGAGAGTCTTCATAAAATTCAAAATTCTATGTGTATTTGATCTCAAGGTATTGGGACCTTGAGAGGGTTGTTTTTCCTTACGAGAGAAGCCGTTGAGAGAATCCCTTGTTGTGTCTTCCACTCTTAAGCCTTATAAGATACAAGCAGAAGAGAACGTTGCTGCTCGTAAGACTTACAGTGGTGTAAGCAGGAGAGAACGTTGTTGCTCATAAGTCTTGTATACATAAGCAAGTGAGAAGATCCATAGATTGTTTTTCTGCACGTAAGACTTGTCGTAAGGGGGAGAGAAATTTCTTAGAAAGAGAATATTTCTGCTCGTAGTCCGTTCAAGGACAATTGTTGTTTTGTGGCGTTCTGAGAGCCCATTGAATCTTGGAAGTATAGTGAAAATCTCAGTAGGTCTTGATCTCTGAGGACTGGACGTAGGCCTTATTGTTAGGCCGAACTAGTATAACTCTCTGTGTTCAAATCTTCTCAACTCTACTCTATCTACTATATTTTTCATATCACCACATCAAGCGAAAAATTTATAACATCACCCAATTCACCCCCTCTTGGGTGAAGCTTGCCTCTTACACTAGCTGTTGTGGACAATTTAATTGGTGAAATTTCATCGGATTGTCATTAGTTTCAAAAATGGAAAATGGGTGTGTAGGGCTATTATGCTGCCCAAATTGATACTAAATGGTAGTTGTAACCTAATGGAATAGTCAATAAAGTGGTTAGGAGTTTAAAGGAATGCATTTACATATTCAAATGTAAGTGGGTTAGCAATAATGCTGGGGTAATAGATAAACAATTTGGATTTGTCTCAGTCGATCTTCGAAGAGTTGGCTATAGAGATGAGCCTTTCATTCTAGCAAGCTTGGCAAAACAAGTGTTTTATGTTAATGATCCTGCGAGCAAAAACATGTCCATTGTCCTTAAAAGTAAAAAATAGAAGTATGGTGATCCGACCTTCAACCTTGACGACACACCACCTTTCACAACAACTCCACCTCGAACAAATGAAGTAGAATTGGTAGATGATGACGAATATGCTGTAAGAAATGACCATGGTAAAGGAATATAGGAAACAATATAGAGTATGACCTTAATTTATAAACAAGAACTGTGTGTTTTTTTGTTTTACTCCTGCTTAGTTTATTTTATTTTTATTGTAATTTATTTACATTTTTGACAATTCTTTTTATGTTAACAGAAATATGGACAACTCTAGTGACTCAAATCAAAATGTTGGGGATGATGAAAGGAATAGAGATGACGAAAGCCCTAGCAATGACAAAAGGCCTAAAGATGAACCCGTTGCAAGAAGGAGGGTTAGAGGCTGTATAAAGATGGGAGCATTGGTTGCACATCATGAACATCAACAAGAGAGGCTGCATATAGACTTCGATGGCAATTTGAATCCAGTTGTTCCTGAGGAAGACCATTTCATTAGCTACGTAGGGTTTTTGGGTCAAAGCAAAGTGCGCATTACCTACGATAATTGGAGATTGGTTCCCCAAAAAATGAAAGACATGATTTGGCAGCAACTTTTGGTATATAAGTTTTGATTCATCTATGATAATTGTATATTTATTCCTATTGTTTCAAATATAATTATCTTATGTTTTACCTTGCAACAAATATACGATGTCCCAAACACCAAGGAGATGTACAGTACTAGATGGATGAGGTTCGGATACGATGGAAATGTTTCAAGAACAAGTTAACAATAAGGTACATTCGTGGGGCCCAGAGGGGTGAGGATCTATGTCAACATTATTCATATTTGTCTCCCGAGGACTGAGGTTGTTTTCGGCATCACGGGCAGATCCTGAGTTTTTGGTAAGATTTCTGTCATCATAATATAGAGCTTTTAATTTTCATATACTTGATATCGTTGATTTATTTTTTATTGTTTTTCATTCATAAGCATTAAGTGCAGCAAATGCACAAAGGCAAGTAGAAAATAAATATCAATATTACATGTCTCGTAGTGAATATCGGAAGCTTGAGCGGCAAATGATGCAAGAAGAGTTACAAAAAATGAAGGAAGCAGCGCAATCTGATCCTAACATTGTTATCTAGGCCCCGGCACCTCCTCCATGTCACAAACAATAATTACATCCACTTTTGAAGTCATTAGCCCTTAATCACTTTTTGGGATATTACACAAGCGATAGGATCTTTCATCTTTTAGCCTCAAAATCTTATTGGTTCAGAGGCAACACTTCCAATAGTAGGCATTACCTTACTATTATTGAAAATCTGTTGGCATCCTAATAACAATTTCTTTTTTGATATTCTAAAAGGATGACGAAGATGCGAGGAAATGGCCCTACTTAGCATGGCTGCAACAGATCTACAAGGGCATTAAACAGGTTGACTTGAAGATGCCTCAAGGAATTATGGGCCTTACATTGGAGTATCCCTACACGATTAACAATACAGATCTCAAGCAATTGATCAGGTTGGAGAAGATAGATGCTGGCTGGGTGAAATTTGCAATCTAGTAAGTTTTTTTTTTCAATTTTCCCACAGACTTCGTTTAGTGGTTTTTTGATTTCATACATTCAATAATTCATTCCTTATTTTAATTCTATTATAGCATCTTGCACGGCCTCTGCACAAGCATGGAAAGACGTGATTGGTATGGATTCTTATGCCCTGCGAATACGACAGGGGATACCAATACTGTGGCACATAGGACTCACTATGTGGACTACGCAATGGGGTGACCAAACTTCGTTGTTATCTAGCACCCATTGTTCAACAGTTCGTATTTTCATTTTGTCAATTTAATATGTTTAATAAATAATTGCCATGTCATCTAACTTCATTTTAATTTGTACATGTTGTTATAGTTACCACTAGAGTTTGTGTGTTATATGTCCTCTCACAACCTAGTTTATTGGTTTGATCCCTTGCGTAAAAGGCCAGACAAGGATACAAAATCCATCTTCGACATGTAAGTTATTTTGTTTGTATTTTATTGACTCTTAAAAAATGAATAGTTCTAATTTCTATTGATTTTAATTTTCATGATAGTGCTTGTCAAACATATAGAGTCCTAGGCGGGTCACGCGAGGGTACAGTTGTTAAAAAGCCAAAGTGGTTTTATCCGATAGTAAATAGTTTCGATTCTAATTGTTTCATTGATGATCATTTTAGACATACCTTTATTGATTTTAACAACCAATTGCATGCCTTTGATTTAAAGTGCCCTCGACAACCTGGCGAATATTATGTTATACTTTATATGTATAACATCACTCAAAGTGGAATTACTAGCGATTTTGAAAAGGTGATTGTTTCTTCATTCTCAAATGATAATATTTTTGGTGTTCTAATTGAAATGCTATTTAATTCATTTGCTTGATTCATTTTATCAAAGCTTATTTTCTTATTTTTAGATTTTTGATAATGAAGATGTCTACCTACATGAAGACCTTAATTTGATTAGAGACCTTTTGGCTGGACATCTTCTTCAAAATATAGAGCAATAAACTTTTTATTTATATCAGTTTGTAGTTATATGATGACAGTGTTTTGACACTTTCTAGTTGTTATTATACATATATATAGTAGAGGTTGTATGAGTTGATATTGTATGTATATGTATTAAAGATTGTAGTGCTGAATATCCTTACCATTTTGTAACTGATATTGTGGTTATGATTCCATTTTCTATTCTGTTTCTGCAGTTTGAAATCGTTGGTTAATGCATAATGTAAATAATCATTTTAAAAAACAAAATCAAACATTTTAATCTCCCAAATCCAGAATCGGGATGTCTAAAGTCCCCCTGGTGGAGGACTTTAGACATCCCAAATTGAGAATTGGGATGTCTAAAGTCTCACCTTAGATGTCCCATTTTTTGAGACATATTTTCTTAAAACATACTACGCCCCCCACATAGACGTCCCCCAGTTTTTGGACGTTGAAAGTGCCAAAATAGGGACGTTAAAAACCCTTTTTGTAGTAGTGTATTATGTCCTCTTGTGCTCGAGAGAGAGAGGAGCATCAACTGGAGGTTCCGGACCTGGGGAGGCTCCATTAGCTTTGGTTCATCTTCTTATTCCCCAGGTTTGACGAGCTTGAGGTGTGAAGGGTGGCTGGTCTTGGAGCGAGAACAGAGCGGAGTGGAGGCTAGGGGATGAGCTAGAAGGGGAGTTCTCTAGTTTCTCATTGCAAAGTAAAGGGAGCCAGTGGAACACTGTAGATTCATCTTCTTGAGGAGCCATGCATTGGAGCAGCGATAGTGGATGGAGCTGAACATGGTGACCTATTTAGTTTTTTGTTTATGATTCAGTTCTTCTTTCTTGTTCCTTTGATTTTCATATTGGTTCTGAATCTGAATTTTGTGGCTGTTGAATTTGATTTGGATTTTGATGTATGATTGATTTTTTTCTAATGCCTAGTGTAGCTATAAATTAATTTAAGTATTTGAGCATATATGAACTAATTAATTGTGCTGAGTGTTATTTTTGTTTACTTAATCTATTCTATTTTGTCTACTTAGTGTTTGATCACTACTATGTATAGAATTGAGAAATTTAGATTAACCTTGGAAGAGGGATCTTAATTAGATCATAGGATTAAATAATGTGGGATTAGAATTTATTCTAATTTGCCAATAGGATTAGAATATACCTATTGGACCCATATAATCATATTAGAGTGAAATTGGACAATTATTGTCTCTTAAGTGAATTAGTTAGGAATAACAATTTTAATTTGAGGGAGGGGTATAAGTAATTGGAAGATACTTATATCCATTTAAACTCTAGATTAACAAATTAACATTAAGTGCTTTTAATTGAGTAAATACATGCTGTAAGACTTGAAAAAGGGATTAGCCACTTTATCTTATTTTTCTTCATTAAAATTTTATAAACATTAGATTTACTACTTTTTCTTTTGTTTAAATTGATTTTCAAATTCCATTTCCTTCTTGGATGTGCTCAACTTAAATGAAAATAGGAATTTTAATGCCTAATTATCGATTATCTTGAATCTTTATGGAATGACCTTATTTTACTGTTATGCTATTCTAGGGCCCCTGGCTTGCGGTGCTTATTTAAAATTTAGTAGCATCAAGTTTTTGGCGCCATTGCCGGGGATTTAAGGCAATTGGTGATTAGAATTAGAAATCCTTTAGTAGTTTAAGCTTGAGCTTTGTGAATTATTTTATTTTATTTTATTGTGTGTGACTTTCTTTATTTTCAGTGTTTCTTGTTTGTCTTTGAAAAAAAATTAAAAAATGGATGATTCAAAACATTCATTTAGCTCAATCAATGATAAATTGTCATATCTTGGTTCTTTATTAGGAATGCATGTGGATGACATGAGACAAATGAATGCAAATAGTAGTTGGCTTGAAAATGTTGATTTTCTACTTATACTTGCTTTTCTTATGCTTATTGTGGAGAGAGTCATTCACATGAGCATTGTCCATATATCACTACCAGTCATTATGTGAAAGATGATTTCACTAGGAAACAAACTTGTTATGATTATCCTTTTTGTCCTAGTAAAAGTTTCAAGTAACAATAGTCTTAAGATCCACATTTTAGCCATTATTCAAAAGAAATTTTTCCATCTCTTCACTCTCATCCTCATTTTGAAGAAAACACCTTTAAATATAAAGAAAAGTCTAATTTAGAAAGTTTATTTAAGGAGTGTGTGGAAGCATCAAAGAGATTTAATAGTGAGCAAAAGGAACTTGTCACTAGAGTTGAGTCAAGTGTCCAAAATATTGGAGTCTATGTGAATCAAATTGTTTCATCCATTAAAAATATGAATCAAGCTAATTCCTTAAGCATGATTACCATTTCTTGTGTTGATGATGATTATTATTGTGAGGAAATTGAAGATGTGAAATTACATGAGATTTTTGATAATAAGAAAACTGAATGTGAGCCTGAAATTAATTTGAAAGAGAATAGTGGCTATCCAATTGAGGTTCTAGTTGAAGAGCCTAATCTTTGTGACTTCGATGTTGAGATTAGTGGAAAGATCCCAAGAGTTGTTGTTCATAACTCACCTATTGACTCTTTGAGTCTACTGATGAGAGTCAAGTAAATTTTGTGGCATGCTCTAAATTTTTGGAAATTCCTAAAGCAGTTTGCAAATATGTGCATGTTGTACTTTACTTGAATTCAGTGAAAACTTGTACTTTATGGTTGTCTATGATTGAAGAAGCACAAGTAATTAACTTGAATGATCATTTTTTGTGTCTGAAGCCTTGTTGCTTGAAAAGAAATGAAGACAAGGTAATCATGGTGTTTGATACTTATGATTAGTAGTTTGTTTTGAGTAGTCTGGTTGAAGACTATAAACTTAGCACTGCATGGGAGGCAACCCAAGGTTTGGTTTGATGTTTTGGCTTGATTTTGTAGGACTTTTGTAGCCCCTAATGATGTATTCCACTTTGATAGGCATAATCAAGAGTATTCAAGAACACAAGACAAGGATTGTGAGGGGAGTTTCCTTCTACTTTTCTTTGTTTTGTTTAAATTGATTGTTGATAACATATTATGGGGTATGAGTGATGGTTATAGTCGAGCTTTGCATGTGATTGATATTTGCTAGTGACTATTGCTTTGATTGGTGGCACTTGTGAGTTATGCTCAATTGGTGAATATTTTAGATCTTAAAAGCTTCTGCCATCCCTACAATTGGCTATGGTTATGTCTTACTTCTATTACTTAGTGTTACTTGTTCACATTGAGGACAATGTGACATTTAAGTATGGGGGTAGAGGGTACCATTGATTTTGTATGACTTGTCCTCAATTTTGACAAATTCCTTTGGTTTTGCACATAAATAGAAAAAAAAATTTGACAAATTTTGAACAAAAAAGATGATTATGTCTAAGGCCCATATCAAATGAAGCTAAATGCTAATGAATGATACGAGGATGCCTCATGAGACATAAAAGAGTGATGATTTATACTTCAAGTTTAGATATGGGTGATAGACATTGAGAAAAAGAACACTACCTCCTCAAGAGATCTATTACTTCATAAGGTGAATGAAGTGCCTATTAACCTACGAATGGCCAGGCCATCATGCGGGTAAGGGTTTTAAAAATGATTATGTCCAAGGTCTATATCAAATGAAGTTAAAGGGCCTATGAATGATGTAATGATGCCTTATTAGCCTTAAAAGGGTTATCTCTCATTGAGATATTTTCTAACAAGATAGTTGTAATTAGCTCATAGTCTTTTAGGGTCAAAAACCCTTAGATTAAGGTTGGCTATGAAAGAGGCAAGCTTCACCCAAGAGGGGGTGAATTGGATGATGTAATAAATTTTTCGGTTGATGCGGTGATATGCAATAGCTGTAGATAGGGTAGAGTTGAGAAGATAAACACACAGAGAGTCATACAAGTTCGGCCCAAAACCCAGGCCTACATCTAGTCTTCAGAGATCAAGACCTACTGAGATTTTCACTATTCTTCTAAGATTCAGTGGGCTCTCAAAACACCACAAAACAACTACTGTCCTTGAAAGGACTATGAGTAGAAATATTCTAACACTAGAAATTTCTCTCCCCTAATGACAAGTCTTATGTGTAGAAAAACAAACCTATGACCTTTCTCTCTTGCTTACGTAAACAAGTCTTATGAGCAGCAACGTTCTCTCCTGCTTACACCATTGTAAGTCTTACAAGCAGCAACATTCTCTACTACTTGTACTTTGTAAGTCTTATGAGTAGAAATTCCTACTAGGAATTCTCTCAACTACTTCTCTAGTAAGGAAATCTCCGCACTCAAGGTCCCAGTACCTTGAGATTAAATGAAAATAAAATTTGAAGTGTATACAGACTCTTTTACATAACAAATATGATAAACACTGAAGAACAATATGACTACAGAGAAAATATGAATAGCAGAGACTCATGAATTGGCTTGTGTGAATTCTTGCACTTCATTGTTTTTTATGGTCTCTAGAGCTCTGTATTTATAGCCAGTTGATTTTGCTCGTTTGAATAATAATCATTGTAGAGCAGAGCATTTTACTGTGCAAGTAGTGGTGAAGGTGATCGATCATAAGTGACATCAACATTGGAATCTAGGTCTGTGAAGAGAACATGAGTCTGTGTTTGAGGAGGTGAAGTCGTGGCAGGAGTAGACTCAGGTGGCACCTTAGAAGAAGTAGTCAGAAAATGAGTGCGCAAGAAGATTTCCATATCATTGATTCTTCTCGACATATCTTCTTGAGTCTTGAACATCAAGTCAAAGTTGGTATTGGCCTTGTCTACCAACTTTGAGACTTGTAACTCCATCGTGTTCACCATTTTCTCATACTCATTCATCAATTCCTTTTTCAGACCAGTCACAACTTGATTGATTACTTCAGCTAGATGGGTTAAAAGTTATGCATTCAGGAAAGATGGACGTGGAATGGAACCTTGAGCAGAAGATTGAGCCTCATCACCTCTCGATGGAGTGGCTTCTCTTTGAGATATAGCCCTGGTTTGACTCACTGAAAGATTGGTACTCATATGTGTCAATTGAGTCTTCCTAAACCTCAAAATGGTTACCCTCTCAGTTCCCTCCAAATACCATACTTTGTTTTTCTTGAGAATGACAGACACAATTTGTGGATATGGCATGGTGGCGGATCTTGATAAATAAAATCAAAATCTTCTCATTTCACTGAAGATAAGCTCCCCCACATTTCTTCGTTGACCAGCTAGGAAGGAGGCCAGCAAGTAGTAATCTCTCTGAGCAAAATGGGTATAATTTTTGGATTTGTTAACAATGCTACAAGAGTATATATAGTGAAGGGCACGAATAGAATCAGGCATATCAATAGGCTTAAAGTTAAGAGGGCCTATTGGGTCATTTAGTCTTAAAAGCCAGAAGACTTCATTGGCTGAAAGAGCGGGTGGATCAGAAGGTGGTGCAACATAGCCAAGAATGTCATTAATGATAGCAGTAGATATCATAACAAATTGATCTCTAACAGTGGTAGATACTGCTTCCTTTATCAACTCTCTGGTCCTAGAGTTTATGTTATGGGTTTTCATGTTACAATAGAAGGTTTTCACAATAGAGGGTAAATAAGGAATATGAACACTCAGCCAGGGATCATAAAATTCAAGAACAGGATGAAAATCCAAAACACATTTTTTCATCAGATAATCTAAGTCCACATAAACTATGGGACAGAATTTTCTATATGCAAACTCAGAATCATATACCTTATGTTTTAGTGCCTTCAGTTCCTTAACATTGAAGTCTTCAGGAGGATTTATAACTTGTTCTTCCTCTGGAACTTGTGAAGTAGAAGGAACCCCTGAAGCAGCTGCACTGGATTGGTCAACATGATGTGAACTTGAGGCACTAGCTTGTGAGGCAATTTTGCCAACCAATGCGTTCAGCCTTGACTTCTCCATTGCTTCCCGGAGTTGCATATTAAAAGAGTCATTGGAGGAAGAAGATTGTGGTGGTTGCTTTGTGTCCTTTTTCTTTCCTCTTCCTTTGACTTCTTTGGATTGAGACTGAGTGACAATCGGTTCTTTAAACACCACTCCCTTTCGTTTCTTTTGTAGAGGTTGATCCTTCTTAGCCATTTGAGGCTTAGGATGAGGTTTCTTGGCTGGAGTTCTCTTTTTGGTTTTGGGTTTAGGAGGAGGTGTAGGAGTAGACGACAGAGAAAGTATAGGAGATAAGGATGGGGTCACCAGAATCTCTGAGGCACTAGTGGCTAAATGAGTGGGTGAAGGTGAATGGGATCTTTGGGAAACAACAGGAATCTTAGTTCTAACCATTTAGAAATGAAATGGTAATCACAGATATGCTAAGGATTTGGAGAAGGATTTTCAGAAAATTTCTTCCGTTAGGGCATGAAATGAGAAGCTTGAAGGATAAATCTCACCTTATGAAGATGATTGAAGAGTTGTAATGGTGAATTAAAGCAATCTGAGTCATTTAATCGATGGGTAATGGTTGGAGGTGAAGAGATACGCCCCTCAAGTGACGCGATGCTTCAAGTGAGAAGAGGAAGTACAATGTTCTGAGCTATCGCTAGTGCTTGAGTTTTGTCCATACAGTGCTCGAGTGATATTTAAACAAATCTGATAAAGCATGTAAAAGCGTACCTGATTTAAATATATCTTGTTATATTTTTCATCTTTGTACTTAAATCTTCCAAGATCATTTGAGTAACCATGCTTTGAATAAGTATTAGTATAAATTTCTTCCTTTTGCTCGAGTTCTCTTGCTTCACTTCAAGTAGATTCATACCATGCTCGAATGAAGTTCTTCCCTCACTCGAGTGAGACCTGTCACTCTTGGTATGCTTGAGTGAGTTTCAAGAGTTCTTGTATACTCTATTAATCCCTGTTTTACATACCCTGAAGCAGAGTATATGCTATAGTTCTGGACTCGAGCATTGTTGACTGGCACGAGTGAGAATGAACTTGGCACTCAAGTGACACTTCCAGTGCTCGAGTGACAGACCTGTAAAAACATTTTCCATATACTCTGATGTCTAAGTCAGTATGGTTATCATCAAAACCCATATTAAACATAATAATTAACAAGAAAAACTTACAATTCATTGGGATTAACCATTCCCAATTCTCTTCATGTATAAAAGAATTGATCTTTAGCTATCGGCTTTGTGAATATGTCAGGAAGTTGAAGATGTGTCGGTATGAACTCTACTTTGACATCTTTCTTTTACACGTGATCTCAAATGGAATGATGTCGAATATCTATATGCTTGGTTCTTGAATGTTGGATAGGATTCTTGGCCACGCTAATAGTGCTAGTGTTGTCATAATAAATTGGAATCTCCTTTAAATTTATCCTTAAATCCTGAAGTTGTTCATTCAACTACAGTACTTGAGAACAACAGCTTGCTACAGCTATGTATTCTGCTTCTTGCTGAACCATGATACCAGAGAACCTCCAAGGAATTGACATTGACCACTAGTACTTTTTCTGTCAGTTTTATATCCTCCATGATCAGAATCTAAATAGGCCATCAAATATTCGTTTCCTCTTTTTGGATACCATAGGCCAAGTTCTGCATTGTCTCCTAGATATTTGAAGATTCTTTTCACTGTCTCTGCATGTGATACCTTGGGAGCAGATTGATACCTTGCGCACATTCCAACACTGAACTGTATATTCGGCCTGCTTGCTGTAAGATAGAGTAATGAACAAATCATTCCTCTATATTTAGTAATGTTGTAATTAGGAACTTTTACATCAGTATCCAACAATGTTGTAGAACTCATTGGAGTATCAGCTCTATTAGCATTGTCTAATCCATACTTCTTCAAATATTTTGTTTGAGATACAAATATCTCTTTCTTCCTTTGCTTAATTTGAAGTCCAAGGAAGAAGTTTAATTCTCCCATTATGGACATCTCAAACTCTCCCTGCATAATCTTGGAAAATTCTTGACACAGATTCGTTAGTAGCACCAAAAATAATATCATCAACATAAATTTGAACAATTAGAATATCATCTTTGTTATGTTTGATGAAAAGAGTTGTATCCACTTTTCCTCTGACAAAGTTTTGATCAAGAAGAAACTTGCTTAGTCTTTCATACCAAGCTCTAGGTGCTTGCTTCAAACCATATAAAGCTTTCTTAAGTTTGAAAACATGATCAAGCTTTGTTTCATCTTCAAAACCAGGAGGTTGTTTGACATATACTTCCTCCATAATATAACTATTTAGAAAAGCACTTTTCACATCCATTTGATAAAGTTTAAAACCTTTAATGCAAGCAAAAACTAAGAGTACTTGTATTGCTTCCAATCTTGCCACTAGAGCATATGTTTCCTCATAATCAAACCTTCTTCTTGATTATAATCTTTGGCTACTAATCTTGCTTTGTTTCTCACAATGATTGCTGATTTATCAAGTTTGTTTTTGAAAACCCATTTGGTTTCTATAACCAAGTGATCTTTAGGTCGAGGAACCAAATCCCAAACTTGATTTCTTCGAAATTAATTTAATTCTTCTTGCATAGCAATTACCCAATCATTGTCAGATAAAGCTTCTTCCATATTAGAAGGTTCAATCTCAGAAATAAAAGTAGAAAAAGCTACCTCATTGAGAATTCTATTTATGGTTTTGACACATTCGTGAATATCTCCAATTACTTGATCAATTGGATTATCTTTAATACGTCTCCATGCTTTTGGTTGAGCATGATCATCGACATCTTCTATATTTTGAAAATCATTTGTTTCAAGATCATTCTATTTTGAAATAGTTTTGTTTTTCTTTATCAAATCCATTTCTTCTTCATCAAAATGCTTTGTCTGAGAGTTAAGTTCATTGAACACAACATGGATGGATTCTTCAAATGTACATGTTCTTTTATTAAAAACTCTATATGCTTTACTTCTATCAGAATATCCTAGAAATAAACCTTCATCAGACTTTGAATCAAATTTACCCAATTTTTCTTTACTGTTTGTTATGAATGAAGCATTTGTATCCGAAATGTGTAAATGAGCAAGATTTGGCTTTCTTCCTTTGTAGAATTCATATGTTGTCTTTCCAAGTGACTTGCGAATATATGTTCGATTTGAAATGTAGCATGCGGTACTCATTGTGTCTGCCTGTAACACTTGTGACATTTCTTTTTCATTAAGTATTGCTCTTGCCATTTCTGTGAGCACTCTGTTCTTCCTTTCTACTACTCCATTTTACTGGGGTGTTGTAGGTGCAGAGAAGTTGTGATCTATTCCCTCATTGTTGCAGAAGTCTTCAAAGAGTTGATTATCAAATTCTCCTCCATGGTCTATCCTAATAGAAACAATAGAAATACCTTTCTCATTTTGGTCCTTCTTAGCAAACATAATAAATTCGACAAATGTTTCATCTTTTGAAGCAATAAATATAGTCCATGTAAATCTTGTAAATTTATCGACAATTACTAAAGTATATAGATTTCCTCCAAAATTTTTTACTCTTGCTGGACCTACCAAATCCATATGAAGTAATTGTAAAGGTTTGGAAGTAGAAATCTCATACTTTGTTTTGAATGAAGATTTAGTTTGTTTACCTTTTTGACAAGCTTCACAAATCATGTTATCTTTGAATTTTAGTTTAGGAAGACCAACAACTATATCTTTTCTAATCAGTTTGTCAAGTTGGTTTATATTAACATGAGCCAGACACTTATGCCATAACCAACTTTCCTCTGATCTACTAAGAAAACAATTTTCAGAAGAATTTGAATTTAAATCAATAGTATAGCAGTTACCGTCCCTTTGAGCTCGGATCTTTGCCTTGATGGATTCTTTATTAAGTGGCAGATCTTTCTTGTTTACTATCAAGCATTCTTTTGAATCAAAGATCACCCACTTATCTGTGTCAGTGCTTTGACTTACACTCAAGAGGTTGTGGCATAATCCTTCAACGTAATATACATCATTGATTTGAACACCATGGATTTCCCCACTTCACTAATTCTAGCAATACGTCCAGATTGATTACCTCTAAAAGTTACCTTTCCTCCTTCTTTGGTTTCTAGAATGGTGAACTTATTTTTGTCACCAGTTATGTGTCTCGAGCATCCAATATCAATGTACCACTTGTTTGCTCGTGATACTTTGAGACATACTTAGAGTAAGGTGATCAAGTTTTAGGTAGCCACACTTTCTTGGGTCCTTTGTGCTTAGTATGTAATACTTTTGGTACATGTGTCCCTTTCGGAACCCATTTATACATGCCAATGACTTGTCCTTTTCTAAACTAACATGATGAAGTATAATGTCCTTTCCTATTACAATAGCTACATGATGCAAATGGATTTGATGTATGAACAGAATTCTTGAAATATTTGAGATAAGTTCTATTGCTATTTTTCTTATTTCCTCTATTTTTATCATGATCAAACATATATCCAATTCAAGATTTATCAAATGAAACTCTCTGAGAATTTAGAATAACTTTAAGAGTTTCACTTCCTTTAGTAAATTTTTCCACAGTTTTTGTTAAATCTCTTATTTTCTTATCTTTTTCTTCACATACTTCACATGATGATATGATAGTATTTTCTAATTCTTTTACTTTCTTCTTGTAACTAACCATTTCTTTAGCTACCTTGATGAATTCAGTATGCAATACATTATATTCAGATAATAACTCATCATAAGTAGGTTCAGAGTCACTTACCTCAGAATCTGATTCTTCTTCTTTGGCTACCAAGCATAGATTTGCCACTTTGTCATCGTCGCTTTCATTATCCGACGAGCTATCATCCTAGATAAATGATATGTATGCTTTCTTCTCCTTCTTCTTCTTCTTGTCTTTGTTTTTGAAGCATTCAGATTTGATGTGTCCAGGCTTCCCATATTCATAGCATACTATATGTTGCTCCTTGTTTTACTTCTTGCTTGGTCCACCATGATAATTTTTAAAATTCTTTTGGCCTCTTCTATAGAACTTGATTTTTCTCACGATCATTCCCATATCATCATTATCAGGAACATCTTTGTTTTCAGAAGATTCTTCTTCCTTGATAGCTTTAAGTGCAACTCCTCTTTTCTTTTTATCATCGAACTCTTCTAGTTCCTTCTTGAATCTCAACTTCCCTTCATACTCAAAAAGGCTACCAAAGAGAGCAACTACGGATCTCATTGACTCTCCCTTAGCTTCTTCGATAGCTGTCACCTTCTCTTCGCATTCTTTCGTAAGAATATTAAAAATCTTTCTTACCAGGGAATTTTGGTCAAATGATTTCCCAAGTGCAGATAGTTGATTAACAAGATGAGTGTATCTGAGTTCGAATTCTGATATTCCTTCTCCAGGTTTCATGCAAAATAGATCATACTCTATAATTAGAGTATTGACTTTATTTTCTTTGATTCCGGATGTGCCTTCGTGAGCGATTTCAAGAGCATCCTACTTATCTTTGGCAGTTGGTAGAGTGCAGATTCGGAAATATTCCTTTTTACTGAGAGCACTCTGTATCATTAAAATAGCTTTACTATTTAACATTACTAACCTCTTGTCATCTTCATCAATTTCCTCTGGGCTTTTTTTAATGACTCTATCTTCGATTTTCTTCATTGGAACATAGTCACGTCTTGTATCATATTCCATAGACCATATTCGTTAGCCATCACAAACACTCTGAGTTTAGCTTTCCAGAATGAAAAATGTTCTCCAGCAAAACCAGGAGGTCTAGTGATTGAAGCTCTTTC
Organism: Inga laurina; assembly: GCA_963855925.1. Taxonomy (NCBI): domain Eukaryota; kingdom Viridiplantae; phylum Streptophyta; class Magnoliopsida; order Fabales; family Fabaceae; genus Inga; species Inga laurina. Next base: position 64,393,829 of record OY979704.1, on the reverse strand, counting down.
TGGAAGGATGTTCTCACCCATTATTGTCATTTAATAGATCCTTCTTAAGCTATTAGGCTCTTTGGAGAAGACCTCGCTCTAATACCAAATGAAAGAGAAAAGCTTCACCCAAGAGGGGGGTGAATTGGGTGATGTAATAAATTTTTTGATTGATACAGTGATATAGCAATAGTTGTAGATAGGGTAGAGTTAAGAAGATAAACACACACAGAGTTGTATTGGTTTGACCCAAAACCCAGGCCTACGTCCAGTTCTAAGAGATCAATACCTACTGAGATTTTCACTATTCTTCCAAGATTCAGTGGGCTCTTAGAACGCCACAAAACAACAACCGTCCTTGAAAGGACTACGAGTAGAAATATTCTAACACTAGAAATTCCTCTCCCCATTACGACAAGTCTTACGTGCAGAAAAACAAACCTATGACCTTTCTCTCTTGCTTATGTATACAAGTCTTATGAGCAGCAATGTTCTCTCCTGCTTACACCACATAAGTCTTACGAGCAATAATGTTCTCCACTTCTTATACTTTGTAAGTCTTATAAGCAGAAAGTCGTACTAGGAATTCTCTCAACTGCTTCTCTTGTAAGGAAATCTCCGCACTCAAGGTCCCAGTACCTTGAGATTAAATGAAAATAGAATTTGAAGTGTATATAGACTCTCTTACAGAGCAAATATGATAAACACTGAAGAACGATATGAATATAGAGAAAATATGAATAGTAGAGACTCATGAATTTGCTTGTAAGAATTCTTGCACTTCGTTGTTTTTTATGGTCTCTAGAGCTCTGTATTATAGCCAATTGATTTTGTCTGTTTGAATAATAATCATTATGGAGCGGAGCATTTTACTGTGGAACGACATACATACGATTGAAATCTTTGAACGCGGTAGGTATGTGCTTGGATGGTTGTAATGATGCTGTCTGCCGTTGTTTGACTTCCTCTATGCTTTTCTAATTTAAACGTTCAAACTTCTGTATCACACTCATAATATATTTTAAATGATGTTATATAATAATAATAAGTAGAAATAGAATGAATAAATAACATTAAACCATATTTGGATTGAACGCTGTAAGACTGGTGCGTTTTGGCTTCTGGCAGAGTATCACTCAAGTGCTGAGAGGCCTCATTCGAGTGCAATTCTATATTTACTCTTGCTGCTTTAACTTTAGGTTTGCACTTTCATGTGATTTTGATAGAGTGCGTTTTCACACTTGCGAGTGATGTGGGACCCCACTCGAGCACGAATCTCCTCACTCAAGTGCTCTTGTATTTTACATTATGTGACACGTCTCTGGACAACACTCGCAACCTATTTTATCAAGAGTGTGATTTTGCACTTGCAGGTGATGTGGGCCTTTACTCGAGCATACTTACTATCACTCTAGTGAAGCGAATATTCTTCTATAAGATACTCTTTATCTTCAACACTTGCATCAGAATGGAGAGTTAGATTTCTCACTCGTGGGTGGTAAGGTATCACTTGGGTGCAGATTCCATAACTCGAGCATACATTCCCTTCATGCACTTGGTGACTCTCGGGCAAACACTTGTTGTTCCTCACTTGCATGGACTCTAGCATACTTGAGACTATCACTCGAGTAGAGGTTCTATGCTCGAGTGAGAAAATGATTTCCAAATATGTCATTGCTCTCTGTCAAACACTTTCTGTCCAACACTTGCATGTGCTTGAGTGAAACATAGCTCCATGCTCGAGTGCTAGCTCCATCACTCGAGTGCATCAGTAAAACTGATAGCAGACACTTCTAAACTTTGTCATATGCATTTGGTAACTTTGTAACTATTGTCTAGACTTGTAAAAACATAATTTGCACATAATAACCTTTTGTTATCATCAAAACTTGGAATCTAACAGGCTATCTAATGTATATACCTTCCTTGTGATATATCTATATGAGAAGTGATGCAAAATGCATACTCAGGTAAAGTGAATATTAGCTAATAGATCATAGGGATTTCCTTAATTTTGCATGGACGACAAATAATATTGTCAACAATAAATAAATCACCTCCAGTGTCGTATTTTGGGAATAACCCTAGGTTGGGGGATGTACCGTAAGAAAGGCAGGTACTAATTAATTGGGCTAGTCAATAATTTCTACTAATATGTGTCATAGTTTTAAGGTGGTTCTAATTCTCACAAATAAAGGTCTTCTAACTGCCCCTATCACAAATATGAAGACCCAATTTGATAAAATTGACCTTCTGAAAACCCCACAGGGATCAACCTCACCAAATGAGTAACAGCTAGGATGAAGTCTATCATGGTAACCTTAAACGGTTCTTAAAACCCCATTGGGAGACTGTTAGAAACTTCCGCTCACCTAAGAAACTCAAACTCGCATATAGGGCACAAAATGTGTGTGAGGAAAATAGTGTATATGTTTAGTGTGTGTGGAGAGCATATACCAACCTGTAGGCCTAAGTTGTACCCAACCCTCATCTGCTAAGCATATCACAAGATAGATAAAGAAAATAGATAAATAAATAAATAATTTAATAAATAAAAAATAATAATTAAAAGGTAATTAGAATAAAATTAAGGCCATATTATTTTTTAAACACTTAACTTAAATGAGCTTGACTCTCAAACAGTCCCCGGTGAAGTCGCTAAGCTGTAGCGCTCGAAATTAGAAAAATATGGAGCCGCCACCAAAATTTCATATTGGAAACCTTTTTTTGAAAAAGGAAAACCAAATAGGGTTCGGGAGTTGATTGTGCATAGGAAAGGTATTAAACACTCTACAACATCCATTCATAAGAACAGTTGCCCTAAGTCAATTATTTAAAAGTGAATATGGCCTTTAATATTATTATAATTACCCAAAAAAATAATATTTACAAAAGCAAATAAAGTGAAACTAATAAAAAAGATGATTTATTTGCAAAAGAAAGATAAGGCAGAAATATATTTATTAACAAAGTTGAACTCGACCTAGGAAGAGAGCCTAGGTCCTATGTACCTTTTAGAGGGATCAAAGCCCATATAGTTCAGGGTAGAAATGCGTGTTACTTTGTTTATGTTTTTTGAGAAAAAAATTCCTTTAATTTATTTAAGAAAATAAGTTTTTATTTGTTTGGTATTTTTTATTTTATGAAAAGAACTCCTCTATTTTTTCATTGAATAAAAGAAAGGTTTTTGAAAGGTTGTTGGCCTAAACTTTCTGAGGAGATTCCCTTAATCTCGCATGGAAGAATATTCAATTTTTACCTGAGGAGGCTCTAAAAACCTCACACAATAGAAATCCCTTTTAAAATAAATTTAATTTATTTTAATAAAAAGAGGAGCTTTCTTCTTTGTTATTTTCATTTATGAAAATGGGTCACAATCATTTTTCTTATGTTAGAGGGAGAGATGAAAATAACATATAGGCAATACACATCTAAACAATGAAAATAAATGGTAGATGCAAACCATCACATGTCAAGTCAATCAATGAAGGATACGTGCCTTCTTCGTGGTCTAAGTAACATAGAAATATCATTGGGCATATCCTCACAATATCAACAGGAAGAAAGCAACATAAATATTGTTAGAGTGGTAGAGTGAAAGGAATGAAAAGAAAGAGGGATGAGTGGTACAATCACATGAGACTAAAAAGATTAAATAGATAACATAACAAAAAGAAAAAAAATATAGAGAGGAAAGATATAAGGAGAAAAGGAAGTGAAAAGAAAAATAAGATAAAATAATCCAAATCATATCAGATTGCATGCTCTACGAATTAGTGTTGTAGCTTACAAAGGTGACAACAATCATAAGAGCATATGCTTTCTTTGGGCATAAAGATGAAACAATAAAAATAAAAGAGAGAGAGAAAATGAAGAATAATAAGAAAAAAAATTAATCCAAATTTCATATTGGATTCACCCTCTAACCATTGATGCTTAAGCTTGTATATGTGATAATCATCACAAGAGTATAGGCTTTCCTTGGGATTTTAAAAAAGATAAGAAAAGGAAGATAGAAGAGAGAAGGAAAATGAAAAACAATAAGAAAATGAATTAATCCTGATCATATTGGATTCCTCCTTCTAGCCATTTGTGTTGAAGCATCACTTATGTGACAACAACCATAAGAGCATAGCTTTCCTTGGATATGAAGAAGAAGAAGATAAAAAGATGAACACAATCAATAATTCACTCTTGTTTTTAAACACCTCTAACCATTCCTTGCCTCTTTTCTCTCTCTATTTTTCTCTTGTCATTGCTCTCCCAATTTTGTGTGTGCCTTGCTTCAACACTTGCTCCCCTATTTAGAGTCTCAAGGTAAGGTTTTCTTCATAAATGCTCATTCTTTTTTGAATTTTCATTTATTTTTGTATTTTATGTTAATAAAACTTTCTAACTTGACCTAATGACCATTCATGAGAGATTTGTTTTTTTTTTAATTTTTTTATTGTTTATCCCACAAGTAATTTCCTAATTTAACTTATCAACATAAATGAGATTTTTTTATATTTAATTTTCATTGTTTATTTATTTATTTATATTTTTCCTACAAGCAATTTTCTAATTTAAACCTATGAACGAGAGATATTGTTTTTACTTTCTATTTTTTTCTTCCATAATGACTTCACACTAAATTTCCTAATCTGAATATCAAATAACATCAATGAGATGAATTATTTTGAAATTTGTTTCTATTTATTACAAAACCCCAATTTCAAGACAATCACAATTAATTACAATCCAATCATGACCAATGTTACTTTCTTATTAATTTAGATGTGTTAGGATTAAGGAGGATTTTTTTATTTTTTCATTTTTTATTATTTTTGAGTTGGGCCTTGACAAAATAGGGTGTTTACAGCTGGGGTCTCATAGAGATGGTCACATCACATGAGTAACCACTAGAAGAAACACCTAATGGAGTAGTACTCACAAGTTGGGATCTATTTCACAAGGAAAGAAGACAAGGAGTAAGATGTCATTATCATCACCTCATGCAAAACTCAAATCTTTTCCAAGTGTTCTACTCTGAAGATCAAATTCTTTACAAATCATCCAATGTTTTTCAATTCAAGGAGATCTCTTAACTCTATTCCTCATAAAGATTTTTAAGCCATGCATTCATTAAGGGGGAGCTTCCCATTCACGTGTGCATTATATCTTAAAAGCTCATCTCCTATTTTTGAAGAAAATATTTTTAGCATACTTATTTGCATTTATGGTCAACTAATTTTATATCTTCCTTCCTTGATCTTAATTTGAATATATCTTATAGAAGGGATACATTTGGTGCTTGATTGTACTAGTCACTCTCTTCCACAAGAAAGATTTGAATTTGTGGTAGGATAATTTGTTTTGTGCAAGTGCATTCCTCAATGCACATAAGGAGAAACTACAATCTATTCAAAGAGTTCAATGAGCTAGAAATATTTAGAATAATCATATCACATGAAAGAATAAGGATTCTCAAATTTAATCCTAACTCTATGTGTGATCCTTAGAAGATTATTTGATATACATACACTAGAGCTATTGTGAACAAGGCCAACAATTTTACTCACTTCATCAAGAAGGATTATCACATGATAGTCGCTATTATCAGCCAGGAGAAGAGGAACTTTAGACAAACTATCATCTCTAAGATCAACGGATATAGATACACAAGTCCACTCATGTTATTTATCATCAGTTGGGTTTACTATTTCTAAAGGAAAACAAGATTTGGTACTTGGAACCAAATGCATTTTTTATTAAGATTCCAAAATTTCATGGGCTGCACATTCAAAGGGGGAAGATTCAATTGCCTCCCCTTGTTTCAGAAATCTTTATGAGAAAAAGGTAGAGGGTAGAAGCTGAGACTTCAAGGATTGATGAGGCAGAATCTTCGGTTAGAGCTAGAACCCTGGTCCTTCATTCTTTGGTCCATCTATCCAAAGATATTTGAGGTAGGATCTTCATTGTTTTCTTACAGAGATTGCCACCAACTATGCTGAGTTCATTACTTTTATGGATTATAAGATAAGGCAACTGTGGGACATGCTTAATCAAAACTTAAAGGTATTGTTTGAGTAGCATAAGGCTCAAATAAAATGACATTTAAGGTTGGCACCATCATAGATCACACCTACTAAGGAGTTATTAGCAGAGATTAGATTCATTTGAGGCCCTTATAAATCGCATGGGTACTCCTACTCTTGAGGCAACTATTGAGACCACATCCTAAGAGACTTAGCCTTTTGTGATTCCACCTTCTTCACCTATATCTTCAAATCCCCAGCTATGTCTGACCATATCTATTAGAGCACATACTTCAATCACCTTCCACCTCTCATTCTCCTAAGCATCAACCTTCTCATATAGAGTTGCATAGCGAAAGTATGGTGAATTGGACTTCATAGATCAATTATTAGGATGTCAAATACAAATGAGCATTTCTAAACCTTATATCTTTATATTTTGTGAATATTTTACACATAATAAGTATCAATTTGCTTTGATTATGAAATCTTTCTTGAAAACCACTCCAAATTGCATCACATTAAAAATAAAAATTCTTTCAAATAGGGGGAGAGAAAATTGTTTTCTTGACACAATCCTTTTGATTAAGGGAGAGACATGAATTTCTACTTTGTATGAAAATTGCATCACACACATTTCTTATTTACTCTTCAACTTTTTGTTGATGTCAAATAAGGGGAGAGATATTACATGAAAAATATGTTGCATCTAATATGTTTTCACACTCATACATATTTTTCATAAAGGATTTGTCATCATAAAAAAGTGGAAGCATGTTAGATGTGATTAGTTTTGATGATGTCAAATGTCAAAAGTAAAAAGTTTGCATCATGTAATTATATTATACTTTGACTAACTATTATGTTTAATGTATTAGATTCAGAGCTTTGATGATAACAAACGTTAGATTTATTCTAATAAGTATTAAATTACTCGAATAAGGGAGTTCATTTACAGTTAAGAGTTATACAGATAACCCTTAGATTATTCGAATAACTAGTGTATTAACACTTTAGGCTCTGTCAAAATTGTGGCTTATTAGAATAAGAGTACTCATTCGAATAAGGTCACGCTTATTTGAGGTCACACTTATTCGAATAAAACATAAGCTTATTCAAATGCTAGAGCCACTATTCAATAACGATAGTCTTTCCTAGAGTTTCAATTCTCACTTATTGGCAAGGCTTATTCGAATAAAAGATTAGTTATTCTAATAAGATAAGACTTCTGATATTTCTGATTAGAAGTGTAATTCAAATAAGGGAGTTGTTATTTGAATATGGTGAAATAGTTTTACTTTTTAAGTTAAAATTATTATTTGAATAAGAGAAGACTTTTTCGAATAGATATTCAGTTCCTCACATATCATATTTGAATAAGGACTTGTTTACTCGAATAAGAAGCCATTCAAATTTCAAAGTTATATTCGAATAAGGTATTGATTATCCTAATACACTTCAATTTTTCAAAGGAGCTTATTGGAATACAAATACGCTTATCCTAATACACTTCAAATTTTGAAAGCTTATTCCAATAGAAGTGGTATATTCGAATACAGATAATCATATTTGAATAATTAAGTATTCCAGAAAACACAACATCACTTTAAAACTTCTAAAAATTATTGGAATGATTGTGTAACTTGTTCTTCTAGCTCCTAATCACTCTAACTCTACTTTATATTAGTGCTTAAGTATTTTCTATGTGATCAAACAAGGACTAACACACATATTGGAAAAAACACTTTTGTGTCAGAAGTTTTCAACAGCTATTTCAACGGTCATATTTTGTAAGCCTCAACAAGAAGAAGAAAAAATCAATGGCCATCAGTCTTCATCAACTAAAAATAGAAGAGCATTCAAAGCCTAAAAGAGCCCATACACATAACGTTGAAATTCCAAAACTCTAAATCTTAGCCATAGCTCTGTAATTATGCTCCCATCATGTTCTTCAGCATTAGTCATCATCTACATCATATAGAGAGAAGTACACTTTCACTGTAATCACTTCATCTTTGTGAGAGTTATTCAAGATTGGAATCTTGAATGGGAAATTGATTGTAACCTTGCAAATAGTAAGAGGGAGTGTGTAACCCCCTGCCATAATTAATATTTGGATTACACAATTAAAGTGAAATAGAGACCAATAACAATCAAATAACATTTTTACAAACCCATCTACCCAACGGGGTTTTCATAAATATATTTTGAAATCACTTATAACCTGATCTTACATTCATATTCCGAATACAATTACTACATGAAGATAAATCACGTTTAAACATATAAGAGTTTGCAATGTAATTGCCAATCAATCCCAGGTTTCATACATTAATCAAAGCCTTACAGGGCATATTCATCCATATACAATTTCTCAAATAGGGAATTACTCAAACTATCTCATATACATAATCAAATCCGCATCCACATATACACAACCAAATCCAAATACACATCCCAACAAGAAATGATAACCAACTACCGAATCTTCAACCGAAAGGAAGTCCTTGTTGTCCCTGATTGCTTGCTCCATCCTCGATCCACTACCCTGTCTGAAAGGTTAGTAGGGGAGGGTGAGATTCAAGAGAACCTCAGTAGGAAAACAATACCAATATGAATGTACGATAAATGTTTAATGCATGACATGCTTATATCACATAACTCATGCTCACACAATGACAAATTTGTAAGCTCAATACTTCAAACAACATATTGATGACCATAGCATAAATTGAAACATAGCTTCAAATTACACATAATCATGCAAAGCAAAGACATGCACCAACACACTAAAACAAACATCTAATACATACAGGAGAGGTATGTTCCCTACACTCTTTCCACGTGTGCTCTAGCACCGGCTACTCACGATCCGACGAACATCGAACCACGATCAGGGCGAATATCCAACCCTATAACCAAAATCATGGATATAGGGTTAATCCCTTTTCCAATTCCTCAACAAACAAACACTTAATGTTGGTTATCATTTAACACCTTTAGGTGGCTACTTAAAGCCCAAACACATGTCTAAAGGGTTGGGAGAAACTATACCAAGAATCACCTTTCAGAAGTGTCAAAATACTGATTTTTGGGGGTTGGCCGTGGCCCACAAATCCACTGGCCACGGCCAAAAACAGGTCAGAAACATTTGGACAGCGGCCCAGAATGCGCTGGCCGTGGCCAAGAAAGTCCTGTTTCTTGTCTAAACTTCCAAAATTATAACTAATTCTAGAAAAATTGAAAGGAGGTGATTCCAAAGCCAAATGAAAGGTATTTAAGTCCTTTTTATAGGAAAAATATGGACCATTACCAGAAATCACCATAAAATTCCATAATTACACAAAAGCCACCACTGCCCCAAAATAGAGTCCAGTTTTGACATCAAATTTGGACAGTCATATCTCCTAGCTCATAAAACGACATAGCACAGATTATATGTCCATTTTGAAGCTTGAGATGTGAACTTTAAAACTAGAGAGTTTCAAAATTTTCAGACATCATTTGATCATTAAAAAGGTCCACACAAATAAACTGTCCAAAATAGAGTTTCAAGGGACAGATTTTCCAAACTTTCCATTTAATGATCCAAACCAATCCAAATGATCATATCACATAACAAAACACCAATTGCACCACAATACACAAGGCAATTCATCATTTTCAAAATCACACACAAGTCAGGGCAAAATTCACAATTCACAAAACTCATCCACAAATCTCAAAACTTAGATCAAAAGGCTTCAAATACTGACCTCTTCCTCTTTCCCAAACCAATTCCTTGATTTTTCATCTTTCCAAATTTCCTTAAGCCATCAAACACCTCCTTTCACAAATATAAAACCATAGCAATGAAGCTCTCATCAATATGAACAATATTAATGAAGAGGATTTAAGCATTAGAGGCCATATACAAGGCTAAAACTCACCTTGATTCTTTCTTTTTCCTCCTCCACTTTGGGCGTCCATGGAAGCTAATGAGAGAGATGAAGAAGATGAAGAGAGTGATCCATTTTTGGGCAATTAGGCCCCCAAAAACATCCAAATAAGGGAGAGAGAAGAGAGGAAGAGTATTGAATCTTTGACCCAAGATCAAGGGTCCAAAAAGTGCCATGTGTCACACCCTTATCACATCTCCCATTAGCTCACATAGGCACACACACACATGATTCCACTCTTTGATCTCTTGCACAAATCAATTCTAACCATTGATCTTGAAGTTACCAAACCGTTTTGCCCCTGATTATGGTAATTTCTCTTGAATCACCACCAAACACATCGTATCTTTTCATTTGTCACAAAACATGCCCTCCCTCTATTCTAAATCAATTTGGATGTTAATCCATAATTGAACTTAAATACAGGGCTTTGGCACTACTCATAACACACTTGAATCACAAAGCATATCATCTTCTCAAAAAGTGGTTATCTATAAATAATCACACCCACTTTTGAAGTCATAATCCCTTAATTGAAACTTGGGATCCTGCTAAACCAGGGCTTAGCAGTCCTCTTAATCCAAGCTTATTCTCCAGTCTCAAGTCTCAAAATTCTGGGTATTACAGAGAGATTCTCAAGTATGAGATTAAGCTTGAGGTTGTTAAGGTTCTCAAGTACCAGTTGATAAATCCCAAATTTAATATATTTTATCCCACCTTATTCATTTATTTTGGGGACTATTTTAGGCTAATTTGTATTTATTAGATAATATTTGAATTGTTAGCCAATCATAGGAAATAATTTAAATCTGAATTAATTATGAGATTATTTAGCTTAAATTGTTAATATTCTGATTATTATCTTGTGATTGGATAATATTTTCAAATGTATGATAGATCATGATTTTATTTAATTCTTGCAACAAGGAAAAACATATTAGAAGATCCTATGGTGCAAAACTTTTTTAGAAGCTAAAAGATAATCTAACAGTTGGATTTTATTGGGCTGCTTAAATTTTGAAGGGCTCAAGTTTGGCCCCAAAGCTCTCTCTTCCTGCCTTAAAATTAACCTAGTCGCCACAACATAAAGGCAACACACACTAATGAACACAGGCTGAACAAGGACCTCACGATCTCACTATTTTCTTCTTGTTGGCTTGGCTCTTCACCTAACTATTCTTTCTCTTGTACAACAACTGGCCCCATAATCATCAACTCCATTACCTTTATCTTCATTCCCATTCACACAAAGCCAAAGGTCCAAACATATATCTATTAATTCTCTAATTCCTAGGATGATGCCCAGGGCTTGCTTGAAGTGTGAAGAGAGGAATTTCATGGTGTCACACCTCTTATTTATTTCAACATTCATTAGAGTGTTTGTGCGCAGTTCGGTGGGCATACAGAATTAGCATAAATATACTAATAATAAGTACTTGATTAAATTACAGGAATTTACTACAGGGATTGTACATAATAATTACAGAATTAAAATATTATAAATGCCTGCAGATAACAGCTACTTCTCCTAAAATAGACCGGAACCTTCATTTGCCGATAATTACAACTTTTCCCCTTGAGCCGTTGCTTGCTACTAAAAACTTTATACATTTATGGAATAAGTAAGATTTGAAAGAATCTTAGTAGCAACAAGCTATCAATCATATAAAATGCGATAAATAAATATGCAATACACCATATAGTATAATATAATATTAACAATGTATACTAATGTGTGTACACAATTTAAAGCCAAACCCCTACTTGTCCGTGTACCTCAGCTAGGCCCATACCACAACTAGGTAATGTGCCCTTGGCACTGTGTATCGTAGTTGGGTCCTCACTAAGTCGAATAATACTTGTACTTTTCCCGCACCATAGCTAGATAGTGTGTTCATTATTCATATCACATAATATAGCAATATACAACATATATACCACCACATAGTGTATGAAATATATAAAGTTACTACCTGGAATTGCCCTTTCCTTACCTGTCTGTTTGTCTAATATCCTATGTCTGGCTCAAGCTACTGATATATCCTAAAATTCCAAATGCACAACAAATGAGTTATTACTCATTCATGTTACATTCTAAACTCATGTTGTTGGTTATTTTTACCTTTAGAGTTCAAGGTAATTACATTTTGCCATTACCTTTTTATTTTCGCACATTGACTAAAAGCTTATAGAATTTGTATCAAACTTTGAAAATTTATATCTTTATTTATAAATATCCAATTGATGTTGTTCTAAAGGCTATTTAATCCATATTAAATCTAGTTTTAAGGAAAAATATTTCCTTTACCCAACTGAACGCACAACATTTCAAAATTTCCATTTATTGGACACTACCACAGAAACTTGCCAGTTGTACTTAGCTAACTTGAAAAATACATAACTCTTAGTGTACAGGTCCAAATGAACTATCAAATTAAAGCTTGATAAGTATACTTTCATTTTAAAAATATTTTCACATTCAATGGACATCATTTACCTACTCAAAAACACATTACAATAAGACTACCACGTAGAAAATCACACTGGCAGCAAATTCCAATTTTAAGAATTTTGTTCCAATGATCCAAAATTCATAACCAAGGGCTATTCCTACATAGTTTTTCATGCATAACACAATGGAGCCATCAATTTAATCAAATTCTAAATCCTTCTTGATGTCTTTTCAGACCAAAACAGTAGGGTTTCACTCAACAATTCCACAATTCACAATTTAACCACCAACTTAGTTTATATGCTTCCAAAGCAACATATATCCACATGTATATGAACAAAACATCATGAAACCCTAAAAACCCTAAATGGTAGATATTAGGATAGAATTAACAAGTCCCAAAAACTCAACCAAACAATACAATCCCTAGATCAAAATAAAGCTATAGCTAACCTCTGTGCCTTTCTTGAGCCCTTTATTTGGTTCTTGAACTTTGGCTCTTGCTAGATGACTCAAAGCACCTCCCCTTGAAATTCTAAAACTATAGAAATGAAGCTCTTATCAAAGGGAACAATGTTTATGAAGGGTATTTGAGCCATAGAAGTGACCTACAAGGCCATAATCAAAATAGAAACTCTCACTTTATTGTCTTCTCTTTTCTCCTTCTTTTGGCTCTTAACCAACTTTTGTGTGCTTTAATTGATCACTGCAGCCCTTTATTTCTCTTGGCTAAAAATTGCCAAGAATAACTAAGAAAAAGCCATGTGTAAAAAGGTTATGGCATCTTGTAAAAATCATGGTTAATTGCCTAACTATAGTTTGTTTTGATTGAGCTAGCTTCTCTTCCCTCTTCTCTTCTCTTTAACCGAAAGTATAGGCCATTTGGAAGAGGATAATTGCTCTCCAAAATATCATCTTTCACCTCCTTAAACAATATTATTTAATTGTAAATTATCATGTGCTTGTTAATTTTTGACTTCATATTTTTAAACTTTCCTCTAATTGTTTCCAAAAGGCACAATTTATGTTCAAACATTTACTTTCTCTTTCCTTCCTCATGTTAGACAAAATTAAGGGGCTTTGGGAAGGGATAATGATCTTAAAAATATCATCTTCCACCTCCTTGATAATATATTATCTAATGGCTATAATTCACATGTTTAGTTTTTGACTTTTCCACTCATCTTTACTTGGCCACAATTGCTTCTCCTTTGATGAATGTTGGTCCAAGTATTTTATTTTACTCTTGCTTCCCTTGTTTAGATGTCCAACACTATAAGGAAAGGGAAAGGGGAAATAAGGGCTTTTAATTTTTATTTAGCCAAATGACTATTTTTCCCTTACTTTTTGTAATTAAATTGGGCCTTCTTCCTTTTGTTTTTTTAGGCCAAAATTCATAATATATTAGGCCCAAAAATTGTGCTCTTCCATTCTCTTATTTTGGGCTACAAAATAGGCTTTTAAGAAGACAAAAATTGGACTTTATGTCTTATGTTGGCCCCAAAAATTGTGTGGCCACTAATTGCATTGTTTGGCTAATTCAAGTGTGCCAATATTCACCATTTTATTCTCTTTATTACTACAAAGGTGTAAAGGAATTTTGGTGACTAAAATTTGAGATGTTACATTTCTCCCCCTATTAATAAAATTTTGTCCTCAAAATTTCAGATATCACATAAAATTGATTATTTGCGGGAGAATCCCATCTTAATATTCAACTATCCTTGTCTTATGCATACTCTTAAAGCATGCATCACAAATTATCTAATAAGTGTGTGCTAAATGCCTTAACAGCACTTACACATTTAATCTATTTTGCACTTACATATTTTGTCTGTTTTGTACTTAAAGTCCTATTACTACACTATTTATTTATTAGGCCTTGCTACCTATACGATAAGCACTCTGATTGTTCATGTTGCAAAAATATTTGTTTGTTGGTGTTCAGGAATAATTGTCTGTTCATCCCTACCGACCTTATTATGTACACTGTTCAATATAACACAACATGTTTGTCTGTACATGTGATCATTTATAGCAATGTCTATCCTATCAAGCACTCAGGATCAAATGACTATTTGATCCTTACTGGCTATTCTGTATGCTCTTTTTAGGATCAAATGACTATTTGACCCTTTACTAATCATACTATATCATTATTCAGGATCAAATGACTATTTGACCCTTACTGATCATACTGTGTGCACTATTCACTATGTGCACTGTTACATGAGTAGGTAATTGATTCGTGAGGCTACACTATTGAGAAATATTCGTCACTATTATGCCTTACTACACTAGGGCTCATCTCAATTTCTATTTACATATATAACCACACACCATATAGGTTGTGTGACTATTGACTATACAGGTCATATCAGTATAAACCATACAGGTTTATGTTACGTAGGTAATATCACTATAAACCACTCAGGTTTATGTTATTGTACACCACACAAGATGTAATACTGTTGGTTACACTACCTCAGTAGCATGTTTTACGCATCATCTTTCGACCTCAGGGTTACTTGTGATTTTCACAGATGCAACCAGAACACTTCCTAGCCATGTTAGGGTTGTACCTCAATCATGGGGTTGTTTAACATACCCTGATGGAGTTGGCTTACCACTGTACTATATCATTGTATAGCACACTACCTTAGCAGCATATTTTACACACCGCCTCTCTGCGATAGGGCTACTTGTGCATTTTACTGGTGTAACCAGGACTTTGCTGTCCATGTCAAGGGTGTATCATGATCATAGGGTTTATTAACATGCTCTGATAGGGTTGCCTTACCATTGACCATATAGGGTAAATCACTGTATGCCATACAAGTTGTGTCACTGTAGACCACATGGGTCTAATCTTGATTTGGGATTATCAATATTAGTACAAATGCTAACCTCTCCTGTTGTCCTCAACTGCTACACATAAATTTTCCATCCTACTCAGATGATTTATTGTCTCATAGTGGCTTCCGATGTACTACTCTGATATTTTATCTCCTCATGGGAACTTTAATAATGTCAAGATTATTTGATAGGAGTTTCACAGGAACCTCCTATAACACCTGACTGAACCCAAAATATGTGTTCCACTATGATAGTTCCTGGCCTATTTCAACTTAATGTTGTTTCCATTTATTAGGATATAATAGATCCCATTTTGTGAGACATGTCTAGCACCACTCTTAGGTACTTATGTTCTTCTCTACTCCTCGAGTAGATCAGAATATCGACACTCGTTTATCTCAAGCTGGTTTATATAACTAGTCCTCTATCAGTTAGGGATCAAATTTTCCTCAGAAGACAAGGGTGTCAACCTCTTTTAATAGCAACCCCCTATTGACTGAACTGTGTTGCTCATGTATGCAAATTGTCTGCATATTTCCTCCTCTTGTCATATAACTTTTCTGTCTACTATGGGTAGCTAGTAATCTCTGCTTGATCAGCTTAATTTGCTTTATTGTCTGATTAACTATGTCTGGCCCAAGTAAGTACCTTTCAGGTAATTCAGTCCAGCATAAGCACAACTAACACTTTCTTCCATATAATGCCTCATAGGGAGCTATTTGAATGATCGGGGAATACTTTTATTGTAGGAAAAATTTGTAAATGGAAGGAATCGATCCCGAATGCCTTTAAAATCTAGGACTCACACCCTCAACATATCCTCTAGTATCTTAATTGTTCTCTCGATCTGCCCATCTATTTAAGGATGATAGGCTATGTTGAACCTGAGCTTGGTACCTAAAGCCTCATACAACGCTTTCTAGAAATTAGAAGTGAAGCAAGGATATCTATCTAATATGATGTTTTTTGGTGTACTATGCAATTTCATGATCTCCTTGATATAAATCTCTACTAACTTGTCAGAAGAATAATGAATGCTAATGGGTAGGAAATGGGCTATCTTAATGAATAGTCAGCTATTACCCATATTGTATCTTGATTTCTAATCTTAGGTAATTTGGTCATGAAATCCACTCATGAATCTCAAGGTTTTGTAGAAGTCTAGATGGTCATTGATGCTCAATTTTTACCTTCTGAAAAATAAGACAAGCAACAAACCTTGTTACATATCTCTTTATTCCTGGCCACCAATACGTAGATTTCACGTCATAATACATTTTGATTGCTCCTGGATGTAGAGTGTATTTACTCTTGTGAGCCTACTTAAGCTCTGGTCGTAGTGGAACATATATTCGCTTCATGTATTTGACTAGTCTGCTCGGTAACAAGTCCTATTCCTAAGCTTTTCTTTGTTCTATCAGATCCTTGATAAACTGCGCTCGTCTATCATGCATCTGAGCTTTTTAAAAAATTAACTCTCATATCATTCTCAGCTTGATAAATATTATTGCTACAAACCATAATCTGATTAGACAAGTTAAGATCTCTGAAATCCTAAATAAGTTTTTGCACATGAATCATTAAGGCATCCACCTGTATTGTTTTACAGCTCAATGAGTCTACAAATACGTTGGCCTTCCCTGGATGATAT
Source organism: Inga laurina (assembly GCA_963855925.1). NCBI lineage: Eukaryota > Viridiplantae > Streptophyta > Magnoliopsida > Fabales > Fabaceae > Inga > Inga laurina. The sequence continues at coordinate 64,376,936 of OY979704.1, read as the reverse complement.
TTAATCTCTAGATTGTAATCTTTCAATAACTCCATCTATCTATGTTGTCTCATATTCAGCTCTTTTTGATCATACAGATATTTCAAGCTCTTGTGGTTGCAGTACAGCTAAACAGCCACACCATAGATATAATGCCTCCAGATTTTCAATGCAAACACAATAGCTGCCAACTCAAGATCATGAGTAGGATAATTCAATTCATAAGGGTTTAGTTGATGAGATACATATGCCACTACCTGACCATATTGCATCAAAACACATCCTAATCTACGCCCACTAACATTAGTATAAACAACAAATGTAAACTGTGGATCTGGGATGGTTAGCACTGGTGCTGTGATTAATCTATATTTTAGCTCCATAAAGCACCTCTTACAACTATCATCCAACACAAAATGTTGATTTTTCCTCGTTAACTTTGTCAAAAGCAAAGCTATTCAGGATAAATTCTATATAAAATGCCGATAATAACCAGCGAGACTCAAAAAATTGCATATCACTAGTACAATCTCTAACTTCTTCCAATTCAGTACTGCTTCCACTTTGCTAGGATTTACCAAGACCCCTTGCTGTAAGACTACATGGCCTAGAAATCTCACTTCTGAAATCCAAAGTTACATTTACTCAATTTGGCATAGAGTTGCTTTTCCCTTAACGTGTTCAATAGTGTTCTTAAATGTTGATCATGTTTTATTATGCTCCATGAGTACATTAGAATATCATCAATAAAGGCGACCGCGAATTGGTCCACGTACAGACAAAAAATTTGATTCATAAGTCCATGAACATAACAGGTGCATTTGTCAGCCCAAATGGCATTACAAGAAATTTGTAATGGCCATATGTAGTTCTGAAAGCAGTTTTTGATATATCTTTTGCTTTTACCCTGAGTTGTTATAACCTGATCTCAAGTCAATCTTTGAGAATATGTAGGAACCAGATAACTAATCGAGCAAATCATTAATTATGGGGAGTAGGTATTTATTCTTGACAGTTACCTTGTTTAGCTCCTTGTAATCAATACAAAGTCATAGCCTTCTATCTTTCTTCTTGGCAAAGAGTACTGGAGCTCCCCATGGCGAAATATTAGGTTGACTGAACCTTTTTTCTAGCAGTTCTTCAATATGCTTTTTCAATTCTTCCATTTCATTTGGAGCCATTCTATATGGGGTTTTAGATATTAGTTCCGCTCTAGGTCTAAGATCAACTGCAATTTCTACTTCCCTATCCAGAGGTAATCCACTAAGATCTTCGAAATACATATAGAAATTCATTCACTATAGGGATACTTTCAATGATGTTCCAAATTTTGACTGCATGGAAAAAATACTATGTACCCTTGACAACCTTTGTTCTGACACTCTCAGCCTCAGCTGCTGAAAGAAAATTAAGTTTGATTTTTGTGCTGGTCTATGGTTACGAATTAGGATATATAACTATTTTGTCTTTGTAGTCAAGCATTATACTATTGGGCATCAACCAATTAATATCGAGGATTACTTCTAAACCTTGCAACGGTAGGTAGATTAGATCCACTATTGACTCGTGCCCCTCGACATTAATCACACAGCTTAAATAGCTATTAGCCGTGACAACTCTACTCCCATGGGTGTAGATACAACCAGGTCATATGAGAATTTGTGTATGCTTAGGCCTAGCCACCTCACACAAACATATGCAATAAATGAATGACTAGCACTTGAATCATACATTACTTGAATTGAGTTGCCATTAAGGGAAACTGTACTTTGTATGAGTTCAAGAGACTTTCTAGCTTCCTCTTGCATTATAGCATAGCCCATGCCTAGAACTCTAGGCCTTGTCTCCTATGGCTGGTACTTCTATGAACAATCTCTAGTAAAATGCCCTGGTTTATGGAATACAAACAAGTAAACTTTCTAGATGGATCCTTCCTTAATGGAGCCCCATTACAGACTCTGCAGGGTGGTATGGCTTAATGCCAACAAGTTCTGCTTCCTAAGGAACTCTAACATCGATGACCTCCAACCTGATTTGGACTTTTATTATGCCCACTAGATGGTCCACCATGATCCTTACATTTTAGGATGAATTCCCACTACTAGGCGCACCTTTATTATGGTTGCCTTTATCAGAATACAGGCTCAACAAGTTATATTTAGTGATGCGGCACTCATCAACTACCTTGTTAAACTCTGTGAAGTGCTTTACAACCAGTTTTTCTTTTAGCTCAAGCTTTAGCCCTTGCATCATCATGTCAGAGCTCCATTCCTCGTCATCTCAATATTTAAGATATGCAGAAAAGTGAGGCAACCGGATATAGCAAGCGAGGTACTCATCAAAACTTTCTTTGTCATTCTATTGTCTGTTGAGAAACTCTTTCTCCTTTTCTAGCTTGACTGAACGGGGAAAATATTTTTCATTGAATTTCTCTTGGAATATTTTCCATGTTACCAGAATATTCCTTCCCCAAAGAATCAGCTCAGTGTTCTTCGACCATCTATCAACATCACCTTCCAGCTTATAATTTACCAACAAGACTTTAATTTCATTAGGGTAAGCCAGGATTTTGAAAATTTTCTCTAGCCATGATAGCCAGTCTTCAACTTGCTGAGGGTCAAACTTCCCTATAAAGACAGGAGGTTGCTGTTTACTAAATCTTCTTACTTAAATCTGTAGAATATTAGCCTTAGGATCATGTAAATAATCTTCTAGTTGGGGTCCCTTCGGCAGATTAGGTTCACCATCTCCCCTTACCAGGTCTTCTAAACATCATGTCTTTACTACACTTCTCGTAGTTCCTTCTTGATATCATTCATTGTTCCCTGTTGTCATGTCAACATACCCAAAATCTATTGTTGTATTAGATCCGGTTTAGGTTCTGGTTTTGCATTATTATGTCTCCCATGTAGTCTACCACGTGTTCGTACCATCTTTGTATTTCATTATATAAAAATAGAGAAGAAATAAATTCATATGAACATGAGGGCATTTTTATCATTTCTTAAAAGTTCGGGTACACAGATATGTCATATGTATATCATATATCAAATATTTATAGCAATTAAGAAGAACATCAACACCATACAACCTATAACTACATTATAATATGAATTCATTCTCTTTTACATCACATAACATAACTATACATCTAACTTCTTAAGGGGTCACCTATCCTAAGACTTTCTTGGGTTGAGCAAGCTTAACTTTTGTATATCCTTGTCAAAACATTGACACCGGCTCTATCTTCTTCACCCTATGACTGCCCTTATATCAAAAGTCATGCCTGCTACCTCCAGTCAACAAAATACTACTCCTAGACTGCTAATTACTCCCATTACATATATCTGCGTACATAATCTATCATGTGCTCCATAAAACTCCCCAAAGTGGTTCTTCATGGCCCACTCAACAATATCATTCTTCTTCCAGTTCCAAAATGTAGTGTATGGGAAAAAGTCCATTTTAGAAAAGATCCAGAACTCATCCAGGAAATCTAACTCTAATAGCACCTACTTCCAATACAGAGAATCAACATCATCTAGATAAGTGAGGTACTAATCAAGAAGAATGGCATGTGCTCGTATAACTCACTGATATCTACCCAGATATTCTCCCACAACTCCTCACCTGGCTATAGGTTATAGGTACGTGCATAATCCCAACACCAAAAAGGTCAACGATACTCGGGTTTAACTTTGTATCGTCTGATAGTGGCTATGTTATATCTCACACTAATAGCTAGTGGATGGTGTTGGTACTAGTCAAGGATTCGGCCTATACACTGGCCTATCTTAAACTCTCTTCCTGGGTGTCCTCATCCTTCTGGTGCCACCCGGTGCTCGGTACATTACATGGGGCTGTCCCTCGAGAATCCGCTGATCCGGGGGAAGTTTGTTCATCGATGAGGGTGACCTATCTCGCTGTCGTTTCCTTCTTCCACGTATATTTCCTGTCACCATCTAAACAAGACCATATCAGTATATTATTTTGATAATGCCAGAACTGCTTTTAGCTCTTCTACCAAAAATGTCAAACCCCTTAACATTTTGATATTGGCAGGGTAAATAACACATGGTTCATAGGGCAAGCAGAAATAGTGTAAACATATTAATATTAGTGCTTGTATTACATTACAGAAAATCCCTATAGGGTTTGAAAAATATATACAATATCCACAATATTAACTAGCACTAAGATAACTAACGTAAGCTCCTAAATCTTTATTGGGACCCTCAATCGCCAGTGTTGATGTTTTTGCCCTTCAAGTAACTACCTTTTGCTAGAATATTTTTAAATTTGGAAAAAGGGTGAGATTCAAATGAATCTCAGCAGTAATATACCACCAGTCATATAATATGTGACAAATAAATATGTTATGCACCATATAATGCAATATAAAAATAACACAAAACAATACGGCATGTCCACACACAAGTACAAAAAAGGGTTTTTAGACCGGAACATTTAGACCGGTTATATCGGATAAGGTCTTAAAAATATGACCGGTGGCATTTTTGTAATTATGATGAAATATTAAGACTGGTTATATTTATAATGGGTCTAAAAAATACTTTTAAGACTGGTTATATTTAAAACCGGAAAATAATTTTAAGACCGGTTGTAATAAAACCCGGTCTTAAAATATATACAATTAAAAAAAATAAATACATGTAATATATTTTCTAGACCGGTTCTAAATATAACCGGTCTAGAAAATATTATCTAAATTAAAGACAATTAAAAAAATGAAATCATTATTAATTTTAAGACCGGGCATACATAAAAACCGGTCTTAAATTTTAAAAATTTAAGACGGGTTATAATTTAATAACCGGTCTTAAAAAGTTTCTATTTTTAAGACCGGTTATCTATTAATAACCGGTCTTAAATATTTATTTTAAGACCGGTTTCTAATTAAAACCGGTCTTAAATATTGATTTTAAGACTGGTTGTTAATTACAACGGTCTTAAAACTGACCTAGATTTCAAAATGCGCCTAATTTTAGCTCTGAAATTTCATTTCGAGACTCAAGTACATTAAGGAAACCACTGTGACTGTTCGCGGCAGCTCCTCCTTTCCCCTTCTCTCTTTTGTCCTTAACTTCACCGCCGTCAACCGAGATTTATGGTTGAATATATTGCTATAAGGCTATCGTCATTTGTTTCCTCCAATTGGTTTTGTTCTCAACCTTGTTTTTATTGTTAGGTTTGTGTTTCAGTTGCCAGGCGTTCAATTAAATAAATGGTTTCATTTTTGGGTATTTCATTGAAATCTCCATTTTCTTTATTTGAGTTTTGCAGCAAGTTATCAACCCACTTTTCAGAAGCATCCATTGCCTCTTAAGAGAGACCTTACTTGATTCGTAAAGTGGCCAAAGACTGTTCAAATCCAGAGAAAGAAGAGGATCCTCAAGCAAAGGTTGAAGGTGCCGTTAATTATTCTGAAGAGTTTTACATAATGCATGTATGTTTGAGGTTAATGTCCTTATGCTTCTGTGGACCTGGGTTTTTTTGGTTGTGTATGAGAAGGGTTTCAATTTTGGTTCTGTATTGTTGTATGTTCAATATAGTAAAACTCTAGATAAGGTAGTGCTGATATTGCTTGATATGATGGTGTTGCTTCTGAGTCGCCTCCTAATGCATTTATGTTCAACTTGTGCTGACATTGTTATGGAATGTATAAGGGTAGCTTGATAAAGACCTAAGTGAATAAACTAGATTAGGCTAAATAAAGACTTAAGTGCAAACTCATAATTGTATCATTTTTGACCTGATAAGAAATTAGAAAGAGAGAAAGAGAGAAGAATAGAAAGGGGGGAAACAGAGGAGAGTAGAGAAGAGAAAGGTTCTTTTAGAATATCACTCAATGAACAACTTAGGTCAAAACTGATACAATAGAGGGTGCATTGCAATTAATTATTTGTTCATGTTTGCATAACTTGGGAATTGTTTTTGAACGATGCCTTAATTTGTACAAAGTGCCGTGTAGCAAAATTTCATTAAACTATCCCTAGCTATCCTTAAATAGTGTCCTTAAAGTGTTTTTAGACAATGAGTCATCCTAGTGAGGGTACTGCCGATCCAACTAATCCAAATCAAAGAGAGCCTAGCAATGCTCCTAGCCAGGAACATAGTGAGCCAAGTAACCGGCCTAGACGAAAGGGTAGGAGAGCCACCTGATTGAGAGACATTCCTCTCAATCGGAATACCAGGGAAAAGATTCCAATTGAGTTTGATAGTTATTGGAAACCAATCGGGCCTAATGCCCAACAGTATAGGAGTTTTGTCAGCCTCCTAGCACACAACAAGCCTAGCATCTTGATAGAGCAGTGGAGAAATGTCGATAAAGGTGTGAAGCGACATATTTGGAAAACTATCCAACTCACTTACGACATTCCTGAAAGTGAAGTCTTGTATGACAAGACAATGACATATTGTGATGAACGTTGGAGGAAGTTTAAGACAAATCTAGCCAACAATTACGTGTATATCGAGGTGGAAGAAGGTCAGCCTCTTCCTAATCCATGCGATCAGTATTCTTTTATTGGCGAACAGACTTGGTAAGAATTCAGACGGCTTCAGACTACTCCAGAAGCATAGGTGAGTTGACTTATTTTGCAATTGATTTGCTTATGAATTATAAATTATCTTTATTGATTTACAATGACTTAATTTTGATTTCTTATTCACAGGAAAAAAAGAAAAAGGCCTAAGAGAGTGGTAGAAAGAATGATTGCCCCAATACAATGTCTCGTGGAGGGTATGCGAAGGTCGAAATAGACTTGTTTGCGGCCAAACAGAAGAGATTGGAAGAATTAGCTCAGTTCGATCCTTCTATTCTTCTTTCTCCATTATCTTCGATACGTTGCAAAGAGAAGTGGTTGTTTGCTCACCAAAAGAGGAGCAGGTCTTATACGAGTGAACAATCTCGTATAGTCGGTGAGAAAATTATGAGTATTATTGTTGACTTATTGTTATTAATTATTTAGTAAAAAAATTTCATTACTAACATTTGTCATTTATGTCTTATAGGAGGAGCTTCAAAAAAAATAAGCCGAGGGATCATTTAGGTCGGATGGGAGGAATGACATCCTAACTGTAGCTATAGCAAAACCTGAGCATCCCAGCCGTGTCAGGTGGATTAGAGGAGAGGTAGGCATAAGGGATTACTTTGGAACACCCCTACACCATTCCTCAAGTAGTATAGTGACTAGGGAGGAGATGGAGAGTATATTGGCCACTGTGAGGGTGGAAGCTAAGGCTGAGGTAGAAGCATCATTTGATGCACGTTTTGAAGAAAGGTTCAGCAAGATGAAGGAGGAATGGATGATTATGACGAGCACAAGACAAGCAGATGCCAATGCTCCCTAGGCTCATTCCCTAAACCCTAAACAAAGTACTAAAGGGAGTTGCATTTTTTCAGTCATCAGAGGCTCCTGGAAAAGAAATTGGTGACCCTTATGACTTGTTTGTGGAAGATCCTCTGAGATGATTGGTTGCAAGGGGGAGCGTGCACAACTTGGGATCAATTGTCTACTACCAAGAAATAAAGGATGATCAAGTCAGAGTGGCAGTTGAAGAGGTGATTGTTGCAGATGCACCTCTCCCTATCCCTGTTGATGTCTTCAAGGTTGTGGGCGATGTCATCAACTCTTTCATCTTGTGGCCAAAGAACCTTGTTTCTGATCGGGCTAAGGAATCCCCGCCACCTCCACCTCCCTCCACTCAAGATGTTTCACGGCCTCCATTAAATGTCATTCAACAAGTGATTCTGATAGCATATGATACGTCCTTTCGAACAAAAGACTGCCCTATTGAGTCAGCTGTTGGCAAGTCAGGGGCATAATGCTATCTTGAGAGGGATGATTTAATGTCCCTGGTAGCTCCTCTACAATAACTTACGATTTTGATTGTCTAGCTCTTTTTGATATAAGTATCTTCTCAAATTGGAAGTTAATATTTTACAAATTATGCCGTTAAACTTTGATTTAATGTCCCTACTTGAATTATTGTAGCTGCATGCATCGTAAGTTGGTTGACTCTGGCAAAACCGATAAATTTGGACTCCTATGGGGTTCAACTCGACGACAAAGGGACCACTGCTGCTATCAGACAGACATACTTATCGGACAGGCTTAGTGAAACCTCAATTGAGTGTTTCTTGGCTCCATATTTGCATGGGTAAGACACAAATTTATATTTCATACTATACATAATATTTTATATTTGCTTAAAAGTTTTCCCTTTTTTCAGTATCATTGGCAATTAGCTATTTTGTGCAAGAAGAGTTATTCTGTCATCCTCTTATGCTTCCTCCACCTCAGAAAGCCAACTAGTGAATTGAAGAAGAGCTTAAACGCGTAAGTTTTCTTGTATTATTAATTGCCTTTCATGTGCAAAATTTATGGAATTTGTGTAAAATAAATAACCTTTGTGATTTTGATGATATAGGGCTATGCGGATATTCTAACATACTGCTTGTGGTAGGCCTATGCGTGAGGTAAAAGACCCTACATGGACCTTGCCAAAGGTTAGTTACATATTGGTTTGTTTTAAGAATATATTCAATAATAAGTCATGCTTTAATTTTATACTTGTTTTAACGATATCATATTATCTTTCAAACCCGTAGGCAACCACCGAGGTCTAACTTGTGTAGGATGTATATTCTGAGTCACATGTATAATATTATTACCTTAGGCATGACATAACTTACTGAAGAGGTGAATGTATATATATTTCAAAAATTTTGTATTACTTTTATTTTTTAAGTGAATTTAATGTTTTGCCTGGCTTTGGTGTTTCAGATATTTGAACTTGCTGACCCCTTTCTAGAAGAAGATATTGAGCACATTCGTAATTGTTGTGCTGAATTCATTTATGAACTTTTACAACAGTGAGTTCTTGTAAAGCTGAGGAATTTTTTTGTATATATTGATGAATTGACATGTTCGTTGGTTGCATGATTTGACATGTTTGTTGGTTTTAACATGGTTTTTGTATATTTTGATGAATTGACTTGTTGGTTGCATGATATGTCATGGTTGAATCCATTTATGCATATATATATATGATGGTTTTAAACAAAATGTAATCCCCTACTTTGATAACTGTAATTAAGATTCAAAAATGCATAATTTAAAGGAATTAGAGACCGACGGATATGTCTTTCTAAAATCTCTTTTATAAAATTCGTTCAACATGGTCTCAGATTCATCTTCCGAATCTAATTACTCTGTGCAGTTCAATCACATTCATACATATTAGAGTGCATAGCTAAATTCCTGGCAACTCCTCGGTTTCATACCTGTATAAACTAAGGGTTATAAGTTCCAACTAGGGAATTACATGACCAACATCAACGTAATATCTACATTTCAAAAATAAACAGTAATCCCAAGTCCAAAATAGATAACCAACAATCTAACAACACATCCCTAAAAGATCTTAGCCACTCCTGGTGGTTCGTTTCTCCTTGGAGCCACTTGCCCTGTCTGAAATATTAGTCAATGGAAAGAATGAGATTCAAAAGAATCGCTATAGTAACAAATCACTCATGCAGTTTATAAACGCATAGCATATATGATCATGTTAAGTAGCATCACAATGATATATGGCTCACGCCACAGACAACAACACTCATGGCTGTAAACACTATGCATCTGCTTTCGCTGCGATCTCAATGCAATAGCTTACACTGTAATCACTATGCATCAGCTTTCACTGTGATCTCAAAGCATCACAATGTATCACAATGCATGACAAACATACATACAATACTTTACACATAGCATAAGAGAATAGTCACTACCTTATTCTTTCCGATTGTGCTCTAGCGCAGGTGGATCACGAACAGGGCAAATATCGAATCCTATAATTCCAAATGTACTATTTAGACACTTCCATAGTGTTTCTTGGGGATTGTATGAGTCTATAATGAAAATTTATAAAATTGCCCCCGGGACCCAGCCCAGGCCCGCCTTACCCGGTCCGGTTGCACTTTTCCTGAAATTCTAATCTGGACTATCCTAACATATTTCCACCCAAGGAATCCATTTCTGGACTCAGAATTATCAAATTCAATGTCAAATTACAAATTTACCCTTGGCAGCCCTACTTCAAGGGTTTCAGGGGCGTTTTCATAATTATGCTTTTCCTTCCTTTTCCGAAAAAGTGACCAACTATAACCCCACCTAATTTTCGCTCTTAAACTCAATGGAACCATCAAATCATTGAGAATCCAACTTTAAGACCCATTTCTAGAGCTGACCAAAATTCTCAAGTATTCCGGGGAAAATTGGGGTTTTTCGGTTTCAACTCCGTAAACGCATTCCTTTCTACTCCTAACTACTTTATTGACTATTCCATTAAGTTACAACTACCATTTAGTACCAATTTGGGAAGCATAACATCCCCACACACCCATTTTCAATTTTGAAACCAATGAAAATCCGGCAAAATTTCACTAATTAAATTGTCCACAACAGCCAGAACAGTTAATATACAAGAGTTTGGAAGTTACCTCAAGCCCCCACTAGCTTTTCCTTGTCTTGGCTGAAACCCTAGCTCTTTTAACACCAAAGGAGAACATAAAGGAGTTGCTTATGATCGGAGTTATACGCGTTAGGAGCTAGATCATCAGAGAAATCGGCTTACATTGTGAGTTCTCTTCTCCTTTCTCTCTCTAGAAATCTCAAACATTTTTTTTTCTCTTGTTCAGTTGAATAAATTGACGGTTTTGAAGCTTGGAGGAAGAAGATGATATGTTATATTATGCTTATGTCATTATTCCCTTATGATGATGTCATAATTCCAAAATTGACATTTTTGGATTTTCTGCCCAAACTTTGAAAACTCATAACTAATTCTAGAAAAATCGAAATGAGGTGATTCCAAAGCCAAATGAAATTTATTTAAGTCCTCTTTATAGGAAAAATATGGGCCATTACCCAAAATTACCACAAAATTCCAGAATTATATGTCACAAAACGAAATGGCACAAATTATTTGTCCATTTTGAAGATTGGGATGTGAACTTTAAGACTGTAAAGTTTCAGAATATTTGACATCATCTGCCCATTCAAAATGTCCATATAGACCGACTGTCCTGCACAGAATTACACTTAACAGTTTTTTCAAATTTTCACCCAATGTGTCTAATGGCTCCAAAATCAACAATCAAACCTATTCCCACACGATTTTTCATAAGGAAACCATTGGAATCACTAAAACCACCAAATTCCCATCACACATTCTCCAAAAATGTTTATTCAACAATAATTACATTCACTTTTGAAGTCCTTAGCCCTTAATCACTTTTTGGGATATTACACAAAATATTATATATGAGGATATATGACTTGTCACAAGTTTCCAATTCAATAGAAAGGTTAAAGAAAAAGGAAATGGTAAGTGGAAGCAAACTGAACACCACATGGTGCTTAATAAGTATGGCATTGGTGGTAGCAATTCAAGGATGTGTTCTGGTAACTAACCTAATCACAAACAATTAAAAAATATATATAACACTTTTAAGACTGGTTATAATGATAACCGATCTTAAAAGTTATTTTAAGATGAGTTATATTTATAACCGGTCTTAAAATAACTTTTAAGACCTGTTATAATCATAACCGGTCTTAAAAATGTTACATAAATCGCCTTACAAAAGAGTTCTTTTAAGACCAGTGCTCATGAAAATCGATCTTAAAATTGTTGATTTTAGACCGGTTATAAATAGAACCGGTCTTAAAAGTAAGACTTTTAAGACCGGTTACCAAACCAGTCTCAAAAGTGACATACTTTTAAGACAAACTTTATCAAGACTGGATTCAGAACCGACCTAAAAAGCCCTTTTTCCACTAGTGACATGAGTTAGGGATACTCCCCCCACTATCTGTAAAGAACGGTTGGGTTCTTACTCACAACTAGATAAATGTGCCTTTTTACATGATGCCCTACTTGGAAAAATAGTGTTCATATTACAGAAGAAGGCATACAAGCACATACATATTCACATAGTTTATGAAAGATAGAGTTACTACCTGACTCATTTTTCAATTCCTCGGTCAATAATAAACTTTGGTTCTAACTTGGGCTAGTTCCAGTTCCTACAAAACTTAGAGTTACAAGTAATTAATTATTACTTGTACTATTACTACCTTTAAATCAAATTTTGATGGTTATCTAATATAGTTATAATAGCTTCTACACAGTGTAGTTTCATTGTTTGTAGAAACTGACAGATTTTCAGTTAAATCTAGAAATTCATAATTAATTCTAGGAAAATCAAATTTGATTTATTCCAAGGCCTATGTGAAGCTTTTTAAATGTAATTTTGTATAAAAATACTTAATTTTGATCACAGTCATCATTCTTTTCCAAAAAGTTTGCCAAACTCCCCTGTTCCCAGATTACATTCCAGAAATAGGGCTCAACTTTAAAAATTCATATCTTTTAATGTATTTGTCCAAAAATCATGATCTACTTTCAAATTAAATTTCTAGATGTCTACTTTAGTCCTGTCAAACTTCATAATTGTTGGACCAAGTTTGACCAACAATTTCATTGCACAATAACACTGCCTCAAGTGAAGCAAATCAAACAGCATTTCCTTTCAATTTCAAAATTTTCCAGATTTGCATACCAACATCCAAAAATTATGAACACATGTATTCCTACACAATTTTCCATTCTAAATCCAATGGAACAATCAGAATTTCAAAATTCTAGCTCTACCCTTGGGTTTTGTATCTGGCCAAAACTTAGGTTATTTGGAAGGAAGTTGTGTTTTCTTGATTTCTCTTGATTAACCACTTCCTTCTCACTTATAATCACAAGATAAACTACTTAAACACTAAACAAACATGATTCATGAAAATTTTGGTAGCATTTCCCCTTAGGATTTCATCATCCATTTTCATGAAACTAAGCAAAACCAAGCCAAATTCATCAACAACAACCACAACAACATCACATAACACAAGAGGATCAAAGTTTGTAAGATTGCCTCTTGGTTGCTCACTCTCTCTCTCTCTTTTGAATGCCACTGCCCTCTCTCTCTCTTCTATCTTGATTTAGCTTTGCTAACCATGATTTTGAAGAAGAAGAGGTTAGAAGAAGTTCTAGGTAGATCAGAAGGCAATAACACTTTGATTTCAAGCTCTTACCTTGGATTTTTGGTTTCTTGAAACCCTAAGACCTCTTGAGTTCTAGAAGCTCTTGAACACTCTTCTCTCTCTTCATTTTGATGTTGATGACCAAATATGGAAGAGAAAAAGGGAATTAAGAGCTCTTGAAATATCTCTTTTGCTTTTAGTTTATTATTATTTAATGATAAATAACATTTTCAATTTACTTGTCTCTCTTTTTTTCCCCTTCTTAAATTAAATATCAACCAAGTAAATAGATTTCCCTTTTATTCCCTTGCTTGACCAAAATTAAGAGAGAAAAAGGAGAAAAATATTGCTTCTTGAATTTCCAATAATTCCCTCTTCCAAGTAATTAATTGGTGTCATATTTACTTCTGACTTTTTTCCACTTAATTTCACTTTGGTAACAAATGCTCCCAATTATGATACTTATTACCAAATAACCATTTTTCCTTTTATTTTCCCTCATTTGGCTGAAATTATTAAGGGAAAAGGGATAAATAATTTGTTTCTTGTTTTGTTGGTAAATTACCATTTTGACATTTTATTTTATAATTTATTGAAATAAATCATCTCTTGCTCTTTTTCCATTGGTTTGGCTGAATTTTTGACATGTTAATTAGGCCAATATTTGTGTCCTTTCATGCTCCAATTTAGGTTACAATGTTAAGCCTTTAAGTGGACATTAGTTACTCCTTTGTGTCCTAGCTTAGCAAGTTGTGTATAACCACTGATTGGAGTATTTCTATCATTTCATGCATATCACCATTCACCATTTTATTCCATTAATGTATTAATTACATACAAGGAATATGAGTGATTGAAAATGGGAAGTTACATCTGCTACACTTCTCGCAGCTCATTAGTATATGGAAACAAGAAAGAGGCATATGTCACATTGTCACAAGGGCATATATGTCATTTCACAAAGTATTGGGTACATAGGTACTCCTGAAATAACATACACTAGTGGAAAATTGACTTTTTTGACCGATTAAAAAAGACTTTTAAGACCGTTTGTGAATTAGATCTTGTTACAGTAAGTCTAAAAAGTCTGTTATTTTTTAGATCAGTTGTTACAACCACTTTTAAGACCGGTTGTTCTTAAAACCGGTCTTAAAGGTCACCTTTAAGACCTGTTTTGCCCGCAACAGGTCTTAAAGGTCAGACCTTTTAAGACCGGTTGTAGGCACAACCGGTCTTAAAAATCCACCTTTAAGACCGGTTGTGCCCACAACCGGTCTTAAAGGTGGATTTTTAAGACCGGTTGCAACAAGTTAAAATCAGATTCTAGGAACTCCAAATTCACTCCATTTCTTGTAATTTCAATGTGCAACATGAAGTTGTCTTAAACAAAAAAAAGGAATGTCCAAACAGAAGAATTTGCTCAGAAATGGATGCAAAATTTTGAAATGACAACGGCAGTAATGAAATTCAAGTATTGATACAAGCAACAGCAGAAATTCCTCAACTTTACAGAATACAAAGGGAAGAAAAATTACAAAGGTCAGTCCCTCAAATCCCATGCCTCCTGTATCACCCATATCACAAAAATTGTCCTACATAGATACATAAACCTTGTTAGCAATACATATGAGAAAAATAATGTACAATGTAATGTTGGATTCAAAAACTCACTATTTTTGTAATAGCTCATAGATGAATTCAGCACAACATGTGCGAATGAAATCAATATCTTCTTCAGGAAAGGGATCAACAAGATCAAACATCTGTAACACCAAAATCAAATGAAACATTAACTTAGTAACTTAAAAATAATAAAATAATACAAAAGTTCTAAAATATAAATTTACCTCTTGAGTAAAATCAGTCGTGCCTAGAGTGATAATATTGTAAATGTGTCTCAAAACATAAAAACTATATAAGTTGGACCCCTGTGGTTGCCTATGGCACTGAGAAAAAACATGATATCATTAAAACAAATATAAAGGCATGGCTTATTATATTCTTTAAACAAATCAATATGTACTAACATTGGCATGATCCATGTAAGGTCCTTTAAGTCACGAACATGCTTACCACAAGCAGTATGTAGGAATGTCCGCATAGCACTATAATCATCACAATGACAAAGGTTATTGGTTTTACACAAATTCCATAAACTTTGCATACAAAAGGTAAAAATGCAAGAAAACTAACGAGTTTATGGTCTTTTTCAAATCATTCCCAGGTTTGAAGTGGAGGGAACATAAGAGGATGACAGTGTAACTTCTTTTACATAAAAGAAGCAATTACCAATGATCACTGAAGAAAAAGAAGAATATTAAGCAAACATAAAACATTATATAAATTATAAAATATCAGTTTGCTTCTTACCCATGAAAATATGGAGCCAAGAAACACTCAGTTCCAATTTCACTAAGCCTCTCTGATAAGTATCTATATCTGATAGCAGCAGTGGTCCCTTTCTCTTTGATGTGATGGGGGCATAAGAATCCAAATTTTTCGCTTTTGCCAGAGGAGAGCAACCTACGATGCATGTACCTACAATAATGCAAGCACATAAATAAAAGGTAAATGGTGAAACTTTTAAAATATTTACTTTGAATTGCAGAAGATACTTACATTAAGAACAGTTGGACAATCGCAATCATAAGATTTTGTCTAGGAGCTACCAGGGACATCAAATCATCCCTCTCAAGATAGTATGTCACCCCTGACTGTCCAACAACTGAATCCGTAGGCCAATCTCTTGTTTTAAAGGATGTATCATATGCCATCAGAATCACTTGTTGCATGATATTCAGTGGAGGCTGTGAAACTTCTTACTGAGTGAAGGGAGCTGGACTTGGTGGGGCTTTGATCGGACTTTCGTCGGCTCGAAGAGAAACAAGGTTTGTTGGCCACAAGATGAACGTACCCAGGACATCGCTTACAATCTTGAATTCATCAGAAGGGATAGGGACAGGTGCATCTGCAATGATCACCTCGTCAATTGACACTCGAACTTAATCAGCTTCCATTTATCGATGGTAGACAGTTGATCCCAGGTTATGCACTCTTTCTCGTGCAACTAACCGTCTCAGAGGATCCTTGACAAAAATATCACAAGCCTCAGTAATTTTTCTTGCAGGACCCTCTGATGACTGCTCGATGTTGCAATAACTCCCTTTAGTGCTCTGCTTATTAGGATCAATCAATTGTGGCTGGGGAGCACTGGTATCTTGTCTTGAGCTCATAAACATTATCATTTCCTCTTTCATCTTGCTCAACCGGGTTTCTAATAGTGCATCAAATGATGCTTCAGCCTCGTCATTTTCTTCTGCTCTTGTAGTGGCCAACATAGTCTCCAATTCCTCCCTAGTCACTATGTTTGAGGAATGGCGTACGGGGGCTCCAAAGTAATCCTGTATCCCTACCCCTCCTCCAACTCCCCTGACACGACCTGGATGCTCATGTTTGCCAGTAGCAACTGTTAGAATATCATTCCTACCCTCTGACTTAAAAGATCCCTCAACTTGTTTTTTTTTCTAAGTTCCTCCTGTAAGATAATACAAAATAACAAATATAAGTATGATGTACGTTTCTTATGTAATTAGTAACAGCAACGATATATACTTACAATTCTTTCACCAACTATACAAGATTGTTCACACGTATAAGACCCACTCCTCTTTTGGTGGGCAAATTGCCATTTTTCTTCGTGACGAATCGGAGATGGTAGAGAAAGAAGAATAGAAGGATTAGATTGAGATGCTTCTTCCAATCTCTTCCGTTTGGCCTCCAACAAGTCTCTTTCAGCCTTTGCATAACCCCCACGAGACATGGTATGAGGGCAATCATTCTTTCTACCACTCTCTTGTGCTTTTTTCCTTTTTGCCTGCGAATAAGAAATGATACAAAAGAAAAGTGTTATAATCAATTAAGATAATTGCTAAGTAAATAAAACAAAAAATAAGTCAACTAACCATAGATTCTGGAGTAGTCCAAAACCTAACAAATGCTTGCCAAGTCGCTTGATCAAGAAATGTATACTGGTCGCACAGATTAGGACGAGGCTAACCATTTTTCACCTCGATATGAATGTAATTGTTGGTCAGATTTGTCTTAAACTTGCTCCAGCGCTCATAACAATACGTCATTGTCTTATTGTACAAGATCTCACTCTGAGGAACGTCGTACGTGAGCTGGAATGCATGAATTGAAAGTGTAAGTGATAAATTTGTGACATATTTGATAGTAATTAATTACATACATAAGAGAATTATATACCTGGATAGTGTCCCAAATATGTTTCTGCACCTTTTCATCGACATTTCTCTACTCCTCTATCAAGATGCTAGGCTTGTTGCGTGCAAGGAGGCCGACAAAACTCCTATACTGTTGGGCATTAGGACCGATTGGTTTCCAATATCTATCAAACTCAATCGGTATCTTTTGGCCTGCACTCCGACTGACGGAAACGTCTGTCAACTGTGTGCCACGTCTACCCTTCTGTACAGACTGGCTACTGCGCTCACTATGATCCTGGCTCTGAGCATTGCTAGGCTCGCCCTGATTAATACTAGCTGGCTGACTCTACTGAGCACTAGCTGGCTGACTCTCCTGAGCACTAGGTGGCTGACTCAGAAGTGTAGTAGGTGGCTGATCCTCTGGACTAGGACGTTGGGGATTCGTCATTTGCCTGTAACTACAACAAAGAAAGATAAATCCTAAGCTATGACATGTGAAGACTATATTGATAAAATAACTAAACATATTCTTTGAATATAAATCATAATCATAATTACTTTAGTTAGTTAAGTTCAAAGTAGTATCATAAAGAGATATCCTCCCATATTCCCTCGTGATGATCATTTCTTGTGCCGTATGCATTATCTGCTTAATCTTCTTCATTCAATTCTGGTAGACCCTTGGAAAAAGGAGTCTCAAGAAGATCATAATTTGAACGACTTTTCTCGTCAATATCAATGACCCTTTTTCCTTGAAGAGCTACAGACCACATTTTATTTGCCTGATCAGTGATATGGAACACTTGTTGCGCCTGATCTGCCATAATAAAAGGTTCATCTCCAAAACTTCTACTATTCAGATCTACTAATATAAATCCTAACCTATCGATCTTCACACCATTATTGACATCAACCCACTTGCATTTGAAAATGGTAAATCTAATTTTAACATAGTCAACCATCCAAATCTCTTTAATCACCCTATAATAAGGTATGGCAGCCAATGTAGGGTTCTTATCTTTTGAACTAGAGAAGTGCATAGATTCAGCCACTAATACAACACCACTGTTCTAGACGATGCTCTTATCATCTAGGGACTTCGTGTAAAAGGTATAACCATTGATCACAAATAAAGTCCAACTTATGACATCAACTTCAGAACTACATGCTAACCATTTTATTGTATCAGAAACACATTCTTCTGCATCAACCTTTTATTTGAACCAATGTGCGAAAGTTCTGTTATGCTTCCTAATTAACCTTTGTTCAGTCATTCGACTATTTTGTTTCTGTACAATTTCTTTATGGGCATTCATGTAATATTGAACTTCATCAACATTGTTCAAGACGTACAAGTGGACTTGTTGCAATTCATCAGCATCTATGCTCTTTACTGTTGCCCCGCATCTACCCTCTTCTTGATCATGATGTTTAGGAAGGCCAATATGTTGTACATTTGACAAATAATATTGACAAAATTTCATAGCTTCTTCATAAACATATTTTTGAACAATAGATGCTTCAGGCTGGTTGGGGTTCTTCACATACCCTTTTAGTATTTTCATAGTTGTGTACCATGATGTCAAAAAAGGAAGGAAGAAAAAGCTTCTCAAGTTGGCACAAGATCATATATCCTTCATTTTCCAATTCCTCCAATCTTTTCGTGTCAATGACTTTACAACAAATGGCATTGAAGAAGAAACAAAGTCTAGTCAATATGTGTTGAAGATCATATTCAGCAATGCCTCGAATAGCTACTGGGAGTAGTTGTTGCATTAAGACATGACAATCATGAGACTTTAGCCCTATTAACTTCAAGCCTTTCATCGATACAAGCTTTTTAAAATTTGAAGAATACCCTGAGGGAACTTTAGCGCCATGTAAACACTCACAAAAGCTTCTTTTCTCAACCTTAGACAAAGTATGAGCAGCTGGAGGATAAAAAGTTCTATTACCATATGACCTTGGATGTAAATCTTCTCGTATGCCCATTTCTTGCAAGTCTAATCTTGCCTTCACGCCATCCTTAGAACTTCCTTGTATGTTGAGCAACGTCCCAACAATACTATCACATATGTTTTTCTCCACATGCATGAAATCAATACAGTGTCTGGCGTTAAGATTGTGCCAATATGAAAGATCAAAGAAGACAGACCTTTTTTCCATATATTTTTCTTATTTCTACTTTTTGATGACTTACCAAACATAATATTGATATTTTTCAACTTTTCATAAATTTTCTCCCCAGTCAATGCCTCTGGAGCATCTTCAAACTCTTGGCCACCGAAAAAAGTTTTTTTAATCTATGATAAGGGTGGCTTCATCTAAGAAATCACCTATGGCCAAGGTAAACCGTCTTTCTTCAATGTTGAAGTTGATGGTAGCATGTGCCTTCTTCACATATCGGACAAGCTTTGTGGCCTTTAACGCTATATCCTAACAAGTTCCCATATGCAGGGAAGTCATTTATAGTACAAAAGATCATTGCTCGCATATTAAAAGTCTCCTTCTTGTTCGATCAAAAACATCGACAACTTTATCCCACAACTCTTTCAAGTCTTCGATCAAGGGTTCTAGGTAAACATCTATGTCATTTTCGGGTTACTTTGGTCCCGAAATCAATATAGACAATATAATATACTTTTGTTTCATACATAACAAAGGAGATATGTTGTAAATTACCAACAGAACAGGCTATGAACTATGTATACTGCTTAGGCTACCATAAGGATTCATACCATCTGTGATAAGCCCAAGCCTGAGATTCCTAGGTTCTTCACCAAAGCTAGGAAATAATTGATCGATTTTATGCCATTGAGAAGAATCCGCTGGATGTCAAAGCTTTCCATTAGAAATCCTCTCATCTGCATGTCATCTCTAATTTTTGGCATCAACTTCATTCGTAATAGGTGCTTAAACCTTGGAATGATTGGAAGATACCACAACACTTTTGTAAGGCCCTTATTTGATTTATACCTCGGAGTTTCACATATCGGACATTGCTCTTTCTCTTCATGATATTTTCTATACAATATACAATAATTAGGGCAAGCATAGATCTTTTTATACTTCATCCCTAGTGGACACAGTATTTTCTTAGCATCATAGTATCGACAAGGCAACACATTATCATTAGGAAGCATGTCTTTAAAGGGCTCAAGCGTTTCTAAAAAATTCTTGTCGCTCCATCCATGTTGTGCTTTCAAGCTTACCAATTTCAATACAGCTTTCAGCAATTGGTATTTTTTACACTCTAGGTACAACGGCATCTCAGCATTACTGTACATATTACCATATGCATGTGATTATTCAAAAACCTCTTCTCCTACATCACAAAAAATATCCTCTATCCGATCATCCATATCCGTGTCATTATCATCACAAGTCACTTCCCCTTGTTGAGATGCACTTGGCATTTCTAATTGTTCACCATGCCATACCTATACTACATACGTCTTACAAAACCCTTCACAAATTAAATATGTATATATATCTACAGCACTTAATCGCTTCTCATTCAAACATTTTACACAAGGGCAATAAAACATCACACTATCATCATTGGCATTTCTTTTTGCAAAGTCTAAAAAACCCCTCACCCCAACATCATATTGAACACTCGTCCGTTTAGCTTGTATCCAACTATGATCCATATATTCCAACACCTTTTTTTGTTTTCTACTTTTTCCCCTGGAAAAGTCAGGATTGAAAAGGTTCACTAGTTGCGATCCATTAACACAGAATTCAGCTCAAAACAGAATTCACAATCATTATTATATAGCTTTCCTTGTAAGTCAGGAGGAAAGCAAGAAATGGAATAAACAAGGGTGTTGACTTTTTTACTTCTTTGAAATATAAGAAAGATTTTGGCCACAAATTTATATGAATGGGGTTGAAGAAGTTAGATCTCAACCCCATTTATGCATATTGAATGTGTAATGACAAGAGCTAGCAACATTGCTCTTATAATCATTTTCTATCACACCCGCACTTCAAGGCCAAAAAATAGTCAAATTAACTGCAAATGTTAAATTTAAGGTAAGGCACTGACATTGGCATTCAATATATGTCAATCAGATTTATTCGGTCACCATCAATACAAGATTCAAAGTTTTAATTAAATTGAATCCCTTTCACCCAATTCAGGGGTTTCTAATAATACTTTGATTAAATTTTCATGAACCTATTTAATATAATAATCAATGAAAAAGAAATAGATGAAGCTTAGGTTCATTTATTTATATCCATTAGGTCAAATTCCTCAATTCAATCAAGACATATGCACCTATTTTTAAAATAAAAACTCAGATTGATAACATTTCAAAATGTTAATTGCTCATAACATAATTTAACATCTTTAAACCATAGGAACTTTCTCACATCATAAGTCTACACCCCTATGTTCCCCAATTTCCTTCACATTGGTTTTTTATGTCTGCTTCCTTATTAGTAATACTATTATAGTAATTAAAGTTAATTTTTTTATCAATATAGTACAACTAAAAAAACAGTTAACTTATCAAATGTCTTAAAATAAAATTATATACTAAATGTCTTAAAACTAACGCATTGATGTATTTAAAAAACAAGCAAACCTGTAATTGGAGGGAGGCCAACGGTGTAGAGGGAGAGGGATATATAATAAACCAAATACTGCCTGAACAATCTGAAATTGCTTATCCTCTGCAGAAAAAAAGCATCAAAACCTCTCAGACCAAGGCCAAAATAAATATTTCACCGTTAAAACCTCTCAGACCGAGACCAAAGGAGTAAATATTTCACACTATTAGGCCTCCCATCATCATTATCCTGAGATATCGCCTAAGAAAGGTACTATGGTTTCTTGACATATGCACATATATATTACTCCCTCCTTTACTTAATAAAAATACCCACATTAATGAATTGTCACTTGTCAAGCACAGAAAACACACGCACAAAAGAGAACTCTACATACCTTTCTCAATACTTGCCAATAACCGCAAAAGCTTGGTCTTATTGGTAACAAGTATGATGACAATCTCAGGAGGCTTGTTTTGGTTTGCAACAAATAACTATCATTACCGAAATCAAAATAAGTATATTCAATCCAAATGGCAATTTGAAATGCAGAATCAGATCATATTAGCAACTCATATTCAGCCAAAGAACGTTCTCGCAGTAGAAAATTGTTAACAATAAAAGATAGTCACTCAAGCACTCACCTTGACAGCAATTTTCTCCACAACAATCAGATTCACAAAATATCCAGTGAAAATTCACTGAAGAAACTTGATTTCATAACAGCTCAACTTAAGAAATTTAGAGTTGATTTCTACAATATCAAAAGCTCAATCACAGCAACATCAATCTGGAACAAGTTAAGTGCAACAGCAATAGCATTCAGCAATAACCAAATTAGTACTTAGCAAGGCCAAAAATTCCAATGTGGGTCAGCTTTGAAGTTATAAAATCTATGCAATATCTCAATATATACATATATGGCACTCATCAGGGATCAGCTTTGAGAGGGTTTTAAACACCAAACACACCAAAAAATGTATATTAAGCTACTGTTTAGTTCATCCCCTTTGCTAGCCTAGGTCGATGACCAAATCTGGAGGTAACCGCTTCTATGTAGTAATTGTAGAGGGGGAAATGTAGAGGACGATGAAGCATACCTCAAAAAAGAGATTGAAGATGAAGATGTCCCATAAATGCAGTAAATAAGGGACAAACGCACCCACCACAACATCCACGAGCAGCTAAAGTAATGTATGATAGTGACCAAAGAGCGACGACGGACTCGATTCAGAATGGGATCAAGTAAGGGACAGGGAGTCGAAGACTGATGAGAGAAAAGATTGAGATCAAAGTAGCTTGGGTGATTTAGAATGGAAGGGAATTTAGAATAAAAGAGGGCGGGAGTGAGAGGCGCGGCGTGAAAATAAATTGGGGAAGACTTTTTAGACCAGTTAATAGGGAAACCAGTCTAAAAAAAGGGTTTTTAAGACCGGTTCCCTAACAACCGGTCTAAAAAAAGGGTTTTTAAGACCGATTCCCTAACAATCGGTCTTAAAAGTCCGGTTGTTAGGGAACTGGTCTTTAAAATCCTTTTCTTAGACCGGTTTCCCTATTAACCGGTCTAAAATCAATATATTTTAGACCGATTCTCTCAGTAACCGGTCTAAAAAAATAAAATCCTTAATTTTTTTAGACCAGTTACTATAGAACCGGTCTAAATAATCTTTTTTAGACCGGTTATTATAATAACCGGTCTCCCAACTTGTTCATAATTATAAAAATGCCACCGTGCATTTCTTTTAGACCTAATCCACTACAACCGGTCTAAATGGGCCGGTCTAAAACGCATTTTTTCTACTAGTGATATAATAGTAATTTACTGTAGTTAGGGAAAGATTGTACAATAGTGATAACTCGTCATCCTTAAACTCTAATTTATAGGATTTGACATCTGCCCTGAGCACAAGAGATCAGTGCAAGAACAAGAACAAAAAGAACAAGGTAGTGACTCATTCTCTTGTATCCTATATAATGCTTGCATGTTTGTGCTTATCATTGAGTTGTGAGGTAATGTGCATATAGCGAAAGCTAAGGTATTTGTGAAAACAACGAAAGCTAAGGTATATGTGAATACAACGGAAGCTGTCGATTATGTGATGAAATTCACGCATTATGTGATTGCTGCTGTGGATGCCGTTGTGTTTTCTATTTTGTGATAGTTGCTTACATGCTTGTTTATTTTATATCATATGAGTGAAAACGTTGCTACTAAGATTTGTCTGAATCTCACTCTTTCCAAAAACTAACCTACAGCCAGGGCAAGCGAATCAAAGGAGAAGCAGGTAACCGAGGGCGGCTAGTGCTCCCAACAAGGAGATTTAGCTTTTAGTTGTTGTTTATTAGCTCTTTTTTAGGGAGGGTTGGAATGTATATATCATATATGATGGAAATATGTGGAATTGTATGTAATCCCCGATACGAGATCTGAACCGGGCAAATGAGCCTTTTAATCCTTTTGGTAATTGAATATGACCCAAGAGTTGTCAAGAAACTTTTGTTTAATACTCAGACATTTATGAATGGAACCAAATTGAACATGCCAAATGGATTCAGAAAGTGGAAACGAGACCGTATTTAACAAATAGTGAAAAGTTTTAAAAACCCACTATACCACAAGATCAAATCTTGTCTTAAAGTTCAGACCTTAAATAAGTTTTGAATTTTCCACTTGTCTTCGGTTTTAATTAATGACTCATTTTTCAACCATATTAACGGCTATCAAGGTAGGGGATTATATATATTGAAAAATTACCAAATTACCCATGGCGACCAGCCCGACTATACCCGATATGACTGTACCTTTTCTAAAATTTTGACCTGGCTATTCTAATAAATTTTTGCCCAAAGATTCCACTTTTGACCTCAAAATTACCAAATTCACTGCCAAAAGACAAAAATATCCTTGGTAGCCCCTAATTTATGGTTTTAGGGGCATTTTAGTCATTAAGGGCTTTTCTGGAAAAGTGGTCAATTGTAATCCCACATAATTTTCCCTCCTAAACACAATAGAATCATCAGAACATCAAAAATCCAACTGTAACCCCCCTGAACCAGAGCTAGCTGAATCCTAGGATTCTCCTGGAAAAATTAAAGTTTTCCAATTCTGACTCTGCAAACTTGCTCCTTTCTACTCCTAATCACTTTATTAACTATTTAACTATGTTATAACTAACATTTAGACAATTCACCAAAGAAATCAAGCTTACCTTGCAAATTTGCTCCTCATTCTCCCTACAAATTCTCACAATCTCTTTCTCTATTTTGAGGTCATTATGACAGAAATGATGGGAAGAGGATGAAGGGATATGTTTCAATAATATCCTATTTTTCCCTTTTTAATTACTTAATTAAATAAATCCTCAAAATTTTTGACTTTTGTGTATATGGACTTATCTTCATGTAATTTTATGACATAAGGCCCATTAGTATGTGACTAATATTCCCTCCTCTTTAGTCAGCTCTCAAACACATCCAAGCCTATAGGAAAAGGAGAAATAAGCTGATATGAACTTATCCAATAATTTTCCTTCATTTTAGGATTAATTGGAAATTCTGGGAGATTTTCTGCCCAAACTTTGAAAAATAATCACTAAATTTGTAGACATTGTATTGGAGTAATTCCAAAGGCTATAAAACCCTTATTGAGTCTAGTTTCAAGGAAAAATATAGTCTTTAGCCAACTGGAAGCTAAAACTTCCCAAAATTTAAGTTTTTGGATGTTATTCTAGAAAATAGCCAGTTTTCCTGGGCTAACTTCAAAAATTCATAACTCCTTCTGTATAGCTCCAAATAATCCCCGTGACCTATCAAATTAGAAGTTAGGATGTCTACTTTCATCCTGTAAACATTTATAATATTTGGTCATCATTTGGTTATCCAAAGCCACATGAAAAGTTCACTGCCTTACAAGAAATTTCATTGGCGGCATAATCAAATTCTCCAAAATTCACCCTTCTATTTCATTAAATGCCATAAATACTTATAAGGCATATTGAGGAAAAAAACTTGGGGTGTTATTATGGGTCACACACAAGGGACACATGGTGCCATCTTATGGTAGAAGAGCGTAAAGTGGCTTTTTGACTTTATGTGTTGGTGGAATGAGGAAGCTAGTGACAAATGTCCCTTATTTAATGAAATCACTTTTTGCTTTGAGTTGGCAACCCTAGAAGGAGCCACCTAGCCCTCAAGCTGGGGAAATCCACTGGTCTCTGGTCCAGTCACTACAGTAACTTTCCAAAACACTGTACTTGGGAGCTAGGTAAAAATCATCAAGACCTTCCTTTCGCTAACAATTGGGTTTGTCAAGGGCCCAAAGGAAGAAGGGGACCCACTTTTAAAAGATAAAGGACACTTGTCACCATTTGGTAAAATCCCTTAACATGTGGCGCCATGAGATCATGACATATGTTAGATCAATTTCGAAACTCCTTAAAGGCCTTAAAATTTTGGCCAATACCAAAAAATCAAGGGAAAAATCAAAAAATTATGAGAAAATAGTTAGAGGAAAGAGAAAAGATGAATAGTAACCATTCTTAAGTTCAATCCCCCGAAACACTGCCGAATCAGCGTTTTCACTTGAAAAACCCTTCTATAATCTTCTTCTCATCATCCTAAGCTTCATTTCTACTATTTTAGAATTTCATTTAGAGGTGTTTGGTGATATCTTTCCGGATGAATTAATGTTGTAGAAACGTGTAGAGGTAAGCGTAAGCTTTAATTTGAACCGGTTACTTTGAGATTTTGAACAGTTTTCATGAGTTTTTGAGGACCTTAGTGTTTTGGCCATATTGAGTGTTTAGGGAGTTGATGATGCTTTGCTCATGTATATGTTGTCAAAATGATGATTCATGATAATATTGGACTAATTCGATGATTGAAATTGCCATTTGGTTGTTTATACTTAATGCCATATTTTCGACTAGACCTAGTAATAAGGGAAGGATTGTGATTTTGGTGTTTTTGAGGCTTCCATTATGTTCTACATGAAAAAATGTATGGAAATAGGTCATGATTATAAATTTTAATTGGTAGGAATGAAAAACTAAAATTTGGATTTAAAGTAAGTGTGGTTACTTGCTGCCAGTCTAGAACCAGATTTCTTGTGGGATGAATTGATTAGTCAAATGTTGTTTGATGGCTGTGATAATTTCTAGAATAATTATAGACATTATAAGCTTTAGTTTAATATATAATATATACAATTTGGGTTAGTACTTTGGGAGATATTAATTGTTAAAGTTTGAGTTTTGAAACTGGAATGGAGTCTGGAACAATATGGTAATTCATGGAATTATGTATTTCTGTAGTGACAATTGGTAGTGGTTAATATTTTTCCTTTGCATAGGACTTAGAGAGCTTCAAATAGGCCTTTGAACCACTTCATTCCAAAGTTTGTAGATTAAGTTATGATTTTTCAAAGTTGACTAATCAAAACTGGCATATTAGGCTTAACCTGCAAAATTGCAGAATTTAGTCCAAGTAAGGTAATAGTGATTATAGAGAGTTAAGGGATAACCTAGGAAACTATAGGACCATCATAAATACCTAAGTCTTAGGGTCAAAAGGAACATAGTTTGTCTTAAAATAGACATTGTGTGGTATAATACAGGAATCTTATAGATAACCAACATGATTGAATCAAGGACAATGTTAAGTAAGGGTGAAGAATAGTATATAGTCCATTGTACTAATAGCCTTGAACCAAGTAATGACCCAATATTGTCAATTCTACATTATAGGACCTAATAGCTATCTGGGATCTAAGACCTGCTCGAGCTCGAAGAAACAGTCGGATACCCCTCAGGAAAGGCGACCAGGTAGTAACTTTTTCTTTCATATGCAATGAGATCTATTGTTTGTTTATAGTTTCATCATAAGTTCTTGTTAGTATTCAGAAAATGTTGGGTGGACGCCTAGGGCCAATTGCACGGGTAGACACTTGGGCCATAAAAATTTATGTTATGCACAAGAAGATGCCCAAGGCCTTTTGCATGGGTGAACACTCAGGGCCATGTGAATTGTTATACCTAGCTTTGTGGTAATGTGTTATGTTGCATGATGTGTACTAAATGTTGATATGATATTTTGTGTTATATGATGATTGTGTGGCTGTTATGTGTTCTTATTTATACATGATTGGATGCTTGTTACTACTGGGATTACTTTGAATCTTACTCCTTTCCTATGACCAATATACATCATAGGCTTGCATCTCAAAGGGCAAGAAGGTAAACACGGACAGCTAAAGGATGCAGCTTAAAGATTTTATTTTCCTGTTGGTTGTATATTTTGGTTATGTATATGATATATATGGCTTGGTAAACATAACAATAGTGCAGTAGTAGAACTAGTAGTAATTAATGCCGGAGTAACTTAGTTGAATAATGCTTCTGAATGATAATAGGTCATTAATCAACATATGAAACGTAAGACTTAAATAGAGAAATGCTTGAATACTCTGATTAAAGGAATTAAGAGCCAATAAGACTTAGCGAAGCAATGAACCTTTGCAAAACTGTTTTGAAAAGTTTTAATTTTCTTTTGAAAAACCCACTCAGACCCAAGTTCATGCCTTGTGTTTGAGGTTAGGATTTGTAAACATTTTTTGAAAGTTTGTCTACTCTAGGACCAAATCCTGGTTTAACGGTTCAATTCACTGCGCTTTTGCACTCATCCGAGCTCACAAAGTATAAGGTATTAGAATTTTAGGAGCAAATCCTGGTTCAACGGTGTTAGAATTTTAAGAGCAAATGTGTACTTTATAAAGTTAAGGGACCAAAAGTATATGTCATATAAACTTAAAAGACTACAAGTATACTTAGCCAATCTATTATTACAAAATCTCTTTAGGAAAATTCTATTTAAATACCATTTAAACTTGGAAAACCCCAAAATCTCTATTAAAATGGATAGGACAAAAAGGTGATACGGTAGGAATCAAGGATTTTTAAGTTTTTACCAAAATGCCCCTCAAGCTTTTTTTTTAAAAAAATGGAAAGAACCATAGTCAGCATTAGAGCTCCCCCACCGGCTCATCGCCTTGTAGCTCCTGTTTCAACTTAAGTAAAACAATTAACTACTTGGGTATAGAGATTAACAACTTGATCTTCCTAAGTCCTAGTAGGTGTCATTGACAAGTTTAAAGCAATGATAATTTGAGTATAGAGATTGAAAACTTGCACTTGCCAATTTGATAATTGATATACTCAAGTTGTCAACGACATCTACACCCTTATTACACCTCGTTGACAACTTGAGTATAGAAAATTAACAACTTCTGTTATAAATTGACATCTTGAGCTCCCTAAGTTGTCAATCTCTGTACCATAGTTGTGAATTAGTATGCTCAAGTTGTCATTGATTTTATTCAACTTGTCAATGATTCTTGATAGGGGTATATCCTTATTTGGCGTTGTTGACAACTTGAGTATAGCTAGTAGAAACTTGGGTATAGAGATTGTATACACATTGACATATGGGGAGTATCTTTATTAAAGGCAGGTAAACTTTAAAAGAGCTTCTGAAACAAGGAACATATGTGAATCCAATCAATATCCATCAAATTCCAATGTTGTGCACTTATATATCTCACATTGCGAAATTCAAACCTCTCTTGCTACTTTCTACATATAAGAAAGGCCAAAACCTCTAATAAACTGATAATTCAAACTTGCTAGAAATTTATGTTGTCTATACAAAAAAACTCCTCCTGATTTATTTTCTTCCCTTAATAAGCAAATAGAGACACACATAGCAAATAGTTTTGATATGAAAATAGTAGCCATAATCAAATTAGAAAGGCCTGCCTCATATTTCACCCTTCTCTTGCGAACTTACACTTTGGGTTACTTATTGGCTCTTTCATCTTCAACCTTATCACCAGTACCAATAACACGAATGATTTCTTGTTCTTCTTCGACCAACTCTAAAGAAAGATGAAAATTTGCAGTGGTTGATTTGAAAATAATAGAGGAAATACAAGGTTGAAGAAGACGAGAATATTTTTTTAGGCAACCTTTTCATCGGTGACACTTCCATCGGTACTATTCAAAGCTCTTTGTCTACCTTCACAACCATACCAACTCATTCTTCTATAACTATAGGATTCCTTTTGGCTTTTTCTTGAAATTTCTGTATACCTGATGTAGTGGAGTTAGATCTCACATTGGCCTCGCTTTAAAAAACAAGTGATTCTCGGAAGAATTTGAAAAAGGGAATGTTTGAAACATGGAAGGAATGTGGATACTTCTGGTAAGGGAGAAAGCTTTTGATTTCAAAAAATGACTTAAAACCCCTACCTGAGGGCTTAGGGTTTTTCTATAATAAATGATGGTAGATGGATGATGATATCCATAAAGATGTCATGTGTCTTTGATTTAGAAGGCGACTTTGCTGCAACCATAAAGCAAGGCTGAGAACACTAGAGGTGGACGTTTATGGAATGGAGAAGATAAAGTCGAAGATAAGATCTAGTGGTAAGTAACCATCAAGGAAGGGATGAGATTAGATAAAAGGGGATGCTAGAGAGGGAGGCAGTGACCGATAGAGGCGAGTGGTGGAGGTGGATGCTGGAGGGTGAGGATAGGTCAGGTTGAAGGGGTGGTTGTCGAGTATGAGGAGAAGAGAGATGAATTAAGGCCATAATCTATATGAGGGGAATTTTCGTAAAAACACTCAAACTTTAAAATCCCATATTTCTACCATATCACCTTTATGTCTTTTCTATGTTTTGATAGACCTTTTAGGGTTTTCCAAGTTCGAATGGTAGTTAAATGCAATTTTTCCAATATTTTACCATATTTGTAAAATGAGACATAAGATGGAAATTAAGAAAGCAAAATTCTCGTAAAAATATTATTTCCTCGATTCTAGATATAAAATACTTTAAAAGTATTAATCAATAAAAATATAAAATGTAGCAAATTTTTTTATTGTTTTATTTTATTCTTCTTTAATATTATAAATCAATATTGAATTATTTGTTAGGCAGGTGGTAAGCGAATTTAATACACTGTCAATTTTATTTTACCTAAACTAAGAAATTTATTAAACTGAAGAAGGACGTATGCAAGTGTATGAAGTATAAAATAAGTTATTTTTAACATATCAATATGAAGTAAGTTATAGAATTAATCATTAATTTTGATAAACTGTTAATTTTTTGTCACGTTGTATATTTTTTTGGACTGAATTCAAGTTGTATATTGTATGTCAGACTTTGTACACATATAACTCGGAAGGTATTTACATATTTACAATTGACCTTTGTTTCATCAAGAAATTAAGAAATCATTTGCCTAGAAAAGTGTTTACATATTCACATATTCAAATATTCATTGGCATGCTTCAACCTTGCTTCAACTGTAATGACCCCAAATGTGAATACGAGCTCATGACTCCAAAAATGGATGTAATAGACGTTAACTAAACACTTTTGGAGAATAAAGTGTGAGTATTGACCCGAATGGCCCAAATTAGCAGCAAAAAGTGCCCAAACCTAGTATTTAAGCTCAATCATGGTGACAAAGCTTAAATTGAATTTAAAATGAATGTAATGTTGCATGTTATGAGAAATGAGGTCAAATAATATGTAAAGTGGTAATCCAGTTGAAATTGCCGCAGTCAGGGGTAAAATAGGAAGAAAGAAAATTTATCGACCAAATAGTTAGCAACCGAAGAGGAAATTGGCAATCAACTAAAAGAGCAAGTGGTGTGACAAAATGGCTAAGTGAATTAGCTGGTGTAACTATATAGTTACATGCTTTTTGAAGAAGCTTTATGATCTTGACACTTGGCATCACTTAGCACCATTAGATTAAGTCAAAGTGTCAAACTCATTTTCTCTTGCCACTCTTTTTTCAAAGTCGGTTATATGGGCGAGGAGGGACTAATATCTAATATCTCATCATCTTTTCTCTCTCTTGTCAAGCTCAAAAACATCCAATCCATAGAAGAGGAAAGAGAAAGTAGAATCAAGGTAAAGGTAAGACTTCTTGAGATTTGACCTTGTGGATGACCTCTAATGCTCAAGACCTCTTCTTTAACCTTGTTCCTCTTGATGAGAGCTTCATTTGTATGGTTTTAGATTTGCAAGAGGAGGTTTTTTGTGAATCCAAGAAAAGCTAGTGGTTAGAGAACCAAAGAACAAGTTAGAGGAAGAGATAGAGGTGAGCAAAAGTAACCTTTTAACATATATAATATGGTCATTGGTTGAGTATTTGAACTTGTAGATTTTTGCCCTATTTTTTTGCATATATGGTTTTAGTGAGTTTATGGTGTTTTGTTGATGGTCATGGTGTCATGTGATGTCTATTGGATAAGTGGAATTAGTTTGAGGCTTGATTGGAAAGTTTGGGAAATTCTAGATTTTGTGTTCATGGCTGCCCAAAATAGGACATTTCAAAGGAAGGGGAATTTGATTGTTTTGATATTTCCATTAGATTCTATGTGAAAATTTGTGTAAGGAGTAGCCCCGGTTGTGAATTCTGGCCATTGGAAACATTTTTCGGAAAACTGGAAATTCTGTCAATCAAAACTCCGTAGAGGATAGTTAGGTTACATGGAAGTTTTGAGTGAGTAAATGGTGTTTAAAAATTCTAAAACTTTCCACTCTAATAGTGCACATGCCAAGCTTTATATTGATACATTATGGGAGTTATTTTGAAGTGTGTGCTAGAAGTTCTGTATTTCCAAAGTTTGAAGTTGAAACTGGAGCTAATCTGGAGCAATATGGAATTTCATGTAATTCTGTATTTTTGTGATTGTAAATGGCAATGGTTCATATTTTCCTTGTATAGAGGACTTAAATATATTTCCATAGAACTTGGAATCACCTCATTTTGATTTTTTTAGAATTAGTTATGATTTTTGGAGTTTCAGCCAAGAAACAGAATATTTCTTGGCCTCAGTCAGAAGGGTCTTGGCCGCAGCCCAAATGTTTCTGACCTATTTTTTGCCATGGTCAAAGGTTCTTGGCCACAACCAAAATGTTTTTGACCATTCCTTGGTTGTGGTCAGGGGATTTTTAGCTCTGTCCAACCCCCAATTTCAATATTTTACATTTTAGAAAGGTGGTTGTTGGTCTGGTTCTTCCCAACCTTGTTGGGTTTTTGTTTGAGCTTCTCATAGCCACCTAAATGACCTAAATTGTAACCAACCCTAAGTGTCTTGAAGCCATTTAAGAAGTTGAAATAGGCAATAACTCATTGTCATTACCTATGGTTATAGGACTTGATATTCGCCTTGAGTATGTGAAAACGGTGCCTGAGCATGAACAGAAAGAACAATATAGTGACTCTTTCTCTAATATCATGTATAATATTTGCATGTTTGTGTTTATCATTTAGTTGTGATGAATGTGAAAGCTGAGGTAATGTGCACACAATGAAAGCTAAGGTATTTGTGAAAACAACAAAAGCTGAGGTATTTGTGAAAACAGTGAAAGCTGAGGTATATGTGAATATAACAGAATCTGTCATTTATTATTCCCAATGAGTAGGATCTCATATATATAAAGCATTAGAAATACAACTATGCTCCCACTAACCTTCATGTAAACATAAGGTTCATCGATGTTTTGAATGAATCCAAACTCTTTGACCACTTCATCAAAATGATGATTCCAACTCCAGGATGCTTGCTTTACTTCATAAATGGATCTTTCAAGTTGGACACTTTACCAAAGACTTCTAAATGCACAAAGCCATCAGGTTGTGTCATATACACATCCTTAAGAAACTTTCCATTAAGGAAGGATGTTTTGATGTCCATCTATAATATTTCATAATCATAATATACTATAAAGGCAAGAAGGATTTTGATTGATTAGGCCATTAAAATTAGGGAAAAGGTTTCATCATAGTCTACACTATGAGTATGAGTTAATCCTTTTACAACTAGTCATGCCTTAAAGACATCTACATTGCCATCCATGTCAGTTTTCTCCTTGAAAACTCATTTGTACCTGATGGTATTTACATTTTCATGTGGATCGACTAAGGTCCATACCTGATTGTTGTACATGGATTGCATTTCAAACTTCATGGCATTAGCTATTTCTAGGAGTTTCATCCTACTATGGCTTCTCAATAGGTGTTTTGCTCATTTTTCTCAATTAGCAATACTTCACGGCTTTTAGTAATCAGAATCCATATCTCTAAGGCTGATGTTGTGTCCTATCAGATCTTCGTGGACCTTGTGTTACTTGAGGAGGCTTAGCAACTTGTTGTGAGTCTTCTCTATTTTCCATATATAGTTTTGTACTATCTTGTAACTCTCAAACTTCTTCGAGACATACCTTGCTCCCACTGGTTCTTTTAGAGATAAACTCTCTTTCTAGAAACTTAACATTTCGAATAACAAACACTTTGTTATTGGTGGGATTATAGACATAGTATCCCTTCGTTTCCTTAGGATACCCTACAAAAAGGCACTTTGAGAATTTGGGCACTAATTTATTTTAGGCTTGTTGCTTAACATATACCTCACATCCCCAGATCTTGAGAAAAGATAAACTTGATTTGTTTCTTGTTTATATCTCATATGGTGTCTTTTTAATTGCCTTAGATGGGACATGATTTAGTGTGAACGCAGCTGTCTCTAGGGCATGTCCCCAAAAGGATAATGGAAGATCTGTTTGACTCATTATAAATCGAATCATATCTAATAGTGTTCAATTCTTCCATTCAGAAATGTCATTCCATTGTAGTGTTCCTGGAGGACTCAATTGTGAGGTTATCCCACAACTCTTAAGATAGTCAATGAACTCTTAGCTTAAATATTCACCCCTTTGATTAGATTGAAGTGCTTTAATTGTTTTGTCAAGTTCATTTTGTACTTTATTTTGGAATATTTTGAACATTTCAAAAGGTTTAGACTTATGTTTCATTAGATAGAAATAGCCATATCGACAAAAATCATCTATAAATGTAATGAAGTTCATATAACCTCCTCTAGTAGCTGTATTTAATAGTCCACATACATCTGTATGTATGAGGTCCAATAAATCAGTGGCCCTCTCACTATGCCAAGTAAAAGGTGCCTTTGTCATTTTTCCTAATAAGCAAGATTCGCATGTATCATATGATTCAAAATCAAATAAGTTAAAAAATCCATCTTGATAGAGTTTAGAAATGTGTTTCTTATTTATATGGCCTAGATGATAATGGCATTGGTAGGTCAGATTAAAATCATTTGATTTTATTCTTTTGGTAGTTACGTTATAGATATTTCCATTATTAGGACATTCCAAATTTAATATATAATGACCGACATGCAAAATACCATAAGCATAGAAAACGTCATTACGATAAATAGAACATTTACCATTCCTAGTAATGGAAGTATAACCTTCCTTATCCAAATAAGAAAGAGAAACAATGTTACTACTCAAAGTAGGAAATAATACAATTGTTCAAAACTAACAAAAGCCCACTAAGCAGAACTAATTCATAAGTGCCTATAGCTAAAGTAGCAACTCTTGCTCTGTTTCCAACTTGTAGGTCCACCTTGCCCTTCTTCAACTTTCTACTATCCTTTAGACTCTACACATTTGTACAAATGTGAGAACCACATGCAGTTTCTAATACCCATGTAGATGAAGTAGAAAATAAATGTCTATAACATAAATACTTGAAGTGCTAGCCCAGCTATCCTTCTTGTTCTTTTTCAAATCTTTGAGGTAGAGTCTATAATTCCTCTTCCAATGACTGGGTTTATCACAGAAGTAGCAGACTCTTTCCTTTGAAGGCTTTGCCTTCTTGGGTGCAGGCTTAGTTTAAGGCTTGTTGGACTCCTTGCCCTTACCATCTAAGCCATTACCCTTCCATTTGCCCTTCCCTTTCATTTTCATACCCTTTCTTTTCTGAACCATCAATACAGTACTAGGCTTTTTCTT
This sequence comes from Inga laurina, assembly GCA_963855925.1. Classification (NCBI taxonomy): domain Eukaryota; kingdom Viridiplantae; phylum Streptophyta; class Magnoliopsida; order Fabales; family Fabaceae; genus Inga; species Inga laurina. The sequence continues at coordinate 64,341,150 of OY979704.1, read as the reverse complement.
AATACTATGCTTAGCAGTTTTGAGCATCCCATGTAACTCAAAAATTGATTTGTCTATGTTGTTCATGTTGTAGTTCATAACAAACTGGTCATAACTCTCCGAGAGTGGTTTAGGATCAAATCCGTAGCTAGGTCCTGGCTCATGGAAAATTCAAGCCTCTCAAGGTGATTAATGTAGCTTTTCATCTTTAACACATGAGCACTAACTGATGTACTTTCAGCTATCTTGCACGAATGTAAGGTGTTTATGGTCTCATACCTTTCTTGCCTTGCCTGTTGCTGGAACATTTCCTTGAGATGGACAATTATCTCATGAGCCTCCATAAGTTCCAGATCTCTTTGGAGCTCTACAATCATGGTGGCAAGCATCAAGTAACCTACATTGAAAAAGTCATCCTTATGCTTCGTGTAAGCATCTCTCTGAGCTCTAGAGCATCGATTGTAGGCTCTCAGGAATGGCTTGATCTAAGGCATAAGCCTTTCTTTCCTGCTTGAGAACAATTTTCAAGTTCCTAAACCAGTCAAGAAAGTTTGTCCCATTGAGTTTGTCCTTCTTAAGGATTGATCGCAATGATAGTGTGGCAATATTACAAGTCGACATGATTCTACAATAAAATATACAAATTTTAGTTAGTTATCTCACACTAAATTAACAACCCTCAATATAATAATTAGTGGGCTAAGATCCATATTTCGCCTAAATTTAAGTCTGCTTTGGTAGGATGCTTAATTTCAAGTTATTTAGGTAAGTAACCTCTTTACCAATTTCATCACATGTAACTCTTAGATATTTATAGGATTCGATCATCATATGATTCGGTATGTTTAATCCCATCTAATGCCTTAAGATCCAAAAATGCTTTGTTAATCTCAATTAAGTCAAAACAATAATGAATATTGTGAGTAGCACCATTACTCACACTTGTTTAATCAAGATAACTTAAAAGCATCCACTTTGGTGGCTCCTATAATTGAGTGATCTGGGTTTTTACAAGTATTCATTAATTGACAACATTATGACTTAAGATTTAATTTGGAGGGCTTAATCAATTAGTTTTTTTATATGAATGCAATCGTTATTGTATCTCATATAAATTACTACATATAAACGCAAAAGTATGAATGCAATGATCTAATCAAAAACATAATTTAAACATGATACAACATGGCTCACCTAACCTAAAATCCTTCCAAGCCAATGAAAGGACTTCTCTAAATAAGAAAAGAAATATATTGAGAAAAATTTCATGTAAACATGTGAGGGGAGTGAGATGAGAAGAGAATGTACATTGAGACTATCTAGAGGAAGGCACGGCACGCATGCCGTATTTAAATATTACAACTCTTGTAAAAACTAAAGCCATACCCAAACAAGTTTGAAAATAAACCACAACAAGTAACAGTTCATACAATATGAAAAGCAATAAATGTCATGATTAAGTTATATCGCACTATGAACAATTAGTCACAGCGGGCCCGCTAGCCAATTAGCAACTGGGGTCAAGGAGCAGCACCCTCGGAGCTTTTGAAAAAAAAGGCACACTCCTTTTAAAAGAAATATTTAAAAATTTAAAATATTTAAAATTTCTGGGCTAGTTTTAAAATATTTGTTTCAATCCAGTTTAAAAGGATTTTAGCCCAGTTTAAAAAAAAAATGGCCCATAACACTTCTGGTTAGAATCGTCTTCACCACACTTTTGGATCCTTAAAACCCAAATAGAGATCTAAACTAGACCCGGTTGTCCTTGCAACCAGCCACGAGCTTCAACCAATTCAAAACAGAAAATGATGAATTCCAGTTTTAGATCCAATCTAGAACAGAAATCGCGATACCAGCAACTGATTGCATACAATTCGACTTTCTTAAAATCAAAAATAGATTTCAAGTTTGCATACAATACGCAGCAAATTTCTTTGACCAAATTAGATACATATCCTATCATCTTCTTATAAATATACTTATATATCCCATATATATCGCATGTATAAGAACATAAACTCAATTAAATGCATAATTGTCCTGGCTCTGATGCCACAATTGGGTACAACGGAATAATTTTAAAATTTCTCCAATCCTAATTGAGGATCTATCAAAGGCATTTAAACCAAGTTGGAAAGAATCATACCTTTCTTTTCGTTCTGAGTTTTCAATCTTCAAGAGCCAACAAGTTAATCAACTCCCTCTACCGATATCCACACAAATGTTACTCCAAGAAGAATCGCGTGCTAGTACCTCCAATGTCTCCTAGCTTTTCGTTACGGCTCTAAACTCTCATATGTACATAAGTTATTTTGCTCCATCATTTTTATAACCTATGAAGGCTATATTCGAATTTCAAAATTAATTGACCCTTAATTATCTTGATGAGCTAATTAAATAAATTCGTATTAATTAAATATGTCATACAATTTTAGTTTAACCTATTTATTTAATTTGAATAAAGAGCCAATAGATTTAGTTTATCCTATAAATTAAATCTGATATATTATATATCTATCATGTTAGTCTTAAATTTATCTAATAAAATTAAATTTAAAACTAACATAATATAATAATATTATCATATATATATATATATATGTATTTCAAAAATACATATATATATATATATATAATATTAATAATTTTCTTTTCCATGAATTTTATATTAGATATACATACAAATATAAAATCCATCTACCCTAGATTAAACATTATTTCGTGTTGGGCCATTCTTGTGTATAATCCTGTAGGCCCATATGAAATTGGCAGTGGGCCAATAATTGTACTAACCTGCAAGTCCCAAGCAGCCTCTGGCAAGACATTATGACTACCCAATTCATATGAGGATCATTAACACGATGCAACCTATCATACAACCATGTCATGTCCCTTTTGTCTTACAATATTTAAGTCAATGATGAGGAATGGATGATGTCATCTTCTTGTTCTTGACCATTTTTTTCCTGATTATTGAGTGGTCTGACAATAGAAATGGAAAATCTTTTTCATCACAGTATAGTCATACATTTCTCAAACTCACTCATTGAGAGGCCCAATAATATATCTCTACTAATGTGAGAGACAAATTCCATCTGACTATTGATATTCCTCTACATGAAAAACCACTAAGGCTAATTGTAGCCTTTATAAAGTTTAGCAACTCTCATGTAAGAATCCATGATGACCTCAGGTCGAAGGGCATTGTGATGTAGTTATATATGAAATAAGCTTATGACTTGATCTATGCAGCTTTTTCATAGTAGGTCGGTCCAGCACCTTGTACTCTTACAAGTGTTTAAAATTTTTATTTGTATCTCCATATTTTATCAAAATCATACTGGTCTTATTTCATATCTACTTCCGTTTAGATGACTGACCATGGACATTTAGGATAATCTTTATGATTTGTCCAAATATACAATTATCACAGTGAACATGTGAATAATATGATAACATAATGGAGAAAATTCATTAAATTAACAAAGTTCAAAGTACAATGATTAGCCTCTAGGGCACAATTTCCAACTTTTAACCCAACCAATATTTGGTTAATTAACCAAGTAACTTTTGCAAGAAACCATAAGAATGTGGCAAATGGATTTTTCTTTTTTCCCTTAAGTGATTTTCGGCTAAGTAAATTCAAGAAGGCATGGAATGTATATTAAAACATCTCCCTCACACTCATTAAAAGTCTCCCAAACCATAAAAATAAAGAGAAAAAGAAGAGAAAATGAAAAAGAGAAAGAGAAAGATGAAAGTTGAAGAACAAGAATCAAGGTGAGACTTCTTGATTGATTTTCACCTTCAAGATCACCTCTATAGCTCTTGATGTCTTCATGAATGTTGTTCTTCTCACTATAAGCTACATTTCTATGGTTTTTGTCTTAAGGAGAGGTGTTTTTTGCTGTCTACAAAGTGCCAAAGTAAGAGAAACAAAGAATAAGCCCTAAAAGGTAAAAGAGGTGAGCATGAGCTTTAACTTGAACCAAAATTATGTTGCTTTGTTGAGTTTTGAAAATTTTCTTGGCTGCCCTAAATTTTGGCCAGTAGAGGTTTTTAAGGGTTAATGGTGCTTTGATCATGTATATATGGTTAGAAGATGGTTTATGATGAGATTAAACTAGGTTGGTGGTTAAAATTCTGTTTTGGTTGATTTTGGCGAAAAGGGTTCTATTCGGTCAGTTGGATAGGGGCTAAACCTTGTGATTTTGATTTTTTTGATGTTGCCATTGTATTTAAAATGGAAAACTAAGTGGGAATAACAACTCGTTGTAAATTCTGGACTATTGGATATAAATACTGAAAATTGGAAATTCTGCAAGTGTGAACTTTGTGTGTGGAAGTTTGATTGTGTGACGTTTTTGAATTTCGTAAATGTGTTATAAAGTATAACTGTGAGACTGGGTGCTATGGGAACGAAAATTTAGGCGTCCCCTCCTACGCCAAAATATGAAACTTTAGGCATTCCTATTTTGAATGGGGATGCCTAAAGTTATGCGATCTAGTAGGTTATGCTTCAAATTCAAGTGATCCTTTGCAAATTGCAATAGGATCAATCACAAGAGAAAGAGCAAAACAAATTAAGGAAGCATTAAATAAGCACATTTTGACCCTTAATTGCTGACTATATTTGTTACAAAAATGCTTGGAATCATCGTCTCCCTATACACCATGATAGCTAGTTTCCTTGACACTATCAGCTACCGTCCTTGTTGTTTTTGTTATTAAGAATTTAAAAATAAAAAATTCCCTTTCGTTATAAAAAATACAAAATTAAAGATACAACCACATTGTTTGCACACTACATGGAGGTCCTGACATAGGAAAGTTTTGGGAGACATTTGTAATAATCCAACGGAGATAACCATGGTGAAATTATAATTGTTTTAATTTAATGGTAACTATGATTTATTAGAGACCTCTGATAAATAAGATTTAATTAAAGTGTTATGAAACATCAGCAAAATTATTATTATGAATTCCCCTGGACTTGCTTTTTAAACGTATAGAAGGAAACTTATAAAAAATGTAGGGAAGAATTTGCTTTTTAAAAGTTTAGAAGGATACTTATAAAAAAATGCAGCTAAGGGGCATGGATGTTACTTGGGCCAATTTTTAAATCCTTAATTGTGTCATATAACTTAATTTAAAATTTTTTAAGTTAAGAAACTCTAATTATAATGTGATTAATTCAATTGTATTTTAATAGGATTTTCCCTTATCTTTTTCAATCAAAAACACAAATTTAATTAGATAGTTCTAGATGTTTCCTTACCTTGTAAGGGACATTGTGGTTTATTATGAATTATTCATCAATCCTATTTCTATAGTTTTAATATGTTGGGCAGTGAAGAATATAAATAGTCATTTTAAAAAAAATAAAACTTTTAACGTATGTAAAGAAAAATGAACGCCTAAAGTAGATACACTAAAACTTTAGACATCCCCAATTTGAAATGGGGAAGCCTAAAGTCTGGACTCTAGACTTTCCCATTTTAAAAAGGGAAAGTCTAGAGTCCAGACTTTAGGCTTTCCCATTTCAAATTGGGGATGTTTAAAGTGTCAGTCCCATACTTTAGACGACCCCATTTTAGAATGGGGAAGTAACACCCAAATTTTATATTAACCAAATATATTGTAATTATTTGAGAAATTCAATAAAATGGTGAATATTCATGAATTTGGAATTTATGAATTTTATAAATGTTCATTTTCATGAGAAAATGAGTAAAATAAGTATGGAATTAATTTGGGTAATTTAAAGAACCCATTAAGGTTCAAAAAAGGAGAAAAATTAGAGAAAATATTTGGTCTAAAAATTGATGGAAATTGGTCAAATGAAAATAAGAAAAGGAATTGGAATAAAAAGGTAATGACAAAATCGTAATTTTGTCAATTTATCACAAAATTAATTATTTTCTGATTAATTGAATTTAATTTCAATTAATTAAGGAAAATAAAAAGGAAAAATGTATTTAGAATATTTTGGTCAATTTAATATGAATTTATAGAAAATTTGAGCAAAAAGTGCAATTTTGACCAAAATTAAGACTTTACATGTATACGTAACTTGGACAAGTTGTGAAGCCAATTGAGACCATAGGGAGGGACCCCTAGGTGCCTCCTATATGTTGCAAGAGGAAGAAAATATTGGTTAGGCTTAATGAGGTTGGTTACAAGTACATAGGGTTTATGTGCATTAAAATTGATTTTGGAATTTTTGGAAATTGGTTAAATAAATGAAATAATATATGATATATTATAATATATCATTACCTCCTTCTTCCTTCAGCCCATTTCGTGCAAAATAGAATAAAACAAGAGAGAGAAAGGGAAGAAATCTCGCAAGGTAAGCCGATTTCTCCGACAATTAAACTCTAAATGCATATAACTCTGACCTTAAGCTACTCTTATTTGTTCTTTAAGGTTTGGAGGCTCAAAAATCTGTTGTTTAAAGGTTAGGGTTTCAGCCATATTGGGGAAAAGCTGGTGGGAGTTTGAGGTAACTTACAAACCTTCATATATTAACTATTATGGCTGCAGTGGGCAATTTAATTAATGAAATTTCGCCAGATTGCCATTGATTTTAAATTTTGGAAATGTGTGTGCCTAAGGGTTATGCTACCCAATTTTAGTTTAAATGGTTGTTATAACTCAATTAGATGGTTAATAAAGTGGTTAGGAGTATAAAGGAATGCGTTTACGAAGCTGATTGCAAAATCTCGATTTTTTCTAGAGGATCCCATAATTTTGGTCAGTGCTAGATCTAGGGGCAGGAGTTGGATTTTCAATGATTTGATGATTCTATTGGATTTAGGAGAGAAAATTAGGTGGGGTTACAGTTGGGCACTTATTCGGAAAAGGCCGATAAAGCATAATTACAGAAACGCCCCTAAAACCCTAAAGTAGGGCTATCAAGGATAATTTCGTAATTTGACATTGAATTTGATAATTTTGAGTCCGGAAATAGATTCCTTATGAGAAAATATGTTAGGATAGCCTATGTCAAAATTTCAGAGAAAAGTATAGTTGGGCCGGGTATTGAGGGGCCGGCCAGTATCTCGGGGGCATTTTGATAAATTCTCACCATAGGCTAATATAACCACAAGAAACACTATGGTAGTGCCTAAAATGATACATGGATAGGTTATAACATATTTCTTGTACATTTAATATTTTAGAACTGAGTTGGAAGCTGGAAGTGACTTGTTTTACGAGGCACACTAAAAGATGGTCTTTGAGATAGTACTTCCGAACCCTTTAGGCATTTGTTTGGGCTTTTAATAGCCACTTAAGGCTCTTTAATGATAACCAAATCTAAGTGTTTTGAAGTCATTTAAGTATATTAATAAGTGTTAACGCGTCGTCCTTAATTATGGCTATAGGATTTGATATTTGCCCGGAACGTAAAAGGCCTATGCCTAAACCATAACAGAAAGAACAAGGTAGTGATACTTTATATTATATCATGTTGAATGCATTGCTTGTTTGTATTTATCATTGAATGAGCAAGGGGATGTGGTGGTTAGCCCGGCCTTAAATGAATAGGGGACGTGGCGGTTAGCCTGACCTTGAATATTGTGATTGTTGCATTGTGATATATGCTTACTTGCTTTGTTTAATTATGCATCATATACATAAACTGTTGCTACTGGGATTCTTTTGAATCTCACTCTTTCCAAATAACAATTTTAGCCAAGGCAAGTGGATCTTGAGACAAGCAAATGAGCAAGGATGACTAGGATTGCCGGTGGTAGTCTTAGTTTCTTTTTGGATTTTGGTTATCATTTAGGCAATTGTTATATTGGATTGACCATAGATTTGTAGTTATTATGTAATCCTCGGTATGTGAAACTGAGATGGGCAATGGTGCCCTGTAAAACTCTTGGGTTAATGATATTATTCCGGGTGAATGTCGGAAGTTTTGTTAGCACTCTAATAACTAAATAGGCCAACTATTTTTATTTGAAATGAATAGAGATTGTATTGTACAGGTTTTTGTAAAACGTTTTTAATTACCCTCGATCTTCCATTTACTTATAAAACGAGTTTAAATACTAATTACGGCCTAGATAACGGCGAGGGTTACATGGGACGCCTAAAGTCTAAACTTTAGGTGTCCCTTTTTTTATAGATGCTATTGTAATGTATTTTCCACATTGCTCACATAGATGTCTCCCTATTTTTAGATGTTAAAAGGCCTAAAAAGGAGACGTTAAAAGCATTTTTTGTAGTAGTGTTAAGTGATTTTCGGCCAAGTGAATTCAAGAAGGTATGGAATGAATATTAAAACATCTCCCTCACACTCATTAAAAGTCTCCCAAACCATAAAAATAAAGAGAAAAAGAAGAGAAAATGAAAAACGGAAAGAGAAAGATGAAAGTTGAAGAACAATAAGCAAGGTAAAACTTCTTGATTGATTTTCACCTTCAAGATCACCTCTATAGCTCTTGACGTCTTTATGAATGTTGTTCTTCTCGCTATTAGCTACATTTCTATGGTTTTTTGTCTCAAGGAGAGGTGTTTTTTGCTGTCTATAAAGTGCCAAAGTAAGAGAAACAAAGAATAAGCCCTAAAAGGTAAAAAATGTGAGCATGAGCTTTAACTTGAACCAAAATTATGTTGCTTTGTTGAGTTTTGAAAATTTTCTTGGCTGCCCTAAATTTTGGCCAGTAGAGGTTTTTAAGGGTTAATGGTGCTTTGATCATGTATATATGGTTAGAAGATGGTTTATGATGAGATTAAACTAGGTTGGTGGTTAAAATTCTGTTTTGGTTGATTTTGGCAAAAACGGTTCTATTCAATCAGATTGGATAGGGGCGAAAGGCTTGTGATTTTGATTTTTTTGATGTTGCCATTATATTTAAAATGGAAAACTAAGTGGGAATAACCCCTCATTGTAAATTCTGGACAATTGGATATAAATACTGAAAATTGGAAATTCTGCAAGTGTGAACTCTGTGTGTGGTAGTCTGATTATGTGACATTTTTGAATTTGGTAAATGTGTTATAAAGTATAACTGTTAGACTGGGTGTTATGGGGATGAAAATTTAGGCGTCCCTTCCTACGCCAAAATATGAAACTTTAGGCATCCTCATTTTGAATGGGGACACCTAAAGTATACTTAAGGCGGGACTTTAGACGTCCCCAATCTGACTTAGGGTACCTAAAGTAATGTGATCTAGTAAGTTGTGCCTTTGAATTCAAGTGATCCTTTGCAAATTCCAAGTGGATTAATCACAAGAGCAAGAGCCAAACAGATTAAGAAATCATTAAATGGGCTAGTGCAATATACTTGGACAAAGCAAGTAGCAATTGGATCAAAGCTGGACAAAAATGCCAAAAACATCACTAACTTCATATGGGCTATAAATAGAGATATTGATCAAGTTTTAGGGGCTTGCTGACTTGAAACTGAAGAGCTTGGACCTATTACTACACTTAGAAGGACTCATTTGAGCCTAAATAAGCACATTTTGAGCCATAATAGCATACTACATTTTCTTACATTTATTTGTGTGAAAATCATAGGTTGTTGGCAAATTTGAACTTTGGGTTATCTAGCATGCTGAATTAGACTTTTGGGTCATTATATTAGACTTTTAGGTTTCCTAGCATATGGTATTAGACTTTGTATTTGTTATGTTTAAAGTTGAAATTAGGTCATATTTCCCTATAAATACTTGGTGCTTCTTCATTTGCAGAAAACACTTCAGATTTAAATGATGAATGAAAGTTGCACTTTTGCACTTTGTTTCTTAAGAGTGGATTATCTCTAGGGTTCTTCTTAGAGCTAACAGACTTATCAAGGCTTGATCAACCTTATGGCATCTTCTAACACTTCGGGTCCTTGTTCTTTAGTGTTCAAGTATTCAAGTGGGTTGTCGATCAATGTTTAGCTTTCTTGGGGTGTGTATATTTCAGATTGGTTATAGGTTCATGGGATCTTCCCTTATGAGTTACCACTATCTTGGTATCAGAGCTTTAGATCTACATTCAGGTATATCTATCTGTTCTTTGTTTCCATTTTCATTTAAAGTTTTATGCTTTATTCTTATGTCTTTTTGTGCCTAGATTTGTTGCTTCTGTTCATCAAGTATTTCTTTGTGTTTTCTATTTAGTGAGTTATTTTCATAGTTCAAACTCTCTTTTGCCATTTCGTTTTGGAATCATTTCAATCCGATTTGTCATTTGTGAGTTCTATCCATTTTAATCTAGTTGTGTTTTCTGGAAAATTTCTGGGTTTCTTCATCATCATTTTTACAGAATGTCCTGAAATACTCTATCCTTATTTGACTACTTTTTCTTTGTGTTTTACGTCGTTCAATAGGTCATTTTCATTGTTTAGAATCTCATCTTTCTGCTCATGTTGGTCTCATCTTAATCCAAAATTTCCACTGAGTTATTCGTGATAGATTCTGTATAAATTTCAGTAGAAAAAAAAAGGAAGGAAAAAAAAGAGCGTTAGAAAAAAATATTTGAAAAATTGAAAAAAAAACTACTAAAAAAAAAAGGAAAAACAACAAGTATTGTGCTGGAAGTACTTTAAACAATATCTATTGTCATATCCAGGATTTTTTTATTCTATGAAGTCTGTGTCATTTGAACTCTTGATTTACTTACTCACTTTGATAATCTATCTTTCTAAGTGTTCTGTTGATTTCAGAAAGTTGTGATTGCACTGATTAAAATTGCTTAGTTCTTTAAAGTACCTCAAGAGGGATCTAAGAATGGAGAAAGGCAAAAGTGACATACATCAATTTAAAAGCCAAATCTGAGTGAAACACAAGTGTAGAGCGACATCCTTAAGTGAAACCATGAGGACTTTATGGGGAAAATTATTTCTTTAATATCTTTCTTGTAGATACAATGTCTAATGCAGAAAAAACATACGGTGGTAACCCAAAGAATCTAGATGACCACCTCAAGGCAACATAGCAACATTGTGCATGTATGGTTGTTGTTTTTTGGAGAAATAAGGGATAGGATGGATAGGCAAGATGAAAGAACTGCAAACCTGCAAAGAGTTAGACCAAAACCTAGAAGGCATAATAGGCAATAGGATACTTCTATGGATGAATTTGAATCTAAGAATGATGAGGTTAGTAGTGCTAGTAAGGAAGATTTTGACTTTGAATATGAAGTAGGAAGAAATAGGCATAGAAGAGATAGGATGTATGGGAGAGGACATGGCAAAAATATTCCTAGGGAATGAAATAAAGTGGATAGGAACCTAGGGGGCATCAAAATGAAAATACCACTTTTCCAAGGTAGGAGTGATCCTGAAGTATATTTAGAGTGGGAGAAGAAGATAGAAATGATTTTTGAGTGCCACAATTATTCTGAGGCTAAAAAGGTGAGATTGACAGCAATAGAATTCACTAATTATGCCATTGTTTGGTGGGATAAATTGGGTATTAATAGGAGGAATAATGGTTAGATGCCCATAGCAACATGGAAGAAAATGAAAAATCTAATGAGGGGGAGATTTATTCCTAACCATTACTATAAGGAGATTTATCAAAAGTTGTAGACCATTACACAAGGCTCTAGGAATATGGAGGAATATTATAAAGAGATGGAGTTAGCTTTGATAAGAGCTAATGTGCAAGAAGACAGAGAGGCTACAATGGATCATTTTTTGAATGGGCTTCACAAAGAAATTGCTGACACAGTGTAATTGCAACATTATGTGGAGCTGGAGGACATAGTGCATATGGCAATTAAGGTGGAGAAGTAACTCAAGTGTAAAGGAGCTTCAAAATTCAATTTTGGATCAAGTTCTTCACAAAAACATATTTAGAAGAAAGGAGAAAGAGCTTTCCAAAAGGAGACAACTAAAAGCAAAGAAGAAGATACATCAAAGAGCCAAGGTAAATCTGATTCATAAACTTCTAGAAATAGAGATATAAAGTGTGTCAAATGTTTGGATGCAGGTCATATAGCATCTTAATGCCCCAACAAGAGAGTCATGATTCTGAAAAATAGTAAAGTTGTAACTGAAAGTGAGAGTGATCATGATTCCATGTCTTCACTTGAAGATGCTAGTGATGATGGGGTTGAATATGCTGTGGAAGGAGAATGCCCTGTGGTTAGAAGAGCTTTGAATTGCCAAGTGAAGGAAGATGAGATGAATAAGCAAAGGGAAAACATTTTACATACTAGTTTCCTCATTAATAATAAGGTTTGTAGTTTGATCATTGATGGTGGGAGTGTAATAAATGTTGCAAGCACTATATTGGTTGAAAAATTGAATTTCCCTGCCATTAGATACCCTAGACCATACAAGCTATAATGGTTGAATGAATGTGGGAAAATTAAAGTTGATAAGCAAGTTCTTGTTTCCTTTTCAATTGGAAAATACTTTGATGAAATATTGTATGATGTTGTTCCTATACATGCTGCACATATACTTTTAGGAAGACCATGGGAGTTTGATAGAAAAGTCAAGAGGGATGGGTTTACAAATTGATATTCTTTTGTAATGATCAACAGACATGTGACTCTTGTACCATTAAGTTGAAAGCAAGTATATGAGGATCAACTTAAGATGACAAGAGAGAAAAATGAGAGAGAGAAAAGAAAAGAGAGTGAAAAAGAGAGAAAATCTGAAAGTTCAAAAAAAGAAATCCAGAGAAAGGAAATGAGTGAAGAGAGAAAATAAAAGAAGAAAATGAATTTTTATATAAAAGAAAGTGAAGTGAGAAGTGCTTTTCTGGTTGAAACACACTTGCTTCTTCTTGTTTACAAAGAATCCTTTCTGAACACTAATGACATTAACTCTTCCTTTCCTACTGTTGTTGGTTCTTTGTTGCAGGAATTTGATTATGTATTCCCTGAAGAAACTCCACCAGGTTTACCACCTATTAGACGAATTGAACACTAAATTGATTTCATTCCTGGAGCAACAATTCCTAATAGGCCGGCATATAGAAGCAATCCTGAAGAAACAAAAGAGCTATAAAAGAAAGTAAGAGAACTCATGGCAAAGGGATATGTTAGAGAGAGTTTGAGCCCTTGTGCAGTTCCAGTGCTTTTAGTTTTAAAGAAAGATAGAACTTGGAGGATGTGCACTGATTGTAGAGCCATCAACAATATCACTGTAAGGTATCACCATCCCATTCCTAGATTAGATTATATGCTTGATGAATAGCATGGTTCTATTGTATTTTCTAAGTTTGATATGAAATCTAGGTACCATCAAATTAGAATTAGAGAAAGGGATGAGTAGAAAACTACTTTCAAGACCAAACATGGATTGTATGAATGGTTAGTTATGCCATTTAGATTAACTAATGCACCTAGTACTTTCATGAGATTAATGAACCATGTTTTGCGTGCTTTCATTGGAAAATTTGTTGTGGTTTATTTTGATGATATTTTGATTTATAGCAAGAATTTGGATGAGCATTTGAATCATTCGGTTGTGTGCTTGATATTTTGAGGAAGGAAAAACTGTTTGCAAATCTGAAAAAGGTGTGATTTTTGCATGGACAAAATAGTTTTTCTTGGTTTTGTGGTGAGTGCTAAAGGAATAGAAGTTGATGAGGGAAAGATAAGAGCTATAAAAGAATGGCCAACACCTAGAAGCATAACTGAAGTGAGAAGTTTTCATGGTTTGGCTAGTTTTTATAGGTAATTTGTGAAGGATTTTAGTACACTTGTTGTGCCACTCACTGAGGTCATTAAAAAATCTATTGGTTTTAAATGGGATAAACCACAAGATGATGCATTCATTGGCCTTAAGGAAAAATTGTGTTTTGCACCTGTGTTAGTATTGCCTGACTTCAACAAAACTTTTGAGATTGAATGTGATACGTCTGGAGTTGTGATAAGAGTCATTTTAAGGTAGGAAGGAAAGCCAATTGCCTATTCTAGTGAAAAGTTAAATGGAGCAACCTTGAAGCCTCCAACTTGTGACAAAGAGCTATATGCACTTAAAAGAGCATTGGAGAATTAATAGCACCACTTTTGGCCCAAACAATTTGTGATATACACTAATTATCAATCCTTGAAGTATATTAAAGGTCAAGGTAAGATGAACAAGAGACATGCAAGGTGGCTGGAATTTATTGAGACATTTCCATATGTTATCAAATACAAGAAAGGTAACGAGAATATGGTTACTGATGCATTATCTAGAAGGTATACTCTTCTTTCAACTCTTAATAATAAGTTTCTTGGCTTTGAATATATCAGGGAAATGTATGCTAATGATGCTGACTTTGCTGAATTATTCCTTGCTTGTGAAAAGAAAGAATTTGATAAATTTTACAGAGTTGATGGGTACTTGTTTAAAGAAAATAGGTTGTGTGTGCCTCAATGTCTATTACGTGAATTGCTTGTTAGAGAAGCATATGGGGGTGGTTTAATAGGTCACTTTGGTGTGAAAAAAACTTTGGATGTTTTGTATGAGCATTTCTTTTTGCCTAAAATGAAACATGATGTGGAAACAATTTGTACTAAATGCATAACATGTAAAAAGGCTAAATCTAGAGTCTTGCAACATGGTTTGTATACTCCTTTACCTATACCTAGTGAACCTTAGATTGACATATCAATGGATTTTGCTTTGGGATTGCCTAGGTCAAAAAGAGGAATGGATTTCATATTTGTGGTTGTTGATAGAGTTTCTAAAATAACACATTTCATTGCATGCCATAAAACTGATGATGCCACATACATTGCTGATCTGTTCTTTAAAGAAATTGTGAGGCTTCATGGCATCCCTAAAAGTATTGTTTCTGATAGGGATACCAAATTCTTGAGTCATTTTTGGAGAGTTTTGTGGGGAAAGCTTGGTACTAAATTGTTATTTTCTACTGCTTGTCATCCACAAACTGATGGACAAACTGAAGTTGTTAACAGAACCTTGTCTCAATTACTCAGAATTGTGATTCAAAAGAACTTGAAAAATTAGGAAGATTGCTTGCCATTCATTAAATTTGCATATAACAGAAGTATGCATTCATCTACTAATTATTCTCCTTTTGAAATAGTATATGGTTTTAATCCACTAACTCCTTTGGATTTATTACTTTTGCCTATGGATGAGAGAGTAAGTCTTGATGGGAAAAAGAAAGCTCAAATAGTGCAGTAACTTCATCAGCGTGTGAAATAGCAAATTGAAAAGAAAAATGAACATTATGCATCCAAGGCCAACAAAAGAAGGCATGTTCTTTTTGAATCTGGATATTGGGTGTGGGTGCATATGAGAAAAGAAAGATTTCTAGCTCAAAGAAAATCAAAATTAGCTCCAAGAGGAGATGTTCTAATTCAAGTGCTTGAAAGAATAAATGATAATGCTTACAAGATTGATTTGCCTTGTGAGTATTCTGTTAGTGCTACTTTTAATGTAGCTGATTTATCTCCTTTTGATGTAGGTGAAGATTCGAGGACGAATCCTTTTGAGGAGATAGGGAATGATGCTATCTAGCAAGTTGAGCCTTCAAATTCAAGTGATCCTTTAAAAATTCCAAGTGGATCAATCATAAGAGCAAGAGCCAAACAAATTAAGGAAGCATTAAATGGGCTAGTGCAAGATACTTGGACAAAGCAAGTAGCAATTAGATCAAAGCTGGACAAAAATGCTGAAAACGTCTCTAACTTCATATAGGCTGCAAATGGAGATATTGATCAAGTTTTGGGCTTGCAGACTTGAAACTGAAGACCTTGGACTTAGTACTACACATAGGAGGACTCATTTGGGCCTAAATAAGAACATTTTTAGCCTTAATTGCTAACTATATTTGTTACAAAAATGCTTGGAATCACAATCTCTCTATACACCAAGATAGCTAGTTTCCTTGACATCGTCAGCCACCGTCCTTGTTGTTTTTGATATTAAGAATTTAAAAATAAAAATTCCCTTTAGTTATTAAAAATACAAAATTAAAGATACAACCATATTGTTTGCACACTACATAGAGGTCCTGACATGGGAATTTTTGGGAGACTTTTGTAATAATCCAATAGAGATAGCCATAGTGAATTTATAATTGTTTTAATTTAATAGTAACTATGATTTATTGGAGACCTCTAGACTTGCTATTTAAACGTATAGAAGGATACTTATAAAAGAATGTAGGGAAAGATTTGCTTTTTAAATGTATAGAAGGATACTTATAAAAAAAATGCAGCTAAGGGGCATGGATGTTACTTGGGCCAATTTTTAAATCCTTAATTGTGTCATATAACTTAATTTAAAATTTTTTAAGTTAAGAGACTCTAATTATAATGTGATTAATTCAATTGTATTTTAATAGGATTTTCCCTTATCTTTTTCAATCTAAAACACAAATTTAATTAGATAGTGCTGGCTTTTTCCTTACCATGGAAGGGACATTGTGGTTTATTATAAATTATTCGTTGATCATATTTCTTCAATTTTAATTTGTTAGGCAATGAAGAATAGAAATAGTCACTTTTTAAAAAAAAAATTTAATGTCCGTAAAGCAAAAGAGATGCTTAAAGTCGATATACTGACACTTTAGACGCTCCCAATTTGAAATGGGGAAGTCTAAAGTCTGAACTTAGACGTCCCCATTTTAAAATGGGGAAGTCTAAAGTCCAGACTTTAGACTTCCCCATTTCAAATTGGGGATGCGTAAAGTATCATTCCAATGCTTTAGGCATCTCCATTCCAAAATGGGGATGCCTCAAGTATGGACTTTAAGCGTCCCCTTTTTTACAGACGTTATTGTCATGTATTTTCTACGTCACTCACATAGACAATTTAAGAGAATAATTATAGCAAAGAGATAGCATTCGTGAGATCCAATCGCTGGATTAAAGTCCTAAACTATTCTGTGTAACCCCCTCAGTAATTATATCCGAAATACGCGATTAAAATGAAATAGAGACCAATAATAATCAAATAACATTTACTAACTCATCACATGATGGGGTTTTCACAAATACTTTTTGAAATCATTTATAAACATGGTCTCATATTCACATTTCGAATATAATTACTACGCGAAGATAAATCACATTCATATAAATATCAGAGTACACAACTTAATCATCCCGACAATCCCGGGTACATACCTTCGCTAAAGATACACAGGGTACAATTGCCCATTACAATTCTTCAAATGGGGATTACACAATCTCATCTCGAAGGAGTCCTAGCTGCTCCCTCCACGAGCCACTTGCCCTGTCTAAATTGTTGGTAGGGGAGAGTGAGATACGAGAGAATCTCAATAGGAAACATATATCATAATGCATGCATGATAGATGCTATGTGTATGACATGTTAGCTTTAGATGCATGCCCCATAATGATATTTCTGCATGCTCAATATTTCATGTAACAAAACTATGGCCACAGTAAAACAGAAACAGAGCTTCATTTATTCAAATATGCTCTACACAATCAAGTAAAGCAATCACATACATCACTACAAAAGCAAAGATATCAAATACATGCAAGTAAGGTAAGACCCCTACCTCCAGTCTTTTCTCCTCGATTTGCGTGCCAGCAACTCGGGGCTTCACATTCGATCCTACAATGTCAAATGTACCATTTAGACACTTCCATAGTGTTTCTGGGGGTTATATGAGGCTATATTGAAAATTTACTAAAATACCCCCAGGGACCCAGCCCGGCCCCGCCGTACCCTGTCCGGCTGTACTTTTCTTGAAACTTTGACATGGGCTATTCTTACATATTTTCGCCCAAGGAATCCATTTTCCGACTCGGAATTATCAATTGTTGGTAGGGGAGAGTGAGATTCGAGAGAATCTCAGTAGGAAACATATATCATAATGCATGCATGATAGATGCTATGTGTATGACATGTTAGCTTTAGATGCATGCCCCATAATGATATTTCTGCATGCTCAATATTTCATGTAACAAAACTATGGCCACAGTAAAACAGAAACAGAGCTTCATTTATTCAAATATGCTCTACACAATCAAGTAAAGCAATCACATACATCACTACACAAGCAAAGATATCAAATACATGCAAGTAAGGTAAGACCCCTACCTCCAGTCTTTTCTCCTCGATTTGCGTGCCAGCAACTCAGGGCTTCACATTCGATCCTACAATGTCAAATGTACCATTTAGACACTTCCATAGTGTTTCTGGGGGTTATATGAGGCTATATTGAAAATTTACTAAAATACCCCCGGGGACCCGGCCGGCCCCGCCGTACCCGGTCCGGCTGTACTTTTCTTGAAACTTTGACATGGGCTATTCTTACATATTTTCGCCCAAGGAATCCATTTTCCTACTCGGAATTATCAAATTCAATGTCAATTTACAAATTTACCCTTGGCAGCCCCACTTTAAGGGTTTCAAGGGTGTTTTCGTAGTTATGCTTTTTCGGCCTTTTCCGAAAAAGTGACCAACTGTAACCCCACCTAATTTTCACTCCTGAACTCAATGGAATCATCAAATCATTGAAAATCCATCTCTAACCCCTCCAAACTAGCCGTGGCCGAAATTCTCAATTCCCCGGGAAAAATTGGGGTTTTTCGGTTTCGGCTCCGTAAATGCAGTCCTTTCTACTCCTAACCACTTTATTGACTATTCTATTAGGTTACAACTACCATTTAGTAAAACTTTTGGCAGCATAACACTACTAACATAACATTTCCAAATTTTACAAACAAAGACAATCCGGCGAAATTTCACCGATTAAATTGTCCGCAGCAGCCAGAATAGTTAATATACGAAGTTTAGGAAGTTACCTCTTCTTCTTTCTGGCTTTTCCTTCTTGTGGCTGAAAACCCTAACTTAAAAACACCAAGATTTGTGCTTCAAATACCTTACATAATATAGAAGAGAAGCTTAGGAGAAGGATTATACGCGTTAGGTACGAATTCACCGAAGAAATCGACCTACCTCGTGAGTTTTCTTCCTCTTCTCTGTCTAAAACTCCCTCCCTCTCTTTCTTCATGGTGCTGCACTGTTTTTGGCTGATGGAGAAAGATGATGATGACTTTATAACATTTATCTTATGTCATCTTTAATTATGATGATGTCATAATTCCAAAATTGGCATTTTCGGATTTTCTGGCAGATTTTCTGCCCAATCTTTGAAAAATCATAACTAATTATAGAAAAATCAAAATGAGGTGATCCCAAAGCCAAATGAAATATATTTGAGTCCTCTTTACTAGAAAAATATTTTCCATTACTAGAAATCACCACACAATTCCAGAATTGCACAAATTTCATAACTGCTCCAAAACAGAGTCCATTTTCGACCTCAAATTTTGGACAGTCATATCTCCCAGTTCCCAAAACGAAATGGCACAAATTATATGTCCATTTTGAAGCTTGGGATTTGAACTTTAAGACTGGAAAGTTTCAGAATTTTTAAACACCATTTGGTCATTCAAAATGTTCACACAAACGGACTGCCTAGAATAGAGTTTCACTAGACAGAATTTCAGATTTTGCATCTTTGCTTCCAATGGTTCTATTTTCATACCAAACATCATTCCCACATAAATTTTCACTAGGAATCCATTAGAAACATCAAATCAATCAAATTCACATCTCATTAACATGTTCTCACAACAATCTCAACATGTCAACACAATTCACATTCGAGTATCAAATCACATCATATTCTCCAAAAGGGTTATTTATCACTAACCACATCCACTTTTGGAGTCATTAACCCTTAATCACAATTTGGGATCTTGCTAAACCGGGGCTTAGCAATCCACTAATCTCATGCTTATTCTCTAGCCTCGAGTCTCAAAATTCGGGGTATTACATTCTGTCTATAATTTTCTGGTTTATTTAGATGAGATGAAGAAACCGTCCCTAGAATAATGACTCTGTCATCATAGCTAAATAGGATATAGAGCAAATTCATATTCTAATCCAAGAAAGCAACAAATCAGATGCAATGTGATAGAAAATTCCAAAGATATAATCAAATGATTAATACCATGAGTTTATCAATCTAATCACTATCAAAAAGATATTCAAGAGTAACCAAACCTACATAAAATGAAGGAATACAACGTCTATCATAGTCACAATTGAATTTGTCTATATTTCAAAATCGTAATTATAAAATTCCTCTTATCAACATCCAAAGCTAAATATACAAACGCATACACTAGCTAAGAACATAGAAGAAGGGAAAATTGCAATCGAGCCCCAAAAGACTTTCTATGATTTGCACTTTAGTCCCTTTTTTTGCCTGCTTGCAAACTTTCTGAACTTTGTAGTTTAGTCATTTTTCCTATTTTCAACTCTTTAACTCCAATTTCTCCCAAGCTTTATATAAAACAATTCATACCAATATACTATCATTTGTTCCACAATTCAAGCACTTTGTAAAAATTATAAAATGTATCAATTAAGCTCTTTTAATCATTAATTTCACATAATCAATATTAATCTCAATTTATCATCATAAATGCATTCCAGGAATGATATTATCAATAAAATATCTTAAAAAGCTATAGAAATACATTGTAAAATTAGGACTTATCAATTCCCCCACACTTAGCCTTTTACACTCCTGGGCAAAATCAAGTATTCATGCTTCTTAATTACTCTAGCAAAGTTATCCATATGAATTCATTCATATTCTTGGGTATGTATTTCCCTTTACTGTCTCAAGTTTAACCCCCATGCAAACAATTCTACCACCCAGTTTAAACCTAGTTCTATATATGATTCAACCTTTGCAAAGAGAATTCAAGAGACTCTTGGTTGAAGTGTTTAGCTCTCTTCTCACTATACGGTATTTCGTTTCACTCCTTTCTTCTAGTTTGTACTCTACCATAAGCTTGCAAAGCTCTACAATATCCACCATACAATCACAAGATTCTATGTATCAAGAGGACTTTATCAAGGTTGTAATGTTGGTGAGGCTAAGTTGGGATGTATGGAATGTAAATTTATACAATTTAAACTAGTATGCATGATATGATCAAGGCAATTTTATTACAATTCATCACATATTCATACTGCCTTCTTCTTACTGGTTCCTCATCATTTTTTTCTTGTTTCCTTTTTCTATTCTTCTTGTATTTGACTCTTCCATTTCTTTTGAGAGCATTTCTTTCTTTTCCTTTTTCATCAATTTTTTTCACATCAGGCCAGCCATGATATATTCATATAAAAGAAAATGGAATGCTTAATTAATTTTTCACACTTATTTAAATCTGTACAGGGTGAGATGAAATGGAATTGATGGGCTCAAATAGGTTACCAAGGGATAAAGTATGTAAGTGGTTTGTGTTTGGGTCATAGTAATGTGAAATGAATGCCTCAATCATATGCATAACTCTCATGTGAAAATTGCCCTCAACTAAGAGCTAGGACAAGTTCTAGAGAGCATGCACACAAAATTTAATGAATCAAACAAGCTCAAATATCCCTCCATGTAGGCTAATTCGCTTAACTTCACTTACAATGACTAAGCCATATATATTACTAAGCTCAATACTGTCCGTTTCCCAAACTCACATGGTTTGTATCTCTTGAGACAAATATGTTCAACACATTCCCTCAAAAACTCACTTACTTATATGTCTATCATTACTAGAAGTTTCAAAAGAATGCATCACAACTTTTCAATTGTCCAGAATTGCAAAATACCTCATGCAAAACAATTAATAAACCATAGATTCAGCACAACCTCCCCCACACTTAAATGATGCAGTGTTCTCAATGCAACTAAATAAGACAAGGAGATCAAAAAACAAAGCAAATCAAAGTGCAATAAACAGATATAGCATAACAAAGGCAGAGTGAAACCACTTGTGTGCATGTGTCCAACCAGGAAGTAAATCATTAAACATATCCAAATCCATCTTCCCTCTAACTAAACTACCAAAATAGTAGAGTTTAACATTTATTTCTAACTTTTCTACTAGTTTGGTCCCTCCCTCACACTTATTTCAAGCAACTAGTGTCATAAAGATATGAAGCAATTCAAAACAGCAAATGTAAGTGAGGGAAAGATACAACTTTATGATGAAATCTCTTTAAGCTCTTGTAGCACAAACTCTCATCACGTATGAGAAATAGAATTTCATCCAGAACTAGTTTAGCTTGTTGATAGCTATCTTTAGTGGCGGTTCAGGATCAATTGGAAATCATTCCAATATATATGGTGCATCATTGTTTAGTGGAGAATCATCCCATGAAAATTCCTGCCAGGCATAACTACAAGCTGCAGCAATGCTTTGAACAAAAATCATGCATTTAATATAATCATACTATGTGCATCTAAATATGAAGTCAAATCAAAAGAGAGCACTTCATGAGTTAAAGTGTGACCAAGCTTAGCAAGAAGAGGATTAGCAAGAACTAAGTGAGAGTCAAATATATCAGAATTCATTATAGTTTGTTCAAGAAAATGCATGGCAACAACATCATTCTTACAAGGACCCAAGTCTAGAGGTAAATCACAAGAAAGTATCTCATGAATAGATGTATGATTATGTTAAAAACTCCAAATTCTATTACAGCCATGTTCAGTTCTAAAATCATTATTACAGTGAAAAGAATCCTACTCTATATCACACAACTCTACTATGTCAGGTGCAAGGTCACAAGAAAGAGATGGATAAAGAGATTCATGTATATGAGATTTTTCATGATGCTCAAACATGACATACTCAAATTCAGGTTCAAACAATTCATGATTAGTTGTACATATTAAACTCTTGATGTTAAATGAATCTAAAATGAGCAAATCATCAGCAACTAGCACACTAGAATCATCATGCTTACTTAGCTTTATATCTGGACTTAAATCATAAGAGAGAATTTTGTCTAAGGATCCATGCTTAGATCTATTACAAATATGATCAGCACACAACGAACAATCAGCATTAATGAAATTCATGCAATGACATGTCATAGTAAGGGGTACAACTTTCAGGATAAAGAAAGGAGAATCAGAAATAAAAGAATTGCCCTGTTGGAATTCAATAATTCCCATTGTCTTTCGAGAAGTGCAAGAAACATATCTGCACTTTTCAATGGTAAGGGTACAACAAATTCAGAATGGACTTTGGATAGCTCTAAATTCTTTGCTTCATATGGCACTTTACCTCAGTCATGGTGATGAAGATAGAACTAATCAAGGATGTTTTCAAACTCTACACTTTAGAGTTCTAATAGTGATGCAGAATTGGCTCTTTTATCCAAGAAATGAAATCCAATGATTATGTGTAGAACAGATTTGAAAGAGTAGTCTAGCAGCAGTGATATTCCAATAGCAATTCTTGATTGAGAATGAATAGAAGCAAATGGTAAGTTTCTAAGAATTGACAAAGGGAAGAACATACTTACATTGCTTTCCAAGTGTGTACGAGGGGTTATGAATTGTTCAACAAACATTTGCAGCAGCGATTCTTCAAGCACATCCTCTTTTATTTGTAATACAGAAGCTAAATTAAGGTCCTTGGGTGGATGTACCAACTCATGGAGTTGTGGATTAAATGGACACCATCTTCAAGAACTATGATGGACTTCTCTACTATGCAATTTTCCAAGGAATTCTCAGGGCCAGTAGTACATTGTTGAGCTCCAGTAGGCAAATCTAGCTGTTGAGGCATAAATTCCTCTTGATCCAGCATAAGATTGGCAACTTCTATACTATCAGCACAATCTTTTGCCCCAAAATTTCCAATTTCATCTCTTTCATAACATGGAAAGTTATGAGCTTCAATTCTGTCCCTTTCAGGTTATGTATCAACTCTAATTTCTATAAATGAATTGCTATTGAATTCTTGAGTGTCATCTTCCACTTGTTTCTCAAATACCTCTTGAGTGGCTTGCACTAATACAAAAAGGGCCTTTTAGACCTGCACATTTAGACGTGTTTTAGTGGATAAGGTCTAAAAGGTATAGGCGGTGGTAGTTTCACAATTATACAAAACTTATGAGACTGGTTCACCTAAAATAAGGTCTAAAAGTATGTTATTTAGACCGGTTATAATAAGAACCGATCTAAAAAGAAATAAAATAACAAAAAAATATAAGCAATACATTTTATAGACGGTTGTAACATAATATGTTCTGAATTAAAAAAAATAAAATATTCATTATTGTTTAGACCGGTTGTAATATAATATTTTCAAAAATCATTTTTAGATTGGGTCTTATATTATTTTATGATTTATTTTAAGCCAAACGTTTTAGGATCATTTCTTCATATCAGAGTGTTTACTAATAAGTTCTCTACTGAAACCCAATCTACTATGTTTAATTAACGGCCCTAGGTGGACGGCTGTCCACTACTGGTACGAATGTCATTGCGCACTCGCTTATATACAGGCGGTTACATACGTGTTAGTACGAGACTAACCACACTTAAATACAAATTACATACAATCTCCAAAATAGATAACTAACATAAAATTAAATTCTAAGTCATTTGCTTCATTCGCCCGTGTTTACCTTCTTGCCTGAGGAACTACTTGCCCGAGCTGAAATTTGTTTTGGAAATATAGGGTGAGATTCAATGAATCTCAGTAGTAACAGATATCACTCATATAAAATGCACATATATCATACCATGTCAACCAAAGTTACAATACAATCAACATATTCAACATTCAGAGATAAATTCACAATATGCAGAAAGTATAAAGTTACCAATTCAAGGACAACCATCCCTTGCCATAGCACTAGGAAATTCTACTGGGCCTTAGCCCTTCTCATCTGAATCTTTTAAATTCACAATGGTACAAAAATGCATATAACATATCACATAGTATGTGAGGGATAAGTTACTACCTGAAAATTTTTCCAAATCTTGATCTTGGTTGAAGTGCTTTGAACGTCCTGGGCAAGTGTCAAGTCCTATAAATTATAATTTTCGGGCAATGAGTTATTGCTTAGTCCAACTCTTCATAAATTATTCTCTTATGTTGGTTACCATTAGGGTCACTACATTAGGCCCAATATGATCCTAATGAGCTCAAGCTACTCCAAATGCTTAACTTAACTCTTAAATGTCCAATTTTATTACAAAAACACTTTGCTTTGAATTTTCGCACAATTACCAAAAGCTAGCAGATTTTTCACTAAACTTTGAAAAATCATAACTAATTCTAGAAAAATCGAATTGGGGTGATCCAAAATTCTATATAACCCTTATTAAGTCTATTTTAAGGGAAAAATACTTTCAGTAGTCGACTGACTGCGCACACTTCCCAGTTTTTCTTTTCCTCCCTGCTGCCAGCAAATCTGACCAGTTTTAACGGTCTACTTTAAACATTCATAACTCCTAGTATACTTATCGAAATGCTTCATAATACCTATCAAATTAAAGGTCTGTAAGTGTGCTTTAATTCTGGAAAATCTCATAATCAATAGATGAATTTTGGACAATGAAAATTTCACCACAAAAAACAGTCAGACAAAAAACCACATTGGCAACTTTGTTGCACAACCAGACTGAATTTCCAATTTTTGAATCTTTAAACCAGTTTGTCAAAAATTATAACCAGAGCCTATTCCCACACAATTTTTCGAGTAGAATCCAATGGAAAGCTCAAAAATACCAAAATCAAATTATTTATACCAGATTTAGCCCCCAACCAAATCTGCCTCCCAAAACAACAAAAATTCCACTTTGTGATTTTAACAACCAACAAGTCTAATACTTCTCCAAACATCATATATCACCTTATATATGATTAAAACATCTTCCTTCTTCAAAAACACCCCTTGAATAAAATACATGGGTGGTTCAAGAGCTAAGAAAAACTCAATGAAATCACAAAGTATTCGGTTTAAAAGAAAGCCTATACTTACCTCTTTGCATTTCTAAGAGTGGTTCGGTATTCCGGTGGCACTCCGGTAGACTAATTGGCACAAAACATCTCAGATGAAAAATCTAAGACCATAGAATTGAAGCTTATAGTGAGTATAGGAAGTTTCCTGAAGGACTTACAGGACAATAACGATGATTCAGGGTTGAAATCAGCTCCGGTAGTCAAGAAAACTCACTATTAACTCCTCCTTCTCTCTTCTTGTGTTCTTAAGCTTAAGAAATCTGATTCCTCTTTCTGTTTCCATGCTTGCACGAAATTTTGCCGTTTAATTAGGCATGGATGGTTGTGATTTAATCACATAAAATGTTCTCATCTCATCTTGCCACAATGCCACGTGTCACAAGTTTAAGGCTTAAGAGTGCCACGTGTCATGCAACCATTGGTTTTCCACTTTTCTCTTTCTTCGGTGGGTCATAAATGGTCAGAGGAAGGGGAGGCCTGACAATTTCCCTGGACTCCTAGGTTCAGTGCTTGACTCAAAAAGTAAGCAACCTGTCCAAAAACCGGTGAATTCCCCGGGCTCAGACGCTAGATGGTGTACTCTGGAGATGACAACACGGAAGGCTTAAAGTGGGAGTAATATGTGTAATGATGAGGGACACATGTCACCCCCTCATTTGGCCAACGCAAAAACATGTTTTTACTTTGTAATAATTTTGGGACACTTGTCATTTCCTTATTTGGCCAACACAAAATATGTGTCATCATGAGTCATAATGAGCTATCATTACATACTTTACTGAAGTTCTTTTTAATAAAGTTGCTCTATGGTGCATTACCCGGAATTCCTCGTGGGACCATGGCACGCATATCGAGGCACGTCACAAAATGCCCGAATTCCTCTGAACCCTACAACCACCGACGAATTTTGCTCCGACTTCTTACACTTGTATTTTTACATTCTTGACTTCTCGATTTCCATGAATGACATAATAGACATCTGGGAATTCCGAAAGTAACTCTACCTTTAATTTGTAAATACCAATATTTATTTTATTCCACTATTTCCATATTTACAGGTTTTTAGTGTTGCAAAATTTGATATATTACAAGAGGGACAAGCTCACTCGAGCACAATCCCTAGCACTTGGATAAGAGGCCTTCACTTGCGAGTGTCAGAGCACACTCTTGAACATCAACCAACGAGTGACAACCCGAGAGCAACCCTAACCAAAAACTCACACCATCACTCGAGTGATCCCATGCTCACTCGAGTGATCACCAACATCACTCGCGGTGAAGGAAGTGCACTCGAGCCCCCCTCATAAGACCCCAGGCAAAACACAAAGAGAAAAGGGAAAATACACGGCAGCACTTGAATGAGTTCCTCCCTCACTCGAGTAAGGCTATCAGATTGCGAGATCACATCAACTAATAGAATTTCCCAGATTGGTCAAAATCACACCCAATGGTTTCCAAACTCCCCATAAAGCCTAAACTCACTTAAAATGATATAGGGAACCCATTGGTAACCTCTAAAACACCCAAATACCATTTTAACCACAATCTATGCCCTTAGGTCTCTATGACACACAATACCCAATTCCATCAATACACTTCCCAACCTTAAAACCATATCCAATACTCAAAGAACTTCACAATAAACTAATTCCAACATCATCCACTATAATCTTTATACATCTAAAAATGGACATAAACCAGGGCAAATTTCTAGATTTACCAAACTTAACCCAAAACTCACAACATATCTAGATTTACCAGGACATCAAATGCTTACCTCTTCACTTTGCCAAATCCAGAATCTTGATTCTCAAACTTTCAATTTCGTCCAACACCCAAATCACCACCATTCAAGATTCTGAAATCACCACAATGAAGCTCTCAATGAGGTGCACAACATTAGAGAAGAGGTTTAGGGCATTAGAGATCAACTAACACATCAAAATCTCACCTTCCTTCTTCCTTTTTTTTTTCTTGGTCGTCGGAAAGAATGGAGAAAGAGAGAGATGATGAGAGATGGAGTAGTTGATGATGATTGCTTTCCTTTGCCTATACTCCCCCTCAACCGCATAGGAGAGAGAAGAGAGAGAGAGAGAAAATTGGACTTTTGTCCGTTTGTGCCACATCTAATGGTCTACACAATGCCACATGTCACCATCTTACTCACTCCCTCTATGTGCTCACACAAGCTTAATTCACATGATTCTGACCCATATGCAACAAATCTCCACCCTTGATCTTTAATCACCAAATACACTTATATCAAATTTACATCACTTTTCTACAAAAGTGTTTAATTACACTAATTACAATCAATATCAGAGTCATTAGCCCTTAATTCCAAATTGGGTCATTACAATTGTCATTGGGAAACATACAATGAGGGAGTGTTTAATTAGCACTCAAATGCTATATTACAGTAATTCCCCCTATAACACCTATGTTTTGAAAGCATATAGATGGCATAAGTGTAGTAATATCTTTAAAAAGGAGACCAGTAATCTTTTGTAAACAGCAGAAGTCCCAATTTCAAGCAGAGTGTGGAGCTGTACTTGAATGGGTTTTCAAAAATCTTTTCAAAAATCATTTTGAGATTGGCTCTCATTATTTTATGATTTATTTTAAGCCATCTGTTTTAGGTTTATTTCTTCATATCAGAGTGTTTACTAATAAGTTATCTGCTGAAACCCAAGCTACTATGTTTAATTAATGGCCTTAGGTGGACTGCTGTCCACTACTGGTATGAATGTCGTCACGCGTTCGCTTATATACAGGCGCTTACATACATGTCAGTACGAGACTGACCACACTTAAATACAAATTACGTACAATCTGCAAAATAGATAACTAACAGAGAACTAAATTCTAAGTCATTTGCTTCATTTGCCCGTGTTTACCATCTTGCCTGAGGAACTACTTGCCCGAGCTGAAAATTTGTTTTGGAAAAATGGGGTGAGATTCAATGAATCTTAGTAGTAACAGATATCACTCATATAAAATGCACATATATCATGCCATGTGAACCAAAGTTACAGTACAATCAACATATTCAACATTCAGAGATAAATTCACAATATGCAGAAAGCATAAAGTTACCAATTCAAGGACAACCGTCCCTTGCCACAGCGCTGGGAATTTCTACTGGGCCTTAGCCCTTCTCATTTGAATGTTTTAAATTCACAAAGGTACAAACATACATATAATATATCACATAGTATGTGAGGGATAAGTTACTACCTGAAAATTTTTCCAAATCTTGATCTTGATTGCTGTGCTTTGAATGTCCTGGGCAAGTGTCAAATCCTATAAATTATAATTTACGGGAAATGAGTTTTTCTTAGTCCAACTCTTCATAAATTATTCTCTTATGTTGGTTACCATTAGAGTCACTACATTAGGCCCAATATGATCCTAATGAGCACAAGCTACTCCAAATGCTTAACTTAACTCTTAAATGTCCAATTTTATTACAAAAGCACTTGGCTTTGAATTTTCGCACAATTACCAAAATCTGGCAGATTTTTCACTGAACTTTGAAAGATCATAACTAATTCTAGAAAAATCGAATTGAGGTGATCCAAAATTCTATATAACCGTTATTAAGTCTATTTTAAGGGAAAAATACTTTCAGTAGCCGAAAGACTGCACACACTTCCCAGTTTTTCTTTTTCTTCCTGCTGCCAGAAAATCTGACCAGTTTTAATGGTCTACTTCAAACATTCATAACTCCTAGTATACTTATCAAAATCCTTCATAATACCTATCAAATTAAAGGTCCATAAGTGCACTTTAATTCTGGAAAATCTCATAATCAACAGATGAAGTTTGGACAGTGAAAATTTCACCACAACAAAACTGCCAGACAAAAACGCACACTGGCAACTTTGTTGCACAAGTAGACTTAATTTCCAATTTTTGATTCTTTAAACCAGTCTGTCAAAAATTATAACCAGAGCCTATTCCCACACAATTTTTCATGTAGAATCCAATGGAAAGCTCAAAAATACCAAAATCAAATTATTTCTACCAGATTTAGCCCCCAACCGAAATCTGCCTCCCAAAACAACAAAAATTCCACTTTGTGATTTTAACTACCAACAAGTCTAATACTTCTCCAAACATCATATATCACCTTATATATATGATTAAAACATCTTCCTTCTTCAAAAACACCCCTTTAATGAAATACATGGGTGGTTGAAGAACTAAGAAAAACTCAATGAAATCACAAAGTATTCAGTTCAAAAGAAAGCCTACTCTTACCTCTTCGCGTTTCTACAAGTGGTTCGGTATTCTGGCGGCACTCTGGTAGACTAATTGGCACAAAACACCTCAGATGAGAAATATAAGACCATGGAATTGAAACTTATAGTGAGTAGAGGAAGTTTCCTGAAGGACTTACCAGACAATAACGGTGATTCAGGGTTCAAATCGGCTCCGGTAGTCAAGAAAACTCACTATTCACTCCTCCTTCTCTCTTCTTGTGTTCTTAAGCTTAAGAAATCTGATTTCTCTTTCTCTTTCTATGCTTGCACGAAATTTTTCCATTTAATTAGGCATGGATGGTTGTGATTTAATCACATAAAATGATTTCATCTCATCTTGCCACGTGTCACAAGTTAAATGCTTAAGAGTGCCACGTGTCATGCAACCATTGGTCTTCCACTTTTCTCTTTCTTCGGTGGGTCATAAATGGTCAGGGGAAGGGAAGGCCTAACAATTTCCCTGGACTCCTGGGTTCAGTGTTCGACTCGTAAAGTAATAGACCCGGCCGGAGACCGGTGAATTCCCCAGACTCAGATGCTAGATGGCGTACTCCGGAGATGACAACACGAAAGGCTTAAAGTGGGTGTAATGATGTGTAATGATGAGGGACACATGTCACCCCCTCATTTGGCCAACACAAAAACATGTTTTTATTTTGTAATAATTTCGGGACACCTGTCATTTCCTTATTTGGCCAACAAGAAAGATGTGTCATCATGAGTCATAATGAGTTGTCATTACATACTTTACTGAAGTTCTTTTTAATAAAGTTGCTCCATCGGTGCATTACCCAGAATTCCACCTGGGACCCATATGGGACCATGGCATGCATATCGAGGCACATCACGAAATGCCCGAATTCCTCCGATCTCGCAACTGACGCCCCTGAATCCTATAGCCACTGACAAATTTTGCTCCTACTTCTTACACTTGTATTTTTACAATATTGCCTTCTCGATTTCTGTGAATGACACAATGGATATCTGGGAATTCCGAAAGTAACTCTTCCTTTAATTGTAAATACCAATATTTATTTTATTCTACTATTTCCATATTCACACGTTTTTAGTATTGCAAAATTTGGTATATTACACCCCCCCTCTCTCTCCTTCTTGACAACCAAGTCCCTTCCTTTTCATTTCTTCTTTTCTGTCAAAGTTATAAGACCACTTGTTCATTAAAGTGTTCCAATCGCTTATAATTATAACATTTTTATTGAACAAACAAATTAAAGGTACAACACTGGAGCTATGTGATGTGACTATAAGAGATTTTGAATAATACGAGAGACCTAAAATGCTAACCATTGTGTAGCTGGAATCCCTTGTTTGTGTTTACACCAAGTGCTTTAGATTTAGTTCGTGTAATTTTATAAATGTGAGACCAGCTGACATGATAAATTATAGTTATTCATAAGATAAATATTAAAAAAATAGTGTAAAGGTGAAAAACTACCCATAAAATTTTATTTAATGTGCTTCATATGCCATGAGCTTTTCTCAGGTGAACAAGTACCTATGAAGGTCATTAAGCTAACTAACGTTGACCATTTAGAAAATATGTAGTCAATAAAATGATGCAAAAATACACATGAAGTTTGCAAATGGTGCAAAAGGTGGATTCACAAGTGCCCAGATCAAACTTGTGGGATTGTAGAGGTTTTCAAGTACCTAGTTAAACTTGAGCGAGATAGTGGATTGAAATCTCAGGAGGAGTTTGGGGACTGGACGTAGGTCATCATGGAATAGACTGAACCAAGATAAATCATAGTTTGCATATTCTTTTTAAGCTCTTATATTTTCAACATATACGATTTGAATAACTAACTATGGATTTATGATTCATTACTTTTATATTTGTTGATTTCACTAAGATGCGAAAAGATTTTCAAAATTTTTAAGTTTATATCTCACACCCAAATCAACCCCCTTGGTATCAGCCAATTCTAAGAGTTTGAACCTTTTCTATTATGGTTAATTCTTTATGAAACTTTAGCTAGATTGTTAATATAAATTAATTAGGCTAAAAATCTCATTTATGAGAAAAGGTCTTTTCATATGATATCATTTGGGAAGAAACCCGAATTTTTGAATGGCTAGGCATGCAAATTCCCAAACTCCCTAAAGAACCTGATATGGTTGATGAGGAAATCTATAAGGTTCTAATGGATACCAATGACTATCTTGGGATAAAGAAACTAAAGCTGTTTGGCAAATAAACGAAAAAGAACTGAAGCTAGCTATTCTTCCAAATAAATAAAGTCCTACATTACATCTATAGTAGGACTATGGTAAACAAAAGAAGTAGTTATTATACCTTTAGTTATGAGGATAAACAACTCCTAGCTTGTACCATCAAGAAAAAGCCTATAAATTTGAGAAATCTAATTATGGGAGAAATTCTTGCTACTACTCTGAATAAAAAAATCGACTTCTGTAACCTTCTTTGGTGTCTTTAATACTTAAAGCTCATAAAATTTGGTATTTGGAAGATGGGGAAGCACCTAGTTGGAGAAAGTTTTGGAGTTAGTCAACTACATAGGATTTATATTGAGATTGATGGAGCTCAGATCGCTGTAAAGCAACCTCAGAAGAAAAGAAAGGAGCCTATGACCTAAAAAGGTTGAGATGAGGCCTAATCAGCCATAGGAGATCATTCCGCTCCATCATCATTCATTGGTACAGATTTGTCTCACACCATAACTGAAGTAATCACCAAGACTTTGCTTGAACATTTTGTCAAGTTTGATGAAAAAGTATTTAAAAGGATTGGAGAGTTAGAAGCTCATATATCATAAATCAAGCGTGATCTAAGAGACTTGAAAGATTCTACCAATGACTATGCTTTAGAGTCCAAGACTTGCACTATCTTTTTACCTTCCCTCCAATAAGTGGTCCCCCTGCCGCCCTTATCTTTTTAACTTTCCATCCTCTTTCCATTAAACTTTCCCTCTTTCTCTTTTCACACTCCGTAGACATCGTTCGCCCCCTGCCTCCATTTCCTCTCAACTAAACACACACACACGAGCATGCACGCACGCACAAAATAGGTCTTCATCGAATCTACATCTTTGTTTTTTGCTCCCTTTTGCTCCTACTGCTGTCCCCACTCGTGCCCCAAGTACTCCCTTTTCTTCCTACTCTATTCCTCTTTTGGTCCCCACTACTTAAATTTCCTCCTCCTCCGCGTCATAAACGGGCAACAACGTAGTCCCCCACTCCACTGCACTGGTCAATTAATCTATAAGTCCATTATATTGAAGCTCATCTTGCTTCTTTTTTTTAAGGTTATTCAATTCCTTTTGCTAATTTGCATTTTCTAAAGCTTTTGTACTCTACTGTGCTGTTGTTTGAGAGATAGATGGTATGATATGCTTAGACACAGTAATTGGTTTTTTACCACACTTGTTGATTCTACTTTTTTTAGGATCACTCATGTGTTGATTATTCTATGATGTGCTTTTTTTTTGAAGTTGAATTCCGTTGTCTCACCAACCCCTTCACTTTTAGAAATATATCATAAGTTATCATGTGGTGTCTTGTTTTCTTTGATAAAAGCTCATCTTTATAGCTTCACTTGTGGGGTTAGTTTTTAGCTTTAGACCGTATGATTAATTATGACTTAGCATTGTGTACTAGAGAATATATATATTCTTGCTTGTTGGTATATATAAAAAAAAACACAAGTATTGTGAAATATCTAATTTGCTTTCCACAATATGATAATTCACACATACAACAAACTAATTTTTGTGTTCCATTTTATAGAGTTAACAAAATAATTTTTTGTATCATCTTATTAAATTATAATATTCAAGAGAAATTTAAGTAAATATTTAATTACGTGTGTGTGTGTGTGTCTAGTTCCCTCTTTATATATATATATATATATATATATATATATATATATATATATATATATATATATATATATATATATATATATATATATATATATATGTATGTATGTATGTATGTATGTATGTATTTATATATACATCATATTTATGACTACCTAAGAATAATTGGCAATATAGTCAAAAATATTTTTTTTTATTCTCAACATTGAACTGAAAATAATTTAATTAATGTTGGGATTATGCTTTCCTTTTTGCTTTATTTTATTTTCTTTCTTTTTTTTCTAGAATCATATTTTTTGATTTAAGCTAATCATATTTTATTTTATTATATATTGATGTTTTGTACATATTATTATTATTAAAAAAACAAGTTACAACCACTAATTTTTTATTGATTTTTTTTTTATGTTTAATTTGTGTTTGTAGTTTCAGTCATCAGTCTATTGAAGCTTCTATTTACGGTATGTTTTTTTTTATTTTGAGCTTATAAATGTGATTTAATTAGCATTTAATGATAGTTTAATTTGATAAATTTATTTTATATTTAATTTATTGTGAAAGCTGATCAATTAATCTCATTTTTATATGGTAAAAAAATGAATGAGAAAAAATTAAATATTAATTTGTATTGGTTGTATGTGAAGATATGTAGTTAGTTATCATTTGTAGGTGTTCTAATGAT
Source organism: Inga laurina (assembly GCA_963855925.1). Classification (NCBI taxonomy): domain Eukaryota; kingdom Viridiplantae; phylum Streptophyta; class Magnoliopsida; order Fabales; family Fabaceae; genus Inga; species Inga laurina. Next base: position 64,306,620 of record OY979704.1, on the reverse strand, counting down.
TGTTATGGATTAGTTGCATAAGTAAAATAATTATTTATATATTCTTAACACTTGTATTTTATTTGTTGACTTGTAATGTTTTCTAATTTACCTATGATATGCTGTGGCAAATATGGTTTCTTTCGTTATGAGTTGTGAAAAATTATTATAATGCCGTGGGAATAATTAATAGATTATTTATCAATTAAAACATAGGGTTTAAGACTTAGAAAGCTTCAATTTTGAAGATTTCATGTTGCGAATTTTATTTTAAAGTTGGTGAGAGAATATAAAAGTAATTAGTAAATGCAATAGTCATACAACTAACCATGTACTTTTTTTTAAAATAGATTGAAGGTATAGATAGATTGTAAATGGATGTCATCTAATCGGTGTTTAAGGGAATATATAGATGGGGTGAAAGATTTTATTACATTTGCAATCGAATATACAAAAGATCCTAACAAAATCTTGTGTCCTTGCTTATCTTGTTGTTTTGGAAAGTATATTAGCCCACTTGATTTGCTAGATCATTTAGTGTGTTACGGTATTGATCAAACATATATACGATGGACAAGGCATGGTGAGACGAACGATGCATGTAGTGATTGGGTGCATACCACGAGTGGTGCTTCAGATGAATTTGATCAAAACATGTTTGATGAAGATGATGGTCTTGAAGAAATGTTCAATATGGTTGAAGGGGTGCTTCATAATTGCCCTAACGAATTTGAGAAGTTAAAAGGTGATGCAGAGAAACCATTATATGCCCATAGTACTAAATACACAAGATTGCTAGCAGTGTTGAAGTTGGACAAGTGCCCTAAATACAACACATCTCAATATTGGAAGAAGAAAGGAAAAAGTCCTTTAAAGGTCCTATGGTATTTTCCTATTATTCTGAGATTCAAGTGACTATACAGTAATACAGAGATTACTAAACAGTTGACATGGCATGCAAATGAAAGGATTAAAGACACGAAGCTTAGGCACCTTGCAGATGCTCCTCAATGGAAAAAAAAATTGATCATGAGTACCTTTACTTTACGAATGAAGTAAGAAACCTTCACCTTGCACTGTCAATTGATGGAATTAATCCGCACGATGTTCGAAGTAGTACACATAGCACATGGCTAGTAATATTGATGATTTATAACCTTCCTCCACACTTGATCATGAAACATAAGTTTATGATGTTGTCCATATTAATTTTTGGGCCAAGGCAACCTGGGAATGATATAGATATATACTTGTCTCCTTTAATTGATGGCTTGAAGCTGCTTTTGGAGGAAGGCGTCAGTGTGTATGACAGATACATGGAAGAAAGTTTCACTTTGAAAGCCATGTTGTTTGGCATAATTAATGATTTCCCTGCTTATGGTAATTTGTCGAGATATAGCGTCAAAGGATATGATGCATGCCCTATATGTAAAGATGACACTTATTTAGTGCGACTTCATCATTATAAGAAAAATGTTTACATAAGGCATTGAAGATTCTTACCATCACAACATCATTGGACGAAGTACAAAAAGCCTTTCAATGGTGACTCAAAAGAAGGTAGCCTATCGAAGATGTTGACCAGTGCCCAAGTGTATTTAAAGGTAAAAGACTAGGATAACAATTTTAGTAAGCCTTTTGTAAAACAAATTGAGACAAGTGGTTGGAAGAAAAAGTCCATTTTCTTTGAACTTCTATATTGGAAGTCTTTATATGTGAGACATTTTCTTGATGTGATGCACATAGAAAAGAATATCTGTGATAGTCTAATTGGCACGTTGCTCAATATTCAAGGAAAAAGCAAGAAAAGTGTCAATTTGATGTTGGATTTGGTGAACTTGGGAGTTAGAGAAGAGTTGGCACCGATTGAGTAAGGGCATCGTACTTATCTACCGCCAGCGGCATACACTATGTCGAGGATAGAGAAGAAATTGTTTTGTGAGTTTCTGTAAGGAATTAAAGTTCTCAAGGGCTACTCTTCATTCAAATATAAAGAACCTTGTATCAGTGAAAGAGTTGAAGTTAAAGAACCTCAAGTCTGATGATTGTCATGTGCTCATGCAGAATTTCCTACCAGTTGGTATACGATCCATTTTACCCAAAAATTTAAGAAACACTATTACTAAACTTTGCATGTTTTTCAAGTTGATCTGCAGTAAAGTAGTAGATTCAACTAACTTATAAGATTTGTAAAGGCTAATTGTGTAGACTCTGTGTGAACTTGAAATGTATTTTCCACCTTTTTTTGACATTATGATACATCTAACTGTACACTTGGTCAAAGAGATTCAATTATATGGTCCAGTGTACTTGAGATGGATGTACCTGAATGAGCAATTCATGAAAATATTAAAAGGGTATGTGAAAAATAGATATCACCCAGAGGGTTGTACTGCTGAAAGGTACATGGTTGAAGAAGCAAATGACTTCTGTGCTGATTTTCTATCAAATGTTAACCCTATAAAGTTTCCCAAATCTTGTCATGATGGGCAAAAATCAGGGAAAGGAACAAGTGGGAGGGATGTAATAACGATATTAGCAACTGAATGGGATCAAGCCCACTTGTATGTGCTACATAACACTGATGAGTTCGAACTATATGTTGAAGAACACAAGGAGGCTTTTCGATTGGTACATGGTGATAGGAATGAAAATTTGTTAATAAAAGAACACAATAAACAATATTCAGGCTGATTGAAAAATCACATTAATGATAAGATGGAGTAGAATCCTGATTTAGTTTCTGAAAAATTGAATGGGCTGTCGAAGGGACCGAGCTTAAATGTATTATCTTACAATGGTTATGTAATCAACGATTACACATTCTATACACAAGACCATGATACATAGAGCACGATGCAGAATAGTGGGGTAACACTTGTTGCTGATTCTTGGCATAGATCTAGTGCTAAAGACATACGCCCTATCTATGTATCAATATCATACTATGGTGTCATTGAACACATATGGAAGTTAGATTACTCTATGTTCAAGGTCCCTATCTTCAAATGTAAGTAGGTTAACAACAACTGTGGATTGCGGATAGATGACTTAGGCTTTGTTTAAGTTGACCTTTTCTAAGGTTTGGTATGAAGATTATCCTTTTATTTTAATAGCACAAGCAGAACAAGTGTTTTTCATTTCAAAACCTGCTAAGAATAATTGGTCTATTGTACTCCCATCCAACAAGAATCGTCAAGAACAAGTTGATTTTGAAAGTAATGAATATTTGAACATCAATGATGATGATCCTTCATTTGAGAATTTGTGGTCAGTAGACATTGGTATAGATGCAGATGAAGATAAAGATGAAGATGGAGATGGAGATGGAGATGGACCCTTATACGTGAAACATGATCATAAAGAGGGAACTTGGGTTAAGAGAAACACAATTCTCAATCCAACATGAATTATGAAAAATAAAATTTTAAATCAATCAAGAAAAAGGAAAAGATAATGAGTGCCTTGACTTGTTTACTTGTACGTACATTTTTATAAATTTCAAAATAATTTGCTTTCATTGACATGGTTGACATTGTGCACTGATGTTTTGTCTTGGTTTATTTCACTTCCAAGAGTATAGACTCACCACATGATGAAACTGATGATGTTCCCAAGAACATTAGTAGACAAAAATTTGAGGAAAACGTAAGATGTGGCAGGACAGTTATGGTGAGATTGATCAAATTGAGAAGTAAGGGAATCAAGTTACAACTAGAGTGGAATGAAAAGGGAAACCCATTCAGCGAGAACAATACCTTATTAAATAACTTGATTAGGACTACAGTTCAGGACAGAGTCCCCATTATAGTTCAAGACTGGAAACTAGTGAAGAAAAATTATGAGGATGAAGTACAGGTAACACATTAATTATATTATTGTTTGATTTGCTTTGTTTCACTTAATTTCAATGTAACAAATTATATGTTTTTTTATTGTTATAGGGTATTTTTATTATTGATGATGATCGGAAGAACTTCGTGCTACGAAAAGCCAGAAAACTTATAAGAAGTTTCATACTGATCTTGTCAAATACTTTTTGAGGGATGATAATGAGATTATCATTACTACACCGCCGACATTGTACAAAGGAATCATCACTCAAGAAATGTGGGATGAGTTTATCAAAACACATCAACTCAGGAAATCCTGGTAATATAATATGTTTGACTTTTCCTATTACTTGTAATGTACATATTTGTAATTAACATTTATATATTGATATGAATCATTTTGATCTAAATAGGAGTTGAGCGAGAAAAATCACGCTAATGCGACCAACATGCCATACCGGTATACACAAGGACCTGTTTCATACACATAGTTTGAAGCGAACTAATGATTATTTCATATGTAGATAAATTGTATGAATATCATTTAACTTCAACTAACTTTACTGTGCTGATAGAAGAATCAAGTTCAGATATTATACAAGTTCCACGACATGATCTGTGTGGGTAGCCGGTTGTACAAATAAGAAAGGTGAAATTTGTAGTGAGGAAGCAAGAAGAGTAACTGAATATTATGTAAGTGTTGGATTATGAGTACAATAAATAATTAGCTTTACTTAAATGAACTTGATTTATAATAACTAATATTGTTGTAATTCTTTTTGTGATAGCGACAAATGATACAGGAGGATCCTGCGTTGGCGAGCTATTTTGGTTGGGATAATTTGTTGAGCAAAGCGCTAGGAGTACCCGAGTATGATGGTCATTTGGGGTACTGGTTTTGCAATCACCCAATCAGCATACTTCGGAGGTTAAAAGCGCCCTAATAAAAGTGATGTTTCCCAACTACATGAGGAGATGACTAGTTTCAAGCATCAAATTCAAGAACTTCAAGAACAAATGCGCTACAAGGAACAACGACAAGAACAATTCTTAGAACAAATGCATTTGATGCAAGAACAAAATGCTCTGTTAACAACGTAAATACAACAGTTGGTACAACGTAGGCCAACACAAAATGTTCCCTTCTATGATAGCCCAAGTGTCAAAGATAGTTGCATTTCCATGCCTAAAGTCCCTTTTCCTTTGATAATTAATTTTTTCTCTACTTAACTTTATGTTACATTATAATTTAGCGAACTTTAACATATTAACTCTATTTTCCATAGGGCAAATTTCAATGCAAGTTATATGTCGATCAAGCTTCCAAGCATGTAGTTGCAGTGGGTGCTGCCTAAAACACTGATAAGGACATACTGCACAATTCACCATTGCCCGACAACACACTCCAGTGAGCATTGATGTCTGCACAAATGAAGACATGCTCTTACCCATCCCGTCTCAGGATGAGCAAATAATGGTGAAAGATGTTGTAGGTGGCATGTTGCTTGGCCAGTAGGTCTTATCGGGCCATATGAAAAGGTCGTTCATTTACAATTCCCTAAACTTTTCCTTCGTACTTCCATCTAAAATTGTGATTTAATTTTTTGATTTTTGCAGGGTGGACAGTCTAGAGATAAACAAATCCAACCTTATGGTAAGATTTCAAAGTGTTCGACAACACAACCCAAGTCAAAAGCATCGACTAGCCAACAGAGCAAAAGAAGACCTACCTTATATCATGATCAATTAGTATCGATAACACCATAATTGATCAGTATAAGAGGACTAGAAATACATTTTGAAAGACATATCTACAGTGTTAGTGGTCTAGTTAATCATGTTAATGGTGATGCCGTGCACGACATATGTACTCATAATTGGGTTAGTGCTTCGGCTATCAACACCTAGATAAGGTACTTGACCATCATCGTTTATCACTGTGATTAATATTTCTTGTTCCATTTCTTTTGTTTTTCATGACATTGTTCGCTTTATACCAGGCATTTATACCATGACATCTTCCTGGATACAAGGTTGTCCAAGTTTTTTAAAAAAATAAATCCCTTGTTTTAAAAGTCTTTATTTTTTTAAAAAAAATAAAAGGCCAGCTATGGCGCTTTCTTAAGTAAGCTTCGCAGCTAGCCTTTTTTTTTTTTTGAAAAAAATAAGGGCAAAAGTGAGTGACAGGTGTAGTAAATCACCATACAAGGTTATTTCAATTTTTTTTAATGCCTTAGAAATTCCATCACAAATTAATTTCAATATTTAACTTTAATATTTTTTTAGTTTTATTGAAAATTTAATTTACTCTAAATTTATAAATCTGAATTTTCATTAATGAAATAATAATTCGTTATGTTTTATAAATAATAAACATAAAATTTTTTGATAAAAACAATGTGATTTGGACTTTATAGAGAAAACATTTTGACAAAAAAAGAAAAAGAAAAAGCTAATTAATTTAATTTTCAAAAAATAAATCTTGAATATCAATATAAAATGCTTCAAATAAATTTTCTTTTCGTAGAATTAAACTAAATGTTCTATTCATTCAACAACATATACGTTAGAATGTCGACATTTCCTATGTCTATATGTACATCAAATTTGTTTTTCCCATGATATGCGAAATTCAAAATTCACATTTTAAAAAAAATAAATGAGAAAATTTAAAAATATATGAGGGAATAATATTTGTGCAGTAGGCTACAATTTCAATTTATATACAATATAAAAACTATATATAATTATTTTTCCTTTATAATATTTGACATTTATAGTAGGACCTCGACCATTGTCGTCATTCGTCACACATCTTACCTCGACCATTTTACAAAAAGTCCATAACTTATCATTTGGGAAAAAAATTTAAATACCTATTTTTTTAATGCCTTGAAAGGCGCTTTATATTAATGCGCCTTCCAAGGCTTTCAAATTTTTTTGAAGACCTTGTATGGCGCTTTATATGTGGAACGCCATACAAGGTCATTTCAATTTTTTATTTTTTAAATTGGGAAGCTATAGCACTTTGACACAAAGCGTCATTGCTTCTCTTATCTTATATAGTGATTCTATATAAATCGCCATACAAGGTGCTACCTAATGATTTTCTTTGTATCTTAAATTTTACCTAATTAATTACTGATAAGTAAAATATTTACATATTTATTTTTCCTTATATGATGATTTTATAAACAATATTTGAGCTCAATATAACAAATTTGGATGTAATTAATTAATAAATAATATTTTTGGAACAAATAGTATTTAAAAAATAAAAATAAAAAAAGTATGAAAGTTACTATAGCAACAACATCACTGTAGCCGATGGCACTGTAGCGGACGGAAGTTACTATTGTAGCGGATGGAAGTACTGTAACGACGGAATCACTGTAGAGCCGCTAGATACTGTAGCTGTTGCCGACAGTCACTGTAGCAGCTGCCAGATCACTGTAGTAGTACTGTAGCACACGTTTTTCCCCTATAAATAGAGATCAAAGCCAAGCTCAAAAGGGGAGGGGAGGAAAAGAAGCAGACGTTTCCTTCTCTGACAGGGAGAGGTCCTTCTCTGACCGGGAGAGATCTTTCTCTAACATTTATGAGTTCATTGTATTAATTTTTAGATTTAATTTCATGCATTGCATGCCTTCATCTTAGAAAGCTTAGGATTGTATTACATTTTGCATGCCTCCATCTTGGAAGGCTTAGGATTGTATTACATTTTGCATGCCGCCTACATGAAAGGTTTTACCTCCTAAATGGACGGCTAGATTTTTTCATTTTTCATGCATCTTTTGGTTGTATATTTATGTTGGAGAATTTGATATTCAATTTTATGCAGTATTTTTGAGGATTTCATTCAAGCATTATGCAATGTTAACTTATTTTTATTTTGTTTTTAATTTTATCATAAGCTAAATTTCCATTTTCCTAGGGTGATGATGTAGCTTACTAATGACGGATTGAATCTTAACTTATTAAATCTAGTTTGAATTTCTCCTTCATGATTGAGTTTTAATTGTTATTCTTAATGCTTTTCATTGATCGGCCATCTTTTGAATGATTTCAATATGCATGTTAAGACCGGAAGAAGATATATGTGTGTAGACCCTATAATTAAAATCATGACTTGTATATGAAATAGGAATATATTCATATGAGTTGTAGAGTGTTACTGAGTTCCATAAATCTTAATGCATAATTAATTGCTTAAATTCATATAGGAATATATTGGATTAGCAATTGATTATAGAATTGTTTGACCTTGGCAGAGGCTATTAATTAAATTAGAGAAACTTGACTATCAATCATGTGGAATAAATTGGGCTAGAAAGATAAGTGATTCAATCCGGAATTTGTTAAGTGAAATCTAATCCCTAGGACTTTTTCTCATATTTGCTTTCTTATCATCTGCATTCATATTTAATTGTTTTTCTTTTATTTTGTACTCTCAATCACCAACTAATCGATCGACTAAATAGAATTAAAATTACCTATTTTTGTACTTAGTGCTCAATCCTCGTGGGAACAATAGTCTACTTACTTCTATATTACTTGATTATGACAGTGTACACTTGCATTATTTAATTGATCATCTATACTCGTATCAAGTTTTTGGCGCCGTTACTAGGGATTGTTGTCATTAATATCAATACCAAGTAATTTCAATACTAATTTAGTCTTCATGTAAAAATTTCAAAAAAAAATTAATAAATTCTAAAAATGGATTATTCACAATATTCATTTGGTTTAATCAGTGATAACTTGTCATATCTTGGTTCTTTTTCTGGAATGCATGTGAATGGAATGAGACAAAAAAATATAAATGCTGGTTGGATTGAAAACTCTTCTCTTTATAATTGTTTTTCTTATACTTATTATGGAGAGTGTCATTCTTATTAGCATTGTCCATATAGCAATACTAGTCATTATGTCAGAGATGATTTCAATATGGACCAAAATTGTTTGATCATTCCTATTATCCTGGTGGAATTTTAGAGCAACAAGAGTTTTTGGATCCATATGTCAGGTATTGTCCTAATCCTCCTTTCTACTCTTATCCATATATTGAAGAACACACTCTTGAGTATAAGGAAAAGTTTGATTTAGAAAGATCATGTGAGAAGTTTGCTGAGTTAACAGAGAGATCTATTAGAGAGCAAAAGGAAATTGTCACTAGTGTGGAGTTAAGTGTCCAAAATATTGGAATATATGTGAGTCAAATTATTTCATCACTTGAAACTATGGGGCAAGATAACTCTTTGAGCATGATGACCACTTCTTGTGTATATGATAATTATTTTGAAGAAATTGAGGATGTGGAATTGAATGAAACCTTAGCTCTTGAGGAATGTGATAAGGAACTTGAAATCACTTTTGGAGAGATTAGTGGGTGTAGTCTAGATGAGGTTCCAATTGTGGAACCTGATTCCTGTCATTTTGATGTTGTAATTAATGTGGTTGTTTCAAAAGATGTTGTTTATGTCTCTCCTATTGAAGTATTGACTATTACTGATGAGAGCCAAATGGATTTTGTGGGATGCTCTAAAATTTTGGAAACTCCTAAATCTGTTTGCAAATACATGCATGGTGTGCTTTATTTGAATTCAGTAAATAATTGTACTCTAAAATTCAATAATTACTTTGAATGATCATTTTTTGTGAATGAACCATTGTTTCTTGAAAAGAAATAAAGACAAGGTAATCCTGGTGTTTGATACTTTTGATTAGTAGTTTGTTTGAGAAGTCTGGCTGAGGACTATAAATTTAGCGCTACTTGGGAGGCAACCCAAGGTTTGGTTTGATGTCTGTTGTGATTTTGCAGGACTTCTGGTAGCTCCTGATGATGTATTATACTTTGATAGTTAAAAAGAAATAAAAAAATAAAAAATAAAAAATTGTTGCTTTGGTCTTTGTCTAGCTAAAAACGTTAAAAAAGGGCGGCTATTTGGGAGGCAACCCAAAACTTCTTTCCTACTCACTAATTTCTTTCTTACTCCCTCATTTTTCTTTCCTACTCACTGAAACACACTGCACTACATTGAACATTTTAGTTTTCATCATTTTTATTTTAAGTTACCATGGAGGAATCTCTTGCAAAGCTTAAGAACAGGTTCCCCACTCTTCCCAAAGATATGCTCAGGAAGATCTATAACAATTGACTTGAAAGGATGATGATATTCAATCGTTTGGGCCTTCATGTGGATGTACGGTGGATCATTGAAGCTAAAGTACGTTTAGCAGGTGAGATTCATAATTCATTTGTTAAACCTTTGCCAAGAATGGGAAGAAGTTCTTACTCCATAAAGAGAAGAGCTAAAAGGATGAACATCTGCCATAATTATTGATAAGTAACAATTAAAGAAGTAAAATGATAGTCAATCTACAATCGTAAAAGAGCATTATTGCAGTGAGTTAATAACCTATTACGATATCAAATTAAATTCATAAAAAACCCATTTATATTTTAGCAAGAATGTTCTTGCAGCCTTAGCTTGTGTTGTAATGTGAATACAAATGGATTTTAGAGTTTTAAGGAATGAGTTTAATTTACTCCAGGGCTCTAAGTTTTCTAGATAATTTTCTTCTATTATTTTTCTTGTTTCCTTTCTCTAATGTCCATACTATACTTTCTGAAATTTTCTGTGGCGTTGATTGATGACTACTCATCATGTAAAACACACTTCAAAATTTAACTAATACGAAAATTTTAAAAAGAAAGAATAGCTTAGATGCACAATACCTGTTGAATGTTTGCATCCCTTTTGCGTTCTCAACTTCATCAACTCTTGTCTTCAAGTCCTCTTTCATGCTTTGGAGATCTTCCCATTTATCTTTCAGTGACTGCAAATTCTCTTCCAAATTAAGAATATAATCAGCTTCTTTCTTGGCACAACCACACAGACACTTGGTAATGTCCTATACAAAGAAACAAAGAGGAAGAAGGAGGGAGGAGGGAGGAGCACTACAAAAAAAAAGACTTTTGGCGGCAACAAAAGTCACCGCTAAAAGTCTAAAAGTTGCCGCTAAATGTCTTTCAGCGGCAACAAAAAGTCGCTGCCTATGCGACTACCGCGAATAGTATTCGCGGCGACAATTTTTGTCGCTGCTGAAAGTATACTTTTAGCGGCGACTTTTGTCGCCGCTGAAAGTATACTTTGAGCGGCGACTTTTGTCGTCGCTGAAGGTGATTTTAAGCGGCGACTTTTGTGTCGCCGCTGAAAGTATAGTTTCAGCGGCGACTTTGGTCGCCGCTGAAGGTGACTTTCAGCGGCGACAAAAGTCGCCGCTGAAAGTATTAATTTTTTTTAAAAAAATTGAAAAATTATTTTTTAAAAAAGAAATTGAATTTTTTTTAAAAAAATTAATTTACAATTGTCACGTGTCTCCTCCCCGTGCTACCACGTGTCTCCTCCCGGTGCTGCCACGTGTCTCCTCCGCATACTGCCACGTGTTGCCTCCGCGTGCTGCCACGTGTCGCCTCCTCATAATTCCTCCAAGTGACTCTCCTCCAGTTCGAACCCACGACCTCAGGGGGCTGATGCCTTCGCGCGCGAGTCTCTGCCAGTTGCGAAAATGAACCTATGTCACATTATTACATATTATTATATATATAATATTATCATATATATAAACATACATACATATAATTAATTATTAATTAAATATAATATCATTAAAAATAATGAAAAATTAAATAAAAACAAAAAAAATATTTATATATTTAAATTAAAAAATATTTTAATTAAAATTACTTAATAAATAATAATTTAATATCATAAATATTATTTTTAATATAGAATTATAAATATAATATTAATAAGAAATAATATAATTTTAATAATTAAAGTTAAATAGAATTATTTAATAATTAAAAAAAAATTTTGAATTTTTTTTTTAAATTTCAAATAAGACTTTTAGCGGCGACACTAAAGTCGCTGCTGAAAGTGAGTTTCAGCGGCGACTTTTAATAATCGCCGCTGAAAGTGTTTTTGAATTTTTTTTTTAATTTCAAATAAGACTTTTAGCGGCGACACTAAAGTCTCCGCTGAAAGTGCTTTTCAGCGGCGACTTTTAATAGTCACCACTGAAAGTGTTTTCGAAATTTTTTTTTTAATTTCAAATAAGACTTTTAGCTGCGACACTAAAATCGCTACTGAAACACACTTTCGGCGGCGACAACACAATGTCGCCGCTGAAAGTGACACCTTCAGCAGCGACATTAAAAGTCGCCGCTAAAAGTCTCACTTTCAGCGGCGACATTGTGTTGTCGCCGCTGAAGGTGTAACTTTTAGCGGCGACATTGTGTTGTCGCCGCTGAAGGTGTAACTTTTAGCGGCGACACTTTTGTCGCCGCCAAAAGTCTCACTTTCAGCGGCGAATTTTAAAGTCGCCGCTAAAAGTCTAACTTTCAGCGGCGACATTAAAAGTCGCTGCCAAATGTCGCCGCTAAAAGTGGTTTTTTTTGTAGTGGAGGAAGGAGGAGTTGAAGTAAAGAAACAAAGAGAGCAAGAGTACCGACGGTGGGTGGGGGAGGTTGAAGAAGAGTAAAGTTATGATGAGAAGACATGTGAGGAGAGGGGTTATTGATGAGAAGACGCATGTCAGACAAGACAAGTGTCTGACATGCGCAGACTTTAGACCTCCCAAATGAATTTGGGACGCCTAAAGTCTGGGTTTAGGCATCCCAAAATTCTTTTAGGATGTCTAATCTCAACTCCATGCGCTAAAAAAAATTTACGAAATTAATATTTCGCGCCTTGAAGCACTTTAGACGTCCCAAATTCAAATTTGGGACGCCTAAAGGTTCCCCTGCATATATATAATTACAAAAATGTCCCCGCCTCCCTTTTTAACCACCCAATTTTCAATTTGGGACGTTCTTGGGGGTGGTTATATCTCAATTCTATAGTAGTGTTTGTTAGTCTTGTTATAAGCTTGTTTGGAAGAGGGTCATAACAATTTCACTCCTCTTTCTCAAGTTGCTGCTACACCATCTACACTTGTCTTACCGTCACCCTAACCCTAATCTTCCCTTTGGTTCAACGAGAGAAGCAAAGATGAATTTTGAGAAGTGTGGCTTAAGCCTTTGATGTGGAAAGAGCTAATCCTCTCGAATGATTGGCAATCTTGTCATGAGTCTATGTTCAAGAGTGTTTGTCTTGTTGTGAGAATTGTGTTTGATTGTGAGACCTGTATATTTCATTATTTGTCATCTGTTGTGTTGTAATATGAGGTTGTAATTGTTATTTTTTTGCCATTGAAGTTGTAATTGTTAACCTGGTTATATAGTAACAATATTATTAATCTCAACTAATCCCACTGTAATGTTTATTTTTTGCAATCCTTTGGCAGTACTATATCTTAGGAAAACAATTGTTGTCAACGTAATCTTCTTGTTGTATATCTTACTTTTATTCCTGCTTTGAGGGAAGTAAATATCTCTAGTCCTCACACTTTTCATCAAGGTTCACCATTATTATAAAAGGAGATTAGAATGTTGGAATCTATGCTTTTATGATTATGCAACTCCAGAGAAATTTATTTTATAAAGAAAAATTAATGCAAGTTCTTCTAAAGTTTAATGAAAATTCATAAATTTAATTTCTTGTTAGACGTTGAGCTTAAATCGAGTATATTGTTTCCTTGAATCATTTTCTCACTTTTGGTTTACATTTTTCACAACTGGTCATGATAAAATCGATTTCTTGCAGCCTATAATCGATTTCGTGAACTTACATGACATCTTAGCATTATGGTGTCAAAAAGAAACAAATCATGGAATAGTATTTATTACATTCTCTACACAATTAATGGAATTTTTGAAATCACTAACTACAAAGTAAACATAATATCATCAAGAAGCGTACAAATATAGCAAATGTAAAAGCCTAATATATACATAAATCCAAAAATACCAACACACCAGAAACCATAAAACGGTCAAATCTATCAGAAACCCTCGGATCTACAGAGAGACGATCGAATAACATAGCATCATTACCTACGCAAGTAGAAGCTCCTCCGATTTGGCCCTTTAACGGCACAAGATTCCACCGGAGAAGATGACGCTTGTTAAGCTGTTTCACCGGAATGATCCGCGATGACCACCTCGAATTTCTCTGTTGTGGGTTGGTTTGCTGATTCCATGGGGGAATCTTCAGGCGAAGGCTCCGCCTGAACTCCAACAGGTGAAAGACCCACTGCTCCCAAGCGGCTTCGAAGTCGCTTTGATGATTTGGAATCTTTCGCAGTATCAGACTCCGCGATTTTCCTCTCAATCCATTGTTGCAGCTCAACCTTGTGATTCCCTTGGGAGAGAAAATCAATTACATGACGATCACGAACCTCAGATCGAAAAGTGTTCACGGTGGAGATCAAGCTCTGTTCCGTCAAGGCGACGGGGGCAACATTTTCGGCACCGCATTTAGCAAGATAACAGGATCAACATCTGCGGTTAAAATCAGCCGGAGGCAGATCGGAGAAGAAACTAGCAGGAGACAAATCGTTCTTCACGGATTGAAGCTCTTCCTCCATTCGCGCACGTTCAGCACACAGTTTCTGTTCAAGTTCGCGTATGGTAGCTTCATAATTCCGGCGAATCTCCGAGAACCGATTATTAGGCAGGACCCGTTAGATCTCAAACATCTTAAGCCAACCAATCTCGAGGAGAGAAAGCGGCACGAGCCTTACGAGATAGCTTCTCGTAGGTGAGAATCTCCTGCCATGCTTGTTGACCTTGAGGAGTCTTGAGGAACTCAAGGAAGTCATAGAACTGGCGAGGCTGTGCGGTTTGGATTTCTGAGAAGAAACCATGGTTGACGCCTATGAGCAAGGCACGTTCGCGCTTGACGGTGGAGTCCAGTGGCCTGAAACGGCGGAGGCGCTTGGCGAAAATGGAGGTTGTGTAGCCGAATTCTAGCCTGGTTTGTGGATCAAGGCAGGTTTCAGGGAGGCCACACTTTATGAACAGAGGAACAACGTCATCTATCAAACGTTGATGCTTATCATCATCGCCACGTTGAGAAGGAGGCTGAGCCATATTGATTGACAGAAGCACAAACACAAAAAATGAACTGAATAATGAAAGGAAATGAAGTTAAATCAGTGTGTGTGTATATATTCTATGTATATGTATAATCGATTTGAATTCCTCTTGTGGTTCTCTTTGGCTGCCACTAATATATACTAGTATATTCCAACCCAAACGAGGCGGTTAGGAATTAGGATTTATGGAATGTCTAAAGTTGGCTGAAGTCAGAGATATCAACCGTTTGATTGTTGAGACAAAGGAGATAGCGCCACGTTGCTCACTGTGGTAATCATGTTCAAATGTTATATATACGCCTCAAAGTCTGTGTTGGCAGGGACTAGGATGAACTAGAAGATGCTTATCATAACTCGCCATCACAAGTGTGATATTAATTACATTTTTAAAATTTACTCCTATTTTTTCCTCCTTTGCGATTTTTCTAAAAATGTAATTCTTAATTTTAAATATGGATAATTTTAGAATTTTCTTAAAATTTTTCAGCTTTTGATGATTGGTTGGAGTTATATTATAATGTGGACTAGAAAGAGTATTCACAAATAAAGCGAGACAGGGGAAATAAAGTACAAGCAAGCACTCATTGGCCATCTGCAAGAAGAATTTGTTTAATGGGCTTTTCATCTGTTCTCATTTAAATGACACCTTGGAAAACAATATTTTTTCACTGTTTCAATCTTTTTTGTGTCCCTCTTGCTATAAAACTGATGTCACATTAATTCTAAGTTCCATGTTCCCTAGACCCTTGGATACCAAAAATGCTTGTATAGTTTCTCATTTAATATAATTGATCTTTTTATTAAAAAAACACACAAGCCGGGGATTGAATAATAATTAGTGGTAAAAATAGAATAATAATTGGTACATAATTGAAACAAAGGAATGCAACACAGAGCACACCGGTGGAAAAAGCACTTTTTAGATTAGGTACAAATGACATTGAAGACCAGTTCTGGATGCTGTCTTAATACAATCGGTCTAAAAAGTAGACTTTTTAGACCGGTTACTGAAAAATAAGTTTTAAACAATCAGTCTAAAAATAATGATATTTAAGACCTGTTGTTGAAATAACAGGTCTTAATGTCATACTTTTTAGATCAGTTGTTAATAAATCCAATCTAAAAAGTATGACTTTTAAACCGGTTGTTATGAACAACAGGTCTAAAAAGTTTTTTTTTTGCCATTTCTTTTAAAAATATATTCCTGTTACGCAACAAGTCATTTCCCCTATTAAAACATTTTACCTAGCAAGTCATTTCAGCGACTTCCAAATAAATTTTTCTCTTACACATTATAACTAACACCTTATATAGAAGCATTTTCATCAATTATTTTAAAACTCAATTTCAATTGATGTAATACTTACATCATTCTTCCCATACCCCACATTCCACAGAAGCATCAACAATAAATCATTCTTCCTACACCCCAACTCTTACATATACATTCCTATTTCATCAAGCATTTTAAAACACAATTTCAACTTGCGTAACTTACATCATTCTTCCTACATCCCACATTCCACAGAAGCAACAACAATAAATAATTGAAAATTAACACATTATCACACATAATCAAAAAATTAAGGTATGCTGCTACACATTTTTATTCCCTTGTTTTAATTTTACAATTTGACAAAAAAGAATCCAAACTTTAGCTAATAATAGAATCAAAAATTGATGATAGAGAAATCTACTGAGAAAGAACACAGCAGACAGTAATCTATCGATGATGATCACTAACTGGCTTCGGAGCATCTATACTAGGACACCTCAAATCCTTCATTTTCCTATGACGACAACAAAAAAGTAGTTTTATATATAAACTAACTATATACATAATTCAAATATCATTCATGATAATTACTTTAGCTAGCTAACCTTCAAAGTAGTTTTATAAAGGGATATCCTCCCATATCCCTTTCATAATGATCGTTTCTTGTGTCATGTTCATTATTTGCTTCATCTTCTTCATTCACCTCTAGAAGACCCCTAGAAAAAGAAGGAGTCTCAAGAAGATTATTCATTGAACGACTAGCCTCATTAATATCAACGATCCTTTTTACTTGGAGAGCTACAGACCATATGCTATTTGCCTAATCGGTAATATAGAATACTTGTTTTGCTTGATATGCCATAATAAAATGTTCATCTCCAAAACTTCTACTATTCAGATCAACTAATGTAAATCCTAGCTGATTGATGATCACACTATTGTTGACATCAACTCACTTGCATTTGAAAATGGAAAATTTAATTTTAACATAATGAACCACCCAAATCTCTTCAATAACCCCATAATAAGGTATGGCTGCCAATCTAGGGCTCATACCTTTCGAACTAGAGAAGTGCATAGATTCAGCCACTAACATAACACCACTGTTCTGCGCGGTGCTCCTATCATCTAGGGACTTCATGTAAAATGTGTAACCATTGATCACAAATGAAGTCCAACTTACGACATCAATCTCAGGACCACGTCCTAACCATTTAATTGTATCAGAAACACATTCTTCTCTGTCAACCTTTTGTTTGAACCAATGTGCAAAAGTTTTGTTATGCTCCACAATTAACCTTTGTACAGTCATTTGACTATTTTCTTTTCAACAATTTCTTTATGAGCATTAATGTAATCTTGAACTTCAACAACATTATTCAAGATGTACAAGCGGACTTGTTGCAATTCATCAAGATCCACACTCTTTACTAAAGCCCCGCGTCTACCCCCTTCTTCATCATGATGTTCAAGAAGTCCAATGTGTCTTACATTTGACAAGTAATCTTGACAAAACTCCATAGCTTCTTCAGAAACATATTTCTGAACAATAGATGCTTCAAGCTGGTTAAGGTTCTTCACATACCCGTTTAGGATTTTCATAGTTCTTTCAATTGGGTACATCCATTGTAAATAGATAGGGCCACACAACTTGATCTCCCTCACTAGATGAACAATTAGATGTACCATGATGACAAAAAAAGTAGGAAGAAAAAGCTTCTCAAGATGGCACAAGATCAGGTATCCTTCATTTTCTAGTTCATTCAATCTTTATGTCTCAATGACTTTACTACAAATAGCATTGAAGAAGAAACAAAGTCTAGTCAAAATATGTTGAAGATCATATTCGACAATGCCTTGAATAGCTACTAGGAGTAGTTGTTACATTAAGACATGACAATCATAAGACTTTAGTCTTACTAACTTCAAGTCTTTAATCGATACAAGCTTCTTAAAATTTGAAGAATACCTCGAGGGAACTTTGATGCCATGTAAACACTCACAAAAACTTCTTTTCTCAATCCTTAGACATGAGAAGCTGGAGGACAAAAGGTTCTCTTACCATATGGCCTTGGATGCAAGTCTTCTCGTATTCCCATTTCTTGCAAATCTAATCTTGCCCTCATGCCATCTTTAGAACTACCTTGTATGTTAAGTAGTGTCCCAACAATATTATCACATACGTTTTTCTCCACATACATGCAATCAATACAGTGTCTCATATCAAGATTAGGCCAATATGGAAGATCGAAGAAGACATACCTCTTTTTCCATTTATTTTTTTCATTACTACTCTTTGTGGTCTTACCAAATATGACATTGCTATTTTTCACCTTTTCATAAACTTGCTCTCCAATCAACGCCTCCGGAGCATCTTCAAACTCTTGTCCACCAAAAAAAACTTTCTTTAATCTACGATATGGGTGGCCCCGTCTGAGAAATCTCCAATGGCCAAGATAAACCATCTTTCTTCCATGTTGAAGTTCATGGTAGCATGTGCCTTTTTCACAAATTAGACATGCTTTATGGCCTTTAACACTATATCCTGATAAGTTTCCTATGCAGGGAAGTCATTTATAGTATAAAAGATCATGGCTAGTATTTTAAAAACCTCCCAAAAACATCAACACCTTCGTCTGACAACTCTTTCAAGTCTTCTATCAAGGGTTCTAGGTAAAATATCTATGTCATTTCTAAGTTGTTTTGGTCCCGAAATCAACATAGCCAACATGATATAGTTTGTTTCATGCATAACAAAGGAGATAAGTTGTAAATTACCAATAGAACAGGCCATGAACTACGTTTACTACTTAAGCTCCCAAAAGGATTTATGCTATCTGTGCTAAGCCCAAGATTAAGGTTCCTAAGTTCTTCACTGAAGCTAGGAAATAATTGATTGATTTTCTTCCATTGAGAAGAATCAGCCAAATGTCAAAGCATTCCATCGGATATCTTCTCATTATCATGCCATCTCAAAATTTTTGCATCATTTTCATTAGTAAACAAGCGCTTGAACCTTGGTATGATAGGAAGATACCACAACACTTTTGCAAGGGCGTTATTTGATTTGTACCTCAGGGTTTCACATATCAAACACTATTGTTTCTCTTCATGCTCTTTTCTGTACAATATGCAATCATTAGGGCATGCATGGATCTTTTTATACTTCATCCCTAGTGGACACTTTATTTTCTTACCATCATAGTATCGATAAGGCAACACATTTTCATCTGAAAGCATGTCCTTAAAAGTCTCAAGCGTTTTTGAAAAAATCTTGTCACTCCATCCATGTCATGCTTTCAAGCTTACCAATTTCAATACTACTCTCAACAATTGGAATTTTTAACACCCCGGGTACAGCGGCTTCTCAGCATTACTGCACATATTACCATATGCATGTGATTACTCAAAAGCCTCTTCTCCTATACCATGAATAATATCCTCTATCCGATCATCCATATCCGTGTCATTATGAACAAAGGCCACTCCCTCCTGTTGAGATGCACTTGGCATTTCTAGTTCTTCACCATGACATACCCATACTGTATAACTCTTACAAAATCCTTCACAAATGAAATGTGTATATATATTTGCAGCACTTAGTCGCTTCTCATTCAAACATACTACACAAAGGAAATAAAACATCCCACTATTATCATTGGCATTTCTTTTAGCAAAGTCTAAAAAACCCCCTCACCCCAACATCATATTCAATTCTTACCCATCTAGCTTTTATCTAACTACGATCCATATATTTCAACACCTTATAGCACCCTATCCAGTCACAAAACGATAGACAAAAAAATAACATGCAAAGAGTTTTAGAGATTTCAACGAAATTAAGAAGCATGCATACTAGGAGATGATAATGACACTTATAGCAATATACCAATAAATTATTGTATGATAAGAACCAAGCAACATTTCGTAATAAAAGGTATACAAATACAAATTTTAAAACTTGCATTGCAAAGCTATTTAGAGTTTTCATAACTTTATATTAATTCAAACCCACATAGCAAATATCATAATGTGATCATTAATGCCAATCCCAGACAAGAAAGTATAAATAAAATATCATAATGTGATCATTAAGCTAGTATATGAAGTTATCATCACTGAGTTCAATGGCGAGAGTAAGATAGAGAGCAACATTGTGCATATTCAAATAAAGCCATAATCATAAAATAGAACACCTCTATTTTTTACTTCAAACATATCAAAATTTGATTCCAGACATGGTTAAACCCACCCGAAACGATATCAAAAAGATCAAGTTCAAATTATTAACAGTAAGCAAAACAAACCTGGAAAGTTGCTTTATGAGTAGTTGTTCTTTGTGCTCCCGTTTGGAAGAAGAATGATCGGCAAGGCTTTCAAAAGAGGAGGAGTTAGAGCTGGAATGTTATCGATTGACAGCGAAATGAAGGTGAACAAGAACACTGTTAGTTAATATAGGCCTAGCCCCATACCGCCCTTGAAATTGTGAACAAGAACACTGTCAGTTAGATTTTGAGATATTAGGTTCAAAGAGAAAGGTTGCTTCCAGATTTAGAGAGAAAGTGGATAGCAGAGTTGTGAACAAGAACACCGTCAAAGAATTTTTAGGGAAAAGTGAGTTCAAAGAGAAAGCTAAGATTTGGGAGGAGGAAGAGAAGAGTAAAATTTTAATTAGGGCGTGTACTTTTAAGACCGGTTGTTAGAAACAACAGGTCATAAATATGCCTTTTAGACTGGTTTTAAAAATAACTGGTCTAAAAAGTTTCAACTTTTAGACCGGTTATTATAACCGGTCTAAAAAGTAAAAAAAAAAGTTTTAATTGCAAGCCTTTTATTTAGACCAGCTATATAAATAACTAGTCTAAAAAGTTTATGTATTTTTAATTATTTTTATCCTTTTAAAACCAGTTACTCATAAATAAGGTCTAAATAATATATTTAAGACCTTATATCCAGGGAACCGGTCTCAGAAGTTCTCTATAATTACAAAAATGCCACCAGTCATAAATTTTATATCCCTGTATAGCTTATCTAAATGAGCTGGACTAAAATACATATTTTGTTCTAGTGGCAAGGATAATGGTAAATTGTAGGGCATTAATCTGAATATAATAAACATTGGAAGAGGGGTAGAAATCGTTGCATGAAGTTGGTTTTCATAAAAACAATATCAAAAGGATCAAGTTCAAATTATTAACAGCAAGCAAAACAAACCTAGAAACTTGCTTTATGAGTAGTCGCTCTTTGTGGTCCCGTTTGGAAGAAGATTGATTGGCAAGGCTTTTAAGGGAGTAGGAGTCAGAGCTGGAATGTTATTGATTGACCAAATGAAGGTGAACAAGAACACCGTCAGTTAATACAAACCCAGCCCAACATCGCCCCTGAGATTGTGAACAAGAACACCATCGGTTAGATTGTGAGATATTAGGTTTAGAGAGAAAGATTGATTCCAGATTTAGAGAGAAAGAGGATGGCAGAGTTGTGAACAAGAACATCGTCGAAGAAATTTCAAGGAAAAGTGAGTTCAGAGAGCAAGTTAAGATTCGACAGGAGGAAGAGAAGAGTGAAATTTTAAATAGGCCGTGCACTTTTAAGACCGGTTGTTAAAAACAACCGACCATAAATATACCTTTTAGATCGGTTTTAAAAATAACCGGTCTAAAAAGTTTCAACTTTTAGACTGGTTATAATATATAACCAGTCTAAAACGTAAAAAAAATGTTTTAATTGTGGGCCTTTTTTTGGACCGATTATATAAATAACCGGTCTTAAAAGTATATGTATTTTTAATTATTTTTATCCTTTTAAAACCGGTTACTCATAAATAAGGTCAAAATAACATATGTAAGACCTTATATCAGGGGGAACCAGTCTCAGAAGTTCTCTATAATTACAAAAATGCCACCGGTCATACATTTTATACCTTATCCCTGTATAACCGATCTAAATGAGCTAGTCTAAAATACATATTTTGTGCTAGTGGTAAGGACAATGATGAATTGTGGGGCATTAATCTAAACAAAATAAACATTGGAAGAGGGGTAGAAAACGTTGCACGAAGTTGGTTTTCATCGAACAACAACCCCCGGGTGTAAGACCCAATTTGGGATTAAGGGCTAATGACTCTGATATTGATTGTAATTAGTGTAATTAAACACTTTTGAAGAAATGTGATGTAAATTTAATATAAGTTAATTTGGAGATTTAAGATCAATGGTTCAGATTTATTGACCATGGGTCGGAATCATATGCTTTTCGTCTATATGAGCTCATGATAGAAGTGGATAAGATGTTGCCAAGTGGCATTTGGTGGACCATTGGATTATGCTAGGGGACAAAAACTCACTTTTTCTCTCTTTTCTCTCTCCTATGCGATTTTAGGGTGTATGGGCAAGAAAGAGAAAGCTTGCTTCATCATCATCATTTTCATCATCTCACCATCTCTCTCCTTCTCCCATTTCCAAGGACCTTGATGGTGGAAAGAGAAAAAGAAAGCTTTGATTTTGGGTGAGTAATGATCCTCCTATGCTCAAATCCTCTTCACTAAACTTGTTCATAGTGTTAAGAGCTCCATTTTGGTGGTTTCAGAATCTTGAAAGGTGGTGGTTTGGGTGTTAGAGAAATTTGAAAGTTGGAGAATCAAGATTCTGGATTTGGCAAGTCAAAGAGGTAAGGATTTGATGCATTTTGGTAATTATTTGTGATTTTTGGATGAGTTGAGAAATTCTGGGAAAATTGCCCTTATCTTGTGTCATTTTCAAATGTGTGAATTTCATAGTGATTGATATTAGAATTGGTTTATTGTGAAGCCATTTGAGTGTTGGATATGGTTTTGAGTTTTGGAAGTGTGTTGATTGTAATTGGGTGTTTTGTGTGTTATTGAGACCCAAAGAGTTAGATTATGTTTCAAATGGTATTTGGGTGTTTTGGAGGTTACTAATGAGTTTCCTATGTCATTTTGAGTGAGTATGAGCTTTGTGTCAAGTTTGGAAACCATTGGGTGTGATTTTGGCCAATCTAGGAATTTTTGTCAGTTGCTGCGATCTGGCAATCTAATAAGCCTCACTCGAGTGAGGGAGGATCTCACTTGAGTGCGTTAGTCTGATTCTTGCCATTTCTTTGTGTTTTGCCTGGGTTTTCATGAGGAAAGCTCGAGTGCACTTCTGTAACCGTGAGTGATGTTGAGGATCACTCGAGTGAGCATGAGTTCACTCGAGTGAAGCTTTGAGTTCATGTTAAGGGCTACGTCTCGGGTCCTCACTAGCTGGCTAAGTTTCAAGAGTGTGTTCTGACACTCACTAGTGTAGTCTTCTCACCCGAGTGCCAGAGGTTGTGCTCGAGTAAGCCTTTCCCTCTAGAGTTGTCTATGCTCTCGGGTCTTCACTCTCTGTGTTGCACTTTTGAGAACTCGAGTGGATTTAGAGTCATCACCCGAGTGCAGAGCTTTATGCTCGAGTGTTGTTAGCACTTTCTGGCCATGGTCATTGCTCACTGTGAAACACTCGTGAGTGAGAGCTGTTCTCACTCGAGTGCAAGTCTCTCATCACTCGAGTAAGGTCATCTTCACTTGAGTGAGTCAGCCAAAAATTTGTGTTTTTCCTTCGAAAAAGGGGTCTTTAGGGTAGTTTCTTCCAACCCTTTAGGCATATGTTTAGGCCTTTAATAGTCACCTAAAGAGTCCTAAATGATAACCAACTTAGAGCATTATAGAAATAAGCATTTGGAAAAAGAGATTGATTGGTTGTCCCTGATTTGATTATAAGATTGACATCTGTCAGACTCGTGAGCCCACTGTGCCAAAGAATGTAAGGAAAGATATAGGTAGTGACTCCTCTCTTATATTTTGTGTAAATGTATTATATGTTGCCTATCATGCATTGTGTTGTTGCTGCTGATGCCTTGTGATGCATTGAGACACCTTATGGAGTTTTGTGTTACTTTGTGCTTTGTGGAGCTTTGTGCTTTGTGATACTTTGTGCCTTGTGATGCTGCTGCATAGTGATTACAGCGAAAGCTAGCATAGTGATTACCACGAAAGCGGGCATAGTGCATTGTGATAACAGTCGTGAGTGCTGTCGGTTGTGGTGCAAGCCATGACTCATAGTATTCTTGCTGAACATGATGAACTTACATGCTTTGTGTTTATATATTATATGAGTGATTTGTTACTACTGGGATTCTTTAGAATCTCACTCTTTCCAAATGACTAACATTTCAGATAGGGCAAGTGGCTTAAAGGGGAAGCGGCCAACCTGAAGTGGTTAGGATCTCGTATAGACATTTTGATTTTGGACCGTTGGTTATCTAATAGGATTTTGGGATTACTGTTTGCATACGAGTTGTAGATAATATTTTTGGATATGTAATCCCCATTTTGGAAAACTTTAAACCCATTGTGTATATATACAATTAACCTGGGGTTGCCGGGATTTTAGTTACGCACTATGATATTTTTTATGTGATTTAACTGCAAGGTAGTTGTATCCGAAGGTGAATGTGAGACCAAATGAACTATATTTTGAACTGTTTTCGGTATACCCCATCTTGAAGATGAAGGATTTTAAATGTGTTTTTGTCTTATTGGTCTCTATTTCACTTAAATTTCATAATTCAGATATAATTACGGTTAGGGGGTTACATTTTTGGTATTAGAGCTGTAGTTCCTGGCAAGGGTTGTGTTTGCTAGGATAGCTCTCATAGTTTGGCCTTAGTGATGATAGATCATTAGATCATTAGTGAATGATTGTTGTATACACATGTGTTCTTGTTATATGGACATATGCATGATTTATGGAATTATGTGTATACTATAATTGTTGGATTAATGGGGTGAATTATTTTTAGAATGAAAAGGACAACAAAAGGTCGCCCCAGAATTAATCCCGAGGTGGAAATGGTCAATGATAATCCATTGGACCCGTTGCAAGAAATGATGGGGTTGATTTGGAATCAACGAGATATGATATCTGAGCTGCGAGAAGAGCTTAGGGTTGAGAGAGTTAAGAACAATGAGGGTCGGGGTCAGTCTACTCATGAGGAGACTCAAGAGGGGACTCATAGAGAAGAGACAGCTGAAGGGTTGGCGTGGCCACTTGAATCTCCTCCTCGTGCTAGACTAAACCAGGAATCATACGGAGTCCCAGCTAGAGAGGAAAGAGATCTTCAGTTTTGGGTCTCCAGATTCTGTAAGCACCTACCTCCGGCATTTAAAGGGAAATTTGATCCTCAGGCGGTGGAAGATTTGCTAAACCATCTTGAGAAAATTTGTTATGTTCTTGAATGTCCCTCAGAAGTGAAAGCTCGACTGGTGGTGTATAAGCTTGAGGGAGATGCAAATCGCTGGTGGAAGAATATTGCTTTGTCATTGCAGAGCAAGAATATACCATTGACTTGGGAGGTGTTCCAGCAACATTTCATCGAAAAACATTTTCCTAAGTCAGTGAGGCTTGAGAAGGAGACTAAGTTTTTGAACATCAAGCAAGGGGATACGAAGTTGTTTGATGAGTATTTGTCCCATTTCATCCGCTTGTCTTGGTATTCTTCTTATCTACGGAAGATGGATGATAAGGAGTTGAGCTCGGATATGCTAGTACGGGGTTTGAGGCATGATATGAGGAAAAGATTAGCCACTCATCAGTTTTCTAAGTTCAAAAAAGCGGTTGAGGAATGTCAAATCACTGAAAGCAATATGAGAGAGCTATATCCAGCTAAGGCTGCTGGTGGTCATAGTGAGCCCAGTAAGGGCAGTGCTTCTTAGAAGTGGAAGGGCTCGAGATCATTTCCATATAGAGGCAGTAGTAAAAAGCCATATCAGTTCGGGAGTCATGATCAACAGAGAGATCCTACTATATGGACATGTCCTCATTGTAACAAGACACATCATGGCAAGACTTGCGATGGTCGGGTAATCTGTTTCAAATGCAAGCAATTGGGCATACATCTATTGAGTGTGGACAACCAAGATTGGAGCAGAGACTAAGGACTCAGGGTCGAGTATTTACTATGACTCATGAGGAAGCCCAGAAATCCCCAGAGCTGATACAAGGTACAGTTCTTCTTAATGGATATGTGTTACAAGATATGCATGATCAGAACTGAATATGCAACAAGATATTCACTTCTTCCTTTAGGATACCACAGACCCAATTCTGGTGTGTCAACAAGATATCTAAAAATTCGTTTGACAGTTTTGGCATGTGATTCCTTTGGTGCTGATTGATATCTTGCACATATGTCAATACTGAATTAAATATCCGGTCTGCTTGCCATGAGATAGAGTAATGATCCAATCATTCCTCTGTATTTTGTGATGTTGTAGTCTTTCCCTTTGACATCAGCATCAAGCAACGTAGTTGAGCTCATAGGTGTGTCCGTTCCATTTGCTTCATCCATTCCATACTTCTTCAATAGCTCTTTCAAGTACTTTGTTTGAGATATGAAGATTCCATTCTTTCTTTGTTTGATTTGCAAACCGAGAAAGAAATTCAATTCTCCCATTATTGACATCTCAAACTCTCCCTGCATTATCTCAGAAAATTCCTTACACAGAGATTCATTAGTAGCATCGAAAACAATGTCATCAACATATATTTGAACAATTAAAATATCATCATGTTTTCGTTTTGTAAAAAGTGTTGTATCAACTTTTCCT
This sequence comes from Inga laurina, assembly GCA_963855925.1. Lineage (NCBI taxonomy): Eukaryota > Viridiplantae > Streptophyta > Magnoliopsida > Fabales > Fabaceae > Inga > Inga laurina. The sequence goes on along the minus strand of OY979704.1, from coordinate 64,279,835 downwards.
CGTACAAAACCTTGATTAATAAGAAATTTACTGAGCCTTTCGTATCATGCTTTAGGAGGTTGTTTTAAACCATATAAAGTGTTTCTAAGTTTAAAAATATGGTCAGGTTTGGTTATATCTTCAAAACCAAGAGGTTGATCTACATACACTTCTTCCATGATATAGCCATTTAGGAATGCACTCTTCACGTCCATTTGATAGAGTTTGAATCTTTTGATGCATGCAAAGGCTAAGAGTACACGTATAGCTTCCAATCTAGCCACTGGAGCATACGTTTCCTCATAATCAATTCCTTCTTCCTGATTATAGCCTTTGGCCACCAATCTTGCCTTGTTTCTGACAATAATTGCGGATTCATCAAGTTTGTTCTTAAATACCCATTTAGTGCCAATGATCGCATGATCCTTGGGTCGGGGTACCAAATCCCAAACTTGATTTCTTTCAAATTGATTTAGTTCTTCTTGCATCATTGTCTGATAGGGCTTCAACAATGTTAGAGGGTTCAATCTCAGAAATGAATGCAGAAAAACTTACTTCATTGAAAATTCTATTTCTAGTTTTGATCCCTTTATTCACATCTCCAATGACTTGATCTAAGGGATGACTTTTATTGTATTTCCAGGCTCTAGGTTGTCCTAGTGACTGCTCTTCTTCCTTGGTTTCATTAACTTCTGGAATAAGAGATTTAGAAATAGATTGACCATTTTCTTGATTTAAAACAACTTCCTGCTCTTCATCAATGGTTTTGTCAGAGGATTCAAATTCATCAAATACAATATGAATTGATTCTTCAACAACACATATCTTTTATTGAAAACTCTATATGCTTTACTTCGGTTAGAATATCCTAGGAAAATTCCTTCATCAGTTTTAGAATCAAATTTTCCTAAGTTATCTTTACCATTATTATGAATGAAACACTTACAACCAAAGATTGTTAGATCTCACATGTTTTGATGATAACAAAGAATGGTATGCAAAAGATTTGATAAACAAATAAGTCTGAACAAAGTAATAACAGAGCAAATCATCACTAGAAGTAAGTACTAGAGTAATGAAGAAAGGCCAAGAGAAAAAGCTGAGAAACTTCATCATTGGCAAAATTTCTAAAGGGTTACTCAAGTAAGTACTCGAGTAATGAAACAGAAACTTGAAGTAACCAGAGTCAACCTTCAAGTAACCTGCCAACGTTACTCAAGTAAGTACTCGAGTAACCAGGTAAAATACTTCCAGTTGCTCTCGGTCTGCCAACGTTACTCGAGTCACTACTCAAGTAACCAGGTAAATCACTTGCAGTTGCTCTCGGCCTGCCAATGTTACTTGAGTGAGTACTCAAGTAATCAGGAAAATCACTTCCAGTTGCTCTCGGCATGCCAACGTTACTCGAATCTGTACTTGAATCCCCTGCTTCACGAAATATGTTGCTCTCAGCATTTTCAATCCTGCTGATGTTACTCGAGGAGCTACTCGAGTAACTCACTGTGGTAAGCAAAACTTGAAGGTAATACTCGATTAACTTGAAATGCTTTTATCACACTTTACTCGACGCACTACTCAAGTATGCAGGTATTAAATTGTTCTATGTCAAAGACTTGAAGGAGATTACTCGAGTCAGTAATCGAGTAATCTGCAGAATTATTTACAAAACACTTGAAGTATCTACCCTAGTAAGTTATGCAGAAAATTGGTGTTTACTCGAGGCAGTACTCGAGTAACCAGGTAAGCAAACTTAAAGTGCTCTCAGCCCTGAGATCCTGCCAACATTACTGGAGTAAAGCATCGAGTAACTTGAAGTTTATTTGAGAGATTACTCGAGTAGCCACTCGAGTAACCTATGAAGAAAATTGTACTATACTCGAGTAAGTACCAGAGTAAACAAGTATTTCCAAGGTTTGTAAATTTGTTTACTTCATGCACTACCCAAGTAATGTGATGTTCATTTATTAACTTGCTATCTATCATTACTCTCACGAAGATACTCAAGTAATTACTCGAGTAAACCTAATGAATACTCGAGGAACTACTCGAGTATCCAAGTCCAGAAATTTAGAAATTATTTCAACGTTCATTGATTTGTTTCCTATGTGATTAACCCTTCATTGTATTAGTATTCTTAGCATATCCGCAAATAAGCAATGAAGAGATCTTACCAGATAAGGAAAGTCAAATACAACGTTCAAACGCTACCTACCGCCACCTACCGCAAACGGATATTTTTCAAATACTGGAAAAGTCAACAGTGGTTGCGCACACTCTAACGGACAAGAAGAAAATGTTCCAACGATCATTACCAACACATCTATATATATGGGAACATCCAAACAGAGAAAAAACAACAAGAACACACATGAAAGCATTGTCAAATTCACATTCAATACTCTGTTGTTACATACTTGTAATTCTATACTTCAGTGATTCTTATTCACTCTGTAAGAGAGATATTTCATTCAAACTCAATATTTGTTATTGAGGTAACTTAAGGTTGTGGAACCTTGAGTTGGGATTGGATTACAACTTGTAAGGGGGAGCGAGTGTCCAGGCAAAGGAACTTGCTTGTACTGAGGTACCAAAAACCCACTGAATCTTGGAAGTTATAGTGAAAGTCTCAGAGATATTCTGAGGACTGGACGTAGGTCAAAGTGGTTATGGCCGAACCAGTATAACTCCCGGTGTACACTTCGGTGATATTTCTCCTTACTCTTTACTGCATTATATTCATCATCAAGTTTTTATTTTTGCAACGAAATTTTTAGTATCACCCAATTCACCCCCCTCTTGGGTGAAACGCTTACTATAACATTTGGTATCAAAGAGTAGGTCTTCTTGTTAAGGTATAACCACATAAGAAGGATCCAATGGCAAGCATGGGCGAAGGAATTCTTCCCGATGAAGCATCCATCACTAGACCTCCAGGTTTCAGTGGCGAACACTTTTCTTTCTGGAAAGCAAAGTTCAGAGTATTCGTGATGGCTACCGAATTGGGCTATGGGAAGTGATTGAGAGTGGAAACTATCAACCTACAAAAATTGTAGATTCTTAGAAAATTCCCAAGACGCCAGCGGAATATGATGAGAATGATAAGAAACTTATCACTCTCAACAGCAAGGCAATTCTTATGATACAAAGTACTTGAGTCAAAGTGAATACTTCAGAATTTGCACACTTCCAACAGCAAAGCAAATGTGGCAAGCTCTAGAAATAGCTCATGAAGGAACTTCGGGAATAAAGGAGAATCAGATCAACACCTTGGTCACTGAATTTGATCTACTTCGAATGAAATCAGGTGAATCAATATCTGAATTCGAACTTAGATATACTCATCTTGTTAATCAACTTGCAGCACTTGGCAAAGTTTATGATCAATATACCCAAGTACGAAAGATTTTGAATATTCTTTTTAAAGAGTGGGAGGCCAAAGTCACTACGATAGAAGAAGCAAAAGGAGAATCAATGAGATCATTTGCTTCTCTATTTGGAAGTCTTTTTGAATATGAAAGTAAACTAAAGTTCAAACGGGAACTAGATGACATCGGTGACAAGAAAAAGAAAGGCCTAGCACTCAAAGCAAAAGAAGAAAATCAAGATGAGGATGAGGAGTTTGATGATGATGAAATGGGACTAATCATAAAATAATTCAGAAAGTTCTACAAGAAAGGTCAAGGATTCAAACACTTTCAGAAAGGAGGAACTAGCAGCAAATATCATATCATTTGCTACGAATGTGGAAAACAAGGACATATCAAATCAGAATGTCCAGAACTGAATCAAAAGAGCAAAGAAAAAAGAAAAGGCAAATTCTTCAACAAAAAGAAGGCCTTTGTATTTGCTATATGGGGTGATAGTTCCTCTGACGAAGAAAGTGATGAAGAAGTAGCTAATATATGTGTTGTTGCTTAAGAAGAAACAGAAGAAGAGGTAAATGATTCTGATCCTACCTATAATGAATTATTTTCTAAATATAATGCTTTACATTCTGAGTTCATTAAAGTAGTTAAAGAATTAGTTATTTTTAAAAAGAAAAACAAAGTTCTTGAAATTGAACTTAAAGAAAGTTCAGAAAAGAATTGTGAAAATTGTTCTTCTTTGAAAAAGAAAAACACGGATCTCACAAAAACTCGAAAAATTTACTAAAGGAAGTGAGATGTTAAATGTGATTTTAAAAGCTCAACGATTTATAAATGACCGATCTGGTATTGGATATGATCCAAAATCATATAGAAGGAAAGGTAGAAAGAAAGCAGGAGGTAAGTCATATTTAAATTATTTCCAGCATTCTGTGCATACATCAAATCCCTTTGGATTTTGTAACTACTATAATAGAAAAGGTCATTATACCTCTTCATGTATTCATAAAAAGAAAGGAATGATAGGAATCTACAAATGGGTGCCTAAAGGATCATATGTTTCGAAAATTTCCTGTACTAACCCAAAAGGACCCAAAAAGAAGTGGGTCCCTAAGTCTTAATCGTATTTAATTGCAGATATGTCTCAAAGCATCCAAAAACAACAAGTGGTATATAGACAGTGGATGCTCTAGACATATGACCGGTGATTTCAAAAGTTTTACCAAATTGCAACCTAAAGAAGGTGGAAAGGTAAAATTTGGAGGAAATCAAACTAGAAGGATAGCAGGAATTGGTGAAATCAAAAATGAAAAAGGCATACAAGTCAAAGACGTATACTATGTCGAAGGATTATGACATAACTTGCTAAGTGTGAGTCAAAGTGCAAACAAAAACAACTAGGTAATATTTGACTCAAAGAAATGTCTAATTATCATTAAGAATGACTTACTACTTGATAAGAAGAATATCAAGGCTAAGCTCAGAGCAAAAAGGGAAGGTAACTCCTATACTCTAGATATTAGTATAAATGAATCTGAAAACTGTTTTCTGAGTAATGCCGATGAAAGTTGGCTATGGCATAAGAGATTGGCTCATGTCAATATGCATCAACTAGGCAAACTACTCAAAAAGGATTTAGTTCTTAGATTACCCAAAGTAAATTTCAAAAATGATTTGATTTGTGACGCATGTCAAAAGGGTAAACAAACTAAATCATCTTTCAAATTGAAAAATGAGATTTCAACAAATAGACCACTACAATTATTACATATGGATTTAGTTGGCCCAGCAAGAGTAAAGAGTCTTGGTGGCAACTTATATTCATTGGTTATTGTTGATGACTTCTCCAGATTTACATGGGTTATTTTTTATCATCAAAGGATGAAACCTTTGAAGAATTTATTGTTTTTGCCAAAAAAGTGCAAAATGAGAAAGGTATGTCCATTGCAGGAATTAGGACCGATCATGGTGGAGAATTTGAAAATCAAGCCTTTGAAGAATATTGTGATACTAATGGCATTGATCACAATTTCTCTGCTCCAAGGACACCTCAAAAAAATGGAGTCGTGGAGCGTAAGAATAGAGTGCTCACTGAAATGGCTAGAGTAATGTTAAATGAAAAGAGCGTGTCTCAAGTTTTCTGGGCTGATGCTATGAGTACAACATGCTATATTTCAAATAGAGCCTATATTAGAACAAAACTTGGAAAGACTACGAGCTATACAAAGGAAGGAAGCCAAACATTTCTCATCTACATATCTTCGGTTGTAAGTGTTTCATTCATAATAATGGTAACGATAACTTAGAAAAATTTGATTCTAAAACTGATGAAGGAATTTTCCTAGGATATTCTAACCGAAGTAAAGCATATAGAGTTTTCAATAAAAAGAACATGTGTTGTTGAAGAATCAATTCATATTGTATTTGATGAATTTGAATCCTCTAACAAAACCATTGATGAAGAACAGGAAGTTGTTTTAAATCTAGAAAATGGTCAATCTATTTCTAAATCTCTTATTCCAGAAGTTGATGAAACCAAGGAAGAAGAACAGTCACTAGGACAACCTAGAGCCTGGAAATACAATAAAAGTCATCCCTTAGATCAAGTCATAGGAGATGTGAATGAAGGAATCAAAACTAGAAATAGAATTTTCAATGACGTAAGTTTTTCAGCATTCATTTCTGAGATTGAGCCCTCTAACATTAATGAAGCCCTATAAGACAATGATTGGGTTATAGCAATGCAAGAAGAACTAAATCAATTTAAAAGAAATCAAGTTTGGGATTTGGTACCTCGACCAAAGGATCATCTGATCATTGGCACTAAATGGGTATTCAAGAACTAACTTGATGAATCCGCAATTATTGTCAGAAATAACGCAAGATTGGTGGCCAAAGGCTATAATCAGGAAGAAGGAATTGATTATGAGGAAACGTATGCTCCAGTGGCTAGATTGGAAGCTATACATATACTCTTAGCCTTTACATGCATCAAAGGATTCAAACTCTATCAAATGGTTGTAAAGAGTGCATTTCTAAATGGCTACATTATGGAAGAAATATACGTAGAGCAACCTCCAAGTTTTGAAGATGTAACCAAACCTGACCATGTTTTCAAACTCAAAAAGGCTTTATATGGTTTAAAACAAGCTCCTAGAGCATGGTACGAAAGGCTCAGTAAATTTCTTATTGATCAAGGTTTTGTATGAGGAAAAGTTGATACAATACTTTTAACAAAATGAAAACGTGATGAAATTTTAATTGTTCAAATATATGTTGATGATATTGTTTTTTGTGCTACTAATGAATCTCTGTGTAAGGAATTTTCTGAGATAATGCAGGGAGAGTTTGAGATGTCAATGATGGGAGAATTGAATTTCTTTCTCGGTTTGCAAATCAAACAAAGAAAGAATAGAATATTCATATCTCAAACAAAGTACTTGAAAGAGTTGTTGAAGAAGTATGGAATGGATGAAGCAAATGGAACAGACACACCTATGAGATCAACTACGTTGCTTGATGCTGATGTCAAAGGGAAAGACTACAACATCACAAAATACAAAGGAATGATTGGATCATTACTCTATCTCACGGCAATTAGACCGGACATCCAATTCAGTGTTGGCATATGTGCAAGATATCAATCAGCACCAAAGGATTCACATGCCGAAACTGTCAAACGAATCTTTAGATACCTTGCTGACACACTAGAATTGGGTCTGTGGTATTCCAAAGGAAGAAGTGAATATCTTGTTGCATATTCAGATTCTGATCATGGAGGATACAAGAAAGACAGAAAGAGCACCAGCAGACAAGGACAATTTCTTGGAGGATCTCTTGTATCATGGTTCAGCAAGAAACAAAATACAGTGTCTCTTTCATCAACGGAAGCCGAATATGTTGTAGTCTCAAGTTGTTGTGCACAAGTGATATAGTTAAAACAACAACTACAAGATCTTGGTATTTATCTCAAAGAAATACCAATCTATTGTGACAATACCAGTACGATAAGCTTGGCAAAGAATCCAGTTCAACATTCTAGAACCAAGCATATCGATGTCAGACATCACTTCATCAGAGATCATGTCCAAAAGAAAGATGTGAAAGTGATATTCATTTCTACTCATCTTCAACTAGCTGATATCTTCACCAAACCTCTTACAAGTAACCTAGGGTTGCCGGGATTTTAGCTACGCGCTCTGATATTTATTATGTGATTTAACTGCACAGGTAGTTGTATCCGAAAGTGAATGTGAGACCAGATGAACTATGTTTAGAAATGTTTTCGGTATACCCCATCTTGAAGATGAGGGATTATAAATGTGTTTTTGTCTTATTGGTCTCTATTTCACTTAAATTTCATAATTCGGATATAATTACGGTTAGGAGGTTACATTTTTAGTATCAGAGCTGTAGTTCCTGCCAAGGGTAGAGTTTGCTAGGATAGCTCCCATAATTTGGCCTTAATGATGATAGATCATTAGTGAATGATTGTTGTACACACATATGTGTTCTTGTTATCTGGACATATGCATGATTTATGGAATTATTGTCATACCCCGCTGGCAGCCTCGTTTGGCAACTCGACCGACGACTACTGAGTGAACTCAAAGGAATATCTTCCCCCCATGGGAATTCCTTTCGCCTCTGTAGGGTTCGAACACGGGACCTGAGGCTTAAGTACCCATGCTTGGCAAACCCCACTACTGTTGAGCTAAGTTAGCTCAACAGTAGTAGGGTTCGCCAAGCATGGTTACTTAAGCCTCAGGTCCCGTGTTCGAACCCTGTGGAGGTGAAAGGAATTCCCATGGGGGGAAGATATTCATTTGAGTCCACTCAGTAGCCGTCGGTCGGGTTGCCAAACGAGGCTGCCGGCAGGGTGTGACACCAGGGGTTACTTTTGCATGATCTATATTCACTTAGACTTCCTAGTTCAATTTCACTAGCTTATTTGTACTTGTATCAAAGTTTTAAAAATCAGACCGGTCAGTAAACCAATTGAGATAGTGGGTCAAGGGTTAGGGGGTCAAACAGGGGGTTGACTCAAAGTCAGACCGGTAATAATTTAAAAAATATAATTAAATAAAATGGGTAAAAATACTTATATTTGATTTAAAATTTAATAAAAATAATATTTTTAAATACTTTGTGTCTTGATAGGACAATTGCCTTTCAAAATTTTTGCTTCCTCTCAAGCCCTAATATGTTCTTTTAATTGTAGACTTCCATTTCTTTTCAATTTTTATTATCTATTTTTATGTGATCACTTTTATATTCATGGCTTTGCATAGTGATACGATAAATGACTGCCAGCTTTGAAAAAGTAAGAAAAAGGACAAAATAGTTTGTCCTACATTGTGTAGGCTGATGGTATCATTAATGCCTATTATTTTTAACTTTTTATCTTTCTTTCCTTCTTTCATAGTAGCTTTCTCTTCTCATTTTTTAACTTTCACTTTGATTGAAGTCCCTACCGAACGTTTTCAGTTCTACTCCCTATCTCCCAGTCATTCTCACCTCTGGCAACGTTATCACCGTTGGGAGTAATTCCTTCTCCATCAACTCTTTTTGTCGTCTGCTACATGTCCTGAAAACATTGCAAGTGCTAATCGAACTTTTTTTTTATCTCCTCCTCTTCTTTTTTCTTTTTCCCGGTAAACATTCTTCATTTTTATGAAGTTTCTAAAGTCGACACTAATGAAGCTGAAGTTCAGCTCGATGAGAAACCCAATGGTGAGGAAGAAGGCTTAACTTTTCCTTTCTTCTTGGTTTTTCTTTTTTGAAGATTCAGATATACAAAATGATAACCGGGCAACCCGCCAACTAACACGGTTTAGCCGAGTTATGCCGGGTCATCCCAAGTCAAAAAGGTCTGAGTTCAAAGATTGACCGGACCGATCAGGTGGATGGGTCACCAGTTTCTGGCCTAACCCGGCCCGGTCCGGTCTAAGTTTTAATACATTGACCTATATACATGATGGCATTGCCCTCAGCCAATCCTCACTTGACAACCAAGTCTTTGATCTTCATTAATCTAATCAGATGCTTGCTTCCCCCAAAAACACTAAAAAGCTCTTTTCAAGTCCACTACACCAGTATACAGTAAGTCTGAGAAGAAAGTGACAAAAAACCTGGTGGAAAGCTCTATGGGCCAAGGCTGTATTCGATTAGGACTTTTGATGGCGGTCTAATTGTTTGTTTTTTAAAAAAAAGAAACAAACCCACTGGGCCCTCTTTCATGGACCTAGGCTTGCTTTAATGATCGGGAGAGGGAGACTACTTGTGCTTTACCCCTATTGTGGCCTTTCATTAAGGAAAACAGTCTTGATAGGTCCATTCGTGCCTTTCATCTTTTGTGGGCTTCGAACTCGCCTACTTTTATTCATATATATTTTTTTTTTTTGTCGATTTAGCTTTCAGATCCACAAAAGCATGAAAGTTTGAGGATTTCGGTTGTTATGTTTCCAATAAAACAGAAATCATCGTGGGGTCAAAGGTGATGAATTAATTCTTTTTCAGGCTAAAAAAGGTAACAAATCAACTCTAAAATGACTGGAAAACTCAAATACCGTTTTTTCAAAAATTAAAAAATCTTATTACAATGAACCCAAGATACTAACTTCAGGGAGAAAAAGATTTGCAAGCCTTATAATTCTTGAGAAAATTCACTAAACAATGACTTTTAAAGTGATCAATTTGAAACTTAAAACTGAGGGCCAAAAAAATTTTAAACTTAAAAGACCAAAAATAATTCAGGAGACTAATTATTATTATTATTATCTTTGGTAACAAGAGACTAATTAATTTTAAACCACAAATAAAAGTAGGGCACTGAATTATTATTTAAACCTTCACAGACTAAGGCCATTAGAATCAAAGACTCCTTGCATAAAAAACACAATCGAAGACACAATCTCAAAATGAAAGCTGGATTAGGTTTTATTGATGCAGTCACCTTTTACCGCTAAACACAGATATTACACACCTATATCAAACCACCTTCTTTCAACCATATCATGATGCATGTAAAACTAAAATTAAACACACACACACACACCGTAAAATCACTATTCTCACTCTTTCAAAATTTAGGTATCAGGTGCGGTATTTCATGGGGTAACAGCTAGTTGGTGAGGTAAAATCTGGTGTTCTTACATCATGAAACATCTTATTTTATACCTGAGGGGGTGATTTAAGAGATGTCATCTAATATGGGAATGTCTATTCACAGAAAATTTCTCTGCCACCCATCAATCTTCAAAGATGGATTATACAAAGTGTTTTGGAGGAAGATAGATAGAAATGATGAGATTAAAAAAAAAAAAAAAGACTCAAATGAGTGGTTCCTCCTCCATTTCCTGATTTTGTTTATCTCTTTTCCAAATTTTAATTCTGTCCCAATTGTTAATCTTCGTTGCCAAGATCTCCCCACCTTACATTGTGCTTTGCGGCAAGATAGTGAGCCCCGACTGGTCCTCTGCTGCCATAGGGATAGAGCTCAGGAGGAATCTTCTTGTTCTCAAGTTCCTTCAACAAAGGGGTGAAAAGTGCCCAAGCTGCATCAAGCTCGTCACTTCTGATGAACAATCTTTGCTCGCCTTCTATCGCATCCAAAAGTAACCTCTCATAAGCATCCGGTATTTCACATGGATACCTTCATATAAAGTATAAGTGTTACAACAATGCTGTTGTAGGAAACTCCAAAGGAGGCATACTTCAGACTAGACATAAATATGAAATATATATAAGATCAATACAAAAAGCAGAAAATTGAAAATATATATAGGATATTGTTAGAACCTGGAAAATAGCAGTAGAAATAGGGGAGAAGGGTAGAAAGAGACGAGAAGGAGTGTAGAAAAGAAGAGTCTAGAACCAGAATCTGTAATTCTAGAGAGGAAAGAAGAGAGAAGAGAAGAGGGAGGAGAGAAGAAGGGAGAGGCTAGAACTAGAATCCAGTTCTACGGAAAAAGAGGAGAAAAGGCTAGAGCCAGAATATGAAACTCTAGTCAGAGAGGAGAGGGAACAGTTTTCCTGAACGATATTTAATTCATTCATCCATATCTTTGATAGAGTACATGTTTGGAATTTATCGACTAATGCACATAAAACTGAAAATAACTACCTTGTCCTATCCATATAAAACTGACAGTAACCAACACTAGACACTTGTAACATTTAACGCAGGACACAAAGTAAAACATAAAATACAAACAGTGGTTGGTTCCTATCAGATACAGACTTCAAAACCCTATTCCCAAGTTACCCCTTTACCTAATCATCCTTACCCTTACTATTACCACAGATCAAAGGGTATGTTTGAACTGAGATGAATGAAGAGGGCAAGGAAAAGGTTTACTTTGGACTATCAACTTGTCTTGATTTAGATCTAAACCAAATATTTCCTTCTCTTCCCTTATCCTCCATTTTTCTCAATCAAATCATACCTAGAAGAAATAGTTCACTTCAACATATTGCACGCATGGTAACATCATATGCATCTGTTAAATTATATTTTGAGCCTGAATATGTTAAGTTCATACATTCCATGATATCACCTCATGGGAAGCTTGGAAACTCGCATATCAACAGAAAAAAATTATGTAATCAAGTATTTTACTCCCATCAATGAACTCAACAATCTTGGATCTTAGATATATAAGTTATTTGAACAAGCGAACTAATCATGAATGGCTAAATTTTTATTATTAATTATAAATAATCTAGAACGCTTACATTTAAAGTTGATTCAGTCAATTCTATAATATATAGGCAATATTTATACCTTGCTCGGAAAAGCAAGTTCAGATCACTTCTGTCTAGTCTCATCCCCAGGCCAGGAACTTTGTTATTGATCTTCAAATATATAGCTTCATCAGGCTGCACACGAAGTACAAGCTCATTTGTAGCCTTGTCCAGGTCTGTTCTGAAATTCCGCTTGTACAAGTTACCTGGTACATGTCGGAACTGTACTCTGATTTCTGCACTGGATGCATGTTTGGAATCTTTTTTTAACTATAACTTGACAAAATCGAAATCCACACAAAGAAGTTTGCAGGAAAATATATATATATATATCATACCGCCTAGTATGGAGAGCCTTGCCAGCTTTCATAAGGAAAGGAACGCCATCCCATCTAGCATTGTTGATAAAAAGAGCTGCTGCTGCAAATGTTGGAGTAATGCTCCCATTTGGAACTGTTGGGTCATCTATGTAGCCAGGATATGACTTGCCACTCTTGCTGTGACCCTTATATTGACCAACAACAACATTTTCAAGTTGCAGTGGTATCATTGATCTCAGAACCTTCACCTGATTTACAATTATAATAAATCAATACAGACACAGACACATATGGCATGAAGACATGCCAAATTCTAAAAGTTTACAGTATAGGGCATGAATCATATATAACAAGGGAAAACCATTCTTGAGGTATCAATAGTTTCCTTCAATTTTCGATTTGGTACCTATGTATTTCTTTTAATTTTCCTCTTTTAGCACCGCTAACCCTTGTACTTTTCTCTCTTAGCATTGTTAGCCCTGTACAGAAGTTAATTGTGCTAACAACGTAAAATAAAAGGATTTAGTGCTTGTTTTGGATTGTGATTGGACACCAAATATGAACTTTTTTATGCAATCAAGGAAAAATTCCTTTCACATACTTACCTTATAAAGTGCAAAAGCACTTAAAATAAGCTAATCTAAACAAACACTTAATAAGAAAACAAAAACACATGGGTACCAAATTAAAAATTAAAAGAAATTATAGGTACCTCAAGAATAGTTTTCCCTATATAATAATATGTAAGTTTCAATATTTACAATAACTTGATTAAGTGCAGAAAACAAAATTAAATATTGCGCAAAGCGACTTCGATGGGTTTTGCTTCTTCCACCTCCATGACAGGCAAAGTACCTATAAGTTGATTAAAACATGGGCACCAATAACCTCAATGGGTGTTATGAGGAAGAATTGAAGTAAATTCAGAAATGCAAAAAGGGACCATGATCTAGAAAGTTGAACCAAAATATGAGGTAAGGATATTTACAATAGACATAGTTACCTTTTCATTTCTGATGTCCTCAGCATCCAAGCTGACAGGAGGTTCCATTGCAAACAGTGCTAGAATTTGTAGAAGATGATTTTGCATTATATCTCTTATTATTCCGTAGTTATCAAAATAGCTAAAGGGAAAAACACAGGATAGTTAGATTAGTGAAATTTATTTTTCTTGAGTACCTTAAAAAATATATGACTCACCCCCCTCTTCCCTCTGTTCCAAAATCTTCAGAAAATATGAATTGCACACTGCGAATGTAGCTTCGGGACCATAGGGGCTCAAACACAAGATTTGAAAAGCGAAGCACAGACAGGTTCTCCACAAGCTCTTTACCCAAGTAATGATCAATCCTGGACAATTGTCAATGAATTCAAACGTTCCTCTATAGCTTGTCAAGATTTTTTTTTAAAAAAAAAAAATAAGGGGAACCAAATGCACCTAAATATTTGTTCTTCACTGAGGTACTGCTTCAAACATCTCGTTAGTTCACTAGAAGATTCTGAATCACGACCAAATGGCTTTTCAACAATAACCCTTGTCCAACCCATTTCAGATAAAGCTTTAAGGCTGGCACATCGCACTACATCTACAAATATGTTTGGAGGTACTGACAAATAAAACAACCTGTTTGAGAGCCTTCCACCCTGAAATAAACTATTGTCAAGTATTAGCAAGACATAAGAGTTCCAATTCAACTGACTTGGAAGGAACCTATGAAGTATGGACGCCAAAAAAAAAAAAAAAAAATTATGTCGATGCCTAGCATGTGTTGGAAACTCATATTAGACGTGATGCAACAATTTATATTACACATGGACACTTCGGATTTCATTGTGCTATGACATCCACATTAGTGTCCTGTCCCATGTTCATATCGATGTCCATGATTTCTAGGCAGGAACCTATTATGCAAACTTCAATTTAGTATGTTCATAAATTATATTTAATTAAGCCTCATAGAAAATGCTTTCAACTTTATGACTGATGACAGCACCCAAAAATTTCTGCACCCTAGTACCCTGCAGTTAGTAATACAGAGATACTGAACTTCATGCAGAAGTTCTCTCTCTCTCTCTCACACACACAGTCCCCCCCCCCCCCCCCCCGGCTAGACCAGTTCAATGTCAGCAACCAACTATTGGAAAATAAGCAATAGTAAGACAGTTCAGGGTTATTTAAGTTTTACAAATATTTATGTTAAGATTAAATAAACAAATTGAATGTGTGAACAGTTAGTAGATATATCACCTGAGTCTTTATAAAATATTTAATGGCCATTAATTAAATTTACCACCTTAAAAATATTTAGGTGTGATAACAACTTTATGATGAGATAAGTATTGATTGGTAAACTTTAATGTTCTATATATGGCTATTTCTGCTTTAACCTCAATTCTGCAGTCTTGTGATGTGTGATATGGAAAAAGAATAATCAGAAGATAGAGTAAATATATAACCTCTTTTTCTTTCAGCTTGCAGCTGAGTTCTGCAAAGTGATCTTCAGAGTTGTACTGACCAGAATGATAAAAGCATCTTTTTAGGAACTGATCCATTTTATCTTCACAATTTTCCCTGTAATCTCAACTGGTCTCAATATAATACCAAATGGAAGAAAGTAGGGAGAAAGAACATATAGTCATGTCATGCTGTCATGTTATATTCAGAGAAATAAATACCTCTTGTCGATTCTGCATGTTAAAGTTTTGCTGATTGTGTTCCTTAACTCTTCATCATTCATTTTAGTTCGAGCATATCCAAATATAATGAAATTCTGCACAAAAATTGGGAACATGGAACCTCAGGTTTTGTGTTGCAAAATATTTAAGCATAATTGGCAAGCAAAAAGCCAAACCTCAGGCAGACAATCTTCATAGTAGAGAGCAAAGAGTGCAGGAAAAATCTTCTTTTTCGCAAGGTCTCCAGAAGCTCCAACAACAGTTATGCTAAGGTTGGATTCTGTTGATTCTGGGACAGAAGATGGAAATGATTCTTCTACTGTTTGAGGCTTGATGTGTTCTATGGGCAATGCACTTCCTGCATAATTAGCTAAATAAATTCAATTATGAAAAAAATGCTCAAGTTCCAAAATGGTACTTCGAATAAGATGTGCACTGAGAGCAACAAGACACCATGAAGGTCCTCAAATTCCAAAGTTCTTGGGACTTAATAGCGGATTTCAAAGAAAGTTTTTTAATTTACATAAAACATTTTTAGAAGCACAAGGGAGCATCACTAATAGGGTAATCAGCTCAAACTTTAAACCCAGCTCATATACTTCTTTCATCGTGTAAAAGTTATAACATTGAGAGCTCTACCAATGTTGCAATCTCAAACTGAGTCCAAAACTGTTAAGAACTGTACATGATAAGTGTTGACATATGGGGACCAAGTGGGTAAAACGGGAGGAGAGTACGGAAAGTTATTACAGAATAGCAACGAGAAACAAGAATATTCTTGATTTGAAAAGAATCAAAACAAAAAAGGAACAAAGATAAGAAGATGCAACATATTTGCTCTCAACATGAAGTGTGGCTCAGTTATAGTTAAAACTCTGAACACCAATTAAGACTACAATAAAGAGCTTTGAACACCTATTGGTTTTAATATTGATTGTAGTAAATACTCAGAGTGAGTGATCCAATTTGAGTATAAGATAATAAGAGAGGCAATAAGACTAAGAATGTTATTCTAGCTAGAAGGGGAAGAGGATGTATATAAAGAATCAAGAACAATTGTTTTTTATGAGAAAGAAACCAACTTCAGGAATCCCAGAGTATGACTTATTGTGATAGTTATTCTATACAAGCTGCATCTCATAATATCAGGACTTAAAAACAAAACGTGTGAATGCATTGGACAGGGTCAAATAATTAATTAATATAGATTAATCTGTTTAGAAAGACAAAGTTGGTACTTGTGTCAGGAAATCTCACAACCAAATTAACGTGGTTTTCTTACTTTAACAGACACAGATGACAAGAGAAGGGTAAAGGCTGTTAAATCAATAGGCGCTCTTCAAATTAATTTCAATTTCAATTTTAATGGTAGAAGCAGGAAGGAAGGAAGTACCCTAACTTTATCTACAACCAAAACACTAAGTGCATGTTTGGATTAGCTTTTAAAGAGTAGTTTTTATGATTTACGAGGTAAGTATGTGAGAGGAGTTTTGTCTCGGCTTGCGGAAAAGGGCTTTTGAAACCACGGTTTTGCGGTTTCACAAACACTCACTAAATCAATTGCCCCGGTAACAATAGACTGGCATCGTTTGATCATTTATCAAAATATGGCCTAAATTTTTCCCATTGATTCACCCGTATTAAGAATTTGTAACATTATAGGTAAATTCCATATCAATTGATACAGCCAGAGTGGAATCATTTGTTTAAAAAAACTTGAGGAATTTCTGTTTTGGTCATAGTTTTCCTCTTATACGAATGTTGGAAAATAGCCTAGTCCACCCTTGGTGGATTAGGCCCAAGCCCAATAGGATTGGGGTCAAAGTATAAATAATATAAATATTTGGGTCGATATATGTAATATGTTCCAAACTGTTATGAGTCATATTATTTAACCGATAGAATATGACCCTTCAAGTGGTATTGTTTCACCAATACAATATGTCTCTCAAACGAAAGGAAATCTTATCTCTCCCATGGAAGGATACATCAATAGAGAGGAAGGAGCACATAAAACACTATAAATAGACGTAAAGGATTCAATTGTGAGACACTTGAAATAATATACAGAAACTCTGTCATTTTGATTCCCTATTCCCTCTACTATATATCTCTCTTCTTCTTCTTGTGGTTTTGATTCCCTATTCCCTCTACTATATATATCTCTTCTTCTTCTTCTTGTGGTGTTGTATTTACTGTGCGTCATAAGTGTGGGTACAAAAGATTAACAGCCGCACTCCAGGTACACCTCATAATTCTTACAACGAAAATAGTACAATTATATGACTGCTACGTAATATTCTTACTGTAATACTTTTTTTTCCTTCAAAAAATTATACATTTCAAATACTAACGACTCAATGATCAAATCTTCCAGCAAAATCTGAAGAAGGTTCTCACCAACACGGTAAATCATCGAATTGAATACATTTTAACAGGGACCAAACGAAGTTTATGCTTCATAACATCAAGAAATTAAAGCAAAACAGAATGTGAATTGGGATCAAAATATAACGGAACCAAAAACTCACCATCCTGGGACGAAAAAGGATTTAGTGGATTTCCATTTGAAGATTTGATACGAAACCGGTTTCGAACTTGGGTTCTTGAGCGAATAGGAGAAATCCATAGGGAAGAAGCTCTGCTCTCATTTCTTACCGCAAACGACGTAACAATGGCTGAATAGGGATTGCGATGACTGAGATAAGATGCCATGTGATATTCCCTATGAAAGATTGAAGTTCGATTCAGTGAAGAGGAATCAAAAAAGGAAGCAATTCGATCAGAGACCGAGACCCAGGTGGGCTCACAGTTAGTGTAGGGATTTTGTAGTGAAAGCTTACAGTTAATCGTTGAATGAAATCGATAAACTAATCTAATAATCTTTCGTGTCTTCTTCTGATTTGTTTTTACGAAAAATATGGTATTTGAAGGACGTTAATTACTGTTAATTATCCTAAAGACCATGAATTTCAGAAATTTTAGAAAAATGACAAAAGTTTTTTTAATTAAATATTTTTAAGGTTATTTTCTTATTATACTTCTTTTTATTATTTTAGTTCTCTACTTTAAAATCTTCAACACTCATATTTAATATTTTTAGTATTTATTTTTTAATTCTTAGTACTTTAATGATTTTATGATTAATCTCTGCTCTCTCTTTTTTTTTCAGTAATTAAAATATTAAAAAGACTGCAAAATTAAATGCTACTGCCATATTTTTTTTCTTGGCCAAGTACATCCCCCCCCAAAAGTCAAGTACATCCCCATCCTCTAGACTGAATTCGTTGTTAAAATTATATGCTATGTTACGTTGTTTCATGATTTTTATGGGGCCAATTGCTTCTTTAATTTTAACCAAAAAAATAAATAAATAAAGGCTTGCTTCCGTAATTAAGCCCTTTTAGTTTGGTAATTGGTGAGGCTTTTTTTTATTGTTGCCAAAGGAACTCGTGAGGCAAACCCTTTAAAAACAAGATAAAAAAACTCAACCATGTAAGACCGCTCTTTATTTTGACTTGTAATGGAATATTAATGTGTAATTTGGTGGACACAACAGGAATAATATAAATATACTAATATTATTGATATAATATACTCGAGTGTATACAGGAATTCCCATACAAGGTATCGTATAATAAATTTCAGACCTTAAAGTAAATAAAAGGTTTTCAAATAACCAACTTCTTTGCTTGTACTGTTCGGAATCTTTGGTTGTGGAAAATTACGCTTCTCCCCTTTTAGCTATTGCCTGCAACCATAAATTATATATTTATATGGAAATGGTGAGATTCGAGAGAACCTTAATGGTAACAAACTATTAATCATATAAAATGTCATACATAAATATTCTAGGCACCAAATCATGTAACAGAACCATGACACTATGTATACACCCTACATGTCAATGTATCAAAGCTGGGTCTTAGACCACAACTAGGTAATGTGTGTGTTCACTATTCATATCACATAATATGGTATACACAAGGATATAAACACTCACATGGTGTATGAGAGATAGGTTATTGCCTGGAATATCCTTTCCTTGCCTAACTGTCGGTCTAAACTGTCTATTCGGTTCGGGCAATCGGTATATCCTAAAATTTTAAATTTGGGATAAATGAGTTATTACTCATTCATAAATCACTCTAAACTCATTGTATTGGTTACCTTGACTCAAAAACACATTTTGACCATTTTACCCCCGGGAATCATCCATTTTGACCTCGATTTTCGTAAAATCACTGCCAAATAACAGTTTTGCTCTTGAAAAACCTGATTTAGTGTTTTAGGGGTATTTTAGTAATTTCACTTTCTAGGGCTTTTCTGAAAAAGTGTTCATCATCAACCCTACACAATTGTCCCTCCAGAACACACTGGAACCATCAGATTGATGAAATTCCAGCCCTAGTCCCCATTTCCAGCCTTAGCCGAAACTATGCACCAAAAAGGGGAAAATTATAATTTTTGCTTTTCAACTTCCAAAGCTTGTTCCTTTCCACTCCAATCCACTTGATTAACCATTTAAACACTTAATATACAAGATTTGAGAAAATTTGTACAGCATAACCCGTTAGGGTTTCCATTTCTCAAATTTACAAATTCAACCAATTGACCACAAACCATAACTAAATCAACAACAACATCATCACAACATCAAAGAGAAGGAGATTATGGAAGTTACCTCTTGATTCCACTCTTCCTCTCAAAACCGTCCTCCCTCTCTCTCCTTAACCTTGGGCTTTTGCTTGCTACACCATGATTTCCATGAAGAATAAGAAGTTAGAGAGGAGATTTCACAAGTAGAAAGGTTTAGAACTTGAAATCACAAAGTCTTACCTTGAGATTTCTCCTCATCCTCTCTAGCTTTTCCTAAACTTTCTAGGACAACTCCTCTCTCTCATTTCCTTGGATTGATCGCACAAATGAAGAAGGAAGGAGATGGTAAGGCTTTTTAAACAAATATCTCATTTTCTCTCTCTTTTACAATGTACTTATTCAATAAGATTTAATGACAAGTTTTTGCTTGATCTTATCTCTAACAACTTAAATCATAAATCCCATGGACCTTTGACCAATTCCCCCTCTCCGTAATCAGCCCAAGTTCACGCCATATGGGTCCTTCAATTATCCCAATTAACCTCTTCCACATATTTAATATGAGTTGCAACTTTTGACTATTTGACTTTTCTATCATCATCATTTTTTATACTCAAACAAAAATTATTCCAACAAGATATTTTTCATCTAATATTTATTTTTCACTCTTGATAACCCTTTTTGGACGAAAATGGCCTATTAAACTAGGAGAACTAATTGCCTCTTGCTTTATATGGTAAATTACCATTTTGCCCATACATTTTTTTTTATTTTAGTCCAAAATCAGTAGAATTTTCGCTAAACTTTGATAATTCATAACTTTATTTATAGACATCGAATTGGAGTGATTCCAAAGGATATGTGACCATTATTTGGTATAGTTCTAAGAAAAAAAAATATAGCCTTTAGTCAAATGGAAGCTCAAGATTCCCAGAAATTCCATCTTTGGACGCTTCCATAGAAACTTTCCAGATTTACTGGGTAAACTTCAAAAATTCATAACTCCTTGTGTACAGCTCCAAATAAATCTCTTGACCTATCAAATTAAAGCTTAGGATGTCTACTTTTATCCTGTAAAATTTCGCAATTTTTGGACATCATTTGATCATGCGAAACCACATGACAAACTTACTACCTCATAGGAAATTTCACCAGCAGCAAATTCAAATGTTTACCATTTGTATTCCAAGCATAATCATGTCGTGTGAAATCACTAATTGCTTGGTTTTATGATTTGATGAGCTCTTTAATTCACCATTTTATTCCTTCGAATATAAGGAATTTTGGTGACCGAAATTCAGGATGTTATATTTCTCTCTCAATTCAATAAATTTCGTCCTTGAAATTTTGGATATCACATTTATAATCCTCGCGAGAATCCTATCTCACTGTATAACTTATCCCTAGGTTATGCATACTTATAAAGCATGCACCACAAATTACCTGATATGTTTGGATGAACTACTTATCAACACTTACACATTTAGTCTGTTCTATACTCATGGGTTACCTAACCCATTGTTGTATTGATTGTCTATCAAGACACTCAGTATATTATTCTAGGCCTCATTGCCTTGTTAGAATACTACCCTAATATACTTAGCCTTGCAGCGTATCTCATTCCATTCTCATAGCACTGAATCTTCTAGTCTTATTGCCCTATCAAACATGTATACTGGGACTTACCGCCAATAGGACTGTCTGTAGACATGACTATCTATAACTGTGTTCACTATCTGTTACTGTGGCTTCCTGTTTGGTGTTCAGGATCAAATACCCATTTGATCCTTACTAGCCATACTATATATTGTCTGATCCAGCTATGTGTTTTGCTCAGGATCACATGACTCTTTGCCCCTTTACTATCATACTGTGTGAACTAGTCACTATGTGCACTATTCACTATGTGCACCATTCACAGAATGCATTGTATCACGAATGGGTGATTCATTCTGTAAGGCTATAGTTGTCCGGAAGTATTCATCATCATTATGTACTACACTATGGCTCATCCCAATTCCAGTTCACATGTGTCACCACAAACCACAAGGGTTGTGTGACTATTGATTATACAGGTCATTGCACTATACACCACACAAAGTGTAACACTATTGACCCCTTAAGTAGTATCACTGTACACCATACAAGCTGTAATACCCCGAATTTTGAGATTTGAGGCTAGAGAATAAGCCTAAAATAAGTGGATTGCTAAGCCCCGATTTAGCAGGAGCCCAAATTTATTTCCTAATGATTCTTATATCTTAAGGGTATTAAATATAGTAAAATGGTGAATTTTGGAGAAAGTAATTATGTTTATGGTGAAACGGAAAGTTGGGCAATTTGGTCGTTGTGTGCATTGTGGTTCAAAATTGAATATGTGTGGATGTGATGAGAATTTAGATGTTTTAGTGATTCCAATGGCTTCCTTGTGAAAATTTGTGTGGGGAGAGTGTTTGTTGTAAAATTGGAACCATTGGAAACAATTGTGCCAAAATTGGAATTCTGTCCATTGAAACTCTGTGTTGGGCAGTTTGTTTGTGCGGACATTTTGAATGGGCAAATGGTGTCAAAAGATTCTAAAAATTTCCAGTCTAAAATTTCACGTGCCAAGCTTCAAAATGGACATATAATTCATGTCATTTCGTTTTTTGTGCTAGGAGTTATGATTCGCCAAAGTTTGGGATCAAAACTGGACTCTGTTCTGGAGCAGTGTTGAGTTTTGTGTAATTATTTATTTGTGTGGTGATTTCTAGTAATAGTCCATATTTTTCCTATAAAGAGGACTTAAATAGATTTCATTTGGCTTTGAGATCACCTCATTTTGATTTTTCTAGAATTAGTTATGATTTTTCAAGGTTTGGGCAGAAACATTTCCAGAAAATTCGAAAATGGGAATTATGACATCATCAACATAAAAGATGACATCAGCATGGAATTAAAACATTTTCTCATCATCTTCAGCTCCCATTTCTGTCATATTACAGCTGAAAGAGAGAGAGGAAGTTGTGAGCTTTTAGAGAGAAAAGGAAGGAGAAACTCACAAGGCAGGTCGATTTCTTGAGTGAATTCGTACCTAACGTGTATAATCATTCTCCTAAGTTATTCCTCTATGTGAATTAAGGTCTTGAAGCAAGGAATTTCATTGTTCAGAAAGGCTAGGGTTTAGCCATAAGAAGGATAAGCCAGAAGGAGCTTAAGGTAACCTCCAAAACTTCAATATTTGATTGTTCTGGCTGTTGTGAGTAGTTTAATCGGTGAAATTCTAATTGACTTGATTTGATTTCAAATTTGGTAAAGAGCTTGGCCTAGGGGTTATGCTACCAAAATTGATACTAAATGGTAGTTCTAACCTAATGTAATGGTTCATAAAGTGGTTAGGAGTAGAAAGAAACACGTCTGCGGAGCCAAAACTGAAAAACCCCAATTTTTCTCGGGGAATTGAGAATTTTGGCCAAGACTAGTTTGGAGGGGTTAGAGATGTATTTTCAATGATTTGATGATTTCATTGAGTTTAGGAGCGAAAATTAGATAGGGTTACAGTTGGTCACTTTTTCAGAAAAGGCCGAAAAAGCATAATTACGAAAACGCCCCTGAAACCTTTAAAGTGGGGCTGCCAAGGGTAAATTTGTAATTTGACAATAAATTTGATAATTCCAAGTCCATAAATGGATTCCTTGGGCGAAAATAAGTCAGGATAACCCATGATAGAATTTCGGGAAAACTACAGCCGGACCGGGTACGGCGGGGTCAGGTCGGGTCCCCGGGGCATTTTAGTAATTCTTCAATATAGCCTCATCTAACCCCCCCAGAAACACTATGGAAGTGTCTAAATGGTACATTTGGAATTGTAGGACCTAGTTAAGGGCCAGAGTTGCTGGCACGCAAATCGAGGAGAAAAGACTGGAGGTAGGGGACTTACCTTACTTGCATGTATTTTAAATATTTTTGCTTGTGTAATGATGTATGTGATTGCTTTACTTGATTGTGTAGAGCATATTTGAATAAATGAAGCTTTGTTTCTATTTTGCTGTGGCCATAGTTTTGTTACATGAAATATTGAGCATGTAGAAATGTCATTATGTGGCATACATCTAGTTAAAGCTAAAATGTCATACACATAGCATCTATCATGCATGCATTATTGTATCTGTTTCCTACTAGATTCCCTCGAATCTCACCCTCCCCTACCAACAATTTAGACAGGTGAGTACAGAAGTTATGCAGAAATCAGAGAAGAGAACTACACGAGATGATTGTTGTGGTGGAATGAAGATGAGAAGATGTCTCCATTTCATTGGGACGGGTTGGACACCCAAGTAGCCTTACATGGCTACATATTTTGTAAGTGTTATCTATAATCCTTGAAGGAAATTTTGATAATCATGCACTTTTTATCAGTATTTCCATGCTATTCCTGTGTTGCTCACGGAACCGCATATCATTGTACGCAAATACTCTGGAAAAAGGTTAAACCAAGGTAAGGGCGTGACACAAGCTATGTCACTGTAGACCACACGGGTCTAAACATGATTTGGGATGATCAACATTGGTGCAATTGATAGCCTCTCCTATATCACTCAAAAATCACACGTGTGTTCACCACGTTTCCATGGCGCCCACTCTGATGTTTTACAGTGATAAATGCAACATAGGAGGGGCTGCACTATCTACCCATACTTGTCTAACTACCTCAGTTGGATCCCACTTGGTCTCAGTAGTAACACACAATTATTCATAGAAAATGTGATAAATAAATATGTCATATACCATATAAGTAACAGAATTATAACACCATAAATCTAACTGCCTGTTAGAGTTCGAGTACAAACCTAGTTTGTGCCCTTACTAGCCTGGCTGCTACATTATTCAGGATCATATGACTGTATGACCCCTACTTGTACCCTATTTCAGCGCAGACCACCGGTTGCCCAGAAATGTTTCACTGTCATGGCACAGATGATTGCCTATACAAAAATGTTGTTTCTGTTACTTAATTGGGTTTTGCGCCCCAACCAGGCTGTGTGTCTACAACTTGTGTCACAAAACATGGCATATAAGGCATATAGATAATCACATAGTGTAGGAAAGAGAGAGTCACGGCACTGGCCCTTTCTCAATGATATTGAATTTCTAACTTTCCCTTAGTCTGTGATTTGCTTTTCCTACACCTCTTGCAGCTGTCCACCACTATTATGTATCATGGTATTGGGATTTGATAAATCTCATTCTAGGAGACAATGTGTCTTAGCACCACTTTTAGGTACTCCTCATGTTCTTCTCAAATCTTCAAGTATATTAGAATATTGACACTAAATCTATAACCAGTCCTTTCTCAACTGGAAAGCAAAACTTCCTCAAAGGCTCGGGGCCTCTATCAACAGTATACCCCTATTGATTGAGATGTGTTGTTCATGGCTGCAAACTATCTCCCTTAGGAGTAAGTGTAAACAAAGGCTCCCGTTTGGGATTCTCAAACTATTGTTCATATTCTTGTTAACCATGATTGTCCCTGTTTGTGTTCTGTTCTTGTATACTTCCTATAGTTCATTCCTGATGATCGTGAATCATTGTTTGCCGTTCTATTAACTTGCCCTATATTTATTGTATTGGGTTAGGTCTAACTGCCTGACCTTGCCCATCACCTGTACTTCCTGGTTTCATCACCTTTATGTTTCACTATATGAAACAAAGAAGAGCTAAGTATCTTATAATCACAAGGGCATATATATCATTACACAATGTGTTGAGGACACAGGTACTCCTAAAATTACACATAACAGAGGTTTACAGTAGTTGGGGAAAACCTGTAACAATAAACAACCTCTAAACTGCTGTATAACATGTTGTTGCTCTCTTGTGTTACATTACATAACATATTCATGTAACTTCCCAGGGGGTCACTTATGCCTATATTTCCTTGGGTTGAGCACACTTAACATTTGTGTATCTATGTCAAAATGTAGATACTAGCTTCAGCTATCTCTGACCATTGTTACCCAGTAACTGCCCTTGGTCCACTAAGTCATGCCACCGTCGCTAGCTAACTAAACATTGTGTGTGTACACTAACCACACTGATATATAGTCCTAGTACATGTGCCTAAATGCGCACCCTGATATGTTTCTTATTGTCCACAAATTTGTCAGTTGGACCCCAATCTATAGTCTCATTCTTCTTAGAGCCCAACATACTGTGTCCGGATAGGAGTATAGTATTGTGCGGATCCCAATGTCATTTGGAATCCCCAAACTAAATTATCCCTGACCACCCTCCACTAGGGTCAGTCTGTCCATGTATGTTGTATTCAAGGCTACTAGGATGTGGTACTTACAGACAATCCGTAGGTATAGACCCTTGATATACTACCATAGCTCTTGATTTGGTTGTAAGCCATGATCACGTATGCCGCTCTAACGTTGGGATCGGTAATGGAATCTAGATCTTCCTGTCTTGTCTATTTGTGGCTTATTTGCCTGACTCTTAACTACTTGCAACTGTGGTTGAATACTAATTAGCCTATTGGTGATTCCGTTCCAGGATGAGGCCCCACACTTTGGCCTTACTTGGATCCTCTCCCTCAGCATCCATGTCATCCTTGTACCATCCTCTTGTGGTATGGTAATATGTGTTGCCTTTCGGGTATTCCATCTTTTCCTCGGGGCTTGTCTATTCCTTTTAGGGGCTTGTGAACTAACTGAAGTAATTTACTTCGTTGTTCCTATCACTGTATAATCAAGTATATCAATATACTATCATGTTGTTAGAATTACCACATTTACTTTAAGTAGAATATTCTATGGCTAGAATCCTTACTCTGATACCAAAAA
The DNA here is from genome assembly GCA_963855925.1 of Inga laurina. NCBI lineage: Eukaryota > Viridiplantae > Streptophyta > Magnoliopsida > Fabales > Fabaceae > Inga > Inga laurina. Next base: position 64,253,324 of record OY979704.1, on the reverse strand, counting down.
TGTAAGACCCTTCATTATTTTGACTTGCAGTGGAATATTAATGCGTGGTTTGGTGGGCATAATAGGAATAGCCTAAATATACTGATATTATTGATATAATATACTTGAGTGTATATAGGAATTCCCATACAAGGTATCGTACAGTAAATTTTAGACCTTAAAGTAAATAAAAGGTCTTTAGATAACCAACTGCTCTGCTTGTGATGTCAAGAACCTTTGCTTGTCAGAAATTACGCTTATGCTCTTTTAATTGTTGCCTGCGCTCGAAAACTATATATTTGTATGGAAATGGTGAGATTCGAGAGAATCTCAGTAGTAACAAACTATCAACCATAAAAAATGTCATACATAAATATGTTAGGCACCAAATCTTGAAATAGAACCATAACACTCTGCATACACTCTACATGTCAGTGTACCATAGCTGGGTCTTAGACCACAACTAGGTAATGTGTTTTTTCACTATTCATATCACAGGATATGGTATACACAAGCATATAAATACTCACATGGTGTATGAGAGATGGGTTACTACCTGGAATATACTTTCCTTGCCTGATTGTTAGCCTAAACTGTGTGTCGGACTCGGGCTATCGACATATCCTAAAATTCCAAATTTGGGATCAATAAGTTATTACTCATTCATAAATAACTCTAAACTCATTGTGTTGGTTATCTTGACTAAAAAACACATTTTGACCATTTTACCCTGGGAACTTAGTCCAAACCCCTTTGCACCTAGTCCAACAGTACTTTTCTGAAAATTTTGACCCTGGCTATTCCTACACAGTTTTATGTGTAGAATCCATTTTTGACCTTGATTTTCATAAAATCACTACCAAATGACAGTTTTGCCCTTGACAGCTATGGTTTAGGGGTTTTAGGGGTATTTTCGTAATTTCACTTTCTAGGGCTTTTTTCTGGAAAAGTGTTCAACATCAACCCTACACAATTTTCCCTCCTGAAAACACTAGAACCATTAGATTGATGAAATTTCAGCCCTAGTTCCCATTTCCAGCCTTGGCCAAAACTATGCACCAAAAAGAGGAAAATTGTGATTTTTGATTTTGAACTTCAAAAGCTTGTTCCGTTCTACTCCAATCCACTTGATTAACCATTTAAACACTTAATATACAGTATTTGAGAAAATTTGGGTAGCATAACTCCATAGGATTTCCATTTCTCAAATTTACAAATTCAACCAACCGACTACAAACCACAACCAAATCAACAACAACGCCATCACAACATCAAAGAGAAGGAGATTATCGAAGTTACCTCTTGATTCTACTCTTCCTCTCAAAATCGCCCTCCCTCTCTCTCCTTAACCTTGGGTTTTTGCTTGCTACACCATGATTTCCACAAAGAATAAGAAGTTAAAGAGGAGATTTCACAAGTAGGAAGGCTTAGAACTTGAAATCACAAAGTCTTACCTTGAGATTTCTCCTCATTCTCTATAGTTTTTCCTAAACTTTCTTGGACACCTCCTCTCTCTCCTTTCCTTGGGTTGATCATGCAAATGAAGAAGGAAGGGGATGGTAAGGTTTTTTAAACAAATATATCATTTTCTCTCTCTTTTACAATATTCTTATTCAATAAGATTTTATGACAACTTTTGCTTGATCTTTCCTCTAACAACTTAAATCGTAAAGCCCATGGACCTTTGACCAATTTCCGCTCTCCGTAATCAGCCCAAGTTCACACCATATGGGTCCTTCAATTATCCCAATTAACCTCTTCCACATATTTAATATGAGTTGCAACTTTTGACTATTTGACTTTTCTATCATCATCATTTTTGTTACTCAAACAAAAATGATTCCAACAAGATATTTTTCATCTAATATTTATTTTTCCCTCTTCATAACCCTTTTTGGACAAAAATGTTCTAATAAAATGGGAAACATAATTGCTTCTTGCTTTATATGACAAATTTTCATTCTGCCCATGCATTTTGTGATTTTTACCCAAAATCAATAGAAATTGTATACATCGAATTGGAGTAATTTCAAAGGCTATATGACCCTTATTGAATTTAGTTCCTTTCCATTTTTAGTGGATAAATTTCAAAAATTTATAACTCCTTGTATACAGCTCCAAATAATTCCCATGACCTATCAAATTAAATTTTAATATGTCTACTTTCATCTTGTAGAATTTAACAATTTTGTGACATGATTTGATCAACCAAAACCACATGACAAACTTACTGTCTCATAGGAAATTTCACCAGCAACAAATTAAAATGTTTATCATTTGTGTTTGAAGCATAATCATGTCATGTGAAATCATTAATTGCTTAGTTTTGTCATTTCATGAGCTCTTTAATTTACCATTTTATTCCCTTGAATATAAAGAATTTTAGTGACTGAAATTTGGGATGTTACAAACTACGCGCTCAAATCAAAAGTCACTCCTAAACAATGAATAGGTTAAAACCTTTTTTATTTTAAGTACAAAACGCGATGAGCATTGTGGAGGTATTGATTTTCTGTCATTAAAAAGAAATCCATTCTATTAAAATAATGTATATATAAAATCAAAATTATTATTTTTTAATTTTAATTACATGAAATTAATATAAATTAAAAAATAATTTATTTAAATGTATTAATTTAATTGGTAAAACAATATTCATTCACCATTCATATTTTTTAAAGTGATATTTTTTAAATATATTTATACTGGTTATTTCTTAAAAAATATTTTGTATCTCTTTAAACATTTGGATATTTGTAGCATGGTAATCGAATAGACTTGTGTGAAAAAGTCAAATTAATATATAAGAACTAATCCGATATGGATGGTTCTCATATATAATTTATAAGTATTTTTAAGACATTATTTGAGCTAAAGCCCGTCTGAATTTAAGTGAATCATTTAGACTTAACTCATAGTTTTTTATCTTCCAAAAAAAATTATGTGTATTGATTTTATATTCAAAATATTCTAAGCAAAATCATATGATTTAAAATTAATATTGACAGCCAAAAATAAATAGATGAATTATAAAGTTACAAGTATAAAATATAAAATTAAAAAATAAAACAACACTATAAAATTAAAAAAAATATAATCAAACTAAGTATAATTAAAAAAATAAAAATATAAAATTTCTATTTTTTTTACTAAAGTATATGTTTAGTCCATTATGTTTACATCAAATTACAGTTTGATCCCCTAAGTTTAAAAAAATATAGTTTTAGCTTTCAATAGAAACCCTGTTAGTTTCATTTAACGAAAAATACTGACTTAATATATCTACACTATGATTCTACAATTAAATGCCGACAAAATACACTCCAATTTTAATTCTATAATATAACCACTTTTATATTTAAAAATTATGGACATTTAATTGTAGAGTCAACATTTAAATTTGATCTAGTGACATTTTCTGTTAAATAAGACTGATAGAGTTAAATGACTAAAAGTATATTTTTAAAACTGAAGATACCAAATTAAAAATTGATGTAAACTTAGAGATCAAACATACGCTTAGATCCCCCCCCCCCAAATTTCATGCTTATGTGCATGAAATTGACATCTCATTGCGGTGGCCTTTGAGTTTCCTCTTTCCTTGGACCTAGTAGTTATTGGGTTGGGCATCCCCCCACCCCCCCCCCCCAAATTTCATGCTTTTGTGCACAAAATTGACATCTCATTGTGGTGGCCTTTGAGTTTCCTCTTTCCTTAGACCTAGTAGTTATTGGGCTAGGCATCATTTTCTAAAGCTATGCAAATATCTTCTTCTTTTTTTTTTTTTTGCATGAAATGCAAAATATCTTCCAAAAACTTTATGCGTATAATTCTACATATTTATTTTTTTTGAGAAAATCCCATTTAAATATATTTAAAAAGCCAAAATTCAGATTCAGGCCGACACTTTTAACAAATTGTTAATTTGACTAAGAAAACTAATTAGGAGTTTCTGAATTTTGTAAATTTACTTCAATGCACTTGAATGTTTAGAAATTTACAAGTTCAATTTAGCAATTTACAAATTTTCATTATCTATTCACAAGAAAAGTTTTGCAATAAAGTTGTCATTAGGGCTAGTCGTGGCATGAATGGAGACTAATTGCTAGTAGAGGTGTCTTTGGGGTAAAAAGATTCGGCCTTGAGAAAACAAGTAAGAGTGAATGTGGCTATTTAACAAGATTTAGGAATTTCTAATTAGTCCTCTCAACCAAATTAGGGATTTGTCAAAATTGTATGCCTAAGCTTGGATTTTGGTATTTCAGCTAGATTTAATAAGAATTTTTCTTTTTCTGTAAAGGTGCCAAACTACCATTGCATAGAAAAAGCTTAGAGGTCGATCCTACTGTGCTGGATGATCTTATTAGGAACCTCTAAGTTTCTCAACAGCCACTTAGAGGTTGATCCTACTGTGCTGCTTCCTTTTACAAGGTTGATCGTTGGTTTCTTTTATGCTGTTGTATGGTTTCTACTTGTGTGGTATTGCAAGTTTGTAGCTTTTGTCATCAATCTCTCTTCTTTGTTAGCTAGAGCTTGAGTTTGTTTGTTCCGTTATGTCTTTGGCATTTGGACCTGTCTGTTTGCCTACTCTTTCTTCCTATGGGAAGTTTTGAATCGCATTGGTTCACTTGAGTGGCCCATGTCCACTAGGAGATGTGCTACAAAACCTCTCCATTATATCCTGCTCACCCTTCCTAGTTCCATGTGTTTTTTGTAACATCCCAAATTTTATTCACTAAAATTCCTTGCACCTTGTGGCATTAAAAAGAATAAATGGAGGATTATGAAGCACATGAAATGGCCAAACAGTGCAATTAGTGGTCACACACAATATGAGTATGTTTAGAACATAAATTGTAAACATTTGAATTTGTTGCTAGTGAGTTTTCATGTGCAGCAGTCTTATTGTGTGACATTTTTAAATAGGCAAATGATAACCAATGCCTATGATATTTTCTTGAATGAAGTAGACTTATCAAGCTTTAATTTGATAGGTCATATAAGTTAATTAGAGCTGTACATAAAAAGTTATGTATTTTTGAAGTTAGCCTAATAAAATTGGAGAGTTTCTATGGCAGTGTCTAAAAACAATAATTCTAGGAATTATGAGCCTCCAGTTGGCTAAAAGCTATATTTTTGTCTTGAAAATAGACTTAATAAGGGTGACAGCCTTTGGAACCACACAAATTATACATTTGTACAAATAGTTATGAATTTTCAAAGTTTGATGAAATTCTGCCAACTTTTAGTCTATGTGCTAAATTGAAAAGGTAATGGCAAAAATGTATGGGCAAAATAGTCATTTGGCTAGATTTAATCCAAAGCCCATAATTTTCACTTTCTCATGTGCTCTTGGACATCCAAAAGAGAAGCAAGAAGGGAAATGGATAACTAAAATACTCATGCCAAAATTTGAAGTATTTTACACAAAGTAAACATGAGGTTGAAAAGTCAAAAATAGTGGCTAAACATAAAGGAAGAAAGAAAAGAACCTTGGTCAACAATTTTCCTTCCATTTGGTGATATATTTTCATATGAAAAGAGGAAGGGAAGAGAAAATCAGCATTTGGCCATAAAATAAAGTAAAAGATGAAGGGTTAACCATGACCAAGGATTTACATTAAACAAGTAATATTTCCAAAAGTAAGAGAAATAAGAGAAGAGATAACGATGATGATATTTTAGCTCTTTCATCTCCTTCTTGGGCTCATTTCGTTTAGCTGGAGACAAAATAGAGAGAAAGGGAGCTCGAGCATATTTGAAGGAGCATAGGAAAGTCTAGGGTTCAAGAAGCCAAAATCTAAGGTAAGGGGCTTGATTTCGCGTGCATATGCCTTTTAAATTCACTTAGAACCTCTTCTAATGTCTTCTTTACCTTGCAAATCATGTTTAGCAAGCAAAATCTCAAGGGAAGAGAGAGTGAACTATAACTTCCTAAAGAGAGAAAGTGGTGAAATCAAGAGGTAATCTCATAAACTTAATTTTCTTATGCTAGAAGTTGTTGTTGTTGGTTTTGGTTTGGTTTTTCCTTGTTTTGTGATTTTGTGATGATGAACCCTGTAAAGGTTATGCTGCCAAAATTTTCTCAAACCATGCTCATTTCATATTTAAGTAGTTAATCATGTGATTAGAAGTGGAATGGAAGTGATTAAATAGAAGAAACCAAGGAAACACAATTTTCACTTATAAAACCCTAATTCGTCCAGGTACAGAACAAGGGAGAGTTGGAATTTTGGAATTTTGATGATTCTATTGGATTTAAAAGGGAAAATTGTATGGGAATTTAGGTTTTCATGATTTTTGGAAATTTATATACAAATACGGAATTTATTGAAGCTGTAAGTGTATGCTGTTTGATTACCTCCAGTTAGGCAGTATTGTTGTACAATGCATTTTGTTAGTTAAACCTAGTCCAAATGTAATGAAAATTTTCAGGATTAAATTAGACACATAGAGCTTTAATTTGGTAGGTGGTGGATAATTTTTGGACTTGTGCACTAAGAGATATGAATTTCGAAAGTGGTGCCCTATTTCTGGACTTGATTTTGGAAGAGTGTGGGAATTTATGGAGTCCAGTAATTTTGTCATGGTAGATGGTAGTGGTTCATATTTTTCCTGTATAGAAGACTTAAAGAGCTTGCCATAGAACTTTGAACCACTCTATTTCGATATTTGTAGATTTATTTATGATTTTTGGAAATTTTGCCAAGAATAGAGGATTTCTTGGCTGCGGCCAGAAGAATTGTTTGGCCGCGGCCAAAGGATTTTTGGCCGTGGCTACACATGAAGAATAGGCTTTTTCGGCTTTATGCCTTGGTAACCGTCTTTAAAATTAAACCAAGGATTGTAATATAGAGTGCAATCCCGGATCGTCTCTCGAAGATTCTTTTATTAATTACTTAGAAACTAAGTGCAATGATTGGCATGAAATGAGTTAAAAATGGTTTTTAACTTTTAATCTAACAACTAAATTGAATTAAACTAAAATGCTTTTAAAACTAATATTTTTGGATTTTTGGAATAAAATTGATATGGAATGGAAATTGGTTAGAAATGCAAGTGATGAAGATGCTCTTAGAAATGATTTTTTAATGACTATCCTTGCTGAATTAAAATATTCGGAGAGTTAATACACTAAGCTTATAATATACCAAACCTCATTAACGAATGAGTCTAGCATCACAAGAGAGGAATCCCTACCCTTGAATGCTATTAAGCCCTCTAGTGTAATGAGTTTCTCCAAGTTTTCTAATATACCAAACCCCAATTACCATTGAGTCTAATGCTTAAACTCATGAACCCATTTATTTAAGCATTATTAAAACCCTTTAGAGAGTGACTATGGAATAAGCAATGCATTTAGGTTCAGCTACAATTCTATTTCAATTAAACCATCCAACAATACCATGTTAAATAGATAGAAATCAATAAAATAATAGAGAAACATATATATAACCATATATATATTGATGAGTACAAATCCTCATTAGAAATTCCAAATCACAACAACTCAAATCGTAACTAAAATCATAGTTTAATTACATAAATGAATTCTTAAACCTAAGAAATCACAAATATAATGAACTATAGATAAAATAAACTCCCTTTTTGAAGCATATGTGAACTCAAGTCATCTCCAAGAGCAAAGGAAATCAGCTACTGCAGTTTGTCATCACAGTTTCACCAAACAATTTCACAATTACAGCCATTGTGCACATTAAATCAATTAACTATAAATAATGAAATTGAAGGCTGAAATAATTTCAGAAGCAGAACAGGCCACACTATTAAACAATAGGAAACCAGAGAATGCAAACCGAAATCTACTTGGAATTTGCCAGATTGGTCGATGAAGAATCAAAGGAAGGAAAATTTGATGATGGTGCTAAGATGATGATGACAGCAGTGGATGGATGACGATGATGGTGGATTGACGATGAAGGGTGGAGTGATGCAAATTGAGCTTGCCTCAGCTCTTGACTCTCAGCTCTCAGTTCCCGTTCCTCAGTTCTCTGCCTTTGTTTCTCACCGCGGCAGCTCCTCTGCTCTATTCTGGTTTGTGTCAGTTTCTGTGGTGGTGAGGATGGGATGATGCTCGCCGGTGGCCTATGGTGATGAGTGACACCGCCGGTGAGAGAGGACGAAGAAGGCGAAGGAGATGGAAGCGAGATTCGAGAGTTCAAGATGAAGATGTGTTACGGCTCCTTCATTCGCGTCTCTGCTTCTTCATTTCAATATCCAGTTGATTTCAGATTTGACCTAGTGTAAACTAACCAAAACGCAGCAGTTGAACTCGTGGACCAAATTGGCATTTTCAGAATTCGTGGGACCAAACTAACATTTTGTAAATTTAAGCTCCAAACTGCAATTTTCCATTTTAATCCCATTTTTAAAGCACCTACAATTAAAAGTAATAAACAAAACTTCAAATCTTCTCCAAAATAAATCATTAAAAGTAATTACATTTTTTATGACAATTTTGCCCTTTTTAGTCTAATTCAATGTATTTACTCTTAATATCAATTTAATCACAAAGAAGGCATTTTAAGCTTTATAAGTATGACAAAATCCTCAAATAAAGTATAAAAATATTTAATAAAATTGGGATTTGTCACCGCGGCCAAAGGATTTTTGGTCGAGGCCAAGCCCTTATTTTAGCATTTCACATTTTTCAGCGGTATTGATTGGTTTAGCTTTTCTAACCTTATAGACACTTGTTTGGACTTCCAATGGCTACCTAAGTGGCTCAAGAGATAACCAACATGATGTGTTTAGCCTCTATAACTTCTTGGACACTAATATACACTTCCATTGATTCTCTATCATATCTCTAATGTTGTGATTCCGTATCTAGGGCCATGAGAGGTCAAGGAAAAAGAAATGGAAGAATTTCCAAAAAGCTATATTAGTTAGAAGAAAAGGTATAGGAGGAGGACATGAAGACAAGAGGTAGTTAAACTCTCATGACTTGCATGTATTTGATATGTGTATACTTGTGTGATGATATGTGTTATTGCTTTGATGAATTGTATGGAACATATGTGAATGATTAAAGCTCTGTTTGTACTTATTCTATGGCAATGAGTGTATTGTAAAGCGTTGAGCATGCATATGTCATTATGTTGACATAAATTTATATAGCAAGCATGTCATACACTAAGCATTATCTTGTATGCTTAGTTAGCATTGTTTACTACTAATATTTGCTCCAAATTTCACCCTCCCCCCAACCAACCATACAAATGTGATAAAGTACATAAGAGTATTACAGGGAGTTGCGTAAGAGGGAATTATGGCAGAGAAGTGAAGATTGATCTATTGTGTAGTATATTAGACACTCTGGTAGCCCTGTGTGTAACCCCCTGCCTTGAAAACCGTAACTATAAATTGAAAATGTGTAATTAGAATGGATTAGAGACCGATGGATATTTAAAATTCATTTCCAATCCCTTCTTTCAGGTAGGGTTTTCACAAATTCTTTCAAAATTCCTTCCCTATCCTGGTCTCGATTTCAAATTTTGAATATAATTACCCTGTGTAGTTAAATCACATTTATACATATCAGAGTGTACAAAAAAAATCCTGGCAACCCCCAGGTTGATGTATATAATTACTAAGGGTTCATACATTCCTATTTAGGGGATTACACATTTGTATCCAAAATACTATTTACAGAATATACAGTGGTCCTCAATCCAAATATGACAACCAACTAAAACCTACGTTTGAACTATCTGCCCTTGGTCGTCTCCTTTCCCTTGGAGCCACTTGCCCTGTCTGAAGTTAGTCAAAGGAAAGAATAAGATTCAAGAGAATCCCAGTAGTAACAAATCACTCATACCACACATGATCATAGAGCATGCAAGTAAATAACAAGCAGCAGCAGCAATACACATCACACCCTACCCTCATCCCCTTTTACTGCTGGGAAGGCACGCAGTCCTTACCCGAACCATTGTTAGCGACTCAGGGACTATTGGCATGGTGGTGCATACATATAGCCTTACAGCTCACATAGCCTTTCAGCCCACAAATAGCCTTTTGGCTTTCACAAATAGCTTTTTGGCCCACAAATAGCCTTTCATCTTTCACAAATAGCCTTTTGGCTTTTACATATCCATAGGCTTTACAACATTCAAAATCATCACAAACCAACATATAACACACATACAATGCATAACATATAGTATAAGAGAAAGAGTTACTACCCTGTTCTTTCCTGGTGTGCTCTGCCATGAGTTGTTCACTCGTAGGGCAAATATCGAATCCTATAAACCAAAATCAAGGATGGCGGATTAATCCTCTACTCCTAATTCTCACTTTTAAACACTCAAAATAGGTTACCATATGAGTTCCTTAAGAGACTATAATAGGCTCAATGAAAACCTAGAAGGATTAGGAAGTCCTAGGTTGAAAATTACTTTTCAAAATCACAAAATGCTAAAAATAGGGGTTGACTGCAGCCAAGAATCCTCTGGCTACAGCCAAAAATGACACAGAAGGTTTTTGGCTACAACCAAGATTTTTTGGCTACGGCCAAAACATGCACAGAAAGTTTTGCACTGCAGCCAAGAATTCTGGCTACAGTCAAGGAAACTTCGAAAAATCATAATTAATTCTGGAAAAATTGAAATGAGGTGATCCTAAAGTCTAATGAAAGCTCTTTAAGTCCTCTTCATAGAAAAAATATGGATCATTATCAGAAATCACCACACAATTACAGAATCACACAAAATCCAACATTACTCCAAAACATATTCCAGTTTTAATCCCAAACTTTGGACAATCATTACTGCACACAAAACGAAATGACACAAATTATATGTCCATTTTGAAGCTTGTAATGTAAAATTTAAGGCTGGAAAGTTTCAGAATTTTTAGACACCATTTTCCCATTTAAAACGTCCAGACAACCTGACTTCCCTCTACAGAGTTTTAAGGGACAGAATTTCAGTTTTTGTGCAATTGCTTCCAATGGTTCCAAATTCACAACAAATACCATTCCCACAACAATTTTTCACAAGGAATCCTTTGGAAACACCAAAATGACCAAATTCAACTCTCATTGACATGTTCCACAGGAAACAAAACATTTCACACAATAACCCAATTCAATACTCACAATGAAATTCCTTTCCCTTCAAAGTTCCAAACCAATTTCAATGGCACAAAAACACAATATGACACCTATTCCAATACCAAATCATCATGCAATCCACAAGACCCTAATAACACGAAAAATAGGGCCAAAATCCAGAAATTCTAAGTTCAACCAATAACCACAATGATTATTTCAAAATGTGCCAAATTCTTACCTCCTCCTCTTTCCAAGACTAGTTTCTTGTTTCCTCTTCTTTCAAATTTCTTCAAGTGTGCAAACACCTTCTTTCAAAATTTTGAAACCATAGCAATAAAGCCCTCAACACCATGAACAAAATTAATGAAAGAAGTTTGAGCTTCCAAAGTCATTTACAAGGCCAAAACCCTACCTTTGTTTTTCTCTTTCTTGCTTGGTTTTCATGAAAATGGAGGAAAGAAGATATATAAGATGATGATGAATGAAAATAATCAGATTTTTGGTCTTTACTAAGCCCATTTTGCTGACTAAGAGATGAGAGGGAAGAGAAAAAAATGAGTTGAATCTTTGACTTGATCCATGGTCTACACCTTGACACTTGGCAAAATCTTGTTCTCCTCTTCCATGTCACACATGAATTCAATTGCACAACCCTTTGATCAATCAATCCTAACCATTGATCTCCAATTACTAATGAGTTTCCTCTTTAGTAATTGACCAACTAGTCGGTAACTTTCCTTTTTACCTGTTTTACCCCTGATTATGGCAATTCCACTTGAATAACCACTAAACACATTTATATAGTTCATATCACTCAACCATGTGCCCTCCCTCTTATTTGACTCGATTTAGATGTTAATCCACCATTAAACTTAAATGTAGAGTTTAGGCACGATCAGAACACTTTCGAATCAAAATTCACATTGTATTTTTCTCAAGTGTTTATTTAACAATAATTACATCACTTTTGAAGTCATTAGCCGTTAATCCCATTTTTGGGTCATTACACTGTGTGGCTACATTGTCTGTATAAATATATGAATGAATAGACTAAAAATGAGTAAAGGAATAATATGGCTAGATAAATGTGTTAGAGCAAGCGTTTCACCCGAGAAGGGGGTGAATTGGGTGATATTAAAAATTTCGTTGCAAATATAAAATTTGACGGTGAAATTAAAACAGGAAAGAGTAAGGAGAAATATCACCGAAGTGTACACCAGGAGTTATACTGGTTCGGCCACAACCACTTTGACCTACGTCCAATCCTCAGAGCTTCTCTGAGAGTTTCACTATAACTTCCAAGATTCAGTGGGTTCTTGGCACCTCAGTACAAGCAAGTTCCTTCGCCTGGACACTCGCTCCCCCTTACAAGTTGTAATCCAATCCTAACTCAAGGTTCCACAACCTTAAGTTACCTCAATAACAAATATTGAGTTTGAATGAAATATCTCTCTCACAGAGTGAATAAGAATCACTGAAGCATAGAATTACAAGCATAATATAAAATAGAGTAATGAAATTGATGATACGTTTTTGTGTGTGTTCGTTTTCTTTTCTCTGTTTGGATGTTCCCATATATATAGATATGTTGGTAATGATTGCTGGAACATATTTCTTCATGCCCGTTGGAGCGTGCGCAGCCACAATTGACTTTTCTCGTATTTAAAAGATATACGTTTGTGGTAGGTGGCGGTCGGTGACATTTGAACATTGCATTTGACTTTCCTTATTTGGTAAGATCTCTTCATTGTTTATCTGTGGATATGCTAAGAATACTAATATAATGAAAGGTTAATCAAATAGGAAACAAAATAATGAACGTTGGAATGATTTCTAAATTTCTGGGTTTGCATACTCGAGTAGCTACTCGAGTATTCATTAAAGTTTACTCCAGTACTTACTCGAGTATCATCATGAAAACTTTGATGAACTGCAAGTCAACAAACAACTATAAGATTACTCGGGTAGTGCATGGAATACACAAAATATCAAACCTTTGGAAATGCATGTTTACTCGGGTACCTACTCGAGTAATGCACTCTTTTCTTCATAGGTTACTCAGGTACCAACTCGAGTAAACCTTCAAATAAACTTATGTTACTTGATGCTTTACTCCAGTAATGTTGGCAGGATTTCAAGGCCGAGAGCACTTCAAGTTTGATTACCTTGTTACTCGAGTACATACTCGAGTAAACTCAATTTATGTTTATAGCTTACTCAGGTAATGACTTGAAGTTTTTCTTCAAAAAATAACTCTGCATACTCGAGTACATACTCGAGTAATCCACTTAAAATGAATTAATAAATACCTGCAAACTTGAGTAGCACCTCGAGTGAAGTATGATAAAAATAGATAAAGTTATTCGAGTACTACCTTCAGATTTTTGCTTACCACAGTGTGTTACTCGAGTAGCTCCTCGAGTAACATTAGCAGGGTTCAAAATACCAAGAGCAACACATTTTCTAAAACAGAGTAACTCGAGTATCATTGGCAGGCCGAGAGGAACTTGAAAACTTTTACCTGGTTACTCGAGTAGCTACTCAAGTAACGTTGGCAGGCCGAGAGCAACTCCAAGGTATTTACCTGGTTACTCGAGTGACTACTCGAGTAACATTGGCAGGCCGAGAGCAACTTGAAAACTTTTACACTATTACTCGAGTATTGTTGGCAGGTTACTCGAAGGTATCTCTGGTAACTTCAAATTTTGTCTCATTACTCGAGTACATACTCGAGTAATGCCTTAGAAAACTTACTTCTCATCAAGTTTCTTAGCGTTTTCTCTTGGCCTTTCTTCATTTCCCAAATGCTTACTTCAAGTGATGCTTTTCCCTTTTATTACTTTGTTCAAACTTATTTATTAATTAAATCTTCTTCATAATATTCTTTGTTATCATCAAAACATGAGATCTAACATTCTCCCCCTTTTTGATGATGACAAAACTTGGTGATTTTGAACAAGATTTTTGAAAGTAAGTTCTAAAATAAACACATCTTGAATTCAATGATAAAATTTGAAAACCTTGTTAAGTTTATATTCAAAATGATTTGAAAAAGATTGAGATTATAACATATTCACCTTGCATACATAATAAACTTCATTAGTCCAACAATGTATCATAATTTAAAGCTTAAATGGACTTGAAATGAACTTAAACTTGCATTAAACTTAAAATTGCATTACAAGATGACAAGATGAAAAGCTTAACAAGTTCAAAAACTCCCTAAATCCCATATATACCCAAAATACCCAAAATAAGCATAGACACACAGACATTTCAACAAAAACACTCTCAAGTTCTTCTCCCCCTTTTTGTCTTCATCATTCAAGAAGAGGATTGGAAGGCTTGACCATGGAAATAGGCTTCACTGGAAGAACTAAGCTACCATCTGAACTAGAAGAGTCAAAAGAGCTAAAAGAAACTGGTTCAAGAAGATGAAGTGGAGGGATGTGGATATCATCTTTGGGAGGAATAGGAGGAGACTGGTAGACAACCACAGTGGTCTCAACCTCTGGAGTATGATGATAAGAGGATGAGGAAGGAGATATTTCCTCAGTATGGGTAGGAGATGGAATAGGTTTAGGAGCGGGTTTAGTCTGAGGTTTGGGTGGTGAATCATTAATGATGATGTGAATGGTCTCATTTGTTTCGGGGTTATCCACTGAGTACAAGATATCTTTGGGTTGTGCCTCAGGTGGACTAGAGACCGGAGGGATAGATGGCTCAGCCTCAGTGTGAGGAATATCAGTAGGAGTGTGCTCTGGAGGTGGTGGTGGTGCAGAAGATGGTATTTGCTCTGGAGAAGAAGAGGATGGACCGGCAGAAGGTCCGGGACCCAAGGAATCCAGTCGTGCCAGAATTAATCTCAGTGTCTCACCTTGGGCACGTTGCTCAGCTAGCAACTCCTCGTGCCTCTTATCCATTTTCTCGACCAACTTTGCCATCTTGTAATTCATGTTGGTTATCAATTCAGCATTTGTGTTGGCGATATCAACATGGAATCCTCAGAGCATATTCTCCATGAAATGCTGAAGTGTGGGATTGAGGAAGGAGGATGATGATGTGGTGGCAGCTGGAGCCGATGACTGAGTGTCTTCCATCTTGCTCATCTCGGTCTCAGTCTTCTTCTTCTTCTTTGACCCAAACTCCAGAGGGCCCTTGAGAGGTATATCAATGTTGAGCTTGCCAATCTGATTTCTCCTAACCAGAGTCATCCTCTCAATAGGCTCCTTGCTATCCAGATACCATATTTTATTTTCCTTCAGAATAAGTGATACAATCTAAGGATATGGCATTGGTGTGGTAGCCTTCCCATCGACCCTATACCTCTATTTCAGAAAAGATATACTCCCCCAAGTCCTTCTGTTCCTTCAGGAGAAGTGAAGCAAACTATCTAAAGTCCCGATCAGAGAAGTGGGTATAGTTGTTGGCCTTGTTCACAAGGGATCTAGAGTAGATGTACCATAAAACCCTGTGATGATCACACATATCACTCGGTTTGAAATTCAAGGGGCCAACTAACTCACCAGGTTTAAGGACATAAAATATTTGGTTTGGTTCAAGTTGGGAGTAAATGTCATCTGGGGGGGTTCTCTATCCCTAACCACAAGTTTATTCGAGAGAGTGAAATAAGGATCTTTTGGCCTCTCATTGTGGTGGTCATCTCTTCCTCAACTGAGGTTCTGTTTGGCTCATCTATGATCTCAAGGTTACAGGAAAAGTGTGTGATCACTTTAGTGCAAAAAGGTAATCTAATCGAAAGCCAAGGCATAAAAAGTTCTAAATAGGAACTAAGGTCATGCTTCAATACTTCCTGAAGTAACTTGAGGTTCACATAGTGTGTCTTACACACTTTCTTCCTTAAGAACTGAGATAGATACTTTGGGGACTCCACCAGCTGGTTGACATTGAACCCCTTTGGAGGGTTGGTGATTTCCTCTTCTGGCAATTTAGACTTCTTTGAAGATTGCCCCTTCTCCATTTGATCAAGTATGCTTGCCATAGCCTTAGCCACATTCTTGTCATACTTGGGATTTTTAGAAGGCTTTGGTGTAAAGGAGGGAGTAGAGGAATCAGATGGTGGATGAGAGGGAGATTTGGCACTCTTGCCTTTCCTAGTTGAGGTACTCTTTTTGGATTGAGCCCTTGTAACTATAGGCTCTTTGATCACAACCCCTTTTGGTTTCGGTTGAGGTTGAGGTTGAAGTTGGATTTTGGCTTTGGATCTTGGAGTGAGTTTTCTTCTCTTTCTGGGAGGAGAAGAAAGAGGATCAGGGTGTTGTTGGGATTCAGAGGAATCCGTGGGAGTAAGATTTTTAGTTCTCACCATTTTGAATCAGTGAAAAATGAAAATCTCAGAAAAAATAGAGACACAGTCGCGAGATTAGGGCACTGAGAATCTGAACAGAATAGGAGGTTTTTGAGGTTGAAATCTGTTGGGTTTTGACGGAAATGATGCAAGGAATCGATTATGAAAAGTTTTTGTGAGAGAGTATAGTGATTTACTCGAGGAGATTTTGTGAAAATGACCGAGTTTGCGACAGATAAAGACCTAAAACCTGATGTTACTTAAGGCCTTACTCGAGTAAACTTCAAGGTTACTCCAGTCCTTACTCGAGTGATCATACACAAAATCTTTAAAACAATTTATTTAAATTGCGTACCTGGCATGAATAATATTGTAATTATCCATGTATGTTCCCTCGATCATTTATAACGAATTTGAAGCAGATTTGAATCATTTTTCATCAAATTTGGTGATCTGGACTTACAGTTACTCGAGTCGTTACTCGAGTAAGCTTCAAGTTTACTCGAGGCTTGCCTGGGGTAACCTGTCTTTTTACTTTTGACTGTTCATTTCTCAGCAACTGAACCGTTTGATTTAAAATTCAGGTAACTTGATCGGTTACTTCCAGTTTTGGAAGACCATTACTCGAGTAGTTACTCGAGTAAAGTGCTTCTTTACTTCATGTTGTTCCTCGGGTAATGCTTCACTGTCAGTTATTTCTTCAAGTTGGTACTCCAGTAAAGGTGTCCTCTGATAACCTCCGTTCTTGTTTCTCAAAACATAGTTTCAATCTCCTTGCAAAACAAGTTTCTATATACTCCGATGCTTAAATTAGTAATCATCAAAACATTATTAAATGACTTCATCTAATATTATGAGAAGCTGAAATAACTTACAACTCATTGGGATTTACCATTCCTAATTCTCTTCTAATGTATAGAAATTGATCTTTTGCAAGGGGTTTTGTGAAGATATCAGCTAGTTGAAGATGAGTAGGAATAAAAATCACTTTCACATCTTTCTTTTGGACATGATCTCTGATGAAGTGATGTCTGACATCGATGTGCTTGGTTCTAGAATGTTGAACTGGATTTTTTGCCAAGCTTATCGTACTGGTATTGTCACAATAGATTGGTATTTCTTTGAGATAAATACCAAGATCTTGTAATTGTTGTTTTAACCATATCACTTGTGCACAACAACTTGAGACTACATCTTATTCGGCTTCCGTTGACGAAAGAGACACTGTATTTTGTTTCTTGCTGAACCATGATACAAGAAATCCTCCAAGAAATTGACCTTGTCCACTGGTGCTCTTTCTGTCTGTTTTGTATCCTCCATAATCTGAATATGAATATGCAACTAGATATTCACTTCTTCCTTTGGGATACCACAGACCCAATTCTGGTGTGTCCGCAAGGTATCTAAAGATTTGTTTGACTGTTTCGGCATAAGATTCCTTTGGTGCTGATTGATATCTTGCACATATACCAACACTGAATTGGATGTCCGGTCTACTTGCTGTGAGATAGAGTAATGATCAGATCATTCTTCTGTATTTTGTGATGTTGTAGTCTTTCCCTTTGACATCAGCATCAAGCAACATAGTTGAGCTCATAGGAGTGTCCGTGCCATTTGCTTCATCCATTCTGTACTTCTTTAACAATTCTTTCAAATACTTTGTTTGAGATATGAAGATTCCATTCTTTCTTTGTTTGATTTGCAAACCAAGAAAGAAATCCAATTCTCCCATAATTGACATCTCAAACTCTCCCTGTATTATCTCAGAAAATTCCTTACACAGAGATTCATTAGTAGCACCGAAAACAATGACATCAACATATATTTGAACAATTAAGATATCATCATGTTTTCGTTTTATAAAAAGTGTTGTATCAACTTTTCCTCGTACAAAACCTTGATCAATGAGAAATTTACTGGGCCTTTCATACCATGCTCTAGGAGCTTGTTTTAAACTATATAAAGCCTTTTTGAGTTTGTAAACATGGTCAGGTCTGGTAACATCCTCAAAACCTGGAGGTTGTTCTACATATACTTCTTCCATGATATAACCATTTAGAAAAGCACTCTTTACATCCATTTGATAAAGTTTGAATCCTTTGATGCATGCAAAGGCTAAGAGTACACGTATAGCTTCCAATCTAGCCATTAGAGCATACGTTTCCTCATAATCAATCCCTTCTTCCTGATTATAGCCTTTGGCCACCAACCTTGCCTTGTTTCTGACAATAATTGTGGATTCATCGAGTTTGTTCTTGAATACCCATTTAGTTCCAATGATCGGATGATCATTGGGTCGAGGTACCAAATCCCAAACTTGATTTCTCTCAAATTGATTTAGTTCTTCTTGCATTGCTATAACCCAATCATTGTCTGATAGGGCTTCATCAATGTTAGAAGGTTCAATTTCAGAAATGAATGCAGAAAAACTTACTTCATTGAAAATTCTATTTCTAGTTTTGATCCCTTCATTCACATCTCCTATGACTTGATCTAAGGGATGACTTTTATTGTATTTCCAGGCTTTAGGTTGACCTAGAGATTGCTCTTCTTCCTTGGTTTCATCAACCTCTGGAATAAGAGTTTTAGAAATAGATTGACCATTTTCTTGATTTAAAACAACTTCCTGTTCTTCATCAATGGTTTTGTCAGAGGATTCAAATTCATCAAATACAATGTGAATTGATTCTTCAACAACACATATTCGTTTATTAAATACTCTATATGCTTTACTTCGGTTAGAGTATCCTAGGAAAATTCCTTCATCAGTTTTAGAATATCCTTACCATTATTATGAATGAAACACTTCAACCGAAAATGTGTAGATGAGCAATGTTTGGCTTTCTTCTTTTGTACAGCTCGTATGGTGTCTTTCCAAGTTTTGTTCTGATATAGGCTCTATTTGAAATATAGCATGCTGTACTCATAGCATCAGCCCAGAAAACTTGAGACACGTTCTTTTCATTCAACATTGCCCTAGCCATTTCAGTGAGTACTCTATTCTTGCGTTCCACAACTCCATTTTGTTGAGGCGTCCTTGGAGCAGAGAAATTGTGATCAATGCCATTAGTATCACAATATTCTTCAAAGGCTTGATTTTCAAATTCTCCACCATGATCGGTCCTAATACCTGCAATGGACATACCTTTCTCATTTTGCACTTTCTTGACAGAAACAATAAATTCTTCAAAGGTTTCATCTTTTGATGATAGAAAAATAACCCATTTAAATCTAGAGAAATCATCAACAATGACCAATGAATATAAGTTGTCACCAAGACTCTTTACTCTTGTTGGGCCAACTAAATCCATATGCAATAATTGTAGTGGTCTATTTGTTGAAATCTCATTTTTCAATTTGAAAGATGATTTAGTTTGTTTACCCTTTTGATATGCGTCACAAATCAAGTCATTTTTCAAAGTTACTTTGGGTAATCCAAGAACTAAATCCTTTTTGAGTAGTTTGCCTAATTGATGCATATTGACATGAGCCAATCTCTTATGCCATAGCCAACTTTCATCAGTATTACTTAGAAAACAGTTTTCAGACTCATTTCTACTAATATATAGAGTATAGCAGTTACCTTCCCTTTTTGCTCTGAGCTTAGCCTTGATATTCTTCTTATCAAGTTGTAAGTCATTCTTGTTGATAATTAAGCATTCTTCTGGTCAAATATTACCCAGTTGCCTTTATCTGCACTTTGACTTACACTCAGCAAATTGTGACACAAGCCTTCAACATAATATACATCTTTGACTTGTATTCCTTTGTCATTTTTTATTTCACCAATTCCTGCTATCTTTCCGGATTGATTTCCTCCAAATTTTACCTTTCCACCTTCCTTAGGTTGCAATATGGTAAAAATTTCGAAATCTCCGGTCATATGTCTAGAGCATCCACTATCTATGTACCACTTGCTATTTTTGGATGCTTTGAGACATACCTGCAATCAAATGACTAGGTCTTAGGTACCCACATCTTTTTGGGTCCTGTTGGGTTAGTACAAATAATTTTCTGAACATATGAGTCTTTAGGTACCCATTTGTAGGTTCCTATTGTTTCTTTCTTCTTATGAATGCATGAAGATGTATAATGACCTTTTCTATTACAGTAATTACAAAATGCAAACGGATTCGATGTATGCACAGAATGCTGGAAATAATTCAAATATGACTTACCTCCTGCTTTCTTTCTACCTTTCCTTTTGTCTGATTTTGGATCATATCCAATCCCAGATTGGTCATTTACAAATCGTTGAGCTTTTAAAATAACATTTAGCATCTTACTTCCTTGAGTAAATTTTTCAAGAGTTTTTATAAGATCAGTGTTTTTCTTTTTCAAAGAAGAACAATTTTCACAATCCTTTTCTGAACTTTCTTTAAGTTCAATTTCAAGAGCTTTGTTTTTCTTTTTGAAAATAATTAATTCTTTAACTACTTTGATGAATTCAGAATGTAAAGCATTATATTCAGAGAGTAATTCATCATAGGTAGGATCAGAATCATTTACCTCTTCTTCTGTTTCTTCTTGAGCGACGAAACATATATTAGCTACTTCTTCCTCATCACTTTCTTCGTCAGAGGAGCTATCACCCCATATAGCAGATACGAAGGCCTTCTTTTTGTTAAAGAATTTGCCTTTTCTCTTTTCTTTGCTCTTTTGATTCAGTTCTGGACATTTTGATTTGATATGTCCTGGTTTTCCACATTCGTAGCAAATGATATGATCTTTGCTGCTAGTTCCTCCTTTTTGAAAGTGTTTGAATCCTTGTCCTTTCTTGTAGAACTTTCTGAATCATTTTATGATTAGGCCCATTTCATCATCATCAAAGTCCTCATCCTCATCTTGATTCTCTTCTTTTACTTTTAGTGCTAGACCTTTCATTTTCTTGTCACCAATGTCATCTAGTTCCCGTTTGAACTTTAGTTTGCTTTCATATTCAGAAAGACTTCCAAATAGAGAAGCAACTGATCTCATTGATTCTCCTTTTGCTTCTTCTATCACAGTGACTTTGGCCTCCTATTCTTTAGAAAGAATATTTAGAATCTTTCATACTTGGGTATGCTGATCATAGACTTTCCCAAGAGCTGCAAGTTGATTAACAAGATGAGTATATCTAAGTTCAAATTCAGATATTGATTCACCTGATTTCATTCGAAGTAAATCGAATTCAGTGACCAAGGTGTTGATCCGATTCTCCTTTATTCTCGAAGTTCCTTCGTTAGCTATTTCCAGAGCTTCCCACATTTCCTTTGCTGTTGGAAGTGTGCAAATTCTGAAATACTCACTTTGACTCAAGGCACTTTGTAACATCAGAATTGCCTTGCTATTGAGAGTGATAAGTTTCTTGTCATTCTCATCATATTCTGCTACGTCTTGGGAATTTTCTGAGAATCTACAATCTTTGTAGGTTGATAGTATCCACTCTCAATCAC
This sequence comes from Inga laurina, assembly GCA_963855925.1. Lineage (NCBI taxonomy): Eukaryota > Viridiplantae > Streptophyta > Magnoliopsida > Fabales > Fabaceae > Inga > Inga laurina. Next base: position 64,231,525 of record OY979704.1, on the reverse strand, counting down.
ATCCCATAGCCCATATTCAGTAGCCATTACGAATACTCTGAACTTTACTTTCCAGAAAGAAAAGTGTTCGCCACTGAAACCTGGAGGTCTAGTGATGGATGCTCCGTCGGGAAGAATTCCTTCACCCATGCTTGCCATTAGATCCTTCTTAGGTTGTTAAACCTTAACAAGAAGACCTACTCTCTGATACCAAATGTTAGAGCAAGTGTTTCACCCAAGAGGGGGGGTGAATTGGGTGATATTAAAAATTTCGTTGCAAATATAAAATTTGACGGTGAAATTAAAATAGGAAAGAGTAAGGAGAAATATCACCGAAGTGTACACCAGGAGTTATACTGGTTAGGCCACAACCACTTTGACCTACGTCCAGTCCTCAGAGCTTCTCTGAGAGTTTCACTATAACTTCCAAGATTCAGTGGGTTCTTGGCACCTCAGTACAAGCAAGTTCCTTCGCCTGGACACTCGCTCCCCCTTACAAGTTGTAATCCAATCCCAACTCAAGGTTCCACAACCTTAAGTTACCTCAATAACAAATATTGAGTTTGAATGAAACATCTCTCTCACAGAGTAAATAAGAATCACTGAAGCATAGAATTACAAGCATAATATAAAATAGAGTAATGAAATTGATGATACGTTTTTGTGTGTGTTCGTTTTCTTTTCTCTGTTTGGATGTTCCCATATATATAGATATGTTGGTAATGATTGCTAGAACATATTTCTTCATGCCCGTTGGAGCGTACGCAGCCACTATTAACTTTTCTCGTATTTAAAAGATATATGTTTGTGGTAGGTGGCGGTCGGTGACATTTGAACGTTGCATTTGAATTTCCTTATTTGGTAAGATCTCTTCATTGTTTATCTGTGGATATGCTAAGAATACTAATATAATGAAAGGTTAATCAAATAGGAAGCAAAATAATGAACGTTGGAATGATTTCTGAATTTCTGGGTTTGCATACTTGAGTAGCTACTTGAGTATTCATTAAAGTTTACTCGAGTACTTACTCGAGTATCATAATGAAAACTTTGATGAACTGTAAGTCAACAAACAACTATAAGATTACTCGGGTAGTGCATGGAATAAACAAAATATCAAACCTTTGGAAATGCATGTTTACTCGGGTACCTACTCGAGTAATGCACTCTTTTCTTCATAGGTTACTCAGGTACCAACTCGAGTAAACCTTCAAATAAACTTATGTTACTCGATGCTTTACTCCAGTAATGCTGGCAGGATTTCAAGGCCGAGAGCACTTCAAGTTTGATTACCTTGTTACTTGAGTACATACTCGAGTAAACTCAATTTATGTTCATAGCTTACTCGGGTAATGACTTGAAGTTTTTCTTCAAAAAATAACTCTGCATACTCGAGTACATACTCAAGTAATCCACTTAAAATGAATTAATAAATACCTGCAAACTTGAGTAGCACCTCGAGTGAAGTATGATAAAAATAGATAAAGTTATTCGAGTACTACCTTCAGATTTTTGCTTACCACAGTGTGTTACTCGAGTAGCTCCTCGAGTAATATTGGCAGGGTTCAAAATGCCGAGAGCAACACATTTTCTGAAATAGAGTAACTTGAGTATCATTAGCAGGCCGAGAGGAACTTGAAAACTTTTACCTGGTTACTCGAGTAGCTACTCAAGTAACGTTGGCAGGCTGAGAGCAACTCCAAGGTATTTACCTGGTTACTCGAGTGACTACTCAAGTAACATTGGCAGGCCAAGAGCAATTCCAAGGTATTTACCTGGTTACTCGAGTGACTACTCGAGTAACATTGGCAGGCCGAGAGCAACTTGAAAACTTTTACACTATTACTCGAGTATTTACTCGACTATTGTTGGTAGGTTACTCGAAGGTATCTCTGGTAACTTCAAATTTTGTCTCATTACTCGAGTACATCCTCGAGTAATGCCTTAGAAAACTTACTTCTCGTCAAGTTTCTTAGCGTTTTCTCTTGGCCTTTCTTCATTTCTCCAATGCTTACTTCAAGTGATGCTTTTCCCTGTTATTACTTTGTTCAGACTTATTTATTAATTAAATCTTCTTCATAATATTCTTTGTTATCATCAAAACATGAGATCTAAAAAAATGAGCACTAAATCACTTTGATTGAATTAAAAAAAAAAAAAAGAATTGATGAGTAGTAATGAAGTTGCGAACCACTGAATAACACTTCCGCAAGATTTTGTAAATTATTCTGAAAAACCCACTCAACTATATGTTCGAGTCCTGTCTTGAGGTTGGGAATTGAAAGAGTTTTCATAAATAAAGAGCGATGAGTAGTGGAACACACTACGTAAAACTCATCATATGACTATAAAGGTAAGTGCATTACATTTTTTGTGGTTCTTGATAGCTCTCTTTTGGTGGTTGTGAACCTTCTTATCTGCATAAGTCATTTGCTACTTTGTTTTTTCTATGCTCTTTATGTGTATTGTTTATAGTTTTTGTTTGTTTTTGTTTCTTTCCATTGTAACTTTGTAGCCTTGGACTACTTGGTTTTGCTTTCGTTGCTGATGCAATATAGCCCAAGTTTATTGTAATCAATTTACTATGTGTTTAATGAAATTTGTCTTTATATAGAAACAAAGTTAGCTAGAAGATGATGTTAACTGGAAGACTCTCATTAAAGGTCCTAAGTTACTACATAATTATTAAACAAAACTAGAGGAATGAGCAATTAACATGTTGGATTGGGGGATTGAAATAAAAATATATAATTTTTGACATCAAATAGTCAAACTTCCAATTAATTGAAAAAAAGAGCGCGTGAGAATAACCTTCACCACTTACTCGATTGAAGTTAATTTTCATGTGTACATCATCCTTCATCATTAGATCCTATTTCTAAGAAGATAAAAGTAATTTAAGTTCTACACTATTGAGAACCAATGGTTCTCCTCAAGTGTGCTATGTTAAATACATTTGAAAGCTTATTACATATGTGTTAGAATTTTAAATACAAATATATGTTAGGGGTATCTTTCCATCAAAATAGCTTAAGCCTTTTGATATGTTAAATAAACTAGCATGAACTCTCTTGTGCATTGCGCGGGGAGTAAATCTTCAAGGACTAAATTTAGCCAAATTACAAAGGATCACAAAAAACAGAAGACACATTAAAGCAAGCCTACTACTAGTTAAATATTCAAGACACCAAACTTGGGTTTCTCTATGGACTTAAGCTACATAACAAAGTATCATATGTTTCTCATTATGTACAATGTAGCACCTTCATCCAACATCAACGCATGGTATATTTAGTGTTCAAGAATAAAGAAGTAATCAATACAAAATTCAAAACTTTGAAACATAACAACATAGTAAGCAGGTGCCATTTGGTTACATTTTCATGAACTTCAAATCAAGATAATAGAGAATAGGAACCCATCATACAAATAGATGTTCCATGTTACACAATTATAATCAACATAATAAAATTATGATTAAGAACACATCATAAACATGAATGTTCCATGCTCATCATGAATCCTACTCTAAAAGCAATACTCGGATTTTCTTAAAAACACCATAAATATGACATACAAACTTTCAGATAAGATCTAATGCGTTAAAACAAATTAGGTTGACTACTACATAATACAAGGGGAATTACATGGAGTCTTTCAGTACTAACCTATATACACAAAAAAAAACCCAATCACAAGTTACATAGTATGATGCAAATACAATCAATACTATATGTAATATCCTAAATGTTAGGATTAGAGACTTGAGAATAAGCCTAAATCAAGTGGACTACTAAGCCCCAGTTTAGCAAGAGTCCCAAGAATGTAAACTTTACTACCAGTGTGTTTTTCCTGCGTGGCATTCCAGTTGTGTCATAGTTTTGGATAATCAAATGATGTCCAATGAATGTGAATTTTTTTAGAATAAAAGTAGACTTAGCAAGCTTTAATTTGATAATTCATATAGGTTACTTGGATCTCTACAAAAAGAGTTATGTGTTTTTGAAGTTAGCCTAGTGAAATTGGCAAGTTTCTGTGACAAGTCCAAAAATGAAAATTCTAGGAATTATAAGCTTCTAGTTGGACAAAGGCTATATTTTTCTTTAAAGACACTTAATAAGAGTCACATAGCCTTTAGAACCAAAATAACTAGTTATAGTGGGCATGAAGGGGCTAAATGAAATATGTTCTTTACATATGTTTAAAAAGCACTTCCCTAAGTTTCCATTAGAAAGATAGGAAGATAAACAAAAATACCACTTGAAAAATCCAATTGAAAATTTTTGATTCATCAATCAATCATTATAGACGAACAAAAATAGAGTGACATAGGTAAGAAATCCATTCATCATCCAAACCAATTAGGCATTTGTACAATTAGATATGAATTTTCAAAGTTGATGAAAATTCTGCCAGATTTTCCAATAAGGTGCAAAAATGGAAAAAAATGTATGGGCAAAATGATCATTTGACCAATAAAGCAAGAAGCAATTATTTTCTCCTAAATAGGGATATATTTTGATTAACAAAGGAGAGCAAGAGAAAATGAATTTACTTGGCTCACATTAATTCAAGAGGGAAAAGAAAATGGCCAAGTAAATTATGCACGTGTTAATTTCCAACTAAACATATTATTATGAGGAGGTGAGTTGGGATATTTTTATGAGACCATTACCTCTTCCTCTTGGACCATTTTCAACCAGCACATAAACAAAAAGAGAGAGAAGAGAGCTTAAGAACAAAAGAACAAAGAGGAAGAGCAAGGTGCAAGGAGCAAGGAGCAAGATCAAGTGAGTTGGTTGTATAATTCATCTGCTATTGTCTTCAATCTCTTGTACATCTCTTCTCCATCTTGAAATGCTCATATAGCAAGCAAATTTAAGAGGGAAAGGAGAGAGAAAGAACATAGTTTAGAGAGACAAAGAGGAGGAACAAGAGGTAAGCCATAAAACCTTGTTATCTTGGTTGATTCAAGATGTTTGAAGTTGTTGTGGTTGATTTGTGGCTTTGTTTTGGATTGGTTTGTGATTTGGGAATGCCAAACCCTAAGGGGAGGTACTACCCAAATTATGATTAATCATGATTAAGATGGTGATTATGAGGTTCAAAGAGGTTTTATGATGATTTTGGAAGTTAGTGTTAAACTCTACCTGAATTTGTTTTCTGGAGGCAGAGAACTTGCAACGTGTTTTTGATAAGTCAAACTTGGTCTAAATGCTACGAAATCTTATAGGATTAAAGTAGACATCATGGGCTTTAATTTGATAGGAATATAAGCCATTTGGACTAGTAGATTGAAAGTTATGATTTTTCAAAGGTTGACCTTGATTTTGGAATGAAATCTGTGATAGTTTGTGTTTGACAAATTTTTGGAAAATGTGTGTATATAATTAATACTCTATAATATTTTTCATTGAAAGTACTTAACTATCTTTTTGTAGAACCTAGAACTAACAACCCTTTTGGATTTTTGTAGAATTAATTATGAATTGCCAAAGTTTGGTAAACAAAACTGGCAGTTTGGGCTAACCTTCAAATTTATCGCAATTATGTTAAAATTGTCGTAAGTATTAGGCAAAAAATAAGAGACATATCCTAAAGGCTCATGTAGCCCATTGTATATTTAATTCCATGGCTATAATAATATAGGTATTTATTTAGGGCCAAGAGAAGTCTAGAAGGAGCTACTTCAATTGTTGGAAAAGAAAAGGTACAAGAGGATGACTCAAGACAAGAGGCAGTGAACTTACTTAACTTGCGTGTATTTAATGTGTTTGCTATATATTGATTTGCAATATTGCTTTGCTTGATTATGTGAAGTATGTATGAATGAATGAAGCTCTATTTCTATTTATAATGTGGCCATAGATATGTTGCATGAAACATTGAGCATGCAAAAATGCCATTATAAAAATGAGCCTATGTAAGGCAAGCATATCTTGCACTAGCATCCATCTTGCATGCATTGTTAGTAATTTTTTGCTACTGAGATTCCCTTGAATCTCACCCTTCTCAACCAACCATTTAGCCAGGTGAAACTAGAGAAGAGAACTGTACTAGAGGATTGCATTTTGGTAACGAAGACTTTAAGATGTCCTCATTTCATTGTAACGGGTTTAGACACCCTCAATTATTTGTATTAGTTATTGAAAGTTAGTGTTCAACTCTACCTAAATTTTTTTTCTAGAAGTAGAGAACGTGCAACATGTTTTTGATTGGTCAAACTTGGTCTAAATGCTATAAAATTTTATTGGATTAAAGTAGAAATCATGGGCTTTAATTTGATAGGAATATAAGCCATTTGGATTAGTGGATTGAAAGTTATGATTTTTTAAAGTTTGACCTTGATTCTGGAATGAAATATGTAATAGTTTGTGTTGACAAATTTTTGGAAAATGTGTGGCTGTAATTAATGCTTTGTAATATTTTTCATTGAAATAGTACTTAACTATCTTTTTATAGAACCTAGTACCTGTTACATATGATTAGTTTTAATGATGTCAAATACAGATGTCAAATATTAAGAGCAAAAAGTTTGCATAATATACTTATCTTGTACATTGACTAACTACTATATTTAATGTTGCATATCTTGTAGTGTAGTTAGCCAAAGAAAGAAGAAGATTGAAGATATTCAAGAAGATATTCAGTTGGATTATGAAGAATGATTATCAAGAGGAAAAACAAGAAGATATCTTGTAAATTAGTCAAGCAAAGAAAGAAAAAGATTGAAGATAATGAGGAAAGAGAATGAAGAAAGAAGAACTTGTAAGAACTAATAGGAATATCAAGATCCAAACTATTAGAAGTGATACCGGAGGTTTCTATGGTCAAATGGAAGTTGGAATGGGTCAATATAAAGCTAAAATAACTTATACGGAAGTTATGCTACCTCTAGAGGTGATCACTCAAGTGATCACTTGAGTGATATACCACTACCTTATTTTGGAGGTAATTACTTGAGTGATCACTAGAGTGATGACTCAGAATCACTCCAATGACCACTGGAGTGATGAGAATTTTGATGTGCTTTGTTTTTGCATAACAGGACAGAGGTTTGGTATTTTGGTGATATCCCTCTAACTACATGTCGGATTAAGTTGAAACTAGTTGCATATGAAACTAGACTTCCAACACATCAAATCCAAACTAGAATCACATTCAAAGGAGTTCATATGAGAGAGATATGATATTTGGAAGATTCCATGCAAATCAGCATCTTATTCCAAAACAGCTTCGGTATTTTGGACATAACTCTCAAACTACACATTGGATTGAGATGAAACTAGTGCCATATGAAACTAGACTTAAAGACCTCTCCATGAATAGGTAATTATTCATATTTGAAGCTATATACTATGATTGATGCCTTCTAGAAATTGATGCTCGTGATTACAGACATTATTTAGTATAATAGATACTCTTTAGATCATAACTTTCTGAATATAATGAGTTTGGAGCTGATTCTTGTTGCATTGGAATATAGACGGCAAGAGTTTCTGATGATATATCATTTTCCATGTTTTGAATCAAAACGAAGAGATCACTCGAGTGACCACTTGAGTGATGAAGTTCGAAAATGGGTATGATGTTTTTTGCCACATTTTGAAAGGGCTCACTAGAGTGATGACCCAGGAACACTCAAGTGATTTGACAAACAACGTTCTGAAGTTTCTGAAAATCATGGGAATAATTATGAAACTTACTCTTCGTGCTTCCAATCGCTCTAACACTTCATTATATTGTGTTTAATGTATTTCTCTAAGAATACAATGAAGAAATGGTGTGAAGAGACAAAAGTTAACTTTACAAAAGTAGAGAGCCCACCGAATGTAATGGCTAGTTTTTCACATACGAAGAATGGTCAAATGAAGCCACGGTCTAATGGATAAGTTAAAATGCTCACATGGTCATCAATCTTCATCAACTATAAATAGAAGAGCATTCAGAGTTCAGAATAACAATGGGAACACAATGACACAAATATGCTTATATCTTGAGTCATCTACTCCGACCCAATCACTCTGTGTTCTTATCTATTTTATATATCATGTGTATTTGAAAGTGTAATCATTGTATTGTACCTTAGTGTTCATCTTATTTACTTTTGAGAGAGAAGATTGATTGTAATTTTTCATTATCAATGTTGTATCCTTATAGTGTGTAAGGGGGAGTAACTTAGTATGAGAATTGTAAAGGCTTCACAAGTGCCCGGATTAAACTTATGAGATTGTAGTGATTCTCAAGTACCCAGTTAAACTTGAGGAAGATAATGGATTGAAAATCTCTGGAGGAGCCTGGGGACTAGACGTAGGTCATCGTGGATCAGGCCGAACCAGGATAAATCACAATTTGCATCTTCTCTTCCCTAAGCTTTTATATTTTTAGTATATATGTTTTAGATACTTACTTATGGTTTCATACTGCAATACTTATTGATTTCATAAGATGTAAAAAGAATTTCAAAGTTCTTAATTTCTTATCATACACCCAATTCACCCTCTTCTTGGGTGTTAGCCAGTTCTAACAGAACCAACCACTTGAATTTTTGTGGAATTAATTATGAATTGTAAAAGTTTAGTCAACAAAACTGGCAGTTTGGGCTAACCTACGAATTTATGGCAATTATGATAAAATTGTTAAAAGTATTAGGCCAAAAATAAGAGATATGTCCTAAAGGCTCATGTGGCCTATTGGACATTTAATTTCATGGCTATAATAATATGGGTATTTATTTAGGGCCATGAGAAGTCAAGAAGAAGCATTTTCAATTATTGGAAAAGAAAAGGTACAAGAGGATGACTCAAGACAAGATGTAGTGAACTTACTTAACATGCATGTATTTGATGTGTTTGTTAGATATTGATTTGCAATATTGCTTTGCTTGATTATGTGAAGCATGTATGAATGAATGAAGCTCTGTTTCTATTTATAATGTGGCCATAGATATATTGCATGAAACATTGAGTATGTAGAAATGTCATTATATGACCATAAGCCTATGTAAGGCAAGCATATCCTGCACTAGCATCCATCTTGCATGCATTGTTAGTAATTGTTTACTACTGAAATTCCCCTAAATCTCACCCTCCCCAACCAACCATTTAGACATGAAAAAGCAGAGAAGAGAAATGCACAAGAGGATTGCAGTGGGGGAACAAAGATGGGAAGATTTATGAGTTTCATTGTAACAGGTTTAGACACCCTAATAGCCCTGTGCTGTTATATTTTTTGTAACTATTATATACAATCCCTATAGGGAATTTCTATAATCAAGACTTATTATTAGTATTTTTATGCTATTTATGTGTGCTCACTAAACTGCGTGTAAGCACTTTGAAAAATGTGGAAGATAAGGGGCTTACACTATAAATTCCTAAACACTTCCTTGTATACCACATTTGATGTGGTCCTATTTGTACCATCTACATTGGTTGGGACATATAATTTCAAGCTATCCATGCTTCTAACACTTGATAATACAACATATAATTGCCATGTGTGAATATAGGTTTTGAAATATATATATCAATATGATGAAGAGACTAGCCTTGAATTTTGTTGATAGTCATTTCAAAACTCTAATTTATTAGGAACTGCCTTCTTCACATGTGAAATAGCCATATATTTTTTGAAGGGTTCATGTCCATCTTATGAATTAACACCTTCTAATTTGATTCGAACCTTGCAATACAATCACTTCAATGACATTCTTGTCAAGCTTAGACATAAGAAGCCTAGTACCATTACATATGTTTGATGCTTGGTCTATATTCCTTAATAGCAAATAGAAGCTCCAGCCTTCAATAAAAGGCTATAGGGTGGCAAACCGGAGCTATTAATAGTGTTCAAGAATTCTATTGTGTACAAATTGTCAAAGCTATCATTGTCATTTATAGATTTACACACTAAGTCCCAACTTAGGAATTCATGAGCATCACTATGCAACAACAAACACATGTACTTGTTATTTTTATTCATTGCATCTATGGTGAGTGTTAGTATTACTCTGTCATTGAAATAGTCATTATTAGAGAGGTTATCTTCTAGATTTATATATGTAGATGAAAACAATAGCCTCTATTAGATTTTTATATTCTTGCAGCAAAAATTGATCTGGAATCTCAATATAATACACACCATCATATGATTCACCTATCTCCCCATCACCCATATCTTGAAGCCATTTACCGAACTACTCTAATTGGTTGATGTAGATATTTGAAGATAATAGTCAATCAACCTCATGTTCTTTGTCACACTGAAGATGGTGCAATAATCCCATAAGTATGAGGAGCTAATACATGTATTAAAAATTGTAGCCCATATACCTTTTAGTGTTACTGGAAGTATTTGATAAAAGTCCCCATTTATAAGAATGCATTTCCCACTAATGGGTAAATCAGAATGCATAATATCCTTTAGAGTACGATAAAATGCTTCAATGCAATATTGTTGCACCATGGGTGCTTCAACTCATATGATTAACTTTGTACTAACAATTAAGTTTTCAAGTGCAAAGTTCTACCTAATTGAGCATATCAAATACTAAGTTATCTATATTGGAATTGCTAAGTGTGAATGAGCTATCCTACCTGAATGAAGTAAAGTTATTGCAATGCCACTTGTTGCAACTGTCAATACAATCTATCCTCTAGCAACTTAAATGTCAATGCATTCCACAAGAAAGTTTTCCCTGTACCACCTTAACCATGAATGAAGAAGAAGCCTCTGATAGATGAGTCTAATGAGATCATAACATAATAAAATATATTTTTCCACTCATCAATAAGAGAATTTATCAATCTTGTAACTTCATAGTGAAGAATAATCCGATCATAGCTTGATTCTTGTAGTATGAGATTATTTGTCCATCAATGGTTGATATTTCATCAAGAATTGGGAGGCTAGGATAGTCATTGAGCTTCTGCTCATTGTCCCTTAGTAACAGATCAATTGGTTTTAGTGCACCTTGTTCTTTGTCATAATCTAATGCAAAACATGCCAAAAAGTAATCAAACATGAATGTATGATAAATAGTTTAAGTAATAAAAAACATGATTAACCCATTAACGCACACCAATAAATAGCATACTTGAATAATTAGGATGATCTCGAAAAAAATATATAACAAGTCTATAAAGAGGACCTTTGTGTACTGCTGCCATATAATTCAAATCCATTCTTTTTATGAGAAATTCTTGCCACACTTGTTATCCTTCATGCATGGTGACTTAGGATTGCTTCTACCACACAGAACATGAATCATAAATTTTTTTAACTAATTCATATAATGAAGGTGATGTTCCCTTATTTGGAATTTCTATGGCGATTACTTTGTCTATGGCTTCAGATGTTGTGATTTTATCATTTTTCTCCAAAACAGAAGAATGTGAGCATGCGGTAAGCCATACTTTTAGAATTCAATAGTATAGAATTCTATACAATGAATAGGGAAAAAATCTATATGTCAATTATACATTTATATCATAAAATGAGACAATAAGCTATTAGCAAAATCTATTTGTTAGAAGCATAATCAAACTGCATGTATGGTTCAAATATATTCTTCTCTTTTAGAATCTTCATGAGTGATTGCAACTTTAGCTTGAAAATTTTGGAAAGAACTTTAGGTCTATCTAAAGCATTTACTTACTGATGTTTACAATACCTTGTAGTTTCAGGACATACTGGATTAAAGGGGAAAGTTAAGAAAATATTTAGATAGCTAGCCAATGACATATGGCCATAGCATCTTGGTAATTTTGAAGCATATATCTGGCACCTCCAGTAACATAGATGGTAAGATGATCCATTTTTTAGTTAAGGTAGCATATGTTTTAACTCTGATTATAACCTTAGAAAGACTTGGTACAGGTCAAACCTAAGTTCTTTCTAGTGGGTTCTAACCCAAATTAATCTTTAGGCTTCGATTATTGTGTATCTATCAACTATGAATTGTTGAAGCAATCTAGAGGCATAAAGCAATATAGAAATCTCATTCTCTCTCTACATTAACATGTTTGCAAAGAATTCTCTCATGCTTATCATCTTTCATTTCTTAGTTTCACTAAGAGTCACTTATCTATGTTGAATGTCATCTTGTAGCCATCTTCACTATAAGGTAACAAAATGTGATATCGAAGTAGTAGATAAGAAGCATGCAGCTCATAGATACATTGAGGGCAACCTAACTATTTTCTAACTATTATGTCTCTTATATTGAATGACGTGTCAATGTTGTTGGAAATTATGCCCAAAGGGCCAATCATTGTACTTTGAACATTATTAATTTAATAAAATTTCTCCATTCTTTTATCATATTATTTGCATGTTAACTATGATAATTGTATCCTTGGATAAATCATAAAGATTATCCTAAAATGTCCCTGGTCGGTCATCTATGCGGGAGCAAAGATGAAATAAGACCAGTATGACTTTGATAAGATATGGAGATACGAATCAAAGTCTTAGGTACTTGTAAGAGTATAAGGTGCTGGACCGACCCACTATGAGAAAGCTACATGGATCAAGTCATAAGCTTTTCTCATGTATAACCACATCACAATGCCCTTAGACTTGAGGTTATCATGGATTCCTACATGAGAGTTGCTAAGCTTTCAACTAGTCAAAAGTCACTTTTGACCGAGTGATGATAAAGGCTATGATCGGGCTTGGTGGTTTTTCATGCAGAGGAATATGAATGATCAAGATGGAATTTGTCCCTCACATTAGTAGAGAGATATTACTAGGCCCCTCGATGAGTGAGTCTGAGAAATGTATGGCCATACTACGATGGAAAGGAGTTTCCATTTCTATTGTCAGGCTACTCAGGAATCGAGAAAGTAATGGTCATGAACAAGAGGATGACATTATCCATGCCCCATCCTTGACCGATATATATCATGTGACAAAAGCGATGTGACATGGTTGTATGAAAGGTTGCATCGTGTTAACGATCCTCATATGAATTGAGTAGTCGTAATGTCTTGCTAGAGGCCACTTGCGACTTGTGGGTTAATACAGTTATTGGCCCATTGCCAACTTCATATGGGCCTTCAGGGTCGCACACAAAAATGGCCCAACACGAAATAATGTTCAATTTAGGGTGGACGAATTTTATATTTATATATACATGTAATATAAAAATTTGTTAATAATATTATATAGATATGTATTTTCGAAATACATATTATATATATGTATATATATATTATATTATATTATATTATATTATTATATTGTGTTTGTTTTAAATTTAATTTATTAAGATATAATAAATTTAATAACTAACATGATAGAGATATAGTATCTCAGATTTAATTTATGAAGATAAATTAAATCTAATGGCTCTTTATTTGGATTAAATAAATTGGTTAAATTAAAACTGTTAGACAGATTTAATTTAAACTGAATTTATTTAATTAGCTCATCAAGATATTTAATTTTAAAATTAATAAGGATTAATTTTGAAATTCAAATATAGCCCTCATAGGCTATAAACTTGATAGAGGAGATAGACTCATACACGCATGAGAATTGAGAGCCACAAGGAAAATCCTAGGAGATATTTGAAGGTGCTAGCACACAGTCTCGGTTGGAGAGCATTCGTGTGGTAACCGGTAGAGGGGGCGGACCTAACGTGTTGGCTCCTAGAGATCGTGAAAACCCTAAGTTAAAAAGGTATGAGTTCTTTCTAACTTGATTTAAACACCGTTGATAGATCCTTGATTAGGATTGGCTAAAATTTTTATAATTCTTCTGCTATACCTGCCGATCCTAACAAATGTCACCAAGGATTAGTATAGCAACTTTAAAGCAATTGGTACATCGTAAGTCTGACCGTCATATTGTCTTGTGCTGATCAGGAACAAATTCATGTAATTAGAACTATGGTTTTTTACTTGCTCTGATGCAAAGTGATACTTTTTCACAAGAGTATTTACTCCATCCAACATATCTTTGATATTAGCACGATCTTTGCATCAACTGTTGAATCTCTTTGATGTTTTTTGAAAATGTACTAGATTTTATTGTTATAACATGGCCAATAAATATTGGTTCAAAAGTACAATATTTGTATGAATTGCCTTACTGCATCAATTTCGTTTCTCACTTCAGTTTTTGTATAAAACATATGCAGCTGAGAGTACATTGGGCATGAACTTTTAAGAGGTAGTAAACTCCTATGCTGCTGATGTTTCTATCTTGACAAGACAAAACTGTGTGGCCTAGAGTTCTTTGACTGATCAATCTTGCCTCCTATAGATGTGAATGAGAACATATTGTTGTATTGCCTTATGTTTGCATAGAAACTTCTTACTTCTAAAGTGTTCTTGTAGAAAACAGTCTTTGTAGTAATTCTAGAGGTGTCTTCAAATTTGGTAACTCAACCTTCCCTATGTAGGCAACACATGCATAACAAATTAGGAACTCTATTCTTGTTGTCCTTTTTCGCTCTTTTATTATACCAGAATGTAGCATGACAATACTTGCAAGTATATATATAGGATCACCTTCATCTATATACGACCTATAAATCAAAATGGATATAGTAATTTTTTGTTAGCATCATCAGTATGAAATGTACATATTGTATTTATATATGCCTCTATAAACCAAAATGGAAACAATATATATGTAGTATGACAATATATGAAATCTACAGATAGCTTTTAAACAACATTATCTTCAATTTCTATTGTTTCAAATTCAAATTTGTCCATATAGGCATTTGCAGTCATAATATGCTTTTCCAACATATTGGGCAGCTCATCTGTATGAAGAGATTATGTAGTTTTCATTATATACCAACTAAGTGAATCTTGATGACTTTACTTTAGTCATATTAGATAGTAAGTTACCTGACTCTTTTTTTGAACTTAAGGACAAATCCTTATGGATTTCATCCTCATTGACATCAAAGTTAATCTAAATATCTTTGTAATGTTTACCATCAACTGCCATAAAAGTCAACACAATCCAAATATCACAATGGTAAATAAAACAAACCACATAGGTCATCGAGCATATTATAACATGTCATGGTGGTTCACAGATATATTAGTTAGTAAAAAATAACTAATCTCTTCCTAGAAATACATATGTAAAATGTTTCCTTTAGAGTCCTTAATATATCCTAATGATGATGCATAGCTTTGAGATATGGTTGGAACCTCTAGCTAGAATTGTTCACTATATGATCTTTGTATACTCCAACAGAAAAAATGACATGAATCTAAATGATACCATAGAAATTTATTTTATAGCTGTATGAAACAATATATGTAATAGATAGGAAAGCCAAACCTAGAACAATATTGATATTTTTTTATCCTCGTCTTGTGGAAGATTTTCTAGTAAGATTGCTGCATCTTTTCTTGACTGGTGTTGTTTCTGACTCATTATTAGTTATTAAATGTGTTGTCAATCTAGCACTTTTGCACTCGCATATTTGTTCATTTGGTGCTTAGGATACATTTGGGAAATTTTATTATGCCCTTTAGCCTTTGCAGCAATTTTCTATAGGTTGAAATAAAATTAGTCAAATGTAAACTATATAACATAGCTAAAAATTACATGAGTGATGAGTCAAGTGTAACATATAACTTTCAAATAATTTATATCCTTGACCTATGGATGAAGGGCTTGTAACTTGATTTCTGAAGTTATCTTCCTGTTAGGTAATATTTTTAGAAAATTTATTTCCTTGACCTGATTACATTGAAGTCTTTCCCTTTGCTAGATTAGTACTACAAAATAGAAGAAAAATGAGTGTTCATTAAAGGATTTAGAATATATTGTAAGTATCAATCTCGGTGCCATTAAGAGTCTATTTTCTTATAAAGTGCTTAATTGCAAAAAAATAAAACACAAAAAATGAATGACTTGGTTCCTTGGTGGCATTTTTGTTTTGTAGTATTGAGTTTCTGACCTCATTTTTGTATTAAGCTCTTGACTTTGGTGGTGACCTTTCTGGTGGCATATTAGTCATCAAGCCCTTCAGTCTAGCACTTTTGCTATTGAACACTTGTTTTATAGGTTCTGAGAAAAAAATTTGAATGAGACTCTAAATTCCTTCCCTTTGACAAGTTGTTACTTGGTATATACTCACAAAAAAGAGAACACATGTTATCCAGGGAAGATAAAGATAAACCTTGTGGACCATATATTAAATACAACTTATAGAAGGAAGATATGCAAAATGATTCTCCAAGTTTCACACAACATGAGTCAAATCCTACAAAATGCCTCTTCCTCTTCTATATTTTTATGTATTAGAGAAGTTTTGTGGGGATATAACTGAAGATGGTTGTGTGTTGATGACATAATCATTCCTTGGATTTTGTATATCAAATGGGCTTCCTCCATTTTCCTTAGAAGTTGAAGGTGTTGAATAACTCATTATGCATCAACTATAACTTAAGAAGAGAATCAAGTCATTCCATATATACAAATAAATCAAATTTGATTGCTTATGGAATGTAATATAAATATAACAAGATGAAACCATACATATAAATGATGTTGCCCTAACCTTTTAATTTGTAAGTATGGATGGCTCAAAAAGAATGAGCTTTAGATATAGTTGTTGGACATATGTTTAGGGATGCATTAAAAATAAGCAGTTTTTTTAGTTTGGCACAAGTTCTGGTCATGATATGCTATGAGGTATTTAGGCATTGACCTACTAATATAAAATATTTTATGATGGTGATAGGTCAATTTTATGCACTAATTTCCTACAGCATAATCATATTTTTTAGTTCATACCCTTCAATTACTTTTTAATTTTCGAAGTTAAGGGCTGTGAATTTATGAAAATATCCAAAAAATGTAAGTATAAGGCCTTGTACAAAATTGAAAACATTTACCTTAGCTATAATGTCAAGAGCCAAGAAAAAACTGATTTCAGAATAGTTGAACTTGCAAGTATACTTGGCCTTATTGAATCGCTTTTTAACTTTCCAATTTAGGGGATATGAACTAACACAAAGATCAACCTTTCTTTTCAAAGTACAAGGCCTTGTATAAAGTTGAAAACATATATATTAGCTTTGATGTCAAGAGCCAAAAAAATTTGATCACAAAACATTTGGTCCTAACTTTCATTCTTGAATAAGGTTTTCTATATCTAATTCTATACACCACATTGGACAAGTCCTTCAGTCGAATCATCATATTTTCAAAATATTTTATGATGCACTATTTATTTGGTACATTGAATAATAGATACCTTAAATAAGAATTACTCAAAGATATTACTATACAAGATATTTTGAAAATGATATACCATGCACAATTGTAACATCCCAAATTTTATCCACCAAAATTCCTTGCACCTTTGTGACATTACAAGGAATACATGGGGAATTTTGACACATTGGAAGAATGGCACAATATTGCTAGAAGTGGCCACACAAAATCTGGGCCAACATAAGACATAAAAATTCAATTTTTATCTTCTTAAAAGCCCATTCTTGAAGCCCAACAATGTGTTAGAACCGGCTGACACCCAAAAGGGGGTGAATTGGGTGAAAGATAAAAACTTTAGAACTTTGAAGATCTTTTCGTATTTTAGTGGAAGTAGTGAATATGAATGTGATAAATTATAAATCACAGTTAGATATTTAAATGATATATGCTAGAAATATAAAAGATTAGGGAAGAGAATATGCAAATAGTATTTATCCTGATGTGGTCCAATCGACGATGACCTACATCCAATCCCTAGGCTCCTCCTGAGATTTTCAATCCACTATCTTCCTCAAGTTTAACTGGGTACTTGAAAATTGCTATAATCCCACAAGTTTAGTCGAGTACTTGTGAAGCCTTTTACAAATCTCTCACCGAGTTACTCCCCCTTACATAAAGTCCTACGAGCAGAGCAATCCTGAAATCCTTTCTCTCCTGCTTACCCGTGAAAGTCTAACGAAAGCAACGTTCTCTCCTGCTTACACAACTGTAAGTCTTAAGAGCAGCAATGTTCTCTACTGCTTGTACCTTGTAAGTCTTTACGAGCAGAAAGTCTTACCGGCAATTCTCTCTACAGCTTCCCCCGTAAGGAAATCAACCCACTCAAGGTCCCTCTACCTTGAGATCAATTCAGGAATACAGTTGAAAGTGTTTACAAACTCTCTTACAGAGTGGATATAATACTTACTAAAGTACAATACAAATAAGTCTCTCTTGAATATACATAACATAAAAAATAGATAAGAACAGAGAGTAGTTGGGTCGAAGTGGATGACTCAAGATGTAAGCATGTTTGTGACGTTGTGTTACCATTGTTGTTTTTGAACTCTGAATTCTCTTCTATTTATAGTTGATTAAGATTGATGACCGTTTGAGCATTTCAACATATCTGTTGGAGTACCACTACTTCTTTTGTTCATTTGGTTGAGTTTGAAAAACTAGCCATTAGAATGTTGGATGCTCCGCTTCTGTAAAATCAACTCTTGTCTCTTCGCATCATCTCTTCATTGTATTCCTAGAGAAATACATTAAACACTAATATAATGAAGTGTTAGAATGATTGGAAACAAGAAGAGTGAGTTTCATAATCATTTCCCTGATTTTCAAAAGCTTTAGTACGTTGTTATGTTCTCCTGGAGAATTGCTCGAGCGGTCACTCGAGTAAGCCTTGGTCATTACTCAAGTGATCCCTCGATTAATCCTCTTCAAAATCTGGTCGAGAGCTACTGGATGATTTCTTTTCAGGTTACTCAAGTAATCCCTCAAGTAATGTTGTAGATTACTTGAGTAAACCCTTTGAGTAATCCTATGCAAATTTTGGCAAAGAGCAATACTTCTCATATTACTCGAGTGATCCCTCGAGTAATTCTTCAAATAACTTTAGAGATTACTCGAGTGATCCCCGAGTGATCTCTTCATTTTGTTTCAAAACATGGCAAATTATATATCGTTAGAAAGCTCTCATCATCTACATTCCAATGCAACAAGAATCACCTCCAAACTCATTGTACACAAAAAGTTATGATTCAAAGAGTATCTATTGTTCTTAGACAATCTTTGAAATCACGGGTAGCAACTTCCAAAAGGCATAACTCTTAGGATATAACTTTAAATATGCCAAATTACCTATCCATGGAAAGCTCTTAGAGTCTACTTTTTCACATTACATAATTTTCGTCATAATCTGATGTGTATTTTGAGAGTTATTTCCAAAATACCAAACTTGTTTTATATTGTGATGGTGATTTTAGTGTTAACTTTTGAAGTTGAGATCTCTCTTATCTGAACTCCTTTGAATGTGATATTTGGCCAAAATGATGCATTGGGAGTCTAGTTGCATGTGCCACTAGTTGCAGCTCAATCTGACATGTGGTTAAAGAGATATGCCTAAAATACCGAACCTCTGTCCTATCACACAAAAACATAGCACAAAAAAATGCACATCACTCGAGTGATCATGTCCATTACTTGAGTAACCACCCTAGTAATGTCCTTTAAAACATGGAAGAGAGCCAAAAGTCAAGGGAACACCTTGGGGAAGTTCCATAACTTCCGTATAAGTTATCTTGGCTTCGAATTGACCCATTCCAACCTCCATATGATCATAGAAACCTCCGGTATCACTTCTAATAGCTTGGATCTTGATATTCTCATATGATCTTGCAAGTTCTTCTTTCTTCAATCTTCTTCTTTCTTTTCTTGGCAAATGTACAAGATATCTTCTTGTTTTTCCTTCTTGATGATCATTCTTCATAACCCAACTAGATATCTTCTTGAATATCTTCAATCTTCTTCTTTCTTTCTTTTTTCTTCTATCCCTTGCCTCTTGATTTTCTTCTTGATGATCATTCTCCATTTATGAGGCATTATAAGCAAAATAACATCAAGCCACCATCGGGAATATGACTAATCTACAAGATATACAACATTAAATATAGTAGTTAGTCAATGTAGAAGATAAGTATATTATACAAACTTTTTGCTCGTAATACTTGACATCTACATTTAACATCATCAAAACTATTCATATCTAACACAATGGAGAATAGAAGAGCACAATTTTTGGGCCCATTAAATATGTGAATTTCGGCCCAAATAAAAGAAAAAGGTAGAAGACACAAAAACAATTGCAAAAATGCAAGGGCAAATTGGTCTTTTGGCCATAAAGCAAGAAGCTTTTATTTTTCCAATAATTAAGGGCCAAATTTCAACCAAAAGGAAGAAGCAAGGAAAAGTATAAATGCTTGGTCCAAAATTAATCAAGAAGGAGAAATTGCGCCCAAGTAAAAAGAGGAAGAAAAGTAAAAAAGCAACATGTGTTAAATTAGAAACTAAAATAATATTAATTAAGGAGGTGTAAAGGATATTTTTGAGAGATTATAATTCTCCTCCAGGAGGCATATTTCATCCAACATGAGGAAGGAAAAAGTGAATAAATATTTGAACATAAATGGTGCCTTTTGGAAGCCATTAGAGACAAGTTTTAAAAGATGAAGAGCAAAAAATCAATAAACACATGTTGTTTGCAATTAAAAATTAATATTTAAGGAGATAGAATTGGGATATTTTTAAGATATTATTATCTTTTCCAAGGGCCACGTTTGTCCAAACACAAGAGAGAGAGAGAGAGAGAGAGAGTTTGTGTGTGTGTGTCTTGAAACATAGAGAACAAGAGAGAAGCAGCAAGATCAAGAAACCAAACAAGGTAAGTTTGGTTGCAAAATCTAAGTGTTTATGCCTTCTAATTCATGGAAACTCTCTCCTAATCTCTGTTCCTTCTTAAAACACACATATAGCAAGTTCATACTCAAGGGAAAGGAGGAAGGGTGCTACGGTTTTGAGAGAAGAAGCAGAGGAATCAAATGATATCTTAAAAACCTTGATTTTTTTTTTGATGATTCATGCTTGTTGGTGGTGGTTATTGTTGTTGCGGTTGATTTGTGGCTTTATATTAGTTGATTTTGTAATTTGGGATGCTCAAACCCTAAGGGGAAGTATTGCCCAAATTTTGATTAATCATGTGGGAAATGAAACTAAGGTGTTCAAGAAGTGATTTAGGTTGAAAAAAAGGTGTTTGTTGAATAAAATCATGAAACACCAATTTTCCCAAATATTTCTACATTTTCGTCCAAACCTGTTTTGGGTGTGTTTAGGCTAGAATTTCATAGATTTGATGATTTCATTGCGTTCTACATGAAAAATTGTGTAGGAATAGCCTTTAGCTATAAATTCTGGATCACTGGAATTAAATACTAAAAATTGGAATGTAAATTGTGCTGCCATTGTGATTTTCTGTTTGGCAGTCTTATTGTAATGTGTTTTTTAGTAGGGAAATGATGTTCAATGAATGTGAAATTTTTCAAAATTGGAAAGTATACTTATCAAGCTCTTATCAAGCTTTAATTTGATAGGCCATATAGGTCATTTATGATTGTACACTAATAGTTATGTATTTTTGAAGTTAACCAAGTAAAAATAGCAAGTTACTGTAGTAGTGTCCAAAAATGGAAATTTTGGAACGCTGTGCATCCAGTTGGCTAAAGAAAATATTTTTTCTTAAAAATAAACTTAATAAGGATCACACAGACTTTGGAATGACAACAATTGGATATTTATAAATAAAGAATGAATATTCAAAGTTTGATAAAAATTCTATAAGCTTTTAATCAATGTGCAAAATTAGAAAGGTAAAGGCAAAATGTAATTACCTTGAGCCCTAGTAGTAGAGATAACCAACTATATGAAATTAGGAATGAGACATGAATGAGTAATAACTCATTTATTATACATTGGGAATTTTAGGACATATCAGTAGCCCGAGCCGAACAAAGCATAGTAGGCCGATAGACAGGCAAGGAAAGGGCAATTCAGGTAATAACTCTATCTCTCATAAACTATGTGATTATTTGTTTGTTATATGTATGCCATATTCTATGATAGACATTGTGCCTAGGGCACAAAATCTAGCTGTGGTGTGGGAAAAGCACAAGTACCATTCGGCCCAGTGGAGACCCAGCTATGATACACACAATATGAATAGCACCTAACTATGGTCTGGGACCCAGCTAAGGTGACAAACACGTAAGGGTCCAAGCAGTCATTTGGCCTTGAATAGTGTGAATTTTCTATTACACTATGTGGTGCATTGCATATTTATCTTTCACATTTTATATGATTGATAGCATGTTACTATTGAGATTCATTTCAATCTCACCCTTTCCATAAATGAGTAACTTATCCAACTGAAGGAAGCGGCTCTAAGGGCTAAGGCGTAAATATCAGCAACTGAAAGTTAAGGTCTAGTTCAAGTGCTAACATTGGTTATTTGTAGATTTTATTAGTATTTTTGGGATTTGTATGTATTTTGTCCAAACCCTGTAGGAATTCCTATAATGTAACCAGGTACTTTATATCGGTATGTTCATTCTTGTAATTAATTCTATAGAACTCCAATTGGGGTGGTTCAAATTCCTATTTAAAGCTATTTGAGTTTGTTTTAAAGATAAAATATTACAAATAGCCAATTCTAACCACAAAATTCTAGAATCACAACCAAACCCACATTGGTCCAAGATTCTATCTAGATTCAATACCTAACTTCAAAAATTCATATGTCTTAGTGTATTGGTCCAAATGGCACAAATGACCTATCAAATTAAAGTTTGATAAGTCTGATTTAATTCTAAAATTTTTCATGGCCATTGGACAATATTCTATTATCCAAAAACATAATAAATTCTGACTGCCACGTAGGAAACCCTAATTAGGAGCAAATTCCACTTTTTTTTATTTCAAATCCATTCTTTTTAAAATCATACCAACAACCTATTTTTACAAAATTTTTCCCAAGGAATCCATTGGAGACCTCACAAATAGCAAAATCATTCTCCTTCTACCTGCCCTGTTCTCACCGAAAATTTGGTCACAAAACAACAATTCACCAATTCACAATTTATTCACTATACTAGGTTCATATGCTTCCCAAACCTCGTATAACCACATGTATATAAGCAAAGCAAAATGAAACCCTAAATATATCATAAAAACTGAAATTAGGGCAACAAGAGGATTTCACAAAAATTCACCAATGAATACAATATATACATCAAAATGAAGCCTAAGCTCACCTCTTTCACTTTCTATGACTTTTTTCTGATTCCTCTAACTTTGGCACTTTGTAGATAGCACAAAACACCTTCTTTCAAGAAACTAAAACCATATAAATGAAGCTCTTAGTGAGAGGAACACTTTTATTAAGACCTCAAGAGCTAGAAAAGTGATTTGAAGGGTGAAAATTAAGATAGAAGCCTAACCTTGCTTGTTCTTCCATGGCTTCTCTTTCTCTGTCCCTTTCCTTTTTCTTTTTCCTTCTTTTTTCTGCATTTTGGCCATCCAAATGAGTGTGAGGGAGAGTAATATTTTGTTTTAATATTGGTCTTAATCCATTTGGGATACTTGCCCTAAAATACACCTAAAGAAATAAGAAAAGGTGATGTGTCCACTTTCTATGGTCTCATGAAAAAGGTGGCTTGGTTAATTGACTATGGATGGGTTAGTTAATTGGAGATTCATTCCTTCCCTCTCTCCTCATCTATTGAACAAAAATGACATTAAAAAAGGAGGTGAAAATGCTGACCAAGTCCTTCTTGCAATTCACTTGCTCTTTGGTCATAATTTCCTACTTGGAAGAAGTTTGAGACTTGTTGACTTATCTCTTCCCCTCTGTTTTGTGATTGGCCACCTTTTCTTGTATAAAAGGTGAGGAATGACACTAATTAAACTCTCCCCCTCTCCTCTTAGTGTCTTGACTAAATTGCACAATAAAATGAGGAGGAAAAATGTTGATAAAAAAGCTTTTATGTCCTAGCCAAAATTTTTGACCAAAGGTGATGATATGTTGACCAACTATTCTTCTTCGTTTCTTGCCCGTCTTTTTGGACGTTTTTTAACATATGAAGGGACGAAATTAATTTTCTTTTTCAACTTCATCATTACTCTTACTTTTCAAGAGAAAATCCTAGCCCTTCATTTTGTGTTCCAATTTTAACCTCAAGATCAAGTGACAATTGTCTATTTTGCCCTTGATTATGGCAATATTATTTCTTGTGCCATTGCTTCTTTCAATTATCTTTGTTTCTTCTTTCTAAACACTAATTCCCTTTTCTTTTGGATTCAAGTTAGGTTCAATGTTATTCTGACACATCCTAAAGGAATCGAGTACCTTCTTTCGACTAATTCACACCAAAATTCACATTCTCTTCCTAGTGCGGTTTCTAAGAGTCATTCTATTTCTTATTCATTCCTGGTACTCTTACTAAAATAGGCTCAGTAGTCAACTTTATTTAGGCTTATCGTTAAGCCTTTAGTCCCTAAATTTAGGGTATTTCACCAACGTGCCAAAGGGCACCTAGTTATGATACACAGATCCAAGAAGGTATATTGTCCAGTCTGCAGTTGTGAGCCCAACTATGGTATGGACAAGTAGGGGTTCTAATAATGGTTGGCCTTGAATATGTGCACATACCGATTGTTATGGTTACAGTGCTATTATTCTGTTGTATTGTTTGGTGCTTCGCATATTTATTTATCTCATTTTCTATAAATAATTTCCTGTTACTACTAAGATTCTTTTGAATCTCATCCTTTCCAATATTTAAAAATATTCTAGCAGAAGTTAGCAGCTCCAAGGGCAGAACGGTAAATACTAGTGTTTAAGGATTCTGGATCAAGATAGCGTAGCTGTTGGTTATCGTTAGTTTATTTAGTTAGTTTTAGAGAATTGTATATATTTTTCAAACCCTATGGGGATTTTCTGTATTATCAGTATATTTGTGCTATTTCTGTGTGCCTGTGAAACTATGCCTTTATTACTTTGGTAAATATCGAAATGTTAAGGGGTTTGACAACATCACTTTAGTTCATAAGGTTAATGAACAATTTTCATACAAGTTGTTTGTGTATGTGGCATGCTTAGCTAATTTTATTGACCTCTGGCCCGCGTATCATGTCAGTCCTACACTTGAATCATATCAATTAAATGTAAAGCAGTACTCCATTTCAAAGGAATTTTTTCATAAATGGGTATGAAACAACATTACCAATTAAATGATCAGCAAAGTTCATTTGTTGACCCTTCACTATTTTTGCTATTAGAGAAAAATTGTAAGTGTGCAGAGGTATATTGGCATCTTCTTGCTTCAAAGATGTATGCTATGTGAAGTTAATCTTGAATTGGTACTTGGTGGCTTTGTACTAACTGGAATTTTGGGAAACCATAAAATTTGCATTAAAATAAGTCTACCCTTCACAAATGCTTCTTCAAAATCTTTCTTGTTGGTTTCTAGGGGTCACATTGGCCTAAATTTTGTTGCCCTGAGAAAGGAAAACAAAACTAATTATTAATGCGTAAACTCATAAAGTAGTTTAACAGAATGCAATCATGTAAAAAAAATGAATATATGTACTGTAAAAGATTAACTTGTTCGAAATTGTGCCATAAGGGCCAATCATTATATTTTGAACATTATTAATTTAATGAAATTTCTCCATTCTGTTATCATATTACTTGTATGTTAACTGTGATAATTGTATCCTTAGATAAATCTTAAAGATTGTCCTAAAATGTCCCTGGTCGGCCATCTAGTATGACTTTGATAAGATATGGAGATACGAATCAAAGTCTTAGATACTTGTAAGAGTACAAGGTGCTGGACCGACCCACTATGAGAAAGCTACATGGATCAAGTCATAAGCTTTTCTCATGTATAACCATGTCACAATGCCCTTTGACCTGAGGTCATCATGGATTCCTACATGAGAGTTGCTAAGCTTTGAACTAGTCAAAAATCACTTTTGACTGAGTGATGATAAAGGCTACGATCAGGCTTGGTGGTCTTTCATGCAGACGAATATGAATAATCAAGATGGAATTTGTCCCTCACATTAGTAGAGAGATATTACTGGGCCCCTTGATGAGTGAGTCTGAGAACTATATGGTCATACTACAATGGAAAGGAGTTTCCATTTCTATTGTCATGCTACGATGGAAAGGAGTTTCCATTTCTATTGTTAGGCTACTTAAGAATTGAGAAAGTTGTTGGAAATTGTGCCCTAAGAACCGATCATTGTACTTTGAACATTATTATTTTAATGAAATTTCTCCATTCTGTTATGATATTATTTGCATGTTAACTATAATAACTGTATCCTTGGATAATTCATGAAGATTGTCCTAAAATGTCCCCGGTCGGTCATCTATGCGGGAGCAGAGATGAAACAAGACCAGTTTGACTTTGATAAGATATCGAGATACGAATTAAAGTCTTAGGCATTTGTAAGAGTACAAGGTACTGGACCGACCCACTATGAGAAGGCTACATGGTTCAAGTCATAAGTTGTTCTCATATATGACCACGTCACAATGCCCTTAGACCTGAGGTCATCATGGATTCCTACATGAGAGTTGTTAATCTTTGAACTAGTCAAAAGTGACTTTTGACCGGGTGATGATAAAGGCTATGATCAGGCTTGGTGGTTTTTCATTCACAGGAATATGAATGATCATGATAGAATTTATCCCTCACATTAGTAGAGAGATATTATTGGGCCCCTCGATGAGTAAGTTTGAGAAATATATGGCCATACTATAATAGAAAGGAGTTTCTATTTCTATTGTCAGGCTACTCAGGAATCAAGAAAGTAATGGTTAGGAACAAGAGGATGACATTATCCATGCCTTATCCTTGATCGATATATCGTGTGACAAAAGGGACGTGATATGGTTGTATGACAGGTTGGATCGTGATAACGATCCTCATATGAATTGGATAGTCGTAATGTCTTGCTAAAGGCCGCTTGGGACTTTTGGGTTAGTACAGTTATTGGCCCACTACCAACTTTATATGGGCCTATTGGGTCGCACATAAGAATGGCCCAACACGAGATAATGTTTAATTTAGGGTGGACGAATTTTATATTTATATATATATATATAATATAAATTCGTTAATAATATTATATAGATATATATTTTTGAAATACATATCGTATATATATATATATATTATATATGTATATATATATTATATTATATTATTATATTGTGTTAGTTTTAAATTTAAATTTAATTTAGTAAGATATTTTAAATTTAAGGGTAAAGGTGCATCCAGCACCCCAAACTATTTTTGGAGGTGCAATTAGCACCCTAAAGTATTTAAAGGTGCAATCAGCACCCTAAACTATTTTTGGAGGTGCAATCAGTACCCTAATGTATCAAAATGGAACAATTATACTTTTTCACTAACAGAATACTAACTCCGTTTGCTAAAGTTCAAATTTTTGGAGGTGCAATTGCTCTATTTTTACTACATTAGAGGCAAAATTGCAGCCTTAAATACTGAAAGAAAATAGTATGTTAGCAAACGGAGTTAGTATTCTGTTAGTGAAAGGGTATAATTGTTCCATTTATAATACATTAGGGTACTGATTGCATCTCCAAAAATAGTTTAGGGTGCTGATTGCACCATTAAATACTCTAGGGTGCTGATTGCACCTCAAAAAATAGTTTAGGGTGCTGATTGCACCCCAAAAATAGTTTAGGGTGCTGATTGCACCCTTAAATACTTTAGGGTGCTGATTGCACCTCCAAAAATAGTTCGGGGTGCTGGATGCACCTTTACCCTAAATTTAATAACTAACATGATAGAGATATAATATCTCAAATTTAATTTATGAAGATAAATTAAATCTAATGGTTCTTTATTTGGATTAAATAAATAGGTTAAATTAAAACTGTTGGACAGATCTAATTTAAATTGAATTTATTTAATTAGCTCATCAAGATAATTAATTGTTGATTAATTTCAAAATTAACGATGATTAATTTTGAAATTTGAATATAGCCCTCATAGGTTATAAACTTGATAGAGCAGATATACTTATACGCGCATGAGAATTCAGAGCCGTAAGGGAAACCCTAAAGACATTTGGAGGTGCTAGCACGCAGTCTCTATTGGAGAGCATTCGTGTGGATACCGGTAGAGTGAGCGGACCTAAGGTGTTGGCTCCTAGAGATTGTGAAAACCATAAGATGAAAAAGGTACGAATCTTTCTAACTTGATTTAAATGCCGTTGATAGATCCTCGATTATGATTGGTGAAAATTTTTAAAATTCTTCCGCTGTGCCTGTCGATCCTAACAAAAGTAATGGTCAAGAACAAGAGAATGACATTATCCATGCCTCATCCTTGACCGATATATCATGTGACAAAAGGGACGTGACATGGTTGTAGGATAGGTTGCATCGTGTTAACGATCCTCATATGAATTGGATAATCATAATATCTTGCTAGAGGCCGCTTGTGACTTGTGGGTTAGTACAGTTATTGGGCCACTGCCAGTTTCGCATGGGCCTACAAGGTCGCACACAAGAATGGCCCAACACGAGATAATGTTTAATCTAGGGTGGATGAATTTTATATTATATATAGATAATATAAAATTTTGTTAATAATATTATATATATACGTATTTTCGATGTACATATTATATATATTATATGATATTATTATATTGTGTTAATTTTAAATTTAATTAAGATAAATTAGATTTAATAACTAACATGATAGAGATATAATATCTCAGATTTAATTTATAAAGATAAATTAAATCTAATGGCTCTTTATTTGGATTAAATAAATAGATTAAATTAAAACTGTTGGACATATTTATTTAAACAAAATGATTTAATTAGCTCATCAAGATAATTAATTGTTAATTAATTTCAAAATTAATAAAGATTAATTTTGAAATTTGAATATAGCCCTTATAGGTTATAAACTTGATAGAGCAGATATACTCATATACGAATGAGAATTTAGAGCTGCAAAGGAAACCCTAGGAGACATTTGGAGGCGCTAGCACGTAGTCTATGTTAGAGAGCATTCATGTGGATACCGGTAGAGGAAGTGGACCTGACGTGTTGGCTCTTAGAGATCAAAAACCCTGAATTGAAAAAGGTATGAATCTTTCTAACTCGGTTTAAACGCCGTTGATAGATCCCTGACTAGGATAGTTGAAAATTTTAAAATTCTTCCATTGTGCCTACTAATCCTAACATAACTACTTACTTCACCATCAACCAAATTCATGGTAATATAGAAAAACTTAGATGGAGAAGCCTTTTAGTACACGTTCCACTTTCTGAATACTCTTACAACAATACTCCATCTTTAAGTGCCATCATGTAAATCTTTAAGCAATGAATGACGTGTCATGACTGATATCACGAATATAGAGTAGTTTAATTTGATTTGAAGAAGGAGTTAGGTTAATAGACATGAGAAGAATGAAATCTTAATTTATAGGTGAGGTTGAACAAAAAATTGTTCTTGGTGGAGCCAAGATTGAAACTTAGATTTGAATTTTTGAAGTTTTGTGTTTCTTCCCTCCAAGAAAAAATGAAACCAAATGTGTTTTCCCATGACTCCTATACCGATGAAGGATCATTAGCACCAAAAATCATTCATAAGGATGAAAATTTTGAATTTGAACTAAATTTCAAATTTCCGCCTATTTGATCGTCTCTGTAGATATTTAGATAGCATATATGATGAGTCATGTAATCTTCTATAGATCTAGCCTTGCAGCAATAAAATGATATTAGTTCCATATATGACACACAAACTGAAACCATTACAGATAAAGCTTGAAATGTAGCAACTAAACAAAGGTGGGATTGAGGTATGATGACCTAAACTTATGCTATACCATTTACACTGTGGATAACAAACCAAACATGAGTATCCAAAATAAATTAATAAAGGTTATTCCAAACTGAATAAATAATTTAACTTGGAAGGACCTACTACACTACTAAAACCTCTTCAAAATAGTTTGTTTCCCTAAGTTAACTTGGTCCAAGTAATTGGAAGTTGACAACACATTGAATGATATAAGGTAGTATTGATTTTGAAAACAACTATACATAATAGGCTAACATATATGAATAGGTTTCAGGTTGCAGTTTATATGGAATTAGAAAGTTGAGTTAAGTATTTGAATAGCATATCAAAACCTCTGTCGACTGTCAATATTCTAAATAAGAAATAAACTTTCACAAGAGGCAATGAATGGCATTAAAGATATTGACTTCTTGACTTATTGAATTACCTTATATGATAATGTCTAGTTAATGGCAACTTCATTCCTTTGCCTTATGATATCTTCAAAAGCAGAGAACAAATATAGAGACTTCTAGTTCACCTCTATCAAGAAAATCCTACACTAGAGCTTTGATGTTGGGGCTAGGTGTAAAAACAACTTATGAATGAAGATAAAGGTTCTGCTATTGTGGTAATCTTGCACCTAGAAGGGCATTATGGACTGAAAGAAATCCAGGAAGAAGGTTCTGTGGCAGCCTTAAATATTTTGAGGTATATTAATCATGCATATCTTATGCATGTTTGGTTCAAGTAAAGAGAAAATGTGATTTTTTTGATTTAACCTTTAAAACTCCTTCCTTTTCACTCATATTCACAAGATTAACCATTTAAATACCATTTGAACATGATTTGTAGAAATTTGGACAGCATAACCCCTTAGGGTTTTATCATCCCAAATTTATAAAAACAACCAAACAATCCACAATCAAGCCAACAACCACAACAACAACAACATGACATCAAGAGAATCAAGGTTCTTGAAGTTACTTTTGATTTCTCAACTTTCTCTCTCTCTCTCTCTCTCTCTCTCTCTCTCTCTCTCTTCTCTTGAAATTTTGCTTGCTACACATGATATTCATGATGAAGAAGAGATTACAAGAGGTTCTATATGAATTAGAAGGCATAAACCTAAGAATTTCACAATCTTACCTTGAATTTTTCCTTCTTGAACTCTTGGTTTCTAGAAGACTTTTCCTTTCTCTATTTTCTTATGCTTGGATGAAAGTGAGGATGAAGGAAAGAGATTATGATGATTTCAAAATATCTCCTTCATCTTTCTTAATTTACTATATGTTTGTTTTCACTTTACTACTTCATCTCTTGGTTTTTTTACTTGGACAAAGATGATGACACATGGCATGATTTCTTCCAAGCATATATTTTTCCCTCTCATTTACCTTTATGGATGAAACTAGCAAGAAGAAAGGGAAATATTAATTGCTTCTTGTATTTTATATAATTCTCTTCTTTAATTAATTAAATTAAGTACTTTTACTTTTTGACTTTTCCAACCATTTTACTTGGTCAAGAACACTCCAAAATTGCATAGTTTTTTCCAAATACATATTTTCCCTTTATTTTCTCTATTTAACCAAAATCAATCTCAAGAAATGGGAAAATAATTTATTCCTTGTTTTATTGGGAAACTACTGTTGCCCTCATATTCTTGGATTTAATTTGGGCCTTCATCTTTTCCTTCTCTTTATGGCCGAAATTCCTCTTTATTATTGGGCCCAATATTGTTTTCTTTTATCTTCTACTTCGGGCTTGAATAATGGGCTTCAACAATTGGATATTTGCAAGACAATAAATTGGATTTTATGTCTTGTTTTAGCCTAGTTTTTCATGTAACCTTAACTAAGGTTATCTTTATCATTCCAATTGCATAAAAATTCACCATTTTATTCCATTGAATATCATAAATAATTACAAGGCATATTGGTGAATAAAAATGGGGTGTTACTACTCTCCTCCCTTTAAATAAATTTCATCCCTGAAATTTGCTACCCATACATAGTCATAAACTCTAGGTAATGATTCCGTATATCATCTTCTACTTCCTATGTCACCTCTTTAGGGGGATAATCCCTTCCAAACAACTTTGATGAACGGGATACTTCTACATCTACGTTATTTCTCTTGCTGATCAATGATTTGGTTATGTGTGATTTCATAAGTCAAATCATCCTGCATGTCAACATCTTCCTTCATATTAAATCACTTGCTCTAGATTGGGTTGATATTTATCTAACTGGTAAACATGAAAAACATTGTTGAATTTGCTAAAATTCAGGGGTAAGGCTATTCGGTATGCTACCGGCCCAATTTTTGACAAAATCTCAAAGGGACCAATGTAACTAGGGCTTAACTTATTTGATTTCAGTGCCCTATCGATACCCGTAACAGGCAAAACTTTCATAAATGCATGATCGCCAACCTCAAACTCTAGAGGCTTTCGCCTCTTGTCAACATAGCTTTTCTGTCAGCTTTAAGAAGCCAATAATTTTGTCTTCTAATCAACTATGTTTGACCCAAGTAAGCACTTCTCAAACAATTCTATCCCGTATAAGAGCGATTGACATTTCCTTCTGTAAAATGCCTCATAGGGAGCCATTCAAATGCTCAAATGGTAACTATTGTTATAGGCAAACTCTGCCAATGGAAGGAATCTATCCCAACTGCCTTTGAAATCTAGAACATACGCCCTCAGCATATCCTCTAATTTTGAACTATACTCTCTGTCTGCCCATCTGTTTGAGGATGATAGGCTGTGTTGAACCTAAGTTGGTACCCAAAGCCTCGTGCAACGCTTTCCAAAACTTGGAAGTGAGGAGAGGATCTCTATCATAAATGATGTTCTTTGGTGTACCATATGGCCACACTATCTCCATGAAATAGACCTCCACTAGCTTATCAGGAGAATAATAAATACTAATAGGTAGGAAATGGGTTGTCTATGTAATATAACAAACTTTGCAATACTAAAAACATGTAAATATGGAAATAGTAGAATAAAATAAATATCGGTATTTACAATTAAAGGTAGAGTTACTTTCAAAATTCCCAGATATCCATTGTATCATTCATAGAAATCGAGAAGTCAATATTGTTAAAATACAAGTGTAAGAAGACGAAGCAAAATTCATCGGTGGCTGTAGGGTTCAGGGGCATCAATTGTGAGATCGGAGGAATTCGGGCATTTCGTGAGATATGCGTGCCATGGATCCACATGGATCCCACGTGGAATTCTGGGTAATGCACCGATGGAGCAACTTTATTAAAAAGAACTTCAGTAAAGTATGTAATGAAAGCTCATTAT
Organism: Inga laurina; assembly: GCA_963855925.1. Taxonomy (NCBI): domain Eukaryota; kingdom Viridiplantae; phylum Streptophyta; class Magnoliopsida; order Fabales; family Fabaceae; genus Inga; species Inga laurina. The sequence continues at coordinate 64,198,531 of OY979704.1, read as the reverse complement.
GACTTATGATGACATATCTTTCGTGTTGGCCAAATAAGGAAATGACAAGTGTCCCGAAATTATTACAAAGTAAAAACATGTTTTTATGTTGGCCAAATGAGGAGGTGACATGTGTCCCTCATCATTACACATCATTACACCCACTTTAAGCCTTTCGTGTTGTCATCTCCAGAGTACGCCATCTAGTGTCTGAGTCTGAGGAATTCACCGGTCTTCGGCTGGGTCGCTTACTTTACGAGTCGAGCACCGAACCCAGGAGTCCGGGAAAATTATCAGGCCTTTCCTTCCCCTGACCATTTATGACCCACAGAAGAAAGAGAAAAGTGGAAGACCAATGGTTGCATGACACGTGGCACTCTTAAGCATTTAACTTGTGACACGTGGCAAGAAGAGATGAGATCATTTTATGTGATTAAATCACAACCATCCATGCCTAATTAAATGGCAAAATTTTGTACAAACATGGAAAGAGAAAGAGAAATCAGATTTCTTAAGCTTAAGAATACAAGAAGAGAGAAGGAGGAGTGAATAGTGAGTTTTCTTGACTACCGGAGCTTATTTCAACCCTGAATCACCGTTAATGTCCGGTAAGTCCTTCAAGAAACTTCCTCTACTCACTATAAGCTTCAATTCTATGGTCTTAGATTTCTCATTTGAGGTGTTTTGTGCCAATTAGTCTACCAGACTGCCGCCGGAATACCGAACCACTTGTAGAAACGCGAATAGGTAAGCGTAGGCTTTCTTTTGAATCGAATACTTTGTGATTTCATTGAGTTTTTCTTAGTTCTTCAACCAATCATGTATTTCATTCAAGGGGTGTTTTTGAAGAAGGAATATGTTTTAATCATATATATAAGGTGATATATGAGGTTTGGAGAAGTATTAGACTTGTTGGTAGTTAAAATCACAAAGTGGAATTTTTTGTTGTTTTGGGAGGCAGATTTTGGTTGGGGGCTAAATCTGGTAGAAATAATTTGATTTTGGTACTTTTGAGCTTTCCATTGGATTCTACACGAAAAATTGTGTGGGTATAGGCTCTGGTTATAAGTTTTGACACACTAGTTTAAAGATTCAAAAATTGAAAATTAAGTCTACTTGTGCAACAAAGTTGCCAGTGTGCGTTTTTGTCTGGCAGTTTTGTTGTGTCGTACCTTTCACTATACAAACTTCATCTGTTGATTATGAGATTTTCCAGAATTAAAGTACACTTATAGACCTTTAATTTGATAGGTATTATGAAGGATTTTGATAAGTATACTAGGAGTTATGAATGTTTGAAGTAGACCATTAAAACTGGTCAGATTTTCTGGCAGCAGGGAGAAAAAGAAAAACTGGGAAGTGTGCGCAGTCTTCCGGCTACTGAAAGTATTTTTCACTTAAAATAGACTTAATAAGGGTTATATAGAATTTTGGATCACCTCATTTTGATTTTTCTAGAATTAGTTATGATTTTTCAAAGTTTAGTGAAAAATCTGCCAGCTTTTGGTAATTGTGCGAAAATTCAAAGCAAAGAGTTTTTGTAATAAAATTGGACATTTAAGAGTTAAGTTATGCATTTGGAGTAGCTTGAGCTCATTAGCTTCATATTGGGCCTAATGTAGTGACCCTAATGGTAACCAACATAAGAGAATAATTTATGAAGAGTTGGACTAAGAAAAACTCATTGCCCGTAAATTATAATTTATAGGATTTGACACTTTCCCTGGACATTCAAAGCACATCAATCAAGATCAATATTTGGAAAAATTGTCAGGTAGTAACTTATCCCTCACATACTATGTGATATGTTATATGCATGTTTGTACTATTGTGAATTTAAAACATTCAGATGAGAAGGGCTAAGGCCCAGTAGAAATTCCCAGCGCTGTAGCAAGGGACGGTTGTCGTTGAATTGGTAACTTTATGCTTTCTGCATATTGTGAATTTATCTCTGAATATTGAATATGTTGATTGTACTATAACTTTGGTTGACATGGCATGATATATGTGCATTTTATATGAGTGATATCTGTTACTACTGAGATTCATTGAATCTCACCCTATTTTTCCAAAACAAATTTTCAGCTCGGGCAAGTAGTTCCTCACGCAAGAAGGTAAACACGGGCGAATGAAGCAAAGGACTTAGAATTTAGTTTTCTGTTAGTTATCTATTTTGGAGATTGTATGTAATTTGTATTTAAGTGTGGTCAGTATCGTATTGACATGTATGTAAGCGCCTGTATATAAGCGAACGTGCAACGACAGTCGTACCAGTAGTGGATAGCCGTCCACCTAGGGCCGTTAATTAAACATAGTAGCTTGGGTTTCAGCAGAGAACTTATTAGTAAACACTCTGATATGAAGAAATGAACCTGAAATAGATGGCTTAAAATAAATTATAAAATAATATGAGACCCAATCTGAAAATGATTTTTGAAAAGATTTTTTGAAAACCCATTCAAGTGCAGCTCCACACTCTGCTTGAAGTTGGGACTTCCGCTATTTACAAAAGATTACTGGTCTCCTTTTTAAAGATATTACTACACTCATGCCATCTATATGCTTTCAAAACATGGGTGTTACATTTATTGGTATCAGAGCATAAGTTCTTGGCTCTAGGATAAAGTTCTCTACTTATGTAAGTATAATTCATAAATTCTAACCCTTCGTTAGTTGCTTTATGATAGGAAACATGTCTGATAGGAAAAGACAAAGAAGTAGTTCACCATCGTCTATTAACCAGCCTCCTCCAAAGCATCGTATACCAAAGGGTAAACTTTATGTAGTCATTAATAAAGGGGAGCATAGTGGAGGGAATGGACCAAGAGTGCAGCGTACGGCAAGGAAAAGTGTTCCCAACCATACGACAATAATAATAAAGGCTAGGTAGGCTAGTCCTGGCATAGAGCCATTTATAGGCGATACTAGTGATCCCGAGAATGATGAGAATTTTCAGGGTGTCGATTCTGATACTGAGTCTAGAGCCCTGGTGACTCAGTTATTCTTTAACCCATACCCAGATCATGAGCTATGGGAATGCTTGAAGGAATTATACTTGCTACGGTATGATGAATTTATTTCCTTCATGATTCGATATATAGCATTTTTTGGGCAAGTAAGGAACATATATGGGTGAAGGGCTGAGCTTGGGTTAGTGTTAACTGATGATATTTGGATCCAAACCACACTAGCCTACCTTCCCGATTTTACTGCTTGGATCAAAAAGAAGAATGAGATCGTATTTTGGGGTCCTTTATAGTTTGAGACTTTTCTGGATCACATAGAATCATATGTGGTGCAGAACATGGACTGGTAATGGTAGGGCCAGCTGGACTGGTTATGGTAGCACATAAAAGGCTACTTTTGTATATATTAAGCTGCTTTAGTTGCTTTTGTTGTAAATATGACCCTTTAATATTATCATATGTATATCCTGTTGTATAATAGTATTTGAAGCTTAAGGAGTACATATATATATATATATGATAAGTGTCTTATTAATGGTGCAAATTTTCTTTTGTAATAGTGAAAAGAAATAATGGTAAAGGGTAGACCAAAGAAAAGACCTGCAGTGCCAGAAGTTGAGGAAGTTGGGAACCCACCAGACTCTATGCAGCAAGTTCTTGGAATATTGGCACAACAACAAACTATGATGCAATAATTACGTGAGGAAATGCGGGAATTAAAGGAAAAGCATAAGGAAGATGAGGCACTGCCTAAAGACACTGAGGTAAATGAAGAAACTAAGGTGGATTCAGAGGAGGAGTCGTCTGAGAATGGTGAACGATCTCATACATTGGAATCTAATCAGGGGATTCCTATTGTTCTAGCTCGAGAAGAAGAAGAAGACCTCCAATACTGGATGCCTAAATTCATTAAGTACCAGCCTCCGGCATTCAGGGGAAAATTTGATCCACAGCTACTGAGGAATGGATAACACGATTGGAGAAAATATTTGAGGTACTGGGGTGTCCTACAAAGATGAAAGCTAGAATGGCTATATATAAATTGGAGGGAGACACTGACCGTTGGTGGAGAAATACAAAAGTAATACTGAATGCACGAAACATTACATTGACCTGGGAGTTATTCCAACATGAGTTCAATGAGAAATTCTTCCCAAGGTCCGTAAGGCTCACAAAGGAGAAAGAATTCCTGAATATACAACAAGGTGATAGTGAAACTTTCGATGAGTACCTATCCCGATTCACTCGGTTATCCCGTTACTCCTCTTATTTGTAATTTAAAGATGATGAGGAATGGAGCTCCGATATGTTAATTGGAGGACTAAAGCCAGAAATGGAGGAGAAGCTAGTTGCCCAACAATTTACCAAATTCAACAAAGCAGTAGAAGTATGCCGGCTGACAGAGGGTAACTTGATGAGGGTGCATTTAAGCAAAACTGTGAATAACCGAGGTGGATCTAGTCAAGGGAATACTTCTCTAAAGCGAAAGGGGCAAGGATTCTTTTCTAAGGTAAACAACAAAAAACCCTTTCAATCTGAGAAGAAAGGCTACCAAGGTCCTCAAACACAATAACCATGTCTTCGTTGCCGTAAGACACACCCGGGTAGATCTTGTGCAGGGCAACTGATTTGTCATGCTTGTAAAAAGCCTAAACACTTTATTGTCCACAGTAAGAACCAGGGTAGAGTTTTTCCTATGACACATGAGGAGGCCCAAAAATAACCCGAGATGATCCAAGGTACTATCCTCCTCCATGGTAATACTTTGCACGCATTGTTTGACTCGGGTGCTAGTCATTCTTTCATTTCATATGATTGTGCTAAACGATTGGGGCTAAGCATCTATAAATTGCCATATGACTTGACTGTATCGATACCTATAGGTGTCAAAACTATGACTGCTGATGTATGTCTAAGTTGTGCTATAAGTGTTGAGAGGTATGAATCTGTAATAGATCTAATTTGTTTGCCACTCCAACAACTGGAAGTCATGTTGGGTCTAAACTGGTTGATGGCAAACAATGTGTTACTGGATTGTGGTAATAAGAGGGTAGTATTTCCAGAACCGCAAACAAAATTTGATGCTAGTCCAAACCTAAACCTTCTCTCTATGGCTGAAGCTAAAAAATGCCTAGGGAAAGGGTGTCAAGGGTATATAGTGTTTTTCTCTGTTCAGGCAGAGACAAATTTAACTCTTGAAAATGTACCTATCATGAATGAATTCCTTGAGGTCTTCCCAGAAGATATTATTGGGTTGCCTCCAGAAAGAGAAGTAGAGTTCAACATTGAAATCACACCAGGAGCTGGATCTATATCCAAAGCACCTTATAGAATGTCACCAAATGAAATGATGGAACTAAAGAAGCAAATTGAAGAACTTCTGGAGAAAGGATTCATCCGACCCAGTGTTTCACCATGGGGAGCACCAATATTGTTTGTCAGAAAGAAGGACGGAAGCCTAAGGTTATGCATTGACTACAGAGAGTTGAACAAGGTGACTATAAAGAATAAATATCCACTTCCCCGAATTGACGATCTCCATGATCAATTGTCTGGATTTAGTGTGTTCTCGAAGATTGACCTAAGATCAGGTTATCATCAGCTCCGAGTAGAGGCTGAAGATATACCAAAAATAGCTTTCAGGACCAGATATGGCCACTATGAATTTTTAGCGATGCCCTTTGGCCTGACTAATGCACCTGCCGTGTTTATGGACTACATGAACTGGATCTTTCGTCAGCACTTGGATTAGTTTGTGGTAGTTGTAACCCCTTCACGATTAAGGCCGAGATTTAGTTCATAAACACGTAATTGATGTAGAATTAGAGACCTTAAATGATTTTGGGACTTAAACAAAACCAAACTTCCCAAAATCATGGCTTACAAAAAATTTGACAAAGCATGTTCATGATGGTCTCATATTCACATTTCAATATTAAATGGCATGTTCAAGTTGATTTCATTCACAAATATCAGAGTATAAACAAATTTCCGACACACTCGGGTTCCATTCATTAATAAGGGTTTTACAAAGGCACAAAGCCTACAATTCATTACCCTTAACTTGGGGATTACACAAAACTATTCTATCAATCCCAATTTACACAATTGTTTCCCAAAAATATCCAAAAGATATACATGATAACCAATAAAACCAAAATATACTTCTAAACCGGAGCACTATCTGCTCTTCGTAGCCCATTTTCCCTTTGATCCTTCTGCCCTGTCTAAAACATGGTTTTTGGGAGAGTGAGATTCTAAGGAATCCCCGTAGTAACAAATCAATCATATAATGTACAATAATAGTGCATGTAAGCAAATCATTAACCACAACAAGCAACTACAACGGCAGTTACAACGGCAATGGTTAGTATGACACATGTCATCCCTTACGATTGCTCACGCTGAATTGCTCACGTTGCATTGCATCACAGCAATCCACACAATACATTTCACCACAGCTGTACATTTCACCACAGCTGGGATTCATATAATGCATTTCATACACAAGCCATACAGGCAAGATACATACAGCCCACGGCTGGATTCACAAACGCCACCCCACGGGTCGGATTCACAATATCCATGTCGATTACGACGGCAGTTCAACGGCCGACCTAGAGATGACCACCATCAATCCCTACACGGCTCACGCTGACCTGCTCACGCCGTAATGGACCATGGCACACATTTCACAAATTCAACGATAAGTTATGCATGCCAAAACATCATACAAGATATGAGAGAAAAGTCACTACCTTGATCCTTCCGGGCGTGTCCTAGCGCCGGTTTCTCCCGAGGAGGGCAAATATCGTATCCTAGAATCATGATTAGGGACGAAGAGTTATATTCTATCCCAAGACTTAATTAACTTGAAACACTTAATTTTGGTTATCATAATTGACCCTTAAGAGGCCACAAAAGCCTCTAATAAAAGCCCTAAAAGGTTGGGAAACAATAGGTTAGAGATCTCCTTTCGAAAACTTAAAGTGTTGGAACACAGGGGTGGGCCGCGGCCCGCCCTTCCTTGGGCTGCGGCCCAAATATGGTCAGAAGGTCTTGGGCTGCAGCCCTCCACTCATGGGCCGCGGCCCGAATCAGGTCAGAAAGGTTTGGGCCGCGGCCAGCCACTCTTGGGCCGCGGCCCAGAAATTTCCTGACTCTAGGCTAAACTTCAAAAAACCATAACTAATTCTAGAAAAATCAAAACGAGGTGATTCCAAAGCCAAATGAAAGGTATATGAGTCCTATTTCAAGGAAAAATATATCCCCTCACTGGAAATCACTACACAAATACAGAATCACCAAAAACTACACACTACTCTAAAACAGAGTTCTGTTTTCATCCCAAACTTTGGACAACCATATCTCACAGAATACTAAACTAAATCACATAAAATATATGTCCATTTTGAAGCTTGGGATGGGAAATTTAAGACTGGAAATTTTCACAATTTTTCAATACCATTTGGTCACTCAAAACGCTTGTGTAAGCTGACAGCAAAAAACAGAGCTTAACCAAAACAGATTTTCCAACTTTTCCCAAGTGATCCAAATGAATCCCAAAATCAACAACCAAGCTTATTCCCACACAAAATCACTCAAGGAATCCAATGGAATTGTCAAAATCACCAAAATTCTATTCCATTATCATGCTTTGGTTTTGGGTAACATTAAACACTAAACTTCCAAAATCTCCAAACTTAACAATTTCAAACCCAATCAAATCTATCTATCCAAAATGCATTACAACATACAATTTCCATGCCAAACATATACCAAACTCTCAATGGCCCTCAGTTTCAAAAATGGCCCAAGAATTTCCAGAAAATCCAAGCTAATCTATTTGGCATAAAACATAGATAGATAGATAGGTCTCACTCACCTTATCAACTTTCTCAAAGGGAGTTCTTGATTCACCACCTCCCAAAATTTCGTGTGGCCACAAACCACAACCAATGGACAAACTACAACCATAGAAATGTTGCTCTTAACTCAAGGATCAACTTTAATGAAGGGAGTTTGAGCAATAGAGGTCATTTACTTACCCAAAGATCAAGCTTTCTTCTTTCCCTTGCCTTCAACAATGGTGGACGAGAGAGAGAGAGCAAGAAGGAGAGAGAGAAGAGAGAAATGAGAGTGATGATGAGGAAGCACAGAATTTTCTACCCCCTTTAGCCCCTTCATGCGCATAAGAGAGAGAGAGGGAGAGGGAGAGAAAACAATAAAATATAGATATTTGACTTTCCCAACAACTCCCATCATCATATAAGCTTGCCAAGTGTCTCAAATCTATTGGCTCTCATAAAGTAAGTAACCAAATTAGTTACTCTAATCTCTCCATTAGCCATTTTAATCACGCATCTCATTTTCTCTTAGTTAGTAATTAATTTCTCCCTTAATTACCAACTCATGGCCAATAATTCGATTCTTCCAAATTTTTCAATAATTATGACATATTAATTAAAATAGCCATAAAACACATAATAATTCCAATTAAATTCATAATTATCCACAATAATCATGATTATCCCTTAATCAAAAATTGGGATATTACAGTAGTCTTCATTGACGACATCCTGATTTATTCAAAAAAATAGAGAAGAGCATGAGGAGCATCTGAGGATCGTGCTGAGCATTTTGAAGGAAAAACAACTCTTTGCCAAACTCAGTAAATGTGAATTTTGGCTGTCAGAAGTCAAATTTCTGGGTCATGTGATTTCAGAAGAAGGGGTCTCTATCAATCCTAGTAAAGTAGAAGCAGTGTTAAACTAGAAGAGGCCAGAAACTGTTACAGAAATACGCAGGTTTTTGGGTCTTGCCGGTTACTATCGCAGGTTCATACAAAATTTTTCCAGAATTGCCTTACCATTGACAAAGCTTACAAGAAAGAACCAATCCTTTGTGTGGGATGAACGATGTGGAAAGAGCTTCATACAACTGAAGGAGAGATTGATAACCACTCCAGTATTGATTATCCCAGATCCCCATGAAACATTCATGGTGTATAGTGATGCTAGTAAACAGGGATTGGGATGTGTCCTTATACAACAAGGCAGAGTAGTGGCATATGCCTCTTGACAGCTGAAGACTCATGAATTGAATTACCCCACTCATGATTTGGAACTTACAGTACTTTGAAGATATGGCGGCATTATCTGTATGGTACCACTGTAGAATTATACTGCGATCACAAAAGTCTCAAATACTTACACGATCTGAAAGAACTTAATATGTGCAAGCGGAGATGGATGAAGTTGCTGAAAGACTATAATCTGGAGATTAAATATCATCCAGGGAAAGCAAATGTTGTCGCCAATGCTCTTAGTAGGAAGGCGATGCAGGTGGTAGTTATGATGGTACGAGAACATAAATTACTAGAGGAATTCAGGAATCTGAATCTGTCAAATCAAGTATTCCTAAACATGAATGTACCAAATGAAGTAGTTATTGCTAACTTCAATGTTAGTCAAGAGGAAAGTGGTCTGAGGGCAGAAATAGAAGAAGCCCAGAAGCAAGATGAGGAGGCCACATCTATTCAAGAAATTATCAGAATAGGTGAAAATCCAAACTATGATCTTTCGCCCAGTGGGTTAGTCAGATACCAGAAGCGAGTATATGTTCCACCAAAGGCTGACCTAAGGCAAAAAATTCTGAATGAGGCACATAAGAGTAAATATACTCTTCATCCAGGAGCAATCAAGATGTATCATAACTTGAAATCAGAATACTGGTAGCCAAGAATGAAAAGTGATGTAATCAAGTATGTTGCATGATGTCTTACCTGTCAAAAAGTAAAAATTGAACATCAATGACCATCAAGACTTCTGCAAAGCCCCAAAATTCCAGAGTGGAAGTGGGAGAGTGTTACCATGGATTTGGTGGTAGGATTACCCAAGATCAGAAACTACGATGCAATATGGGTAATTGTTGACCGATTTACAAAGTCAACTCATTTCCTACCTATCAATGCTGGTTATTCTCCTGAGAAGCTAGCAGAAATTTATATAAAGGAGATAATCCGATTGCATGGTACACCAAAGAGTAATATCTCTGATAGAGATCCTCGCTTCACATCTCGATTCTGGAAAGCTCTACATGAAGCATTAAGTACGAAGTTAAAATTTAGTACGGCTTATCATCTACAAACAAATAGGTAGTCAGAGAGGACTATATAGATACTAGAAGATATGCTGCGAGCATGTGTTATGGATTTCAAGGGGAATTGGGATTGTTTCCTTCCACTTGCCGAATTTTCTTACAACAATAGCTATCATGCGAGCATTCAAATGGCTCCATATGAAGCACTCTATGGAAGGAAATGCCAGTCACCTCTCTGCTGGACAGAATTATCGGAGAGAAAATTATATGGGCTAGATCGATTGATCAGACTTCATAACAAATAAAAACTATCAGAAAGAGGCTCCTTGCAGCATAGAGCAAACAGAAATGCTAAGCTGACAAAAGAAGAAGACCTCTAGAATTTGAAGTTAGAGATCATGCATTCTTGAAAGTATCTCCAGTTACTAGAATCGGTAGAGCGATAAAGAGAAAGAAGCTAAGCCCACGATATATTGGTCCTTTTGAAATTCTTACGAGAATTGGACTAGTGGCATACAAAATAGCCTTACCCCCAAACTTGAGTAGACTACATGATGTATTTCACGTCTCTCAATTAAAGAAGTACCAACCAGACCCCGAGCACGTGATCAAGTATAAAGAAATTGAGGTACGAGAGAATAATACCTATGAAGTAGAGCCGGAGCAAATCATTAACCGACAAGAGAAATGACTTAGAAATCGAAGTATACTATTCGTGAAAGTGGTTTGGAAAGGTTTTTCTCCTAGAGAGTCAATATGGGAAATGGAAGAGGATATGAAGAAACGTTACCCGGAATTTATGTCTTTGGACGTGTAACAAATTTCGAGGACGAAATTTCTTGTACGGGGGAAGAATTGTAATATACCAAATTTTGCAATACTAAAAACGTGTAAAATATGGAAATAGTATAATAAAATAAATATCGGTATTTACAATTAAAGGTAGAATTACTTTCGAAATTCCCAGATATCCATTGTATCATTCACAGAAATCGAGAAGTCAATATTGTAAAAATACAAGTGTAAGAAGTCGGAGCAAAATTCGTCGGTGGCTGTAGGGTTTAGGGGTGTCAGTTGCGAGATTGGAGGAATTCGGGCATCTCGTGAGATATGCGTGCCATGGACCCACATGCATCCCACGTGGAATTCTGGGTAATGCACCGATGGAGCAACTTTATTAAAAAGAACTTCAGTAAAGTATGTAATGACAGCTCATTATGACTCATGATGACACATCTTTCGTGTTGGCCAAATAAGGAAATGACAAGTGTCCCGAAATTATTACAAAGTAAAAACATGTTTTTGTGTTAGCCAAATGAGGAGGTGACATGTGTCCCTCATCATTACACATCATTACACCCACTTTAAGCCTTTCGTGTTGTCATCTCCGGAGTACGCCATCTAGTGTCTGTGTCCGGGGAATTCACCGGTCTCCGGCTGGGTCGCTTACTTTACGAGTCGAGCACCGAACCCAAGAGTCTGGGGAAATTGTGAGGCCTTCCCTTCCCCTGACCATTTATGACCCACAGAAGAAAGAGAAAAGTGGAAGACCAATGGTTGCATGACACGTGGCACTCTTAAGCATTTAACTTGTGACAAATGGCAAGAAGAGATGAGATCATTTTATGTGATTAAATCACAACCATCCATGCCTAATTAAATGGCAAAATTTCATGCAAACATGGAAAGAGAAAGAGAAATCAGATTTCTTAAGCTTAAGAATACAAGAAAAGAGAAGGAGGAGTGAATAGTGAGTTTTCTTGACTACCGAAGCCGATTTCAACCCTGAATCACCGTTATTATCGGGTAAGTCCTTCAGGAAACTTCCTCTACTCACTATAAGCTTCAATTCTATGGTCTTAGATTTCTCATCTGATGTGTTTTGTGCCAATTAGTCTACCAGAGTGTCGCCGGAATACCGAACCACTTGTAGAAACGCGAAGAGGTAAGCATAGGCTTTCTTTTGAACCAAATACTTTGTGATTTCATTGAGTTTTTCTTAGTTCTTCAACCACCCATGTATTTTCATTCAAGGGGTGTTTTTGAAGAAGGAAGATGTTTTAATCATATATATAAGGTGATATATGATGTTTGGAGAAGTATTAGACTTGTTGGTAGTTAAAATCACAAAATGGAATTTTTTGTTGTTTTGGGAGGCAGATTTCGGTTGGGGGCTAAATGTGGTAGAAATAATTTGATTTTGGTATTTTTGAGCTTTCCATTGGATTCTACATGAAAAATTGTGTGAAAATAGGCTCTGGTTATAAGTTTTGACAGACTGATTTAAAGATTCAAAAATTGGAAATTAAGTCTACTTGTGCAACAAAGTTGCCAGTGTGCGTTTTTGTCTGGTAGTTTTGTTGTGTCGAATCTTTCACTGTCCAAACTTCATCTGTTGAGTATGAGATTTTCCAGAATTAAATTAAACTTATAGACCTTTAATTTGATAGGTATTATGAAGGATTTCGATAAGTATACTAGGAGTTATGAATGTTTGAAGTAGACCATTAAAACTGGTCAGATTTTCTGGCAGCAGGGAGAAAAAGAAAAACTGGGAAGTGTGCGCAGTCTTCCGGCTACTGAAAGTATTTTTCACTTAAAATATACTTAATAAGGGTTATATAGAAATTTGGATCACCTCAATTCGACTTTTCTAGAATTAGTTATGATTTTTCAAAGTTCAGTGAAAAATCTGCTAGGTTTTGGTAATTGTGCGAAAATTCAAAGCAAAGAGTTTTTGTAATAAAATTGGACATTTAAGAGTTAAGTTAAGCATTTGGAGTAGCTTGAGCTCATTAGCTTCATATTGGGCCTAATGTAGTGACCATAATGGTAACCAACATAAGAGAATAATTTATGAAGAGTTGGACTAAGAAAAACTCATTGACCGTAAATTACAATTTATAGGATTTGACACTTGCCCAGGACGTTCAAAGCACATCAATCAAGATCAATATTTGGAAAAATTGCCAGGTAGTAACTTATCCCTCACATACTATGTGATATGTTATATGCATGTTTGTACCATTGTGAATTTAAAACATTCAGATGAGAAGGGCTAAGGCCCAGTAGAAATTCCCAGCACTGTGGCAAGGGACGGTTGTCGTTGAATTGGTAACTTTATGCTTTCTACATATTGTGAATTTATCTCTGAATATTGAATATGTTGATTGTACTGTAACTTTGGTTGTCATGGCATGATATATGTGCATTTTATGAGTGATATCTGTTACTACTGAGATTCATTGAATCTCACCCTATTTTTCCAAAACAAATTTTCAGCTCGGGCAAGTAGTTCCTCAGGCAAGAAGGTAAACACGGGCGAATGAAGCAAAGGACTTAGAATTTTGTATTCTGTTAGTTATCTATTTTGGAGATTGTATGTAATTTGTATTTAAGTGTGGTCAGTCTCGTACTGACATGTATGTAAGCGCCTGTATATAAGCGAACGTGCAACGACATTCGTACCAGTAGTGGACAGCCGTCCACCTAGGGTCGTTAATTAAACATAGTAGCTTGGGTTTCAGCAGAGAACTTATTAGTAAACACTCTGATATGAAGAAATGAACCTGAAACAGATGGCTTAAAATAAATTATAAAATAATATGAGACCCAATCTGAAAATGATTTTTGAAAAGATTTTTTGAAAACCCATTCAAGTGCAGCTCCACACTCTGCTTGAAGTTGGGACTTCCGCTGTTTACAAAAGATTACTAGTCTCCTTTTTAAAGATATTACTACACTCATGCCATCTATATGCTTTCAAAACATGGGTGCTATAGTCTACGTGAATTGATCAACAATTACCCATATCACATCATGATTTCTAATCTTGGGCAATCCCATCACGAAATCCATCATGAAACTTTATCATTTCTACTCAAGAATCTCAGGATTTTGTACAGTCCTGATGGTCGTTGATGCTAATTTTCACCTTTTCACTAGTAAGACAACGAGCAACATACCTCATCACATCTCTCTTCATTCCTAGCCACCAATATGTGGACTTAGGTCATCAGACATTTTGATTGCTCCTAGATGCATAGTGTATTGGAAATTATGCCCTAAGGGCCAATCATTGTACTTTGAACATTATTATTTTAATGAAATTTCTCCATTCTGTTATCATATTATTTGCATGTTAACTGTGAAAATTGTATCCTTGGATAATTCATAAAGATTGTCCCAAAATGTCCCTAGTTGATCATCTATGCGAGAGCAGAGATGAAACAAGACACGTTTGACTTTGATAAGATATCGAGATACAAATCACTTTAGGCCTGAGGTCATCATGGATTCCTACATGAGAGTTACTAAGCTTTGAACTAGTCAAAAGTTACTTTTGACGGGTGATGATAAAGGCTATGATCGGGCTTGGTTGTTTTTCATGCAGAGAAATATGAATGATCAAGATGGAATTTGTCCCTCACATTAGTAGAGAGATATTACTGGGCCCCTCGATGAATGAGTCTAAGAAATATATGGCCATAATACAATGGAAAGGAGTTTCCATTTCTATTATTAGACTACTCAGGAATCGAGAAAGTAATGGTCAGAAACAAGAGGATGACATTATACATGCCTCATCCTTTATCGATATATCGTGTGACAAAAGGGACGTGACATGGTTGTATGACAAGTTGCATCGTGATAATGAACCTCATATGAATTGGGTAGTCGTAATGTCTTGCTAGAGGCCGCTTGCGACTGTTGGGTTAGTACAGTTATTGGCCTATTGCCAACTTCATATTGGCCTACAGGATCGTACACAAGAAGGACCCAACATGAGATAATATTTAATTTAGGGTGGACGAATTTTAAATTATATATATAATATAAAATTCATTAATAATATTATATAGATATATATTTTTGAAATACATATCTTATATATATATATATATTATATATATGTGTATATATATTATATTATATTATATTATATTATATTATTATATTGTGTTAGTTTTAAATTTAAATTTAATTTATTAAGATATATTAAATTTAATAACCAATATGATAGAGATATAGTATCTCAGATTTAATTTATGAAGATAAATTAAATCTAATGGCTCTTTATTTGGATTAATAGGTTAAATTAAAACTGTTGGATAGATTTAATTTAAACTGAATTTATTTAATTAGCTCATCAAGATAATTAACTATTGATTAATTTTGAAATTTGAATATAGCCCTCATAGGTTATAAACCGGATAGAGAAGATATACTCATACACGCATGAGAATTCAGGGCCGCAAGGGAAACCCTAGGAGACATTGGAGTCGCTAGCACGCAGTCTCTATTGGACAGCATTTGTGTGGATACCGGTAGAGCGAGCGGACCTAACGTGTTGGCTCCTAGAAATCGTGAAAACCCTAAGTTAAAAAGGTACAAGTTCTTTCTAATAAAAAGGTACGAGTTCTTTCTAACCCGATTTCAACGCCGTTATTAGATCCTCGTTTAGGATCGGTAAAATTTTAAAATTCTTCTGCTGTGCCTGCCGATCCTAATAGAGTGTATTTACTCTTGGGAGTCTCTTCTAGGATTTGCCACTTTAACTCTCTTTGTGGTGGAATATATAATTGCTTCTTGTATATAACTAATCTACTTGGTGACAAATCATATTTATGAGTTTCACCTCTCTTAATCATTTCTTAAATAGATTGTGCTCTTCTATCCTGCATTTGATCTTCTTTAATTTCTGCTCTCAAATCATTCTCAGCCTGGCTGATATTTTTGCCACAAATCAACATTTGATTGGACAAATTAAGATCTCTAAAATCCTCAATCAATTTATACTCATATATCATTAGGGCTGCAACCTATACTGTTTCATGGCTCAATGCGTCAGCAACTACATTAGCCTTTCTTAGATGATATTTAGTCTCCAGATTGTAATCTTTCAACAACTCCATCCATCTACATTGTCTTATATTTAGCTCCTTTTGATCATATAGATATTTCAAGCTCTTGTGGTGAAATACAACTCTACGGTCGCACCATAGAGATATTGCCTCCAGATTTTCAATGCAAACACTATAGCTGCCAACTCAAGATCATGAGTGGGATAATTCAATTTATGAGGCTTCAGCTAATGAGATGCATACACCACTACTCAACCATGTTGTATCAAAACACATCCCAATCCATGCCCACTAGCATTGGTATAAACAACATAGGTAAACTATGGATATGGGATCGTTTGCACTGGCGTTGTCGTTATTCTATGTTTCAGCTCCATGAAGGTCCTCTCACAACTATCGTCCCACATAAAATGTTGAGTTTTCTAGATTAACTTTGTTAAAGGCAATGCTAGTCTGGAGAAATTCTGTATAAATCGCCGATAATAACCAGCAAGACCCAGAAAACTGTGTATCTCTAATACAGCCTCGGCATCTTCCAATTAGTACTACTTCCACTTTACTAGGATCTACTGAGATCCCTTGCTGTGAGACTACATGGCCTAGAAATCTCACTTCTGAAAGCCAAAACTCACATTAACTCAACTTGGCATAGAGTTGCTTTTCCTTCAACATGTTTATTATGGTGTTCTAGCTCTATTCTACTCTGTGAGTATACTAGAATATCATCAATCAAGACTATCATCAATTGGTCTAGGTACGGATGGAAATTTTGATTCAGTAGTCCATAAGTACAGCAAGTGCATTTGTCAGCTCAAATGGCATTACAAGAAATTCGTAATGGCCATATCTAGTCCTGAAAGCAGGTTTCGATACATCTTCTATTTTTACTCTGAGATGGTGATAACCAGACGTTAAATCAATCTTTAAAAATACACAGGCACCAGATAATTGATCAAGAAAATCATCTATCCTAGGGAATGGGTATTTATTCTTAAAGGTTACCTTGTTAAGCTCCCTGTAATCAATATAGAGTCAAGGCTTCCATCTTTCTTCTTGACAAAAAGCACTGGAACTCCCCACGGTGAAACACTGGGTTGGATAAACCCTTTTTCTAATAGCTCCTCAATTTGCTTTTTTCAATTCTACTATTTCACTTAGAGCCATTCTATATGGGCCTTTAGATATTAGACTTGCTCCATGCTTAAGATCAATAGTAAACTCTACTTCCCTGTCTGGAGGTAATCCACTGATATATTCTAGAAATACCTCTGGAAACTTATTTACTATAGGGATACTCTCTAAAGCTATTCCAGCTTCTGATTGTATAGAGAAAAAAACCATGTAGCCCTAAAATCCTTTTCGCAGACATCTCTCAGCCTTTGCAGCTAAAAGAAGGTTAAGGTTAATTTCAATACCACCAGATGGTTGAAGATTAAGATAAAGAACCCTTTTCTTTTATAGGCTAATAGCACACCATTTGCTATCAACCAGTCAATACCGAGGATTACTTCTAAGCCTTGTAATAGCAAATAGATTAGATCCACTATTGACTCACGCTCCTCAGCATTAATCACACAACTTAAACAAACATCGGCCGTGACAACTCTAACTCCTGTGGGTGTAGATAAAACTAGTTGATACAGGAATTTGTGTATACTCAGGATTAGCCGTATCACACAATCATATGTAATAAATGAATGACTACTACCCGAATCACACATGACTTGTACTGAGTTGCCATCAAGGAAAACTGTACCTTGTATCAGTTTAGGAGACTTTCTAGCTGCTTCCTACATTATAGTATAGACCTTGCCAGGAACTCTGAGCCTCATCTCCTCTGGCTGGTGCTTCTGTGGAAAATCTCTAGCAAAAAGTCCAAGTTTCTAGCATATATAACAAGTGGGTTGTCTAGTTGGATCCTGCCTTAATGGTGCACCATTACAAGTTCTACCGGGGTGGTATGGCTTATAACAATGCCAGCAGGTTCTTCTTCTTGAGGAATTCTAGCCTCCAGCCTGCTTTGGCCTTTTATTATTCCCTTTAGATGGTTCACCCTGATCCTTACAATTTTTAGATGAACCTCCACTACTAGATGCACCTTTGTTTATGCTTCTTTCATAATATAAGCTGAACAAGTTATTCTCTATAATCCGACATTCTTCGACCGCCTTGTTGAACTCTGTAAAGTTCTTGGAGACCAGTTTCTCCTGCAGCTCTTGCTTCAATCCTTAGATCATCATATCCGAGCTCCATTCCTTATCATCTTGATACTTAAGGTATGATGAATATTGTGACCACCGAATATAGCAAGCTAAGTACTCATCGAAGCTCTCTCTATCACCTTGTATATTTAGGAATTCTTTTTCCATTTCCAGTCTAATTAGACAGCGAAAATATTTCTCATTAAACTTTTCTTAGAATAATTCCAATGTCACTAGAATATCCCTCCCCCGATGATTAGTTCGGTGTTTTTCCACCATCTATTTGCATCACCCTCAAGCTTATAAATTTCCAAGAGGACTTTAATTTCATTAAGGCACAACAGGATGTTAAATATCTTCTCTAACTATGACAACTAGTCTTTAGCTTGATGTGGATCAAATTTTCCTCTAAAGATAGAAGGATGCTATTTACTAAACTTTCCAAACCAATGCTAAAGAATATCAGCCTCAAGATCAGGCACCAGTGGAGGCTCTGGTTGAGGTTCTTCTAGTGGATTTGGCTCACCGTCTCTCATCACCAGGTCTTCTAGATGATCCTGTCTTTACTACACTTCTCACAGCTCTACCTTGATACCATTCATTATTTCTTGTTGCTGTGCTAGCATATTTAATATTTGTTGTATCGGGTCAAGTTTAGGATCTGGTACTTCATTATTATGTCCACCTCGTGTTTGTACCAACTTGGTATCTCACTATATAAAAATGAAGAAGAATTAAATTCATATTTGTTGGATCCTATATGTTTTGATGATAACAAAGATTGGATTAATAATATGAAAGGATTTTATAATGAAAAAATGGATTTGAACAAAGTAATATAGCATCACTTGGAGTCAACATTGGAAGTAATCAACATCACTTGGACTCAGCACTGGAAGTGATAGACGGCTTACTCGAGTAGCCACTCGGGTAACAGAAGCCATTACTCGAGTAGCCACTTGAGTAAGCAAGCAAAATTTCATCCAGTGAGGCACTGCCAAATTTTGAACGACATTACTCGAGGGACCACTCGAGTAATCTGCAAAGTTATGTAGACCATTACTTGAGTAGTCACTCAAGTAACCAGATTTTTCATAGGCATCACTTAAGTAGTGACTCGAGTAACCAGGTCCAAAATCTTCCAGTGACTCTTGGCCAAGAAATGTAGTCCATCACTCGAGTAACCAATGAGAAAAACAACATTACTCGAGGGACAACCCGAGTAATCTGTAGAGTTATATGAAGTGTCACTTGAGTAGCCACTCAAGTAACCAGATAGTAAACTCTCGGCCAAGAATTTGATGTCATTACTCGAGGGAGTAATTCAGTAATCTGCAGGCCTATTTGAAAGCCACTCGAGGGATCACTCCAGTAAGGTGTGAAGAAATATCCAGCCTACTCGAGTAGCCACTCGAGTAAGTAGTTTACCACAGTGACCACTCGAGTAACCAATGAAGGTAAAGACATGGCCACTCGAGTAGCCACTCGAGTAATCAAGTATTTTCAAGGTTTGTAATATATCACTCCATGTCTTACTCAAGTAATTCTTGATGCAAGATGTTGATTTGCTCATTGCCATATTTTTTACATGTTTACTCGAGGGACCACTCAAGTAACAAACTTGATCACTCGAGTAGCCACTCGAGTAAGGCAGTCCAGAAATTATATATTGAAACTGTGAAACGTATCTTTCGATATCTTGCTGACACACAAGAATTGGGTCTATGGTATCCCAAAGGAAGAAGTGAATATCTAGTTGCTTACTCAGACTCTAATCATGGAGGATACAAGACGGATAGAAAGAGCACAAGTGGACAAGGCCAATTTCTTGGAGGCTCGCTTGTATCTTGGTTTGGCAAGAAACAAACTACAGTATGTCTTTCGTCAATAGAAGCTGAGTACGTTGCAGTATCAAGTTATTGTGCACAAGTAATTTGGCTAAAGCAGCAACTCCAAGATCTTGGTATTTATTTGAAAGAAACACCAATATACTGTGACAACACTAGCACGATAAGCTTGGCAAAGAATCCTGTTCAACATTCTAGAACCCATCATATTGATGTTAGACATCACTTCATCAGAGATCATGTCCAAAAGAAATATGTCAAAGTGATATTCATTCCAACTCATCTTCAACTAGCTGATATCTTCACAAAACCTCTTGCTAAAGATCAATTTTTATATATTAGATGAAAATTGGGAATGGTAAATCCCAATGAGTTGTAAGTATTTAGTGTTTACAAAATGTTAGATGATCTTATTTATTGATGTTTTGATGATTACTAACTTAAGCATCAGAGATTCTAGCAATTTGTTTTTGCAGGATCATAATATTCTGTTTTGGGGTATGAATAACAGAGGTTAACAGAGGACAACATTACTGGAGTGTCAACTTCAAGTAATGAGCATCACTGGAGTGACAACTTCAAGTAATAAATTCATCACTGGAGTGACAACTTGAAGTAATGGATGCATTACTCGAGTAGCCTCTCAAGTAATGAACTGGGAAATATGCCAGTGAAGTATTAATTTCAATTAATACAGCACAACAGTTGGAAATAAACAGTTAGAAGGTGAAGAGATAGCTTTCCCTAGGGAGGTCTCGAGTGATGTTCAATGTGACTCGAGTAAGGCCTCGAGTGAACCTGGGAGAAAATTTCAAATCAACTGAATTTCAACTCAAATCTGTTCTAAAGAGACATCAAATGATCGAGGGAATATACATGGATAATTACAATATTATTCATGCTAGGTACACGTTCAAAATTGCTGTATTTGACAATTTTTCATATGATCACTCGAGTAGCTACCCGAGTAATGATGATGATCACTCGAGTAAGCCCTCGAGTAATGTCAGGCTCTAGGTCTTTATCAGTTGCAACTCGGTCATTTCTAACAAAATCACCTTGAGTGATTCACCAAGTGCTCTCACAAAAATTTCTCTCAATCATTTCCTTATTCCATTTCTGTCAAAACCCAGCAATTTATTGCTCCAAAAACCTCCTACATTTTTCAGATTCTCCTGCCTTATACCTTTAACAGTCACTCTTTTCTAAAAATCTCATTTTCTCTAAATCACAATGGTTAGAACCAAAAATCTCACCCCTTCTGAGTCTTCTATACCTAAACAATCATCTGACCCATTCTCTTCTAAGCCACCCACCAAGAAACGCAAGCTTACTGTGAAATCCAAAGCCAAATCTCAGTTTAAGCCTTAGTCTAAGCCAAAAGAGAAAGGGGTTGTGTTCAAAGAGCCCATTGTTACAAGAGCTCAATCCAAGAAGAGTTTCTCAACTGAAAGAGGTAAAGGCGGGGGAGAAGAACTTGAGAGTGATTTTGTGGAAGTGTCTAAATGACTGTGCTTATTTTTGGGTATTTGGGTGTATATGGGTTTTAGGGAGCTTTTGAATTTGTTAAGCTTTTCATCTTGTAGTGCAACTTTAAGATTAATGCAAGTTAATTTGAGTTATGATTTTATTTCAAGTCCATTTAAGCTTTAAATTATGATACATTATTGGACTAATGAAGTTTATTATGTATGCAAGGTGAATGTGTTATAATCTCAATCTTTTTCAAATCATTTTGAATATAAACTTAACAAGGTTTTTCAAATTTTATCATTGAATTCAAGATGTGTTTATTTGAGAACTTACTTTCAAAATTCTTGTTCAAAATCACCAAGTTTTGTCATCATCAAAAAGGGGGAGAATGTTAGATCTCATGTTTTGATGATAACAAAGAATATTATGAAAAAGATTTAATGAATAAATAAGTTTGAACAAAGTAATAACAGGGAAAAGCATCACTTGAAGTAAGCATTGGAGTAATAAAGAAAGGCCAAGAGAAAAAGGTGAGAAACTTGATGAGAAGCAAGTTTTCTAAGGCATTACTCGAGTATGTACTCGAGTAATGAGACAAAACTTGAAGTTACCAGAGATACCTTCCAGTAACCTGACAACGTTACTCGAGTAGCTACTCGAGTAACCAGGTAAAAGTTTTCAAGTTACTCTCGGCCTGCCAATGATACTCGAGTATGTACTCGAGTTACTCTGTTTCAGAAAATGTGTTGCTCTCGGCATTTTGTACCCTACCAATGTTACTCGAGTAGCTACTCGAGTAACTCACTGTGTTAAGCAAAAACCTGAAGGTCTTGATCTATTTTTATCTTACTTTACTCGAGGTTCTACTCAAGTATGTAGGTATTTAATGACTCTTTTTAAGTGGATTACTCGAGTATATACTCGAGTATGCAGAGTTATTTTTTTGAAGAAAAACTTCAAGTCATTACATGAGTAAGCTATGAACATAAATTGAGTTTACTTGAGTATGTACTCGAGTAACAAGGTAATCAAACTTGAAGTGCTCTCGGCCTTGAAATCCTGCCAACATTACTGGAGTAAAGCATCGAGTAACATAAGTTTATTTGAAGGTTTACTCAAGTTGGTACCCGAGTAACGTATGAAGAAAAGAGTGCATTACTCGAGTAGGTACCCGAGTAAACATGCATTTCCAAAGGTTTGATATTTTGTTTATTCCATGCACTACCGGAGTAATCTTATAGTTGTTTGTTGATTTGCAGTTTATCAAAGCTTTCCCGATGATACTCGAGTCAGTACTCGAGTAAACTTTAATGAATACTCGAGTAACTACTCGAGTATGCAAATCCAGAAATTCAGAAATCATTCCAACGTTCATTGTTTTGTTTCATATATGATTAACCTTTCATTATATTAGTATTCTTAGCATTTCCACAGATAAACAATGAAGAGATCTTAACAAATAAGGAAAGTCAAATGCAATGTTCAAATGTCACCGACCGCCACCTATCGCAAACGTATATTTTTCAAATACTGGAAAATTCAATAGTGGCTACGCACGCTCCAACGGGCATGAAGAAATATGTTCCAGCAATCATTACCAACGTATCTATATATATGGGAACATCCAAACAGAGAAGAGAACAAGAACACACACACAAATGTATCATCAAGTTCATTACTCTGTTTTACATTATACTTGTAATTCTATGCTTCAGTGATTCTTATTCACTCTGTGAGAGAGATATTTCATTCAAACTCAATATTTGTTATTGAGGTAACTTAAGGTTGTGGAACCTTGAGTTGGGATTGGATTACAACTTGTAAGGGGGAGCGAGTGTCCAGGCGAAGGCACTTGCTTGTACTGAGGTGCCAAGAACCCACTGAATCTTGGAAGTTATAATGAAACTCTCAGAGAAGCTCTGAGGACTGGACGTAGGTCAAAGTGGTTGTGACCGAACCAGTATAACTCCCAGTGTACACTTCGGTGATATTTCTCCTTACTCTTTACTGTTTTAATTTTACCGTCAAATTTTAGATTTGCAACGAAATTTTTAATATCACCCAATTCACCCCCCTCTTGGGTGAAACTCTTGCTCTAACAATAATGTCTCATGGGGGTTATGGAAAGGATGAAAGAGACTTGTTGGCGGCCAAACAAAATAGATTGGAAGAAGCATCTCAATCCGATCCTTCTGTTCTTCTTTCTCCACCCTCTATGATTCGTTGCGAAGAAAACTGGCAATTTGCCCACCAAAAGAGGAGTAGGTCTTATACGAGTGAACAATTCTTGTATAGTAGGTGAAAGAATTGTAAGTATATATCGTTGTTGTTATTAATTACATAAGAAACGTACATCATTACTTATATTTGTTATTTTGTATTATCTTACAGGAGGAACTTAGAAAAAAACAAGTTGAGGGACCTTTTAAGTTGGAGGGCAGGAATGATATTCTAACAGTTGCTACTGGCAAACATGAGCATCCATGCCGTGTCAGGGGATTGGACGAGGGGTAGGGATATGGGATTACTTTAGAGCTCTCGTACGCCATTCCTCAAACATCGTGACTAGGGAGGAATTGGAGACTATGTTGGCCACTGTAAGAGCAAAAGCAAAGGCCAAGGCTGAAGCATCATTTGATGCACCATTATAGACCCGGTTGAGCAAGATAAAAGAGGAAATTATAGTGTTTATGAGCTCAAGACAAGATACCAGTACTCCCCAGCCACAATCGATTGATCCTAATAAGCAGAGCACTAAAGGGAGTTGTTGCAACATCAAGCAGTCATCAGAGGGTCTTGCAAGAGAAATTATTGAGCCTTGTGATATTTTTGTCGAGGATCCTCTAAGACGGTTAGTTGCACGGGGTAGTGTGCATAACCTGGGATCAATTGTCAACCACCGACAAATGGAAGCTGATCAAGTCCAAGTGTCAGATGATGAGGTGATCATTGTGATGCACCTGTCCCTATCCCTTCTGCTGAATTCAAGATTGTAAGTGATGTCCTGGGTACGTTCATCTTGTGGCCAACAAACCTTGTTTCTGTTTGAGCCGAGGAAAGTCTAATCAAAGCCCCACCAAGTCCAGATCCCTTTACTCAGCAAGAAGTTTCACAGCCTCCATTGAATATCATGCAACAAGTGATTCTGATGGCATATGATACATCCTTTAAAACAAGAGATTGGCCTACGGATTTAGTTGTTGGACAGTCAGGTGTGACATGCTATCTTGAGAGGGATGATTTGATGTGCCTGGTAGTTCCTAGACAAAATCTTACGATTGGGATTGTCAAATTGTTCTTAATGTCAGTATCTTCTGCAATTCAAAGTAAATATTTTAAAAGTTTCACCGCTTACCTTTTATTTATGTGCTTGCATTATTGTAGGTACATGCATCGTAAGTTGGTCTCCTCTGGCAAAAGCAAAAAATTTGGATTCTTATGCCCCCATCACATCCAAGAGAAAAGGACCATTACTGCTAGCAGACATAGATACTTATCAGAGTGGCATAGTGAAACTGGAATTGAGTGTTTCTTGGCTCTATATGTGCATGGGTAAGAAACAAACTGATATTTTATAATTTATATAATGTTTTATGTTTGCTTAATATTCTTCATTTTTTTTTCAGTGATGATTGGCAGTTACTTCTCCTATACTAGAGTAGTTACATTGAAAAAGGTACGAGTTCTTTCTAACCTGATTTCAGCGTCGTTGATAGATCCTCGATTAGGATAGGTAAAATTTTAAAATTCTTCCACTGTGCCTACCAATCCTAACAGTGGTATCAGAGACAGGTCAATTGTTTATTTAAATTGAGTTTCTGATTCTGATACATATGATATATGGGATATGCACGTATGTTTATAAGATATATCCAAACATGTATGTGATTTAGTTAAAACAAAACGGAACTATTTTAAAAGATAAGATCTTGAAATTCCGCTGATTTTTTTTTGTTTAAATTGAATCTTGAAATTTTTTTCGTTTTCGAACATGTATATCATGAAACATATATGTGATTTTCGTTTTCGGATAGCATGAAATCAGGTAAGGTACCTAATCTTTGCGTAGCGCAATATAATTTGATCACGACATTTATTGCTTTTCATATTGTATGAATTCTTGTTGTGGTTTATTATTTATACTTGTTTGGGTATGGTGAACAACATGGCTTTAGAATTTTACAAAGGATTGTAATATTTAAATACGGCCTGTGTGCCGTGCCATTCTCTAAATGCTCTCGATGTACATTCTCTTCTCATCTTACTCCCCTCGAATGTTTAAATGAGGTTTCTCTCAATGTATTTCTTTTCTTATTTAGAGAAGTCCTCTCATTGGCTTGGGAGGATTTTAGGTTAGGTAAGCCATGTTTTGTCAAGTTTAAATTATGCTTTTGATAAGATCATTGCATGAATACCTTTACGTTTATATGTATTTATCTGTATGAAATATGACCACGATTGCATTCATATAAACAAGACTAATTAATTGAGCCCTCTAATCAAATCTTAAGTTTTAATGCCATCAATTAATGAATACCTGTCAAAACCTAGATCGCTCAATTGCAGAAACCACCAAAATGGATGCACTAAGTTATCTTGATGAGACAAGCATGAGTAATGGTGCTACTCATAATATTCATTATTTTTTTGACTTAATTGAGATTAACGAAATGGTTTTGAATCTTAAGGCGTTAGATGGGATTAAACATGCCATATCATATGATGATCAAATCCCATAAACATCTAAGAGTTACATGTGATGTAATTGGTAAATAGTTTACCTACCTAAATAACTTGAATTTAAGCATCTTGCCAAAGTAGACTTAAGTTTAAGCCAAATATGGATCTTAGCCCACTAATTATTATTTTAAAGGTTGTTAATTTAGTGGAAGATTACTAACTAACTTTGCATATTTTAATTGTAGAATCATGTCTACCAGTAATACTGCTACGCTATCGTTGTGATCGGTCCTTGAGAAGGACAAACTCAATGGGACAAACTTTCTTGACTGGTTCAGGAACTTGAGAATTGTTCTCAAGCAGGAAAGAAAGGCTTATGTCCTAGAACAACCCATTCCTGAGGAGCCTGCAGCCAATGCTCCAAGAGCTCAGAGAGATGCTTACACCAAGCATAAAGATGACTCTGTGGATATAGGTTGCCTGATGCTTGCCACTATGGTTCCAAAGCTCCAAAGAGATCTGGAACTTATGGAGGCTCATGAGATGATTTTCCATCTCAAGGAAATGTTCCAACAACAGGTAAGGCAAGAAAGATATGAGACCACAAAGGCCTTACATTCCTGCAAGATGGCTGAAGGTGCGACAGTTAATACTCATGTGTTAAAGATGAAAGGCTATATTGATTACCTTGAGAGGCTTGGATTTCCCATGAGCCAGGAGTTAGCTACGGATTTGATCCTGAACTTACTCCCGAAGAGTTATGACTAGTTTGTCATGAACCACAACATGAACAACATGAAGAAATCAATTTCTGAGCTGCATGGGATGCTCAAAACTACTAAGCAAAGCATTAAGAAAAAGCCCAGTAAAGTTTTGATGGTTCAAAAAGGAAAGGGTATGAAAAAGAAAGGGAAGGGAAAATGGAAGGGTAATGGCTTAGTTGGTAAGACCAAAGAGTCAGATAAGCCCGAAACCAAGCCTACACCTAAGAAGGCAAAGCCTCTAAAGGAAAGAGTCTACTACTTCTGCAATAAACCCGGTCATTGGAAGAGGAATTGCAAACTCTACCTGGAAGATCTGAAAAACAACAAGAAGGATAGCGGGGCTATCGCTTTAGGTATTTATGTTTTAAACATTCATTTTTCTACTTCCTCTACATGGGTATTAGATACTGTATGTGGTTCTCACATTTATACAAATGTGCAAGGTCTAAAGGACAGTAGAAAGCTGAAGAAGGGTGAGGTGGACCTACGAGTTAGAAATAGAGCAAGAGTTGCTGCTTTAGCTGTATGCACTTATGAATTAGTTTTGCCCAGTAGGCTTTTGTTAGTTTTGAACAATTGCTATTATGTTCCTGCTTTGAGTAGTAACATTGTTTCTCTTTCTTATTTGGATAAGGAAGGTTATACTTCCATTATTAGGAATGGTAAATGTTCTATTTATCCTAATGACATTTTCTATGATGATGGTGATTTGCATGTTGGTCATTATATATTAAATTTGGAACATCCTAATGTTGGGAATATCTATAACGTAACTACTAAAAGCATAAAATCAAACCATTTGAATCTAACCTACCTATGGCATTGTCGTCTAGGCCATATAAACGAGAAACGCATTTCCAAACTCTATCAAGATGGATTTCTTAATTCAGTTGATTTTGAATCATATGATACATGCAAATCTTGCTTATTAGGAAATATGACAAAGGCACCTTTTATTGGGCATAGTGAGAGGGCCACTGAATTATTGGGCCTCATACATATAGATGTATATGGACCATTAAATACAGCTGCCAGAGGAGGTTATGTTTACTTCATTTCATTTATACATGACTTTAGTAGATATGGCTATATCTATCTAATGAAACATAAATATGAATCTTTTGAAATGTTTAAAATATTCCAAAATGAAGTACAAAACCAACTTGGCAAAACAATTAAAGCACTTCGATCTAATCGAGGTGGTGAATATTTGAGCCAAGAGTTCATTGGCCATCTTAGGAGTTATGGGATAATCTCACAATTAACTCCTCCAAGAACACCACAATGGAATGACATTTCTAAACAAAGGAAGCAAACACTATTAAATATGGTTCAATCTATGATGAGTCAAACAGATCTTTCACCATCCTTTTGGGGACATGCACTAGAGACAGCTGCTTTCACACTAAATCGTGTTCCATCTTGTTAGATCTCACATGTTTTGATGATAACAAAGAATGGATGTGAAAAGGATTTAATAAACAAATAAATTTGAACAAAGTAATGACAGAGCAAATCATCACTTGAAGTAAGCACTGGAGTAATGAAGAAAGGCCAAGAGAAAAAGCTGAGAAACTTTATCACTGGCAAAATTTCTAAAGGGTTACTCGAGTAAGAACTCGAGTAATGAGATAGAAACTTAAAGTAACCAGAGTCGACCCTCAAGTAGCCTGCCAACATTACTCAAGTAACCAGGTAAATCACTTGCAGTTGCTCTCGGCCTGCCAATGTTACTGAGTAAGCACTCGAGTAATCAGGAAAATTACTTCCAGTTCCTCTCGGCCTACCAACGTTACTCGAGTCCCCTGCTTCAAGAAATATGTTGCTTTCGGCATTTTCAATCTTGCCAATGTTACTCGAGGAGCGACTCAAGTAAATCACTGTGGTATTAAATTGTTCTATGACAAAGACTTGAAGGAGATTACTCGAGTCAATAATCGAGTAATCTGCAGATTTATTTACAAAGCACTTGAAGTATCTACCCGAGTAAGCTATGCAGAAAATTGATGTTTACTCGAGGCAGTACTCGAGTAACTAGGTAAGCAAACTTAAAGTGCTCTCGGCCTTGTAATCCTGCCAACATTACTGGAGTGAAGCATCGAGTAACCTGAAGTTTATTTAAGAGACTACTCGAGTAGCCACTCGAGTAACCTATGAAGAAAATTGTACCATACTAAAGTAAGTACCCGAGTAAACAGGTATTTCCAAGATTTGTAAATTTGCTTACTCCATTCACTTCCTGAGTAATATGATGTTTATTTATTAACTTGCTCTCTATCAATGATTTCACGAAGATACTCGAGTAGTTACTCGAGTAAACTTAATGAATACTCAAGGGACTACTCGAGTATCTAAGTCCAGAAATTCAGAAATCATTCCAACGTTCAACGATTTGTTTCCTATATGATTAACCCTTTATTGTATTAGTATTCTTAGCATGTTCGCAGATAAACAATAAAGAGATCTTACCAAATAAGGAAAGTCAAATGCAACGTTCAAACGCTACCTACCGCCAACTACCGCAAATGGATATTTTTTAAAAACTGGAAAAGTCAACAGTGGCTGCGCACACTCTAACGGGCGAGAAGAAAATGTTCCAACGATCATTATCACACATCTATATATATGGGAACATCCAAAAAGAGATAACAACAAGAACACACATACGAACGCATTATGAAGTTCACGTTCAATACTCTGTTTTTACATACATGTAATTATGTACTTCAGTGATTCTTATTCACTCTGTAAGAGAGATATTTCATTCAAACTCAATATTTCTTATTGAGGTAACTTAAGGTTGTGGAACCTTGAGTTGGGATTGGATTACAACTTGTAAGAGGGAGCGAGTGTCCAGGTGAAGGAACTTACTTCTACCGAGGTGCCAAGAACCCACTGAATCTTGGAAGTTATAGTGAAACTCTGAGAGATATTCTGAGGACTGGACGTAGGTCAAAGTGGTTGTGCCGAACCAGTATCACTCCCGGTGTACACTTTGGTAATATTTCTCCTTACTCTTTACTGCATTATATTCACCGTCAAGTTTTTTATATTTGCAACGAAAATTTTTAGTATCACCCAATTCACCCCCCTCTTGGGTGAAACGCTTGCTCTAACATTTGGTATCAGAGCGAGGTCTTCTTGTTAAGGTATAACAACCTAAAAAGGATCCAATGGCAAGCATGGGTGAAGGAATTCTTCCTGATGGAGCATTCATCACTAGACCTCCAGGTTTCAATGGCGAACATTTTTCTTTCTGGAAAGAAAAGTTTAGAGTATTCATGATGGCTATTGAATATGGGCTATGGGATGTGATTGAGAGTGAAAACTATCGACCTACAAAGATTGTAGATTCTCAGAAAATTCCTAAGACGCCAGCAGAATATAATGAGATGACAAGAAACTTATCACTCTCAATAGCAAGGCAATTCTGATGATACAAAGTTCTTTAAGTCAAAGTGAATACTTCAGAATTTGCACACTTCCAACAGCAAAGGAAATGTGGGAAGCTCGGGAAATAGCTCATGAAGGAACTTCGGGAATAAAGGAGAATCGGATCAACACCTTGGTCACTAAATTCGATCTACTTCGAATGAAATCAGGTGAGTCAATATCTGAATTCGAACTTAGATATACTCATCTTGTTAATCAACTTGCAGCACTTGGGAAAGTCTATGATCAACATACCCAAGTACGAAAGATTTTGAATATTCTTTCTAAAGAATGCGAGGCAAAAGTCACTGCGATAGAAGAAGCAAAAGGAGAATCAATGAGATCAGTTGCTTCTCTATTTGGAAGTCTTTCTGAATATGAAAGTAAACTAAAGTTCAAACATGAACTAGATGACATCGGTGACAAGAAGAAGAGATGCCTAGCACAAAAAGCAAAAGAAGAAAATCAAGATGAGGATGAGGAGTTTGACGATGATGAAATGGCCTAATCATAAAACGATTCAGAAAGTTTTACAAGAAAGGTCAAGGATTCAAACACTTTCAGAAAGGAGGAACGAGCAGCAAAGATCATATCATCTTCTACGAATGTGGAAAACCAGGACATATCAAATCAGAATGTCCAGAGCTGATCTGGTATTGGATATGATCTAAAATCAGATAAAAGGAAAGGTAGAAAGAAAGCAGGAGGTAAGTCATATTTGAATTATTTCTAGCATTCTGTGCATACATCAAATCCTTTTGCATTTTGTAATTACTGTAATAGAAAAGGTTATTATACCTCTTCATGCATTCATAAGAAGAAAGGAACGATAGGAACCTACTAATGGGAAGGTAACTGCTATACTCTAGATATTTGTAGAAATGAATCTGAAAACTTTTTCTGAGCAATGCTGATGAAAGTTGGCTATGGCATAAGAGATTGGCTCATGTCAATATGCATCAACTAGGCAAACTACTAAAAAGGATTTAGTTCATAGATTACCCAAAGTAAATTTCAAAAATGATTTGATTTATGACGCATGTCAAAAGCGTAAACAAACTAAATCATCTTTCAAATTGAAAAATAAGATTTCAACAAATAGACCACTAAATTATTGCATATGGATTTAGTTGGCCCAGCAAGAGTAAAGAGTCTTGGTGGCAACTTATATTCATTGGTCATTGTTAATGACTTCTCCAGATTTACATGGGTTATTTTTCTATCATCAAAGGATGAAACCTTTGAAGAATTTATTGTTTTTGCCAAGAAAGTGCAAAATGAGAAAGGTATGTCCATTGCAGGTATTAGGACCGATCATGGTGGAGAATTTGAAAATCAAGTCTTAGAAAAATATTGTGATACTAATGGCATTGATCACAATTTCTCTGTTCCAAGGACACCTCAACAAAATAGAGTCGTGGAGCCTAAGAATAGAGTACTCACTGAAATGGCTAGAGCAATGTTCAATGAAAAGAACGTGTCTCAAGTTTTCTGGGCTGATCCTATGAGTACAGCATGCTATATTTCAAATAGAGCCTATATTAGAACAAAACTTGGAAAGACACCATACGAGCTGTACAAAGGAAGGAAGCCAAACATTGCTCATCCACACATCTTCGATTGTAAGTGTTTCATTCATAATAATGGTAAAGATAACTTAGGAAAATCTTATTCTAAAACTGATGAAGGAATTTTTCTAGGATATTCTAACCGAAGTAAAGCATATAGAGTATTTAATAAAAGAACATGTGTTGTTGAAGAATCAATTCATATTGTATTTGATGAATTTGAATACTCTAACAAAACCATTGATGAAGAGCAGGAAGTTGTTTTAAATCAAGAGAATGGTCAATCTATTTCTAAATCTCTTATTCCAGAAGTTGATGAAACCAAAGAAGAAGAACAGTCACTAGGACAACCTAGAGCCTGGAAATACAATAAAAGTCATCCCTTAGATCAAGTCATAGGAGATATGAATGAAGGGATCAAAACTAGAAATAGAATTTTCAATAAAGTAAGTTTTTCTGCATTCATTTCTGAGATTGAACCCTCTAACATTGATGAAGCCCTATCAGACAATGATTGGGTTATAGCAATGCAAGAATAACTAAATCAATTTGAAAGAAATCAAGTTTGGGATTTTGTACCCCGACCCAAGGATCATCCGATCATTGGCACTAAATGGGTATTCAAGAAGAAACTGGATGAATCCATAATTATTGTCAGAAATAAGGCAAGATTGGTGGCCAAATGCTATAATCAAGAAAAAGGGATTGATTATGAGGAAGCGTATGCTCCAGTGGCTAGATTGGAAGTTATAAGCGTACTTTTAGCCTTTTCATGCATCAAAGGATTCAAACTCTATCAAATGGATGGTAAGAGTGCATTTCTAAATGGCTACATTATGGAAGAAGTATATGTAGAGCAACCTTCAGGTTTTGAAGATGTAACCAAACCTGACCATGTTTTCAAACTCAAAAAGGCTTTATATGGTTTAAACAAGCTCTTAGAGCATGGTATGAAAGGCTCAGTAAATTTCTTATTGATCAAGGTATTGTCTGAAGAAAAGTTGATACAATACTTTTTACAAAACAAAAACGTGATGATATTTTAATTGATCAAATATATGTTGATGACATTGTTTTCGGTGCTACTAATGAATCTCTGTGTAAGGAATTTTCTGAGATAATGCAGGGAGAGTTTGAGATGTCAATGATGGGAGAATTGAATTTCTTTCTTGGTTTGCAAATCAAACAAAGAAAGAATGGAATCTTCATATCTCAAACAAAGTATTTGAAAGAGTTATTAAAGAAGTATGGAATGGATGAACCAAATGGAACAGACACACCTATGAGCTCAACTACGTTGCTTGATGCTGATGTCAAAGGGAAAGACTACAACATCACAAAATACAGAGGAATGATTGGGTCATTACTCTATCTCACGGCAAGCAAACTGGACATCCAATTTAAGTTGGCATATGTGTAAGATATCAATCAGCACCAAAGGAATCACATGCCGAAACTGTCAAACGAATCTTTAGATACCTTGCTGACACACCAGAATTGGGTCTGTTGTATCCCAAAGGAAGAAGTGAATATCTTGTTGCATATTCAGATTCTGATCATGGAGGATACAAGACATACAGAAAGAGCACCAATGGATAAGGTCAATTTCTTGAAGGATCTCTTGTATCATGGTTCAGCAAGAAACAAAATACAGTGTCTCTTTCGTCAACGGAAGCTGAATATGTTGTAGTCTCAAGTTGTTGTGCACAAGTGATATGGTTAAATCAACAACTACAAGATCTTGGTATTTATCTCAAAGAAATACCAATCTATTGTGACAATACTAGTACGATAAGCTTGGCAAAGAATCCAGTTCAATATTTTAGAACCAAGCATATCGATGTCAGATATCACTTCATCAGAGATCATGTCCAAAAGAAAGATATGAAAGTGATATTCATTCCTACTGATCTCTAACTAGCTGATATCTTCACCAAACCTCTTGCACAAGATCAATTTCTATACATTAGAAGAGAATTGTGAATGGTAAATCCCAATAAATTGTAAGTTATTTCGGTTTCTCATAATGTTATTTGATAATGTTTTGATGATTACTAACTTAAGCATCAGAGTATGTAAAAACTTGTTTTGCAGGAAGTTTGAAACTCTATTTTGAGAAATAAAAATAGAGGTTATCAGAAGACACCATTACTGGAGTGCCAACTTCAAGTGATATCTGATAGTGCAGCATTACCTGAGGGACAACTTGAAGTAAAAGAGCACATTACTTGAGTGAGTACTCGAGTAATGGACTTCAAAAATTGGCAGTGAAGTCTCAAGTCACAAGGAATTTAAATCAAATGGCTCATTTGTGGAAAATGAACAGTCAAGAGGAGAAAAGACAGATTACCCGAGGGAAGCCTCGAGTAAACTTGAAGTTTACTCGAGTAAGGCCTCGAGTGACTGCAGGTCCATATCACAAACTTGTTGAGAATCAACTCAAATCTGTTCTAAAATGGCTATTAAATGATCGTGGGAACACACATGGATAATTACAATATTATTCATGCCAGGTACGCAATTCAAATGAATTATTTTAGAATTTTCTATATGATCACTTGAGTAGGGACTCAAGTAAACTTGATAGTTACTCGAGTAAGGACTCAAGTAATGTCGGGTTCTAGGTCTTTATCAGTGGCAAACTCGGTCATTTCCACAAAATCTCCTCAAGTGAATCACCCAGTCCTCTCACAAAAAGTTTTCACAATCTCTTTCTTGCTTGATTTCCGTCAAAACCCATCAATTTTTAGCTCCAAAAACATCCTATTTTGCTCAGAATCTCTCTGCCCTATCTCGCGACTTCTCACTCTGGTTTTTCTGAGATTTCAATTTTCTCTGAATCAAGTAGGTTAGAACCAAAAATCTTACTCCTACAGACTCTTCTGGATCTCCACAACTCTCTGACCCTCTTTCTTCTCCTCCCAAAAAGAGACGAAAACTCACTCCTAGGTCAAAAGCCAAAATCCAACCGAAACCTCAACCTAAACCAAAGGAGAAAGGTGTTGTGATCAAAGAGCTAGTGGTCACAAGGGCTCAATCAAAGAAAAACACCTCAACTAGGAGAGGCAAAAGCACCAAGTCTCCTTCTCCTTTACCTTCTAATTCTTCCACTCCCTCTTTTACTCCAAAACCCTCCAAAAAGCCGAAGTATGATGTGAATGTGGCTAAAGCAATGGCTGGGATTCTCGATCAACTAGAAAAGGGCCAATCCTCTAAAAAGTCAGAATTGCCAGAAGAGGAAATCACTAAACGCCAAAGGGGTTCAATGTCAACAAATTGGAAGATTCTCAGAAGTACCTCACACAGTTTTCAAGAAGAAAAGTCTACAAAACTCACAGTGTGGATCTCAAGGTACTTCAAGAGGTATTGAAGTATGACCTAAGTCCCTTTCTTGAACCTTTTATGCCTTGGCTGTCAATTAAACTACCTTTTTGTACTAAAATAGTCACTCATTTTTACTACAACCTAAAAATCCTAAATAAACCTAATAGGACTTCTGCAGAGGAAGAAATGGCCATAACTGTTAGAGGCCAGAAAATCCTTATCTCACCCTCTAGGATCAACATTTGGTTAGGAATAGAAAACCCCCCTGATGACATCTATTCCAAGCTTGAACCTAACCAAATCTTCACTGTCCTTAGACCTGGTGAGCTAGTGGGTCCTCTTAACTTTAATCCGAGTGACATGTGTGACTATCACAGGGTTCTTTGGTATATTTACTCTAGATCCCTTGTGAACAAAGCCAATAACTACACCCATTTCTCTGACCGGGACTATAAGTGGTTTGCTTCTCTACTCCTAAAGGAACAAAAAGACTGGGAGAATACATCTTTTCTGAGATGAAGAGGTACAAAATAGAAGGGAAAGCTACTACTCCTATGCCATATCCTCAGATTATTCTCTTATCCTCAAGAAAAACAAGATATGGTACTTGGAGAATAAAGAGCCCATTGAGAGGATCACTCCAATATGAAGAAACCAGATTGGGAAGCTTAATGTTGAGATTCCCCTCAAGAGTCCTATGGAGTCTGGTCCCAAGAAAAAGAAGAAGACGGAGACTGAGACAAGCAGAATGGATGATACTCAGTCCTCTGCTCCAGCAGCCACTACGTCTTCACCATCATTCCTCAACGCCTCACTGCAGACCTTCATGAAGAACATGTTGTCGAGCTTTTACATAGACATTGCCAACACCAATGCTGAGTTGATAACCCACATGAATGACAAGATGGCTGAATTGGTTGAGAGGATGGACAAGAGGCACGAGGAGATATTAGCAGAGCAGCGTGCCCAGGGTGAGACTCTGAGGTTGATTCTGGAAAAATTGGACTCTATGGGTCCTGGACCTTCTGCTGTCCATCATCTGCTCTTAAGGCATTCTCACCTCCGGAGAACATTTCACCTCCAGAGAACATCCCCTCAGAACATCATCATATTGAGGTTAAGCCAATTGTTCCTGAGATCTCCTTTCCCAAGCTTCCAGAGTTTAGCCCTTTTGAACCTAGACTCTCTGCACTCAAACTCCCCATTATTCTTCCTAGAGATGTCCTATGCTCAGTGGATGATCCTGAAACCAATGAGACTATCCACATCACCTTTGAGGATTCACCACCCAGAGCTCAGCCTGAACCCACACCTACACCTATTCCTTCCCCTACTCATACAGAGGAAATCTCTCCCTCATCCTCTAGTCATCATTCTGCATATGCCACAGAAGAAGTTGAGACCACCATTGTTGTTGTCTATCAGCCCCCTCCAGTTCCTCCAAGAGATGACATTCATATCCCTCCACTCAATCTTCCTAAACCAGAATCTTCCAGCTCCTCTACTGATTCTTCTAGTTCAGATGGCTTCTTGGTCCTTCCTGTCAAGCCTATATCTGCAGTCAAGCCTTTCGATCCTCCACTTGATTGATGAAGATAAAAAGGGGGAGAAGAGCTTGAGTGATTTTGTTTGAGTGATTTTGTCATTCACTGAATTTCTTTCATTTTGGGAATATGGATGTACATGGGATTTAGGGAACTTTTCATACTTGTAATGCAATTTTAAGTTCAATGCAAGTTTCTTTGAGTTTTAATTTCAATTCAAGTCCATTTAAGTTTTTAAGTTATAATACATTGTGGGACTAATGAGTTTATTATGTATGCAAGGTGAATATGTTATGTTTTCAAAATTTTCCAAAACACTTTGAATTGACACTTAACAAGTTATTTCAAAAAGGTTTTCAAAATTACAATTGATTTCAAGAAGTGTTTATTTGAGAAATCAATTTCAAAAACTTTTTTCAAAATCACCAAGTTTTGTCATCATTAAAAAGGGGAAGAATGTTAGAACTCACATGTTTTGATGATAACAAAGAATGGATGTGAAAAAGATTTAATAAACAAATAAGTTTGAACAAAGTAATGACAAAGCAAATCATCACTTGAAGTAAGCACTGGAGTAATGAAGAAAGGCCAAGAGAAAAAGCTGAGAAACTTTATCACTGGCAAAATTTCTAAAAGGTTACTCAAGTAAGAACTCGAGTAATAAGACAAAAACTTGAAGTAACCAGAGTCGACCCTCAAGTAGCCTGCCAACGTTACTCGAGTAAGTACTCGAATAACCAGGTAAATCACTTGCAGTTGCTCTCGGCCTGCCAATGTTACTCGAGTACAGGAAAATTACTTCCAGTTCCTCTCGGCCTGCCAACGTTACTTAAGTCCCCTGCTTCAAGAAATATGTTGCTCTCAGCATTTTCAATCCTACCAATGTTACTCGAGGAGCGACTCGAGTAAATCACTGTGGTATTAAATTGTTCTATGACAAAGACTTGAAGGAGATTACTCGAGTCAGTAATGAGTAATCTACAAATTTATTTACAAAGCACTTGAAGTATCTACCCGAGTAAGCTATGCAGAAAATTGATGTTTACTCGAGGCAGTACTTGAGTAACCAGGTAAGCAAACTTGAAGTGCTCTCGACCTTGTAATCCTGCCCACATTACTGGAGTGAATCATCGAGTAACCTGAAGTTTATTTAAGAGATTACTCGAGTAGCCACTCGAGTAACCTATGAAGAAAATTGTACCATACTCGAGTAAGTACCCGAGTAAACGGGTATTTCTAAGGTTTGTAAATTTGTTTACTCCATGTACTACCCGAGTAATATGATGTTTATTTATTAACTTGCTCTCTATCAATGATTTCACGAAGATACTTGAGTAGTTACTTGAGTAAACTTAATGAATACTCGAGGGACTACTCGAGTTTCCAAGTCCAGAAATTCAGAAATCATTCCAACGTTCAATGATTTGTTTCCTATATGATTAACCCTTCATTGTATTAGTATTCTTAGCATGTTCGCAGATAAACAATGAAGAGATCTTACCAAATAAGGAAAGTCAAATGCAACGTTCAAACGCCACCTACCGCCACCTACCGTAAACGGATATTTTTTAAAAACTGGAAAAGTCAACAGTGGCTGTGCACACTCTAACGGGTGAGAAGAAAATGTTCCAACGATCATTATCAACACATCTATATATATGGGAACATCCAAAAAGAGATAACAACAAGAACACACATACGAATGCTTTATGAAGTTCACGTTCAATACTTTGTTTTTACATACTTGTAATTCTGTACTTCAGTGATTCTTATTCACTCTGTAAGAGAGATATTTCATTCAAACTCAATATTTGTTATTGAGGTAACTTAAGGTTGTGGAACCTTGAGTTGGGATTGGATTACAACTTGTAAGCGGGAGTGAGTGTCTAGGTGAAGGAACTTGCTTGTACCGAGGTGCCAAGAACCCACTGAATCTTGGAAGTTATAGTGAAACTCTCAGAGATATTCTGAGGACTGGACGTAGGTCAAAGTGGTTGTACCGAACCAGTATAACTCCCGGTGTACACTTCGGTGATATTTCTCCTTTCTCTTTACTGCATTATATTCACCATCAAGTTTTTTAAATTTGCAATGAAAATTTTTAGTATCACCCAATTCACCCGCCTCTTGGGTGAAACGCTTTCTCTAACACATCTAAGGCAATTGAAAAGACACCATATAAGATATGGACTGGAAAGAAACCAAATTTATCTTTTCTTAAGATTTGGGGATGTGAGGTCTATGTTAAGCAACAAGCCTCTGATAAATTAGCGGCCAGATCATCAAAGTGCCTTTTTGTATGGTATCTTAAAGAAATGAAAGGATACTA
This sequence comes from Inga laurina, assembly GCA_963855925.1. Classification (NCBI taxonomy): domain Eukaryota; kingdom Viridiplantae; phylum Streptophyta; class Magnoliopsida; order Fabales; family Fabaceae; genus Inga; species Inga laurina. The sequence goes on along the minus strand of OY979704.1, from coordinate 64,159,459 downwards.
TGTCTACAATCCCACCGATTACAAAGTGTTTGTTATTCAAAATGGTAAGTTTTTAGAAAGAGAGTTTGTCTCTAAAATAACCAGTGGGAGCAAGGTACTTCTCGAAGAAATTCGAGAGTCATAAGATAATACAGAACTACATATGGAAATTAGAGAAGACTCACAACAAGTTGTTGAGCCTCCTCAAGTAACACAAGGTCCACAAAGATCCGATATGACACAGTATCAGCCTCGGAGATATGGATTTCTAATTACTGAAGGCCATGATGTGTTGCTCATTAAGCATAATGAGCCAACCACCTATCGAGAAGCCATAGTGGGACCAAACTCTAAGAAATGGCTAAATGCCATGAAGTCTAAAATGCAATCCATGTACGACAATTAGGTATAGACCTTAGTCGATCCACCTAAAAGTGTAAAAACCATCGGGTGCAAATGGGCTTTCAAGGAAAAAACTGAAATGAATGGCAAAGTAAATGTCTTCAAGGCACGACTGGTTGGAAAAGGATTCACTCAAACTTATGGTATAGACTATGATAAAACCTTTTCCCCAGTTGCAATGGCCAAATCAATCAGAATCCTTCTTGCCATTATAGGATATTATGACTATGAAATATGGCAGATGGATGTCAAAATAGCATTCCTTAATGGAAAGCTGCTTGAGGATGTGTACATGACACAACCTGAAGGTTTTGTAATGGAAAGCTGCTTGAGGATGTGTACATGACACAACCTGAAGGTTTTATGCATCCAGAGGACTCTGTTAAAATTTGCAAGCTTCAAAGATCCATTTATGGATTGAAGCAAGCATCCAGTCAAAGAGTTTGGATTCATTTAAAATATTGATGAACCTTGTGTTTACAAGAAGGTTAGTGGGAGCATAGTTGTATTTCTAGTGCTTTATGTAGATGACATCCTACCTATTGGGAACGATATTCCTACCTTCCAGAGTGTCAAGTCTTGGTTAGGAAAGTCCTTTTCAATGAAAGACAGGTAAAGCCACCTATATCTTAGGGATTAGGATCTATAGGGATAGATCCAAAAGAATAATAGGCCTAAGTCAGAGCACATACATAGATAAGATACTGCATAGGTTCAGTATGCAGGATTCAAAAAGGGGTTACATGCCCATATCTCATGGCATCTATCTTAGCAAGGATTTGTGTAGTACACTTGATCAACGAGATCACATCAGTAAGGTTCCATATGCCTCGGCCATTGGATCCATCATGTATGCCATGTTATGTACTCGACCGGATGTATCATTTGCCTTAAGTATGACTAGTAGATATCAACAAGATCCTAGTGAGGGTCATTGGACTATGGTCAAGAATATCCTAAAGTACTAAAGAAGAACTAAGGACCTACTCTTGGTCTATGGTAGATTGGATGATGAGCTCTGTGTAACTGGTTACACAGATGCAAGTTTCCAAACTGACCAAGATGACCTTAAATCGTAATGTGGATACGTATTCCTCTTGAATAGTGAAGTAGTAAGCTGGAAGAGCTCCAAGCAAAGCACTGTAGTAGATTCTACAACAGAAGCTGAGTATACAGCAGCATCGGATGCAGCTAAAGAAGCCGTTTGGATAAAAAAAAGTTTATTACTGAACTAGGGGTGGTGTCTACCATCTCAAATCTAATAGATTTGTTCTGTGACAATAGTGGTGCTATTGCACAGGCCAAGGAGCCTAGGTCACATCAAATTACCAAACATATACTTAGGCAATCCAAAGATATGCAAAGTAGTAGGAGAAGATAATGTTGCTGATCCTCTTACTAAGCCACTTGCACAGGCAAAGCATGAGCGTCATGTTAGAGCAATGAGAATTAGGCAAATTAATGATTATACTTAGGGCAAGTGGGAGGATGTTGGAAATTGTGCCATAAGGGCCAATCATTGTATTTTGAACATTATTATTTTAATGAAATTTCTCCATTCTATTATCATATTATTTGCATGTTAACTGATAATTGTATCCTTGGATAATTCATGAAGATTGTCCTAAAATGTCCCTGGTCGGTCATCTATGCGGGATCATAGATGAAACAAGACCAATATGACTTTGATAAGGTATGAAGATAAGAATCAAAGTCTTAGGCACTTGTAAGAGTACAAGGTACAGGACCGACCCACTATGAGAAAGCTACATGGATCAAGTCATAAGTTTTTCTCATGTATAACCACGTCACAAAGCCCTTAGACCTGAGGTCATCATGGATTCCTACATGATAGTTGCTAAGCTTTGAACTAGTCAAAAGTCACTTTTGACCGAGTGATGATAAAGGCTATGATTGGGCTTGGTGGTTTTTCTTGCAGATGAATATGAATGATCAAGATGGAATTTGTCCCTCACATTAGTAGAGAGATATTACTGGGCCCCTTGATGAGTGAGTCTAAGAAATGTATGGCCATACTATAATGGAAAGGAGTTTCCATTTCTATTGTCAGGCTACTCAGGAATCGAGAAACTAATGGTCAGGAACAAGAGGATGACATTATCCATGCCTTATCCTTGATAGATATATCGTGTGACAAAAGGGACGTGACATGGTTGTATGACAGGTTGCATCGTGATAACGATCCTCATATGATTTGGGTAGTCGTAATGTCTTGCTAGAGGTCGCTTGCGACTTTTGGGTTAGTATAGTTATTAGCCCACTACCAACTTCATATGGGTCTACAGGGTCGCACATAAGAATTGTCCAACACAAGATAATGTTTAATTTAGGGTGGACGAATTTTATATTTATATATATATAATATAATATAAAATTCGTTAATAATATTATATAGATATATATTTTTGAAATACATATCTTATATATTATATATATATTATATGATATTATTATATTGTGTTAGTTTTAAATTTAATTTATTAAGGTATATTAAATTTAATAACTAACATGATAGAGATATAGTATCTCATATTTAATTTATGAAGATAAATTAAATCTAATGGCTCTTTATTTGGATTAAATAAATAGGTTAAATTAAAACTGTTGGACGGATTTAATTTAAACTGAATTTATTTAATTAGCTCATCAAGATAATTAATTGTTGATTAATTTTGAAATTTGAATATAGTCATCATAGGTTATAAACTTGATAGAGTAGATATACTCATACGCGCATGAGAATTGAGAGCTGCAAGGGAAACCCTAAAAACATTAGAGGCACTAGCACGCAGTCTTGGTTGGAGAGCATTCGTGTGGATACCGGTAGAGGGAGCGAACCTAACGTGTTGGCTCCTAGAGATCGTGAAAACCCTAAGTTGAAAAAGGTATGAGTTCTTTATAACCCGATTTAAACGCCGTTGATAAATCCTTGATTAGGATCGGTAAAATTTTAAAATTCTTCCATTGTGCCTGCTGATCTTAACAGTTAACTGGTCACGACTCATGGATGTTGCCCTTATTGATGCTTTTATGACTGAGTACAATGAGGGCCACAAACTTCATGGATCTTTTGCAACTCAAGCTTATAACAACATTGTCAAGTATCTAAGTGCTTTGTTTGGTAAACACATTGACAAGGATAATATGAAGAATCGATGGAAAACTATAAAGAAACATTTTTCTGATCTGCATGATATTTTTAAACATTTGAGTGGATTTGCTTGGAACCTAGCAACTCAAATGTGGGAATTTGAACCTGAAGTTTGGGATGTACTCATTGAGGTTAATTTACTATTACTTGTTATTCTTTTTTTAAAAAAAAGTGAGATGTAAGAGTAGAACTGATTCAATTTCTATTCCCCATTGTTTCTATTCTATTTTCAGTTTCTTTTCTGTTTTGGTGATATCTCAAACGTCTCTTCTACACTGAAATTGTTTTGTATACTGTTTTCTATTTTGTTTTCAGTTTCTACACTGAAATTCTATACTGCTTTATGTTCTGGTGGCAGATTTCATAGGCTGATTTGTATACTGTAAGAGGCTTATTTGTTTTCTGTTCTGTCTTTGTCTTCTTTTTTGATTCTCGAGATTGATTTGTTTTTTGTTTTTGTATTCTGTATATACTATTCTGTCTCAATTTCTATACATATTTGATATCCCCATTGCTTCTATACTGATTTGTTATTGCATTATTTTACTAGGCTAAACCTAAAGCAGCTCTATGGAGAAATACTCCTATTCTGAATTATGAAAAGATGATGCTACTATACAGAGTAGACAGAGCTAATGGTGATGAGGGGGAAATAATACGGGAGTAGAGGAAGAGGCATCGATCTACAACATAGGTCATTGAAAGTATTCATGAAATTGATAACTTAGTTTCACAAGGTGGCTTCTCATTAAACAATGCTTATATGTTTGTTGAGGTTGATAGCTAAGGTAACTCACCTGGGCAAGGAGTATCACTTGAAGAAGATCATTCACCTCATGCTAATAGTGCTTCCAGTAAGAAGCCAAAGAGGGCACCTAAATGGCATGAAAATAATTTTAAGGACATGACTGGGATAATGTCTGTAATTGTTGCATCACTTGAGAGAGGGAATGATGCAATCGTGCAAGCAAATTCTATTCTACTAAAAGCTAGCAACAACAAAAGGGAAGTACCCCAATTGTTTGGTGAAGAACTATACAAGATACTTCAAGAATGCGGCTATGATGTTGCGAAAATACCAAAAATTTATTGCTTGCTTATAAATGATGATGAAAAGCTTAGGGCTGCAGTACAATCACCAACCTCAATAAGGAAGGAAGTGATAATGGAGATGTTCTATAGTTCTCAATAGATGGTCTGTTGGCTATTTATTATAATAACTTTTGAATATTTTGGTAAATGTTGATGAAAATATGACTTCTGAGCATGTTTGATAACTTTTTGGATGCTTTGGCATATGCTCTACATATGGTATTTAGATATGTGTTGATGACTTGTCATGGGTGGGTATTAAATCCTCCACCCCTTCTTTTTGAATTGATCTTTGTTGATAGGATGTAAAGCAGATCATATGTATAATAGATTTCATATTGTACCTTACTACTAAACACTGGATGTTGGTTATCAATGTAATTGATTTTAGTTGGATGTTGGTTATCAATATAATAGATTTTATATTGTACCTTACTGCTGAATACTGGATTTTGGTTATGCAATTATCTTGCATGGCAACCAGATAGGAAATTGCTGCAACCTCGTGTGTTGTATGCTCAAGTTATACTCAATATCGTAGGTTCATAGGAATTTGCTGCAATTATCTTGTTTGACTAAATGGATGGTATACATGTGCATTATACTCAATAGCTAGACTTAACAGTAAAAAAGAAGGAACTTTTGATTTAATTTAACATGACAATTGTTGGAATATTCATAAAACGAGAAATTAAGTTAGGGGTAATTGAAATCTATTTCCATTTTATATCTTCATCTTGTTTTTTTATTAATTATATAATTTATATTGAGGCATAAACTAATTTAAATAATTTATATAAGGAAAAATATATAAACTAATATTTAAGGGTAAAATGGTAAATTAGATATTATCTCCCCCCTCCCCTCTTAAACTAAACAAAGGATCATTAAAAAACTTTTCCCTTCCTCCCTCTTCAACGAAACCAAATAAGGTGACCCTCCATCCTCCCCTTCCATCCCTTCCCATCTATCCCCTCCCATTCCATCCACTCCCTTTGAACCAAACAGGCCCTTAAGGATAAAGATGGCAGAGTGTTGGTGCCAATGGAAGAGGAATAGAGAAAAAGCCACAGCTGGTTGAATAGGAAGAAGCTCGCTGGTGGTGATGAGTCACTGGAGAAGACGGCGGAGCTGGTCGGAGATACAAGAAGGACACCAATGGGTGGTTCAAGCTCTCTCACAATGACCCTCCCTTCTTTCTCTTAATGTTGACCTCCTCCTCTAGTTCTCTGTCTATGTCGCCAGAGGTGGACGGAGGGGGTTGTAGCTAGAGGTCCAATGATAATGGTGAGTTCCAGTTCTGCTCTCTGTGTCTTCTCGACAGTTAATGTCACAAGCCTTTACTCCCTCTCAAGCTCAGAAGTTATGGTTTTGTTCCCTTGTGAAGAAGCTCACGACGTCACTGGTAAGTTCAGTTTTGGTCTCTACCAAGGAGTAGGTGGGTTGCTGGTAGCAATGGTGAGAACAGAGAAATAGATTGACAAAAAGAGGGTCTGTGATTTTTCTAGCGAATAAATGGTCCTTCACGACCTCTTGTCTGATGGTGGTGGCTATGGTGGGTGAAGGTGATGGTGATGAGAGGAAAAGGGCTAAAGGTTCAGAGGTGTGAGTCTACTCAAGCTAGCGATGCTCCAAGGTCTATTCTCCGGTACAGCAATGCTCACCGTCGTCTCTCTATCTGGTAGTGCTTCCTCCAATAACAACTAGTCTAACTGGTGACATAGAGGAAGGAAATGGTGTTGTCGGTGAGAAATAAGGTAGAGGAATAGAAGAGGCTTGATTGAAGGTTCTGAGGTCTCTGAAATTTGGTCGAGTCTCCAATGGTGTTGTGTTATCTGAGAGGAAGAAGAAAGCTTAACTCGGAAACTTGACCTAGACGAGATTTAAAAGATTCAAAAGTTTGTTGAGGGACTAAACAAACAATATTTGAAGTATTTTGGGGCTAAACTATAATTTCCAAAAACTGGGCCCCTTGTGTAATTTTCCTTAGTCCCTTTTCTTCATTCATTTTGTGATTTCTTGAAATTCTGAGGCACTTTTCTGTAATTTTTTCTAGTCATCAAAATATCTATTTTGACCCCAATTGACACTTTCAACACTCTCAAATTTTCTTTTAAAAGCACCTACAATGAAAGATTAAATACAAGGTAGCTTCAAAAGTATAAGAAATAATTTGCATGAATAATTCCCAAATTATGACCATTTTGCCCCTAATTATACTTAATTCAATAAAAATGTCCATAACTCAAATTAATGTCTAATCATGCAAAAATGACCTATAAAATGCATTAATTCCTTAAATTAACGTGTGTAACAAGTTTTTAAAAATTATAACAAAAAATGATTATTTATTAGTATATGTTAAATATTATTTGTACATTTTGAAGTTAAAAATTAATGCCCTTGTAAGATTTTAGTATTTAAGAAGTAGTAATTATCTAGTAAAAATGGATATATATTAAATGAAGATTTAAACCATAATGGGGATAGAAGTTGTAGAATTTCGGGTGTACCTGGAATCCGATTGACTCACTGAGTACCCATACAAGATTAGAGCACCGATTCTGACTCTGATCACGTTATACACCTGATTCACCACACAAGAAGAGAACTAGGAAGAGAGGAGTTTTTGGAAGTTTTTTAGAGAATAAAACAATTGACCACAACCAAAATGAGAAATAACTCCTTATATCATGTATGGGAGTTATTATGATTTGAAATTCAAATCATAATGATTAAACCCCTTATTTGGACCCATATTTGTCTATATGTACATAACAACCCCTTTTGTATTGGGCTTAGGCCCTAATCCACCAAGGGTGAACTGGGCATATTCCAACATCCCCACTCACACTTGGTGGATCAGATGTTATGGGTCAAGTCTCTTTCTCTTCCATCCTTCTTTCATACTAGGTGCTCTGCCATAACCGCGTGGGCATGACATCTCCATTTAGATATCTTGTACTAGAAATCCCTTTTAGAGAGACCAGTACAAAACAACCCCTATAGTGCAGCTTGATCATCTTAATATAATGCCTATGATGTCCTAGATTTTAACCCATATATAGTAAATGAAGATTTAAACCATAATGGGGATAGAAGTTGTAGAATTTCGGGCGTACCTGGAATCCGATTGACTCACTGAGTACCCATACAAGATTAAAGCACCGATTCTAACTCTGATCACGTTATACACCTGATTCACCACACAAGAAGAGAACTAGGAAGAGAGGAGTTTTTGGAAGTTTTTTAGAGAATAAAACAATTGACCGCAACCAAAATGAGAAATAACTCCTTATATCATGTATGGGAGTTATTATGATTTGAAATTCAAATCATAATGATTAAACCCCTTATTTGGACCCATATTTGTCTATATGTACATAACAACCCCTTTTGTATTGGGCTTAGGCCCTAATCCACCAAGGGTGAACTGGGCATATTCCAACATCTCCACTCACACTTGGTGGATCAGATGTTATGGGTCAAGTCTCTTTCTCTTCCATCCTTCTTTTGTACTAGGTGCTCTGCCATAACCGCGTGGGCATGACATCTCCATTTAGATATCTTGTACTAGAAATCCCTTTTAGAGAGACCAGTACAAAACAACCCCTATAGTGCAGCTTGATCATCTTAATATAATGCCTATGATGTCCTAGATTTTAACCCATATATAGTAAATGAAGATTTAAACCATAATGGGGATAGAAGTTGTAGAATTTCGGGCGTACCTGGAATCCGATTGACTCACTGAGTACCCATACAAGATTAGAGCACCGATTCTAACTCTGATCACGTTATACACCTGATTCACCACACAAGAAGAGAACTAGGAAGAGAAGAGTTTTTGGAAGTTTTTTAGAGAATAAAACAATTGACCGCAACCAAAATGAGAAATAACTCCTTATATCATGTATGGGAGTTATTATGATTTGAAATTCAAATCATAATGATTAAACCCCTTATTTGGACCCATATTTGTCTATATGTACATAACAACCCCTTTTGTATTGGGCTTAGGCCCTAATCCACCAAGGGTAAACTAGGCATATTCCAACATCTCCACTCACACTTGGTGGATCAGATGTTATGGGTCAAGTCTCTTTCTCTTCCATCCTTCTTTTGTACTAGGTGCTCTGCCATAACCGCGTGGGCATGACATCTCCATTTGGATATCTTGTACTAGAAATCCCTTTTAGAGAGACCAGTACAAAACAACCCCTATAGTGCAGCTTGATCATCTTAATATAATGCCTATGATGTCCTAGATTTTAACCCATATACACTTTCTTCATGGTCAATCTAATCCCTCTTGAGTCAAGATAAAACTCAGATGGCCTTTCTCATATGCATAGTATCCACACTTATGAAATTACCCAAGTAACATCATAAGGGACTAGTCTCAGAGACAAGCATAAATGTGTATATTCTAAGTAATCTTTCTTTCACCCATATATCATTTTAAAATGAAACAGCCACTTTCTTAACATAATGCCTTTAGATCGTATTGATCATGATCATAGGAAAAATGCTAAAGTAGCAGATGTCGAAACATATCTCCATCATATTGTCAAAGTCAGAAGACATCATGAAAGGGTTAACCTTTCTAGGACTCACACAACAGTGAAGCAGGGATCTTTTCACTTGTTTTCTGTTTACGGTTCTCTAACACATGCGGTATGAATCACATGCTATGGTGTTACTCTTATACTATTAGAGCATATGTCATTTTAATCTTACCATTAACACCATACAAACTTAAGTTTAAATACGCACAGTATTTAAACTAAAATTCTTCAGCTTTACTCATATGACGTTAATTTGAAGAACTTGTTGTCTGGCCACAAGTATCATGGATGTAGGTATCCATGAATCGATCCGTATTTATAATTTTGGATCTCATCTCGACTGAATGCACTACTAAGTTGAGGTGAAATTTATTGATATGTTTCTTCTCTACCATATTAGTTCTCTCACTTCTTTACTGGTGAACACATATGTCTCATCTTTGCACACTCCTTCAGAGTGTCAAAGGTGGTTGCTTGTGTGACAGAGCCGACCTCATCAACCTGTATGACATATTAAATATTGTATACTTTCTCATACACATGTAAAACCATAATGAAGTATTTGTACTTCACTTCCTATGCACGCCAAAGGACTCATTATGCTCTTCATGTATTTACTTGGCCACATGCTTAGTTAGGGGACTTTGTATAGGAATGTGTTGTTCAACAACAACTTTATGTGCTATAGTATTTCTAACAAGAATCACTTCTTCATGTTTAGTCTTGATATGATACTTAAGGTCTTTTACTTAGGTAATGACAGTAATATTTTCATAACACATTAACACTAGATTTAAATTCTCACTTTCAAATCATAGATGCTTTCCTAAACATCATCAGCCATATAGCCACTTGTATTGATATAGTACATTAATATGCACATGATCATTATATGTCCTGAAAAGTATTTCAAGACCGTTTTGAAGACATTCCATGTCTCTCACAATAGTTAAACTAGCACCAACATATAAGTCTTATCACAAAATAGATATCCGGTCTCGTACACATCACTGCATACATAAGACTACCAACAACGTTTTCATGGAAACCTTTTTCCATTTTCCACGTTGATTTAGTTCAGGGACAAAATCAAGACTCAAAAATCATTACTGAAGTCACTGGGGTATCCATGGGTTTGCATTAACTCATAAAAATTACTCAAGGATATCCTAATATAATTCTCTTATTACAGAGAGGGTTCTCCTTAAGCTATCTCATGGGATTTCAAATAAAAGAATATGCATTACTTCACTTATGTGTTTCTTTTCAAAATTTTATGAGTACCATTCTTTAACATGCACTACTAGATTCAAACTGTTTATGGTCAATAGTATATCATCCATTTTAAAGGATAATATCAAAAATTACTTATCAATGGTTCTCTTCAACCATTTGAAAAACTGCATTAGGTTATGGCTCTTACGAAACCTTATGCATTACTATTTGGATGATTGCTTCAGTTCATAAAGGATCTCAGCAAAAAAACTGAGGTTCTCTCTTTATGAAACTTTAAATACCACTTCTAGTGAAATCTAATTGTCATTGTAAATGGATTTCGTCATCTATATCACCACTTAAAAGTGTAGGTTTTACATCCTCTTGATTTATATCTAAATTTAAACAGTAAATTGTTGCCAGAATAAGTCTGAATAAAATACACAACAGGTAAGATGAAATACTTCCTGTTATGCTCACCCCTTTGCAATCAAATGAGTCTTGTATTTGCTAATTCTTAACCATGATTCTTTTTCAATGAATCATCACTTCCATTGCTCTCTTCTATTTTGCCTTTGTAGGAATCTTGTACAGAACACGACTCTATCTTCTAGAGCAGCCATGAATTCCTTTCTCAAGTACTCCTTCTTATTGGAGCCTCCTGCTTCTCTTGTTTAGGTCTCTTTATTGACCCTTCTAGGCTCCCACTCACAAGGACAATTGAGAATCGCTAGCTGGTTCTGTACTGCCTTGTCTGTATGTCTCATAAAGAGACACATAGTCATCATCTTTGCCCTTTATTTGGAAATTGATGCATAATAAATGTGGTAGCTTTCAGTTCTTTTCGGTCACAATTCCATCTTTTCACTTATAAAAAAATGAAGATATCACTCTAATGAGCTCTCACTTACAATCACTATGGGAATGTACAATTGACCTTTATGGTTTGCACTCTTATGGTCTGCGAAAAGTCAAATACAATTTGCACTTGACTATAATTAGTAGAGTGTAGAAGTGACCACTTTAGAGGACACATGGTTAAGGTCAATACCACACACACTTGATAAAAACAAAAACAAAAGTGTACTAGTCCACTAAAAGTAGACCCCAATACTCTCCCTCTCACATTTGGTGGGCTAGCTTGAACCATCATAACCATTTGTCATACTGTTTCATTACACTTTTAAGCAAACTCCATGTGGTGGTGGAGTGCACCAGATAGTTAGCTATCTAACTATCTTTCTTCTGTCACAGAGCTCATTTGATCATTCACAACCTTGATTAGTTCTTACATAGGATTTCAAAAACTTATTTAATTGATTCAATTGACTTCACAACTTATCAATTTACAGTCCAAAATACTTAAACTTCAGACTTATACGAAATTAAACATGTACGATCATATTGTAAATAATTATCAACAAGAGTGATAAGATGTTAAGCTCTGTGCATTACCCTCATACTCAGTACCAAATTTATCATAGTGGAATAATTGCAATGGAAATATGGTCATTTTCCCTTTACTATAAATCTTTTCGTGTTGTTTTACTTACTAGACTATCAAAGGACATCTCCACATAGGAAACTAAACTTAGCAATCCTTATTATGCTAATTTTGGTAGTAATTCCTATGTCCTTGTCTAGCATGACATGTAATCAAGTCAATACTTGAATTATAAAAAGTGGTAAAGCAACTAAGCATAGAGAGTCACCAACAATGCTCAAATCAAAGAAATCTCATGAAAGAAAAATTGAATCAGAACTATATACGTGTCATAAAATCATGAAAGTTTAAATTAGTTGAACCCATAATCTTGACGACATGAGACAACAACTTAATCTCATTTAAAGAAGTGCATGAAGCACTTCACAAAGAATTAAGGTCATTCAACTATATAAAGTGGGTTTGTAGGTGCTTATGCCTTTTACTTCAATCCTTATTTCACCACCAATGCTAAGCTTCTAGCTTAGATTTAACAATAGAGAACATTCTATAAAGAATTTCAATTCTTATCGTCATGATTTATGGAGCTTATGTCCTTTTTTGTGTTCCTTTTACTTGGAACAATTATTTGCAAAATGGATGTTTCTTTATCAGGAAAAGCATTTAACCTCACTTAGGTTAGCCTTCTGCTGGGAGAAATTCTTATCCTTCTTTGAACTTAAGGTCGTCCTTCTGTCTCTTTTTTGAAATCTCTTACCCTTCCCTAATATTGGGTTTAGGGTGTGGAGGACTTGGCCTCCCCTATAGAGTAAGCTTATCCATAAGACTCACAAACCTCTGGACATTCATTTCCAAGCCCCAAGTACTTCAATACATCATTGAAAGTAAAAATATTTTTTCTATGGGTCATACTAACTTTCATGAGCTCCCACCTAGAAAACTTGTTCATTAAACAATTCATGTTAAGCTTCTCTCAGTTTCCTTGTTAAGTTGGTTATCTCATGTAGATATTGTCTCTTAAGAGGTGATTGAAGTACCTCAAGAGATTATCTTTAAGTGTAATTCACATGGCATTGTTGTTGGATTTCTTTCACATTTGCACATGCCTTTATTAAGTATAGCATAAACAAGGTAGTTTATTCTATGAAATTTTCCATGTCAGGCCATGTAGGTCTTATAATCTCTTATTTGCCACGCAAATTCTCAGTTTATGACCCAAGTCAATGACCTTACAATATCTTTTATTTATATGAGACCTTTCAATGTCAGATATCACAATTGTCCCCATTTAGCTTATTGATTAACATTCTTGTTCTTGGCAGCCTTCCTTGGCTTAGTCACTTAAATCATCCCACTCATAGGGTTATTTACAATTGATTTGAACCACGAATGCCGTTTTATAGCATATTTAAGTATACAATGTCATGTACTTGTATTATTTTTTACTAGAAAGGTAGTAATGCCATTAAGTCTACGATTAGGAGAATATGTTTGTACCTCCCATCACACAGGCTCCATCAATGCCACTATCATCTATGAAGAATTTCATACAAGTACTTCACATAAAATGCTCAATTATGACTTTCAGAAGGCTCAATTTCTGAAAGCTCCCACTTAGATAGAGCATATTGCTAGCTCCCACTTAGATATAGCATATGAAACTAGCTCGCACTTAGATGGAGCATATCATTTTCTTAGAAGACTCATTTTCTATGAGCTTTTACTCATAAAGAGTGTTTGACATTTACTTCTTCATATCTCTTAATTATAGCATTATTATGTTGATAATGTCTTATTATCAGGGAATTTGGGACAATTCAATAGTTTTCTTTGGTTTCATATGCATCTCATTTATTCATTTGGGGAGAATTTTCATTGCTTCTCACACCCAATTTGATAAAGTTCATAATAACCACTATTTTCTAAGGCTGGAAGAAATGTATGTCCTATGTTGTTTTAATCATCTTCCAGAGTTTCTTTATCACATTAAGAAGATGTTTCAAATGTCTTATGCAATTTATATTGTTTCATCCTATAAACATTACATATTTGCTCTTAAGTCTTTTATGGTTTCTAATGTTGTGGGTTGGACTGGGTTCAAAGCTCATTTTCTCTCGTGAAGTGGGCTTTACCTTTTGAGGTGCATCACTTTCTTAAATCTGGTGTTGGGAAGTTTCTCCATTTTGAGATTCCCTTTCACTATTATTTGATACTGTCTCTTTTAGTATCAAATCCTCACTTTTACCTTCTTGAGGTTTCTACTTATATGAATCTTGGCATTTACCTTTTTAAGATTCAAGAAATTCAGGTTTTTCTTTAGGTTTATCTTCCGAATTTCTTCCCGGTCACTCCTCTTATTCAATTTTAAGTTGTAAAGAACCTTAATTTGAGTTATTTTCCTCTTGACCCTCTTTAGGATCTTCTCCTTCTAGGTTATGTGTCAGGGCTCAAATTTAAATGAGCAAATCCCTCTTTCATCTATCACTTAGAGGCTCATATTACTTTAAGTAATTTAGACTTGGATCATTATTTAGAGACAACAACAAATAATTTTCACCTTTTCAAATCCACTACAAAGGTGGTTCATACCCAGGGAAGTGTTTTACAATATAGTAATGACCCAAAAGCATAAAATCCTTTTGATTTAGTGCTTTTTTTGACTCTCTAAATTCATATTTATCTCAAATAAAATTATTATGAATTATTAAATAGTTTAGGACTTTCAAACTCATAAAATTTCATTAAAGATAGCACTAAATGCCTCTAAAATAGATCCAAATATACTTCAAAAATTTCAAATATATATTAACATGAAGATCTTGAATTTAGGGAGTTTTAGAAACAAACAGCGTATCAATTGAAAGAAACCAGACTATTTGAGAAAAGAAACACATGAGTGAAGAAATGCATATTCTTTTATTTGAGATCCTGATGTTGGAATATGTCCAGTCCACCCTTGGTGGATTAGGGCCCACACCCAATACAAAAGGAGTTGTTATGTAAATATAGACGAATATGGGTCCAAATAAGGGGTTTAATTCTTATGATTTGAATTTTAAATCATAATAACTTTCGTAGATGATATAAGTAGTTATTTCTCATTTTGGTTGTAGTCAGTTGTTTTATTCTCTGCAAACTTCCAAGAACTCCTCTCTTATTGGTTCTCTTCTCGTATGGTGAATCTGTCGTATAACGTGATCAGAGTCCGAATCAGTGCTCCGATCTCGTATGGGTACTCAGTGAGTCAATTGGATTCCAGGTATGCCCGAAATCCCATAGAAGTACTCTGCTACCAATGAGAAAACTTTGTATAAACACTTATGTCTACGTGGTTCAAGTCTAAAAAATGGAAACATATTCTGACTCTAATGAGTCCTGGAAATCAATTTAGCTAAACTTTTTTATCAAATAATAATAATGACAATAAGTGGAACTTATTATATACAAATATATAAAAACCAAGCTTACTGTAATTTATTAGTTTTAAAATTCTTGGTATGCATTATTTATTGGAAATGTTATTTGTCTTAACATATCCGTTAATCATAATGCTGTTATGTAAAGTTTTTATATGTCATACAAATCGATGTGTTATACACACACTTGTATAATCTAGTGATGTAGACTCGAAGGAACCAGTGATGGAAGGAGATTTTTCCATCAATGTTTCTTATTTATAGGATAGCATGTTACAGTGACATAATAAATCACTACAAATCATTAATCTTGTAGCCTAGCTAAGTTAGATAAGGCTTTCTGAACAATAGTGTTTTTTGAGCCCCATGATTTGACTTTAAATTATTTGAAATGGTGTTGTATTTATTTATGCCAAATATTTCTTATATCACAACAATAAACCAAAGTTATTAATTATTTTATTAATATAATAATGAAAAAAGAAAAAACAAAGATTATAAATGTTTCCTGCTAGACCCAATCCATGTGGGAACCCGTTTCCTATGCATCCTTTGGATGAGTAGGGGGGCTCTTCCCCCATTTGAACCGTTCAGATTTCATCTAGATAGTTTAGATTTAATATTTTTTAATTGAAAAATTTTAAATAAAAAAGTCACTTTTTGAAAAATATATTAGTTAAGAGATTATCTTTATTTTAGATTCTATACCCATTAAAATAATATTTAAAAAAAAAATCTGGAGCCCTGCTCATCCTCTGAGACGAACAGGGAAACTGCTTCCTACCCATGTGAGAGAGAAGTTTTCGTTTCCAATGGGCAATATATGCCAACGAAGCGATATGCTTACTTTTCTAAAGTATACGTAAAGAGCGGCAAGTCAAGGAACCTTCGCCGATATTGATTTGAAGATCTTTTAGTATTGACTCCAAATAGGAAGGTGATAACTACCTCTAATATAAAAATTACATAATTAATTTAGATAGATTAAAAATATTAATTAAATTTATCATTTATAACAATATGGGTTTATCTTTTCGAAATGCTCTATTTTATCATGTCATAATGTGTGTAATCAATATAAATATTATAAATTTGGGACATAAGGTGGGTTGAGAGATTATTTTAGATGGGAGGTAGTAGTAAAAATCAATTAGATTAGTTCGTCAAACTAGTGAATCCATGAATCAGTGTCCAGACCATTTGGATTAAGAGTTTAGATAGATTTGAACAAATTATATTTTATTCCTTTTTTTCTTGTTTGTTGAGTCTAATAACACGTTGTGTGGAATTTTTTTTAAAAATAAAAAATAAAAAATAGCACTATGTTAGATTTATACCTTAGTAGTAATAACTATATTTTATTAGATGTTGTGTAGTTTGTACTTGAATGTTCTATTTAATTATGTGTGGATTAATGCCTTTTTTATTAAATATTATTTTTTAGGGTTATATATAAATAGTTTTGTATATTTAAATTACATTACACTATTTTAATCATAATTGAGTTCACTGAGTTAAACCAAACTTAGATCACTGTTTGCTATAAAATTAAGGGAGAATTGCCCAAAAATATCTTAGAGGCAAATTAATTGCTGATTGCTACCATGAAAGATCTGTTGCACATAATGGAAGATATTTTGCACACAACGGAAGATTGTTTACACATTTTTATCGAAAATTTTTATATATATAGAAGATGGTTTGCACAAAATGGAAGATCGTTTGTACGTTTGATAGCAATCAACAATTAATTTACCTCCAAGGTATTTTTAGGCAGTTGTCCCTAGAATTAATCATACAAATCATTATGAGAGTGTTATGAAATCTAACAAGACAGGTAATGATAACTAAGATAACAAAACTAATTGTGGAAGATAATTAGAGTATCTGATGTGAGGATATATACGTATCAGCATTCAGCAATCGTCATATTTCTTTTTTTTTAAAGCAATCGTAATATTATTTTAATAACTTATATTTAAAAAAATAAAGGGAGAATTGTGAAAAAAGACCTCATTGGTAACTTAATTGCCAAATGGGACCTGAAAAGATATTTGCATATGGAGGGAAGATTTTGTGCACACATGGGAAGATTTTTGTATACGTATAGGAAAGAATTTTGCACATAAGAAAGATCATCTGCATACCAGGGAAGATATTCTGCACACGCGAAAGATCATCTGCACGTGAAGGTCCCATTTGACAAATAAATTGCTAATGAGGGATTTTTTCACAATTTTTCTAAAATAAATTGATTTATAAAGGCATGTTTGTTTCTGTTTTCTATTTTTTATTAAGAAAATTTTATAAATTGTTTTTAACAACATATTTAAAAAATAATAATCTGTTTAAATAGTTTTTAGAAAATAGGTTTTCGAAGTGACGTGGTTGCGACAAGCATGGCCGGTAGTGACGTGACATGGTAGAGCTATTGGCTGTCAACATTAGTGACATGGAGTTAATCGATGTTGGTAGTGCTCGGTGCTAGTGCTTTGGATTCGATGGTAGGTAGATGGCAGCCTCAAAATTTTAAATGGAGAGAAAAGAGTTTCCCTATTTTTCAAAATAAAAAAGAAAGAGAAATATATGAAACAAGAAAACACCTAAAAATTGTTTTGGTTTTTTAGTTTTTTGAAACTTATTGTTATTTTTCCAAAGCACACAGTTCTAAACGAGTTTTATTATATTTTTGTTTTGAGAAATAAAAAACTGTATAGACACTAAGTGAATTTTGTATTTTAGTTTTAAACCATACTTACGTCAAATTTCTTATATCCATTTCCTCAAATTTTAAAATCATATATGATCATGTTTCCTACTTTTTATATATGATTATAATTAAATAATAATAATTTAAAAATATGACACATGATCATTCGTGATTGGAAAACTTGACGAAATGGATATAAGGAATTTAATTGGAGAACTTGACAAAATGGATATAACAAACTTGATGTCACATTAGAAAAAAAATCTTATTTAATCTCTTTTCTTAATTTTATTTGAAATTATTAATGCCTAATGTAAAACTTTCTTACATCTTAATCGTTAATAAATTTTTGTTATTAATTATAAATGTTTGGTCTAAAAATTAGTGGTCAGACAAATAAATTATAAAGCCCGAATTACTTTTTTACAATGCTTAAATGACTTTTTTTCCCCAACTTTGGCACAACAGTAATTCAAGTTGTTTTAATCAAATCTAAGGGCCCAATTAAAGTAAGCTAGAGAAAATATCAACATTCCAGCCATATATTGTCCATATTAAACTCATTTAGCCTCATCAGGGCACCAATCCACATTCTCTGCTTATCCTCAAATAGTTTTTTTTTAATATTTTTTTCATTAATTTTTTATTTGTTTGTGATAAATTGTATTAACAGCCTGAAGTATAATTTTAGTAACATCCAGTATCTCAAATTAATTCATTTTTAGTGTATCTGACACCATATAATATTTTTTTCAATTAGTGAGTGCTACTGAAAAATACTCATCAGTAGTGCTGGATGCACTAAAATTAATTAATTAGGGATGCTGTGTGTTGTTAAAAATATTTCAAGATACTGGATATTACTGAAAAAATATTTTTAGATGTTAGATATACTAGAAATTAATTAATTTAAGATATCAAGTGATAAAAATATTTTGGGGTCTAGCCTGCAATTAAATCAAAATAAATAAATAAATATATAAAAAAATTGGGACCTACCCCAAAGCAGCACCATTTTAGGGATGAGCACGGCTTGCTGATAGATGCACTGATCAGTAGGGCATGCAGACCTATCAGAACCCTATCAAGCTACATTTGCAAATGTGCTAGCCCAACTTCTACGTGTGAAGCCTCTCTTTAATAAGTAGGCTTTTATTATGGAAAAAAGAAGTAGTATTATTATAAGTGTAAATGGTCTTTTAGAAAGTGCAAGTGTACATTATCGTCAACAAGTAATATAGAAGTGAGTAGAGCATCGTTCCCTCAAGGATTGATCACTAATTACCAAAATGAGTAATTTTAACTCTATTTAGTTGATCGATTAATTGGTGATTGAGAGTACAAAAAAAAAAAAAAAGATAAGTAAATATGAATGCAAATGATATGAAACAACTATTGAGAAATAACCATAGGGATCATATTTCACTTAACAAATTCCGGATTGAATCACTTATCTATTCTAGCCTAATTTATTCCACATGATTGATAGTCGATTTTCCCTAATTTAATTACTAACCTCTTCCAAGGTCAAGCAATTCTATAATTAATTGTTAATCTAATATATTCCTATATGAATTTAAGCAATTAATTATGCATTAAAATTGATGAAACTCTATAAGACTACACAACTCATATGAATATATTCCTATTTCATATGCAAGTTATGATTTTAATTATAGGGTCTACACACATGTATCACCTTCTGGTCTCAACATATATATTGAAATCATTCAAAAGATGGCCAATCAAATGAAGGGTGTGTTCTATTAGCTTTTGGAGAATAGCTTCTGGAGAAAAAATGGAGAATAGCTTTTGGAGAATAGATTATGGAAAAAAATTGATTTTGAAAAAATGAGAGTGTTTGGATGATTTTATCATAATAACTTTTTTCATGGTCAAATGACTAAAAAGGACATTAACTGTTATGATAATTACATGTAAAGAATAATATTATATTTTATATATTATTTAAGAGGCAAGGTCCAAATTTAATAGCCAAGTTTTTCTTGAGAGAAATCCGGTACACATAAATTTTATAAGATGGAAAAATAACAATGAACAATTAAAACCTCTAACGGCATTAAAAATGATGTATCTTAACCCATTATTTAACATTAAATTTCATAATTAATACCAAAAATGAAATAAATTTGTCTATATGTAATGTTAATTAACTTAACTAATTTTTCTAATATAATTAAATTAGAAAAATAGGTCTTATATTAAAGATAAGAGGGAGTATTAAAATTTTAAAAATATTTTTAAAAAAAAGACATAAAAAATGCTGAAATTAAAAAAAAAAAACAAAAGATGAGAGAGGGTGTGACATGGGACCCACAGATAGGAAAAGAACTAATGAGAATAAGAGGGTGGGGGCCCACAAAGTGCAAAAAGTAAAAAAAAAAAAGCTTATGCCCAAACTATGGTTTTGAGATCCAAAACCATGGTTTGGGGTCAAAATAGCTTATTTATAAAAATTGAGTGTTCTTATATTTTTTCCTTAAAACCATGGTTTTGAGAGAAAAAAACACTTTTTTCTTGATTGCCGAACACACTTGAAAAACATTAAGAATAATAATTAAAAATCAATCATGAAGGAAAAATTAAAACTAGATTTAATAAGTTAAGATTCAATCCATTATTAGTAAGCTATGTCATCACCCTAGGAAAATGAAAATTTAGCTCATGATAAAATTAAAAACAAAACAAAAATAAATTGACATTATATAAAACTAGAATGAAATCTTCATAAATAGTGCATAAAACTTGAATATTAAATTCTCAAACATAAATATACAACCAAAAGATGCATGAAAAATGAAAAATCTAGCCATCTCTTTAGAAGGTAAAACCTTCCATGTAAGTGGCATCATGCAAAAAGTAATACAATCCTAAGCCTTCCAAGATGGAGGCATGCAAAAAGTAATACAATGTATAACATTAACTCTAAAATGGTGTATGTGGAGAGGAGTGGAAAGTAATGGATATGAAATGGTTGTAAGTAAAGAAGAGAAGAGAGTAATGGATATGACTTGGTGTGTAAAATGTGAAGGAGAGGATGACTATATATAGGGAAGAATGGAGTAGGGTAGATGAAGTAGTAGATGAAATGTGGTAGGTGAAGTAGTAGATAGAATGTGGTAGATGAAATAGTTGGTGAAAAGGAAGATGAAGTGGTAGATGAAATATGATAGATGAAATAGTAGGTTAAAAGGAAGATGAAGTGGTAAATGAAATAGTTGGTGGAATGGTAGATGATTTTCACATTCAACTTCCAAGCAAAATTCGAAATCCTTGGAGATAAAACTGGATTTTGGTCTCAACATCAAAGTTGTAGAGATCTTTCTTAGCTTTTTATCCATATAAGAACGTCGCAATCTGACATCTAGAGCTCCAGATATTGCCTGAAAATTGAAAGATGGTCTAATTTAATATTTTTCAAAAAATTCTATTTTATGCCAAAATCATTATTTATTTATTAATTACACCCAAATTTATTAAATTGAGCTCAAATATCATCCATAAAATAATCATATAAGGGAAAATAAATATGCAATATTTTACTTATCAAATTCCCTCACACTTAGCTCTTGGAAGTCCTTGGATAAGGAGTGACTAATTACTGCTAACAAAATTAGAAGTGTCAAATCATAAATAAGAATACAATTGAAAAATAAAGAGATTATAGTATTCATGAATCATCTAAAATATAAATTGGTAATTTCATTTGAAAATGAATAAACCGAGTTCGTAATTGTGATTCATTCTCCCAATCTCTCAAGTGTTTAAGGGTAGATGTTTCGCTCGAATTCAACCGAAAAAATTGCACTACCATAGGCTTGCTAAAAATCTCAATCTCCACTATCTAATTCACATGTATAATTCAAATCAAAAGGACTTATTAAGGGTTGTAATGGGATTAAGGTAAAAGGAATATAAAACATGATATGAAAGGTTAAAGAAATAGAAAAATTGAAAAATGGGCTGCTTATGAATAAATTTATTTCACCACAACATCCCACAATACTTAATAAATTTTTTTTCTTTCTCTTTTTTTTCCTTTTCTTTTCTTTCCTTTTTTATTTTTTGCAACTCTAAAGTTGATGATATATACACCCCCACATTTGTCAAAAGCCCATTTCACAAAAATTTCAAATACTCTGGTAATATTCCGAATTAGGAAAAAGCACTTGATATATCATTAAAGCATATGTTAATGGGTTGAGAACAAAGAAACAATCAATTAGGCTCAAAAGGGCTTATCAACGGTATAATTGTAAGGTTGGCTATTTGGCTCTGACTAAACAAAATGAATGCCTTTATCATTTTTGAATGTGCATGTGAGATATAATTTCAACTTGATTTAAAGCAAGTTCTAGAGTGACAACTTAATAGGTGAATATCACACACAAGAGAAATAATAATTATAGGCTCAAAAGCTCACGGTTAGGGGTTTTCAAACTCAGCTCATTCAATCTTAAAATTCATCACCAATTGTAACAATCAGTTGTTCATTCATGCTATGAAATCTCTAAATTCAATTGATCCATACTCAAAACTTATATACTTCTTAAGATCATTACAAAGCACTTAAGAATAATTCCTTACTCTGCCATTTTTTTCACACCCCATGCATCTAATGGTTTTACTAACTAAAAAAAAAATTTTCTCCTCCCCCAACCTAAATTAGACATTGTCCCTAGTGTATTCTACAGCTTAGAGAAAGCTTTTTTTTTGTTTTTTTAAACATAAACGCACAATAAAGTAAACCCAAGAGATTAAGGAAAGTTACAACCGAAGAGTGGTATTTATGTTCTGCTTCTGACTGCTATTTGAAGATTGCCCACCTATTTGCTTGACGAGTAGATCTAGTTTAGGTTCATAGGTTTGCAGTTGATCGAGCAGCTGATTAGCAGTTGGTGCAGCAATTATGGAGTGGCGAGTCACTTAGGGTATGTATCCTGTTTCCACAACATGATCAAAAAAACATAACAAATCATCATAAAAACCATTAACATTTAACAATCCTAATGGCTTCTTGTGATAGTTCAACTTAGCCCAATATGCAATGCTAGAGATCCCATCCAATGTCTCCAAACCACCAGGTAGAGCAATAAAAGCTTGAGCATGGTAGAACATTTGTCCTATACGTTCAGGCAAGCTTGAAACCTGCAACTCTTGTTCGAAGGAGAAGACGTGGTCTTCCAACTCCTTCACCCATACACTCAAACCCTTGCTTCCATTCATGGATGCAAAAATGGCCACACTTCCCCTTAGGCCCTGGATGCCTCCCCCGCTCATAAAATTGATCTTTCTAGCGGCTAATGCACTTCCAAGTTCGCTTGCTGCTATTATAAATTCTCCATCCTTACCCATATCAGTTTCATCAAAAATGCAAATAGATGTAAATCTATATCTTTGTATGATACCATTTTTTTTCTTTTCTCTCGAACCATTTGTGCTTACAAGTAGAAGACTGCATATTTACAAGTGGAAGTGTGCATATTTACAAATGAAAGAGTACATATATATAACACTAAAGTAGTGACAACAAAATCATACAAATCACACATTTTTCAAAAAAAAATTGAAAAAACTTCTAACACGAGTAGCCGGCGTAATTTGCATGAAGAAAAAAAGGGAAAGAAAGTCAAAAGTTACTAAGAAGATTAGACATATTAGACAAAAGCTACTAAAAAGATAAGATAGATTAGACAAAAGCTATGGAAAAGATAAGACGATTAGACAAATGCATGATTATGTATGTAGTTGTGATTTTGGCTCACATCTTCCTCTGATTTTATGTCCAGTAACGGCTTAAACGCTTTCTATGAATTGAGGATTTGCTTCCCATCCAGTTTTCTTATAAACTGAATAACAGGGTCTTTTAACGTCAGATTCCTAAGACAATAGCACTCTTTTTCTCTGTTGAATATGTCCACTAAATCAAGAAGAATACGATGAACATTGTTAGATATGAATAGTTTTGATGATGTCAAATATAGATGTTAAATATAAGCAAAAAGTTTGTATAATATACTTACCTTCCACATTGACTAACTACCATATTTAATGTTGTATATCTTGTAGATTAGTCATAGACATCATTGTGGGTTGATATTATAATGCCTCATAAATGGAGAATAATCATCAAGAAGAAAATCAAGAGGCAAGGAATTGAAGAAAGAAGAAAGAAAGATGAAGATTGAAGATATTCATCAAGAAGATTGAAGTTGGGTTATGAAGAATGATCATCAAGAGGAAAAACAAGAAGAAAGAAAGAAGAACTTGCAAGATCACATGAGAATATCAAGATTCAAGCTCCTAGAAGTGATACCGGAGGTTTCTATGATCATACGGAAGTTGGAATGAGTCAATACGAAGCTAAAATGATGTATACGGAAGCTATGGTACCTTTGGGGATGATTACCCGAGTAATCACTCGAGTAATATGTTATTTTCTGATTTTGGACGTGTTTACTCGAGGCCTTACTCGAGTAATCTGCCGGGTTACTTGAAAATTACCCGAGGCGGAACTTGAAGTAATGGGTACTCTGTTTTTCGCGCGCAGAACATAGGTTCGGTATTTTGGGCATATCTCTCCAACCACATATCGGATCAAACTGAAACCGGTGGCATAGGAAACTAGACTTCCAACACGAACTTTTGACACCAAGATCACATTCAAAGGAGTTCAGATGAGGGAGATATGATCTGTTGAAGTTGACGCATGAATCACCGTCATATTCCAGGATTGCTTTGGTATTTTGGACATAACTCTCAAAATACATATCGGATTGAGACAAAACCAGTGCCATATGAAAGTAGACTCAAAGAGCTTTCCATGGATATATAATTTGTCACATTTGAAGCTATATCCTAAGAGCTATGCCATCTGGAAGTTGCTGCTCGTGATTTCAGGATTGTCTAAGAACAGTAGATACTCTTTGGATCATAACTTTCTGTACACAACGATTTTGGAGATGATTCTTGTTGCATTGGAATGTAGATAATGAGGGCTTTCCAATGATATATAATTTGCCATGTTTTGAGTCAAAATCAAGAATTCACTTGAAGGCACTACTCGAGTAACTGGTTGATATCAAAAGACTTTACTCGAGTAGGTACTCGAGTAATCAGATAGAAAATTTCCAGTTGCTCTCGGCCTGCAACATTACTCGAGTAGCTACTCGAGTAACCATGTGGAAAACTTCCAGTTGCCATCCGGTTGACAAAGATACTCGAGGAGCTACTCGAGTAACTCTGTTTCTCAAAAATATTGCTCTCGGCATTTTGTACCACTGCAACATTACTCGAGTATGTACTGGAGTAAATCACTGTTCATGAAGAGTTTTTGAACGAAAACTTCAAGTCGGTACTGGAGTAAATCACTGTACATGAAAAGTTTTTTAGACGAAAACTTCAAGTCGGTACTGGAGTAAATCACTGTACATGAAGAGTTATTGACGAAAACTTCAAGTCGGTACTGGAGTAAATCACTGTACATGAAAAGTTTTTTAGACGAAAACTTCAAGTCGGTACTGGAGTAAATCACTGTTCATGAAGAGTTATTTACGAAAACTTCAAGTCATTACTGGAGTAAAGCACTGTGCATGAAGAGAGAACTTCAAGTCACTACCCGAGTAAGTTATGGAGAAAATAGAAGGTCACTCGAGTAGCCACTCGAGTAACCTGTGAAGAAACTTGATGTTTACTCGAGTACGTACTCGAGTAATGCTTCCCAGAAAAAAAGAGCAACGTTCCAAAAATTCTGGAAATCAATGAAATGATCATATAACTCATTCTTATTGCTTCTAATCATTCTTACACTTCATTGTATTAGTATTTAATGTATTTCTCCAAGAATACAATGAAGATATGATGTGAAGAGTCAAAAGCTGATTTTACGGAAGCGGAGCGTCAAACGTACGTAACGGCTAGTTTTTCAAAATCAAGCAACGGACGAACGAAGCTGTCGCACTCCAACGGATATGTTGAAATGCTCAAACGGTCATCAAACCTCATCAGCTATAAATAGAAGATCATCCAAAACAGAAGTAAGACCAAGTGTGCATATATCATCGAAATGTCAACATCCTGACACCAACGCTCATACTCTCTGTTTCTCTACTTTCTATATCATTTACATTTGAGAGAGAGAGTTTTTGTATTATACTTCAGTGTTCATCATATCCACTCTGTGAGAGAGTTTGTAAACACTTTCAATTGTATTTCTGAATTGATCTCAAGGTAGAGGGACCTTGAGTGGGTTGATTTCCTTACGAGAAGCTGTAGAGAGAATCACTGGTAAGACTTTCTACTCGTAAGACTTACAAGGTGCAAGCAGTAGAGAACGTTGCTGCTCGTAAGACTTACAGTGGTGTAAGCAGAAGAGAACGTTGCTGCTCGTTAGACTTGCATAGGTAAGCTGGAGGGAAAGGTCTTCGGGATTGCTCTGCTCGTAAGACTTGTTGTAAGGGGGAGTATCTTGGTGAGAACTTTGTAAAGGCTTTTCTTGTGCCTGCATTAAACAAGAAAATAGTGGATTTGAAAATCTCAGGAGGAGCCTGGGGACTGGACGTAGGTCATCGTGGATTGGGCCGAACCAGGATAAATCACAGTTTGCATATTCTCTTCCCTAAGCTCTTATACTTCCAGCATATATCATTTAAATATCTAACTGTGATTTATGATTCAATACTTTCATATTTATTGCTTCCTCTAAGATGCGAAAAGAATTTCAAAATTATTAAGTTTTTATCTTACACCCAATTCACCCCCCCTCTTGGGTGTCAGCCGGTTCTAACATTTGGTATCAGAGCCGGACTCTTGTTTAAAGGACTTAACCGTCTCAAGAGTTTATAATGGCTGATTTTGGGTGTTATATACTTTCTGAAGGTTTTGACTATACAATTCCACCTATTCTAAAAGATATTGATTTTTGGTTTTGGAAAGCTAGAATGATATCTTTTATAAAATGCTTTGATTATGATATGTGGGATGTTTTTACAAATGTCTTTGATTTCAAACCGAGAAAGGATTGGACAGAAAGAGAAAAGAAAATGTTTTCGTTAAACATTAAAGCAATGAAAATTTTGTATAGTGCTTTAACTGAAAATGATTTTGAGAAAATTAGATTTTGCTCTACTGCAAGAGATATTTGGGATACTCTTGATTCAATGTATACTTCTAACAAGTGTGTTGAAGTTGAAAGTGTTGATAGTTCATGTGAAACTACAAGCTGCATATCTACGATTCATGAACAAGTGGAAGTTGACAATGAAGATGGAGAAATCATAGAACACTTCCATGATCTTGTCAACATAAACGAACAAGAGGAAAATGATTCCCGAAAAGAGCTCGTTATGGACAGACAAGAAAATTCACTCTCTGGAGCTCAACATGAACTCAAGGTAAAAAGTTCCAATTCTTCTTGTGATGTTTGTAAAACTGATTTTCAAAGCTTGCATAAAATTGTTTTTCAACCAATTATTGATTCTAATGAGAAAAGCAAAAAGATTTTCAATCATGCTGGAATTTCATGCGGAAAGAAAGAACTTAGGCAAACTGATCATTTGAAATCATCTTTTCTTGATCAACACAATACTTGCATAGAATCTCATAATACATATCATCATATTATTTGCAATTATTGTGGTAAATCAGGTCATATTTCTCACACATGCTATATTAGAAGAAATTCTAATTTGAGAAATAAATATGTTTGGGTTCCGAAAAGACAAGTAATGTCTAATCCTAACAATCAAGGACCCAAGTATATGTGGGTACCAAAATGTTCTTCTAGTACTTTATGTATGCAGACTGAATATAAGAAGAATGGACATAAGGGTACGGAGATGATGAAGAAGAAACCAAGAGTTTCTCATGCACCAAGAAAGAGTTTCATATCATATATATCGAAAAGAAGAACTCTCAGAGCACCCATTGCTGGAACTACAAAGTTTAATCACAAAGAAATGCAATGGAGAAAAAGAGTATGTCCTACCTCAAGAATGGACTACCATAGAGTACCGCTCAACTATCTTGAGGAGAACAAGAAAAGGAGGATCTCTCAAGTATCAAGTAAAAGACTCCTGGAGTCTATGTATTTTGAGAGACGATTGCCAACACCCAAAGCAAGATATTCAAAGTATCAACATCCTAGAAAGATGCAGTGGGTAAGCAAAAGCAATCCTCCAAGTATCTAAGGCAAAGGAGAGAAATCAATATTATTCCACCAAAATCAAGCAAGCTATCACAAGGACAAGAGGAATTACGGTGATATCTAATCCTTACTCTATACTGTGATTATATGAATTATTTATTTTGAGTAATGAGTATTTGTCCATTATTGCATTCATTTAGCAATCAATCCTTCATGATTGTTAATTTGTTTATAGATTGCTAAATGAACGATAAGTGAAATTGTGCATAGTTTATCTATCAGTTTATGTTTTGAAGTGTACAATTCAAAAATGTGTTTTGGTTTCATTCCATCATGTGTTATAAAATTGCATACCATTAGCAATCAATCATTTATGGTTTTCAAATTGTTTTTAGATTGCTAAATGGACTTAAAATGAAATTGTGTATTTGAGTTTTGAAATGTATATTTCAAAAATATACTTAGATTCCAATTCATCTTTCAAAAATATACTTAGATTCCAATTCATCTTTAAAAAAATATACTTAGATTTCAATTCTTCTTGTTTATAAAAATGCATACACATTATTTGAAAATTACTTATATATTGTTTGCATTTAAATTGGTTTCAAAATTGGAAGTTAATATTTATGTATACTAAAAGTTAGAAATGCTTCAAATCCATCACTAGAGTTTTTCCCCATCATTCACATATTATTTCTTGATTTTAAACTTGTTATTGCTTGAACTCCTCAACCATTATTTTCTAACAAATTAGACCTTATGTCTAACAAGTTATCTATCCATGAGTTTCAAGTGTATTTCCCAGAAAAGAATTTCAATATGTGAAAGCCTTATGCCTGATGCATAAATCTTTGGTTGGCTATGTTATTCCAAGCATTATGAATGATTATTAATGCATTAACCATTATTGTGGAATAACTTTCCAGGATAATATTCTAGAACTCTAGTCATTTGGATCAATGAGTATGTGTTTCATCATCTATAAATTCTTATACTCATCTTGTTGCTCAAATGTATTTCCATTTGTCTTCATTCATTCTTCGAGTAACTAGATCCTTCTATTCAAATTCTTGAGTTGAATATTCCTATTCTTCAAGACACATCTCTAAAAGTCAAGTTTATCTCTTGGTCAATAGCAAAGTCATTGTGTTTATATACATCCTTGAAATTAAGCCTTTTTGGCTAATTCATTTTCAATCTGACTTTTGCTCTTGGGAAAATTCTCAAACATGTTAAACTCCAATGTCTAATATGTTATCTTAGTTGTTCTCTAAAAAGGAAGCTTTCTGGTATATGTATATTTAAATTGTTGACTTCCACCATTTTTAACATAAACATTGATTATAAATATATTTCAAAGATGAGTTTTGCATATATTCAAAATCTCAATTTTACAATGCATTGTCATGATTTGAAATTAAATATGAGATTTGAATCAATGTGCGTATCTCATGATCATTCTTGAAAATTTTGATTTCATTCATGATTTATCATTTTATAATAGTTGGTCATTATAAATAGATTTTCAACTCTCTTTGATCTGACTTACCTGCCTTGCATGAAAATCTTATCAATGACATATCTTTTAAAGTGTATTTACAAAGTGTCATTGATCTTTGAAATCATCATTCTTGGTATTATTTGTTCGTTACCCTTTATGATTTAATTGCTTGAATTTATTTAATTGGGTAAAATTATATTTTGGTCTTTGTTGATTATTATACTCTTTACTCAAACATCATATGATTCAATTATATAAGAGTATAAGAGTTATAACGTCTAATATTATATGGACCCAAGAGAAAGTTGGGTACCAAAGAGCATTTATTTATACTTTTGCAGGAGTTGATCAAAATGCTCTACTTTTGGATACAAAGATCAAAGGCTAACAGAGAAGGCATGACTAGCAGTGTTGCAATGTGAGCAGAAGCAAAATCTATGGTATCGTTTAAGTGACACCATAAGTAAGTAGCTAGTGATGCAGCCAGAGAAAGGGAAAGAAGAAGAAAATCTCTTAAGTGAACCTAGATGAGATTCATCTCAAAGCAACTCAAGGCCAAGAACAAGTATAGCCAATGTAAAACTTTGTTGCCTACCCACCTTCCTTATCGTTCCAAGGTGATCAAAAGATGTTTAGAGGAAGATGCTGAGATGCACAGAATCATCAAGCTTGGTGAGCCTATGAGGATTCTCAACTACAATCCTAGCTCTATGTTTTCACAAAATTACATGATATATCTATACTAGAGCTATGGTGAGCAAGGCCAATTCAATCGCTTCATGAAAGGATTATCACACAATGGCCTATATTATTAGTGAGAAGGAGAGGAATGTCGGAGAGATTATGTCTTTCAAAGAACAAGAGGTATATATATACTTCTACAGGACTTACTCCAAGTAATCAGAAATTACTTCAAGTAATCTGCAATTACTTCAAGTATACCTTCAAGTAATTCACAATTACTCTAAGTAAGTCTGAATCTCACTCACAAGAAGCATAGAGGATGAGAGCTGGGACTTCAAGAATAGATGAGATACAACATTTTGCTAGAGCTGGTCTCCTGGTCCTTCATTCTTTGATTCATCTGTCTAAGGATTTCTGAGAGAGGAGCTTCAACAAATCACACAGAGCTTGCTACAAACATGCTGAGTTCATCACTTCTGTGAATGGCAAGATTAGACAACTCTGTGGTTCAATCAACCAGAACTTCAAGGTTTTATTATGAGCTCATCTTGGTATCCTAAAGTGCCTACAGAGATTATGCTTCAGAATCTTTCAGTACTAATCACATCATCAGACAGTGAGTATCCAACGATGCATCAACGGACTTCAGAGGATTATGGCTCGAGTGATTACGATATTACTCGAGTGAGGTATTGTATTCTTACTCAATTAAAATTCTCTGAGTTGCAACACTCGAGTGAGCACTCGAGTGATGGTTGAGTGAAATACTCGAGGGATACAGGGTTACAGCCTTAAAACCCTGAATAGCATCATTATTTTCAATACTTAATTTCTCTCCAAATCTTCATATTTTCATAATCATTCTCTTTACAAAATTTTCAATGGTTTTTACAAATTTAGGAGAGTTATTAATTGTATGGCTCATGACGATTTTTTAGCCATGCATTCATTAAGGGGGAGCTTCACATTCACATGTGTTTTATATCTTAAAAGCTCATCTCATTTATTGAAAGAAAATTCTTTTAACATACTCATCTGAATTCACTATCTTTTAATTAGTTTTGATGATGAGTTACTATTATATTTTCCTTTCATGATCTTAATTTTTAAAATATCATATAGAAAGAATGGCTTTGGTTTATGCAATAAATTTGATACTTGATTGCACTAACCACTTTCCTTGCAAGAATGCTTTTATTTATAACAGGAGAATTTGTTCTATGCAAGATCGTTCCTCAACACACTAAAAGGAGAATGTATCAACTTTGAGGACATATGCTTTAGCGCTCAATCAAGGGACAACAACATTTCAAGCAACAAGAGTTTAGACACCACTTGAGAAAATTGCATAGCAAAAATGTGATAAATACAACATCATGGATCTAACACAACAAGAAGAGAAGGCAATGGATTTCATGGATCAGTTATCAGCTTGCTACATCCAAGTGAGCGTTGAGCATGCTGAACAGAAGATCAACTCAATTGGAGAATCTTGGCAACAACATGAACATACATCAGAGTTGCATAGCAAGACGTGTGGAGAACACAACATCATGAACTAGCATCGCTAAAGAATAAAGCAACGGCTTTCATGGAGCGCTTCATCATTTTCCAAAAACTACATGAGCATTTCTAAACCCTCTCTTTATATTTTGAGCTTACTTTGCCTATCCTTGATTATGAATGTTTTTCTTGAAAACCTCTCCAAATTGTTTCAAATTTGTTTTCATGAAAATTATTTTTCATTTACATCAAATTATAAATGAAACTACTTTCAAAACGGGGGAGAGAAAACTTGTTTTCCTGATGCATTTATTTTGATTAATGGGGAAAATGACATTTCTCATATTGACTTCATATTTACTTCTCTACAAGTCTTTCTTCTTTATACTTCAAACTTTTTGCTGATGTCAAATAGGGGGAGAGAAAGGCAAGAAAAATATAAAAATAAAAGGCAAGAAAAATATAAAAATATATTGTTCTTACTTAGTTTTTATAACTCATATATATTTTTCTTGAAGGATTTGTCATCATCAAAAAGGGGGAGAATGTTAGATATGAATAGTTTTGATGATGTCAAATATAGATGTTAAATATAAGCAAAAAGTTTGTATAATATACTTACCTTCCACATTGACTAACTACCATATTTAATGTTGTATATCTTGTAGATTAGTCATAGACATCATTGTGGGTTGATATTATAATGCCTCATAAATGGAGAATAATCATCAAGAAGAAAATCAAGAGGCAAGGAATTGAAGAAAGAAGAAAGAAAGATGAAGATTGAAGATATTCATCAAGAAGATTGAAGTTGGGTTATGAAGAATGATCATCAAGAGGAAAAACAAGAAGAAAGAAAGAAGAACTTGCAAGATCACATGAGAATATCAAGATTCAAGCTCCTAGAAGTGATACCGGAGGTTTCTATGATCATACGGAAGTTGGAATGAGTCAATACGAAGCTAAAATGATGTATACGGAAGCTATGGTACCTTTGGGGATGATTACCCGAGTAATCACTCGAGTAATATGTCATTTTCTGATTTTGGACGTGTTTACTCGAGGCCTTACTCGAGTAATCTGCCGGGTTACTTGAAAATTACCCGAGGCGGAACTTGAAGTAATGGGTACTCTGTTTTTCGCGCGCAGAACATAGGTTCGGTATTTTGGGCATATCTCTCCAACCACATATCGGATCAAACTGAAACCGGTGGCATAGGAAACTAGACTTCCAACACGAACTTTTGACACCAAGATCACATTCAAAGGAGTTCAGATGAGGGAGATATGATCTGTTGAAGTTGACGCATGAATCACCGTCATATTCCAGGATTGCTTTGGTATTTTGGACATAACTCTCAAAATACATATCGGATTGAGACAAAACCAGTGCCATATGAAAGTAGACTCAAAGAGCTTTCCATGGATATATAATTTGTCACATTTGAAGCTATATCCTAAGAGCTATGCCATCTGGAAGTTGCTGCTCGTGATTTCAGGATTGTCTAAGAACAGTAGATACTCTTTGGATCATAACTTTCTGTACACAACGATTTTGGAGATGATTCTTGTTGCATTGGAATGTAGATAATGAGGGCTTTCCAATGATATATAATTTGCCATGTTTTGAGTCAAAATCAAGAATTCACTTGAAGGCACTACTCGAGTAACTGGTTGATATCAAAAGACTTTACTCGAGTAGGTACTCGAGTAATCAGATAGAAAATTTCCAGTTGCTCTCGGCCTGCAACATTACTCGAGTAGCTACTCGAGTAACCATGTGGAAAACTTCCAGTTGCCATCCGGTTGACAAAGATACTCGAGGAGCTACTCGAGTAACTCTGTTTCTCAAAAATATTGCTCTCGGCATTTTGTACCACTGCAACATTACTCGAGTATGTACTGGAGTAAATCACTGTTCATGAAGAGTTTTTGAACGAAAACTTCAAGTCGGTACTGGAGTAAATCACTGTACATGAAAAGTTTTTTAGACGAAAACTTCAAGTCGGTACTGGAGTAAATCACTGTACATGAAGAGTTATTGACGAAAACTTCAAGTCGGTACTGGAGTAAATCACTGTACATGAAAAGTTTTTTAGACGAAAACTTCAAGTCGGTACTGGAGTAAATCACTGTTCATGAAGAGTTATTTACGAAAACTTCAAGTCATTACTGGAGTAAAGCACTGTGCATGAAGAGAGAACTTCAAGTCACTACCCGAGTAAGTTATGGAGAAAATAGAAGGTCACTCGAGTAGCCACTCGAGTAACCTGTGAAGAAACTTGATGTTTACTCGAGTACGTACTCGAGTAATGCTTCCCAGAAAAAAAGAGCAACGTTCCAAAAATTCTGGAAATCAATGAAATGATCATATAACTCATTCTTATTGCTTCTAATCATTCTTACACTTCATTGTATTAGTATTTAATGTATTTCTCCAAGAATACAATGAAGATATGATGTGAAGAGTCAAAAGCTGATTTTACGGAAGCGGAGCGTCAAACGTACGTAACGGCTAGTTTTTCAAAATCAAGCAACGGACGAACGAAGCTGTCGCACTCCAACGGATATGTTGAAATGCTCAAACGGTCATCAAACCTCATCAGCTATAAATAGAAGATCATCCAAAACAGAAGTAAGACCAAGTGTGCATATATCATCGAAATGTCAACATCCTGACACCAACGCTCATACTCTCTGTTTCTCTACTTTCTATATCATTTACATTTGAGAGAGAGAGTTTTTGTATTATACTTCAGTGTTCATCATATCCACTCTGTGAGAGAGTTTGTAAACACTTTCAATTGTATTTCTGAATTGATCTCAAGGTAGAGGGACCTTGAGTGGGTTGATTTCCTTACGAGAAGCTGTAGAGAGAATCACTGGTAAGACTTTCTACTCGTAAGACTTACAAGGTGCAAGCAGTAGAGAACGTTGCTGCTCGTAAGACTTACAGTGGTGTAAGCAGAAGAGAACGTTGCTGCTCGTTAGACTTGCATAGGTAAGCTGGAGGGAAAGGTCTTCGGGATTGCTCTGCTCGTAAGACTTGTTGTAAGGGGGAGTATCTTGGTGAGAACTTTGTAAAGGCTTTTCTTGTGCCTGCATTAAACAAGAAAATAGTGGATTTGAAAATCTCAGGAGGAGCCTGGGGACTGGACGTAGGTCATCGTGGATTGGGCCGAACCAGGATAAATCACAGTTTGCATATTCTCTTCCCTAAGCTCTTATACTTCCAGCATATATCATTTAAATATCTAACTGTGATTTATGATTCAATACTTTCATATTTATTGCTTCCTCTAAGATGCGAAAAGAATTTCAAAATTATTAAGTTTTTATCTTACACCCAATTCACCCCCCCTCTTGGGTGTCAGCCGGTTCTAACATTTGGTATCAGAGCCGGACTCTTGTTTAAAGGACTTAACCGTCTCAAGAGTTTATAATGGCTGATTTTGGGTGTTATATACTTTCTGAAGGTTTTGACTATACAATTCCACCTATTCTAAAAGATATTGATTTTTGGTTTTGGAAAGCTAGAATGATATCTTTTATAAAATGCTTTGATTATGATATGTGGGATGTTTTTACAAATGTCTTTGATTTCAAACCGAGAAAGGATTGGACAGAAAGAGAAAAGAAAATGTTTTCGTTAAACATTAAAGCAATGAAAATTTTGTATAGTGCTTTAACTGAAAATGATTTTGAGAAAATTAGATTTTGCTCTACTGCAAGAGATATTTGGGATACTCTTGATTCAATGTATACTTCTAACAAGTGTGTTGAAGTTGAAAGTGTTGATAGTTCATGTGAAACTACAAGCTGCATATCTACGATTCATGAACAAGTGGAAGTTGACAATGAAGATGGAGAAATCATAGAACACTTCCATGATCTTGTCAACATAAACGAACAAGAGGAAAATGATTCCCGAAAAGAGCTCGTTATGGACAGACAAGAAAATTCACTCTCTGGAGCTCAACATGAACTCAAGGTAAAAAGTTCCAATTCTTCTTGTGATGTTTGTAAAACTGATTTTCAAAGCTTGCATAAAATTGTTTTTCAACCAATTATTGATTCTAATGAGAAAAGCAAAAAGATTTTCAATCATGCTGGAATTTCATGCGGAAAGAAAGAACTTAGGCAAACTGATCATTTGAAATCATCTTTTCTTGATCAACACAATACTTGCATAGAATCTCATAATACATATCATCATATTATTTGCAATTATTGTGGTAAATCAGGTCATATTTCTCACACATGCTATATTAGAAGAAATTCTAATTTGAGAAATAAATATGTTTGGGTTCCGAAAAGACAAGTAATGTCTAATCCTAACAATCAAGGACCCAAGTATATGTGGGTACCAAAATGTTCTTCTAGTACTTTATGTATGCAGACTGAATATAAGAAGAATGGACATAAGGGTACGGAGATGATGAAGAAGAAACCAAGAGTTTCTCATGCACCAAGAAAGAGTTTCATATCATATATATCGAAAAGAAGAACTCTCAGAGCACCCATTGCTGGAACTACAAAGTTTAATCACAAAGAAATGCAATGGAGAAAAAGAGTATGTCCTACCTCAAGAATGGACTACCATAGAGTACCGCTCAACTATCTTGAGGAGAACAAGAAAAGGAGGATCTCTCAAGTATCAAGTAAAAGACTCCTGGAGTCTATGTATTTTGAGAGACGATTGCCAACACCCAAAGCAAGATATTCAAAGTATCAACATCCTAGAAAGATGCAGTGGGTAAGCAAAAGCAATCCTCCAAGTATCTAAGGCAAAGGAGAGAAATCAATATTATTCCACCAAAATCAAGCAAGCTATCACAAGGACAAGAGGAATTACGGTGATATCTAATCCTTACTCTATACTGTGATTATATGAATTATTTATTTTGAGTAATGAGTATTTGTCCATTATTGCATTCATTTAGCAATCAATCCTTCATGATTGTTAATTTGTTTATAGATTGCTAAATGAACGATAAGTGAAATTGTGCATAGTTTATCTATCAGTTTATGTTTTGAAGTGTACAATTCAAAAATGTGTTTTGGTTTCATTCCATCATGTGTTATAAAATTGCATACCATTAGCAATCAATCATTTATGGTTTTCAAATTGTTTTTAGATTGCTAAATGGACTTAAAATGAAATTGTGTATTTGAGTTTTGAAATGTATATTTCAAAAATATACTTAGATTCCAATTCATCTTTCAAAAATATACTTAGATTCCAATTCATCTTTAAAAAAATATACTTAGATTTCAATTCTTCTTGTTTATAAAAATGCATACACATTATTTGAAAATTACTTATATATTGTTTGCATTTAAATTGGTTTCAAAATTGGAAGTTAATATTTATGTATACTAAAAGTTAGAAATGCTTCAAATCCATCACTAGAGTTTTTCCCCATCATTCACATATTATTTCTTGATTTTAAACTTGTTATTGCTTGAACTCCTCAACCATTATTTTCTAACAAATTAGACCTTATGTCTAACAAGTTATCTATCCATGAGTTTCAAGTGTATTTCCCAGAAAAGAATTTCAATATGTGAAAGCCTTATGCCTGATGCATAAATCTTTGGTTGGCTATGTTATTCCAAGCATTATGAATGATTATTAATGCATTAACCATTATTGTGGAATAACTTTCCAGGATAATATTCTAGAACTCTAGTCATTTGGATCAATGAGTATGTGTTTCATCATCTATAAATTCTTATACTCATCTTGTTGCTCAAATGTATTTCCATTTGTCTTCATTCATTCTTCGAGTAACTAGATCCTTCTATTCAAATTCTTGAGTTGAATATTCCTATTCTTCAAGACACATCTCTAAAAGTCAAGTTTATCTCTTGGTCAATAGCAAAGTCATTGTGTTTATATACATCCTTGAAATTAAGCCTTTTTGGCTAATTCATTTTCAATCTGACTTTTGCTCTTGGGAAAATTCTCAAACATGTTAAACTCCAATGTCTAATATGTTATCTTAGTTGTTCTCTAAAAAGGAAGCTTTCTGGTATATGTATATTTAAATTGTTGACTTCCACCATTTTTAACATAAACATTGATTATAAATATATTTCAAAGATGAGTTTTGCATATATTCAAAATCTCAATTTTACAATGCATTGTCATGATTTGAAATTAAATATGAGATTTGAATCAATGTGCGTATCTCATGATCATTCTTGAAAATTTTGATTTCATTCATGATTTATCATTTTATAATAGTTGGTCATTATAAATAGATTTTCAACTCTCTTTGATCTGACTTACCTGCCTTGCATGAAAATCTTATCAATGACATATCTTTTAAAGTGTATTTACAAAGTGTCATTGATCTTTGAAATCATCATTCTTGGTATTATTTGTTCGTTACCCTTTATGATTTAATTGCTTGAATTTATTTAATTGGGTAAAATTATATTTTGGTCTTTGTTGATTATTATACTCTTTACTCAAACATCATATGATTCAATTATATAAGAGTATAAGAGTTATAACGTCTAATATTATATGGACCCAAGAGAAAGTTGGGTACCAAAGAGCATTTATTTATACTTTTGCAGGAGTTGATCAAAATGCTCTACTTTTGGATACAAAGATCAAAGGCTAACAGAGAAGGCATGACTAGCAGTGTTGCAATGTGAGCAGAAGCAAAATCTATGGTATCGTTTAAGTGACACCATAAGTAAGTAGCTAGTGATGCAGCCAGAGAAAGGGAAAGAAGAAGAAAATCTCTTAAGTGAACCTAGATGAGATTCATCTCAAAGCAACTCAAGGCCAAGAACAAGTATAGCCAATGTAAAACTTTGTTGCCTACCCACCTTCCTTATCGTTCCAAGGTGATCAAAAGATGTTTAGAGGAAGATGCTGAGATGCACAGAATCATCAAGCTTGGTGAGCCTATGAGGATTCTCAACTACAATCCTAGCTCTATGTTTTCACAAAATTACATGATATATCTATACTAGAGCTATGGTGAGCAAGGCCAATTCAATCGCTTCATGAAAGGATTATCACACAATGGCCTATATTATTAGTGAGAAGGAGAGGAATGTCGGAGAGATTATGTCTTTCAAAGAACAAGAGGTATATATATACTTCTACAGGACTTACTCCAAGTAATCAGAAATTACTTCAAGTAATCTGCAATTACTTCAAGTATACCTTCAAGTAATTCACAATTACTCTAAGTAAGTCTGAATCTCACTCACAAGAAGCATAGAGGATGAGAGCTGGGACTTCAAGAATAGATGAGATACAACATTTTGCTAGAGCTGGTCTCCTGGTCCTTCATTCTTTGATTCATCTGTCTAAGGATTTCTGAGAGAGGAGCTTCAACAAATCACACAGAGCTTGCTACAAACATGCTGAGTTCATCACTTCTGTGAATGGCAAGATTAGACAACTCTGTGGTTCAATCAACCAGAACTTCAAGGTTTTATTATGAGCTCATCTTGGTATCCTAAAGTGCCTACAGAGATTATGCTTCAGAATCTTTCAGTACTAATCACATCATCAGACAGTGAGTATCCAACGATGCATCAACGGACTTCAGAGGATTATGGCTCGAGTGATTACGATATTACTCGAGTGAGGTATTGTATTCTTACTCAATTAAAATTCTCTGAGTTGCAACACTCGAGTGAGCACTCGAGTGATGGTTGAGTGAAATACTCGAGGGATACAGGGTTACAGCCTTAAAACCCTGAATAGCATCATTATTTTCAATACTTAATTTCTCTCCAAATCTTCATATTTTCATAATCATTCTCTTTACAAAATTTTCAATGGTTTTTACAAATTTAGGAGAGTTATTAATTGTATGGCTCATGACGATTTTTTAGCCATGCATTCATTAAGGGGGAGCTTCACATTCACATGTGTTTTATATCTTAAAAGCTCATCTCATTTATTGAAAGAAAATTCTTTTAACATACTCATCTGAATTCACTATCTTTTAATTAGTTTTGATGATGAGTTACTATTATATTTTCCTTTCATGATCTTAATTTTTAAAATATCATATAGAAAGAATGGCTTTGGTTTATGCAATAAATTTGATACTTGATTGCACTAACCACTTTCCTTGCAAGAATGCTTTTATTTATAACAGGAGAATTTGTTCTATGCAAGATCGTTCCTCAACACACTAAAAGGAGAATGTATCAACTTTGAGGACATATGCTTTAGCGCTCAATCAAGGGACAACAACATTTCAAGCAACAAGAGTTTAGACACCACTTGAGAAAATTGCATAGCAAAAATGTGATAAATACAACATCATGGATCTAACACAACAAGAAGAGAAGGCAATGGATTTCATGGATCAGTTATCAGCTTGCTACATCCAAGTGAGCGTTGAGCATGCTGAACAGAAGATCAACTCAATTGGAGAATCTTGGCAACAACATGAACATACATCAGAGTTGCATAGCAAGACGTGTGGAGAACACAACATCATGAACTAGCATCGCTAAAGAATAAAGCAACGGCTTTCATGGAGCGCTTCATCATTTTCCAAAAACTACATGAGCATTTCTAAACCCTCTCTTTATATTTTGAGCTTACTTTGCCTATCCTTGATTATGAATGTTTTTCTTGAAAACCTCTCCAAATTGTTTCAAATTTGTTTTCATGAAAATTATTTTTCATTTACATCAAATTATAAATGAAACTACTTTCAAAACGGGGGAGAGAAAACTTGTTTTCCTGATGCATTTATTTTGATTAATGGGGAAAATGACATTTCTCATATTGACTTCATATTTACTTCTCTACAAGTCTTTCTTCTTTATACTTCAAACTTTTTGCTGATGTCAAATAGGGGGAGAGAAAGGCAAGAAAAATATAAAAATAAAAGGCAAGAAAAATATAAAAATATATTGTTCTTACTTAGTTTTTATAACTCATATATATTTTTCTTGAAGGATTTGTCATCATCAAAAAGGGGGAGAATGTTAGATATGAATAGTTTTGATGATGTCAAATATAGATGTTAAATATAAGCAAAAAGTTTGTATAATATACT
The DNA here is from genome assembly GCA_963855925.1 of Inga laurina. Taxonomy (NCBI): domain Eukaryota; kingdom Viridiplantae; phylum Streptophyta; class Magnoliopsida; order Fabales; family Fabaceae; genus Inga; species Inga laurina. Next base: position 64,118,552 of record OY979704.1, on the reverse strand, counting down.
TACCTTCCACATTGACTAACTACCATATTTAATGTTGTATATCTTGTAGATTAGTCATAGACATCATTGTGGGTTGATATTATAATGCCTCATAAATGGAGAATAATCATCAAGAAGAAAATCAAGAGGCAAGGAATTGAAGAAAGAAGAAAGAAAGATGAAGATTGAAGATATTCATCAAGAAGATTGAAGTTGGGTTATGAAGAATGATCATCAAGAGGAAAAACAAGAAGAAAGAAAGAAGAACTTGCAAGATCACATGAGAATATCAAGATTCAAGCTCCTAGAAGTGATACCGGAGGTTTCTATGATCATACGGAAGTTGGAATGAGTCAATACGAAGCTAAAATGATGTATACGGAAGCTATGGTACCTTTGGGGATGATTACCCGAGTAATCACTCGAGTAATATGTCATTTTCTGATTTTGGACGTGTTTACTCGAGGCCTTACTCGAGTAATCTGCCGGGTTACTTGAAAATTACCCGAGGCGGAACTTGAAGTAATGGGTACTCTGTTTTTCGCGCGCAGAACATAGGTTCGGTATTTTGGGCATATCTCTCCAACCACATATCGGATCAAACTGAAACCGGTGGCATAGGAAACTAGACTTCCAACACGAACGTTTGACACCAAGATCACATTCAAAGGAGTTCAGATGAGGGAGATATGATCTGTTGAAGTTGACGCATGAATCACCGTCATATTCCAGGATTGCTTTGGTATTTTGGACATAACTCTCAAAATACATATCGGATTGAGACAAAACCAGTGCCATATGAAAGTAGACTCAAAGAGCTTTCCATGGATATATAATTTGTCACATTTGAAGCTATATCCTAAGAGCTATGCCATCTGGAAGTTGCTGCTCGTGATTTCAGGATTGTCTAAGAACAGTAGATACTCTTTGGATCATAACTTTCTGTACACAACGATTTTGGAGATGATTCTTGTTGCATTGGAATGTAGATAATGAGGGCTTTCCAATGATATATAATTTGCCATGTTTTGAGTCAAAATCAAGAATTCACTTGAAGGCACTACTCGAGTAACTGGTTGATATCAAAAGACTTTACTCGAGTAGGTACTCGAGTAATCAGATAGAAAATTTCCAGTTGCTCTCGGCCTGCAACATTACTCGAGTAGCTACTCGAGTAACCATGTGGAAAACTTCCAGTTGCCATCCGGTTGACAAAGATACTCGAGGAGCTACTCGAGTAACTCTGTTTCTCAAAAATATTGCTCTCGGCATTTTGTACCACTGCAACATTACTCGAGTATGTACTGGAGTAAATCACTGTTCATGAAGAGTTTTTGAACGAAAACTTCAAGTCGGTACTGGAGTAAATCACTGTACATGAAAAGTTTTTTAGACGAAAACTTCAAGTCGGTACTGGAGTAAATCACTGTACATGAAGAGTTATTGACGAAAACTTCAAGTCGGTACTGGAGTAAATCACTGTACATGAAAAGTTTTTTAGACGAAAACTTCAAGTCGGTACTGGAGTAAATCACTGTTCATGAAGAGTTATTTACGAAAACTTCAAGTCATTACTGGAGTAAAGCACTGTGCATGAAGAGAGAACTTCAAGTCACTACCCGAGTAAGTTATGGAGAAAATAGAAGGTCACTCGAGTAGCCACTCGAGTAACCTGTGAAGAAACTTGATGTTTACTCGAGTACGTACTCGAGTAATGCTTCCCAGAAAAACAGAGCAACGTTCCAAAAATTCTGGAAATCAATGAAATGATCATATAACTCATTCTTATTGCTTCTAATCATTCTTACACTTCATTGTATTAGTATTTAATGTATTTCTCCAAGAATACAATGAAGATATGATGTGAAGAGTCAAAAGCTGATTTTACGGAAGCGGAGCGTCAAACGTACGTAACGGCTAGTTTTTCAAAATCAAGCAACGGACGAACGAAGCTGTCGCACTCCAACGGATATGTTGAAATGCTCAAACGGTCATCAAACCTCATCAGCTATAAATAGAAGATCATCCAAAACAGAAGTAAGACCAAGTGTGCATATATCATCGAAATGTCAACATCCTGACACCAACGCTCATACTCTCTGTTTCTCTACTTTCTATATCATTTACATTTGAGAGAGAGAGTTTTTGTATTATACTTCAGTGTTCATCATATCCACTCTGTGAGAGAGTTTGTAAACACTTTCAATTGTATTTCTGAATTGATCTCAAGGTAGAGGGACCTTGAGTGGGTTGATTTCCTTACGAGAAGCTGTAGAGAGAATCACTGGTAAGACTTTCTACTCGTAAGACTTACAAGGTGCAAGCAGTAGAGAACGTTGCTGCTCGTAAGACTTACAGTGGTGTAAGCAGAAGAGAACGTTGCTGCTCGTTAGACTTGCATAGGTAAGCTGGAGGGAAAGGTCTTCGGGATTGCTCTGCTCGTAAGACTTGTTGTAAGGGGGAGTATCTTGGTGAGAACTTTGTAAAGGCTTTTCTTGTGCCTGCATTAAACAAGAAAATAGTGGATTTGAAAATCTCAGGAGGAGCCTGGGGACTGGACGTAGGTCATCGTGGATTGGGCCGAACCAGGATAAATCACAGTTTGCATATTCTCTTCCCTAAGCTCTTATACTTCCAGCATATATCATTTAAATATCTAACTGTGATTTATGATTCAATACTTTCATATTTATTGCTTCCTCTAAGATGCGAAAAGAATTTCAAAATTATTAAGTTTTTATCTTACACCCAATTCACCCCCCTCTTGGGTGTCAGCCGGTTCTAACAAACATCACCACTTGATGCGTCTCAAGAGTTTGAATGATATCATCCAGTGACTCCTTACTCAGTCCATCCTTTATAAATTTAATTTTATCTTCTTGATTTATAGAAACCATACCTTCACTCCTACAATGCTGATCACAATTCCACCTTGCACATTTATGGCAGACATTCATTTTTAGCTCTTCTCTTTTTGAAGTAAGAACTTTTTCCCATTCCTGGAAAAGGTTTAACAGATGATTTATGAATCTCACATGCTAAACATACCTAGGCTTCAATGATCCAGTGTACGTCCACAAGAAAGCCCAAACGCTTGAATATCTTCATCCTTTTAAGTCGACTGTTATAGATCTTCCTGAGCACATCTTTGGGAAGAGTGGGGAGAACCTGTTCTTAAGCTTTACAAGAGATTCCTCCATGGTAACTTAAATGAAACTGATGAAAACTAAAATTCTCAACTCAGTGCAGTGCTTTTCGGTGAGTAGGAATGAAAAATGAGAAAGTAGGAAAGAAGTTTGAGAAAGTAGGAATGAAATGAGTGAGTAGGAAAGAAGTTTTGGGTTGCCTCTCAAATAGCCGCCCTTCTTTAATGTCTTTAGCTAAACAAAGAGCAAACCAAAATAAAAAAAAATTATTATGTTTAAAAAAATTTACTACATTGTGGACTTATCTGTTAGTTCCTCAAACGTGATAACAAATTTCAAAGTGTTGAGTGCACCTTCATTGTATTCTTTGAGCCTTTGCCCATTCACTTTGAATTTTCAATCTCCATCTTGAATCTCCATAGTTCCATATGACCATACTTGAATCATAATAAAAGGACCTGACCACCTTGATCTCAGCTTTCCTGGAAAGAGCTTTAACCTTGAGTTGTATAAAAGCACTTTTTGTCCTGGTGTGAACTCTCCTCAAAATTCTTCTGTCATGCCACATTTTTGTCTTCTCCTTGTATAACTTGGCATTTTCATAAGATTGTTGTCTGAATTCTTCAAGCTCATTGAGTTGGAGAAGCCTTTTCTCACCAGCTCCTTTTTAGTCAAAATTTAAAGCTTTTACTGCCCAATATGCTTTGTGTTCCATTTCTACTGGAAGATGGCATGCTTTTCCATAGACCAATTGATATGGGGATGTACCAATTGGTGTCTTGAAGGAAGTTCTATAAGCCCAAAGTGCATCTTCTAATTTCTGTGCCCAGTCCTTCCGATTGGAATTCACCGTCTTCTCTAAACTCCACTTCAGTTCTCTATTTGAGATTTTCACTTGCCCACTAGTTTGTGGATGATATGGAGTTGCAACCTTATGAGTTACTCCATATTTAGCTAATACTGACTGAAGCTGCTGATTGTAAAAATGTCTTCATCCATTACTGATAATAGCTCTAGGCACTCCAAATCTTGTAAAAATTTTGTCCTCAAGAACTTCACAACCACTCAAGAATCATTTGTAGGAAAGGCAGCTGCTTCAACCCACTTGGAGACATAGTCAACAGCTACTAAAATGAACCAGTTGCTAAATGAGGATGGAAAAGGCCACATAAAATCAATCCCCCATAAATCAAAGAGCTCAACTTCTAAGATATTAGTTAAAGGGGCTTCGTGTCTCCTTGAGATATTTCCTGTTCTTTGACATCTATCACAAGTTGCTACAATTCTATGAGCGTCCTTGAAAAGTGTAGGCTGGTAAAATCCTGATTGAAGGACTTTAGTAGCTGTTCTATTTACTCCAAAATGACAATCATATGGGGCTGAATGGCAATGATTTAAGATGTTGTCCATTTCTTCTTTAGGAACACATCGCCGGATAATTTGATCTTGGCATTGTTTGTATAAGAATAGATCCTCCCAAAAGTAATGCCTTACATCAGTCAGAAACTTCTTCTTTTGCACTTTAGAAAGTTCATAAGGCATTAATCCGCTTGCCAAATAATTCACAAAATCAGCATACCATGGGGTAGGTTGGGATTGCATGATGAAAAGTTGCTCATCTAGGAAATTCTCCTAGATTCATGATTCTCTCTTTCGTTCAGGTAGTTCTAACTGAGAAAGATGATATGCAATAAGATTCTAGTTCCCCTTTTTGTCTTTGATCTCTAAGTTAAATTCTTGTAGTATAAGTACCCATCTGATTAGTCTGGGCTTAGCATCTTTCTTTTCAATCAAGTATTTGATTGCTGAGTGGTCCGTCTAGACAATGACCTTCGACCTGATCAAATATGCTCTAAATTTATCGAATGCAAACACTACTACTAAGAGCTCTTTTTCTGTTGTTGCATAATTCAACAGTGCTTCTGAGAGTGTTTTGCTAGAAGAATAGATAGCATGAAAGACCTTATCTTTTCTTTGACCTAAAACAGCTCCAACTGCATAATCACTTGTATCGCACATCATTTCAAATGGAAGGTTCCAATCTGGAGCTATGATGACTGGTGCAGAAGTCAAGGCACCTTTCAAAGTTTGGAAGGCTGATAAGCACTCCTTATTAAACACAAAAGGAGTATTTTTCTCTAATAACATGTAAAGTGGCTTTGTGATTTTTGAGAAATCCTTGATGAATCTTCTATAAAAGCTAGTATGTCCTCCGAATACCCTTGATTGAGAAATGAGGTGGTAGCTTTTCAATTGTTTCAATCTTATCTCGGTCCACTTAAATGCCTTGATCAAATACCTTGTGACCCAACACGATTCCTTCTTTAACCATGAGATGGCATTTCTCCCAATTTAGAACCAAATTTGTCTCCACATAATGTTGCAAGACTTTTGCCAGATTTGAAAGATAATGATCAAATGATTCCTCAAAAATTGAAAAATCATCCATGAACACTTCAATGAACCTTTCCACCATGTCTGAGAAGATCGCCATAATACTCCTTTGAAATGGTGCCAGTGCATTACATAGACCAAATGACATCTTTCTGAAGGCAAAGGTACCATATGGACATGTAAAAGTTGTTTTCTCTTGATCTTCTAGTGCAATTGTAATTTGATTATATCCTGTGTGCCCATCCAGGAAACAATAATAGTCTTTTACAACAAGTCTGTCAAGCATCTGATCTATAAATGGTAGAGGAAAGTGATCTTTTCTAGTTGCTTTATTGAGCTTTCTGTTGTCGATGCATACTCTCAATCCAGTAACTGTTCGTTATGGAATTAGTTCATTTTTCTTGTTAGGTACTATTGTCATTCCACCTTTCTTTGGTACAACTTGAACTGGACTTACCTATTGACTGTTTGAGATTGGGTAGATTATGCCAGCATCCAGCCACTTTATTACCTTCTTTCTCACCACTTCCTTCATGTTCGGATTGAGTCTTCTCTGGTGCTCGAATGATGGCTTGTAGTTGTCCTCCATTAAGATCTTATGCATATAAATTGAAGGACTAATCCCTCTTTTATCAGCTATTAACCATCCAAATACTGTTTTATACTCCCTTAGAACACTTAATAACTTTTCTTCTTCATCAGGAGTAAGAGCTGCTGAGACAATTACTGGTAGTGTTGAATTTCCTCCCAGATAAGCATACTTCAAGTGGGATGGCAGCACTTTCAACTCTAGTACTGGTGGTTTCTCTGTTGATGGCACCGGCTTATTCGGCCTTTCCTCCAAATCTTCAAATGGTTTCTTGATAAAAATTTGGGAATTTGCTTCAAGGTATATAATTTGCTCCAAAACTTCTGGATTAGTAGATTTTGATACATCTACCATTCCCATTACTAATGGTTGATCCATGCAGATTTCATTCACCACGTCTTTTATGCAGCTGGTTAATGTATCAACTCTGCAACAGGTGTCACCTTCATCTGGAAAGGACAAAGTCTTGAAGATGTTGAAGAAAACTTGATTATCTTGAACTCACAAAGTTAACTTCCCCTATTGCACGTCTATTAACGTTCTCCCAGTTGCAAGAAATGGCCTTCTAAGAATGATAGGAATTTCTTGGTCTTCTTCCATGTCAAGTATTATGAAATCAGCAAGGGAATATGAGTTTGTCCACCTTCACCATAACATCTTCTAAGATACCTCTCGGATGTTTTATTGATCGGTCAGCCAAAAGTAATGAAATTGTGGTCGGCTTCACCTCTTCAAAACTGAGTTTGTTGTAAACAGATAGAGGTATGAGGTTTACACTTGCTCTAAGGTCACAAAGTGCTCTTTTAAAGTGACATTGACCTATGGTGCAAGGTATGCAAAAGCTTCATGGATCTTTTAGCTTTGGTGGTAATTTCTTTTGGAGAATAGCACTGCACTCCTTAGTAAGTGCAACTATTTCAAATTCCTTAAGTTTACGCTTATTTGAAAGAATATCCTTCATGAATTTTGCATAACTGGGCATTTGGGCAAGAGCGTTTGCAAAGGAATATTGATATGTAGCTTTTTAAAAACCTCCAGAAACTTCCTAAATTGCTTATCTAACTTTGCTTTCACGAGTCTCTAAGGATATGGAACTGGTGGTACATATGGAGAAGGATTATCTGGAAAGCTGATTCTTCTTGGTATTACGTCATCCTCCTTCCGTTCTTCTCCACTTTCTTTCTTTTCTTTGTCATCCTTCTTCTTAATTACAGGATCTTTCAATTCTTTAGCACTCCTTAGTGCAACGCCGTCACATTTTCTTTTGGTTTTCTTTCGATGTCACTTGGTAGAGTTCCTGGTTACCTGGAATTCAGCATATTTGCAATTTGGCCCATCTGAATCTCTAAGTTCTTTATTGAGGTTTCTTGGTTTTTTATTGTTGCGTTAGTCCTAGCTATGAATTGAGATATATTCATGATTAGTTGAGCCAGTGCATCCTCCAAATTCACTTTCTGTTGTGGTGGATTTGGTTGTTGAAATGCTTGCTGCTAGTAGTTCCCTTGCGGCTTGAATGCATTTTGATTCTTCCTCCAACTAAAGTTTGGATGATTTCACCAACCTGGATTGTAGGTGTTTGAGAATGGGTCATTCCTTTGATTTCCGATGAAATGAGCTTGCTCCGGCATGAATGAGTGTCCTTCTTGACATTGCGTGCTCACATGAGGTCTTCCACATTGATCACAAGCTTCAGTAGGAGTGCTGATTACATTTGCTTGGGTTGTCAATAATCCTACTTGCTTGGATATAGATGCAACTTGAGAAGACAAAGTTGTAAGGACATTCAGCTCGTATACTCCAAGTTCTTTATTTGAATTGCTACATTCAGAAGGCCATTGATATGCATTAGCTGCGATCTCCTCAAGTAGATTGTAAGCATCATCTATATTTGTTCCCTATTAAAGATCCTCCAGCTGCAACATCTACAAGAATTCTAGAGATGTGCGTCATCCCATTATAGAAAGTTTGCAGTTGCCACCAATTTGATAACCCATGATGAGGACATCTCCTTATATCTTTCCAATGCTTCATAGAGGCTTTCTTGTTTATGCTGGGTAAATGAGGCTATTTCATTCCTCAATTTAGTGGTTTTTGCTGAAGGAAAGTATTTCTCCAAAAATTTCTGCGCCATGATCTCCCATGTAGTTATGCTTCCCACTGGTAGTAATTGTAACCAACTCTTAGCCTTATCCTTGAGTGAGAAAGGGAAAAGTCTAAGTCTAATGGCGTTAGCAGTAACACCATTATGCTTGAATATGTCACATATTTCTAGGAAGTTGGCTATATGTGCATTAGGATCTTCTGTTGGTGAACCACCAAACTGATTTGCTTGCATCATTTGGATAATTGCACGCTTGATTTCAAAGTTCTTAGTTGCTACTGGTGGTCTCTTGATTCTAGAGTTTGTCTCCATGACTGTTGGTGTTGCATAGTCACGGAGTGTTTGGTATCTGTTGTTTCTCCCCCAGATTTTCCATCGGATTGGTTAGGATTGAATTGGACTGCATCCAAACTCTTCGATTTATTCGACAAGTTCTTTCGATCTCAAAATCAAGAGGTTATAGTTTAGTCTCCTTCAATCTGGTCATACACTAAGCAAAAGCCTGAAAGGAAACACAAAACACCAAAGAGAAAAACAAATATAATATAAAGACCAAATTAGTATTAAAATTACTTGTTATTGATATTAATGACTACAATCCCTGGCAACGGCGCCAAAAACTTGTTACAAGTGTAAATGATCTATTAGAAAGTGCAAGTATACACTGTCGTCAACAAGTAATATAGAAGTGAGTAGAGTATCGTTCCCTCGAGGATTGATTACTAAGTACCAAAATGATTAATTTTAACTCTATTTAGTTGATTGATTAGTTGGTGGTTGAGAGTACAAAATAAAAGATAAGCAAATATGATTGCAAATGATATGAAACAACTATTGAGAAAAAGCCCTACGGGTCAGATTTTACTTAACAAATTCCGGATTGAATCACTTATCTATTCTAGCCCAATTTATTCCACATGATTGATAGTCGAGTTTCCCTAATTTAATTACTTGCCTCTTCCAAGGTCAAGCAATTCTATAATTAATTGCTAATCAAATATATTCCTATATGAATTCAAGCAATTAATTATGCATTAAAATTGATGAAACTCTATAAGACTACACAACTCATATGAATATATTCATATTTCATATGCAAGTTATGATTTTAATTATGGGATCTACACACATGTATCGCCTTCCGGTCTCAACATATATATTGAAATCATTTAAAAGATGACCAATCAAATGAAAGCATTAAGAATAATAATTAAAACTCAATCGTGAAGGAAAAATTAAAACTAGATTTAATAAGTTAAGATTCAATCCGTTATTAGTAAGCTACGTCATCACCCTAAGAAAATGAAAATTTAGCTCATGATAAAATTAAAAACAAAACAAAAATAAATTGACATTATATAAAACTAGAATGAAATCCTCATAAATACTACATAAAACTTGAATATTAAATTCTCAAACATAAATATACAACCAAAAGATGCATGAAAAATGGAAAAATCTAGCCATCCCTTTAGGAGGTAAAACCTTCTATGTATGTGGCATGTAAAAAGTAATACAATCCTAAGCCTTCTAAGATGGAGGCATGCAAAAATGTAATATAATGCATAAAATTAACTCTAAAATGGTGTATGTGGAGAGGAGAGGAAAGTAATGGATATGAAATGGTAGTAAGTGAAGAAGAGAAGAGAGTAATGGATATGACTTGATGTGTGAAATGTGAAGGAAAGGGTGGCTATATATAGGGAAGAATGGAGTAGGGTAGATGAAGTAGTAGGTGAAATGTGATAGGTGATGTAGTAGATCGAATGTGGTAGATGAAGTAGTTGGTGAAAAGGAAGATGGAGTGGTAGATGAAATGGTTGGTGGAATGGTAGATGATTCTCGCTTTCAATTTCTACACAAAATTCGAAACCCTTGGAGATAGAATTGGATTTTGGTCTCAACATCAAAGTTGTAGAGCTCTTTCTTATCTTTTTATCTATATAAAGAACGTCCCAATCTGACATCCAGAGCTCTAGATATTGCCTGCAAACTGAAAGATGGTCTAATTTAGTATTTTTCAAAAAATTCTATTTTATGCCAAAATCATTATTTATTTGTTAATTACACCCAAATTTATTAAATTGAGCTCAAATATCATCCATAAAATCATCATATAAAGGATAATAAATATGCAAATATTTTACTTATCAAGCAGCCTTTTATGATCTTCTAAAAGTTGAGAAGCGCACTTGTTTAGAAAAGTGGAAATCCTTTACGCTTTAAAGCATAATAGGAATTAGTCTCCCTTGATCAAATTAGAAAAACTTTGGAATTTTTTATTCTTTCCAATTATATTTTATTTTTGTGACACCTTCCTTCCAATTTCTCCATCAATTCATTTCCAAATTATACATTATCAATAGACTTGGAAAACAAGGGTGGAGTAAAATGGATTGACTCAAATAGCCCATTATTTTAATTGCGTAGAGTTGGAAAATGTTGGAAAATAGCCTAGTCCACCCTTGGTGAATTGGGCCCAAGCCCAATAGGATTGGGGTCAAAGTATAAATATCATAAATACTTGGGTGGATATATGTAATATTATCCAAAATGTTATGAGTCATGTTTTTTGTCCGATGCAATATGACTCTTCAAGTGACAATGTTTCACTGAAAGAATATATCTCTCAATTGAAAGGATATCTTGTCTCTCAGATGGAAGGACATGTTAGTAGAAGAGGAAGGGGTGCATAGAATCCTATAAATAGGCGTAAAGGGATTCAGTTGTAAGACACTTGAATTAACATACAGAAACTCTGTCATTATGAATCCCTATTCCCTCTACTATATTTCTCTTTTCTTCTTCCGTTCGTGGTGTATTTGCTGTACGTCATAATCGCTTCCGCTACTGTGATACGATTAGCGTGGGTACAAGAGAGAAACGGTCGCACTCCAGGTACGCCCAATAATTCTTACATGGTATCAGAGCCTGGTTTAGCCTGTATGAGATTATAATCCTCATATTACGATAATATGATGTGTATGTTATTATTTTCAAATATCTATATGATATTTTCTATAGTCACATATATATGCGGGGAACTTATTGATATTTGTTCTTGAGATTAACATGATAATATATGTATAATGGTTTCACTGCGTTTCTGAGTTTGAGAGTATGCTTTTCATATAGGCATAAAAATATAACATTTGTAAATTTAGAATCATGAAACAAAAGAACTTAGAGAGAGAAAGCATGAAAAACGAAATTGTTTTTGGTATTGGGTCATTTTAAAATCAGAGAATTAGGATTTGAAACTAGTCCCATTGCGTAGATCTCGAAAAAACGATCGAAAACGACACCAGAACACCCAAAACAAACGTCAGACGAAGGAGATACGGAGGAGAGAAGTTACCGGGTCGACGGACCCGACCCACGCCTGTAACCGGGTCCGGGTCGACCCGGCTGGAGGTTGAAGACAACCTCCGGCCTCCAAAAACGACGTCGTTTCGGCGTTTTAAAAATTTTTTTTTTGTTTAAGGGTGTATGGTCCGACAATGGTCCGAAAAAAAAATTCTGCCCAATGTTTAGGTCCAATATATGAGGGCCGAACAAAAACAAAAAAAAAAGATTAAGTCCAGGCCCAACAAGTGAGGCCCAGACTGCTGAACCAGAATTCAAAAAAAAAAAAGAATTTTTTTTTGCAGAAAAGCCACGTGGCGCGTGATGCCACATGGCACATTAATTTGACATGTGGTGGACACCATCCGACAGTCCTCGGCGCGTGGAAGCTGATGAGCCGGCGCGTGTCGCCGGATTGTTTCCGGAAGATTACACGTGATGTACACGCGCCACTGTGCGCGTGTGTGAGTTCTGTTTTTTTTTAAAAATTTTTTCAGTTATTTCTGACTTATTTAGGCGTGTGGGGGCGCGTGCATAGTCAGAATGGGATCCGGTTTGCTTCTAAAAATCCCTAAATTCATGATCTTTAATATGGTATGCTATTTAATTAGTTTTGACACTTATTAATATATGTTTATGATATTCTAAGTGCGTTTATGAATGTTTTAAATCATTTTAAAACTTCTAAAATTCATTTGTTGAATTTAATATTTTTCTATTATATTTAAATGTGTTATAAACATGTTTTCAAATATTATAGAGTGAATATTGTCTTATTTATATTATAATGAAGCATGATTTAGTTGATAATTCATTATATTATTATATGTTTTTGATAAGTGGGAGCTTTTAGGAGTTGTTAATCCTAAAAGTTAGAGTTGTTAAAGTACATATATATAATTCTTGACAGAATTTTAGTAATGGTGCTAATATTTATATGATGGGAGATACAAACATATACCCCTGATCATGAATTTAGTAGTATTACTATTTTTTCTGGTTAAGAATAATATAAGTACATGACATTGTATACTGTGTTGTGCTATATATTGTCGATGATTTGTTCAATAGTTTAATTCCTTTAGAGAGACATATTGAATGTGGAATAAATTTGTCTCCAGAATTGAAAATGGCAACAAAGAACATCATCGCTGAGTTAAATAAAGGGGACAAACTAAATGGTGACAATTGGGATATCTGGCACCGAAAAGTCCAATATATTTAGAGGAACAAGAGGCAATGGAGCCTCTAACAACAGTTGTAGCACAGCCTGCTGCTGGGAATACGGCTCAATACAGGAGAGACCAAGAGGTCTATGAGGCTTGGAAAAAGAAAAATAGCATTGCAAGAATTACATTGCTGAGTACAATGGCAGATGACCTCATGTGTGAATATGAGAAAAATGAAACAGCGCAAGCCATATGGGCAGCGTTGAAAGACAGGTTTGGTGGTACATCCACCTCTAAGCTTAGATGATTAACTATTAAGTTTGATACGTATAAGCTTAGGCCAAATACTTCCATGAAACAACATCTAAGAGAGATGGCAATATGATAAGAGAATTGAAGGAAGTTGGGCATACTGTGTCTGATGAACAACAAGTTCAGGCAGTGATAAGATCATTGCCATCTAGTTGGAAGCACATGAAGGTTAATCTAACCCATAATGAAGGCATTAAAAATTTTAATGATGTGGTTACACTTGGAACTTGAGGACGAGCGCTTGGAGGCATACAAGTCCTCTGACCATGCCTACTATACAGAGGGTGTAGGTCCTTCTAATACAAAACCCGATTCCAAGAAGGGGAATAAATTCCAAAAGAATGGAAAGAAGGACAAGAATAAATTTGTAAAAGGCAAAAAGGAATTCAAGAAGAAAGGAAAAAAGGGCGGGAAGAAGAAGAAAAATGACTTAAAGAAGGTCAAATGCTTTGCCTGCCAAAAGATGGGTCATTTCGCACGGGATTGCATTGAGCGAAATGAGAGTGAAAAGGTACTAGTAGATTATGTAAATTCACATGTTTCCTATGTTTCTAGCACTGTTTTCCTAACAGAGAATATCTGTTCTTCTTGGATTTTGGACTCAGGTTCAATAGACCACGTGACGAGGGATCGAGGATCCTATGTAGAATACCGTTGGTTGCCTGACAAATGTAAGTGGCTTTATGTAGGCAATAATGCAAAGATTGAAGTTAAAGGCATTGAAACTTGCAAATTAACTTTGCGTAATGGAAAGCCTTTGATCCTACATGATGTGCTTCATGCTCCTGACATCCAACGGAATTTAGTTTCTATAAAATGTCTTGTAAACTATGGGTTTAATGTAAACTTTCATGATAAAGTTGCAGACATATTTTATAATTTTGTGTTTTATGGTTTAGCTTTCCTTTCAAAGAAGTTCTTTGTAATGGATATTATTGATGATTATAATATACATGATTGCTTTGCTACTTCTTCTGATTCAACTGTTGATATGGTTATTTGGCATGCTAGACTAGGGCATATTAATCAAAATAAAATGATTAAACTAGCAAAAGAAGGTTTGCTAGGATCCATATCCAATATGGAAATGTCCTTGTGTGAAAGTTGTCTAGCAGGTAAGGCAACTAGAAAACCTTTTGGTAAGGGAACAAGATCAGAACAACCATTGCAAATAATTCATTCTGATATTTGCGGTCCTATGAGTGTGAGGGCAAGGCATGGAGCTTGGTATTTTATCACTTTTATTGATGACTATTCACGATACGGTCATGTCTATTTGATCACACATAAGTCTGAGGCTCTTGAGTGCTTCAGACGATACATAAATGAAGTTGAAAATCAAATGGACAATAAAGTTAAAGTATTACGTACTGATCGAGGACGTGAATATTTGTCTAATCAATTTAAAGAGCTCTATGAAGAAAAAGGGATAATTAGGCAGCTAACTATCCCTGGCACTCCCCAACAGAACGGAGTTACTGAAAGAAGAAATAGAACGCTTCTAGACATGGTTAGGTCAATGATGGCATAAGCAAATCGACCAATTTTATATTGGGGTGATGCTTTAATGACTGCTACATTCGTACTTAATCGTGTGCCCTCAAAATCAGTTACTTCAACACCTTATGAGTCATGGACAAAACGTAAGCCGGATCTTAGTATCCTTAGACCATGGGGGTCAGCTGCATACATTCATGATAATTCTCATAAGTATGGCAAGTTAGGTCCTAGAGGAAAGAAATGTATCTTTATAAGGTACTCTGAACAATCCAAAGGATATGTCTTCATAGGTGAAAATAAAGATGGAACGGTAACTGAAATTGAATCTAGAGATGTTACATTTCTAGAAAATAAATTCCCTAAAAGGGGAGACATTGACCGCATTGTATCTCTTTATGAGACATAGGAACAAATAAGTATAGAACCTGTTGGTATGCCTGAATCATCCCAAAATGTCGATCTAAGTGGGAGCCTAGAAAGGTCAACACAAAGACCTAGACAAAAGAAAAGACAAAGGCAAGAAGCTCCTACAAGAAAGAGTAACAGGGAAAGTATCCCTAAAAGACGCTTCCAAATAGAAAGTGAAGCACTTATTGTTACTCCTGATGGGGATGATGAACCATGTTCGGTACTAGAGGCCTTATCCAGTCCTGCTAAAGATGAATGGAAAAAGGCAATGGATGAAGAAATGAACTCAATGAGAAATAATAAAGTTTGGGAATTGGTTGACCTACCAAAAGGGTGAAAAGCCATTGGGAACAAGTGGGTTCTCAAAATTAAAAGAAAGGTGGATGTGTCAATTGATAAGTATAAGGCACGATTAGTTGTAAAGGGGTATACACAGCAAAAAGGTATAGATTATGAAGATACCTTCTCACCCATGGTACGATTTAATTCTATAAGAATTATTCTAGCAATAGTAAACAGTTTTGACTTAGAATTACATCAAATGGATGTTAAAACTGCATTTCTGAATGGTGATCTGGATGAGGAAATCTATATGGAACAACCATTAGGTTTCATTGAAAAAGGAAAAGAGAATAAAGTTTGTAAACTTAAAAGATCTATTTATGGACTCAAGCAATCATCCAGACAGTGGTATTTGAGGTTTCATAAAGCAATAACCTCTTATTATTTCCAAATGATTGAAGAGGACCACTGTGTCTACATCAAACGGTTTGAGGGTAATTTTGTTATATTATCCTTATATGTAGATGATATACTATTGGCTGGAAATAATCTGAACTCGATTATAGCTATTAAAGAATGGCTTTCATCGAATTTTGAAATGAAAGACATGGGTGAAGCAGAGTATATACTTGGAGTTAAGATCCAAAGAGATCGTTCAAAAAGAATCCTATATCTTTCACAAGAAAATTACATTAAAAAGATTATCAAACGATTCAACATGAGCAACTGCAATTCCTTGGATACCCCAGTGGCTTCTGGTGTAACCTTAAGCAATAAGATGTGTCCCAAAACTGAGTCTGATCAAAAGAAAATGATGAAAGTTCCCTATGCTAGTGCTGTTGGTAGTTTAATGTACGCAATGATGTGTACAAGGCCAGATATTTGCTTTGCGGTAGGATTGGTAAGTAGGTTCTAGTCCAACCCAGGTGAGCGTCACTAGAAAGCAGTAAAAAGGATCATGAGATACTTAAAAGGCACCTCTGACTATGCACTATGCTACGAAGGAAGTGATCTACGCCTGGTTGGATATTCCGATGCTGATTTAGGCAGAGATGAGGAAGAGCGAAGATCAACCTCAGGTTATACTTTCTTACTGAATAATGGCGCTATATGTTGGAGTAGCAAGAAGCAAACATGTATTGCTTTACATTCTATGGAAGCCAAGTTCGTAGCATGCACTGCAGCTGCACAAGAGGCATTATGGTTGAAGAGGTTCATTAAACATCTTGGATTTGGCAATGAGAGTACCAATCCAGTATTAATGCATTGTGATAACACTGCAGCCATAGCCTATACTAAAGATCCTAAGTATCATAGTAAGACCAAGCATATAGACATTAAGTACAATTTTTTAAGAGATTATATAGCACAGAAAATTATTGATGTACAACATATTTCGACCAAAAGTATGGTCGCTGATCCCCTGACCAAACCAATTGCCAAGGAAACATTTGAAAAGCATGTGAGGGCACTTGGTGTATGTAAAATGTAAAAATTTCAGACTTTATTACATTTATGATTAATTGAAGTACTTATCATTATTAGTATAAATGTCTGTGTGAAAGTATACAATGTCTAGTATGTCGTACAGGCTTGTGAGGTTGTCTCTCTCACACGAGCAACCGCCTTTGACACTCAGGAGGGGTGTGCAAAGATGAGACAATTGTGTTCACCGGTAAAGCTGCTAGAATGCTGATATGGTAGAGAAGAAACACAAACTATATCGCCTTGACAACAGTGTAGCGTGTCAAGATGAGATCCATAAACATGAACATTAGTATGGATCGAATCATGGATATCCACTTCCATGATGCCTGTAGGCAGATAACAAATTCTTCAATATTGACGTCTGAGTATAAAGGAAGAATTTGAGTTTAGATGCTGGGAGTATCTAGACTTAAGTCTGTACAGTGTTAACAACAAAATGCAAAACGATGTGCGCTCTTATGGTGTAAGAGTAACACTGTAGCATGTGATTCATACCACATGTGCTAAAGAACCGCAAAAGGGAAGCAAGTAAGATGATCCCTGCTTAATTGTTGTGTGAGTCCCAGGAAGTTTCTAATTCTTCCAATGATATCCTTTGACTTTGACAATATCACAGAGGTGTGCTTCAGCGTCTGCTACTTTAGCATATGTCCTATGATCTATGGTATTATGTTAGGAAAGCAGCTGATGTATATTGAAGTGATATTTGGGCGAAAGGAAGATTACTTGAAATATACACAAATATGCTAGTGTCTGAGACATGTCCTTTTATGATATTATTTTTGATAACTTCATAAATGTGGATACTATACATACTAGAAAGGCAATCTGAGTTTTATACTGACTCAAAAGGGATTAGATTAGCTATGTGAAAGTGTATATAAGTGAATCTAGGATATTTAAGGCACAATATTAAAATCAAGCTACACAAATGAAGGTTGTCTTGTGCTGGTCTCTGTAAAAGAGATTTTTAGTACATACACCTATATGCAGATGTCATGCCTACGCGGTATACTGACTCAAAAGGGATTAGATTAGCTATGTGAAAGTGTATATAAGTGAATCTAGGATATTTAAGGCACAATATTAAAATCAAGCTACACAAATGAACGTTGTCTTGTGCTAGTCTCTGTAAAAGAGACTTCTAGTACATACACCTATATGCAGTTGTCATGCCTAAGCGGTCACGGCAAAGCACCTAGTATGAAAGAAGCAAGAAAAAGAGACATATCTAATCCACCAAGTGTGAGTGAGAGATGTTGGAAATAGCCTAGTCCACCCTTGGTGAATTGAGCCCAAGCCCAATAGGATTGGGGTCAAAGTTTAAATATCATAAATGCTTGGATGGATATATGTAATATTATCCAAAATGTTATGAGTCATGTTTTTTGTCCGATGCAATATGACTCTTCAAGTGGCATTGTTTCACTGAAAGAATATATCTCTCAATCGAAAGGATATCTTGTCTCTCTGATGGAAGGACATGTTAGTAGAAGAGGAAGGGGTGCATAGAATCCTATAAATAGGCGTAAAGGGATTCAGTTGTAAGACACTTGAATTAACATACAGAAACTTTGTCATTGTGAATCCCTATTCTCTCTACTATATTTCTCTTTTCTTCTTCCGTTCGTGGTGTATTTGCTGTGCGTCATAATCGCTTCCGCTACTGTGATACGATTAGCGTGGGTACAAGAGAGAAATGGTTGCACTCCAGGTACGCCCAATAATTCTTACAGAAAATATAACATAGTCTAAGGTCACTTATTAGAGTTATTTAGCCACTTAAGAACCACGTGTTTCAAATAGTATCCTTGATAAAACTAAAAACTTAAAACTCAATATCAAAGTTTGGATGCCGTGAATAATGAATTTTCTTAATATTTTGGAAATTAATAACTAATTCAATATATCTAGAAACTTAGTAGTTCCAAGCTGTATTTTCAGCTATTGGAAAGATCTTTGATGTACAACATAAGACTTGGGTTAATATTGGTTTCATATTGTACCAAAACTAGCATTTTTAAATTTGGCCAGTGTAATTTCGCAAGGATTTTTCTAGATTTTTCATACAAATTTGAAAGATCATATCCTTGTGGGTACACATTCCAAAAATTACAAAATAGTACTCATTTTAAAGCTCTGAGTGTGTACTATAACATTGCAAAATTGCAAATCCTAACTCAGACAATTGCTTTGTTTTTAAGAAATCCCAAAACTGCATACTAAGTAATTATCAAACTAAATTATATCATGCATTCTGGCCATGATCATTCCATGGCATTTACCTTGGGTTGGTGCTTAGCTACCCTGCTCCTCCTTATGAAAGTTAGATACATGCCATTACATAATTTAATTTACATACCATATGATAGAATAAACTTGAACAATTGAAGTTAAGCACACATATATCTACAATCAACCACAAATATAAATAATACAGAAAATAACAATAACTAACAGCTCTTCAGAGTCTCAACTTTCAAAACTCCTCCTCTAGTATGTTCTTTCCTTTTGATCGAGGAATCAGATCTTACAATTAGTACAAGGCGGAAAAAGGGGTGAGATTCGGAAGAATCTCAGTAGCAAAACATTAACTCAATATATAATGTGCTAACACCCTATGAACAAATACATATGGCAATGTCACAAACTCAAGCAAGGATATTACATGTTCAAAGGCCTAGCTGCGGTATACATGGCAAATAAACATGCAAGCAATTAAGCACAAACTACATAACATTAAGTTTCACTACCTTTTGAAGTTTCTCCCTTTTCACTTGCTCCTTTGCTTGTTCTTCTTGCTCTTGCTTTCTAGTATGATCTTGTCTCAAGCTAAAGCCTAACAATTATGCACATATAGACAAATTAATGTATATGATCTTTATGCATTTCCAATGCATAATTAATCTTTCCCTATTTTTTCCCAACTTCTAGCTCCTCAAATTTGACTCTTGAACTTGACACTTTAAACCTTAATTCTAAACTTAATTATCGTTTTGATAAAAACAAAATTCTCTCCTCATGCTATTCCCACAAAATCTATCTTGAGGAATTCATTTTTAATCTCACAATTATAAGATTTCAGCTCCTTCTCCTTAAAACCCGTAGCCTTAAAACCTTTAGCCGAGACATGTACATGTACATGTACATATATTTATAAAGATTCCAGGTTTATGGTTAATTAATGCTTCCTAGCTTTAGCTTTTTACTTTCTCCTACACAATTTTGCATTTTAAATCCATTGGAAGCATCAAATTAATAAAAAATAAACTACTATCTGTTCAAACAAGGCGGGCCAAAACGGGGTATATATAGAGAAACAATCATGAAACTCAACTATATTACATCCAAACATATCATAGGCACTCCCAGTTACTTTGTGTGTGTAATTTTTCATTTTAGGATGATTTTATAATATGATTATACACCAAAACAGTCAAACTTTTCATTCTCAAGCTTCTAAAATTTCAAACCGTATCTTGCAATCACATTAACCAACATATAATGCCAAAAATAACTAATACTTCCTTCAATTCGTGTTTATCCATACTTTTGTACTTAAACTTTCTCTCTCTAAGCTTCAACTTTCAGCCACGATTTACTTGAAAAATACTTAACTAAACAAGAAATCAATGGTAGGAAGGTGATTTAGGCATTCTTACCTACTCCAAATTGTGATTGCATGTGGTTGGAAGCTTCCCCATCTTCTTCCTCCTCCTCTATTCTTCGTCTCCGTATCGCTTTTTCCAGCACACTCTCTCTCTTGTTTCAGTTTCTGATCGAAAATGAATAGGGAGGATGAAGACGATAGGGTATACAAGGGTTTGTTTGGGAGGAGGGAAATAGAGGGGAAGGGAGGGGAGAAACAATTTTTATGAGTTGGATTTAAAAAAATTGAAGAAATGGGGTTATAAAATTTTTATAAAGATCAGATGTAAAATAAAAGAATAAAAAAATTAATTAAAAATTTTCAACCCTACTACTCTAATTTTTTAAAATCCAAATTACAAAAATTTTTCTTTCCCTCCTCTGCCTTCTAAATCTATCATACCAAATAACCTCTAAGGATGGGGTTTTTTTAATTCATTTGTGGGTCCCATATTAAACTAACCCAGTTTAATCTTTTTAAAGCCATTTTATTGGTAAAAGATAGAGAATTTTAATGCTCGTTTTATTTTTGGCTGAAATTTTAATGCTCTTCTCATTTGGTCTTATGGAGCACATCTCTTCATAATTTAGATTTAATCTTGGCCCAAATATTTTTTTTAGCTTTGGGTAGTGAATTTTCAATTTTACTCTGCTATATTAGTACTTATTTATCAAATAAATCCTAAAAAAAAATCCTTGAGAATTTTTGAGGATTTTCCTCCTTAGCTAGCTTCTTAATTACCATATAAGATAAGTTTCCTAGCTAGATTTTTCATGCCAAAAGATATCATCTACCTATTTTCTCCTCTTTTTCAGGAAAATAGGCACTTAATTCGCATTATTCAATTGTAAAATTATTTAGGCTATTTTTGGGAACTAAGTCTCTTCATAAACTTTTATATATCCCCAAAATATCATTTCATAATGTTTCCTTAATTCCTCAATTTTTCTGGGACATAAATAATTTTAATAATTCTCTTAAACATTTTCCTTATGACATAGTTAAAATATTTGGCTCAACTGGGTTAACAACCTACATAATTTAGACTTATTCTTGAACTTCTAGATACAAAATTTAAGAAAATCCAATTTCTTGAAACAAACATGGTTTAGCTTAGACCATGTGCAACTAGTTTTGATTACCAGTTGACTCATTTAACCCATATTTTCTTAACTAAGGGTTACTTCACAACAAGCTGTTAATTGATGTGGCAAATATCTTTACTTTATAAGTAGGAGAATACAAATTCAAGTTTTAGAAAGTGCAATTAACTAAGGGGTACTTCACACTCACACTCACACTCACACGCACACGCACACCCACACCCACATAAACTCTAAAGTCTATAGTCTAAAACCAATATTACTATTTGTGGTGGATAATAGATTATAAACATGTTACATGAATGCGTTTTTTCTTTTAAATATGGTACGTGATGTTATTGATTTCATTCAAGGATAATTATGGTAAGTTATACTACTTTTTGTCCTTAATGTAAGATCCAATTGACTTTTTTTGGAGAGAGAAGAGATGTAAAACCTCGCCTTACATACCCCTTTTCCTCAGTCTTACTCAAAGTAGCAATACGCAGTTCCATGGACAATACAAGAATAGCGCAAATATACTGATAATGAGTATTTGATTACAGAATATCTCACTGGGATTATACGTAATAATTACAATATTGTAGCCGTACAGGGCTACTAGGGTGTCTAAACCCGTTCCAGTGAAACGTAGACACCTTCCCGTCTTTGTTCCACCACTTCATTCCTATCGTTATTCCTCTTCTCTCTTCTCAACATCCCTTCTGTCTTCACCTGTCTAAATGGTTGGTAGAGGAGGGTGAGATTTGAGAGAATCTTAGTATGATATAGTTACCATAATGCATGCATGATAGATGCTATGTGCATGACATGTTAGCTTTAACTTGATGTATGCCTCATAATGACATTTCTGCATGCTCAATGTTTCATGTAACATAACCATGGCCACAGTATAAACAGAAACAGAGCTTCATTATTCAAATATGCTCAGCACAATCAAGTACAACAATCTCATATATCACTATACAAGCAGAGATATCAAATACATACAAATAAGGTAAGTCCCCTACCTCCGGTCTTTGAATCATACTCTTGTACCTTTTCTTTTTAACTGATTCCAAAGCCTACATGAAGCTCTTGAAATTTATTTTCATGGAAAAATACCGAAAGCTCACCACTATTACCACATTTTGTCAAGAAATTGACATAAACCTTCCTCTTCTAGATTACATTCTAGAAACAGGGCATAACTTTAAAAATCCATATCTCTTAGTATATAAATCCACAAATTCTATACCACCAATCAACTTGAAGCCCTACATCTCTATTTTAATCCTATAAATTTTCATAATTTTTGAACCATGTTTCACCTACATAATCCATTGCGCAACAATACTGCCTCATTGGAGGTAACTCAAACAACATGCACTTGTAACTTCAAAAATTTCTAGATTTGTATAGAAATTCCCAAAAATTATGAATTCCTATATTCCCACAAAATTTTCCCTTGTAAATCGAATGGAACTATCAAAATTACAAAATTCCAACTCTACTTTGAGTGAACAGTAGCTGGACAAAATTAGGGCTCTTTGGAGGAAAAATGTGTTTTCTTGATTTCTCTTGTTTAATCAATTCCTTTCTACTTCTAATCACATGATTAACTACTTAAATACTAAATGAACATGATTAGGGGAAATTTTGGCAGCATTTCCCCCTAGGGTTTCATACTTCCAAATTCACAAAACATCCAAAACCAACAACAACAACAACTTTGTAGCACAAAAGGATTAAAGTTTGGAGATTAACTGTTGATTTCTTGATTTTCTCTCTCTAAAACATCACTGTTCATTCAGTCTCTCTTCTTGATTTCCATGAAGATCAATAGGTTAGAGAAGAGATTACACAAGTTAGGAAGCTTTAACACTTGAAATCACAACCCTTACCTTTGATTTTCTCCCCCCCCCCCTCTCTATTCTTGTTGTTGATGGCGTGAAATAAGATAAGAAAAGATGAAGGCAAGCTTTTAATATTAGCCTACATCTTTCCCTAAATAAATAAATGGCGGCTTAATTGATTTATGACATAAGCTTGCCCTTTGGCATTATCTCTTGCCAATTTGTATCATAATTCTCCATTCAATTTGAACCAATTCTTCCCCCTTGTTAAGCCCATTAAAACGTCCTTGGGGTTCCTTCATAATCCCATTTGGGCTTCATCCATTTTGTCTAACCAAATGCACAAGAATATTATATTTTAATTTTAATTAAACATGTGTCCAAACCTTAATCAATTATTATTTAATCCCTTGGCTTGGGTTGATGACACTTGGCATGTTTATGAGCCAAATAATTATTTTTCGCTCCTATTTCTTTATTCCACAATTTACTCTATTGTCATTACATTTTTTCCCCAAATTCGCAACATTTGGCAATTTTGGCAGATTTCCTGACCAAATTTTGAAAAATTATAACTTTATTTGTAGAACTTCAATTGGAGTGATTCCAAATGCTAGGTGACTCTTTTTTAGTATAGTTTCAAGGAAAATTATAGCTTGCCAACTAGAAGTTCAACATTCTCAGAATTTAAATCTTTGAATGCTGCCATTGATGCTAACCAATTTCACCGGGCTAACTTTAAAAATACATAACTCTTTGTGTACAGCTCTAAAAAGTACCCATTAACTATCAAATTCAATCTTAGGATGCCTGATTTTATCATGTAAAATTTCACAATTTTTGGTCATCATTTGGTCATATAAAACCACATGACAAACTCATTGCCTTATAGGAAATTTCACTGGTAGCACTATTCACATTTCAAATTTTCAGTGTTTAATTCCTATGATCTTGAATATTCACTTTCTATTTCATTAAATGCCACAAATAAGTACAAGGTATATTGGTGAATCAAATTTGGGGTGTTACAAAAGAAGATGAATAAATTACTTTAATTTTTTTTTTTATCATTTTTATACCAAACTAATTTACCTAACTTATAAACTAATATATAATGTAATAATATACAAGATATGCTATGGTTAAGTTGCTTATTTTGCTTCCTTAATATTTTTTAAAAAAGTGAACTGAGTATTATATTAAGAACATGATGGAGTATATGTTATGTTTTTTAGGAGTAATATATTAATTTAGATTAGATGGTGTGCATATCATGTAATATACAGGTTTGACATAGATTATATGAATTAGATTTAGGCGTGAAAAGCTATATAAAAAAAAATATTTATGAATTAAAATTATTGAAATTAAAAGAACAGAAAATTGTGAACCGGCTCGTTTAACCCACCAAGTTGGATTTGTTTGGTATTTTCCATTTTCCCAACCCATATGAATTTTCCTAATCTGTTTGCGCCTCAACACATATCTGCAAGCCCAAATCCCCATGCACCGCAAAAATATTTAGGTAAAGTTTCCCATAATATCAAGTTTTCGAATTATATACGATCATTTGTCCTATTTTTAAAATGTGATAGTTTAACTATAAATCTGTATAAAAAAAAATAGGACAAATAACCATGCATAATTGGAAAACTTGACAGGATGTCAGGTACTTGATATAATTAAGTATGGTCCATTCCCACCTCAAATGATCAAAACCACAATTTGTTACTACCTCCTATCATTAATATAAAATCACTTAAATTAATTTGAGTAGACTAAGAAAATTAGTTAAGTTACTTATTTATTAAAAATAAGTTGATTTCCTAAAATACACTCTTAAATAATTAACATTTAAATTACTTCTTAATACAAACTCCCTTAGTATGTGCAATTAATACATATTATTTAGAAAAAAATAATAAATATAAGGACAAGGCAGATTGGCCTATTATATTTAGAATCAAATCTAAACCTCACTATCTTTTATATTAAGGAGAAGAGGTAGTAAAAAGAGCAACTACAAAAGGTTATTTTTTTTTAAATAAAAAAAGAACAAATCGCCATATTACTCCCCACCATGAAAAAAGTTGTCTATATATAGTGAAAAAATGAACTACATTTTGGTGAAGAGACTATTCTGATATAATTGCACGGAAAATTGATTTGGAGATACGTATATTTCCCAAGTAGGTCCACTTAGTATTGTATTATGAAAAAAAGCAAAGCATGATTGATCAATGCTATAATAACAATAACAATGACAATGACAATAACACTAATAATAACCCCTGAACAACAAATTTCAGTTTAATTAATTCAACTACTGTTTTCTTCATTTTTACGTTCCATATGATCTAACTTCGGTTCATCTAGGATACCAATTCCCCTGATTAGGTCTTAACTCTTGTTTTCTAGGTAAATTTAAATCTTGTTTCTGATTCAACGTATAAATTAATCAGATTTTCTGACTCGTTGATTTTTCAAAAATAGTTGTTTGTTTTTAAAATTATTCTTATAAAAAGTTTATGCCAAATAATACATCTTATTTTGATACTAAATTTTATCTCTTTTATATGTAGTGCGTTTTGGATTAGGCACGATTCAGAATAGGTTTAGAATAAAATTTACTTATGGTTAGAATTTATGATAGATCTGAGTGTAATTAGTTTATAAAATTTCTTTAAAAATTAATTTTGGGTATAATTGAAAAATTAAAATCACAATTCCCGGGGCTCACCACTCCGAGTGTATGTGTTTCATTCGCATCCGGATTCTCTAAGAAGCAACTCTCTCAGCGTCCAAATCTGGACCGTTTATTTCTTTTAATCGTGGCCGTCATTTATTTACCTTTAGAACACAATCTGACCATTGATTTCTTGCAATCACAGCCATTCATGTTTTTATTTCTAAAAGGCACCAGACCGGACCACCTTCTACACTTTTGTGCTGATGTTGGTGGGAAATATTGTCCAAGGCAAGGTATGAGAAAAACAACTGATTTTTTTTTTCATAAAAGATCATATCTTGTGGAGTTTTTCATGACTAATGCCACAAAAATCTTTATTTTTGGAGTTTTTAATGTGCAAACTTCTCTTCATTTAAAGTGGAGTATCCCAAAATAAAAGTGGAGGTTTTTTGTTATGAAATTCAAAGAAGAGAGTATACTATTCTTGCTTAATATTGGAAGAGATTTATATATTATCTTTATACAAGAGAAAGACTGATAATTTTTTTTCCCATTGGAAAAGATATCCCCAGGAGCTGCATACGGAGGCTGTAGAAAGATTAATAATTTAATCTTGGTGCAAGGTTGCATCTTGGGTTTCTTCTCACATACCCTTCAAACATTTAACCAAGGTGTTGTTACTTTAAATTTTAAGTTCTTGAATTTTAAATTCTTGTAATTTTTATTTTATACATGAACTTAATGTGGTGCATATAGATTTATTTTGTTGGTTTCAATATATGGAAGTTGACTTGACTCCTAGATTAGAAAAAGAATTTGATAATCTAGATGAAGCATGGAGGTTTTGGAATGAATATGCTTGTAAAGAAGGCTTTAATGCAAGAAAAAATGCGTTGACAAAGAGCAAGAAAAATAAAAAGACAATTATTGGATATAGATATGTGTGTTCAAAAGAGGGCAAACGAAGGCTAGATAAAAGGTGCACATTGACCAGGATCGAATGTAAAGTTGGAATGACAGTTAAGGTAAATTTAAGATCACTAGCTTTATTGAGAAGCATAACCACCAATTACATCTTCAAGAAACTATGCATATGATTAGGTCTCAACGGAAAATATAAGATGTTCAAGCAGACAAGATTGATTTGCTAGGGATGCTGGACTTCAGTAAAAAGAGACTTTTGACCTTATGAGTAAGCAAGCAGGTGGACGAGCTTATCTTGGTTTCACTCGAGTTGATATAAAAAATTATTTGAAGGCTAAAAGAAGAAGTTTGAAGGGTGGGGAAGTTGGGTGCTTACTGAATTTGTTGAAGAACAGATTACCGAGAACCCTTCATTTTATCATTCATATCAACTGATATGGAAAATCAAATTACAAATATTTTTTGGGTCGATGCTCGCATGCTTGTAGATTATACTAATTTTGGAGATGTAATTTCATTGGACACCACATGCTGCATAAATAATAATCATAGGCCTTTTGCCATATTTTCAGGACTTAATCATTACAGAGGCATTGTCATTTTTGGTACAGCTTTGTTATATGATGAAACTACAAAATCATTTAAGTGGTTGTTGGAAACTCTTTTAAAAACAAACAAGCAAAAGAGACCTGCAATAGTTTTTACTGATCAAGATAAAGGAATGGCAAGAGCACTACGTGAAGTTATCCCTAAAGTGAAGCATGCACTATGCACATGACATATTGGGCAAAATGGAATAAAACATCTGGGAAATAAAATGAAGGGTGGCTCACATTTTTGGCATGACTTCAATAAGTGTATGTTTGCCATTGATGACAAGTCACAATTTAAAGAAACACAAGATTCTCTAATATCATTGTAATATCCCGATTTGTGATTAGGACTGATAACTCTGATAATCATTGTAATTAGTGTAATTAAGCACTATTATGATTAATATAATGTAAGTTTTGGGAATAAATACATGTGGTATTTAAGATCAATGGTTGTGATTCCTTGACCGTGGGTCGGAATCCTATGTGTTGTGATTTGGTGAGCTTAAAGAGGGAATTGAGTAGGTGATGACATGTGGCTTAATGGAGGCCATTGGATGAAGCACTAGAAGACAAAATACCACTTTTTCCCCTCTTCTCTCTCTTGGTTCGGTTGAGTGTGTGTGTGTGGAGGGTGAGTGACATCTTCATCATCATCATTTCACCATCTCACTCATCTTTTCTCTCTCCTATTCCTCCATTTTTCGCTGGACAAGCAAGAAAGGGGGGGAAGGAAAGCTTAAATCTTGGTAAGTTGTGATTCTCTTTTGCTCCAATCCTCTTCTCTAAAGATATGTGTCTCATTGAGAGCTACATTATGATGATTGTAGAGCCTTGAATGGTGTTGATTGGGACATTGGCCGAAATTGAAAGTTGAGGAATCAAGGTTCTGAATTGGGCAAAGAGAAGAGGTAGGCATTTAGAGCATTTTGGTGTGTTGCTTGTGATTTTTGGCTAAGTTGGCCAAATCTGGAATTTTGCCCTAAATATGCCTATTTCTGGAAATGTGAAGATCATTATGGTTGATGATTGAAAATGATTTAGTTTGGAGATATATGATCATTTGATGTAATTTGGAGTGTTAAAAAGGTGTTAAGGGAATTTGGATATGGTGTGTCATTGAGACCTTAATGAATGATTGTGGTCAAATTGGTTTTTGAGGTGTTTTTGAAGTGGCCAATATGTTCCCTAGTTAGTGCTTAGTGTGTGTGAGCATTGGGAAGAGTTTGGGGAACCTTTGGGAGTGAATTTGACCATCTGGAGTTTCTGGTTGTTGGCTGCGTTTTGG
Source organism: Inga laurina (assembly GCA_963855925.1). Lineage (NCBI taxonomy): Eukaryota > Viridiplantae > Streptophyta > Magnoliopsida > Fabales > Fabaceae > Inga > Inga laurina. The sequence continues at coordinate 64,089,758 of OY979704.1, read as the reverse complement.
GTCTCTGATGCACATCACTCAAGCAGAGGAAGAACGTGCTCGAGTGATATGCAAGTTTTTCCCTGTTATGCTTCGAGTTATCTGGGTTTTATGGGTTGTGCTCGAGAGCATCGCCTTGTGCTCGAGTGAGCGAAGAACATGCTCGAGTGAGCATGGTTCTGCTCGAGTGAAGGTGTGAGTCCGGAGTTGAGGTTGCTTTCGGGTCCTCACTCGCTGGTTGATGCCAAGAGTGTGCTCTGACACTCGCGGGCATAGCCGTTTCACTCGAGCACTGAGGGTCGTGCTCGAGTAGCTTGTGCTTCTGGTGTGAGTTGGTGCTCTCGGGTTGATGCTCGCGGGAAAGTTGAACGAGTGTGCTTTCTCACTCGCGGGTGTGGGGTGTGTGCTCGAGCACACATGGCTGTGCTCAAGTGATCCAGTGCTTGGAGAGCTGTGTGTGTGCTCTCGGGTGCTCACTCACAGGCTCACTCTCTCTTGTGCTCGAGTGATGTCCGTACTCGTGCTCGAGTGAGACTATCAAAAATAGGTGTTTTGCCTTCGAGTAAGGGGTCTTTTCGGTAGTGTCTTCCAACCCTTTAGGCATATGTTTAGGCCTCTAATAGTCACCCAAAGAGTCCTAAATGATAACCAACTTAGAGTATTATTGAAATGTACATATGGAAAAGAGATTGATTGGTTGTCCCTAATTGATATAGGATTTGACATCTGTCGTCCTCGTGAGGCTAAGGTGCCAGAGCCAGTCAGGAAGGATACAGGTAGTGACTCTTTCTTTATGCCTTGTGTGATACATTGTATGTATATTATGTCATTGTTTTGAAATGAATATCGTATGCTGCAAGTTTTGTGAAAACTGTGGAAGCACCGCTATACCAATAGTCCCTGAGTCGCTAACAACGGTTCGGGTGAAGGTCGTATGCCTTCCCGGCGGTAAAAGGGGATGAGGTTAGGGTGTGATATATGTGTATATGTGGGCCGAAAGGCTAATTGTGAGCCGAAAGGCTATTTGTGAAGGCCGACGGGCCATTGTGAAAGCCGAAAGGCTATATTTGAGCCGTGTGGCTATTTGTATGCACTGCCACGCCAATAGTCCCTGAGTCGCTAACAACGGTTCGGGTTAAGGTCGTATGCCTTCCCGGCGGTAAAAGGGGATGAGGGTGGAGTGACTTGTGTTGCTGTATGAGATGATTGGTGTGCATATTCTATGATTGCATGTGGTATAAAATTGTAGTTACTACTGGGATTCTTTAGAATGTCACCCCTTCCATATGACTAATCTTTTCAGACAGGGCGAGTGGCTCGAAAGGGAAGCGGACAACCAGGAGTAGTTAGGCTTACTCCGAAATCTAAGTGGTAGTTGGTTATCATAGTTTTGTATTTGGGGTATCAAGTGTACATAAGAATGTAGATGATTATTTTGGTTGTGTAATCCCCATAATTGGGAAATCTTAAACCCAAGTTATTTATGCAAGTAACCCGGGGTTTTATCCGGGATTTTGGTTTCCGCACTTTGATATTTATTATGTACTCTGATTTCTCTGGTAGTTATATCCGCACGTGAATGTGAGACCAAGAGTTAACTACGTTTAGAAATCGATTTCGTAATGCCCCATCTCTTGGATGCGGGATTATAAATTATGATTTTGTCTTATTGGTCTCTAATTCACTTAAATTTCGAAATTCGGATGTAATTACGGTGAGGGGGTTACATTTTTGGTATCAGAGCTGCAGTTCCTGGCAAGGGTAGAGTTTGCTAGGATAGCTCCCATAGTTGAACTTAATGATAGAAGATTGATTGTGAATGTTTGTTCGTATACACATCTTTGGGTTATGATTGTGGATATCTGAGATTTATGGATATGTGTATACCATAATTGTTGGATTAATGAGTGAGTTCTTTGTAGAATGAGAAGAACAATGAAAGGTCGCCCTAGAGGACAACAAGTAGATCCCGAGGTGGAGTTGGTCAATGACAATCCACCAGATCCTATGCAAGAGCTAATGGGCTTGATAAGGGATCAAAGGGATATGATTGCGGAGCTTAGAGACGAGCTTCGAGCTGAGAAAGCAAAGAACAATGAGGGTAGAGGCCAATCTACTCAAGAAGGAACTCGAGGGGAAACCCGAGAGGAGACTAGACTAGAAGATACTGCTGAAGGGTCGGCGCGACCACTTGAATCGCCTCCTCGTACTGAAGTGGATCAAAGGCCGCATGGGAAGTCGGTCAATGATAAAAGAGACCTTCAGTTTTGGGTCTCCAGGTTTTGTAAACACTTACCTCCGGCATTCAGAGGGAAATTTGATCCTCAGGCGGCGGAAGACTGGTTGAACCGTCTTGAGAAGATATTCGAGGTTCTAGAATGTCCCTCGGAAGTGAAAGCCAAGCTGGCGGTATACAAGCTTGAGGGAGATGCAGACCGCTGGTGGCGGAACATAGCTCTGTCGCTGAAGAGCAAGAATATAGCATTGACCTGGGAGGTGTTCCAGCAGCACTTCAATGAGAAATACTTTCCCAAGTCGGTGAGGCTTAAGAAGGAGACTGAGTTCTTGAATATCAAGCAAGGGGACACGGAGTCATTTGATGAATATTTGTCCCGATTCACCCGGTTGTCCCGATACTCCTCTTATCTTCAGAAGAGGGATGACGAAGAGTTGAGCTCAGACTTGCTTATTCGGGGTTTGAGGCGTGATATGAGAAAGAGAATAGCCACCCATCAGTTCTCCAAGTTCAACAAGGCTGTTGAAGAGTGTCGGATCACAGAGAGTAATCTGAAAGAGTTGTATCCGGCTAAGACTGCTGGTGGTTATAGTGAGCCCAGTAAGGGTGGTGCTTCTCAGAAGCGGAAGGGCTCGGGATCGTCATCTTCGTATAGGGGCAGTGGTAAGAAGCCCTACCAGCCCAGAGATCGTGAACCCCAGAGATCGGGGACTGAGCGGAAATGTCCTCGCTGTAATCAGTCGCATTATGGCAAGAACTGTCAGGGTGAGATGATCTGCTTTAACTTAAGCAACCCGGACATCTTTCTAGAGATTGCCAACGACCGCAAGCGGAGCAGAGGCCGAGGACTCAGGGCAGAGTATTTGCTATGACTCATGAGGAAGCCCGGAAATCCCCAGAGCTGATACAAGGTACAGTTCTTCTTAATGGATTTGTATTGCAAGCATTGTTTGACTCGGGTGCAAGTCACTCATTTATTGCGTATGATTGTGTAAATCGTCTGGGTATGAATGTGTATAAGTTACCATTCGAATTGATTGTGTCAACACCGATGGGTGTAAAGGCTGTAACTACGGATGCCTGCTTGAATTGTGTTATAACCGTAGAGGGTCGTGAGTCGGTGATAGATCTGATTTGTCTACCGCTCTGCCAATTAGAAATCATTTTGGGATTTGATTGGTTGAGAGCTAACAATGTGTTGTTAGATTGTGGGAATAAGAGGATTGTATATCCTGTTCCTCAGAATGTTGAGGGTGGAAATGTCGATTTGAATTTTCTTTCGACGGCTAAGGCTGAGAGATATTTGCAGAAGGGTTGTCAGGGGTATATGGTTTTCTTCTCTGTACAAGGAGAGACCAGTGAAACTTTGAATAGTATACCCATAGTGAATGGATTCCCTGAGGTTTTTCCGGATGACTTAAGTGGATTACCTCCGGAAAGGGAAGTTCAGTTTCCGATTGACATTTTGCCTGGAGCGGGTTCGATATCCAAAGCCCCATATCGTATGGCTCCAAATGAAATGGCGGAGTTGAAAAAGCAGATTGAGGATTTGCTTGAGAAAGGGTTTATCAGACCCAGTGTGTCGCCTTGGGGTGCTCCAGTGTTGTTTGTGAAAAAGAAAGATGGGAGTCTTCGTTTGTGTATCGACTATCGAGAGTTGAATAAGGTTATCATCAAGAATAAGTATCCTCTCCCGAGGATTGATGACTTGTTAGATCAATTATCTGGCTCGTGTGTATTCTCCAAGATTGATCTAAGGTCGGGGTATCATCAACTGCGTGTGAAAGCAGAAGATGTTCCGAAAACTGCTTTCCGGACTAGGTATGGTCATTATGAATTTTTGGTGATGCCATTTGGGTTGACCAATGCGCCTGCGGTATTCATGGATTACATGAACCGTATTTTTCGGCAATACCTAGATCAGTTTGTTGTGGTATTTATCGACGATATTTTGATATACTCTAAGAGTAGAGAAGAGCATGAGCATCATTTGAGAATCGTGTTGAATATATTGCGTGAAAAGCAACTCTATGCTAAATTGAGTAAATGCGAATTTTGGCTATCAGAAGTGAAATTCTTAGGCCATGTTATTTTGTAAGGAGGGGTCTCTGTGGATCCTAGTAAAGTGGAAGCAGTACTGAACTGGAAGAGGCCATAATCTGTGGCAGAGGTACGCAGTTTTCTGGGTCTTGCTGGTTATTACCGGAGATTCATTCAGAATTTCTCCCGTATTGCGTTGCCGATGACCAAGCTCACGAGAAAAGATCAACCATTTGTGTGGGATGAGAAATGTGAAAATTGCTTTGTGGAGCTGAAGGAGAGGTTGACTACGGCACCTGTGTTGATTTTGCCCGATCCCAGTTTGACATACGTTGTGTATTCTGATGCCAGTGGGCAGGGATTAGGGTGTGTCCTTATGCAGCAGGGACGTGTGGTGGCCTATGCCTCTCGACAGCTCAGACCTCATGAATTGAACTATCCCACTCATGATCTGGAGCTTGCGGCTATTGTGTTTGCCTTGAAGATTTGGAGGCATTATTTGTATGGTGTGACTGTGGAACTGTACTGCGACCACAAGAGTCTCAAATATCTGTACGATCAGAAAGAGTTGAATATGAGACAACGGCGTTGGATGGAGTTGCTTAAGGACTACAACCTGGAAATAAAATATCATCCGGGTAAGGCAAATGTAGTTGCTGATGCTCTTAGTCGAAAGACTGTGGTTATGGCAGCTATGATGATACATGAGGAGAAATTGATTGCTGATTTTCGTGATATGAATCTGGCAAACCAGATCATCTGTGCCAACTATAATATTTCCCAAGGGGAAAGTGACTTGAGAGCTGAGATTGAAGAAGCTCAGAGGCAAGATGACTAGATACAGCGTAACCTGTCTAGAATAGAGCGTGGAGAAGCTCAGGGCTATGATGTGTCGCCTCGTGGATTGGTTCGCTATCAGAAAAGAGTGTGCGTTCCACTTAAGGCGGAGTTGAGACAGAAGATCTTAGATGAGGCACATAAGAGCCGGTATACTCTTCATCCGGGTATGACCAAAATGTATCATGGTTTGAAATCTGTGTATTGGTGGCCGGGAATGAAGAGTGATGTGACAAAATATGTAGCGAGGTGTCTCACATGTCAGAAGGTGAAGATTGAACACCAAAGACCACCTGGTTTGTTGCAGAGTCCTGAAATTCCGGAATGGAAATGGGAAAGTGTAACCATGGATCTTGTTGTGGGATTGCCCAAGATCAGGAATTATGACGCGATCTGGGTCATCGTGGACTGGTTAACGAAGTCAGCGCACTTCTTACCGATCAATGCTAGTTACTCTCCGGACAAGTTAGCAGAGATTTATGTTCGTGAAATTGTGAAGCTCCATGGTGTACCAAAGAATATCATCTCAGATCGAGATCCTCGTTTCACTTCGAGATTTTGGAAGGCATTGCATGAGGCACTGGGTACTCAGTTGAGATTCAGTACAGCCTATCATCCTCAGACGGACGGACAGTCAGAGAGGACTATTCAGACCTTAGAGGATATGTTACGGGCATGTGTTCTTGACTTCAAAGGGAGTTGGGACCGTTTTCTTCCACTTGCGGAGTTCGCCTACAACAATAGCTATCATGCGAGCATTCGAATGGCGCCGTATGAAGCCTTGTATGGAAGGAAATGCCAATCGCCATTATGTTGGAATGAGTTGTCCGAGAGGAAGCTCTACGGGCCGGATCTTGTGGATCAAACCTCAGCCCAGATTCGAATAATTCGTAAGAGGCTTCTTGCAGCTCAGAGTCGGCAGAAGAGTTATGCGGACAAGAGGAGAAGGCCTCTAGAATTTGAAGTCGGTGATCATGTGTTTCTGAGAGTATCTCCTGTCACCGGCATTGGGCGAGCTATAAAGCGAAAGAAGTTAAGCCCAAGGTATATAGGTCCTTTTGAGATCCTTGATAGGATTGGGCCTGTGGCATACCGAGTAGCCTTACCTCCGAACTTGAGCAGACTTCATGATGTATTTCATGTTTCCCAATTGAAGAAGTACCAACCGGATCCATCTCATGTTGTTGAGTATGAGAATGTAGAGTTGCGAGATAACTTCACGTATGCGGTGGAGCCAGAGCGGATTATTGAGCGAGAGGAACGCCGGCTCAGACACCGAAGTATCCCTTATGTGAAGGTGATCTGGAAGGGTATGACACAGCGGGAAGCAACTTGGGAAACGGAAGAAGATATGCGAAGGCGATATCCGGAGTTTATGGCTCAAGTGGTATAACAAATTTCGAGGACGAAATTTATTTGACGGGGGGAGAATTGTAATATCCCGATTTGTGATTAGGACTGATAACTCTGATAATCATTGTAATTAGTGTAATTAAGCACTATTATGATTAATATAATGTAAGTTTTGGGAATAAATACATGTGGTATTTAAGATCAATGGTTGTGATTCCTTGACCGTGGGTCGGAATCCTATGTGTTGTGATTTGGTGAGCTTAAAGAGGGAATTGAGTAGGTGATGACATGTGGCTTAATGGAGGCCATTGGATGAAGCACTAGAAGACAAAATACCACTTTTTCCCCCCTCTCTCTCTTGGTTCGGTTGAGTGTGAGTGTGTGGAGGGTGAGTGACATCTTCATCATCATCATTTCACCATCTCACTCATCTTTTCTCTCTCCTATTCCTCCATTTTTCGCTGGACAAGCAAGAAAGGGGGGAGGGAAAGCTTGAATCTTGGTAAGTTGTGATTCTCTTTTGCTCCAATCCTCTTCTCTAAAGATATGTGTCTCATTGAGAGCTACATTATGATGATTGTAGAGCCTTGAATGGTGTTGATTGGGACATTGGCCGAAATTGAAAGTTGAGGAATCAAGGTTCTGACTTGGGCAAAGAGAAGAGGTAGGCATTTAGAGCATTTTGGTGTGTTGCTTGTGATTTTTGGCTAAGTTGGCCAAATCTGGAATTTTGCCCTAAATATGCCTATTTCTGGAAATGTGAAGATCATTATGGTTGATGATTGAAAATGATTTAGTTTGGAGATATATGATCATTTGATGTAATTTGGAGTGTAAAAAGGTGTTAAGGGAATTTGGATATGGTGTGTCATTGAGACCTTAATGAATGATTATGGTCAAATTGGTTTTTGAGGTGTTTTTGAAGTGGCCAATATGTTCCCTAGTTAGTGCTTAGTGTGTGTGAGCATTGGAAGAGTTTGGGGAACCTTTGGGAGTGAATTTGACCATCTGGAGTTTCTGGTTTTTGGCTGCGTTTTGGGTCTCTGATGCACATCACTCGAGCAGAGGAAGAACGTGCTCGAGTGATATGCAAGTTTTTCCCTGTTGTGCTTTGAGTTATCTGGGTTTTATGGGTTGTGCGCGAGAGCATCGCCTTGTGCTCGAGTGAGCGAAGAACATGCTCGAGTGAGCATGGTTCTGCTCGAGTGAAGGTGCGAGTCCGGAGTTGAGGTTGCTTTCGGGTCCTCACTCGCTGGTTGATGCCAAGAGTGTGCTCTGACACTCGCGGGCATAGCCGTTTCACTCGAGCACTGAGGGTCGTGCTCGAGTGAGCTTGTGCTTCTGGTGTGAGTTGGTGCTCTCGGGTTGATGCTCGCGGGAAAGTTGCACGAGTGTGCTTTCTCACTCGCGGGTGTGGGGTGTGTGCTCGAGCACACATGGCTGTGCTCGAGTGATCCAGTGCTTGGAGAGCTGTGTGTGTGCTCTCGGGTGCTCACTCGCAGGCTCACTCTCTCTTGTGCTCGAGTGATGTCCGTACTCGTGCTCGAGTGAGACTGTCAAAAATAGGTGTTTTGCCTTCGAGTAAGGGGTCTTTTCGGTAGTGTCTCCCAACATTTTAGGCATATGTTTAGGCCTCTAATAGTCACCCAAAGAGTCCTAAATGATAACCAACTTAGAGTATTATTGAAATGTACATATGGAAAAGAGATTGATTGGTTGTCCCTAATTGATATAGGATTTGACATCTGTCGTCCTCGTGAGGCTAAGGTGCCAGAGCCAGTCAGGAAGGATACAGGTAGTGACTCTTTCTTTATGCCTTGTGTTATACATTGTATGTATATTATGTCATTGTTTTGAAATGAATATCGTATGCTGCAAGTTTTGTGAAAACTGTGGAAGCACCGCTATACCAATAGTCCCTGAGTCGCTAACAACGGTTCGGGTGAAGGTCGTATGCCTTCCCGGCGGTAAAAGGGGATGAGGTTAGGGTGTGATATATGTGTATATGTGGGCCGAAAGGCTAATTGTGAGCCGAAAGGCTATTTGTGAAGGCCGATGGGCGATTGTGAAAGCCGAAAGGCTATATTTGAGCCGTGTGGCTATTTGTATGCACTGCCACGCCAATAGTCCCTGAGTCGCTAACAACGGTTCGGGTTAAGGTCGTATGCCTTCCCGGCGGTAAAAGGGGATGAGGGTGGAGTGACTTGTGTTGCTGTATGAGATGATTGGTGTGCATATTCTGTGATTGCATGTGGTATAAAATTGTAGTTACTACTGGGATTCTTTAGAATCTCACCCCTTCCATATGACTAATCTTTTCAGACAGGGCGAGTGGCTCGAAAGGGAAGCGGACAACCAGGAGTAGTTAGGCTTACTCCGAAATCTAAGTGGTAGTTGGTTATCATAGTTTTGTATTTGGGGTATCAAGTGTACATAAGAATGTAGATGATTATTTTGGTTGTGTAATCCCCATAATTGGGAAATCTTAAACCCAAGTTATTTATGCAAGTAACCCGGGGTTTTGCCGGGATTTTGGTTTCCGTACTTTGATATTTATTATGTACTCTGATTTCTCTAGTAGTTATATCCGCACGTGAATGTGAGACCAAGAGTTAACTACGTTTAGAAATCGATTTCGTAATGCCCCATCTCTTGGATGCGGGATTATAAATTATGATTTTGTCTTATTGGTCTCTAATTCACTTAAATTTCGAAATTCGGATGTAATTACGGTGAGGGGGTTGCAATCATCATTCAATTTGGAGGATAACTCATGGATAAAGTCCATATATGAAATCAAAGAGAAATGAGCATGGTGTCATATGAAGTATTCTACTACTCTTGGAATGGGTAGCACACAAATAAGTGAAAGTGTTAATGCAAATATCAAGAATATTATAGACCTAAGTGTTAGTATTTGTGAATTCTTCAAAAGTTTTGAGTGAGTTATTGGAGATAAGAGGTACAATGAGATGAAATGTGAGTATGAAGCATGGGAGAAAAAACTGATTTATAGTCCCAAGTTCACCTATCCTATGCCAAGTTGCTAAGATTTACACCACCTCAGTGTTAGAATTGTTCCAAGAGCAAGTTGATTTGTATATCATCTTGAGATGAGACAAGTCCATTGTTCATGTATACAGGTATCATGGTTAATGAAGACAAAAAGTGGACAATGACATTTGATCCAAAGGATGATTCTGTATGGCACAGTTGTAGGCATTTTGAATCTATTGGTATATTGTGTTGCCATGCTTTAAAAATATAAGAGGTAAATGAAGTGAGGAAACTTCCTGAAAAATATATTTTGAAAATATGGACCAAATATGCTAGAGATGGTCTAATACATGATATTAGAGGAAGTGAAATACAAGTGGATTCTAAGCTTTAGAGCACACAATCATATAAACAATTATGTCATATGATGATAACATTAAAAGATTAAATGTCTAGCTAATTGCCTAGAGACTTCTGCCTTTGTCCACAACTCTATAAAAAAACTTCAAAAAGAAGCAAGAGAATTTTGTTCAAGGCTAAGGAATTCAAATGATGATGAGAACAAGGAAGAAGATAGAAGTAAGAGCAAAGGTGGCAACCAATAAAACAACAAGATGGAGTTAGAAGATAAACTACCCAAGAGCATTAAAAAAAGAGATGGAATAAAGAGAAAGATTGAAGACTTGGTAGGAAAAATTGGGTAAGAAAAGTAGGACACTAACCAAGGAAAGAAGTGAGGAATTAGATGCTCCAATTTCATGTTCTGCACCTACAAAATTGTAAATACTACGTCAAGTGCAGTCATATACTAGTATGTTGATGGTGGGTTTCTTAGTCCCAAATTAGATTTATTTTGTGATTTGTTTTGTTAGTGTTTATCAACAAAAGGAATTTTTAAACAGCTTTTCATGTTAATAATATGTATACTTTGTCTTTGTGATTTATAGGCTCCCTTACATTGTCCAACATCATCATTGGAGGCATTAGAAGAGGAAATTTTGATGCTAGGTACCAAAAAAACAGAGAAAGGAATTTGCACAACTTGTAGGGAAAATGGCATTTTTTTTATTAAAATCAATGTGTATATTGCATCAAGATGCTAAATACAACTTTGATTTTCTAATACACTCTCTACTATATCAAATATATTGCATTACAGTTTTTTTATGACCCTATACTAATATCTACATTGCTCTCCCTTCTTCCTTGTTCTTATTAGGTGAATGTCTATCTTCTATAACAACTTCAACAATGTCCATTCAGTTCCCACTAGGTGAATCTCTATTTTCTATAGCTTCAACAATGTCCAATCGAGTTCGAGCAAGGGAAAGTCCATCCCCTATTGCATCAGCATTGTTTAATCAACATAAAGGACTTGGTAGCCACCACCAGCAATGACAATTCAAATTTCAGCAATTTAATCATTCAATCCATCAAGTTTATTTTTGTAATATAGTCACAGCAAGAAGTTCAATTTTGTATGACATGGTTGTGCTACTGTAACAAATTGTACTTTGTTTCATATGAAGGCAATCAATCTAATTTTTGCATTGTTGAAAACTGTAGTTTTAAAATCTGTTCTATTTCTCTTCAGTTGTCACATTTCCTTGATTTCCTATTTTTGCATCCTATTTAATGTGACCAAATTATTGTGTAGCCTAAACATAACCATTAAATCGGTTCCCTATTTCCCCAAGTAAGACTTGAAAAATGATAAGGAAAAACAATTCTTTAGTTTTAACACATTCTTGACTTACATGCCATAATAGATTATATTTAAATCATAAATCTTTAAAAATTAATCACAAACTGATTCAAAGAAAAACAATGGAAGCAGGACAAAAGGTGAGTAAATCTTACACCATTAATTTATTAGCTGAAAGAGATGAAACAATGTGTTTGATAGCAATTTGTATCCCATGCCAATGGGCATTTAAAAAATTTATCAAAAGATCCATGAAGGAAACATACATGACCAGTAGAACTAATTTTTGCATTCTAATTTAATTTATCAACATTGTAAATGTAAAACATAAGGATAACAGCTACAAGGTGGGGGTGCAAACTAAAATTTGATTGATATAAGATTACTAAAGTATCTTCTACAACATGAACAATAAGTGCAATATACAAGGGGACCAATATAAATAGCCTTGCAAAAGCCAAATAATGGAAAAAACACAAGTTTGGATAGAGACTCCAAGAAGGCTATAATAAATAATTTGTTGAGACTCCAAGATCTCACAGTCCACTCTAATTTGACTTCACCAGAAAAGCAAACTTCTGCTTGTGACTCATTTTAAGCTCTTGTATGGTATAAGCAGATTCTCCGCAATTCTAAGCTCTTTGTTACTATAGATTTTGTAGTTTCATTCACAAAATTGTCAAATTCACAAGTAAATATTCGCATAAAAATTAAGAATCTCAATAATTTTAGTGATTAAAGCTGAGTAATAAAGATAATTGAATTAGGAAATTAGCTTGCTAAGGTTCGGTTATGAATTAGGATTAGATTCAAAGCCCTTTTTTTTTGGTTTACTTGAAAGAGTTAAAGTCGTACCAGTGAGGAGAATCGAAGTCGCAATTGTTGGTAAGCATGAAGACAAAGGAGGCGAAGGAGAAGGAGAAGGAGACAAGTCGGAAGACGAGGATGAGGGAGTTGAAATGACGCAGTTTTCGTTTTGTAATAGTGGAGTGGAAACTGGCGGTGGGAGAGTAGTTGTCGTTATTGTTGTTACGGAGGGCATGAGGGGATGTCATGGTAGCTGACGATAAAGATAGTGAGAATTGAAGAGACGACAAAGAGTATGTTGGAGATGTAAGCAAGAAGACGTGAAATCATATGGGAATGAGGAAGGAGAGTAATAAAGGGTAGTTCAAGTAAGAAATATGAGCATTAATGGTGGTGTGTGAGTTTGGAAGAAGAAGGACATAAGAGTTTCATAGGAAAAGGAAGGGGGCAAATGGCAATGCCTTTTAGAAATAAAAACATGAACGGCCGTGATTAAAAAAAATCAATGGTCAGATTGTGTTCTAAAAGTAAATAAATGGATGACTAAGATTAAAAGAAATAAATGGTCCATATTTGGACGCTAAGGGATGCTGAGAGAGTTGCTTCTGAGATGATCTGGGCACACTTCATTCAAAATGGGTCATTTAGTAGGGAACAAAGAGTGTGGAATAAGTTGGGCCATGGGAGTCTCAATACCTCATGGGCTGCTCTTAATTCTCAACTCATTATGAAATTTAATATCAGAAAAGTCCTATAACTTATCATGCTTAAGTTGGGCCATGAGATGGTTTGAATTGCTGCATATTCAAAATGTGCTATGCTTTGGCACCTTAGGTAGTAAACAATGAAAAGGATGAAGCTTTTTGTGGTTACAACCCTTGTTATGCGATTTCAAAATGTGTCATAAATATAAGCCTTAATAGTTGTTAATGTAGCTGATGTAGTTTTCAATTACAACTTTGTATTGCAAGGTGACAGAAAAGATGGCGAGTGAGTTTGGGAAGCATATATTATATTTCTTGCATGTAGAGGGATAATTTTTAAATGGTGAATAAGGTTGTAATGGCTTAGAAAAAAACTAATTAAATTAAATTATAATAAACTAATTAATGTATTTATTTTTCATTGCACCTTGGCAACAAGAAGAAGCTTGTAGCTTGGTGGCATTGGTAACAATTGAATGCTTAAATGTGCCTTAGGTTCTGTCTTCGCATCCTCGATAGGGCAAGAGCTAATTTTATTTTGTCTTAGCTCAGAAGAAATTATATAAATGCCATTACTTTTTTTCAAAAAAAGAGAGCAAGGTTCAGATTTTCTTTTCAACGCTCAACTTCTCCATTTGAAGAGCAGTAGAAGCTTCTTGGTTCTGACCCCAAACACTAGCCCCTTCACTTGCTTCCATTCCTTCGCCCTTGTCGTCGCCATCCTTCACCCGTTCATTTCATCGTCGGCGCTTTTGTTTGCTGCCCTAAATCGCTGAAACTTTTAGTTCCCTCTTTGATTTTGCGTTTTGCTCCTTTTTTTGTTCAATTTTTGCATAGTTTGAGAGTAGTTCATTTAGATTCTTGCTTTATTCCTTCTTGGACATGTGTTTGGGTAGGATTGAAGCCTTGATTGTTTATAGAATGTACAAACCCTTCTTTATCTTCCATTACTGCTAATGACGTTTTTATGTTGGTAAGCTTGAGATTCTCTTTTCTAAAATCTTATGAATGTTGTGAGTGTGTGGTTTGCCTTGGACTTCTATAATTTGGGGTTGCTCTGATCTATGCTTGAATTAAGGGAGGTAATGAAAGTTTAAATAAGTTGGAATTGTAGTTCAAGATGCTTGATGAACTTGTTTGATAATTATTGCACATAAGGTAGTGTTTGTTATAATGCCTAAGAAAGGAATTTAGCTAGAATGTTGTTGAAATTGCTAGATAGCTAGGTTTATGTCATAAGAAGCACAAAAGGGATTTTAAAGAGGTGTTTTGATGAGTCAATCTTGTAAAGACATTGAAAATGTAAAGCCTTGAGACTTAAAGATTATGTTTGAAGTTGTTGGGTAATAATAAAAAGTGATAGTGTGGTTGTATGAGATGAGGTGTTGAATGCACATAAGGTGTTCAATGAAATATCGTAAAGGAAAATATTCATGTAGATATGTGTTTACATAATTCTTTGATGTTCGAAAGTAAATTGTATACTATTTTGGATTGAATATGATTCATACTTTAGTTTCCATGAGATGTTTGGAGGAAATAAAAGTTATTTTCTCTTATATATATATATATATATATATGAAAGTTGAGCATTATAGGATTTTATGATATAGTTAAGAAAGGAACTTTATGGGTTCATTATTTATTCTATGTTGAAATTTGGTGAAGTGAATTTGGGAGGGAAGCTTATCCAAGCTTGTATTTTTATGTAACTTGAAGGTTACAAGAGGATGGGTTTATTTTAATTTTATGTCAAATGTCAAAAAAGGGGTCATTATGATGAAAAAAAAGAGGAATTTTGCTGAATGAGATATTATAAAAAATCTTATGTGAAGTTTTCGTTGGAGGAATGATGAATTTGTTTTGAATAGTAGAAAAAGAGGGAGGAAGCAATTTGGAAGCCAAAGATCAAGAAGGAGTTACATAGGTAGATAACTCTACAAGTAAGTGAATAGTGTCCAATTATAACTTTTATTTTAATTAATTCATTTTCACATTGATAGTGAAATGAGTAAAGAACAATGATCTTATTTAATATTGTTTGCTCTTCCTGAGTTTTTTATATAATTTTTTCTTGCACTATGAACTTAAACATGATCCTTGAATCTACAAACTTGCAAAGTTTTTGATAATTGTGATTCATTCATGGAAATGGTGAAAGGATTGTTTCTAAAAGGAAAAGATGTTGAATTATTTTGAAAAGAAATAATTTATAAGATGTAGACTCCATGCATGCTGGAAAGTAGTTTTGAGTTATTATATTACAAAGCTTCATGATGGGATCTCTTATATGAAATATTCCTTTCTGAGTTTTCAAGATTATGTCTTTTTAGTTTTTAAATGGTAAACCAATCCCACACATGCTTGAAAGATTTTGAGAGGATTGAATATAGAATTCTGGTTACTAACAGCAATACGGTTAATCCTTAGCACGTCATGGTTAACTCGAGCTCGCTTGACAATTGTGGGCACAGTACTCACGCTTAATATTTGTGGGTCATGTACTTGTGCTAGTTTCATGGCCTCAGGCTGTGCTTGCTTAGTTACTTACCCTTGTGGATTATGTGTCCAAACTTGTGTTCATGGTCTTAAGCTGTGCTTGGTTAGTTACCCTCATGAACTATGTGTCCATGCTTTGTTATATCATTCTGTTGAAGTCTTATGAAAAGAAGAGATTTGAGATTTATCGCTTTTAGAAGGGTTCTAGTAACATTACTTAGTTTTGTTCAATTAAAGAGTTTTTATTCAATTTTAATTATGATTATCATTATGTGTTATTATGTATGTTAAAAACTATTTAAATTATTCTCTCATCATTATATTTATCTTTATCAATGGGAAGTTATTCCCAGAAATTTTGTTTTGTCCTCAAATAGTTCTGCTGAGCTTGTACCTCCAGCTGAGCAGTGGAGAGCCTCCCTGATGATTCAAAGCTTGCTGATTCTTTTTGTAGCTGATATTTGATGTAATCATAGACCTATACTCTTTTATTACTTTTAAAAGCTAGATGCTCCACATAGCCTATAGGTAGGGTCCTTATCTTTCTTTGTGTTTTGGAATGTTTGTATATGTATATACTGTGGTGGAGTAGAGCTCTGAATGCCATTTTTGATATTTCAAATGATTGTAGAATTTTTGGGAAGTTTAACATACAAAGGAAACTTTGCCAAAATTTCTACAACTGATTTACTAGATTTTGATTATTGTAGAATATGTAGATTTGAATTGGAGGTAGTATATGTATATTCTAGCTATTGGCTATTATGTCTGACAGTTCTTTTATGTTTTAAGGCTTAAGGCATATGAGTTTCTCTCATATTCCATGTTACTCACCCCTTTAATTTTTATAGCGTGACAATTTGGTATCAGCGCATAGGTTTCTAATAGTTATGTGAAGTGATGATTCTTCGGTGGGGTCCCAATTATCATTATGGACATGGGCATAACTATAGTTGAGGCATTATTGAAGGCCTTGTTTAGGTAGTCTTGAAGTGTTGTCATTTTCTCATTTATTGTTATTGATATATCATCCTTATTTCAAAATTGAATACTTCTTATGTTTCTTTTTGTAGTAAAAATGCTGCCCAAGATAAAGCTAGTAGAAATCCTAATAGAGACAGAATTTCATATAGAGATTTTGGTCAACCAAGTGAATGCCCCTAGAAACCGAGGGCAGGGTTATATATCCAATCAACACTCTACTAAAATCTCTACCTTATCCAGACATGAGCCTTGTGATAAACATGTAGTATTGTAGTATAGGAGAATACTATTGTTGAATTGACATAATTTACTAAGCTAAATCCTTTGAATTTCTTTGGGACAAATACTCTGGAAGATCCATTAGAATTTGCTCAAGGCATTGAAAAGAGATGTCAAGCTTTAAGATTCCTTAATGTTCAAGTGTAGAATTTGCTGTATTTCATTGACAGGTCTAGCTAGTACTTGGAGCAAAACATTGCCTAGTGTGAATGAAGCTAGAATGCCATCATTGTCTTGGGAAGAATTTGAAGATGTTTTTCTTTAGCGCTATCTCCTACAGAGTACTAAAGACTCTAATGTTGAAGAATTTTTGCTTATAAAATGCACCGAGGAGATGACGATGATTGAGTATGATAAGAGATTTACTGAAAGTTTTCCTTGTGCCTCCCTCCTAGTATCCAAAGAGAAGGATATAACTTCTAGATTTATTCATGGTTGCCTATGCATATACATGACTAAGTTGTGCTGATGTTAAATCTTTTTACTGCCTATGCTAAGGTAGTGCACTGTGTATTGAGAATTGAGTAGAGGCATAATGAAGATAAGGCAGCTTCTAAGAAGCATAAAAGAAGTGAATGTGGAAAGTTTTAAAGATCTTCTAGTTGTAATCGCTTTTAGGGCCAATCTCAGAGCCATGTTGTGCATTCAACCCCTAGACCATGCTTCGGTTTCGGGGTCTAAATTTGGAAATGTTAAACCTCAGTCTCAGTCTGCCAAGAACTAGTGAAGCCACTCTAGGACCCCTTATGCAAGGTGGATAAGTTTTCATTCAAGGGCATGTTGTAAGGCCTTAGATGCTTATTATGAATGTGGGCAGACCGATCATTTGAGAAGGAATTACCATTTTGTTAAGCTATTGTCAAGTTATGGATAAGTTTGACCTCCTCCTTGCCCTGCTACATATGTACCTCCATTACTAGGACCAACTTTTGCTTCTACTAGTAAGGGTATGTTTGGAAAAGCAACAAAATTATGGGTCAATCCTTTTTTGGGCAAGGCCAAGCAAGAGTGTATGCTATGACATGACAAGATAAAAGCTTCGAATGCTATTTTTATAGGTACCATTACTATATGCTCTCAAAAAGCTTATGCGCTATTTGACCTTAGATCGACTAATTCTTATGTTTCTATATATTTTGCTAAGAGGTTGTGTAAAGCGAAGCGTCTCTTGAGGGTAAGAAAAGCCTTATCAATCTAATGATTCTTGATAAGATTGATTTTGATGTAGTATTAGGCATGGATTAGTTAGCCATTGACACTTGAAAGTGGGCAAATTCAATATTACAGGTAAAACTCCTTTTATGTTATAAGGGAGTGCCATAGAAAGACTGACTAACCTGATTTATGCCTTGTAGGCCCAGTAGTTATTAATGTAGTGATGTCAGGGATGTTTGGCCCTTGTAAAGGATGTTGAGAAACCAAATATCAGCCTTGAAAAAATTCTATTTGTGTAGGAATTTCCTGATGTTTTTCTAGAGGAATTGCCAGAATTACCTCCTGATAGGGAAATAAAATTTGCCATTAATCTGATTTCTAGTGCCCAACCAATTTTGATTCTGCCTTACATAATAGCTCCTTCAGAGTAAGGGAATTAAAGACCTAGTTGCATGAATTGTTAGATAAACAGTTCATTCATTGTGGTACTTCTACTTAGGGTGCACTAGTGTTGTTTGTGGAAGAGAGAGATTGATCTTTGGGGCTTTATATTGATATTTAGCAGTTTAATAAGGTGACCATAACAAATAAGTACTCGTTGCCTCGCATTGATGATCTTTTTGACTATTTGCAAAGAGCCCAGTGTTTTTCAATGATAGATTTGTGTTTGGATTAACAAATGGTCAAAAAAATCATCAATACAAGGCAACGAGTAATGACTGAGAGATAGAATGATTTTTTGGACTATATGATTTAGCCATTTTGGGTAGAGGGCTCAGTGTGTGCAAGTAGTAGGATTAATGTGTCAGTGTAGATGTGCACATGACACATATACGGTGCGATTTGGTTGGGCCATATGAGTGTATGAATTGTAATATCCTAAAGGTTAGCAAAGGGTTTAATGTCCCAAAAAGAAAGTGCAAATAGAGCTAGAGACTACTTTGAGAATTTAGCAAGGGATTTAGTTCCAATTACTTGAAGGGAAATACCCAATTCTCTTTTTTTAAAGCTAGGAATGATATAAGGCCTGACATGGATTCAAATAGATAGAGAATGTCATTTTGGAAGAAGAAAAATGAAACAAAAGAAATACCTAATGCCCATAATCAAGGGCAAAAGAGACATTTACTACTGAATCTTGAGGTTAGAATTGGAAACCAAGATGAAAGGCTAGGATTTGCTCTTGAAAAGAAAGAGTAATGATGAAGACGATTAAAGCAACAAACTCCTTCCACTTATGTCAACAAAATGTCCAAGGGTAAAAAGGATAGAAGGAAAAGAGTAGGTCAAAGTACAACCAACTTTTGAAGAAGATCTTGGTCAACATTTAACCTATCATTAATAAGCAATTGGTCAACATTATTCCTTCCTTTTTGTTAAACAAATTGATCAAGATTAAAGGGCAAGAAGGAAGAATGAACTTTCATATGACTAAATCATCCCTTGGTTAATTAACCATTATGATTCATAAGAAGCCATAGAATTGTGACACATCACCACACACTCCTGATTCACTTGAACTTTTGAACAAGCACTTAAAGAGATGGGGATCAATTATTTAGAAACCAACTCCCTCATCCACACACTCTAAAAGTCATCCAAAAGAGAAAAAATAAAGAGAAAAAGAAAAAGGGAAGAGAAAGGAACTACTTCGAAGATTAAAGAAGAAGGTAGGTGTTCTTGATCTATTTGCATCGCGAAGATCATCTTTTTAGCTCTAAATGCCTTCACAAACATTTTTCCTCTCACTAAGAGTTACATTTCTATGATTGTTTTCTCAAGGAGGAGAGATTTAGGCTACCAAGAAAGTGCTAAAATTGGATAAACCAAGAACAAGCCATAGAAAGTGAAAGAGGTAAGTTTAAGCTTTGATTTGAGATTAGCATCTTGGGATTTGGCAAGGTTTTTGAGATTTTATGGTACTGCCTTGTTTATGGAAATGGTAATCTTAAGGCATTGATGATGTTAAGAGCATAAGCATGATGATTAGTAAGGCTTAATGATGATTTATGATGTTAAAATGGCAAGAAAATCAACTTGTGATTATTAGGGTTGAGTTTCGGCCATCCTAGAACCCTAGGAAGGAATTGAATTTTGATAAATTTAAGGGTAAATATGGATTTTCCATGCAAAATTGTGTAGGATTAAGGTATGGATATGATTTTAGGATGATTGGGTAGAAAACCCTAATTTTGGAACTTAAGGTTAGTGGTTGTCAGACCATTTGTGACGTGTTTTTGAATGGCCAAATCTTATCCAATAATTATGAAATTTTTGAAATTGATATTTGATGTCCTAAGCGTTAATTTGATATATAATATTATTATTTGAATTAGTATTTTGGGAGATATGATTTGCTAAATTTAGGCATTGAATCTGGAATGTTTTTTGTAGCAGTAAGGATTGATTGAGGCTTCTGGAACTGTGCCGTATAACTAGAAGTAGGAAGTATTTTTCCTTTAAAATATACTTAAAGAGTGTCATATAGGACTTTGAACCACCTCAAATGGAGATTCTTGGACAAAGTTATGAATTTTCAAAGTGAGGTGACAATTCTGGCAGCTTAGGCTTGTTATACGAAATTGAGAAACTTAGAGGGAATTGTAAATATGTATGACTTCTAAGGGTAGTGATATGTACTAGAGGCTAGTGTAGACATATGAAATAATTTCTTGGCATAATGTACTAGTCCTAAAGATAACCAACCCAAGTGTTTTGAATCATCAAACAATTGGGATAAGTAATAACTCATCCGTTCATGAATTCTAACTTATAAGATTTGATATTTACCCAGGACAACTAAGAGATTAGTAACACAAACATGACTAAAGAAAGGCTGTTAGGTAGCAACTTTTCTTTTATATTATATGTATTGCTTTGTATGTATTTCCTTGTATCTAGATTTATGTGAGACAATTAGTCCCTAGGTGTTAAGACTCGTGAGTACAAGTGGTAATATCTAGAATTTTAGGACTAAAGGCTTCAGAATAAGCCTAAGCAAGCAGGCTACCAAGCCTAGGTTTGGCAAGAATCTTAATAATTTCCAAGAGCCATAATGACTTTTAGAGACTAATTTGGAATTGAGTATGGGATTAGTTCCAATTAGTTACAGGAAATACCCAATTCCTTTATCAAAAGTCAAATAGGATCTAAAACCTAACTTGGATAAAAAAAGAGGGAATGGCATATTAGCAGAGGAAGAAGAAAACAAAAGAAATAATTAATGGTAAAACAATTAATATTGCCATAAGTAAGGGTAAAAGTGACATTAAAAATGAAGGGTCAAGATTTGCCCTTAAAAAGTAAATAATGATGAAGGTAATTAAAGTAATTACTCATGCTTTTCTTTACTTGGACACAGGGCACCTTCACATGTATCATGCAAGACTTGGTCACATTCACTCCCTTCTCTTTTATCCATATTGTGATGGCCAAGTCTTAAAGGAGAAGGAGAGAGAATTGATTAAGACAATAATAAGGAAAGAGGAAGAGTTGGACAATAGTTAAACACATTTCCTCATCTTTCTCTATGTGCAATTCGGATGAGACAAGGAAAGAAGGAGAAAGTGGTAAAATTTTCAACCTCAATTAATTCTTCACCTTTTTGAAGAGGAGAGAGATAATTCAAGCAAGACAATTTCTCCTCTCTTATCCAAAAAGGGATGGCCAAAGTATGAAGAAAGAAAGAGAGTGAGTGAACAATTAATCAATACATATATCCTCACCTTTTTGCTTACTAAGGACGTCCAAGCACATAAGGAAGGGAAGAAGGTTAGTCAAAGTTTCAACTCACCTAATCTTTTGACATTTGACTACCTTGTAAGCCATGCACTCATCCACACAATTGATCAATTAATTCCTCACTTTTAGACATCATAAAAGTCAGTCAATAAGTGAAAATAGAAGGGAAAAACATAGAAAAAAAAGAAAGAAGAGAGAAGGGAATCAAAAGTTGGAGAGCTAAGAAGCAAGAGGAAAAGGTAAGTGTTCTTAAGTGATTTTCTCTATCAAGATCTCATTTCTAGATCAAGGTTCCTTCATAAATGTTGTTCCCCTCACTAAGAGCTTCCTTTCTATGGTTTTTTTTCCAAGATGAGGTGTTTTGAGCTACCAATCAAGAGCCAAAGTTGGAGAAATCAACAAGCTTTAGAAAGTGAAAGAGGGGAGATTAAGCTTCAATTTGAACCAAACATCTTTTTGATTGGTTGAATTTCATGGAATTTGTTTTGCTGCCCTAGAATTTATCTGGTATGGGAATTTAGGGTTTCATGTTATTTTGATCATATACTTGGTGTCATATGATGTTTAATGATGAAACTAGACTTGTTTGATGGTTAAATTGGAAAATTGGTGATTGTTGGATTGTGTTGCCATTTCTGGTCAAAATAGGGCATGCATAAGGAGTATGAATTTGGTAAATTTGATGTTACCAATAGATTTTACATGAAAAATTATGTAGGAATAGCCTCTAGCTATAAATTCTAGGTCATTGGAATAAAACACTGAAAACTGGAAGTTAACACTGTGTTGCCAGTTTAGTTTTCCTACAAGTCATTTGGAATGTGACATGTTTTTGAATAATCAAATGTTGTCCAATGAATATGATATTTTCCATAATAAAAGTAGACTTGTCAAGTTTTAACTTGATATGTCATTTATGCCATTTGGATATGTATATTAGGAGTTCTAATTTATTGAATTTAGACATTTAAAACTAGAATGATTATGTGGTAGTAATGGTTAATTGGTAATTTTGGAACTGTGAGAATACAACTAGTAGTAGGAGGCATTTTTACCTTAAAATAAACTTAAAGAGGTTCACATAGGAGTTTGAACCAACCCAATTGGAGATTCCTAGACAAAGTTGTGAATTTCCAAAGTTGGTCAAAGAAAGCTGGCATATTAAGGTTAACCAACGAATTTATAGCTTTTGATAGGAATTGTGAGAATTGAAGACATTGCTCACTTTCATGGCTCTAACAACTCACGTGGTTATGTGTTTAGGGCCATGATGTGACAAAGAAGAGGAAATGGAAGCAACCTTGAGGGTTGGAAGAAAAGGGAATGAAAAAAGGACTTTAAGACAAAAGGTAGTAAACTTTCCTGACTTGCATGTCTGTGATATGTATATGCTTGTTTGTTGACGTGTTTTATTGCTTTGATGAATTGTATGAAACATATGTGAATGATTGAAACTTTGTTTCTATTTATACTATGGCCATAGGAGTGTTGCATGTAACATTGAGCATGCAAATGCCATTATGTTGGCATGAATTTATGTAAACAAGCATGCCATGCACTAAAAATTATCTTGCTTGTATAGTTAGCATTGTTTGCTACTGAGATTCTCGTGAATCTCACTCTTCCTCACCTAACCATATCGGTACATTAAGTACAGGAGAAGAACGAATGAAGAGATGCAAGAGGAATATAGAAATATGTAAAGTATTTATGTATGATTCTCAGACACTTTGGTAGCCTTATTGGCTACACAGTTTGTGTATGACTTGTATGAATGAACTAAGAATGTGCAAAGAAATGAATAAAGAAATACCCTGGTAATCATATAAAAAGGAATTAAGAACTGAGGAAGCATGATGAATTTTGCGAACCTTGATGAAACAATTTTGGAACTTCAAACTCTTCAGAAAATCCTACTCAATTACAGATTTGAACCCAGTGTTGTAGTTAGGACTTAAACTATTTATCATCCATTGCTGCTAAGGAAGTTTTTATGTAGGTAAGCTTTGAGATTCTCTTTTTTGCAATCTTATGAATGTTGTGAGTATGTGGTTTGCCTTGGACTTCTATAATTTGGGGTTTCTATGATCGATTAATGAATTAAGGGGTAATAGAAGTTTAAATAAGGTGGAATTGTAGTTCCGTATGCTTGACGAACTTGTTTGATAATAATTGCACATAAGGTAGTGTTTGTTATAATGCCTAAGGGAAGAATTTAGCTAGAATGTTGTTGAAATTGCTAGATAGTTAAGGTTTATGTCATCAGAAGGATAAAAGAGATTTTAAAGAGGCCAAGGTCTTATGATGAGTCAATCTTGTGAAGACATTGGAATTGTAATGCCTTGAGACTTAAGGATGATGTTTGCAGTTGTTGGGTTATAATATTAAGTGATAGTGTGCTTGTATGATATGAGGTGTAGAATGCACATAAGGTGTTCAATGAAATCTCATAAAGGAAAATATTCATATAGATATGTGTTTAGATAATTCTTTGATGGTGGAAAGTAAATTGTATACTATTTTAGATTAAATATGATTCATACTTAAGTTTCCATAAGATGTTTGAGGGAAATAAGAGTTATTTTATCTTCTATATATATAAGAAAATTGAGCATTAGGGATTTTATGATATAGTTGAGAAAGGAACTTTATGGGTTCATTATTTATTCTATGTTGAAATTTGGTGAAGTGAATTTGGGAAGGAAGCTTATCCAAGCTTGTATTTTTATGAAACTTGAATTTTACAAGAGGATGTGTTCATTTGAATTATATGTCAAATGTCAAAAAAAGGGGGCATTATGATAAAAAAATGATGAATTTTACTGAATGAGATATTATAAATAATATTATATGATGTTTTAGTTGGTGTAATGATGAATTTGTTTTGAACAGTAGAAAAAGCGGAAGGGAGCAAGTTGGAAGCCTAAAATCAAGAAAGAGTTACATACGTAGATAACTCTCCAGGTGAGTGAATAGCGTCTCATTTTGACTTTTATTTGAATTATTTCATTTTCACATTGATATTGAACTGAGTAAAGAACAAGGATCTTATTTAATGTTGTTTGCTCTTCCTGAGTTTTTTATATAAATTTTTCTTGCAATTTGAACTTAAACATGATCCTTAAACAAGCCAGATGTTCCACGTATCTTATAGCAGAGTCCTTTATCTTTCTTTGTGTTTTGGAATATATGTATATTTATATGTATATATTGAGGTGGAGAGGAGCTCATAATGCCATTTTTTATATTATAAATCATTGTAGAATTTTCGAGAAGTCTGACTTACAAAGTAGCACCTCGCTCTAGGGAGAGTTATTTAGCTATTTAAGAACCACGCATGACCTAATAGGTATAATGGAGAATTCAAAAGTTAAATGTTTAGTTCAAAGCTTAGGTACCATAAAATAAATAATTTTCTTAATGGTATTTATCTTTTTTTAAAAAGAAAAAAGAAATAATTTTTATGAAACTTAGAAAATTCATAACTAAATAATTTTTGCTCCAAAATTAGCATTTTAAAGCTCTTATTTTGTCTTTTGGAAATATCTTTAGGAGAAAAACAAGATGTAGGTTAACCACAATTTTGTTTAGTCTAAAAACTCCCACTCCAAACATCTATAAAATGATTTTCACAACTATTTCTAGTTTTCTGGGTCATAATAGAAAAAACATATCTTTTTATGTACACACACAAAAATCATGAACTAGGACTTATTTTAAATATCTAGATGTCTAATACTGCCCTAAATAATTTCAAAAACTATATCATTATTTTGCCTTGTGTCTAAGTGTAACCCCCTCCGTAATTATATCTGAAATATGTGATTAAAGTGAAATAGAACCAATAATTATCAAGACAACATTTTCAAACCCATATACCAGACGGGGTTTTCCCAAATACCTTTTGAAATCTAATACACCTGGTCTCACAGTCTAATAATCTAGTTAGCATCATACATGTTTTCCTCAATATTCTAGCTTTCAAGTTATCTTCTTAATCCATCATGTTATATCTCTAAGTTTGACTTAGACACTTGGGACCATTACCTAACTTAGGAGTGTAGCAACACTAGTACTATGCCTTGACAAACTTGTATTGCAATTCAAACTCATCATCCCTCATCGTTATTCTTATTAATGCTTATTGACACTTAAGCATACTCCTCTCATCCATAAGTTTCACACACCTTGATATATATATATACACGTACGTGGAATTCCACTTAAATTCAACCAGCTCCCACTATGATAACTTTGAAGATTTTCTAGCATCAAGAGTATAGTTTAGACAATCATATGAGAGTCTTAAAGCCTTTTCTAGTCACTAAAGATATTAATCTAATATATAAGCATTGGTCTTTAGGCAATATTAAGAGCAAAAGGTTTTCATAATATACTTATCTTCTACATTGACTAACCACTATATGTAATGTTGTATATCTTGTAGAATAGTCATAAAGCCGATGGTAGGTTAACGTTATTTTACTTATAATGCCTCATAAATGGAGAATGATAATCAAGAAGAAAGGGATTGAAGAAAGAAGAAATTGTAAAATCTAATGAGAATGTTAAGATTTAAGAGTAGTTAATTAAAGAATGAAAGAAGATTAAAGATATTCAAGAAAACATGTAGTTGGATTATGAAGAATGATCATCAAGAGGAAAACCAAGAAGAAAGTGATTGAAGAAAGAAGACTTGTAAGATCTAATGAGAATATC
Organism: Inga laurina; assembly: GCA_963855925.1. Classification (NCBI taxonomy): domain Eukaryota; kingdom Viridiplantae; phylum Streptophyta; class Magnoliopsida; order Fabales; family Fabaceae; genus Inga; species Inga laurina. The sequence goes on along the minus strand of OY979704.1, from coordinate 64,063,723 downwards.
AAGATTCAAGCTCTTAGAAGTGATACTGAAAGTTTCTATGATCATATAGAGGTTGAAATGGGTCAATTTGAAGCTAAGATAACTTATATGGAAGTTATGGAACTTCCCCAAGGTGTTCCATTGAGTTTTGGCTCTCTGCCAAGTCTTGGAAGTCATCACATGAGTGATCACTCGAGTGACCACTCTACTGATAAGCATTTTGGTGTGTTTTTTTTTCACATAGCATAATAGATGTTTGGTATTTTGGCTATATCTCTCTAACCACAAGTCAGATTGAGCTAAAACTAGTTTCATATGAAACTAGACTGCCACCATGAAAAATACACACAAGATCACATTCAAAGGAGTTAAGATAAAAGAGGTATGATCTTGAGAAGATGCCATGAAAATCAGAATCTTATTCCAAAAAAGCTTCAGTATTTTAGACATAACTCTCAAACGAGATATCAAATTGAGATCAAACTAGGTCCATATAAAACTAGACTTAAATTTCTTTCCATGAATAGGTAATTGTCATATTTGAAGCTATATACTAATATTTATGCCTTCTAGAAGTTGATACTCATGATTTAAGACATTGTATAGTGCAGTAGATACTCTTTGGATCATAACTTTATGAATATAATAAGCTTGGAGCTGATTTTTGCTGCATTCGAATGTAGATGGAACGAGCTTTCTGATGATATATCATTTGCCATGTTTTGAGTCAAAATGAAGAGATCTTTCGAGAGATGACCCATGATTACTCGAGTGATGAAGTTGGAAAATGACTCCGATGCTCTCTGCCACATTTTGAAAGGGATCACTCTAGTGACCACTCAAGTGATGTGACAGACAATGTTCCAAAGTTTCTAAAAATTCATGGAATGATCGTGTAATTCACTCTTCTTACTTCCAATCACTCTAACACTTTATTGTATTAATGTTTAATGTATTTCTCCAGAAATACAATGAAGAGATGATGTGAAGAGGCAAAATTTCACTTTACGAAAGTGGAGTGCCAACATTCATCACGACTAGTTTTTAAATTTGAGCAAATAGAAAAAAGAAGCAGTCGTACTCCAACGGATAGGTTGAAATACTCAGAATGGTCATATCCTTTGTTAGAGCAAGCGTTTCACCCAAGAGGGGGTGAATTGGGTGATACTAAAATTTCGTTGCAAATAAAAAACTTGACGGTGAATATAAGCAATAAAGAGTAAGGAGAAATATCACCGAAGTGTACACCGAGAGTTACACTAGTTCGGCTACAACCACTTTAACCTACGTCTAGTCCTCAGAGCTTCTTTGAGAGTTTCACTATAACTTCCAAGATTCAGTAGGTTCTTGGCACCTCAGTACAAGCAAGTTCCTTCGCCTGGACACTCGCTCCCCCTTACAAGTTATAATCCAATCCCAACTCAAGGTTCCACAACCTTAAGTTACCTCAATAACAAATATTGAGTTTGAATGAAATATCTCTCTCACATAGTGAATAAGAATCACTGAAGCATAGAATTACAAGTATAATGTAAAACAGAGTAATGAACTTGTTAATGCGTTCGTGTGTGTGTTCTTGTTGTTTGGATGTTCCTATATATATAGATGCGTTGGTAATGATTGTTGGAACATATTTCTTTATGCCCGTTAGAGCGTTCGCAGCCACTGTTGACTTTTCCAATATTTGAAAAATATTCGTTTGCGGTAGGTGGCGGTAGGTAGTATTTGAACATTGCATTTGACTTTCCTTATTTGGTAAGATCTCTTCATTGTTTATCTATGGATATGCTAAGAATACTAATACAATGAAAGGTTAATCATATAGGAAACAAATCAATAAACGTTGGAATGATTTCTAAATTTCTGGACTTGCATACTCGAGTAGTTACTAGAGTATTCATTTAAGTTTACTTGAGTACATACTCGAGTATCATCGGGAAAACTTTGATAAACTGCAAGTCAATAAGCAAACATAACATTACTCAGGTAGTGCATGAAGTAAACAAAATTTCAAACCTTTAGAAATACCTATTTACTCGGGTACTTACTCGAGTATGGCACACTTTACTACACAAGTTACTCTAGTAGCAACTTGAGTAAACCCTCAAATAAACTTTAGGTTACTCGATGCTTTACTCCAGTATTGTTGGCAAGATTTCAAGGCCGAGAGCACTTCAAGTTTGATTACCTTGTTACTCGAGTCCTTACTCGAATAAACATAAATTTTCTGCATAGCTTACTCGGGTAGTGACTTGAAGTTTTCTTCCAACTAACTCTGCATACTCGAGTAGTGACTTGAAGTGAAGTGTGAGAAAAGCATTTTATGTTATTCGAGTAATACCTTCAAGTTTTGCTTACCACAATGAGTTACTCAAGTAGCTCCTCGAGTAACATTGTCAGGGTTGAAAATGCCGAGAGCAACACATTTCTTGAAACATAGTAACTCGAGTACAGACTCGAGTATCATTGGCAGGCCGAGAGCAATTGGAAGTCTTTTACATGTTTACTCGAGTACTTACTCGAGTAATATTGGCAGGCCGAGAGCAACTCCAAGTGATTTGCCTGGTTACTCGAGTAACATTGGCAGGCCGAGAGCAACTAGAAATCATTTACCTTATTACTCGAGTACTTACTCAAGTAACGTTGGCAGGTTACTTGAAGGTTGACTTGGTTACTTCAAGTTTCTATCTCTTTACTCTAGTAACTCTTTAGAAAACTTGCCAGTGATAAAGTTTCTCAGATTTTTCTCTTGACCTTTCTTCATTGGCAGGCCGAGAGCAACTGGAAGTCTTTTACATGTTTACTTGAGTACTTACTCAAGTAATATTGGCAGGCCGAGAACAACTCCAAGTGATTTACCTGGTTACTCGAGTAACGTTGGCAGGTCGAGAGCAACTAGAAATCATTTACCTTATTAATCGAGTACTTACTCGAGTAACGTTGGCAGGTTACTTGAAGGTTTACCTGGTTACTTCAAGTTTTTGTCTCATTACTCGAGTAACTCTTTAGAAAACTTGCCAGTGATAAAGTTTCTCAGATTTTTCTCTTGACCTTTCTTCATTACTCCAATGCTTTCTTCAAGTAATAATTTGCCCTATGATTACTTTGTTCAAAATTATTTGTTTATCAAATCTTTTTCATATCATCCTTTGTTATCATCAAAACATGAGAGATCTAACATCCTTATCAACTATGAATAGAAGATCATCCAAAATAGAAAGGAGAGAGACTCATTGAATACATCGTCTAAATGCAACATCTTGACATAAATGCTCATTGCATATACTCTCCTTTTCTCAGTATTTACCTAATCTATTTTAGAGAGAGATTATTTGTATTGTACTTTAGTGTTTATCTTATTCACTTCTGAGAGAGAAGATTGATCGTAATCTTTCATCATTAAAGTTGTACCCTTGCGGTGTGTAAGGGGGAGTAACTTGGTGAGAGATTTGTAAAAGGTTTCGCAAGTGTCCGATTAAACTTGTAGGATTGTAGAGGCTTCTCTTGTGCCCGGATTAAACAAGAAGATAGTTGATTGAAAATCTTAGAAGGAGCCTAGGCACTGGACGTAGGTCATCGTGGATTGGACCAAACTAGGATAAATCACAGTTTGCATATTCTCTTCCCTAAGATTTTATATTTCTAGCATATATTATTTAAATATCTAATTGTTGATTTATGATTCATTACTTTCATAGTTATTGCTTCTACTAAATGCAAAAAGATTTTCAAGTTTTTATCTTACACCCAATTCACCGCCTCTTGTGTGTCAACTGGTTATAACATTGGTATCAGGGCTGGACTCTTATTTAAAGGACATAAATGTTTCAAGATTTTATAATGGTTGATTTTGGGTGTTATATGCTTTCCGTAGGTTTTGACTATACAATTTCACCTATTTTGAAAGATATTGATTTTTGGTTTTGGAAAGCTAGAATGACTAGTTTTTTTAAAGCATCTAATTTTGATATGTGGAATGTTTTTACAAATGCCTTTGATTTCAAATCAAGAAAGGATTGGACAGAAAAAGAAAAGAAAATGTTTTCATTAAACATTAGAGCAATGAAAATTCTATATAGTGCTTTAACCAAAAATGATTTTGAGGAAATTAGATTTTGCTCTACTACTAGAGATATTTGGGATATTATTGATTATATTTATACTTCTAACAATTGTGTTGAAGTTGAAAGTGTTAATAGTTCATGTGAAACGATAAGTTGCATATCTACAGTTTATGAACAAATGGAAGTTGACAATGAAGAAAGAGAAATCATAGAACACTTCCATGATCCTATCAACATAGAAGAACAAGAGGAAGATGATTTCAGAGAATAGCTCATTACATAAGAATTTGATAGATAATCCTCTGGAGCTTAAGATCTACATATGGTAAACAATTCCAATTCTTTTGGAGTTATTTTGAAAACAGATTTTGAAAGTTTACATAAAATTGTTTTTCAACCAATTATTGATTCTATTATGAAAAGTAAAAATATTTTCAATCATGCTAGGAAATTTAAGGGAAGAAAGAATGTTTAAATGAAATTTATTCGGGTTTTTACTCTTATGACCGACACAATACTTGCATAAAATTTCATAATACATATCATCATACAATTTGCAATTATTGTGGTAAATCCAGTCACATATCTCACACATGCTATATTAGAAGAAATTCTAATGTGAGAAATAAATATGCTTGGGTTCTGAAAAGATAAGTAAAGTCTAATGCTAACAATCAAGGACTTAAGTATAATTGGGTTTCAAAATATCCATTTAGTATGTTATATGTGCAGATTGATCATAAAGAAGAATGGGCACAAGGGTACGGAGAAGAGAATGAAAAAGCCAAGAGTTTCTCATGCACCAATAAAGAGGTTTATATCATCTATATCGAAAAGGAGAACTCTCAGAGCACCCATTGATGGAACGACAAAGTATAATCACATAGAGAAGCTATGTCTAGAAGGAGTACGTTCCATCTCAAGGAATGAATATAATAGAGAACCATTCAACTACGTTGAGGAGAATAAGGAAAGGAAGATCCCTGATGTACAAAGGAAAATAGTCTCAGAGTCTACATCACATGAGAGAGCTTTGCATGATCGTAAAGGTAAATATACAAAAACAAAGTGTCAAAGAAAGATACATTGGGTGAGCAAAGGCAATCCACCAAGTACCTAAGGTAAAGATATACAATGGTCAAACCGACTACATTATAATCTTTGATTTTTATTAAGGTTTATGCCTTGTTACCTTAGGAATGATGATTGCAAAATTTTTGGAAATATGTTTTCTCATTCATTAGAAAATCCATTTAACAAATTCATTTATAAAGGGATTGCAATGTTTAATAGTTTAACTCTTTATGCATATATACATATTTCAGAAAAACTACTTTTTGCATTAAGTCATGATTAATTTATTATGCTCAATTGCCTTAAATTGACTATATTCTTGTGAATTATAATTCCTACAAACTAACTATGAGTGGATCCAAGTAAAACTGGATACCAAAGGAAGAAAAAGTCTATATGTATTTGTAGGAAGAAGAAAAGAAGAGCTTCATTTCAAGATTATAACTACATAGAAATTAACTCAAATCTTGGTGAAGTTGGACTTTGAACCTGTATTTTGATCACTATCACTACATGACAACTGGGAGTGATTGTCCAAGTGATAAGACCAATTGGAAGATCGGGAGGCAAAAGTCAAAGAATTATGCTCAACTAAACTTCAAAGGATAATTTCTCGAGTAATTAGAAGATTGCTTAGGTAAGGTATTATTTTCTCACTTTATCAAAACGTTTAGGGTTCTATCACTCGATTGACCACTCGAGTGATGGTTAGACAATATCACTCGAGTGCCCACTCGAGTAATGTCGGGTTCCTGAAGATTAAAACCCCTATTGCAACATCTCTTCTCACTATGTCATTTCATATCTTGTGCTCCTATGAATAAGTTGGGAAATGAATACTTGCTCATTATTGTCTACCATTAGCAATCAATCATTTATAGTTTTCAAAATGCTATCAGATTGCTAGATGGACTGAAAGTGAAATTGTGCATAAGCTTTCTATATATTTGAGTTTTGAAATGCACATTTCAAAAATGTACTTATATTACAATTTATCTTGTTTATAAAAATGCATACACATTATTTAAAAATTATTCATATTTTGTTTTTCATTCAAATTGGTTTCAAAATTGGAAGTTAATATTATTGTGTACTAAATAACGAAAATGCTTCAAATTCATCCACTAGAGTTTTCCCTATTATTGACACCTTGATTATTGGTTATCTTGTGCTTGAACTCCTTAGTCTTTACTCTCTAGCTAGTTAGACCTTATGTCTAACAAGTTAACTATCAATATGAGTTTCAAGTGTATTCCCTAGAAAAGAATTTAATTTGTGAAAGCTTTATGCCTAATGCATAAATCTTTAGTTGGCAATGTTATTCCAAGTATCACAAATGATTATTAACATATTGAATGTTTCATTATAGTGGAATAAATTAGTAGGATAATATTCTTGAACTCTAGTCATTTGGACTAATGAGTACATGCTTCATCATTCATAAAATGTTGTACTCATTTTGTTGATCAAACACATTAATCATTGATATAATCTATCTTTGAATAAGCAGTGTCATGTATTTGAATCCTTGAGTTGTATATTTATATCTTTCAAGGCACAACTCTAAGTGTTAAGATAGTCTATAGATTAATAGCAAAGTCATGATGCACATTTATGTCTATCAAGCTAATCCTTTTGGTTATCCATATGACTCTTGCTCTTTGGGAAATTCTCCAACATGTTAACTCTGATGAATAACATGTTTTCTTAGTTGAACTTCAAAGTGAAGCTTTCTGATATATGTTTTATAACTACTGACTTCCACCAATTTTAACATGAACATTGATTATAAACAAATTTCAAAAACGAGTTTTGCATGTATTCAAAATCTCAATTTCACAATGTATTGTTATGATTTGAAATTACATGTGGGATTTTGTAACAATTTGCATATCTCATTATCATTTTTGGAAAACTTGATTTTATTCATGATTTTTCCTTTTAAAAAAATTGGTCATTATAGATAAATTTTCTACTCTCTTGATCCAACTTACATGGATTGCATTGAAATCTTATCAATGACATATTTTCAATATAAAATGTATTTACAGATTGTTATTGATAATTGATATCACTTATTCATTACCTTTATGATCCAATGGATTGAATTTATTTAATTGGGTAAAATTATATCTTGGCCATTGTTGATTATTACACTCTTTGCTCAAATATCATATGGATTAATTGTATAAGAGCATAAGAGTTGTTATGTCTAACATTGTGTGGACCTAAGAAAAGTTGAGTACCAAAGAGCATATATTTATTCTTTTATAGTTGACCAAAATGCTCTTCTTTCGAAAACAAAGTTAGAGGTTAACAAAGGAGGCATGACTGAAAGTGTTGCAATGTGGGTAGTAGCAAAATTTATGGTGTCACTCTATCACTAGCTAATGATGCAATCAGAAAAGGAGAAAGAGTAGGAAGATCTCATAGTATCCACAACAGAATTCAACTCAAAGAAGCTCAAGTCAAGAGCAAGGCCATAAATGATAGTGATTATACCCAGAGATCTTTTTGGTCCAGCTGTCTATTCATACTTCAAACATTATAAGCCTTCGCTATCCAGCCATCTTCCCTACTGCCAAACACTATTAGACATCTCTACTATAACATAGAGCTTGCTGAGTTATGCTATAAGGAAGGCACAATAGTTGAAGGGAAATAAGAGACAACAGTCAGAGATTAGAGGGTCTCCATCTTAGCCTCAAAGATCAATAAGTGGTTGGGCTTCAACAACTCTCCCACTAGACCTTTCAAGGAGTACAATAATCTTAAGAATAATCATCAAATCATGAGAGCTAATGAGAATTCTCAACTACAATCCTAGCTATATTATTAGAACCGACTGACACCCAAGAGGGGGGTGAATTGGGTATATGATAAAAACTTAAGAATTTTGAAAATATTTTTGCATCTTAACAAAAGAGGTAAGTATGAAGGTAATGAATTATAAATAAAAAATTAGATTAAATAATATATTCTAGAAATATAAGAGCTTAAGGAAGAGAATATGCAAACTATGATTTATTCTGGTTTGATCCAATCTGTGATGGCCTACGTCCAGTCCCCAGACTCCTCCTTAGATTTTCAAATCTACTATCTTGTTTAATTCGGGCACAAGAAAAGCCTTTATAAACCACAAGTTTAGCCAGGCACTTGTAAAGCCTTTTACAAATCTCACATCGAGATACTCTCCCTTACGTTACGACAAGTCTTACAAATAGAGCAATCCCGAAGACCTTTCCCTCTTGCTTACCCGTGCAAGTCTTACAACCAGTAACGTTCTCTCTTGCTTACACCCCTGTAAGTCTTACAAGCAGCAACATTCTCTACTGCTTGCACCTTGTAAGTCTTACGAGCAGAAAGTCTTACCAGCGATTCTCTCAATAACTTTCCTCGTAAGAAAAAACAACCCACTCAAGCTCCCTCTACCTTGAGATCAATTCAGAAATATAGTTGAAAGTGTTAACAGACTCTCTCACAGAGTGGATGTAATGCTTATTGAAGTACAATACAAATAATTACTCCCTTAATGATAAGTAATATAGAAGCTACAGAACAGAGAGTGCTTGGGTTGAAGCAGAGGATTCATGTTTCTATCATTTTTCTAGTAGTTGCTCACTATCTCAGTTACCCATCGACTTTGAATGCTCTCTCATTTATAGTTGATGAAGATGATAACCGTTGTGAGCATTGGTCCGTTGGAGTCCCATTGCTTCGTTTGACCGTTGTGTGCATTTAAACAACTAGCCGCTATTCGTTGCAGGGCAGAGCATCCTGTTGAAGAGTGGGATGCTTTATTATGAGCTGTATGTCATGTTGTGGAGTGTTGGTGTTTTAGACATTCATTCAAAGTGGGTCAATCTTTTGTCGTGGTAGGTAGCCGATATTTGGTGTGTAATGATGAAGTTCACCATAATTGACTTTTTTATTTGAATATGCAATCCGAATGTTTAATATCCTATTTCATACTTGAAATATATGTTTGTTAATGTTTAGATATGATAACAAGTGAAAACGTAAGGAATAAACAACATTTAATCATATTTAGATTATTCGTTGTGAGTCTGATGTGTTTTGCTTCTGACAAAGTCTCACTCGAGTTCTTCAACTCTCACTCGAGTGCTTGTGTGTTTTGTACTACGGACTTCAGCTTATGTGTAACACTCGCATCATTTTTAACAAGAGTGTGATTCTCACTCGCGGGTGATATGGGCCCTTACTCGAGTATATTGATCATTACTCGAGTACATCAGTATATATCAGCTTCAGGCTTTATTTCTGGATAACACTTGCAGCTAAATATTCAAGAGTGCATTTTGCACTTCCGAAGTGTTACGTTCTCACTCAAGTGCAGTATGGCTCGCTCAAGTGTATTTCATATTTTCACATTCTGGCTTCCTCTCGGGCAAACACTTGCTTCTCTTCACTAGCAGGACTCGAGTGTAATCCTTCTCCTCACTCAAGTGTTACCAGTCATGCTCGAGTGTTGCTAAATTTCTCCATGCTTCAGCCGCTTCTAGACAACACTCGCATGACTTTTTCAAGAGTGCGTTTTCGGACTCGTGAGTGATATAGGGCCACATTAGACTCAATTTATTTATTTGATTCTAAATATGCAAAATGATGTATCATAAGAAAGCTCTTGTCATATGCATTCCAATGCAAAAAGAATCAGCTCCAAACTCCTTGTATTCTGCAAGTTATGATTGAAAGAGTATCTATCACACTAGATCGCACAAGCGTCAACTTCCAGCAGGAATAGCTTCTAGAATGTAACTTCAAATTAGGCAAATTACCTATCCATAGAAAGCTCTTTGAGTCTAGTTTTGTATGGCACTGGTCTCGTCTCAATCTGACATGTCGTTTGTGAGTTATGTTAAAAATACCGAACCTATCTTGTAAAGTGATAGTGATTCCAGTGTCAACGTCCACAGATCATATCTCCTTAATCTGAGCTTCTTTCAATGTGATCTTGGTGTACAGTTTTTGTGTTGTGAGTCTTCTTTCATATCCCACCAGTTTTAGATCAATCTGACTTGAGGTTTAGAGATATGGTTAAAATACAGGAACTCTGTCAGGCTGAACGTAAAATGGACTGAATAGAGTAGCCCGACACTCGAGTGTGTTCTTCCATCACTCGAGTGCTACAGTGCCATACTTGCTACAATGATTTTGTACTTTCAGTTTGCACCCGAGTGCTATAGTACTTGCATGCCGCAGTGCCAAAATAGTACTCGATTGCTACAATATCGGCCGCTATAGTGCCAAACAGTATCGACTGCTACAGTGTCAAACAGTGCCATCTAATTTCCTTCTGACCATAGAAATCTCAGAGTTATTTCTAAGAACTTGAATCTTTATATTCCAATTAGATCTTGCAAGTTCTTCTTTCTTCAATATCTTTCTTTTTGAATTTCCTCTTGATAATCATTCTTTAGAATTTGAGTAGGCAGCTCCTTGACCATCTTTAGTTTCTTTCTTCTTCTTCCTTTTGTTCATTCTCATCAATTCAATCACTTCTTTATATATTTGATAATTTTGTCTTCACATTCTTCCTCCATAATTCAACTTAATTAATCTACAAGATATTTCACATTAAACACAATAATTAGTCAAATAAATACATTATATAAACTTTTTGCTCTTATCATTTCATATCTATATTTGACATCATCAAAACTAATCATATCTAACATATATGTCTAATCTTCACAAAATTATATGGTACATCTAAATTTGAGCTATGGTGAATAAGGCTAATAACTTCACTCACTTCATCGAGAAAAATTATCACATAATGGCCTATATTATTAGCAAGAAGAAGGGAAACACTGGAAAGATCATGTCTTTCAGAGAACAAGAGGTACATATATACTTTTACAAGGCATACTCCAATAGCATACCCTCATTTGTATTTCTATTCTTCAAGGCCAACAAGATATAGTACCTAGAGCCAAATGAGCCCCTTATAAAGACTCCTATAGTTGAGAAGCTGCACATTCAAAGGGTGAAAATACACTTGTCACTAGTGGGCGGTACTAGTTAGAGACAAAGAACATAACCTAAGGCATCTAGAGATGATGAAGTACAATCCTTAGATAGAGGTAGATGAGTTGGAGCCCCTTTCATTGGACCCACCATTTAAATAGACTAAGCTCTACTTGATGTTACCAATGAGAAGCTCATCAAGGTTGTATGCTAGTATGCTACTCTATGATACTTTAAGGCCTTTTTTCGAGCTCATCTTAGTATGCTAAAGTGCTCACAAAGACTACATCTTTGAGACCCTCAGTACTAATCACATCATCATACAGTAAATAGTACATCAATATACTTTAAAGGACAATGACTCGAGTGATTATGACATTGCTCAAGTAAGGTATTATATTCTTACTTAATTAAACTTCTCTGAGTCACATCACTCGAGTGATGGTCGAGTAGAATCACTCAAGGGGCCACTCGAGTGATGTAAGGTTACAGCCTTAAAACCCTGAATAGCATCGTCATTTTCAAAACTTGATTTCTCTCTAAAGCTTCATATTTTCATACTCATACTTTCTACAAAATTTCCAATGGTTTTATAAATCTAAGAGAGTTATTAACTGTACTACTCATAAAGATTTTCTTTTAAGACATCCATTCATTAAGGGGGAGCTTCACATTCATATGTGTTTTATATCTTAAAAGCTCATCTTATATGTGGAATATTTTTTTTAACATACTCATGCATTCATTCTCAATTATTTAGTTTTGATGACAAGTTACTCACAGTTTTTCCTTTCATGATCTTAATTTTAACATATCTTATAGAAAGGATAATTTTGATATTTGATGGCACTAATAATTCTCTTTGCAATAAAGATTTAAATTTTGTGACAGGAGAATTTGTTTTGTGAAATAACATTCCTTAACGTACTACAAGAAGATTCTATCAATTTCGAGGAAAGATTCTTTAATGTTTAATCAAGGAAAATATATTATCTGCAACATTTAAAGCAACAAATACCTATGCCAATACAAAAAAGCATTAAGCATGATGATATAGAAATATGGAACAGAAGCTTAACTCAATAAGAGCATCTTAGAGACACTATGAATATACATCAGAGTTGCACTGTGAAAGCAGGGTAAACTAGACTTCATGGATCTATCATCAGCTTGCCAAATCCAAATGAGCATTTGTAAACCTTCTCTTTATAGTTTGAGAATACTTTTCATATATTTAATTTTCAATTTGCCTTGATTATGAAAGTTTTCTTGAAAACCTCTCCAAATCCATTTTTCATTTGCATCACATCAAAAATGAAAATAAGTTTAAATGGGGGAGAGAAAATTATTTACTTGACACATTTATTTTGATTAGTGGGGAGAAGGACATTTCTAATTTGTCTTCATATTTAATTCTCTACAAATATTTCTTCTTTATACTTTAAACTTTTTGTTGATGTCAAATAAGGGGAGAGAAAGGAAAGAAAAATATGTTGCATTCAAATTGTTGTCATATTCACACGTATTTTTCTTAAAGGATTTGCCATCATCAAAAGGGGGAGAATGTTATATATGATTAGTTTTGATGATGTCAAATATAGATGTCAAATGTTAAGAGCAAAAACTTTGCATAATATACTTTGATAATTATATCCTTGGATAATTCATGAAGATTGTCCTAAAATGTCCCTGGTCGGTCATCTATGTGGGAGCAGAGATGAAACAAGACTAATATGACTTTGATAAGCCATGGAGATATGAATCAAAGTTTTAGGCACTTGTAAGAGTACAAGGTGCTGGACCGACCCATTATGAGAAAGCTACATGGATCAAGTCATAAGTTTTTCTCATGTTTAACCACGTCACAATGCCCTTAGACCTCAGGTCATCATGGATTCCTACATGGAAGTTGCTAAGCTTTAAACTAGTCATAAGTCACTTTTGACTGAGTAATGATAAAGGCTATGATCGGGCTTGGTTGTTTGTCATGCAGAGGAATAAGAATGATCAAGATGGAATTTGTCCCTCACATTAGTAGAGAGATATTACTGGGCCTTTTGATAAGTGAGTCTGAGAAATGTATGGCCATACTAGAATGGAAAGGAGTTTCCATTTCTATTGTCAGGCTACTCAGGAATCGAGAAATTAATGGTCAAGAATAAGAGGATGACATTATCCATGCCTTATCCTTGATCGATATATCGTGTGACAAAAGGGACGTGACATGGTTGTATGACAGGTTGCATCGTAATAACGATCCTCATGTGAATCGGGTAGTTGTAATGTCTTGCTAGAGGCCGCTTGCAATTTTTGGGTTAGTACAGTTATTGGCCTACTGCCAATTTCATATGGGCCTATGGGGTCGCACACAAGAATGGCCCAACATGAGATAATGTATAATTTAGGGTGGACGAATTTTATATTTATATATATATAATATAAAATTTGTTAATAATATTATATAGATATATATTTTTGAAATATGTATCTTATATATATGTATATATATTATATGATATTATCATATTGTGTTAGTTTTAAATTTAATTTATTAAGATATATTAAATTTAATAACTAACATGATAGAGATATAGTATCTCAGATTTAATTTATGAAGATAAATTAAATCTAATGGCTCTTTATTTGGATTAAATAAATAGGTTAATTAGCTTATCAAGATAATTAATTGTTGATTAAATTCGAAATTAATGATGATTAATTTTGAAATTTAAATATAGCACTCATAGGTTATAAACTTGATAGAGTAGATATACTCATACGGGCATGAGAATTCAGAGCCGCAAGTGAAACCCTAAAAAACATTGCAAGCGCTAGCATCAGTCTCGGTTGGAGAGCATTCGTGTGGATACCAATAGAGGGAGCGGACCTAATGTGTTGGCTCCTAGAGATCGTGAAAACCCTAAGTGAAAAAGGTACGAGTTCTTTCTAACCCGATTTAAACGTCGTTGATAGATCCTCAATTAGGATCAGTAAAATTTTAAAATTCTTCTGCTGTGCCTGCCGATCGTAACACATAACTCTCAAATGAGATATTAGATTGAGATGAAACTAATGCCATATGAAACTAGACTCAAAGAGATTTCCATGGATAGGTAATTTGTCATATTTAAAGCTATATACTAATATTTATGGCTTCTTGCAGTTGATGCTTGTGATTTTAGACATTGTATAATGCAATAGATACTCTTTGAATCATAACTTTCTGAATACAATGAGTTTGGAATTGGTTCTTGTTGCATTAGAATGTAGATGGCAAGAGCTTTCTGATGATATATCATTTACCATGTTTTGAATCAAAATGGAGAGATCACTCGAGTAATGAAGTTGGAAAATGACTCCGAGGCTCTCTTCCACATTTTGAAGGGGATGACTAGAGTGATCACTCGAGTGACCACTTGAGTGATGAGACAGACAACATTTTGAAGTTTATGAAAATCAATGGAATGATCATGCAATTCACTCTTCTTGCTTTCAATCACTTTAACACTTCATTGTATTAGTGTTTAATGTATTTCACTAGGAATACAATGAAAAGATTATGTGAAGAGACAAAAGTTGAATTTATGGAAGTAGAGAATCAACATTCATAATGGGTAGTTCTCAAATTCAAGCAAATAGACAAAAAAAGTAGCCGCACTCTAACATATAGGTTGAAATACTTACAACAGTCATATCCTTATCAACTATAATTAGAAGATAATCCAAAATAAAAAGGAGAGAGACTTAGTGCATACATCGTCTAAATGGTAACATCTTGACATGAATGCTCATTGCATATACTCTCTGTTTCTCAGTATTTACCTAATCTATTTTAGAGAGAGACTATTTGTATTGTACTTTAGTGTTTATCTTATTCACTTCTGAGAGAGAAGATTGATTGTAATATTTCATCATCAAAGTTGTAATCTTATGATATGTAAGGGGGATTAACTTAGTTGTAACGTTATAGTGTGTAAGGGGTAAAAGACTTCGCAAGTGCCTGGCTAAACTTGTGGGATTGTAGAGGCTTTTTTTGTTCCAGGATTAAAAAAGAAGATAGTGGATTGAAAATCTCAGAAGGAGCGTGGGGATTGGACATTGGTCATCGTGGATTGGACCAAACAAGGATATATCACAGTTTACATATTCTCTTCCCTAGGCTTTTATATTTCTAGCATATATTATTTAAATATCTAACTATTGATTTATGATTCATTACTTTCATAGTTACTGCTTCCACTAAGATGCAAAAAGATTTTCAAAGTACTTAAGTTTTTATCTTACACCCGATTCACTCCCTTTTTGGGTGTCAACCAGTTCTAACAATTTAAAGTATTGGTATATGACTTTACCACATGATTAAGCATTAAAACAAGGAGTTTTTCTTAAACTTTGAACTTCAAAAATTTTTGGCTTCATAGCATTCATCTCCATACATTCACTAATAATTCCATCATGCTAGTCCATTAACATGTAAATGTTTCAACCTCTTCAAAATATTTTAATAGCATTAGGATAATTATATAATAATTTTAAACATCAAATTAGAAAGTATTTTTTGCCTCCAACTTCCCTAATTTCATATCCTATCATACTTTAACTTCCTTTTGTAAGATAATGATCACTCATATCATACCATTCCCATGTCATATAAGCACTCTAGCTTATCCACCAATTTCAAACAGCCTTATTTATCTGATATGAAATTCTAGATTCAAATCATTCTCCCTAATAATTTGTATAGTCCCAAAGAATGGCATTTAATCACATGCAACACTACATATCATTTAGGGTAAAGGAGCAAAAATACCCTTTATCATTTTCAAAAAGAGCTACTGACACCATAAGCAAAGTTTAGATGCAAAGATACCAATTATGATTCCAAAATCACCTTATAATGTTACTCTATCAAATTCCTCTATGTTGACCATTTGGACAAACTTTTGACCAAATAAACTGAGCATATAGGATCAAAAATGCCCTTTATTTTTTTCAAAAAGAGCTAGTGACACCATAAGAAAATTTTGGGTGCAAAGATACCAATTAGGATTCCAAAATGGCCTTAAAATGCCACTCCATCAAATTCCTCTATGTTGACTATTTGGTCAAACTTTTGAGCAAATAAATTGAGCATAAAGGAGTAAAAATACCCCTTATCTTTTTCAAAAAGAGTTACAGGCGTCATAAATAAATTTTAGGTGCAAAAATGCCTATGATGATCTTACAAGGGACCTAAAATGATTCTACCGTTAAAGTTGTCAGACGACTGTTTATTTTGACTTGTAGGCCCCATTATTTGTTTAGCTATGCTCCACCTTGGTTATTTTGACCTCATGACTCCCATTTTTAGCCTAGTTGCCCTTTCAATTTTCACATATCCTTTTTTGCCTTTGCCACTATTATGTAGGAGATCCCACCCCATGACAATCACATTGGTGAGGTTTATACCAGCAAGATCTATGCCCCATCTAACAACAACATCTTCCACCAACCTTTATCTTTAACCAATTTTCACATCATCCTATGCCTTTAAGACCACCATTACCGAGATCCATAGGCCCACCTAATAGAAGTGATGACATTGACAAAAATAACATTTTAGGACCGTTTAAAAATTACCATAAGCCTTTTTAAAAATGGGAAAGGTCCATGTCAGATGGTGAAAATAAATAGAGTAGAGTATATATGGTTAAATAGTGGGGCATCCAAGTCAAAATAAATGATCATATGACGAATTTAACTGCAATAGTATTTTAGAGCCCTCTTAAAATCAACATAGGTATTTTTGCCCCTAAAATTTGTTTATAGTGCCAGTAGCTCTTTTTGAAAAAAAGATAAAGGGTATTTTTCTCCTTTAACCTCACTTTATTTGGTCAAAAGTTTGACCAAATGGTTAATGTAGAGGAATTTAACGAAGGGGCATTTTGGGGTCCTTTTAGAATTATCATAGATATTTTTGGATCAAAAATTTGTTTATGGTGCTAGTAGCTTTTTTTTTTTTTGAAAAATTATAAAGGGTATTTTTGCTCCTTTACCCTCATTACTATAGAAATTGTGATATATGATAGTTATTATCTAACATATACAACTGTTTTGAACCATCATATATGTAGGCGCTATAAAAGCTCGGTGTAGATACATTATGGTTTCGAACAATTATTTATTCCAGACATGTTATCATAGTTATATTATAACATCCATTATATATGAAATCTTGGTGAGGCTATGATATACCCATTGTTATGATAATAATTAATGGGCACATGTGAACAACCATAATAATATATGGTAATACTTGCATCATACATAATGGTTCCGCTTTAACAACCGTTATATATAGTTGGCATAAATAATAGTTGTTATATAACAACTGTGGTTTATCAAACCTAATTTTTTTTTAAAAAAAATGAGGGGTGGTTTCTGTTTTTGATATCCCCCCTGCATATACATTTGTATATAACAAATCACAATATATATTTACATTGATTCATATATAGAACACTGCAACAAATCAAAATATATTTAGAGTCATTCTTGTACACGTCTACACTATTAAAACCAAAACATTAAAAAAACAAAGAAATTTATAGTCATTCTGTATGTATTTACTCTCCCATTGTTGTTTCACAAATGTCACAAACTCTTTAGGCACTTCTTTCATTTGTTAGTTTCTAAACATCATGTAAGAGGCATCAAAATATTATGCACAAAACAAAACTAGATAGAAGTTAGATATTGTAATATATAACTGACAAAATGTATATATGAACATATTGAACACTTAATATAACATAGTTGTATCAATATTTTTAGAACCGTGGTGATTATGTCCTTCATGTACTGCATCACACAGTACACATAATCGTTGTTGTTGTCTGGGTTCTTTATGCACTATAAAGAACTAAGAAGAAAAATTTGTCAATCAGTCATACATATATACACTATATTGTGTCTCATCAATTTATTGATATTATAGTTATTAGTGAATAATATATATACCTTTAAAGAAGCATCTATAGCTGCCATCAGTGAGCTTGTTTTTGTTGCACTCGAGACCATTTTGAGTGTTGTAATTGGAGACCGCTTTGAGAAGATACAATATAAAATTATATATACAGAAACATGTGAAGATGAACCAAATTATAAGAGATGATTGATGAATAACTTACTGGTTAAATATCACCTGCATGTATGGTCTCGTGTCTGGAACCATGCTTATGGAGTCAGAGTACCAAATCCATTTATGCATTGGATTTATGACTTTGAGCATCCATTGGTTCCTAAATACAATAATAGATCACACTACCAAAAAAATTACAAAATAAATAATAAATAATTCAAGCAAAGTTAATGATATTTGTCAAACCCCTTAATATTTTGATATTCGAAGAGTAATAAGCGCACAGTTTTGTAACCATACAAAAATAGCGGAAACATAATTAATTGAGTAATTGTTTATAATACAGGAACTCCCCGTAGGGTTTGAACAATATATACAAAGTGTTCAAAAGGGAACAAAAGTGCAGTTCTAAATAACTAACAACAGCTTCTGCCTGCACTAGGACCTTATTCGCTGATAACCACTGCCTTGCCCTTTGAGCCGCTACCTTTTACTGGAATGTTTTGAATTTTGAAAAGGGTGAGATTCAGGCGAATCTTAGTAGTAACATGCATTTCAGACAAATAAAATGTGAAAATAGATATGCAATGCACCGTTTCATGTAAGATGATAAAAAGTTGTGCGCACACTGTCCAGGGCCAAACAACTGTTTGCAACCCTAGCTTAACTCTGCACCTCTGCTGGGCCCCAGACCACAACAAAGTTAATATGCATGTCCCAGACACTATGCTCGTATTATAGATGATGGCATACATAAACATACAAATAATCAAATAGTGTATGTAAGAAAGAGTTACTACTTGAGTTCTTTTTTAGTTCGCCTGTTTGTCAAATAACTTGAATTCGGCTTGGGCTATTACTAATTCCTATAAATTAAAGTTAACAGGTATCTACGTATTACTTGCATTACTCTTTCCTTTTAATCATATTTTTCTAGTTATCTATCATAGTTTCAATAATTTCTGTACAGTACAATTCTACACATTGTAGTTTTCATAGTTTCTAGAAAATTGACAGATTTTCAATCAACTTTGAAAATTTATACTTAATTCTAGGAAATCTCAATTTGACTGATTCTAAAGCCTATGCAAATCTCTTCAAGTTTATTTTCATGGAAAAATACCTAAGTCTAACCAGGGTCATCATATTTTTCCCAGAAATTCGTCAAACTTCCCCTGTTCCATATTGCATTCAAGAAACAGGGCTCAACTTTGAACGTCCATATCTTTTAATCTGCTAGTCCAAAAATTATGATCTACCTATCAAATTAAAGCTCTAGAGGTCTACTTTAATCTCGCCAAATTTCATAATTTTTAGACCAGTTTTGTCAAACGAATTTCATTGTACAATAACTCTGCCTCCTATTAAACAAATTAAACAGCATTTCCTTACAACTTCAATAATTTCCAGATTTGCATACAAACATTCAAAATCAAGAACACATTTATTCTTACACAATTTTCCCTTCTAAATTCAATGGAATCATCAAAATTACAAAATTCTAACTCCTCTCCTATGTTCTATACTTGGCTGAAACTTACAACCGTAGAAGAGAAGTTGTGTTTTATTGATTCCACTTGATTAAACACTTCCTTTTTACTTATAATCACATGATTAACCATTTAAACACTCAATAAACATAGTTCATGGAAATTTTGGCAGCATAACATCTTGGGGTTTCATCTTCCCAATTTCACAAATCAATATAACCAAGCCAATACCAACAATAACCTACTAACTAAGAGGATTAAGGTTTTTTGAGATTAGCTCTTGATTTCTTGGCTTTCTCTCTCTTGGTGTCACTGTTCTCCCTCTCTTCCCTCTTGATTTTGCTTGCTAAACATGATTTCCAAGGTGAAGAAAAGATTAGAAGAGGTTCTACATGCATTAGAAGTCAAGAATGCTTGAATCCAAGCCTACTTACCTTTGATTTTGCTTCTTGAACCCTAAGACCTTCTTGCTCTTCAAGCTCTCTTCTCTCTATATTTTTTGTTCTGTTGGCTGAAATAATGAAGAAGAGAAGGGATAAAAGACTCTGAAAGTATCACTTTATCTGTTCTTGGAATATTATATTAATGCTAATTACCATGTGCTTATTTTACTTGACAAGGGTTTTTCCTCTTAAATTAATGTGAGCCAAGCAAATTATTTTTCTCTTGCTTTCCCTTACTTGACCGAAAATCAAGAGAAACCGAGAATACATATTTGCTTCTTGCTTTTCACATAATTCCCCCTTTAAATAAATATATATTATTTCTAATTTTACCATGTGCTTTTCTTCTATGACATCATTTCTTTTACTTGCTTAGGATAATTCCACATGGCATCATTAGATTCCAAGTAAATATTTTTACTTCTTCTTTTCCTTTTTGGCTGAAAATTGGCCTAATTAGAGGAGGAAAATAATTAGCTTCTTTTTTTTATGGCAAATTAGCATTTTATCATTACATTTTTGTGATTTATTGTAATAGATCATTTCTTGCTCTTTTCTTCCTTTTTTTGGCCGAATTTTGACACTTATATTGGGCCAATAGGTAACATCTTTATTTTCAAAGCGTAAGGACAACTCATGTGCAGTAACAACTTTAAAAAGGAGACCGATAATCTTTTGTAAACAGAGGGAGTCCCAACTTCAAGAAGAGTATTGAGTGGGTTTCTAACAAATTTTTTCAAAAATCATTTTCAGATTTGGTCTTATATTATTTTATGATTCATTTTAAGCCATTCGTTTTAGGTTCATTTCTTCATATAAGAGTTTAATAAGTTCTCTGCTGAAACCCAGACTACTATTTTTAATTAATGGCCCTAGATAGACAGTTGTCCACTACTGGTTTAGATGTCACTTTGTGTTTGCTTATATATAGGTGTTTACTTACATGTCTACCGACTTGTTAGTACGAGACTGACCACACTTAAATACAAATTAAATACATTGTCCAAAATAGATAACCAATAGAAAATTAAATTCTAAGTCCTTCAATTCATTTGCTCGTGTTACCTTCTTACCTGAGGAACTACTTGCCCAAACTGAAATTTGTTTTGGAAAAATAGGGTGAGTAAAATGAATCTCAGTAGTAATAGATATCACTCATATAAGATGCATATATATAACATGCCATGTCAACCAAAGTTCAATACAAACAACATATTCAACATTTAGAGATAAATTCATGATATGCAAAAAGCATAAAGTTACCAATTCAAGGACAACCGTCCCTTGCTATAGTGTTGGGAAATTCTACTGGGCCTTAGCCCTTCTCATCTGAATGTTTAAAATTCACAATGGTACAAACATGTGTAATATCCCAAAATGTATTCAAGGGTTAAATGTACATAATAGATAGGGGGATTAATGATAGAATAACCTTTGGAAATTTTGTTATAACTTTAGTTCCAATTAAATTGAGATAACTACTTAGTCCTTTTGCTTAAAGTCAACAATGATGAAAGGACTAATTTGAACAGGAGAAGAAGGTGAAAATGGCATATGGAAAAGAAATATGAGGAAAATATTTATTTGGCCATAATATGAGACACATGGAAGCATTTTTGGCCAAGTAAAAGAGGATGATGACTTTAGTCAAGTTTCACATACAAAATTTGGCAATTAAATACTATATTGCAATATGATATTTTATAAGATCACCATCTCTTTCAAAGGGCAATGAATGATGTATGACAAGAGGAAAAAGCAAGAAAAAATACATATTGGCTATTAAATATGACATATGGAAGCAATTTGACCAAGTTATAAAAAGATGAAGACTTGGTCAACAATCTTATGCTAATTGGTGAATTAATGTTATTATTCAAGGGGATATTACAAAAGATCATCATGTTTTTTCCTAGGCTCCATTTTCATATAACATGAGGCAAGAAAGAGAAACAATTATATGACCAATTAAAAGGTGAAGACTTGGTCAACAATTTCAACTAAAAAGTAACATGTGTGAGGAGGTAAACTAAGATAATTGAAGAAGGCTTCTTTTAGCGACTTTTGGTCAACAATTGTAGGCCAAATAAAAGATGATAACTTGAATGGAAAGGGCCACTTACTCGTATGGCATTAAGAAAGAAAGAGAAAAGATGAAGCAAAGGTTTATTGGCACATGTCTCTTGCAATTAAAGTGCTCTCTCTTACACACACATAGTCTAAATCGTGTATGTGCCCTTTCAGCATAATTACTAATTCAACATAATTATGTATTTTTGAACGTAAATCTCGGCCTTGATATGAAGGGGTTTACAACATGCATATAACATATCACATAGTATATGAGGGATAAGTTACTACTTGACAATTTTTTCCAAATCTTGATCTTCATTGATGTGCTTTGGATGTCTTGGGCAAGTGTCAGGGCCTATAAATGATAATTTATAGGCAATGAGTTATTACTTAGTCCAATTTCTTCATAAATCATTCTTTTATATTGGTTATCATTAGGGTCATTTCTAGCTAATGAACCCAAGCTACCTCAAATGCTAAACTTAGCCCTTTAAGGTTTAATTCTATTACAAAACCCTTTACTTTGAATTTTCGAACAATTACCACAAGTTGGTAGATTTTTTACTAAATTTTGAAAACTCATAACTAATTCTACAAAAATTCAATTGTAGTGCTTCAAAATTCTATGTGACCCTTATTAAGACTATTTCAAGGGAAAAATACTTCCAATAGCCACCTGTCCGTGTACACTTCACAGTTTTTCGTTATCCCTATGCTACTAGAAAATCTTACCAGTTTTAATGGTCTACTTCAAACACTTGTAACTCCTAGTATACTTATTAAAATTCTTCATAAGACCTACCAAATTAAAGCTCTATAAGTTTACTTTAATTCTAGAAAATATCATCATCATTAGATGAAGTTTGAATAGTGAAAGCTTTACCACAACAAAACTGCACACAAAAATGCACATTGGCAGCTTTTTTATACAAGCATATTTAATTTCTAGCCTTCAAGTCTTTAAACCAGTCTGTCAAAAATTATAACCAGAGCCTATTCCTACACAATTGTTTTTGTGTAGAATCCAACGAAAACCTCAAAAATACCAAAATCAAATTCCCTTACCCAGTTTTTGCTTCTATCCAAAATATATGTCCAAAAAGAACAAAAATCCAACTTTGTGTTTTTAACTACAAACAAGCCTAATACTTTAACAAGCATCATATATCACCTTATATATGATTAAAACATCTTCCTTATTCAAAAACACCCCTTGAACAAAACACATGGGAGGTTCAAGAGCTAAGAAAAACATAATGAAAACACAAAGTAATCGGTTAAAAAGAAAGCCCGCCCTTACCTTTTTACGTTTCTACAAGTGGTTCGGTATTCCAGCAGCACTCCAGCATACTAATTGACACAAAACACCTCAGATGAGAAATCTAAGACCATAGAATTGAAGCTTACAGTGAGTACATGAAGTTTTCTGAAGGACTTACCGAATGATAACGGTGATTTGAGGTTAAAATCGTCTCCGGTAGTCAGGAGAACTCACTATTAACTCCTCCTTCTCTCTTCTTGTGTTCTTGAGTTTATAAAATCAGATTTCTCTTTCTCGTAGAGGGCTAAACGAAATTAGCACTGAAAAGGGATGGGAATGGTTGAGATTTAATCTTGCAAGGTGATCTCATCTTAGCTTGCCAAGTGTACAAGTTTAAGGCTTAAAAGCGCTACATGTCATGCAACTATTGATCTTCCATTTTCTCTTTCTTTGTTGGTGCAAAAATGGTCAGGGGAAGGGGGAGCCCTGACAATTTCCCTGGACTCCTGGGTTCGGTGTTCAAATCATAAAGTACGCAACTTGTAATGACCCAAAAATGGGATTAAGGGCTAATGACTTCAAAAGTGATGTAATTATTGTTAATTAAACACTTTTGATGAATATGATGTGAATTTTGATTCGAATGTGTTTTGATTGGTGCTCCAACCCTACATTTAAGCTTAATGCTGAAACAAAGCTAAAAAGGAACCCTAATGGTAAGGAAGGCGCATAGTTGAGTGATGTAGGTGATATAAATGTGTTTGGAGGTGATTCAGGTGAAATTGCCATAATCAGGGGCAAAATGGGAAAGAAGGAAAGTTACCGATCAATTGGTCAATTACTAAAGAGAAAACTCATAGGTAACTTGAAGATCAATGGTTAGAATTCACTTATCAAGTGATCCATAGGGTGTAATTGTGTATACAAGTGCTTATGTGTGATCATGGAAGGAGAAACAAGATGTTGCCAAGTGTCATTGTATGGACCATAGGATCAAGTCAATATTTCAAACCTTTTCCCTCTTTCCTCTTTCCCTTTAGGTTGGCCAAGAGGGGAATGGGAGCTCAAAACTCTGACCTCATCATCATCCTCTCACCTCTCTCTCCATCCTCCATTGTCGTCCAAGAGGAAGCAAGAAAGAGAAAGGAATAACTCAAATTTTAGGTGAGAATTTATCCCTAAATGCTCCACTCACCTTATTTAATGTTGTTCATGGTGTTGAGGGCTTCATGGCTATGGTTTCCGATTTTTGAAAAGTGGTGTTTAAGAACTTGTGAAAAGTTGAAAGTTGAAGAATCAAGGGATTCACTTTGGGAAGAGAAGGGGGTAATAATTTGGCACATTTTGACCTAACTAGTGTGACCATTGGTTAAGTTTTGAGATTTGTGATTTTTGCATTTTCATGTGAATTTTGAAATATATGAATGGTTAGTGTGTTAAGGTGAAGTTGATGTCAAATTGTATCTTTGTGTCATTGAAATTGATTTGGAATTTTGGAATGGAAAGGAATTACAATGTTGAGTTTTGAAAGGTTTAATTGTGTGACATGTTGTGGTTATTGTGTAACATGTCAAGGGGAGTTGAATTTAGTTGTTTGGATGGCTCCAATGGATTCCTTACAAAATTTTGTGTGGAAATGTTGTTTGACTGGAGTTTGGGAACTATTGGAAATCAATGTGTGAAATCTGGGAAATTTGGAATTTTGCCAAGTCTACAATGCAATGCAGGGACCCAACTTTGCATGATATTTTGACATAGCAAATTATGTCTAAATGTTGTGAAACTCTCCATATTTGAAGTTCACGTTGCAAGCTTTCCAATGATATAAGATTTGTGTTATTTTGAGTTTTGTGTACAAAGTTATAGATGTTTGGAAATTAGCCAGGAGTCAAGTCATTGGTTGGTCACGGCCCAAAGTACTGGCCGCGACCCATAACATTCTAACCATCTGCTGGTCGCGGCCCAAGAGGGGCCAGTCGTGGCAAAAACATTTTGACCTACTTTTGACCGTGGCCTAATGAGGCTGGCCAAGACCCAAAAGTTTCTGACCATCTGTTGGCTGCAACCCAAGGGGGGCTGGTCGGGGCCAACCATTCAAAATTGGCATTTTGAACTTTCGAAGATGGTCTTTGAGCAAGCTTTTCCCAACCCTTTAGGCATAAGTCTAGGCTTCTAGTAGCCACCTAAATAGTTCAAATGATAACCAACTTTAAGTGTTGTTAAAGTAAGAAATTGGAGTAGAGAATTAATTCGCTATTCTTAAATTTGGTTTATAGGATTTGACATTTGCCCTGATTGTGAACAAACTGTTCCAGAGAACTCTCGGAAAGAACCAGGTAGTGACTATTTTCTTATAATATGTGTAAATGCATTGTGTGTATGTTGATCATGTTATGTGATGATTTGTGATGCTGCTGCTCTTACAGTTGGTGATAGTTGTCGTTATACAACGCAAGCTATCGTTATATGACGCAAGCTGTCGTTACATGATTACAGTGTGAGCTGTCATATTGTGTATACACTCGTGAGTATTGTCGTTTGTGCTGATGCTATTGTTTGTGATTTTCTTACATGCTTTGTGCTTATATATTATATGAGTGATTTGTTACTACTGGGATTCTCTTGAATCTCATTCTTTCCATTGACTAATCTTTAGATAGGGCAAGTGGCTCCTATAAGAAGTACACAACCAAGAGCGGCTAGGACTCCTTAAGGATATTTGATTCTAGTTGTTGCTTATCCATTGTTGGTTTGGGATTACTGTATGTATATGAGATATTATTTTGGATTTGGTTATGCAATCCAATAAATGGGAATTATGTAAATGCTTAGTTCATATATGAAACCCGAGGGTTGCCAGGATTTTTGTTGTACACTCTGATATGTATGAATGTAGCTTAACTGCATAGGAGAATTATATTCGGGATGTGATTCTGAGACCAGATGATCTAAATTATGAAACAAATTTATAAAACCCCATCTTAAGGAAAGGAGTGAAAATGAAATTTTGTTATCCACTAGTCTCTAATCTTTTTAATTACACACCTTTAAATCATAATTACTGTTTAAAAGGCAGGGGGTTACATGACTTGGTCGGAGATCGATGGATTCCTCGGACTCAGTCGCTAGGTGGCGTACTCTGGGGATGACAACACGGAAGAGTTAAAGTGGTGTAATGATGTATAATGAAAAGGGACACATGTCACCTCTTCATTAGCCAACACAAAAACATGTTTTTACTTTGTGATAATTTTGGGACACTTGTCATTTCCTTATTTGGCTAACACAAAAGATGTGTCATCATAAGTCGTCATTACATACTTTACTTAAGTTCTTTTAATGAAGTTAGTCCATCAGTGCATTGCTCAAAATTCTACTCAGGACTGTGGCATGCATATTAAGGCATGCCACGTGATGCCTGAATCCCTACTATCTTATATCTAATGCCTCTATGCCCTGTAACCATCAACGAATTTTCCTTTGACTAGCTGTACTCATATTTCACAATCCTAACTTCTCAATTTCTATGAATGGCACAATGGATACCTGGAAATTCTGAAAGTGACTTTACCCTTATTTGTAAATACTACTATTTATTTTATTCTTCTATTTCCATATTTACACGTTTTCAGTAGTACAAAATTTGGTATATTACACAATAATTTTGAGATTTATCCGTTTGTACCCCGAAAGGCCACATACGCGATTTGAGTTAATTTGAGGTCAAAAGAATGAAATTTTGGTCACTACATCAGATTTGGTTGAAAACCAACATACCTACTCCATTTTTTTTAGGAATAAAGAATGCCTAACATTTTTTTTCAGATTCATCTGTTTGGGCCCTGGAAGGCCACATACACAATTTGGGCTAATTTGAGATTAAAATAATGAAATTTTGGTCACATCTCGGATTTGCTTGAAAACAAACATAACCACTCCATTTTTATAAGGAATCTATAATGCCTAACATTTTTTCTAGATTCATTCGTTTAGGCCCTAAAAGGCCACATACATGATTTGGGCTAATTTGACCTCAAAAGAATGAAAGTTTGGTCACCATCTCGGATTTGGATGAAAACCCACATGCCCTCTCAATTTCTCATGAGGAATCAAATATGCCTAGCATTATTGTGAGATTCATCCGTTTGGGCCACGAAAGGCCACATACGCGATTTGGGCTAATTTGAGGTTGAAAGAATGAAATTTTGATCACCTTCTCGGATTTGCTAGAAAACCAACATACCTACTTCATTTTTTATGAGAAATCAAGAATGCCTAACATTTTTTCCAGATTCATTTGTTTAGGTTCTAAATGGGCACAACGTGATATGTGCTAATTTGACTTCTAAAGAATGAAAGTTTGGTCACTGTCTCGGATTTGAATGAAAACCTGCATGTCCTCTCAATTTTTCATGAGGAATCTAAAATGCCTAGTATCATTGTAAGATTCATCCGTTTGGGCCTTGAAAGGCTACATATGTGATTTAGGCTAATTTGAGGTCAAAAGAATAAATTTTGGTTACCGTCTCAAATTTTGTTGACAACCAACATACACACTCCATTTTTTATGAGGAATATAGAATGTCTAACCTTTTTTCCAGATTCATCAGTTTACCCCTGAAAGGCTACATACACGATATAGGCTAATTTGAGGTAAAAAAAAAAAAGAAATTTTGCTTACCATCTCGGATTTGCATGAAAAACAACATACCCATTCTATTTTTATAAGGAATCCAGAATGCCTAATATTTTTTCCATATTCATCCATTTGGACCCTGAAAGGCCACATATATGATTTGGGCTATTTTGTGCTCAAAAGAATGAAAGTTTGGTCACCCTCTCATATTTGCATGAAAACCCATGTGCCCACCTAATTTTTCATGAAGAATAAAAAATGTCTAGCATTGTTGTGAGATTCATCCGTTTGGGCCTCGAAAGGCCATATATGCGATTTAGACTAATTTCAACTCTAACAAAATGAAAGTTTGGTCACCGTCTGTGATTTGCAAGAAAACCTACCTGGCCACTCAATTTTCCACGAGGAATAAAAAATGCCTAGAGTTGTTGTGAGATTCATCCTTTTGAGCCCCGAAAGGCCACATAACCGGTTTGGGCTAATTTGAAGTCAAATAAATGAAATTTTAGTCACCGTCTTGGATTTTCTTGAAAAATGCCTAGTGTTGTTGTGAGATTTATCCGTTTGGGCCCTGAAATGCCACATATGCAATTTGGGCTAATTTGAGATCAAAAGAATGAAATTTTGTCACCATCTCCAATTTAGTTTAAAACCAACATACCCACTCTATTTTTTTAAAAAAATATAAAATGTCTAACATTTTTTTCAGACTCATTCGTTTTGGCTCTGAAATGCCACGTACGAGATTTGGGCTAATTTGAGGTGAAAAGAATGAAATTTTTGTCACCGTCTCCGACTTAGTTGAAAAACTCCATTTTTTGTGAAGAATCCATAATGCCTACCATTTTTTCCAGATTCATCCGTTTGCGCCCTGAAGGCCACATACACGATTTGGGCTAATTTTGACCTCCACAGAATGAAAGTTTGGTCTCTGTCTTGGATTTGGATAAAATTCCACATGCCCGCTCAATTTTTGCAAGGAATCCAAAATGCCTAGCATTGTTGTGAGATTTATCTATTTGAGCCTTGAAAGGCAACATACACGATTTCGGTAATTTGATGTCAAAAGAATGAAAATTTGTTCACCTTCTCAGATTTGGTTGAAAAGCAACATACCCACTCTAATTTTTATGAGGAATACAAAATGCTAACATTTTTTTAAGATTCATCTTTTTGGCTCCTAAAAGGCCACATACGCTATTTGTGATAATTTGAGGTCAAAAGAATAAAATTTTGGTCAATATCTTGGATTTGCTACAAAATAATTATAGCCACTCCATTTTTTATGAGGAATTCATAAAGCCTAACATTTTTTCCAGAATCAACCGTTTGGGATATAAAAGGCCACATATGCAATTTGGGCTAATTTGAGCTCAAAATAATGAAATTTTCATAACCCTTTCAGATTTACTTGAAAACCCACATGCTCACTCAATTTTTCAAAAGGAATAAAAAATGCATAGCATTGTTGTGAGATTCATCCGTTTGGGCCCCGAAAGACCACATATGTGATTTGAGCTAATTTAATGTCAAAAGAAAGAAATTTTAGTCACCGCCTTAGATTTGGTTGAAAACCAACATACCTACTCTATTTTATATGAGGAATTCAGAATGTCTAACATTTTTTCTGTATTCATCCATTTGGGCCTTGAAAGACCACAAACGCGATTTGGGCTAATTTGAGGTGAAAAGAATGAAATTTTTGGTCATCGTCTCGAATTTAGTTGAAAACTAATAGAACCACTCCATTTTTTTTATAAGGAATGCATAATGCCTAACATTTTTTCCAGATTCATCCATTTCGGGCCCAAAACACCATATACGCGATTTGTGCTAATTTGACATATAAAAATGAAAGTTTGGGTAATCATCTCATATATGCATGAAAACCCACACATCTGCTCAATTTTTAATGAGGAATAAAAAATGCCTAGTTTTGTTGTGAGATTAATCTGTTTGGGATCTGAAAGGCTACATATCCGATATTGGCTAGTTTGAAGTCAAAAGAATGAAATTTTGGTGACCATCTTGGATTTGCATGAAAGCCCACATGTCCACACAATTTTTCATGAGGAATAAAAATGGCTGGTATTGTTATAATAATCTACTATTTCCACATACACGATTTAGGGTAATTTGACCTCTAAAGAATGAAAGTTTAGTCACCTTCTCTGATTTACTTGAAAACCCACATGACCGCTCAATTTTTCAAGAGGAACCAAAATTGCCTAGCGTTGTTGTTAGATTCATCCGATTGAACCCTGAAATACCAAATACTTAATTTGGGCTGATTTGAGGTCAAAAGAATGAAATTTTGGTCACCGTCTTGGATTTAGTTGAAATCTAACATAACCATTCATTTTTTTAAGGAATCCAGAATGCCTAACATTGTTTCTAGATTCATCCTTTTAGGTCCTGAAAAACAACATACGTGAATTGTGCTAATTTGACCTCAAAAGATTGAAAGTTTGGTCACTGTGTTGGATTTGCATAAAAACCCACATACCCATTCCATTTTTCAAGATGAATTGAAAATTCCAAGCATTGTTGTGAGATTTATTCGTTTGGGCCCGGAAAGGTCACATATGCGATTTAGGCTAATTTGAAGTCAAAAAGAATGAAATTTTTGCCAACGTCTCGGATTTGTATGAAGACTCATGTGCACGCTTAATTTTTAATGAGGAATAAAAAATGACTAGCATTATAGTAAGATTCATCCATTTGGGCCATGAAAGGCCACATACGCGATGTCGGATAATTTGACCTCTAACGAATGAAAGTTTGATCACCATCTAAACTTTGCATGAAAACCCAGATGCCCGCTCAATTTTTCATGATGAATAAAAAATGCCTAGCAATGTTGTGAGATTCATTTGTTTGGGCCTCAAAAGGCCACATACGCGATTCAGGCTAACTTGAGGTTAAGAGAAAGAAATTTTGGTCACCGTCTCGGATTTGGTTGAAAACCAACATACCCACTCCATTTTTTATTAGGAATCCAGAATGCCTAACATTTTTTCCATAATGATCCGTTTGGTCTCTAAAAGGCCACATACGCTATTTGAGCTAATTGTACCTCTAAAGAATGAAAGTTTGATCACCATTTAGTCTTTTCATGAACACCCACATGCTCGCTCAACTTTTCATTAGGAATAAAAAAAGCCTAGTGTTGTTGTGAGATTTATCTGTTTGGGCCCTGAAATGCCACATATGCAATTTGGGCTAATTTGACGTGAAAAGAATGAAATTTTGTCACCATCTCCAATTTAGTTTAAAACCAACATACCCACTCTATTTTTTTAAAAAAAATAGAATGTCTAACATTTTTTTGCAGATTCATTCGTTTTGGCCCTGAAATACCACGTACGAGATTTGGGCTAATTTGAGGTGAAAAGAATGAAATTTTTGTCACCGTCTCCGACTTAGTTGAAAACTAACATAACCACTCCATTTTTTGTGAAGAATCCAGAATGCCTACCATTTTTTCCAGATTCATCCGTTTGCGCCCTGAAGGCCACATACATGATTTGGGCTAATTTTAACCTCGACAGAATGAAAGTTTGGTCTCTGTCTTGGATTTGGATGAAAATCCACATGCCTGCTCAATTTTTGCAAGGAATCCAAAATGCCTAGCATTGTTGTGAGATTTATCTATTTGAGCCTTGAAAGGCAACATACGCGATTTCGGCAATTTGATGTCAAAAGAATGAAACTTTGTTCACCTTCTCATATTTGGTTAAAAAGCAACATACCCACTCTAATTTTTATGAGGAATACAAAATGCTAACCTTTTTTTAAGATTCATCTCTTTGGCTCCTAAAAGGCCACATACGCTATTTGTGATAATTTGAGGTCAAAAGAATAAAATTTTGGTCAATATCTTGGATTTGGTTGAAAACCAACATACCTACTCCTTTTTTTATGAGAAATATAGAATGTCTAACATTTTTTCCAGATTCATCCGTCTGGGCCCTGAAATGTCGCATACGCGATTTCGGCTAATTTGAGGTGAAAAGATTGAAATTTTGGTCACCATCTTGGATTAAGTTGAAACTTAACATAACCACTCTATTTTTATGAGGAATCCAGAATGCCTAACATTTTTTCTAGATTCATCCGTTTGGGATTTAAAAGGCCACATATGCTATTTGGGCTAATTTGACCTCTAAAGAATGAAAGTTTAGTCACCGTCTCAGATTTGCATGAAAACCCACTTACTCGCTCAATTTTTCATGAGGAATCCAAAATGTCTAGTGTTGTTGTGAGACTTATCCGTTTGGGGGCCACATACGCAATTTGGGCTAATTTGAGGTGAAGAGAATGGCATCTTGGTCACTATCTCGAATTTGGTTGAAAACCAACATAGCCACTCCTTTTTTATTGAGGAATATAAAATGGCTAACATTTTGTCTAGATTCATCCATTTGGGCCCTGAAATGCCACATACGTGATATAGGCTAATTTGACATCAAAAGAATTAAAGTCTGGTCACCTTGTTGGAATTGCAAGAAAACCCACATGCCAGTTCAACTTTTCAAGAGGAATAAAAAATAGTTAGCATTGTTGTGAGATTCATCCGTTTGGGCTTTGAAAGGCCACATACGCGATTTAGGGTAACTTGAGGTCAAAAGTATGAAATTTTGGTCATGGTCTCGGTTTACGTTGAAAACCAACATACCTAGTCCATTTTTTATGACAAATACAAAAAACCTATCATGTTTTTCATATTCATCCGTTGGAGCCCTCAAAGGCCACATACATGATATAGGCTAATTTGACCTCTAAAGAATGAAAGTTTGGTCACCTTCTCTGATTTACTTGAAAACCCACATGCTCGCTCAATTTTTCAAGAGGAACCAAAATTGCCTAGCGTTGTTGTGAGATTCATCTGATTGAGCCCTAAAATACCACATACTTAATTTGGGCTAATTTGAGATAAAAGAATGAAATTTTGGTCACCGTCTTGGATTTAGTTGAAATCTAACATAACCATTTATTTTTTTATGAGGAACCTAGAAAGCCTAACATTTTTTCTAGATTCATCCTTTTAGGTCCTGAAAAACAACATACGCGATTTGTGCTAATTCGACCTCAAAAGAATGAAAGTTTGGTCACTGTGTTGGATTTGCATAAAAACCCACAAACCCACTCGATTTTTCAAGATGAATTGAAAATGCCAAGCATTGTTGTAAGATTTATCCGTTTGGGCCCGGAAAGGTCACATATGCGATTTAGGCTAATTTGAAGTCAAAAAGAATGAAATTTTTGCCAACATCTCGGATTTGCATGAATACTCATGTGCACGCTTAGTTTTTAATGAGGAATAAAAAATGACTAGCATTATAGTAAGATTCATCCATTTGGCCCATGAAAGGCCACATATGTGATGTCGGCTAATTTGACCTCTAACGAATGAAAGTTTGATCACCATCTAAACTTTGCATGAAAACCCAGATGCCCGCTTAATTTTTCATGATGAATCAAAAATGCCTAGCATTTCTGTGAGATTCATTTGTTTGGGCCTCGAAAGGCCACATACGTGATTGAGCTAACTTGAGGTTAAGAGAAAGAATTTTGGTCACCGTCTCATATTTGGTTGAAACCAACATACCCACTCCATTTTTATGAGGAATCCAGAATGCCTAACATTTTTTCCATAATGATCCTTTTGGGCTCTAAAAGGCCACATACGCGATTTGACCTAATTTGACCTCTAAAAAATGAAAGTTTGGTCACCATCTAGTTTTTCATGAAAACCCACGCGCTCGGTCAATTTTTCATTAGGAAAAAAAATGCCTAGTGTTGTTGTGAGATTTATCCTTTTGGGCCCTGAAATGCCACATACGCAATTTGGGCTAATTTGAGATCAAAAGAATGAAATTTTGTCACCATCTACAATTTAGTTTAAAACGAACATACCCACTCTATTTTTTATAAAAAAATATAGAATGCCTAACATTGTTTTTAGATTCATTCGTTTTGGCCCTGAAATGGCACGTATGGGATTTGGGCTAATTGGAGGTGAAAAGAATGAAATTTTGGTCACCGTCTCCGACTTAGTTGAAAACTAACATAACCACTCCATTTTTTGTGAAGAATCTAGAATGCATACCATTTTTTCCAGATTGATCCGTTTGTGCCCTAAAGGCCACATACACAATTTGGGCTAATTTTGACCTCTACAGAATGAAAGTTTGGTCTCCGTCTTGGATTTGCATGTAAATCCACATGCCCGCTCAATTTTGGCAAGGAATCCAAAATGCCTAGTGTTGTTGTGAGATTCATACGATTGGGCCCTGAAATACCGCATACGCCATTTGGACTAATTGAAGGTGAAACGAATGAAATTTTGGTCACCATCTTGAACTTAGTTCAAAACTAACATAACCACTCCTTTTTTTATGAGGAATCCATAAGGCGTAACATTTTTTCCAGATTCATACGTTTTTGCACTGAAAGTCCACACACACAATTTCGACTAATTTTGACCTCTGCCGAATGAAAGTTTGGTCACCATCTCAGATTTGTATGAAATCCCACATGCCTGCTAAATTTTTCTCGAGGAATAAAAAATCCCTAGTGTTGTTGTGAGATTCATATGATTGGGCCCTAAAATACCATATACGCTATTGAGGCTAATTTGAGGTGAAAAGAATGAAATTTTGGTCACCATCTCGGATTTAGTTCAAAACTAACATAACTACTCCTTTTTTTATGAGGAATCCAGAATGCATAACATTGTTTCCAGATTCATTTGTTTAGGCCCTAAAAGGCCACATACGCAATTTATGCTAATTTGACCTCAAAAAATGAAAGTTTGGTCCCCATGTCAGATTTTCATGAAAAGCCACATGCACGCTCAATTTTTCATGAGCGATTCAAAGTGCCTGGCATTCTTGTGAGATTTATCCGTTTGGGCCTAGAAAGGCCACATATGCGGTTTAGGCTAATTTAAGGACAAAAGAATGAAATTTTTGTCACCGTCTTGGATAAGCATGAAAGCCCACGTTCTAGCTGAATTTTTCATAAGGAATAAAAAATGTGTAGCATTGTTGTAAGATTCATCCATTTGGATCCTGAAAGGCCACATACGCGATTTGGGCCAATTTAACCTCAAAAGAATGAATGTTGGTCACCGTCTTAGATTTGCATGAAAAGCCACATGCTCACCTAATTTTTCATGATGAAATGAAAATGCTTATAATATTTGTGGGATCCATTAGTTTGGGCCTTAAAAGGCCACATACAAGATTTGAGCTAATTTGACGTTTAAAGAATGAAATTTTGGTCAATTTCTCAAATTTGGTTGAAAACCAACATACCCACTCCATTTTTTATGAGGAATCTAGAATACCTAATATTTTTTCCATATTGATCCGTTTGGACCCGGAAATGCCATATACAGGATTTGGGCTTATTTTAGGTGAAAAGAATGAAATTTTTGTCACCGTTTCGCATTTAGTTGAAAATGCACATAACCATTCCATTTTTTATGAGGAATCAAGATTACCTAACACTTTTCTCTGATTCACCCCTTTAGGATCAAAGGGCTATAAACACGATTTATGCTAACTTGACCATAAAAGAATGAAAGTTTGGTCACCGTCTCAGATTTGTAAAAAAAACCCCCTCATACCGCTCAATTTATCATGAGGAATCAAAAATGCCTAGCTTTGTTGTGATATTTATTCGATTGGGCCCTGAAATACAACATATACAATTTGGGCTAATTTAAGGTGAAATGAATGAAATTTTGGTCACCGTCTCAGATTTAGTTGAATTTAACATAACCATTCATATTTTTGTGAGGAATCCAGAATGCCTAATATTTTTTCTTGATTCATCTGTTTGGGCCCTAAAAAACAACATACGCTATTTGTGCTAATTTGACCTCAAAAGAATGAAAGTTTGATCACTGTGTTGGATTTGCATGAAAACCCATATGCCCACTGAAATTTTCAAGACAATTGAAAATGCCAACCATTGTTGTGAGATTTATCCGTTTGGGCCCAGAAAGAATGAAATTTTGGCTACGTCTCGGATTTGCATGAAAACTTACATGCTTGCTAAATTTTTGATAAGGAATAAAAACAACTAGCATTGTAGTAAGATTCATCCGTTTGGGCCCTGAAAGGCCACATATGCGATGTCGGCTAATTTGACCTCTAATGAATGAAAGTTTGGTCACCATCTAAGATTTGCATAAAAACCCA
Source organism: Inga laurina (assembly GCA_963855925.1). Classification (NCBI taxonomy): domain Eukaryota; kingdom Viridiplantae; phylum Streptophyta; class Magnoliopsida; order Fabales; family Fabaceae; genus Inga; species Inga laurina. The sequence goes on along the minus strand of OY979704.1, from coordinate 64,027,379 downwards.
AATTTCGGTGAATTTTTCATGATGAATCGAAAATACCTAGCATTGTTGTGAGATCCATTAATTTGGGCTTCAAAAGGCCATATACGCGATTTATACTAACTTGAGGTTAACAGAATGAAATTTTGGTCACCGTCTCAGATTTGGTTGAAAACCAACATACCCACTCCATTTTTTATGAGGAATCCAGAATGCCTAACATCTTTTTCATATTGATATGTTTCAGCTCTAAATGGCCACATACGCGATTTAGGCTAAATTGACCTCTAAAGAATAAAAGTTTGGTCACCGTCTAGTATTTTCATGAAAACCCACATGCCCGCTCAATTTTTCATTAAGAATCGAAAATGCCTAGCATTGTTGTAAGATTTATCTGTTTGGGCCCTGAAAAGCCATATACGCGATTTGGGCTAATTTGAGGTGAAAAGAATGAAATTTTGTCACCATCTCAGATTTAGTTTAAAACCAACATACCCACTCCATTTTTTATGAAAAATATAGAATGTCTAACATTTTTTTTAGATTCATTCGTTTGGGCTCTAAAATGCCACATACGTGATTTAGGCTAATGTGAGGTGAAAAGAATGAAATTTTGGTCACCATCTCGGATATAGTTGAAAACTAACATAACCACTCCATTTTTTGTGATGAATCCAGAATGCCTAACATTTTTTCTATATTCATCCGTTTGGGCCGTGAAAGGCCACATACGTGATTTCGCCTAATTTTGACCTCTGCAGAATGAAAGTTTGGCCACCATCTCGGATTTGCATTGAAACCCACATGCCCGCTCAATTTTTCACGAGGAATAAAAAATGCCTAGTGTTGTTTGAGATTTATAAGATTAGACCCTAAAATACCACATACGCGATTTGGCCTAATTTGAGGTGAAAAGCATGAAATTTTGGTCACCATCTCGGATTTGGTTGAAAACCAACATACCCCATTTTTTTGAGGAATCTAGAATACCTAAGATTTTTTCCATATTCATTCGTTTGGACCCTAAAATGCCATATACAATATTTGGGCTAATTTGAGGAGAAAAGAATGAAACTTTTGTCACCGTTTCAAATTTAGTTGAAAACAAACATAACCATTCCATTTTTTATGAGGAATCTCGATTACCTAACATTTGTTCCAGATTCTCCCCTTTGGGCCCTAAGGGCCATATACGCGATTTGTGCTAACTTGACCATAAAGAATGAAAGTTTAGTCACCATCTCGTATTTGAAAGAAAACCCTCAAACTCGCTCAATTTTTCATGAGGAATCAAAAATGCCTAGCGTTGTTGAGAGATTCATCTGATTGAGCCATGAAATAGCATATACGCAATTTGGGCTAATTAGAGGTGAAAAGAATGAAATTTTGGTCACCGTCTCAGATATAGTTGAAATCTAACATAACCCTTTATTATTTTATAAGGAATCCAGAATGCCTAACATTGTTTCCAGACTCATCTGTTGGGGCCCTGAAAAACGGCATACGCGATTTGATCTAATTTGACCTCAAAAGAATGAAAGTTTGGTCACCGTGTTGGATTTGCATGAAAACCCACATGCCCAATCAATTTTTCGAGCTAAATTGAAAATGCCAAGCATTGTTGTGAAATTTATCCGTTTAGGCCCGGAAAGGTCACATATGTGATTTAGGCTAATTTGAGGTCAAAGGAAGGAAATTTTGGCTACATCTTGAATTTGCATGCAAACTCACATGCTCGTTGAATTTTTCATGAGGAATAAAAAATGACTAGCATTGTAGCAAGATTCATCCGTTTTGGCCTTGAAAGGCCACATACGCGATATCAGCTAATTTGACTTCTATGGAATGAAAGTTTGGTCACAATCTAAGATTTGCATGAAAACACATATGCCGGCTCAATTTTTCATGATGAATCAAGAAATGCCTAGCATTGTTTTGAGATCCAATAGTTTGCTCCTCGAAAGGCCATATACGCGATTTGGGCTAACTTGAGGAGGTTAAGAGAATGAAAATTTGATCACCGTCTTGGATTTTGTTGAAAACCAACATAGCCACTCTATTTTTTTATGAGGAATCCAGAATGCCTAACAATTTTTCTATATTGATTAGTTTCAGCTCTAAAAGGCCACATACGTGATTTGGGCTAATTTAACCTCTAAATCATGAAAGTTTAGTTACCGTCTAGTATTTTCAAGAAAACCCACATGCTCGCTCAATTTTTCATGAGGAATAAAAAATTCCTCGCGTTCTTGTGAGAATTTTCTGTTTGGGCCCCGAAAAGCCACATACGCGATTTGGGCTAATTTGAGGTCAAAAGAATGAAATTTTGCCACCGTCTTTGATTTAGTTTAAACTCAACATACCTACTCCATTTTTTATGAAAAGTATAGAATGTCTAACATTTTTTTCAGATTCACTCGTTTGACCCTAAAATGTCACATACGCAATTTGGGCTAATTTGAGGTGAAAAGAATGAAATTTTGTCACCATCTCCAATTTAGTTTAAGACCAACATTCCCACTCCATTTTTTATGAAAAATATAGAATGTCTAACATTTTTTTCAGATTCATTCGTTTGAGCTCTAAAATGCCACATACGCAATTTGGGCTAATTTGAGGTGAAAAGATTGAAATTTTGCTCACCATCTCGGATTTAGTTGAAAACTAACGTAACCACTCCATTTTTTGTGAGGAATCCAAAATGCCTAACATTTTTTCCAGATTCATCCGTTTGGGTTGGGAAAAGCCATATATGCGATTTGGCCTAATTTTGACCTCTACAAAATGAAAGTTTGGCCACCATCTCAGATTTGCATGAAAACCCACATGCCCGCTCAATTTTTCACGAGGAATAAAAAGTGCCTAATGTTGTTGTGAGATTTATAAGATTTGGACCTTAAATACCACATACGCGATTTGGGCTAACTTAAGGTGAAACGAATGAAATTTTGGTCACCATCTTGGATTTGGTTGAAAACCAATATACCCACTCCATTTTTTATGAGGAATTTAGAATGCCTAAGATTTTTTCCATATTGATCCATTTGGACCTTGAAATGCCATATACAATATTTAGGCTAATTTGAGGTGAAAAGAATGAAACTTTTGTCACCGTTTCGCATTTAGTTGAAAACAAAAATAGTCATTCCATTTTTTATGAGGAATCTCGAATACCTAACATTTTTTCCAGATTCTCCCTTTTTGGGCCCTAAGGGTCAAATATGCGATTTGTGCTAACTTGACCATAAAAGAATGAAAGTTTGGTCACTGTCTCATATTTGCAAGAAAACCCTCAAACCCGCTCCATTTTTGATGATAAATAAAAAATGCCTAGCGTTGTTGTGAGATTCATCTGATTGGGCCCTAAAATACCATATACGCAATTTAGGCTAATTTGAGATGAAAAGAATGAAATTTTTGTCACTGTCTCAGATTTAGTTGAAATCTAACATAACCATTCATTTTTTAAGGAATCCAGAATGCCTAACATTGTTTCCAGATTCATCCGTTTGGGCCTTGAAAAACAGCATACGCGACTTGTGCTAATTTGACTTCAAAAAAATCAAAGTTTTGTCACTGTGTTGGATTTGCATGAAAACCCACATGCGCAATCAATTTTTCGAGCTGAATTGAAAATGCCAAGCATTGTTGTGAAATTTATCCGTTTGGGCTCGGAAAGGTCACATATGCGATTTAGGCTAATTTGAGGTCAAAGGAATGTAATTTTGGCTACATCTCAGATTTGCATGCAAACTCACATGCTCGCTGAATTTTTCATGAGGAATAAAAAATGACTAGCATTATAGCAAGATTCATCCGTTTTGGCCTTGAAAGGCCACATACACGATGTCGGCTAATTCGACTTCTAAAGAATGAAAGTTGGTCACAATCTAAGATTTGCATGAAAACCAAGATGCTGGCTCAATTTTTCATGATGAATCAAAAAATGCCTAGCATTATTGTGAGATTCAATAGTTTGGGCCTCGAAAGACCACATACGGGATTTGGGCTAACTTGAGGTTAGAGAATGAAATTTTGGTCATCGTCTCGGATTTGGTTGAAAACCAACATACCCACTTTATTTTTTATGAGGAATCCAGAATGCCTAACAATTTTTCCATAATGATACGTTTCGGCTCTAAAAGGCCACATACGCGATTTGGGCTAATTTAACCTCTAAAGAATGAAAGTTTGGTCACCATCTAGTATTTTCAAGAAAACCCACATGCTTGCTAATTTTTTCATGAGGAATCGAAAATTCCTAACGTTGTTGTGATATTTATCCGTTTGGGCCCTGAAAGGCCACATACGCGATTTAGGCTAATTTGAGGTCAAAAGAATGAAATTTTATCACCATCTCTGATTTAGTTTAAAACCAACATACCCACTCCATTTTTTACGAAAAGTATAGAATGTGTAACATATTTTTGAGATTCATTCATTTGACCCTAAACTGTCACATACGCGATTTGGGCTAATTTGAGGTGAAAAGAATGAAATTTTGTCACCATCTCGGATTTAGTCTAAAACCAACATACCCACTCCATTTTTTATGAAAAATATAGAATGTCTAACATTTTTTTTTATTCATTCGTTTGAGCTCTAAAATGCCACATACGCGATTTGTCCTAATTTAACCTCTAAAGAATGAAAGTTTGGTCACCGTCTAGTATTTTCAGGGAAACTCACATGCTCGCTCAATTTTTCGTGAGGAATCGAAAATTCCTCGTGTTGTTGTCAGATTTATCCGTTTGAGCCCTGGAAAGCCATATACACAATGCGGGCTAATTTGAGCTCAAAAGAATGAAATTTTGTCACCGTTTCTTATTTAATTTAAAACCAACATACCTACTCCATTTTTTATGAAAAGTATAGAATGACTAACATTTTTTTCAGATTCATTCGTTTGACCCTAAAATGTCACATACGCAATTTGGTCTAATTTAAGGTGAAAAGAATGAAATTTTGTCACCATCTCGGATTTTGCTTAAAACCAACATACCCACTCCATTTTTTATGAAAAATATAGAATGTCTAACATTTTTTTTAGATTCATTCGTTTGGGCTCTAAAATGCCACATACGCGATATGGGCTAATTTGACTTCAAAAAAATCAAAGTTTTGTCACTGTGTTGGATTTGCATGAAAACCCACCTACCCAATCAATTTTTAAAGACGAATTGAAAATGCCAAGCTTTGTTGTGAGATTTATCCGTTTGGGCCCAGAAAGGTCACATTTGCAATTTAGACTAATTTGAGGTCAGAAGAATGAAATTCTGGGCACCATATCAGATTTGCATAAACACTCACATGCTCGCTGAATTTTTCATGTGGAATTAAAAATGAGTAGCATTGTAATAAGATTCATACGTTTGGGCCTTAAAAGGCCACATACGCGATGTCGGCTAATTTGACCTCTAACGAATGAAAGTTTGGTCACCATATAAGATTTTCATTAAAACCCAGATGCCCCCTCAATTTTTCATGGTGAATCGAAAATGCCTAGCATTGTTGTCAGATTAATTAGTTTGGGCCTCTAAAGGTCACATTCTCAATTTGGGCTAACTTGAGGTTAACAGAATGACATTTTTGTCACTATCTCAAATTTAGATGAAAACCAACATACCCACTCCATTTTTTTGAGGAATCCAGAATGCCTAACATTTTTTCCATATTGATCTATTTGGGCCCTAAAAGGCCACATACACGATTTATGCTAATTTGACCTAAAAATAAGAATGTTTGGTCCCATGTCGGATTTGATTTAAAACCCAAATGCTCGCTCAACTTTTCATGAGCGATTCAAAATGCCTACGATTCTTGTGAGATTTATCTGTTTGGGCCGGGAAAGGCCACATATGCGGTTTAAGCTAATTTACGGACTAAACAATGAAATTTTGGTCACCGTCTCAGATAAGCATGAAAACCCACGTTCCAACTGAATTTTTAATCAGGAAGAAAAAATGGGTAGCATTGTTGTAAGATTCAGCTGTTTGGATCCTGAAAGGCCACATACACAATTTGGGCCAATTTAACCTCGAAAGATTGAAAGTTGGTCACCGTCTTGGATTTGCATGAAAAGGCACGTGCCCACTTAATATTTCATGATGAATTGAAAATGCCTATAATTGTTGTAAGGTCCATTAGTTTGGGCCGCAAAAGGCCACATACACGATTTGAGCTAGTTTGAGGTTAGAAGAATGAAATTTTGGTCACTGTCTCAGATTTGGTTGAAAACAAACATACCCACTCCATTTTTTATGACGAATCCAAAATACCTAACATTCTTTTCATATTCACCCGTTTGGACCCTAAGGGCCACATACACGATTTGGGCTAACTTAATCACAAAAGAATGAAAGTTTGGTCACCGTCTTGGATTTGCATGAAAACCCTCATACCCACTCAATTTTTTATGAGGAATAATAAATGCCTAGCATTGTTGTAAGATTCATCCGATTGGGCCCTAAAATACCACATATGATATTTAGGCTAATTTGAGGTGAAAAGAATGAAATTTTGGTCACCGTCTTGGATTTAGCTGAAATCTAACATAACCATTCATTTTTTATGGGGAATCTAGAATACCTAACATTTTTTTCAGATTTATCTGTTTGGGGCATGAAGAAACAACATACGCGATTTGTGCTAATTTGACCACAAAAGAATGAAAGTTTGGTCACCATGTTGGATTTGCATGAAACCCCACATGCCCACTCAATTTTTCAAGACGAATTGAAAATTCCAAGCATTGTTATGAGATTTATCCATTTGGGCTCGGAAAGGTCAAATATGCGATTTAGGCTAATTTGAGGACAAAAGAATGAAATTTTGGCCACCATCTCAGATTTGCAAGAAAACTCACGTGCTCGCTGAATTTTTCATGAGGAATAAAAAATGACTAGTGTTGTAGTAAAATTCATCCATTTGGCCCCTGAAAAAGCCACATACCTGATGTCGGCTAATTTGACCTCTAATGAATGAAAAATTGGTCACCATCTAAGATTTTCATGAAAACCCAGATGCCCGATCAATTTTTCATGTTGAGTCGAAAATGCCTAGCATTGTTGTGAGATCCATTAGTTTGGGCCTTGAAATGTCACATACACGATTTAGGCTAACTAGCAGTTAAGAGAATGAAATTTTGGTCACTGTTTCGGATTTGGTTGAAAACAAACATACCCACTCCATTTTTTAAGAGGAATCTAGAATGCCTAACATTTTTTCCATATTAATCGCTAACGAATGAAAGTTTAGTCACCATCTAAGATTTGCATCAAAACCCAAATGCTCAATCAATTTTTCATGATATATCGGAAAAGCCTAGCATTATTGTCAGATCCATTAGTTTGGGCCTCGAAAGGCTACATACGCGATTTGGGCTAACTTAAGGTTAAGAGAATGAAATTTTGGTCACCGTCTCAAATTTGGTTGAAAAAAACCATACCCACTCCATTTTTTTATAGGAATCCAGAATGCCTAACATTTTTTCTTTTTCCATCCGTTTGGGCCTTGAAAAACAATATATGCGATTTGTGCCAATTTGACCTCAAAAGAATTAAAGTTTGGTCATAATGTTGGATTTGCATGGAAACCCACATGCTCACTCAATTTTCCAAACAAATTGAAAATTCCAAGCATTGTTGTGAGATTTATCTGCTTGGCCCCGGAAAAGTCACATATGCGATTTAGGCTAATTTGAGGACAAAAGAATGAAATTTTGGCCACCGTCTCGGATTTGCATGAAAACTCACAAGCTCGCTGAATTTTTCATGAGGAATAAAAAATGACTAGCGATGTAGTAAGATTCATCCATTTGGGCCCTGAAAAGCCACATACGTAATGTCGGCTAATTTGACCTCTAATAAATGAAAAATTGGTCACCATCTAAGATTTACATGAAAATCTAGATGCCCGATCAATTTTTCATGAGTCAAAAATTCCTAGTACTGTTGTGAGATCCATTACTTTGGGACTTGAAAGGCCACATACACGATTTGGGCTAAATTGAGGTGAAAAGAATGAAATTTTGTTCACCGTCTTAGACTTAGTTGAAAACTAACATAACTACTCCATTTTTTGTGAGGAATCTAGTTGCCTAACATTTTTTCCAAATTCATCCGTTTGTGCCCCTGAAAGGCCACATACGCGATTTGTGCTAATTTTGACTTCTACAGAATGAAAGTTTGGTCACCGTCTCGGATTTGCATGAAAACCCATATACCTGCTTCATTTTTCACGAGGAATCTAAAATACCTAGTGTTGTTGTCAGATTCATATGATTGGGCCCTGAAATACCACATACGCAATTTGGGATAATTTAAGGTGAAAAGAATGAAATTTTGGTCATTATCTCGGATTTAGTTGAAATCCAACATAACCACTCCATTTATTATGAGAAATCGAGAATGCCAAACATTTTTTCCATATTCATCCATTTGGGCTTTGAAAGGCCACATACGCGATCTATGCTAATTTCACCTCTAAAGAATGAAAGTCTAGTCACCGTCTCAGATTTGCATGAGAAACCACATGCCCGCTCAATTTTTCACGAGGAACGAAAAATGCCTAATGCTGTTCTGAGACTCATCCGATTGGTCCCTGAAATACCATATACGCAATTTGGGCAAATTTGACGTGAAAAGAATAAAATTTTGGTTACCGTCTCAAATTTAGATGAAAACTAACATAACCACACTATTTTTATGAGAAATCGAGAATGCCTAACATTTTTTTCCAGATTCATCCGTTTGGGCTTTGAAAGGCCACATACGCGATTTAGGGTAATTTGACCTCTAAAGAATGAAAGTTTGGTCTCCGTCTGGTATTTTCATGAAAACCCATATGCTCGCTCAATTTTTCATCAGGAATCGAAAATGCCTAGTGCTGCTGTGAGATTTATCCATTTGGGCCCCGAAGAGCCACATATGCGATTTTGGCTAATTTCAAGTTAAAAGAATGAAATTTTGTCAATGTCTTTGATTTAGTTTAAAACCAACATACCCACTCCATTTTTTATGAAAAATATAGAATGTCTAACACTTTTTTCAGATTCATTCGTTTTGGCCTGAAAATGCCACATACGCGATTTGGGCTAATTTTAGGTGAAAAGAATGAAATTTTGTTCACCGTCTCAGACTTAGATGAAAACTAACATAACCACTCCATTTTTTGTGAGGAATCTAGATGCCTAACATTTTTTCCAAATTCATCCGTTTGCACCCTAAAAGGCCATATACGCGATTTGTGCTAATTTTGACCTCTACAAAATGAAAGTTTGGTCACCGTCTCGGATTTGCATGAAAACCCATATACCCGCTTCATTTTTCACGAGAAATCCAAAATGCCTAGTGTTGTTGTAAGATTCATATGATTGGGCCCTGAAATACCACATCCGCTATTTGGGATAATTTGAGGTGAAAAGAATGAAATTTTGTCATCATCTCAGATTTAGTTAAAATCTAACATAACCACTCCATTTATAATGAGAAATCGAGAATGCCAATCATTTTTTCTAAATTCATTCATTTGGGCTTTAAAAAGCCACATACGCGATCTGTGCTAATTTCACCCCTAAAGAATGAAAGTTTGGTCACCATCTCAGATTTGCATGAAAACCTACATACCGTTCCATTTTTCATGAGGAATCCAAAATGTCTAGTGTTGTTGTGAGATTCATATTATTAGGCCCTGAAATACCACATACGCGATTTAGGCTAATTTGAGGTAAAAAAATGAAATTTTGGTCTTCATCTCGGATTTAGTTGAAATCTAAGGTAACCACTCCTTTTTTTATGAGGAATCCAGAATGCGTAATATTTTTTTCCAAATTCATCCGTTTAGGCCCTGAAATACCACATATACGATTTATGCAAATTTGACATAAAAAAATGAAAGTTTGGTCCCTGTGTCAGATTTACATGAAAACCTACATGTCTGCTCAACTTTTCATGAGCGATTGAAAATGCCTAGCATTGTTATGAGATTTATCCATTTGGGCCCAGAAAGGCCACATATGCAATTTAGGTTAATTTGAGGTAAGAAGAATGAAATTTTGGTCACCGTCATGGATTTGCATGAAAACCCCCATGCCAGCTAAATTTTTCATGATGAATAAAAAATGCGTAGTATTGTGTAAGATTCATCCATTTCGATACTAAAAGGCCACAAACGCGATTTGGGCCAATTTAACCTCAAAAGAACGAAAGTTAGTCGCCATCTCGGATTTGTATGAAAAGCCACATGCCCGCGAAATTTTGCATCATGAATCGAAAAGGCCTATAATTGTTGTGAGATCCATTAGTTTGGGCTGCGAAAGGCCACATACACCATTTGGGCTAATTTGAGGGTAAGAGAAAGTGGAATCCATAATGGAAAACGTTTTTTCCATATTGATCTGTTTGGGCCCTGAAATGCCGCATACATGATTTGGGTTAATTTGTGGTGAAAAGATTAAACTTTGGCCACCATCACGCATTTGGTTGAAAATAAACATGACCACTCCATTTTTTATAAGGAATCCAAAATGCCTAACATTTTTCCATATTCACCCGTTTGGGCCCTGAAAGGCCACACACACAATTTGTGCTAACTTAACCTCAAAAGAATTAAAGTTTAGTCACTGTCTCATATTTGCATGAAAACCCACATGCCCGTTCAATATTTCATGAGGAGTCTAAAATTCCTAGCATTATTGTGAGGTTCATCCGTTTGGGCCCTGAAAGGCCACATACACGATTTAGACTAATTTGACTCCTAAAGAATGAAATTTTGGTCACTATCTCAGATTTGCACAGAAACCTACATGCTTGCTCAATCTTTCACAAGGAATAAAAAAATACCTAGCGTGGTTGTTAAATTCATCCGTTTGGGCCCTGAAATGACACATACATGATTTTGGATAATTTTAGGTAAAAAGAATGAAATTTTGGTCACCGTCTCATTTGTGATCAATGGTTATATGTTTTACATGAAGTCCCTAGATGATAGGAGAGCCATCCAAAACAGTGGTGTTATATTAGTAGCTGAATCTATACACTTCTCTGGTTTGAAAGATAAGAACCCTAGATTGGCAGCCATACCATATTATGGGGTTATTGAAGAGATTTGGGTGGTTAATTATGTTAAAATTAAATTTCCCATTTTCAAATACAAGTGGGTTGATGTTAACAATGGTGTGATGATCGATCAATTAGGATTTACATTAGTTGATCTAAATAGTAGAAGTTTTGGAGATGAACCTTTTATTATGGCATATCAAGCGAAACAAGTGTTCTACATTACCAATGAGGCAAATAAAATATGGTGTATAGCTCTCCAAGGAAAAAGGGTCGTTGATATTAATGAGGAAAGTCATTCAATGAATGATCTTCTTGAGACTCCTTCTTTTTCTAGTGGCCTTCCAAAATTAAATGAAGAAGATGAAGCAAATAATGAACACGACACAAGAAACGATCATCATGAAGGGATATGGGAGGATATCCCTTTATAAAACTACTTTGAAGGTTAGTAAGCTAAAGTAATTCTCATGAATTATATTTGAATTATGTACATAGTTATTTTATATAGAAAACTAATTTTTTATTGTCATCACAGGAAAATGAATGATTTGACGTGTCCTAGCTAGTGCAAATGCTCCGGAGCCATCTAGTGATCATCAGGGATGAATTACTATCTGCTGTGTTCTTTTGCAGTAAATATTAATGTGTTGATTTTCAATGATTTATTGTTGTTGCTTCTGTGAAATGTGGGATGTAGGAAGAATGATGTAAGTTACACCTGTTGAAATTGTGTTTTAGAATGCTTATGAAATGAGAATGTGTAAGAGAAGAATTTTTTTAGGAAGAATGATTTATTGTTGTTGCTTCTATGGAATGTGAGGTACAAGAAGAATGATTACTGTCTATTGTGTTCTTTCTCGATACATATTAATGTGTTGATTTTCAATGATTTATTATTGTTGCTTTCGTGGAATGTGGGATGTAGGAAGAATGATGTAAGTTACACCTATTGAAATTTTGTTTTAGAATGCTTGAAGAAACGAGAATGTGTAAGATAAGAATTTATTTTAGGAAAATTGATTTATTGTTGTTGCTTCTGTGGAATGTGAGGCGTAAGAAGAATGACTTCTTTTTCACTATTAGGCTTAATGTCGCTAGAATGGTTTGCTGGGTAAAATGTTTTAACAAGGGAAATGGCTTGCTATTGGCTAGCTAAAAGTAATATTTAAAAAAAATAGAACTTTTTAGACCGGTTATTGAAAAAACCGGTCTTAAAAATACTTTTTAGACTAGTTCTTCGAAGAACGAGTCTAAAAAGTATGATAGTTTTTTCAGAAATACCATTAATGTCATTATGCTTAGACCGGATGCATAAACAACCGGTCTAAAAACTTATTTTTTTAGACTGGTTTCTTAACCGGTCTAAAAAAGAACAGACTTTAAGACTGGTTGTATCAAGATCGCATCCAGAACTGGTCTAGAATGTCATTTTTAGCTGTCTAAAAAGTTTTTTTTCCAACTGTGTTAGCCCAAGGTTAACTATTTTCATATTAATTGGAGTTAATTTCAATTAATCAAGAAAAATAAAGGAGAATGTATAAATTGAATATTCTTGGAGGAATAAATCGAGAGTTGTGAAATTAGAAGGAATTATGCATAATTCATTTAATTGAATTATGAAAATATTGAAACAATTTTCTTCCCTTTTTCTTTCAAATTTTTGCCTAGAATGAAGAAATGGAGGGGAAAATGATCTTTAGGATTAAACATGCCAAGTGTCATTATCATATGAAAAGGGAATTAGTTTATAATTGATTTAGATGAGCACATGTCTAATTGCATTAAACTAATGTTACATGGACATAGTAATCATGATTAATGATGATAATGGTACACTACTTGAGTGCAAAGTTTTCTCAATTGGAGGAAAGCAATTTGATTAGTGGAGCATAAGAGAGGGACAGTTTTTGAGGCTAACCAAGGGAGAGAAAATTAGTTCAAAACTAATTGGATGCCTAATGACACAATTGGAAGGAGATGAGACTACTTGCCAAGTGTCACAACAAGATGCAATCTTGAAAATCAAGGGATGAGAGCAATTGGAGACATTTTATTAAACATATTTCCCTTCCTCTTCCCTTGCTCATTTCGGCCAGCCAAGAGAAAAGAAGAGAGAGAGTGTGTGTAACACCCATGTTTTGAAAGCTTATAGATGGCATAAGTATAGTAATATCTTTAAAAAGGAGACCGGTAATCTTTTGTAAACAGCGGAAGTCCCAATTTCAAGCAGAGTGTAGAGCTGCACTTGAGTGGGTTTTCAAAAAAATCTTTTCAAAAATCATTTTCATATTTTGTCTCATGATTTTACGATTCATGTTAAGCCATCCATTTTCAGTTCATTTCTTCATATAAGAGTTTTTACTAATAAGTTCTCTACTGAAACCCAAACTACTATGTTTAATTAATGGCCCTAGGTGGATGACTGTCTACTACTGGTTTGAATGTCATTGTGCGTTTACTTGTATAGAGGCCTTACATACATGTCAATATGAGACTAACCACACTTAAATACAAATTAAGTACAATCTCCAAAATAGATAACCAACAGAAAATTAAATTCTAAGTCATTTGCTTCATTCGCTCGTGTTTACCTTCTTGCCTGAGGAACTACTTGTCCAAGCTGAAAATTTATTTTGGAAAAATAGAGTGAGATTCAATGAATCTCAGTAGTAACAAATATCACTCATATAAAATGCACATATATCATGTCATGTCAACCAAAGTTACAGTACAATCAACATATTCAACATTCAGAGATAAATTCACAATATGCAAAAACCATAAAGTTACCAAGTCAAAGACAATCGTCCTTACCATAACACTGGGAAATTCTACTTGGCCTCAGCCCTTCTCATCTGAATGTTTTACATTCACAATAGTACAAACATATATAGCATATCACATAATATGTGAGGGATAAGTTACTACCTGACAATTTTTCCGAATCTTGATATTGATTGACGTACTTTGGACATTATAGGCAAGTGTCAAATCCTATAAATTATAATTTACGACCAATATAATGAGTTATTTCTTAGTCCAATTCCTTCATAAATCATTCTCTTATGTTGGTTATCATTAGGGTCACTATATTAGGCCCATATGAAGCTAATGAGTTCAAGCTACTCTAAATGCTTAACTTAACTCTTAAATGTCCAATTCTATTACAAAAACACTTTACTTTGAATTTTCACACAATTACCAAAAGTTGGCAGATTTTTCACTTGAAATTTGAAAAAACATAACTAATTCTAGAAAAATTGAATTTGGGTGATTCAAAATTCAATATGACTCTTATTAAGTCTATTTTAAGGTAAAAATACTTTTAGTAGCCATCTGACTGTGCACACTTCCCAGTTTTTCTTTTTCCCCCTGTTGCCAGAAAATCTGGCTAGTATTAATGGTCTACTTCAAACACTTATAACTCCTAGTATGCTTATCGAAATATTTCATAATACTTATCAAATTAAAGGACTTTAAGTGTACTTTAATTCTGGAAAATATCATCATCATCAGATGAAGTTTGTGCAGTGAAATTTTCTCCACAACAAAATTGCCAAACAAAAACACACACTGGCAGCTTTGTTACACTATTAACTTAATTTCCAGTCTTTGAATCTTTAAACAAGTCTGTCAAAAACTATAACCAAAGCCTATGCCCATACAATTTTTCATGTAGAATCTAATGGAAAGCTCAAAAATACCAAAATCAAATTCTTTCTACCAGATTTAACCCCTAACCAAAATATGCCTCCCAAAACAACAAAAAACCAACTTTGTGTTTTTAACTACCAACAAGTCTAATACTTCCATGAACATCATATATCACATTAAACATGATTAAAAAACATCCTCTTGCTTCAAAAACTCCCTTTGGCCAAAAATAAAAGGTGGCACAAGAGTCAAGAGATACTCAACAAAAACACAAAGAAATCGGTTAAAAAGGAAGCCTACTCTTACCTCTTTACGTTTCTACAGTGGTTTGGTATTTTGGCAGGACTCTGACATACTAATTGGCATAAAACACCTCAGATGAGACCATAGAATTGAAGCTTATAGTAAGTAGAGGAATTTTCCTGAAGGACTTACCAAATGATAACGGCGATTTGGAATCGAAATTGGCTCCAGTAGTTAGGAGAACTCATTATTCACTCCTTCTCTCTTCTTGTGTTCTTAAGCTTCGAAAATATGATTTCTCTTTCTCTTTCCGTGCTTGCATGAAATTTTTCCATTTAATTAGGCACAGATGGTTGTGATTTAATCACATAAAATGATCCCATCTCATCTTGCCAAGTGTTACAAGTTTAAGGCTTAAGAGTGCCACATATCATGCAACCATTAGTCTTCCATTTTGTCTGTCTTTGATGGGGCATAAATGGTCAGTGAAAGGGGAGGCCTAACAATTTCCCCGGACTCCTGGGTTCGGTACTAGACTCATAAAGTAAGCAACCTAGCCGAAAACTGGTGAATTCCCCGAACTCAGATGCTAGGTGGCATACTCCAGAGATGACAACACGAAAGGCTTAAAGTGGGTGTGATGATGTGTAATGATGAGGGACACATGTCCCCTCCTTATTTGGCCAACAAAAAAACATGTTTTTACTTTGTAATGATTCCAAGACACTTTTCATTTTCTTATTTGGCCAATACGAAAGATGTGTCATCATAGTCATAATGAGTTGTCTTTACAAACTTTACTGAAGTTCTTTTAATAAAGTTGCTCTATCGGTGTATTACCCGGAATTCCATGTGGGACCCACGTATGACCATGGCACATATATCAAGTTATGCCACACAATGCCCGAATTCCTCTGATCTCGTAACTAACATCTCTGTGCCTTGCAACCACCGATGATATTTCCTCTAACTTCTTGCACTTGTATTTTTACAATCTTGACTTCTCAATTTCTGTGAATGACACAATTGACATTTAGGAATTTTGAAAGTAACTCTACCTTTAATTTGTAAATGCCAGTATTTATTTTATTCTACTATTTCCATATTTACACATTTTCAAAATTACAAAATTTGGTAGATTACAGAGAGCTTGCAGAAGACTTGAGATCAAGAGAGAATAAGGAAGAGACTTAATGTAAGAAGTTAATTCTTAAGCATTTTTCTTGTGATTCCTTCTCTAAACCTTTCTTCTTCATAGAATCCATGATCTTGAAGACACATCTTAAGCACAAGGAGAAAGAGAGAGGAGGACACCTAGAGAGAGAAAATCCAGGAACTCAAGAGGTAACTTCATAAATCTTACATCTATACTAGTATGAAGTTGTTGTTAATGGTTATTGTTGGATTTGGTGATTTTGTCAAGTTTGTAAATTTGGAAAAGTACTAACCCTAAGGGTTTATGCTTCCCAGATTTCTTTAAATCATGATTAGAATGTGTTTAAATGAGTTAATAAGGGATTAAAAATAAAAAGGTACAAGCTTTAGAAGCTAAAACACAAAAGTCCAATTTTACCTTTTTCTTGACCAAGGTTTTGGCCAACACCAGATCTGGAAGAAGGAGTGAGATTTTCAATGATTTGATGATTCCATTGGATTCAAGATACAAAAATATGTGGGATTACAGTTGGTCACTTTTTCGGAAAAGGCCGAAAAAGCATAATTACGAAAATGCCCCTAAAACCCTAAATCAGGGCTGTCAAGGGTATTTTCGTAATTTGACATTGAATTTGGTGATTTTGAGCCCAGAAATGGATTCCTTAGGCAAAAATATGTTAAAATAGCTCTAGTTAAAATTTTGGGAAATAGTGCCATCAAGCCGAGTACGGCTAGGCCGGGCCGAGGTCCTTAAGACATTTTGGTAAATTTTCGCCATAGACTAATATAACCAAAAGAAACACTATAGAAGAGTCTAAAATGATACTTGGATAGGTTATGACCTATTTTTTGTATATTTAATATTTTAGGACCGAGTCGAAAGTCAAAAGCGACACATTTTACTAGGCAGATTAAAAAGGAATTAATAAGATTTTGAGGTAGGGACTACCATACTTCATACACTATGAGAATAATTGTATGTATGTGTTACTATATTTTATGATATGATTGCGTGCTAGAGGCATACTACCTAGTTGTGGTTCGGCACCCAATAACGATATATCAAAAATCCTAGCTATGGTTCGTTGCCCAGCCCGGGTACATTATCAAAAATCCTAGCTGTAGTCGGTAACTTGGCTAAGGTACTTACATGTGAATTGAATGAAACTTTCATTTTTGCCTAATATAGTGCATTACATATTTTATTTTCACCTTTTATATGTCGATCGTATGTCTCTACGGGGATTCCTCGGAATCTCACCCTTGTTTTTAAAATAAGCATCTCAGTGGGTGCCAATAGGATAAAAGGCAAAGGCGTAGACACCAGGAAGTGACTGGCATGTGTCTCAAGGCAAGGTTAAAGACAATGGTTATAATTAGTCTATCCTTAAGATATTTTGGGGAATCCTGTATATATTGAAATTTCCGCTGTATTTTGTATTGGTTTACGAACGATGTTGGAATTATAAACGAATACTTTTATCAGTATAATTATACTCTTCTGTATGCTCATGGAATTCCATCTTTATTACTCTTTGATTATCGAAATGGAAACAGGTGTTGACATTTTTTATATCAGAGCAAATAAGCAATTCTGGCATTATCAGAATTGTATACTGATATGTTTTTGTTTGCATGGCGACAGGATATCATGAGTAGTCTGAGTGCACCTATACTCATGGATATTCTGAGTGAGCCTATGATTGTGATCATCAGTGCTAGTGAGTCGTCTGGGAGCAAGATGACGGTGAACCTGTGTGTACACGGCAGATGGCCGATAATTGATTATTTCAGACATGGCGGTATGCGCATAAGGTATACAGCATAGAAGAGCGTGCCAAGATTGCCTGTGTTTGGTCCGAAGCCGAGGCTGGTGTCTCTAGGAGTGACAGAGGTTGGAGAGACCAGAGATGAGCCAAACAAGTACCCAGAGTGGATTCTGACTATAATCCAGAGGAGATTTCAGAGGACGAGCTGAACAACACTGAGTCTCAGGCAGAGATGATTCATGTGCCGTATGATTTACAACCAGACATGGAGCTGTCATACCTCCTCAGGGCCAAGTATCACAGGGCACTTCATCAACTGGAGATACCATTGGGGGTTACTGTGACCGATAAGTGCTGGGTTTGTACTACGATGTGCTAATTCTCAGACTCAGTATTCTGAAACTGACAGAAGAACCTCATTGTTGAGGGGGCCTGAGGGAGAACTTCTAGGTTTTTCTAAGCATATCAGAGGGCTAATGTAGGATTTCATGTACATCGAGCTGTGATGTGGGGCCTACACAAGCTATTTTGGTGACCAGAGCTGATCAGCACATATTACAAGTTAAGGTCAGCAGTAGGCAGAACCAACAAATAAAGAAAGAGTTAGCTAGAGTCAGTAGTGTTTGGGAGGGTACAGAGAAAGTTCATGAATTTGATATTTTGGATATGTAAAAGACAATATGTCATATACAGTAGTATGTACGATGTACGATATTTCTGTTTCTTGGTAACTACTGTAAATAGTTGTGATGTGCTATATATGACATATTTGTACCCTAACTTTTATGAAATGACAAAAATGCCCTTACTCTTGTATCAAAATTTACTCTTCTCTAAGTTTCATGTAGAGTGAATTATGGAAATGGTACAACCAGGAGAAGGTGGTAGAGGTCGCAGTTGAAGCTGAGGGCATAGTAGATATGGTAACAACAAGGATGAACTAAGGCCTGACCCTATCTAGCAGTGAATACTAGATATGTTGGAACAGCAACAACAAACCTGGAGAATCATATGGATGAGTTTATATGGGGAAATTACGAAGAAATACATGAAGAACCTCTACCATAGGGTGATATACTTGAGCCTGAAGTGGATATTTAAACTTGGCTGAGCATATTTAGTAAACAACAGCCTCCTATGTTCAAGGAGAGTTCAACCTCAACAAGCAAAAAATTGGTTAGCTCGTTTAGACAAGATATTCAATATGCTGCAATGCCCAGACGAAGTAAAAGCCCGATTAGCTATATACAAGATGGAAGCCGATGAAGATCCCTGGTGAAAGGGCATAAATCTTATTCTGAAGGGGAGGAATGTTCCTATCACTTGGAAATTATTCCAGGAAAAGTTCAACGAGAAATATTTCCCCCGACTATCAGAAGAGAAAAGGAGAAATAATTCCTTTGTATCAAATAGCATGACCGGGAAAGATTTGAAGATTATTTGGCCTGATATATCCGATTGTTGTGATACTCGTCATATCACAAGCTGAATGACAATGAAGAGTGGAATGCGGATATGATGATTGAAGGGTTAAGACCCAAGTTCAAAGAAAGGCTGATTGCTCAACACTTCACAAAATTTAGCAATACGGTAGAAGAGTACTGATACATCGAGAAGCGCATGTCAAACTGGGCAACACATACTAGGAATTGAGGTGTTTCCGGTAGTAGTAGCTTGGCACAGAAGAGGAAAGAATAAGGTGGACCTTTCGAGGGAGCTACGAAGAGGCCGAATCAAACAGGAGGCCGTGGGGCCAATAATCCTCGGGAAGTCGAATGTGTTGGTTTTGTCATAAGCCGTTCCATCCTCGCATGGCTTGTAATGGTGCACCACTACCACCGAAAGCTTATCCCAATAAACCATTGACTTGTTTTAATTGTGGCAAGATGGGTCACATGTCCAAGGACTGCCTGTAAAAGCAACAATCAATGGAGATGAGATCGAGAGTTTCAGGCAAGGTCTACACACTGACACAAGAACAAGCCAGAAACTCTCTGAAGCTTTCTCTGAATGGCAGTTTAGTGCATGGTATGTATGATTCTGGTGCAAGCCATTTATTCATTGCATACGACTGTGTGAGACAGTTACGTTTACCTATCATAAATCCCAATTTGATTTGGTTATATCTACACCCATAAGCACACAAATTGTGACAATCAACGTTTTTCTAAATTGCATGGTAAATGACGAGGGGCTTGAATAAACTGTATATTTGATTTGTTTGCAACTGCAAGGGTTGGAAGTGATTTTGGGGATTGATTGGTTGATAGTGAATGACGTGTTATTGGATTATAAATAGAAGAGATTCATATATCTGAATTCACAACCACATGCTGACACAAAAATCATTCTTAACCTTATTTCCACAGCTAAGGTTGAGAGATATCTACAGAAAGGTTGACAGGGGTATATGGTATTTTGCTCTATGCAATCAGAGGCCGGTGTAGCCTTGGAAAGTATCCCTATAGTAAGTGAATTCCTTGATGTTTTTTCGAAGGATGTCGATAGATTACCTTCAAATAGGAAAGTAGATTTCTCGATTGATTTGAGGCCTAGACCGAGTCCAATTTCCAAAACCCCATACCATATGGCTCCAAGTGAAATGGCAGAGCTAAAGAAGAAGATCGAGGAACTACTTGAGAAAGGGTTTATATGACCCAGCGTATCACCCTAGGGTGCTCCAGTGCTCTTCATAAAGAAGAAGGATGGAAGCCTGCATCTCTGTATTGATTACTGAGAGTTGACTAAGGTGACCCTTAAGAACAAGTATTTGCTCCCCAGAATTAATGATTCACTCGATCAATTATCTGGTTCTTGTGTATTCTCAAAGATCGATTTGTGATCAGGAAAGCACCAGTTGAGGGTAAAAGCAGAAGATGTATGAAAGACTGCTTTTAGAACCAGATATAGGCATTATGAGTTCCTAGTAATGCTATTTAGGCTAACCAATGCACCTGCTGTGTTTATGGACTATATGAATTGAATCTTCCATCTGTACTTGGACCAGTTCATAGTAGTCTTTATCAATGATATACTGGTGTACTCATGGAGTCAAGCTGAACACGAACTGAATTCGAGAACTGTGTTGAACATATTACAAGATAGGCAACTCTATGCCAACCTGAGTTAGTGTGAATTATGGCTTACAGACGTAAAGTTTCTAGGCCACGTTTCTCACAGCAAGGGGTCTATGTTGATCCTAGTAAGGTGGAAGCATACTGAACTGGAAGAGACCAGAGATGGTATTTAAAGTACACAGTTTTCTGGGTCTAGCTGGTTATTATCGAAGGTTTATACATAATTTCTCCAGAATTTCGTTACCGTTGATAAAATTGATGCGGAAAGCTCAACGTTTTGTGTGGGATAAAAATTGTGAAAAGAGCTTCATAGGGTTGAAACAGAGGTTAACTACAACACTAATGTTAATGATCCCAAATCCGTCGCTTTCGTATGTCATTTATACAGATGCCAATAGGCATGGATTGGGATACAAGTTATGCAGTATAGCTAGGTGGTGGCCTATACATCTTGACAATTGAAACCTCATGAATTGAATTATCCCACCCATGATCTTGAGTTAGAAGCAATTGTGTTTGCTTTGAAGATCTAGAGACATTAACTCTATGGTGAGCCTATAGAGTTGTATTACGACCACAAGAGCTTGAAGTACTTGTATGATCAGAAAGAGCTCAACATGAGATAGTTCAGATGGATGGAGTTGCTGAAAGACTACAATTTAGAAATCAAGTATCATCCCGGTAAGGCTAATGTCGTCATTGATGCATTAAGCCAGAAATCAGTGCAAGTGGCAGCCATGATGATCTATGAGTAGAAACCGATCGAGGATTTTAGATACCTAAATCTGTCTAGTCATATTTTGTTAGGCAGTAGGGTTAGCCAAGTATACAATGATTTGTGGGCAGTGATTGAAGAAGCCTAATTGCATGATGATGACGTACTATCTATAGAGGTATAATTGATGGAGGTGAAACGCAGGATTACGACTTGTCACTAAG
Organism: Inga laurina; assembly: GCA_963855925.1. Classification (NCBI taxonomy): domain Eukaryota; kingdom Viridiplantae; phylum Streptophyta; class Magnoliopsida; order Fabales; family Fabaceae; genus Inga; species Inga laurina. The sequence goes on along the minus strand of OY979704.1, from coordinate 64,005,506 downwards.
TGGATTAGTTATACACTAGAAGCATATTTACATTCCACCATAACCAGAACTAAAACAGCAAATCCTAGAGGAAGCACATAAGAGTAAGTATACTCTATATCCAGGGGCTACAAAGATGTACCATGATATGAAGGCTCAATACTATTGGCCAGGAATGAAAAGAGAGGTGACTGAGTTTGTCGCTCGTTACTTGACATCTCAGAAAGTGAAAGTTGAACATCAACAACCATCGGGGCTTTTGACAAACCCAGAGATTCTTGAATGGAAGTGGGAAAGCGTTACTATGGATTTCACACTAGTAGAAAAATGACTTTTTAGACCGATTAAAAATGACTTTTTAGACTGGTTCTGTATTAGGTATTGATACAGCAGATCTAAAAAGTCTGTTATTTTTTTAGACCGGTTATTATAACCAGTCTTAAAAGTCACACTTTTAAGACCAGTTGTTCTTAAAACCGGTTTTAAAGGTCTGACCTTTAAGACCTGTTCTGCTCGCAAGAGGTCTTAAAGGGCAGACATTTAAGACCGGTTGTGGGAACAACCAGTCTTAAATGTGGATTTTTAAGACCGGTTGTGGGCACAACCGGTCTTAAAGTACTTTTAAGACCGATTGTGACTACAATCGATCTTAAAGCTTCAATTTTTTTTTTAAATGTCCCTTTTATATATACATGCAGTGAATGCTCCAATTTTAATAGCAGTACAGAACAATCACTGATTTGAATTTCAAAATTAAAAGCAGCAGTCTATAGCAGCAACAAATGTTCATACAAGCCAGTACAGTCATACATTGATGATTCATTTGCAATTAGATAGTAAGGATGACCAAATGACAGCAGTAATTAATGAATCTTGAAGCAACAGAGAACAATGCAAAATGCAACGGATGAAATGGAGTGCATGTATTTGTCTATCTATATATGTACCCATCTCAGTGATGTTAGAGAGAGATATTGTTGGGTACTTGGGTTCATATCACCTCAAACTTACCCAAGCACGGTCTTTAGTGGAAAATTCATATGATCATTCTCATTACTTCTGAGTTAATTAGTGTAGAACAAGGTTCAAGATCAAATGTCACAATTTAAGCAACAAGTTAAAATCAGATTCTAGGAACTCTAAATTCACTCCATTTCTTGCAATTTCAATGTGCAACATGAAGTTGACTAAAACTAAAAATATGAAGGAATGTCCAAATAGAAGAATTTGATCAGAAATAGATGCAAAACTTTAAAATGACAATGGCAGCAATAAAATTCAAGTATTGATACAATTAACTGTAGAAATTCCTCAACTTTACAGAATACAAATGGAAGAAAAATTACAAAGGTCAGTCCCTCAAATACCATGCCTCCTGTATCACCCATATCACAGAAATTGTCCTACACAGATATATAAACCTTGTTAGCAATACATATGAGAACAATAATGTACAATGTAACGTTGGATTCAAAAACTCACTATTTTTGTAATAGCTCAGAGATGAATTCAACACAACATGTGCGAATGAAATCAATATCTTCTTCAGGAAAGGGATCAGCAAGATCAAACATCTGTAACACCAAAACCAGACGAAACATTGACTTAGTAACTTAAAAACAATAAAGTAAACCAAAAGTTCTGAAATATAAATTTACCTCTTGAGTAAAATCAGTCGTGCCTAGAGTGATAATATTGTAAATGTGTCTCAAAACATAAAAACCACATAAGTTGGACCCCTGTGGTTGCCTATGGCTCTAAGAAAAAACATGATATCATTAAAACAAATATAAAGGCATGGCTTATTACATTCTTTAAAAAAATCCATATGTACTAACCTTTGGCATGATCCATGAACGTACCCAAGACATCGCTAATGATCTTGAATTCATCAGAAGGGATAGGGACAGGTGCATCTGCAATAATCACCTCGTCAACTGACACTCGGACTTGATCACCTTCCATTTGTTGGTAGTGGACAGTTGATCCCAGGTTATGCACACTACCCCGTGCAACTAACCATCTTAGAGGATCCTCGACAAAAAGATCACAAAGCTTAGTAATTTTCAGGTTAGGACTTTTTGATGACTGCCCGATGTTGCAACAACTACCTTTAGTGCTCTGCTTATTAGGATCAATCGATTGTGGCTGGGGAGCACTGGTATCTTTTCTTGAGCTCATAAACACTATCATTTCATCTTTCATCTTGCTCAACCGGGTCTCTAATAGTGCATCAAATGATGCTTTAGCCTCGGCCTTTGCTTCTACTCTTGCAATGGCCAACATAGTCTCCAATTCCTCCCTAGTCACGATGTTTAAGGAATGGCGTACAGGGGCTCCAAAGTAATCCCGTATCCCTACCCCTCCTCCAACTCCCCTGACACGGCCTGGATACTCATGTTTTCCAATAGCAACTGTTAGAATATCATTCCTGCCTTCTAACTTAAAAGAGCCCTCAACTTGTTTTTTTCTAAATTCCTCCTGTAAGATAATACAAAATAACAAACATAAGTAATGATGTACATTTCTTATGTAATTAATAACAGTAACGATATATACTTACAATTCTTTCACCTACTATACGAGATTGTTCACTCGTATAAGACCCACTCCTTTTTTGGTGGGCAAATTGCCATTTTTCTTCTCGACGAATTAGAGATGGCGGAGAAAGAAGAACAAAAGGATCAGATTGAGATGCTTCTTCCAATCTCTTCAGTTTGGCCGCCAACAAGTCTCTTTCAGCCTTTACATAACCCCCATGAGACATTGTATGAGGGCAATCATTCTTTCTACCACTCTCTTGTGCTTTTTGCCTTTTTGCCTACGAATAAGAAATGATACAAAAGGAAAGTGTTATCATCAATTAAGATAATTGCTAAGTAAATAAAATGAAAAATAAGTCAACTAACCAAAGATTCTGGAGTAGTCCGAAGCCTAACAAATGCTTGCCAAGTCGCTTGATCAAGAAATGTATACTGGTCGCACGGATTAGGACGAGGCTGACCATCTTTCACCTTAATATGAATATAATTGTTGGTCAGATTTATCTTAAACTTGCTCCAGCGCTCATAACAATACATCATTGTCTTGTTGTACAAGATCTCACTCTGAGGAACGTCGTAGGTGAGCTGAAATGCATGCATTGAAGGAGTAAGTGACAAATTTGTGACATTTGATAATAATTAATTACATACAGAAGAGAATTGTATACCTAGATAGTGTCCCAAATATGTTGCTTCACCTTTGCATCGACATTTCTCCACTCCTCTATCAAGATGCTCGGCTTGTTGCGTGCAAGGAGGCCGACGAAACTCCTATATCGTTGCGCATTAGGCCCGATTAGTTTCCAATATCTATCAAACTCAATCAGTATCTTTTGGCCTGTACTCCAATTGAGGGAAACATCTGTCAACCGTGTGCTATATCTACCCCTCCGTACAGACTGGCTACTGCGCTCACTATGACCCTGGCTATGAGCATTGCTAGGCTCGCCCTGGTTAACACTAGCTGGTTGACTCTGCTGAGCACTAGGTGGCTAACTCTCCTGAGCACTAGGTGGCTAACTCAGAGGTGTAGGAGGTGGCTGATCCTCTGTACTAGGATGCTGGGGATTCGTCATTTGCTTGTAATGACAACAAAGAAAGATAAATCCTAAGCTATGACATGTGAAGACTATATCGACAAAATAACTAAACTTATTCTTCAGACAAGTTCATAATCATAATTACTTTAGTTAGTTAAGTTCAAAGTAGTATCATAAAGAGATATCCTCCCATATTCCCTCATGATGATCATTTCTTGTGTCGTGTACTTTATCTGCTTCATCTTCTTCGTTCAGTTCTGGTAGACTCCTGGAAAAAGAAGGAGTCTCAATAAGATCATAATTTGAGTGACTTTTCTCGTCAATATCAACGACCCTTTTTTCCTTGGAGAGCTACAGACCATATTTTATTTTCCTGATCAGTGATATAGAATACTTGTTGCGCCTGATCTGCCATAATGAAACGTTCATCTCCAAAACTTATACTATTCAGATCTACTAATGTAAATCCTAACCTATCGATCTTCACACCATTATTGACATCAACCCACTTGCATTTGAAAATGGGAAATCTAATTTTAACATAGTCAACCACCCAAATCTCTTCAATCACCCCATAATAAGGTATGGCAGCCAATGTAGGGTTCTTATCTTTCAAGCTAGAGAAGTGCATAGATTCAGCCACTAATACAACACCACTATTCTGGACGGTGCTCTTATCATCTAGGGACTTCTTGTAAAAGGTATAACCATTGATCACAAATGAAGTCCAACTTATGACATCAACTTCAAGACCACGTGCTAACCAATTTATTGTATCAGAAACACATTCTTCTCTATCAACTTTTTGTTTGAACCAATGTGTGAAAGTTCTGTTATGCTCTCTGATTAACCTTTGTTCAGTCATTCAACTATTTTGTTTCCATACAATTTCTTTATGGGCATTCATGTAATATTGAACTTCATCAATATTGTTCAAGATATACAAGTGGACTTGTTGCAATTCATCAGCATCTATGCTCTTTACTGTTGCCCCGCGTCTACCCCTTTCTTGATCATGACGTTTAGGAAGGCCAATATGTCATACATTTGACAAATAATATTGACAAAATTCTATAGCTTCTTCAGAAACATATTTTTGAACAATAGATGCTTTAAGCCGAATGGGGTTCTTCACATACCCTTTAAGTATTTTCATAGTTCTTTTGATTGGGTACATCCACTGGAAATAGATAGGGCCACACAACTTTATATCCCTCACTAGATGAACAATCAAGTGTACCATGATGTCAAAAAAGGAAGGAAGAAAAAGCTTCTCAAGCTGGCACAAGATCATATATCCTTTATTTTCCAATTCCTCGAATCTTTCCATGTCAATGACTTTACAACAAATGGCATTGAAGAAGAAACAAAGTCTAGTCAATATGTGTTGAAGATCATATTCGGCAATGCCTCGAATAGCTATTGGGAGTAGTTGTTGCATTAAGACATGACAATCATGAGACTTTAGCCCTATTAACTTCAAGTCTTTCACCGATACAAGCTTTTTAAAATTTGAACAATACCCTGAGGGAACTTTAGCGCCATGTAAAAACTCACAAAAGCTTCTTTTCTCAACCTTAGACAAAGTATGAGCAGCTGGAGGACAAAAAATTCTATTACCATATGGCCTTGGATGTAAATCTTCTCATATTCCCATTTCTTGCAAGTCTAATCTTGCCTTCACGCCATCCTTAGAACTTCCTTGTATGTTAAGCAGTGTCCTAATAATACTATCACATACGTTCTTCTCCACATACATGAAATCAATACAGTGTCTGACGTCAAGATTGCGCCAACATGGAAGATCAAAGAAGACGAACCTTTTTTTCCATATATTTTTCTCATTTCTACTCTTTGATGACTTACCAAACATAGTATTGATATCTTTCACCTTTTTATAAATTTTCTCCCCAGTCAATGCCTCTGGAGCATCTTCAAACTCTTGGCCACTGAAAAAAGCTTTTTTTAATCTACGATAAGGGTGGCTTTGTCTTAGAAATCGCCTATGGCCAAGGTAAACCGTCTTTCTTCCATGTTGAAGTTGATGGTAGCATGTGCCTTCTTCACATATCGGACAAGCTTTGTGGCCTTTAATGCTATATCCTCACAAGTTCCCATATGCAGGAAAGTCATTTATAGTACAAAAGATCATTGCTCGCATATTAAAAGTTTCCTTCTTGTTTGCATCAAAAACTTCAACACCTTTATCCCACAACTCTTTCAAGTCTTTGATCAAGGGTTCTAGGTAAACATCTATGTCATTTCCGGGTTGCTTTGGTCCCAAAATCAACATAGACAACATAATGTACTTTCATTTCATACATAACAAAGGAGATAAGTTGTAAATTACCAACAGAACAGGCCATAAACTATGTATACTGCTTAAGCTACCATAAGGATTCATACCATCTGTGCTAAGCCCCAGCCTGAGATTCCTAGGTTCTTCACCGAAGCTAGGAAATAATTGATCGATTTTCTGTCATTAAGAAGAATCAGCTGGATGTCAAAGCTGTCCATCAGAAATCCGCTCATCTGCATGCCATCTCAAATTTTTGGCATTAATTTCATTAGCAAACAGGCGCTTGAACCTTGGAATGATTGGAAGATACCATAAGACTTTTGCAGGGCCCTTATTTGATTTATACCTCAGAGTTTCACATATCGGACATTGCTCCTTGTCTTCATGATCTTTTCTATACAATATGCAATCATTAGGGCAAGCATGGATCTTTTTATACTTCATCCCTAGTGGACACAGTATTTTCTTAGCATTATAGTATCGATAAGGCAGCACATTATCATCAGGAAGCATGTCTTTAAAGGCCTCAAGCGTTTCTGAAAAACTACTGTCAATCTATCCATGCCGTGCTTTCAAGCTTACCAATTTCAATACAGCTTTCAGCAATTGGTATTTTTTACACCCTGGGTACAGCGGCTTCTCAACATCACTGCACATATTACCATATGCATGTGATTGTTCAAAAGCCTCTTCTCCTACATCACGAATAATATCCCCTATCTGATCATCCATATCCGTGTCATTATCATCACAAGTCACTTCCCCCTGTTGAGATGCACTTGGCATTTCTAATTGTTCACCATGCCATACCCATACTACATACGGCTTACAAAACCCTTCACAAATTAAATGTGTATATATATCTGCAGCACTTAGTCGCTTCTCATTCAAACATTTTACACAAAGGCAACAAAACATCCCACTATCATCATCGGCATTTCTTTTTGCAAAGTCTAAAAAACCCCTCACCCCAACATCATATTCAACACTCGTCCGTTTAGCTTGTATCCAACTACAATCCATATTTCAACACCTTTTTGTTTTGTTTTATACTTTTTCCCTGGAAAAGGTAGGAGAATGATGAGAGCATGCAATCATTACACCCAAGTACATAGTGTAACTAGAATAGTACCATAAACAAAAAAGATCATGATTTAGAGTAGCGTGTGAGGAAAAACGGAATGAGGGAAAGTGGAATGTAGAAGGAGTGAGGGAATGAAGAATGGAGGTGGAAAGAGGAAGGAAAGAAGGTGAGAGAGTGAGAGAGAAAATGAGAGAGAGAGAGAGAGAGGATGAAAAACAAAGGAAATCATAATGAAGGTACTCAAGCAAGTAATCATCACATGTATTTGTCCCTTGGTCAAGCAAGTAATCATCATGAAGGTACTCAACAACATTAGAATGTTGCAGATACATGAACAAACACATTATGCAACAACCTTTACTACTTTAGTGGAAATTGCTGTAGTATAAACTCAGTCTATCCAACATTTTTTTAAAGTGTTTTTCCCTCTACACAGAGGCTTTATTTAAATTTTTACGTGTTGAATTGCTTGGTTGTTTGTTGTGTGGATGCACCTTCTAACCAACAATATTTGAAACACAGCTTTTGTGGGTTTTTTGTTGTGTTAATTTTGAGGAAAAAGCATTGGAGTTTGGGGAGACTAGGAAGCATTTTTCGTACGTGTTGCCGTGTTTATAAGAGAATGATGAGTGAATCATTGACCCTCTTGAGAAAAAGTGAATGAAAACATACTTCAACTTTTGAATATGGGACACAATAAGGAAGAACCTAATTAAATGTTAGAATCATCGAGAATGAGTTTCACCGTTTCATTTGGGTGGGGGAATAATAAATGAATGAGATGAACATAAAGAACACTAGTGAATATTGATACTTACAATATATATGTATGGGGGAGTCAACAAGTCAATAGCGATGGATAAGGCAGATACGTTTGGATGAGAAAACTACTCTAAATAAGCAGATTTCGTATGGAACGTACTAGACAGGAAACTCCAACATCTAAACAGACAAAAGTGAACTGAATCAAATTGAATTTCAAGCCAATAGTTAAGAGAATGCGCGTTCGTCAGAGAATGTGACTTGGATATATATTCTTTTAATGTCTAACGCCTGCACACGCTAGATTCATTATTATATTGTTTATCCGTGGATATGTTTTTTAGGGTGACTTTGGTCCTTCGACTAATAATATCCAAGCAATACCGTTGGAAACCAATAGAAGGTAACTAGTTAAACAAAGCCAAAAGAACTATAAGTTCCACTACCCTGTGCCCAACTTTCAAAATTGGTGACCATCATAATGATACTGCCCCACTGGGATGTGCTATGCAGAGCAAAGCCATCATCACCATATGTATATATATTACATATACATATAAATAAAGCATGGCTAATATTGCAGTGAGTCAATAACTAAGCAGAAAGTCAAATGCAGACACGTTATATATATATTTGGTAAAAGAAAAGACAGGTTATACACACACAGCACGTACTATATATTTATATGAGAGATCAAGTTCAAAATGAGTCGATAATAATGATAGAAACTAGACATAAATACAAGACAGGTTATATAATACATATAGGAGGGTATATATAAACTGTGATGTTTCACTTTCAAAATTGGTGACCATCTGTAGATTTAAAGCAGAAGATTTTCTACACGGCTTTAAAAACCAAACACACCAACTGGAATTCCAAATCTGGAGGCAACTTTCCAAAATTGCTTCTATATAGTAATTGTTGAGGGGTAAATGTAGAGGATGAGGAAGCATGCCTCAAACAAAACGATGAAGATGAAGACGTCCCTGAGTCGTAGTGAATAACGGATGGAGCTCAAAACCTGAAGCAAAGGAAGGTGGTGACCCAACAGCGACAAGCACGAGCAGCAACCGGCCGGATTCGATTGTTCCAATTCAAAGATCAGGTAAGGGACGGGGAGTTGAGCACTGAGAAGAGAAATGATTGGGATGAAAGAAGCCAAGAGATCGATTTCAGAATAGAGAGGGCGGGCAGGGGAGGCGGGGAAATATTGGGGGAGGTTTTTAAGACCGGTTTAGTAGATTAACCGGTCTTAAAAATATTAATTTTTAGACCGGTTATTATAATAACCGGTCTAAAAATTAATCTTTTTAGACCGGTTAGTGTACAACCGGTTTAAATTGTATTTTTTAGACCGGTTATTATAATAACGGGTCTCCCAAATTCTTTAAAATTATGAAAATGCCACCGCGCATTTCTTTTAGACCTCATTTACTACAACCAGTTTAAATGTGCCAATCTAAATCACCTTTTTTGTACTAGTGTCATGACAAGTTTTCCTAAGGTCAGAAACCATTACACTATATGGGTGATAGTTGACAAATTCATAAAGACAGCTCACTTCCTACTGATTAGTATTCACTATTCTCCTGACAGACTGGCGAAGATCTACACTAAGGAGATTGTGAGATTACATGGTACTTCGAAGAACATTATCTCTGATCGAGATTCACGGTTCACTTCCAAGTTTTGGAAGGCGGTACATAAAGCCTTGGGTACCAAGCTCCGATTCAGCACAACATATTATCCTTAAACAGATGGGCAGACAGAACGAACAATTCAAACCCTTGAGGATATGTTAAGGGTGTGAGTACTTGATTATAAAGGTAGTTGGGACAAACTCCTTCCGTTGGCAGAGTTTACCTACAACAACAGTTATCATTCAAGCATCCAGATGGCTCTATATGAGGCACTCTATGGAAGGAAGTGTCAATCGCCAGTATGCTGGATTGAGTTGTCTGAGAGGGAATTTTTGGGGCCAGATCTTGTTGATCAGACAATGGAGCTGATAAAGTTGATTAAGCAGGGGTTGCTAGTAGCTCAGAGCTAACAGAAAAGTTATGCAGATAAGAGGCGAAAACTTCTAGAATTTGAAATCAGTGACCACGTGTTCATGAAAGTATCACTTGTTACGGGTATTGGCAGAGCATTGAAAGTAAAGAAGTTGCAACCAAGGTATATGGGTCCGTTCAAGATCTTAGAGAAGATTGGGCTTGTAGAGTACCGTATCGCTTTGCCACCAAATCTGAGCAGGCTACATGATGTTTTTCATGTTTCCCAGATGAAAAAGTATCAACCTGATCCAGAACACATAATAGAGTATGAAGACATGGAAATACGTGAAGACTTGACTTACAAAGTCATGCCTAACCAAATCATCGATCGTCAGGAAAAGCAACTCAAGAATAAGAGCATTTTGTTCGTCAAGATCATCTGGAAAGGGTTATCACCCAAAAAGGCTACGTGGGAAATAGAAAAAAGTATGAAGAAGTGTTACCCAGAGTTTTTGAATGTATAAGTGTAGCAAATTTCGGGGATAAAATTTAATTAAGTGGGGGAGAACTGTAACACCCCAAATTTATATTCACCGAATATATTGTAATTATTCGAGAAATTCAATAAAATGGTGAATATTTATAAATTTGAAACTTGTGAATTTTAGAAATATTCATATTCATGAGGAAATGGGCAAATTAATTCAAGAAAGGAAATTAGATTTCAAGGGTGATAGCAAAACCATGATTTTGCCAAGTTAGCCCAAGATTAACTATTTTCCAATTAATTGAAGTTAATTTCAATTAATCAAGGAAAATAAAGGAGAATGTATAAATTGAATATTCTTGAAGGAATAAATCAAGAGTTATGAAATTAGAAGGAATTATGCATAATTCATTTAATTGAATTATGAAAATATTGAAACAATTTTCTTCCCTTTTTCTTTCAAATTTTCGCCTAGCACAAACAAATGGAGGGAAAAATGATCTTTGGGATTAAACATACCAAGTGTCATTATCATATGAAGAGGGGATTAGTTTATAATTGATTTAGATAAGCACATGTCTAATTGCATTAAAATAATTCTATATAGACATAGTAATCATGATTAATGATGATAACGGTACACTACTTGAGTGCAAAGTTAGATTAGTTGGAGGAAAGCAATTTGGCTAGTGGAGCATAAGAAGGGGACGGTTTTTATGGCTAACCAATGGAGAGGAAATTAGTTCAAAACTAATTGGAAGCCTAATGACACAATTAGAAGGAGATGAGACTACTTGCCAAGTGTCACAACAAGATGCAATCTTGAAAATCAAGGGATGAGAGCAATTGGAGCCATTTTATTAAACCCATTTCCCTTCCTCTTCCCTTGCTCATTTCAGCTAGCAAAGATAAAAGAAGAGAGAGAGAGAGCTTGAAGAAGACTTGAGATCTAGAGAGAAGGAGGAAGAGACTTAAGGTAAGAACGAAGTTGATTCTTAAGCATTTTTCTAGTGATTTGTTAAGAAACCTTCTCTAAACTTTTCTTTCTCATGGAATCCATGATCTTGAAGACATAGCTTGAGCTCAAGGAGAGAGAGAGGAGGATGCCTATAGAGAGAAAATCCAAGAACTCAAGAGGTAACTTCACAAATCTTACATCTATATTAGTATGAAGTTGTTGTTGATGGTTGTTGTTGGATTTGGTGATTTTGTCAAGTTTGTAAATTTAGAAAAGTCCTAATACTATGGGCTTATGCTGCCCAAATTTCTTTAAATCATGATTAGAATGTGTTTAAATGAGTTAATAAGGGATTAAAAGTGAAAAGATACAAACTTTGAAAGCTAAAACACAAAAGTCCAATTTTCCCTTTTTCTTGAACAAAGTTTTGGCCAACACCAGATCTGGGGGAAGGAGTGAGATTTTCAATGATTTGATGATTCTGTTGGATTCAGGAGGCAAATATAGGTGGGGTTATAGTTGGTCACTTTTTCGAAAAAGGCCGAAAAAGCATAATTATGAAAATGCCCCTAAAACCCTAAATATGGTCTGTTAAGGGTATTTTCATAATTTGACACTGAATTTGGTGATTTTGAGACCGGAAATGGATTTCTTGGGCAAAAATACATTAGGATAGCCCTAGTCAAAATTTTGGGAAAATGTGCCATCGGGCTAGGTATGGCGGGGCCGAGCCAGGGTCCCGGGGACATTTTGGTAAATTTTCATCATAGACTAATACAACCACAAGAAACACTATGGAAGAGTTAAAAATGATACTTGGATAGGTTATGACCTATTTCTTGTATATTTAATATTTTAGGACCTAGTCGGAAGCCAAAAGTGACACGTTTTACAAGGCACATTAAAAAGGGATTGATAAGACTCTGAGGTAGGGACTACCATCCTTCATACACTATGTGAATAATTGTATGTATGTGTTCCTGTATTTCATTATATGATTGCGTGCTAGAGGCACAATACCTAGTTGTGGTTCGGTACCCAACAACAGTATATTGAAAATACTAGATGTGGTTCAGTGCCCATCCAAGCTACATTATCGAAAATCCTAGCTGTAGTCAGTGACGCAGCTAAGGTACTTACATGTGAATCGAATGGAACTTTCATTTTTGCCTAATATGGTGCATTACATATTTAATTTTTACATTTTATATATCGATCGTATGTCTCTATGGAGATTCATTGGAATCTCACCCCTTTTTTAAAATAAACATCTCAGCAGGTGCTAGTAGGACGAAAGGCAAAGGCGTAGATGCCGAAAAATGATTGACACGTGTCTCGAGGCAAGGTTAAAGACAGTGGTTATAATTAGTCTATTCTTAAGATATTTTGGGGAATCCTGTATATATTGAAATTTTCGCTATATTTTGTATTGGTTTACTAACGACGTTGGGATTGTAAACAAAAAATTTTATCAGTGTAATTGTACTCTTTTGTATGCCCATAGAATTCCGTCTTTATTACTCTTCAATTATCGAAATAGAAGCGGGTGTTGACATGAACAGTGGTGGGGAAGTTCCCAACTTAAATGTCATTTACGACACCTATTATATATATATAAATATATATAAGTGTCCTCCTTTTTTCTAATTCAAGGACATGTATTGATTCTATGTGATTGTTCTCAAGAAATACGAGGCGCACTACTTGAAAGTGACCACCATTTTACTTTGGAGGAAAAGAAAAATAGAATACAGTTCAAATTAAATTGCTTCAGGTGCACTAATTATATAATGCATTATCCTCTAACTTCATGTGATTCTCGTATGATCAAACTAAAAGTTTACATTGACAGGATTCCCATTGGTGCCTCTGTGCGTGTATGCCAAAAAAAAAAAAAAGTGTACCTCTGTGTGCGTTTGCATGATGGGAAAAAAATCAAAAATTCTCTTCCTAGTGAAAGCCAAGTCAAACCAGTTGTCATGCATTTCTTATTATCCCTAAAACGCATTCCAAGGCAACAAAAAGGAAGGTGCATTTATGTCGAACCTTCCCAGTGAACTGACCATTCTCCCACCGCGTATTGAACAATCCTTTAATCAAGTGACCCATAGTCCTTTTGAAGTATCCATGGAACAATTTATGAACTCTAATATCAGCCAAATGTACGAAATTACGTATATGAACTATATTTTCCACCTCCCTAAAATACTGAAGCTGTTGTACTATATCTTCTAATTAAATTGTTTGGAGCATTATGACGCTCCAGTTTGTTTGATTTAAATATTTATGTAAAAATCGCTTATGTTAAAATAGTGATGACTCTCTTCAATGAAATAAAGACAGACCAATATTGCTCTTGTCACAATAATTTTGGCCTACAAATTATAATAACAAAAAGGAAGTATGCATGTGCACTCTTGAAAAGATTTAGAAGGTAATAAATGTGCCTAGTAGATGCTTATAAGGATTAACTCCTTTTGCAAGAAATCTTCTATATATATATACCCTTTGGTTTCCAAATGGAATGCATGAAGTAGAGTAGAGAAAAAAAGAAGTGAAGAAAAAGAAGAAAGAATGTACTACTACTAAGAAAATTAAGAGTTTTCTTATTGAGTGATACACCTTGCTTTTATTTATGCTTTTTCAAAATTATTTCAAATATTTTTCTATCTAAATGTTCTCTATGTGATTTATTTGATTGACCTAAATACTTCTTATATTTGGAAGTTATTTGGAATTGTATAGGAATAGGCAAGAAGACTGTACGATTGTTGTGTGAACTATCCTATGGGGTAAGATTTCTATGTGAATTATTGTGGATCCACTCTAGAGGACACCCTAGTATCTCTGAGTAACAGAATTATGGTATTGTGAATGATTATGAACATATTTTTATGCATATTCACATATAATTATATTGCAGGGATTTAAATTGTTTTATGCTAAATTAATAGTGGGGCATAATTAGTTAAAACTTATTTATTTAGTATCACTCATATTTTGTCATTATGTCCCAAAAATTGGAAATCATGCCGATATGAAGATGAACGAAAGCAACAAACAAGAAGCCTCTCTAGTTTCATTTAGACATATTTTTTATTAGACTTATAGGAAATAATAATATATTTGAGAACTTTATGTTGTAAAGTGATTATTCCATTGTAATAAATTATGAATATAAATATTACTAAAATACTTTTTAACAGCATGTTTTCTACCAATATCTTTAATTTTTGAATTAGAAACTGAATATATCTTTAAATTTATTATGGGAGTAATAATGATATTAAGTAATCATTCATTTATAAATTAAATAAAATTGAGGGTTTACATTTTTGGTATCAGAGTAACATGATCTTAAAGTATTTGTTTTGTTAAGGATTTATGAGGCCTTCTCCCTTTTATACATGGATCAAATATGTGGTGGATATTGAAGAAATAGAGTATCATAGGATCAATGACTCTAATACTAATTATCATGTTGTGCAGAAAATGGCACAAGGAAGTACGAGTCAATCTAGAAGTAGGCAAGGCCATTTAGGCAATGAGTTATTAAGGGCTATTGAGAAAATGACCGCAGCTTTCTGTGAGAAAATTGAAGGAACAATTAAGGCTATAAGAGAACAAGCTGCAGCTACTGCACATATAGTGCAATTACTTGAATGACCTGAATATGAGCACCAGAATTGTGATGAGAATTAGAGGACCAAATACTAGATGAGAGAAATCAAAAATTCCAAACCCAACTCTAAGTGTGAAATCCAATAGTGAATTTAGAAAAACCAATCCACCATAGTTTAAAGGAGAATATGACCCAACTATAGTTGATGAATGGCTGAAAAAAGTAGAAAAGATATTTGAGGTATTAGGTTATATGGATGATCAAAAGGTATCTCTTGCCACTTACATGTTAGGAGAGGATGCATACAATTGGTTGCAAGAAGTTAAGCATATAAATGAAACTCACCAAATAAAAATAACTTGGGATGGGTTTAGGACAACTTATCTAAATAAGTATTTCCCAGAAAAAGTTAAGCATGAGAAGGAAATTGAATTTTTACGTCTCCATCAAGGAAGGAGATGATAGACCAATATGTTTCTAAATTTGAATCACTTTCCAAGTACTCATCCTATCTACTCAGTAACCCTGGTAAGACTTAGAAGGCTAGGAAGTTTGAAGCAGGATTGCGATTTGATACAAGGAAAGTAGTAATTGATCTAGAAATTTGAGATTTTTCAGCCTTAGTAAATAAATGTTGTGCATTTGAAAAATATCAGATGGAATTGAAGAAGAAGAAATAAAAGAAGAAAATATATTGGGACATGAACAGGAATGGAGAATGGCATGAGGCATAGCTTTCTAATCTATTTCATTTACAAATTTTGAGGACGAAATTTTATTTTTAAGGAGGGAGATATGTAACATCCTCAAAAAATAAATAAAATAATATTTTCTGTGTTTACACACACACACACATAAGTATACAGTGTTACTTGTATTTAAAGTTCTGTATATAGATAAATTATAAAATAAGTTAACAAGATAAAAATCCTTATGGGGACAAAATGATGAGATATTAGGGTGATTGCAATTGCGATGATGTCATAATATATATTTATATAATAATATTAAGGGAAAAAATATTGAACAATTGGAAGGGAAGTTAAAACAAATTAAAAGATGAGCTTCTAGAAAGCATAGAGAACAAGTAGGAAAAGGATAAGATCATCTTGGCTTGGGAAGGAAGTAAAATAAAGATAAGAAGGTAATAAATGTGCCTAGTAGATGCTTACTAGGATTAACTCCTTTTGCAAGAAATCTTCTATATATAGACCCCTTGGTTTCCAAATGGAATGCATGAAGTAGAGTAGAGAAAAAAAGAAGTGAAGAAAAATAAGAAAAGAGAAAAAGAAGAAAGAACGTAATGCTACTAAGAAATTAAATAAGAGTTTTCTTACTGAGTGATACACCTTTTATTTATGCTTTTCAAAATTATTTCTATCTCAATATTCTCTATGTGATTTATTTGATTGATCTAAATACTTCTCATGTTTGAAAGTTATTTGGAATTGTATGGGAATATGCAATGAAGACTATATTGTTATATCCATAAATATTATAACATCCCCACGAATGATTGTTATATGACATATCCTATGGGGTAAGAATTATGTGTGAATTATTGTGGATCCACTCTAGGGGGCGCCTTAGTATGTCTAAGTGATGGAATTATGGTATTATGGATGCTTATGATTATATTTATATGCATATTCACATATAATTATATTGCATGGATTTAAATTGTTTTATGCTAAATTAGCAGCTGGGCATTATTAGTTAAACTTATTTATTTAGTATCACTCATATTTTGTCATAATGCTCAGAAATTGGAAATCATTACTACAAAAAAAACGAGGTTTTTCTAACGGACTTTGCGACGGAATGGAAGCTTTCCATGGGTATTTTACTATAGAATGATTTGCAACATAATTTTTTAGGGAATGATTTCCATCAGCAAAAGAAGCTTCTCAAATAGTTTGCGACGAAATATCACATTATGTTGCAAATTGCGGTGGAATTTCCATCAGCAAAAGAAGCTTCTCAAACAGTTTGCGACGAAATATCACATTATGTTGAAAATTGCGGTGGAATTTCTGATGATTGCACATGGCAATTTGCCACGGAATTTTTGAAAGAAGTTTTCGTGGGAATTTGCCACATAATTTACTTGGAGCCAAACATTTCATTCCGTGGAAAATTTACCTAGAGCCAAACATTTCATTCCCCTTTCAATTCCATTAGTTTTTAAGATTCCAATCTGTTTATGTTAAAAGACAACATGAAATTAAATTCACTAAATCAAACCCAACTGAAATTAATAATAAAAGGATGATACAATTCAAAATAAGTTTAAACAAAGTAGCTAAGATGTTAGTAAACAAACTCTAGTAATAATAATGTCAGAAGTTCTGCCACAGGCGTGAATAGCTGCAAAGTAGCTCTCAACCCTAAACGAAGTGTAATAATAAGAATGTTAGAAGTTATGCCCAGACATGAAAAGCTAGCAGTGACTCTCAACTCTCAGAGGGTAACTTAATCCCTATTCTTTACAATGCACTAATGATCTCAGAGGTCTTGTCTTCAAGATGTTCATTTTGTTGCATCATGGTTTGGAAACTTTCTCAAACCTCCTGATTCTCCTGTCGAATCTCTTGTGTAAGCTGAGTTATTTGTATATGCAATTCAGCAACATCAGGACTGATATGTGTGGTGTTGATTGATGAAGTTGACCTTTGAGAGGAGGAAGCACAAAAAATATCTTGATAATCAGATCCAAACCCATAAAGGCGACCCTTCTTGTTCTTTTCACCTACAAACTTTAACCATAAGTTATCATCCTCTTCATCATGAGATTGAACAGAGCATGTAGAACTTACAAACACCTTTAGCCTTAAGAAATCATCCTATAAGCCAAAGTAATGGAAATCCATGTTCAATTAATATTTGACATGACATAACTAGAAGTTGTGGAGAAAGTCAAATAAGCTGAAAAGATTCAACAAAACAATAGGAATCCATGAAAAGATTCTAAGACCTCCGGCCATCAACACAATTTTCCATTATCCAATATAACAAACATATGCACTTACATAAGCTGCAGTCACTCGATGGTTTGCAAATTCTCCAGTCTTCTCGTTATAATGTGTCTTCTTGAATAATTAAAAAATGTAGTGTCTCTTCCCAGATCCATAGCTTGCATTTATTATAAAGATGTATTATGTCATGCATTAAGTAAATAATGATTGCATTTGGACATAACTTCTTGTCATCCTCCTCTTATACGCAGTATTAGGAATACTACAACCTTTGTGTTGAGTGCCTCCTTTGGAAGAGGCTCGATTGACTTTAGCTACCTCAAACTTGATCTTAAACTCTTCTAAATTCCATATTTTCTCTAACTTAGCCATTACATTCTCTAGAATCTAATCAGGCCTAACTTGCTTTGTATTCATGTTTTGTCTGATATTATGCATCTTATTTCTTAAGAGTTCTACACTCTTTGCATTTCAAATTCTCTTAATTGCAACTTCATGTTGTGGCAACCATTTAAATTTTTTCTGCATTGCCAAGAAATAAAATAAAAACAAAATTATAATAACATAGACAAATATTCAAGGCATTAAACAAATATAATAATAAACAGTGATATACCGCACATTGATTAAACCACAATTTCTTATATTCACGGCGTGCTACTTTCCAACAATGATATAGACCAGTAAACTTTCTTTGAATTGCAGGAAAAATACGATATACAACACCATCAAAAGGACTGAAGCTAATAATAATTTTAAAAAAATCATGATTGCCTTTATGCTACAAAATGAATATATGAAACAATATATAAGCGGGTAAATGACTTACGTATTTTTGTCTGGATATATCCATGTTCAACCATCTAAAGGATCATAACCCCATAGTTGAAGACCACCAAGTGTCACACCCTTAACTTGTTTTAACCTTTTTTTCAGAGTATTCATGGAAAACGATATGCGGTTTGGTGGGCAACACAGGAATAACATGAATATACTGATAAAAAGTGCATGATTACATAAAATCCCCATAAGGGTTCGTACATGATCATTACCATCAATGTAGCCACATAGGGCTACTTGGGTATCTAAACCCGTCCCGGTGAAACAGAGACATCTTCTCGTCTTCGTTCCACCACTGCAATCCCCTCATATGGTTCTCTACATTGTTCTCAGCATATCTTCTCTCTTCTCCCATCTAAATTGTTGGTAGGGGAGGGTGAGATTCGAGAGAATATCAGTTGGAAAACAATACCAATATGCTTGTACGATAAATGTTTAATGCATGACATGCTTGCATCACATAACTCATGCTCACACAATGACAAATCTGTAAGCTCAATGCTTCAAACAATATACTTATGGCCATAACATAAATTGAAACATAGCTTCAAATCATTCATAAATGTTTCACATAATTAAAGCTATCTAATTGAGTAATATAACCTATCAAATTAAAGTTTATGATATTTACTTTCACCCTGTAAAATTTCATAAATTTTGCTCATCATTTGGTCATACAAAATCACTTGATAAGCTCACTACCTCAAGCAATTTCACCAAAAACATAATTACTTTCTCCAAAATTTACCATTTTACTTTCTTTAATAGCCCAAAGATATAAGAATCATTAGGGAATAAATTTGGGCTCCTGCTAAACTGGGGCTTTGCAGTCTACTTATTTCAGGCTTATTCTCTAGCCTCAAATCTCAAAATTTAAGGTATTACACCAAGACCTTGTGGAGTGAGAGTTTGTGACATTTCAGTACCAGAAGATTGGATTGGAGATGGAGATGGATATGATGGAGGAGATGATAAAGGGGGTCTACTAACATATTCAGTTGTAAATGAAGGTGGAGATGATATAGGAGGTGACATGGAGGGTCTAGAAACTGATGGACTTAGAATGATAGGGGTCTGCTAAAAATTCACACATAGCAGCTGGAGTGCATAAAGTTGTTACTGGAGGAATAGGCAATTTTTGAAGCTGTGTAGGCAATGCCTCTCTAGCACGCTTTGAGTGATGACTTGCTATCTACATGTTCAAATGTCAACCTTGAGTTATTAATAAAATTATTACAAAACTAAATCAAAATAAAAATTAAATCAAGTAAGAAGTTAAACCATAATTTATGTATAATCTACATATTCAATGCAATCAAAGTCATACTCAAAAATAAATAAGAACAAAATGTGAACCATATTTTATGTATCATCTTCATCTATATCTTCATTTTCATCTTCATCTTCTTCATCGATATAAGAATCTTCATCATCATCTTCCTCAAGTTCATCTTCATCTTCATCTTCTTGGTCTTCATCTACTTCAAAAACCATATCATCAATTGGCACATCTACTTCTTTATAGTGAATTACAGAATCTATTTGGTTATTTAGTCCATCATAATCAACAATTATTGGTAGTATGATTTCTAGTTCATCATCTTGAAATGCTCCTAAGTTTGTTTCACATGTAGGAGTATCAATTATGTTACAGGGCTTGATCTCCATAACGGTTAACCTATTTACCTTTTGACGGCAAGGATAACTCATGTAGTAGAGCTGAATTACTTGTTGAGCAAAAATGAATGGGCCATACTTGTGTACCTTCTTTATTGATGAACTTCAATAGTCTCATATTGTTTATGAACTCTTATACCACATGGTGTTGGATCAAACCACTCACATTTAAAAAACACCAATCTGTTTAAAGGAAGACCCATATATTCAATCTCCATAATATCTTGTAGAATGCCATAAAAGTCATGTTCTACTTCTGCATAGTCAGTTCTCCTAATGCAGACACTACAATTTGTCGTTGATTTTCAAAGGGACCATGAAGTTGTATGAACCTTACAACCATTAACAAAGTACATAGGTCATGTTCTCACACTTCTCGATGGGCCTCAAGCAATGTCACGCAAGAATGAATCGAAAAGCCCGTTTGCTAGGTTATGAACCTGCATGACATTTTTGTTAGATTCCAAGTTTTGATGATAACAAAAGGTAATTGTGTGCAAAGTATGTTTTTACAAGTCTAGAGAATGATTGCAAAGTTACCAAATGCATATGGCAAAGTTTAGAGATGTCTGCTGTCAGTTTTTGCTGATGTACTCGAGCAACAGAGTTAACACTCGAGCATAAACCTCTTTTGCACTCGAGCACATGCAAGTGTTGGACAAGAAGTGTTTGACAGAGAGCAATTGCTGTCAATTTTACTGATGCACTCGAGCATGAAGTTGTTTTACACTCGAGCATATGAAAGTGTTGAACTGAAAGTGTTTGACAGAGAGCAAAGTCAGAACAAGATATCAACACTTCACTCGACAACAGGTTCCATACTTGAGTGATGGTAATATCTGCACCCGAGTCCTAGGGAGTGAAGGACTCTGAGTGTTTGGCCGAGAGTCATGCAGAACAGAGAAGCACAAGCATGCCCGAGTGACAGTTCATATGCCTGAGTGATACATCAGCACTCACGAGTGAGAAATCTAACTCTCTCAATTCTGATGCAAGTGCTGAAGACAAAGAGGATATTATAGAAGAATATTCTTCTCACTTGAGTAAGAGTATGTATGCTCCAGTGAGGGCCCACATCACCTACAAGTGCAAAATCACACTCTTGATAAAACTAGATGCGAGTGTTGTCTAGAGACGTGGCTTATAGTGTAAAATAAAGCAGCACTCGAGTGAGGGGACCCGTGCTCGAGTGAGGACCCATATCACTCGCAAGTGTGAAAATGCACTCTCTCAAAATCCGTGCAAGTACAAGTGTAAAACTGAAGCAAAAGGAGAAAATATGGTATTGCACTCAAGTGAGACATCACAGTGCTCGAGTGATACTCTGCCAGAAGCCAAAACGCACAAGTCTTACAGCATTCAATCCGAATATGGTTTAGTAATATTTATTCATTTTGTTTTCACTTATTATTATTATATAACATCATTTAACATGTATTATGAGTGTGATACAGGAGTTTGAACGTTTGAATTAGAAAGACACAGAGGAAGTCAAACAACGGTAGACAGCATCATTGCGACCATCCAAGCACGTACCTACCGCGTTCAAAGATTTCAAACATATGCATGTCGTTCCAAAATAACATGCCCTACTCCACAATGATCATTATTCAAATGGGCAAAAACTAATGTCTATAAATACAGAGTTCCAGAGACCATAAAAAATAACGAAGCCCAAGAATTCACACAAGCAAATTCACGAGTCTCTGTTATTCACATTTTCTCTGTATTCATATCATTCTTCAGTGTTTATCATATTTGCTCAATAAGAGAGTCTGTATACACTTGAAATTTTATTTGATCTCAAGGTACTGGGACCTTGAGAGGGGAGATTTCCTTACGAGTGAAGCAGTGAGAGAATTCCTAATAGGACTTTCTGCTCATAAGACTTACAAGATACAAGTAGAAGATAACTTTGTTACTCGTAAGACTTACAATGGTGTAAGCAGAAAAGAACATTGCTACTCATAAAACTTGTATACGTAAGCAAGAGAGAAAGGTCATAGGTTTGTTTTTCTGCACATAAGACTTGTCATAAGGGGGAGAGAAATTTCTAGTACTTTTACTAGTAGTCCTTTCAAGGACAGTTATTGTCTTGCGGCGTTCCAAGAGCCTACTGAATCTTGGAAGTATAGTGAAAATCTCAGTAGGTCGTGATCTCTGAGGACTAGACGTAGGCCTAGTCTTTGGCCGAACCAGTATAATTCTCTGTGTGCTTATCTTCTCAACTCCACTCTATCTACAGCTATTACTATATCACCATATCAACCAAAAAATTTATCACATCACCCAATTCACCCCTACCTCTTGGGTGAAGCTTGCCTCTTTCATTTGGTATCAGAGCAAGGTCTTCTCTGAAGAGCCTAACAGCTCAAGAAGGATCTGATAAATGGCAACAATGGATGAAAACATTCTTCCAGACGGAGCTACAATCACTAGACCTCTTAGTTTTGCTGGAGAACATTTTTCATTCTGGAAAGCTAAGTTTAGAGCGTTCGTGATGGCTAATGAATACGGCTTATGGAATATGATACAAGATGGTGACTATGTTCCAATAAAGAAAATCGAAGATAGAGTCATTAAAAAGAGCCCAAAGGAGTTTGACAAAGATGACAAGAGGTTATTAACATTGAATAGTAAAGATATTTTAATGATACAGAGTGCTCTTAGTCAGAAGGAATATTTCCAAATCTGTACTCTACAACAGCTAAAGATATGTGGGATGCTCTTGAAATCGCTCACGAAGGTACATCCGGAATCAAAGAAAATAGAGTTAATACTCTAATTACAGAGTATGATCTATTTTGTATGAAACCTAGAGAAGGAATATCAAAATTCGAACTCAAGTACACTCATCTTATTAATCAACTATCTGCACTTGGGAAATCCTTTGACCAAAATTCCCTGGTAAGAAAGATTCTTAATATTCTTATGAAAGAATGGGAAGCGAAGGTGACAGCTATCGAAGAAGATAACGGAGAGTCAATGAGATCCATAGCTGCTCTCTTTGGTAGCCTTTCTGAGTATGAAGGGAAGTTGAGATTCAAGAAAGAACTAGAAGAGTTTGATGATAAAAAGAAAAGAGGAGTTGCACTTAAAGCTATCAAGGAAGAAGAATCTTTTGAAAACAAAGATGTTCCTAATGATGAAGATATGGGAATGATCATCAAAAAATTCAAGAAGTTCTATAGAAGAGGTCGAAAGAACTTCAAAAATTATCAAGGTGGACTAATCAAGAAAGAAAACAAGGAGCAACAGATAGTATGCTATGAATGTGGGAAGCCTGGACACATCAAATCCGAATGCTTCAGAAACAAAGACAAAAAGAAGCAGAAGAAGAAAGCATACATATCATCTATCTGGGGTGATAGCTCGTCAGATGAAGAAAGCGACGATAAGGAAGTGGCAAATCTATGCTTGGTAGCTAAAAAAGAAGAATCGGATTCTGAGGTAAGTGATTCTGAACCTACTTATGATGAGTTATTATCTGAATATAATGCATTGCATACTGAATTCATTAAGGTTGCTAAAGAAATGGTTAGTTACAAGAAGAAAGTAAAGGAATTAGAAAATACTGTCATATCATCATGTGAAGTATGTGAAGAAAAAGATAAGAAAATAAGAGATTTAACAAAAACTGTGGGAAAAATTTACTAAAGGAAGTGAAACTCTTAAAGTTATTCTAAATTCTAAGAAAGTTTCCTTTGATAAATCTGGAATTGGATATAAATATGATCATGATAAAAATAAAGGAAATAAGAAAAATAGCAGTAGAACTTATCTCAAATATTTCAAGAATTCTGTGCATACATCAAATCCATTTGCATCATGTAGCTATTGTAATAGGAAAGGACATTATACTTCATCATGTTATTTTAGAAAAGGACAAGTCATTGGAATGTATAAATGGGTTCTGAAAGGGACACATGTACCAAAAGTATTACATACTAACCACAAAGGACCAAAGAAAGTGTGGGTACCTAAAACTTGATCACCTTACTCTAGGTATGTCTCAAAGCATCACGAGCAAACAAGTGGTATATTGATAGTGGATACTCGAGACACAACTGGTGACAAAAATAAGTTCACCATGCTGGAAACTAGAGAAGGAGGAAAGGTAACATTTGGAGGTAATCAATCTAGACGTATTGCTAGAATTGGTAAAGTGGGAAAATCCGATGGTGTTCAAACCAACGATGTATATTACGTTGAAGGATTATGCCACAACCTTTTGAGTGTAAGTCAAAGCACTGCAGAGATAACTGGGTGATCTTTGATTCAAAAGAATGCTTGATAGTAAACAAGAAAGATCTTCCGCTTAATAAAGATTCCATCAAGGCAAAAATCTGAGCTAAAAGGGACGGTAACTGTTATACTATTGATTTAAATTCAAATTCTTCTGAAAATCGTTTTCTTAGCAGATCAGAGGAAAGTTGGTTATGGCATAAGCGTCTGGCTCATGTTATATGAACCAACTTGACAAACTAATTAGAAAAGATTTAGTTGTTGGTCTTCCTAAACTAAAATTCAAAGATAACATGATTTATGAAGCTTGTCAAAAAGGTAAACAAACTAAATCTTTATTCAAAACAAAGTATGAGATTTCTACTTCCAAACCTTTACAACTACTTCATATAGATTTGGTAGGTCCAGCAAGAGTAAAAGGTTTTGGAGGAAATCTATATACTTTAGTAATTGTCAATGATTTTACGAGATTTACATGGACTATATTTATCGCTTCAAAAGATGAAACATTTGTCAAATTTATTACGTTTGCTAAGAAGGTCCAAAATGAGAAAGGTATTTCTATTGTTTCTATTAGGACAAACCATTGAGGAGAATTTGATAATCAGCTCTTTGAAGACTACTGCAACAACAAGGAAATAAATCACAACTTCTCTGCACCTAGAACACCCCAGCAAAATGAAGTAGTAGAAAGGAAGAACAAAGTCCTAACAGAAATGGCAAGAGCAATACTTAATGAAAAATAAATGTCACAAGTGTTCTGGGCAGATGCAATAAGTACTGCATACTACATTTCAAATCGAGCATATATTTACAAGTCACTTGGAAAGACACCATATGAACTCTACAAAGGAAGAAAGCCAAATCTTGCTCATCTACACATTTTTGGATGCAAGCACTTCATTCACAACAATGGTAAAGAAAACTTGGGTAAATTTGATTCAAAAACTTATGAAGGTTTATTTCTAGGATATTCTAATAGAAGCAAAGCATATAGAGTTTTTAATAAAAGAACTTGTACAGTTGAAGAATCCATTCATGTTGTGTTTGATGAACTTGACTCTCAGACAAAGCATTTTGATGAAGAAGAAATGGATTTGATAAAGAAAAACAAAACTATTTCAAAACAAAATGATTTTGAAACAAATAATTTGCAAAATATAGAAGATGTCGATGATCATGCTTAACTAAAAGCATGGAGACATATTAAGGATCACCCAATTGATCAAGTAATTGGAGATATTCACGAAGGTGTCAAAACCAGAAATAGAATTCTCAATGAAGTAAATTTTTCTACTTTTATTTTTGAAATTGAACCTTTTAATATAGAAGAAGCTTTATATGACAATGATTGGGTGATTGCTATGCAAGAAGAATTATATCAATTCCGAAGAAATCAAGTTTGGGATTTGGTTCCTTGACCTAAAGATCACTCGGTTATAGGGACCAAATGGGTTTTCAAAAATAAACTTGATGAATCATCAATCATTGTGAGAAATAAAGCAAGATTGGTAGCCAAAGGCTATAATCAAGAAGAAGGTATTGATTATGAGGAAACATATGCTCCAGTGGCAAGATTGGAAGCAATACGAGTACTCTTAGCCTTTGCTTGCATTAAAGGTTTTAAACTTTATCAAGTAGATATGAAAAGTGCTTTTCTAAATGGTTATATTATAGAGGAAGTATATGTAGAGCAACCTCCTGGTTTTGAAGATGAAACAAAGCCTGATCATGTTTTCAAACTTAAGAAAGCTTTATATGGTTTGAAACAAGCACCTAGAGCTTGGTATGAAAGACTAAGCAAGTTCTTTCTTGATCAAAACTTTGTCAGACGAAAAGTGGATACAACTCTTTTCATCAAACATAACAAAGATGATATCCTAACTGTTCAAATTTATGTTGATGATATTATTTTCGGTGCTATTAACGAATCTATGTGTCAAGAATTTTCCAAGGTTATGTAGGGAGAGTTTGAGATGTCCATGATGGGAGAATTAAATTTCTTTCTTAGACTTCAAATTAAGCAAAAGAAGAATGGGATATTTGTATCTCAAACAAAATATTTGAAGGAGTTGTTGAAGAAGTATGGATTGGACAATGCTAATAGAGCTGATACTCCAATGAGTTCTACAACATTATTAGATGCTGATGTAAAGGGTCCCAGTTACAACATCACTAAATATAGAGGAATGATTGGTTCATTACTCTATCTTACAGCAAGCAGGCTGGATATTCAGTTCAATGTTGGAATGTGCGCAAGGTATCAATCTACTCTTAAGGTATCACATGTAGAGACTGTGAAAAGAATCTTCAAATATCTAGGAGACACTGCAGAACTTGGCTTATGGTATCCGAAAAGAGGAAACAAATATTTGATGGCCTATTCAAATTTAGATCATGGAGGATATAAAACTGACAGGAAAAGTACTAGTGGTCAATGTCAATTCCTTGGAGGCTATCTGGTATCATGGTTCAGCAAGAAGTAGAACATAGTGTCATTATCTTCTACTGAAGCTGAATATATAGCTGTAGCAAGTTGTTGTTCTCAAGTACTATGGTTGAAGCAACAACTTCAGGATTTGGGGATATACTTAAAAGAAATTCCAATTTATTGTGACAACACTAGCACCATTAGCTTGGCCAAGAATCCTGTACAACATTCAAGGACCAAACACATAAATATCTGACAACATGTCATTCGAGATCACGTGCAAATGAAGGATGTTAAAGTACAATTCATACCGACACATCTTCAACTCACTGACATATTCACAAAGCCAATAGCCAAAGAACAATTCTTATATGTTCAAAGAGAATTAGGAATGGTTAATCCCAATGAGCTGTAAGTTTTTCTTGTTAATTATTTTTAATGAGTTTTTGATGATAACCATACTGACTTTGGCATCGGAGTATGTAGAAATTATTTTTGCAAGTCTGTCACTAGAGCACTAGAAGTGTCACTCGAGTGATTAGCTTATTCTCACTCGGGCAGTCAACAATGCTCAAGTCTAGAACTGTAGCATATACTCTGCCCCAGGCTATGAAAAACAGGGATTAACAGAGTATGTAAGAACTCTTGAAACTCACTCAAGCATACCAAGAGTGACAGGTCTCACTCGAGTAAGGAAAGAGCTTCACTCGAGCATGGAATGAATTTACCTGAAGTGAAGCAAGAAAACTCAAGCAAAAGGAAGAAATTTATGCAAATACTCATTCAAAGTATGGTTACTTTAGAGGATTTGAGTACAAAGATGAAAAATATAACAAGCTATATTTAAGTCAGGTACGCTTTTACATGTTTTAACAAATTTGTCTGAATATCACTCAAGCACAATATGATCACACTCGAGCATGGTATGAACAACACTCGAGCACTAGGGTTGTCACTCGAGCATTGGAACTTATATCAGTTACGCAATAGCTCAGACCGTCACACTTCCTCCTCTCACTCGAAGCATTGCGTCACTCGAAGGTCATCTCCCTTCACCTCCAACCATTACCCATCGATTAAACGTCTCATTTTGCTTCAAATCACCGTTATGACTCTTCAAGCTTCTTTATAAGGTGAGATTTGTCCTCAAAGTTTCTCATTTCGTGCCCTAATACTCTGAAACTTTCTCATTCTATCCTCAACAAATATGTGATTTCTGTTGTTTTTATTCTGTTTTTCAATGGCTAGAACTAAGATTCCTATTGTTTCCCATTCACCTTCACCCACTCATTCAGCCACCAGTGTCTTAGAGACTCTGATGGCCTCATCTTCATCTCCTACTCTTTCTCTGTCTTCTACTCCTACACCTCCTCCTAAACCCAAAACCAAAAAGAGAACCCCAGCCAAGAAACCTCACCCTAAGCCTCAAATGGCTAAGAAGGATCAACCTCTGTAAAAGAAACTAAAGGGAATGTTTTTTAAAGAACCGATCGTAACTCGGTCTCAATCCAAAGAAGTCAAAGGAAGAGGAAAGAAGAAGGAAACAGAGCAACCACAACAATCTTCTTCCTCCGATGACTCCTTCAATATGCAACTTTGGGAAGCAATGGAGAAATCAAAGCTTGACGCATTGGTTAGGAAAATTGCCTCACAAGCCGGTGCCTCAAGTTCACATCAAATTGGCAAGTCCAATACGGCTACTTCAGGGGTTCCTTCCACATCACAGGCTCAAGAGGAAGAACAAGTCACAAATCCTCCTGAAGACTTCAATGTTAAGGAACTGAAGGCATTTAAACAGAAGGTATATGATTATGAGTTTGCATATAGACAATTTTGTCCCATAGTTTATGTCTACTTAAAGTATCTACTGAAGAGCTGTGGTTTGGATTTTCATCCTTTTCTTGAATTTTATGCTCTCTGGCTGAATGTTCATATTCCTTATTCACCCTTTGTTGTGAAAATGTTTTATTGCAACATGAAATCCCAAAACATAAAATCTAGGACTGAAGAATTGATAGATGAAGTAGTATCTACAATTGTTAGAGATCAATTCATTATGATATCTGCTAGTATCATTAATGATTTACTTGGATATGTTGCACCTCCTTCTGATCCACCCACTCTGTCAGCCAATGAAGCCTTCTGGCTTTTGAGACCAAATGACCCAATAGGCCCTCTCAACTTTAAGCCTATTGACATGCCTGATTCTAATTGTGCCCTTCACTATATTTACTCTCGTAGCATTGTTAATAAATCCAAAAATTATACCCATTTTGCTCAAAGAGATTACTACTTGCTGGCCTCCTTTCTAGCCGGACAGTGAAGAAATATGGGGGAGATTATTTTTAGTGAGATGAGAAGATTTCGATTTTCTTCATCAAAATCCGCCACCATACCATACCCACAAATTGTGTCTCTCATTCTCAAGAAAAACAAAGTGTGGTATTTAGAGGGAACTGAGAGGGTAATCATTCTAAGGTTTGGCAAGACTCAATTGACACATATGAGTATCAATCTTCCAGTGAGTCAAACCAAGGCTACATCTCACAGAGAAGCCACTCCTTCAAGAGGTGATAAGGCTTAATCTTCCGCTCAAGGTTCAATTCCACCTCCATCTTTCCTGAATGCATCACTTTCCACTCATCTGACTGAAGTGATCAATCAAGCTGTGTCTAGTCTGAAAAAGGAATTGATGACTGAGTATGAGAAGTTGGTAAACATGATAGAGTTACAAGTCTTAAAGTTGGTGGACAAGGCTAATACCAACTTTGACTTGATGTTCAAGACTTGATGTTCGAGAAGAATTACTAATATAGAGATCTTCTTACAAACTCACTTTCCAACTACGTCGTCTGAGGTGCCACCTGAGACTACTCCTACTTCGACTTCACCTCCTCATACACAGACACATGTTCTCTTCACCGATCTGGATTCTAATATTGATGTCACTTATGATCGGTCGCCTTCACCACCACCTACAGCCTCTGTTCCTCAGCCATCATCTCCACCCTTTAAGTCGAAGCCAGTAGACCCTTCCACTACCATGGTACTCTTTGCCCCACTATCTGATCACACTTTTCCTCAGCCCCCTTCTGATGTTAACAAAATGGGGAGAAGGATCTGTGATGGTTTCTAAGCTATTATAGTCTGATATGGGGGTATTGGGTAGCTTTTCTGTATTGGGGTAGGCTTACTGTTGTTTTTCTGTTTTACTTTTGCTGACATGGTTGTGTATGGGGTTTTATGGGTAGATGTCGATTCAAGTTTACTATTGTACTTTTCAATTTCACTAATGGTTATTCTCAAGATTGTTAAGTTTTATGTTCAGTTCTAATGATTTCTGTGATACAATAACTTATCTTGGTGTTTAAGTGTCCATTAGAAGTATTGCAGGAAACATATGAGGTTAAGTGCAAAAATCTGAAAATGAATCTAAATCTTTGTGAGATATGCATTTGAAAATTTTGATAATGTTTTTCACAATTTTTACTCTAATCAAAATTTTTCTTAAAAACTCATCATAAAGGTTTTGCATCATCAAAAAGGGGGAGAATGTTAAAATCCAAGTTTTGTTGATAACAAAACGTAATTGTGTGCAAAGTATGTTTTTACAAGTCTAGAGAATGATTGCAAAGTTACCAAATGCATATGGCAAAGTTTAGAGATGTATGCTGTCATTTTTTGCTGATGCACTCGAGCAACAGAGTTAACACTCGAGCATAAACCTCTTTTGTACTCGAGCACATGCAAGTGTTGGACAAGAAGTATTCGACAGAGAGCAATTGCTGTCAATTTTACTGATGCACTCGAGCACTATAACCAACACTCGAGCATGAAGCTATTTTCAACTCGAGCATATGAAAGTGTTGAACTGAAAGTGATTGACAAAGAGCAAAGTCAGAACAAGATATCAACACTTCACTCAAGCATAGGTTCTGTACTCGAGTGATGGTAATATCTACACCTGAGTCCTAGCGAGTGAGGGACTATGAGTGTTTGGCCGAGAGTCATAAAGAACAAAGAAGCACAAGCATACCCGAGTGAGAGTTCATGTGCCCGAGTGATATATCAGCACTCGTGAGTGAGAATCCTAACTCTCTCAATTCTGATGCAAGTGCTGAAGACAAAGAGTATATTATAGAAGAATATTCTTCTCACTCGAGTAAGAGTATGTATGCTAGAGTGACGGCCCACATCACCTGCGAGTGCAAAATCACACTCTTGATAAAAATGGGTGCGAGTGTTGTCCAGAGATGTGGCTTATAGTGTAAAATGAAGCAGCACTCGAGTGAGGGGACCCATGCTCGAGTGAGGACCCACATCACTCGCAAGTGTGAAAATGCACTCTCTCAAAATTCGTGCAAGTGCAAGCATAAAACTAAAGCAAAAGGAGAAAATATGGTATTGCACTCGAGTGAGACATCACAGTGCTCGAGTGATACTCTGCCAGAAGCCAAAACGCACCAGTCTTACAGTGTTCAATCCGAATATGGTTTAGTAATATTTATTCATTTTGTTTTCACTTATTATTATATAACATCATTTAACATTTATTATGAGTGTGATACAGGAGTTTGAACGTTTGAATTAGAAAGACACAGAGGAAGTCAAACAACAGCAGACAGCATCATTGCAACCATCCAAGCACGTACCTACCACGTTCAAAGATTTCAAACATACGCATGTCGTTCCACAATAACATGCCCCGCTCTACAATGATCATTATTCAAACGGGCAAAAACTAATGTCTATAAATACAGAGTTCCAGAGACCATAAAAAATAACGAAGCCCAAGAATTCACACAAGCAAATTCACGAGTCTCTGTTATTCACATTTTCTCTGTATTCATATCGTTCTTTAGTATTTATCATATTTACTCTATAAGAGAGTCTGTATACACTTGAAATTCTATTTGATCTCAAGGTACTTGGACCTTGAGAGGGGAGATTTCCTTATGAGTGAAGCAGTGAGAGAATTCCTAGTAGGACTTTCTGCTTATAAGACTTACAAGATACAAGTAGAAGAGAATGTTTCTACTCATAAGACTTACAATGGTGTAAGCAGGAGAGAACGTTGCTGCTCATAAGACTTGTATACGTAAGTAAGAGAGAAAGGTCATAGGTTTGTTTTTCTGCACATAAGACTTGTCGTAAAGGGGAGAGAAATTTCTAGTATTTTTACTAGTAGTCCTTTCAAGGACAGTTATTGTCTTGCGTCATTCTGAGAGCCCACTGAATCTTGGAAGTATAGTGAAAATCTCAGTAGGTCTTGATCTCTGAGGACGGGACGTAGGCCTAGTCTTTGGCCGAACTAGTATAATTCTCTGTGTGCTTATCTTCTCAACTCCACTCTATCTACAACTATTACTATATCACCATATCAACCAAAAAATTTACCACATCACCCAATTCACCCCCTCTTGGGTGAAGCTTGCCTCTTTCAATTTTCAATGAGTATTATATCAAATAAGATTTGTTGTAGGCACTATGATGTAAAGCAATTACTACTTACACACTTTTTAAACCATGATGGAAAACTTTCATTGAGTTGATATTATATCTCATTGTCTGTAATATGAGGGTTCTCTTGTAATACCCCGAATTTTGAAACTTGAGGCTAGAGAATAAGCCTGAGATTAGTGGACTGCTAAGCCCTGGTTTAGCAGGATCCCAAATTGTGATTAAGAGATAATGACTCCAAAAGTGGATGTGGCTAGTGATAAATAACCCTTTTGAAGAATATGATATGATTTGAGATTCGAATGTGATTCAAATATGTTGTGATTCGTACCCAGACCCTGTATTTGAGTTCAATTATGGATTAACATCTAAATTGAATGAACATAAGGGGAAAGGCATATGTATGGTGTAAATGAATGAGAAAATATATTTGATGGTGATTCAATGAGAATTACCGTAATCATGGGCAAAACGGTAAAGTTACTGACCGATTGATCGGTTACCGAAGAGGAAGCTCATTGGTAACTCAAAGATCAATGGTTAGGATTGATTTGTGCAAGAGATCAAGGGGTGGAATCACATGTGTGTGAGCTTATGTGAGCTTATGTGAGGTTTGTCAAGATGGTGACACTTGGCACAATGTGAGCCCTTGGATTGGTCAAAGTGTCAAAACACCTCTTCCCTCTCTCCTATCCCTTTTAGGTCGGTTTTTGGATCCAAAAAACTGACTTGCTTCATCATTTTCACCATCTCATCTTCTCTCCCTCACACTCCATGGACGTCCCAAAGCTTGGGAGGAAAGATAAAGTTTGAGGTGAGTTTTTAGCTTGCTTGGTGACCTCTTTAGCTTAAACACCTTTCTATAATATTGTTCATAGTGATGAGAGCTTCATCTCTATGCTTTTAGATTCTTGATTGGTGGTGTTTGATAGCTTGAGGAAAATTGGAAATATGAAGAATCAAGGAATTGATTTGGGAAAGGGAAAAGGTGAGTATTTGAAGCCTTTTGATCTAAGTTTTGTGATTTGTGGATGAGTATTGTGAATTTTGGTTTTTGCCCTGATTTTGGTGGAATTGTGAAATGCATGAGTTGTTATGTGTTTTGTGTTGAAAATGGTGTTTTGTTGTGTAATTTGGTCATTGGAATTGATTTGGGAACTTGAATTGGAAGAGTTGTAATGTTGTGGTTTGAATTGTGATTTGTGTGACATGTTGTGATAACATGTCAATGTAATGTTAATTTGATTGATTTGGTGTTTCCAATGGATTCCTTGTGCAAATTTCTGTGGGAATGGTATTTGGTGTGAATTTGGGAACCATTGGAATCATTGGTGCAAAACTGAAAATCTGTCCCTTGAAGTTCTGTTCTGGACAGTCTGGTTGTGTGGATGTTTTGACTGGACAAAGGATGTCAGAAAATTATGACACTTTCCAGTCTTAAAGTTCACATCCCAAGCTTCAAAATGGAAATATAATTTGTGCCATTCCGTTTTGTCTTCTGTGAGTTATAGCTGTCCAAAGTTTGAGGTCAAAAATGGACATTGTTTTGGAACAGTCTTGGGTTTTGGGGAATTCTGTATTTTTGTGGTGATTTCCAGTAAAGGCCAATATTTTTTCTGTGTAGAGGACTTAAATAGCTTTCATTTGGCTTTGGGATCACCTCATTTCAATTTTTGTGGAATTAGTTATGATTTTTGGAAGTTCAGCCAAGAAACTAGATTTTCTTGGCCGCGGCCCAAATGTTTCTGGGCAGTTTATGGCCGCGGCCAGTGGATTTGTGGGCCGCGGCCAACCCCCAAAAATCAACATTTTAGACTTTTAAAAGGTGATCTTTGGTCAAGTGTTTCCCAAGCCTTTAGGCATATGTTTGGGCTTTGATTAGCCACCTAAAGGTCATGAATGGTAACCAACTTTAAGTGATATGAAAGTAAGAGTTTGGAATAGAGAATAACCCTATGTCCTTGCTTTGATTATAGGGTTGATGTTCGCCCTGAACGTGGTTCGATATTCGCCTGGTCGTGAGTAAGCGGTGCTGGAGCTTACGTGGAAAGAGGGTAGGGAACATATCTCTTCTGCTTGTATTTGATATATGTGTTAGTGTGTTGGTGCATGTCTTAGCTTTGCATAATTATGTGTAATTTAAAGCTATGTTTCAATTTATGCTATGGCCATAGGTATATTGTTCGAAGCATTGAGCTTGCAAATTGTCATTGTGTTATCATGAGTTGTGTGATGCAAGCATGTCATGCATTAAACATTTATCGTACATGCATATTGATATTGTTTTCCTATTGAGATTCTATCGAATCTCACCCTCCCCTACTAACCTTTCAGACAGGGTAGTGGATCGAGGATGGAGCAAGCAACCAAGGGCGACGAGGCTTCCTTCAGGATATTTGAGTTGGTAGTTGGTTATCATAATTGGGATGATTTGTATTTGTATTTGGATAAGGGTTTTATATATATATATATATATATATATTGTGGAATGTATATTTGAGTATGTATTCGGATATGTATTTGAGATGTGTATTTGAGGAGAATTGTGTAATCCCCATATAAGGGCTTGTATGGGCGAATGTGCCCTATAAAGCTTGAGTTAATAAATGGAATCTGGAATTACCAGACTTATTACATTGCGTACTCTGATATATTGAATGTGA
Organism: Inga laurina; assembly: GCA_963855925.1. Classification (NCBI taxonomy): domain Eukaryota; kingdom Viridiplantae; phylum Streptophyta; class Magnoliopsida; order Fabales; family Fabaceae; genus Inga; species Inga laurina. The sequence continues at coordinate 63,970,444 of OY979704.1, read as the reverse complement.
TTATCTTCGTGTAGTAATTGTATTCGGAATGTGAATGTGAGACCAGGTTATAAATGATTTTGAAAGGTATTTGTGAAAACCCCGTCTGGTAGATGGGTTTATAAATGTTATTTGATTGTTATTGGTCTCTATTTCACTTTAATTGCGTAATCCGGATATAATTACGGAAGGGGGTTACATCTCTTCTTTTAGTTTTTGTTCAAAAAGACTGCACGAAAAAAATGTGTTAGCCAAGCATATACTTGACATAAGGTTTAATTTATCACGTTTGAATATCACTTACTTTATATAAGGCTGCACCTCATCACAATTCTTTAGCACATATCTTGTGGCAGCTTTTCCTTCTTTATCAAACAAGAAACAGGATCTACATTCCCCACAAAGTCTTCCTCGCTAGTTGAATTTAGAAATTGCTGGCAAGTTTGAGTCTTCACCATCATCATTTCTTATAGGTCTTATGATTCTTGGTGGAACCTCTCGCTCAAAGTAATGCCAGAAAATATTATGGTCTCCTGAATTATATAAGTTTCACATATAGATACTTCAACTTAGGCTTTATTCCTCATCTCTTTTTCAAGGCATAGAGAAACCTACATATATACTTGTGAAAACTAAGATTAGTTATTATATTTATCATATTTATTAGCATCTCATAAAAATTAAGTTCTATTACCTTTTAAATAGATACATCCATCGATATTGGACAGGTCCTTCAACCTTGGCTTCATAGGAAAGATGGATGGGCAAATGCTCCACTAAGTCAAACAAGCCTAAGGGAAATACCTTCTCCAACTTGCATAATGTCACAATAATATTTTTCTTTAACAACTCAAGTTGATCTACCATCAATGTAGTGGAATAAATTTGTGAGAAGAATTGGCTAAGTTCCACTATAGGCTTCAAGACAAATTCAGGCAAAGTAGCAAAGGTGGTGGGAATCAAAAGTTCCATGAATACATGACAATCATAACTCTTCATTCCATACAACTTTGCTTCCTTCATGTCCACACATCGGCCTATATTAGATGCATATCAATCAGGGAGTTTTAAATATTTTACCTATTGATAAATTAGTCGTCTTTGTTCTAAATTCAATACATGTTTTGCGATCAATTTCATCATTTTCCCTCTCATTTCAACAATTTCATCATCCTCGTGTCTACAATATTCTTTTAAGTCCATTCGAGCTTGTGTATTATCCTTTGTTTTCCCCTTGGTGTCCATGATAGTGTGAAAGAAATTGTCAAAAAAAATTTCAATGTGTAAGACATCAAGATTATGTCGAATGAGGTTACTTTTCCAATAAGATAATTCCCAAAATATATATACTTTGTTTTGTTCAATGATGAGTGTCCTTATAGCTTTCAATTGGTATAGTTTTCCTATACTCAATGACCTTTGGCAAATTTTTTATTCTTTTTCAAACTTCTTCTCCACTTAACCCAGGTGGGGGCATTGATTTCTGAATTCTTTTCTTGTAAAATGAGGTTTAATTTCTCCTGAATTGATGATCATTGGGAAGGAATTGACAATGGCAATTTAAAGAAGGATGTTTTCTGCCCAAACTTCAATTGGAATGCTTTTGAGTTCTCCACACATATAGGAAATGCTAATCTCCCCATTGTCATCCAACCAAACCACACACCATAATCATGAAAAGTCATTGATAGTCTATAGTAGTGCAACATGCATACAAAAGTTTTGTCCCAATGAGGTATCATATGTCGTCACTGTTGGAAATTGTGCCCTAAGGGCCAATCATTGTACTTTGAACATTATTATTTTAATGAAATTTCTCCATTCTGTTATCATATTATTTGCATGTTAACTGTGATAATTGTATCCTTGGATAATTCATAAAGATTGTCCTAAAATGTCCCTAGTCGGTCATCTATGCGTGAGCAGAGATGAAACAAGATCAGTATGACTTTGATAAGATATGGAGATACGAATCAAAGTCTTAGGCACTTGTAAGAGTACAAGGTACTGGACCGACCCACTATGAGAAAGCTACATGGATCAAGTCATAAGCTTTTCTCATGTATAACCACGTCACAATGCCCTTAGACCTGAGGTCATCATGGATTCCTACATGAGAGTTGTTAAGCTTTAAACTAGTCAAAAGTCACTTTTGACTGGGTGATGATAAAGGCTACGATCGGGCTTGGTGGTTTTTCATGCAGAGGAATATGAATCACCAAGATGGAATTTATCCCTCACATTAGTAGAGAGATATTACTGGGCCCCTCGATGAGTGAGTATGAGAAATGTATGGTCATACTATGATGAAAGGAGTTTCTGTCTCTGTTTCAAGCTACTCAGGAATCGAGGAAGTAATGGTCAGGAACAAGAGGATGATATTATCCATGCCTTATCCTTGATCGATATATCGTGTGACAAAAGGGACGTGACATGGTTGTATGACAGGTTGCATTGTAATAACGATTCTCATATGAATTGGGTAGTCGTAATGTCTTGCTAGAGGCTACTTGCGACTTTTGGGTTAGTATAATTATTGGACCACTACCAACTTCATATGGGCCTACAGGGTCACACACAAGAATGGCCTAACACGAGATTATGTTTAATTTAGGGTGGACGAATTTTATATTTATATATATATATATAATAAAATTCATTAATAATATTATATAGATATATATATTTTTGAAATATATATATATCTTATATGTATATATATATTATATTATATTATATTATTATATTGTGTTAGTTTTAAATTTAATTTATTAAGATATATTAAATTTAATAACTAACATGATAGAGATATAGTATCTCAGATTTAATTTATGAAGATAAATTAAATCTAATGGCTCTTTATTTGGATTAAATAAATAGGTTAAATTAAAACTGTTGCACATAAATTTAATTTAAACTGAATTTGTTTAATTAGCTCATCAAGATAATTAATAGTTAATTAATTTCAAAATTAATGATGATTAATTTTGAAATTTGAAAATAGCCCTTATAGGTTATAAACTTGATAGAGCAGATATATTGATATACACATGAGAATTGAGAGTCGCAAGGAAACCCTAAGAGACATTAGAGGCGCTAGCACACAGTCTCGGTTGGAGAGCATTCGTGTGGATACCGGTAGAGGGAGTGGACCTGACGTGTTGGCTCTTAGAGATCGTGAAAACCTTGAATCATAAAAGGTATAAATCCTTCCAACTTGGTTTAAACGCCGTTGATAGATCCTCGATTAGGATCGGTGAAAAGTTTTAAAATTCTTCCGTTGTGCCTACCAATTCTAACATCACCCTATCATTCCACAATAATTTTAATTCATTAATTGTTTTCAAATACACATCTATTCTTCCTTTGGGCTTAAGGCCCATAATGATCAATGTCAAGAACATATATTCTTGTGTCATACACACCTCAGGGGGTAGATTATATAGAGTAATAATCACAAGCCAACAAGAATATTGTCTCCTAGATTGGCCAAATGGTGTAAATCTATCAGCACACAAGCCAAGTCTAACATTTCTTGGATCATATGCAAAACTTAGATATGTGCTATCCAAAACTTTCCATACTTCATTGTCAGAGGGGTGAGAGAGGACTTTGGGACCTCGACGATTCTCATAGTGCCATCTCATCTCCTTTTCGGTTTTTTAAGAAGTAAATAACCTTTGCAATCTTGGAATGAGAGGTAAGAAAAACAATTGCTTCCTTACAACTTTCTTTTTTCTTCCATGACACTCTACGAAGGAATATCTTTGCTCACTACAAAACTTAAATTGGGTTGCACAATCATCATCTTTATAATACAACATACTCCAATTGACACAACACTCAATCTTCTTATAATCTAGACCTAGCTTCGCCACCATCTTCTTTGTTTGGTACAAGTCTAAAGGCATACTAGTGTCTTTAGGTTATGTCTTCTGCATGAACTGGGATACTAAATTGTAGCCTTCTTGAGACATGTTAGTTGTTGCCTTAATCCTTAATAATTGTAAAACTGTTGAAAGCTGAGATTCTTCACAACCTTCCTACAATGGTTGTTGTGCAACATGTAACATGTTATAAAATGGTCTTGCATTAGGACTTGACATCTCTTAGCACCATTATAGCTATCCTTAAAACTTGGCCCAGTTACATCCATTACCATATTTCATATTGAGTTAGTTTGTTACTAAGTGGCCCATGTGAGGCATATAGTCCACTTGGTATTTGAGGCTTAGGCGAATCATATTCTTCTTTTGTTTCCCCATGACTAGTCCATATATAATAGTCTGTCATGAATCCCTTGCTATAAAGGTGTATCCTAACCTCATCAAAAGTTTGATATGGCCTACATTCACATTTAACACATGGACACCTAAGCTTTCCCACTCTTTAAGAATAAGGTGATTTGTGTAATGCTTTCTTTTATTAGTCACATTTAATAAAAATAACTTTATTATTTTTTTAAAAAACTCACAATTATATTTGTTTTGTTTTGTATCATTAATATGAATGAATTGATTTTTCAACTAAAAATCATTTAATTGCTATCAATGATATAGTCATGCATATGATACACTTTCCTCTTTTTCTTCTTGAATTATTCCTCATGATACTTTTAGAATAAAAAAAATTATTTTGATCTAATGAATCATATTTTATTTTATGATACATTAATGCTGATATATAGAGTAATAAAGACATAGAGTAACAAAAATTAAAAAAAAAATATTAAGAGGGGAGAGAAGAGAGGAGAGGGGTATTAAAGTGATTTTATCCACATTTTGAAATCTCAAATTGGTTAATAACTCAATTAAGAATTTGTTAAATTTACTAATCTAGTTTAGCTTTTTAAAAAAAAATTAAAATGTTAAAATATCAAAAAATAATAATTACGTATAACCCTAGCTAGACAGTCTTCCTTAGGGATGAGCAAAAAACCCAGTGATCCAGATAGTCTGACCCAACCCGATCTGACCCGACCTAGTCTGATAAAAAAAATTTGGTCCGCAGCAGCTTCTAACAGACCAGACCAGACTGGTCTTCTCGGGTTGGACTGGACTTCGGTCTAAGACCTCTGACCCCATGGTCTGATTCGGTCTTACCCGAGTTGTATTTTTTTTTTAATCCCCCAATTAAAACACACTGGACAGACACGCCTGAGTGTGTGTTCGGCAGAATAGAAAAAAAGTGATTATAGGGTCAAACCATGGTTTTATCCTGGTACCATCCGAACACCCAACAAAATCAAATAATCCCGTTTTTCCAAAAATCCCGTTTTTCATCGAAAAAAAGCTATTATGGAAGAAGCTATTTCTACACACTTTTGGATCAGAGATTATTACCGTTGGACAATAATTATACACAGTGTCCTGTACTTTTCTCTTCCCTCAGATTTCCTTTTCGCGTCCATTCTCGTCTTCATTTTCTGAAAGCTTCTCCTCCGTTTCCTTCTCCGTTTTCTGAAATCATCACAGTGACCGGTCGGCGTTCTTGTCTTCGAACTGTGTGTGTGTGGATCGCAGCTGCACCTGTTCCCATTCTCTTTCCGTTTCGCGTCGACCTTCATTCTCGTCTTCTCCGTTTTGTCGATCGGCATATCCTTGTGGTTCCCATTCTCTTTCAGATGGGAAAAGCTTCGATCTGAAACACATTCCCTTCTCTCGCGGTGAACGGAAAGCGGTGACGGAAAATCGGTTGCAAAATCGAAGGAAAATATCTTGAGAAATCTTGCCTGCGACTTCGGCGATCCAGATCTAGCCGGCGACTTCGGTGCAGATTCCTCTGTCTGTGGTGGTTCTGAGGTTCGACTCCAGGTACGCATTTGCATATCTGATTTGTGGTGGTAGCTCATAGTTCCGTTTGACAATGAAAATTTCCTCTGCGTCTGTGGTTTGCTTCTGTTCTATGCTTATAGTGCTGAGGCTATAGATTTGTGGTGATGATGCTCTGGTTTTGGTTTTGGTTATGGTGTTGTTCTGTGCTTCAAGGTGCTTCATAGTGGTTTCTGTTGGACGTTACTTCTTGTGCTGTTTGGTGTCCTCGAACCCGCATGTGAAGTAAACAAAGTTCTGTGTTCGTTTGTGCAGGGTTTAATCCTCTCAAGTAATTTTGTTTCGAATTAGTGCGATTATGTGAATTGCAAGGGTAACTCAATTTTGCTTCATTTTTGTTAACATTAAATTAGATTATCTACAATCATACATTTGAGGAAAGAGTAACCCAAATGTGGGCAATTACCCTGGATCTGCTTATTGTCTCTCCACTCTTTTTGTTTTTGCTTGTGCGCGCTATTTATTTCTTTCTGAATATATTATGTGCAGTCTGTCTTATGTACTAGATCTTAGAAATGTGAAAATAGAAGAAACTCATTATGTGGTAAATTGTTTGTTGTTGAATTTACTGCAGTGAACCACTTTAGTAATCTTCATCCTCTTCCTTGACTCCAATGAAATACATTTGGCATGTAGATTTGATCATGAATCTTTGGATTTAATAATAGTTAGGCTCTAGAAAATTGTATCGAAAGATAAGTTGCAAATATTTGTTCTAAATATGAAAATCTTAGTTCCAAAAACATTTAAATTGGCCACATGAGATAACTTTCTCGTATTTATAACTATCATTTTGGTGCATACGAGTGCAACGAAATGCGATTTTCACTAACAAATGGAATTGGATGAAACTGCCCATGATCATCTTTTTGTTGAGGTGGTTTTGGTGGAAAATTATCATATTGTATTTGCAAAAGAGGTATGTTGCAGAAACAGATCATTTTCGCTAAGATTCCTCCTCCCTACAAGCTAATGTATCCATCACCATATATCAATTAATTCCTTTATATTCTTCTGAAGAAATTAGAAATAAAAAAACGACGTCCTATTTGCTGCTTAAGTAGGAATTCCATTTCAATTCACCACGTCGAAATTGATTAGTATTGGTTTGTTTTAATATTTTATCAACTGTGGAATTTGCTTTGAGCTTGTTTGAGTAGTCTAGTTCTTTGGAATCATATCACCTCGTTTATACTTTATATATAGAGATTAAATAATAGAACATGTTTTTAAGGTTATAGTATAACGTTCTACCATTGGTTTTTTTGTCATAGAAACGCGCACACTAGACGTTTTTTTGTTATTCTTTTGTTCTTATTTTCCTATAACATTGAGATATTTGTTATGTTGTTTTTGACATCTAATATTGCTTTGTTGGTCTATCATATGACGGTGCTTAATTTGGTGGTCATGGTTTGACGTTATCGGTCACTTTGATGTATATCCTTTCAATAATGCTACGGTTTTGAACTTCAATTGCTTGTTACATGCAATTAAACTAAATATATACATGCTGTTACCCTTCAATGTGATTGTATTCCTTGAAAGAATGTATATCCTTTCGGCACCTCTCAACATTACACCTAGCTTAATTCCATCGAGATATTTTTGAATGTGGGTATGAAATTGTTTTTTCCTTGTCCATCTCTGCTTCCTTGTCCATTTCATGTATTAATTGTCAACTTAGCAACATAATGAGTAAGGTGAAAGCATCCTGGGATGTCAATGGCCATACACAATTTCATCAGAAGAACTTCTATTTCTGATCCTGACTTCCGCCACCATGAACGAGAGGATAGTTTGTTTGATGTCGATGGCCCTGACGCTATAGACTCCTCAACAATACCTTCGTTACTTGCATCTTCATCTGACATGGCTTCTCTTCGTGATTCGATAAGAGATCAGATCATTTATTATACGCAAGAGCATTAGTCATGTGAATGTTTTCATATTTTTTTGTTCTCTCTTTTTGACAATATGTTAAATGGTATTTTATTCATATTTTCACTTACTCTGTTATTGACATTTACTCGGAATTTGTACTTTGGTGTTATGTAGAAAAGATTTCTTATTTTAGCAAATTTTTAATATACTTATATATATATATATATATATATATATATATATATATATATATATATATATATATATATATATATATATATATATATATCTTTAGAGACTAGGCAGGAGTGGTAAAAAAAACAGAAATTAAAGACACGGACACACTTGCAAAAATCAAAACCATTCCAAAGAATTTAATGAAGAATAATACAGTGGGTTTGGCAAGAGATAACCCAGGTTGTAAAACGAGATGAAAAGTAATATAGTGTACGCCTTCAATATGTACGTTTGATCTGATTTTGTAATTTACTGCATAATTGACTAATGTTATAATTTTATAATTTCTGCATCTATTTTTTTATATTACATAATTGACAAATGTTATAACTAAAAAATTTTTGGACAAATTTATTTCATTTATTGTAATTATTATGCAATTTAATGTCAAATAAAACTTAAAATATAATATTATCCTTTATATGTAATTATCATAAAAGTTAATGTCCTTTTTAGTCATTTGACAATGAAAAAAGCTATTCTGATAAAATCATCCAAACACTCTCATTTTATCAAAATCACTTTTTCCCATAATCTATTTTCCTATAATCTATTCTCCAAAAGCTATTCTCTCCAGAATCTATTCTCCAAAAGCTAATAAGAACACACCCTGAGTCTTGACGCGCCAACGCCTCACCAAGTTTTCACTTCAGCTTGTTTTTTTTGTTTGGACTTGAGGTCACTTCAAGCTTTAGCAGTTTAGAAAACAAAAGACTTTCAGAATTTAGATTGCAATTCGCTTCACTCGGTGGATTCTCGTCTTGGCTTCACTCGCTTCAGATTGCAATCAAGACTTGAGTTTCGAGTTTCGACTTCAGACTTCGATCCCTCTCGGCTCCAGTTCCCGTCTCCACCTCGTCTCCCTCTCGGCTTCCGTTCCCGTCTCCCTCTCAAGTCTCGGCGTCTCGAAGTATCTTGGTCTCATAGCTTAGTCGCCCAGATCCGTCCTCCTGTTGGCCGCCGCCTAGATCCACATCACTTTTAGGTAAAGTATCTTGCTTCCCGGCTTACGATTTCTGTCTCAAATGGTCTTTGTTTAATCTGTCGAACCTTCTTTTAGCATTCTAGTGCGTCCCTGTATTGTACTTATCGAGATTACGGAGAATTTTGAAATTGATTCAAGTCAGCCAATGACACTAAATTAACGACTTTCATTTTGATGAGTATAGAACACCGTCCCCCAATAATTCAACTTCGTGTGTGTCGTGATAATTAATTTGTTTTCCTTTTATTCTTATTTGTCCGAGCACTCTAAACTCTCAACTCAAGCTCACAAATAAGTTCTGATGGAATATTTGTGAGAAAGAAACTTGTGATCTGTTTCTAAGATTGTGCATCAATTTCCTGTCTTTGTCTGCAGTTATCGAATTCTCGACTTTCCTGGCATCTTTAGTGAATATATTCTTTAGTCATGAGTCTAAGTTTTATGAGATATTAATTGGGGTTGGAGGATAAGAAACAAAGATGACTGATAAATTATGCCTGAACAAAGAAGAAAGGGCTATGTTTGAATCTGTAATGGGTGTGGCAACCACTGCATTCTTTGTTTCGGCTGTTTCCAATAATGTGGTGGTACATGTTCTTATTATGTGCTATAGAGATCTGCAAAAAAATTTTAAAAAAATTTACCAAATGGGTCCTGGACTGCCTGGACTGGTCCAGGTAGTCCGTTGGACTTGGTCTGGTCCAGCCCGAACTCGGGTTGGTGCTGGACCAGACCGGACCTCGGGCTGCCTTGTTCAGCCCGAGGTACTTTCCAGACCAGACCTCGGGTTGAGGCCAAACCTGGTCTGGTCCATGATCAACCCTAGTCTTCCCTAGCAAGAACTAAGAAGCGGCGGAACCATCTTACTTCGACGACGTTGCATACAGCATTTGCCCGCCGTTGGACGCCATCCACCATTGTCTGCCCTGGTTGTTGAGCTGTTCTTTGGAAGGTATTGGAGAAGTTTCAAACCCTACGGCTTTTCTACTCCCTAAATCCGGTGAGATTAAGTTGTTCACTCTTGCTTTGAGCTTAGATATGAATTTGTTCCCCGCGTTATCTGTTCCCTGCATGGTGTGGACTCTGTGTAGGACACTGTTGCACTGTTTCTTTGTTTTAAACTTATATTAATTTGGCTTTGATTGGTCGGGTAATCGTGTGAATAAAGATTGAGCTTAATTTAAAAAAAAAAAAAAAAAAATTTGATTACTAGTTTTTGCTTTAATGGTGTGTAGTCGGCTATTATACTTCCTCCCTCTTCATCCTGATAACTAGCGACTTATATGCTTTGGATTGTTTTTGTTGTGCGAAGTTGGATTAGTTGTGTATTGGCATTATGTTTATTAATCTCCTTATATTATCATCAATTTAGAAATTTCTCAAGGTATTTGTGATGCATTATCTAGTACTTGGCTTGAGTTGTGTGTGGCAATTTATAAGTTTGAGTTTAAATTGACATCTTCAGTGGCTTGGAGCAGTTGCCTGAATCAATTGGTCTCTATGGCCTCTTTGTCAAAGTATCTGGAATAAAAATTAAAAGGGAATTATATCTACTATACATATTATGTGCGAATGGCTTCTTGCTTGAACTCTTGGTGTCCCCGCTGAGCGTAATATAGTTCTTCCCATGGACCCATGATTGTTTGATTCTTCAAGTGTTCTGCTTTATGATTTCCTGTTAGATTTTCTGTTGTGTGATCTTCTGTTTGGCACGGCTTGTGGATGAATATTAATTGCATTGGTTCATGCGCTATAGTCTAAATATTAATTTTTTGGTGGATGCGAATCCATCTTATTGTTGCCAATTACAGTTGACATTATTGTTATTGTCCACCAATTGACGAAGAGGTTCCTAGAACTTGCTTTTTCTGCTTGTGACTCTTTGCTTTCTTGCATGTCTCTGTTTCTTTCAGAGTAGGTCCCATCTGGTTATGCCAGATTAGAACTTTAGTGCACAAAAATAATGAGGATTTGGCCCAATTTCTGTACTAAATTTAAGTGGGTCTTGGTTTTTTCCTAATTTAATTGTTTCAATTACTATATCTTAGTCTTTTTCTTTATTCAGCTGCATTTTTTTCATCTGTTACCCAGTCCATGGCTGAAGAAACCCAACTGCTAGAATCTGGAAGAGGCCTGAAAAAGAGGCAGTTACTCAAAAGGCATGGTGGTAAGAAGTCAAATAAAAAGCCAAAATTGATGCCAGTACCCCAGGTGCAGAAGAAAGTTAAAATGGACAAGAAAATGAAGAAACTTATCCGCAAGCGAGCACAGGAGTATAATTCTGATGATGATGGTGGTGACGACAATGATATTCTGCCAGGAATTAACAATAAAGTAATTGAAGAGGAAGATAAAGAAAGTAATGAATCATCTGATGAGGAGGAGGCAGGAGGACAAGATGCTTGGAACTCAACTGTGAGTGATATGAATAATGACATGTCTGAGGATGAAGGAGAAGATGGTGATATTCAGCCAGGAATTACAAGATTTACTGAAGGTTGCAGAGCATTCAGGATGGCCTTCAGGAATATTATGAAGAAGAGTGTTTCCAAAGACTCGTTGGTAAGACAGATGCTTGTTCATCGGGAATATACAAAGAATGAAATTGGTTTCCTTACATGTCGATAGCTTTGTAGGGTCCAGTATTATCAGGGCACAAGAAACTTATTGCAGACAAGCTTGCAGAAGAGGAGGCTGAACGCCATGTAAAGGGAGAGGCAAAGAAGGAAAAGAAGATGGTAATATCTTATTTTAATTTGGTTGTTTTGTCTATTATTCTAACTAGCATGTATTTTGAGAACGTTCTTTTATGTGTGTGTTGTTGACAAATTTATATGTATCTAGTTTTGCATGGCTAATGGTGTCCCCTGGTGGCAATCAGACTGATTATTAATTTTAATGTTACAGTTGGCAGAAAAGGGGCATGTCAAACCTGCTAATTATTTGGATTCACATGAAAAGTTTCTAATTAGTGTTGCTACTAAAGGAGGTATTTTAGTTAGGTTCTCTTACAAATAGAGGTCTACTTTGATTATTTATAGAATTTTCCTCATACTGACTTGAACTAATGTCACGATCAATCATCATGCTGGATTGCTTTCAGTGGTTAAGTTGTTCAATGCTGTAAGTGTTTAATTGGCATTTAAATTTCCTTTGCTAGTTTTTTCCTCTTTTTGGTGATTTATTTCTTTCTTTATCACCTTACTGCCCTTTTGCAGGTCAACAAGGCACAAACTGCTCAGAAAGGGTTGAATCCTTCAAGGAATAAAGATGCAAAAGGTATGCTGTTATTGCTAAAGCTGACAAAGCAAGAGGAAAGATTAAATTTGAAATATATGGCTTTCATACACTTGCAGCTCTGAATAGTCAGGAAAATAAATAAATCAACTTTGGGGGATTAATTATCTCAGTTTACATTTCCTGAAGAGAAAATCTGGTTCTATTTTAGCCCAACCCAATTGCATTACTAAATTTTGTTTAGTTTCTAAGCCTTTTATTTATATGCCCTCAATAACTCATTCGATATTTCTTGATACCTTGACTTTTTTGTTTAAATAGGAACAATTAACTCCCGGAAACATTTCCTGTCTTTCTTACTTCTCCGTAGTGTACTCATCCAATGGTTTCTTTTAGGGGAACCGCTTTCTGATAGGCAAATGAATTGCACAGCTCGTTTACAGTTACTAATTTTCAAGGGCTTTTGTTTGGTCTATTCTCATATTCTCTTGCCTATGATATCATTTACTCTAAGAAGATGTGCGCCATTATGTTGGATAAACATTATACAGTTACCCATTTGAAAACAATATTTAAATATTGAAGATTACCTTGTGTCTCATAACGAATTAGCTTCCTGAGGAAAATATGATAGCCATTTGCTAACCAAAAGAATGCTAGTACATCAACTTTTCAAAAGCCCAACCTCCTTCCGATTCTAGTCTGCAACCGATTCACACCCCACAGGATCCTTTCTCATCTCACCAACTTTAGACAAAAGAAAATCTTGAATTATTCACAGGATAAAATGTTTATAACCAAATTGTTTTTATTATGTAGAATGTCGACAATATATCCAAGGATAGGGCATAATGGTGTTAGGTAATTCATGTAACCAACCCCACCTAGTGGGATAAATCTTGTTATTGTTGTTGTTGACAGGATATACCAACCTGATGATCATATGACCAAGAAAGCATAGGTCACGATAACAATGTTCTTAGAGTTTGGTACTCAAGAGGTTTTCTTGTAAAGGTCAAGTCCATGAAGGCTAATATATGATAAAGAAAAGGGCACAAGACAGGCATCAAATATAAATTTAATGTTTTACATTATGATTTCTTAATTTCAGTTATTTTTAGAGTTGGGCAATTTATTCTGCTCAATCATCTACATACGATCATATGTGAATTGGTTCACTACAACAGCAAAAACAAGCATTTTCACAATTAGATGGAGTCAATTACATGGATTGCATAATGCTATTGTACTTTATGAACAAAATTTTATGTATTGTTAACCAAAAAGTCCCTTTCTCAATAAGTTCATTGAATATTCTCTTTGGTCTTCATCTATCCCACACTAACTTTTTCTTGGATATGTTCATTACGAATTTTATTTTTTCTTGTATGCCCACCCATCAATCTTAGCCTTCTCATCTCAATATAGTTGGTCACTAATAAGTGTTAGTTTTTATTTTACTTGATGTGAATTTATCGTTGTTGTAATGAAAAAAATATTATTGTCTATCTAATGAACAGTTTGTTTTGGTGAGAGTTAATAGTGCGAGAATGTGTCATATGTATCTGCCCCTGGTTGATGTCCAATTCTCTGTTGTTTCCCGTGTTTGGCTTGGTGAAAAATTGGAAATTATCATCGTTATTATTCGTGATTCATTAGAAGCAAGTGAATATCCAATCCATGCCTAACAATCTGTGCGCTGTTCTAATTTGTTTATGTCATTTGCCAGAAATAAGAAAGCGGACCAAAGAAGCCTTCTTTTCAGAGTTAGGCAAACCATTGTCAGCAACAGGAACCTCTGGAAAGGTCGTTTCTTTTAATTAGCGCCCCTCTCCACCTTGTTTATGAAGGCATTTTTTTCCGACTGTTTTACCATGATGCTTTTTTGTTCAGTAAAAAGTTTTCAAACTAACTGTGGCATGTTTAGTTTCACTTCATAATAATATTCGTTGTTCAAAATAAACTCTGGCAATTGTTGGAGGAAGTATCTAATTGGCCAGATTATTGATACACAGTTTCAAGCCAGCAAAGAAAAACTGGAAGCTGAAGAGCCTGCTTGGGCACCATTACGAGATAATTTTATGCTGACAAGTTCAAGATTGAAAGATTGGGACAAAGTTCCTGTAAGACTTTATATATATAAGAAACTGATGTTTGTTAGTTAAGCTAAATGTTAGCTTCTACTCATTTATCTTGTGCTGAATGTAGGACAAAGTTGCATCAGATGACTTTGGAAAGATCTCTGAAGATAGCAGTTCTGATGAAGATTAGTTTTGAACTTGACTGAAGCACTCTGCAGTGAGGTAGTCTAAGTGGGTGTTTTGTCTGCATTCGAAGAATTGAAACGGTGCAATATTGTAATTGGCATGACTTTTGGCCATCAATTTTGTAATTAGATGCCCTGCGTGGCATTTTAGATGTATACTAATCTGTAGGTCATTTTGGTAGAAATGGCAACAACACCTCTGGATACGTCTAAGAGAGTTCTCAAGTTTCAACACAAAATGGGAATATGAATATGACATACTGATAAAGAGATGAGGAATAGAGAGAGTGTAAACAATGATTTATTGGGATTTAGAATCTCTTCTTTTCTTTTCTCATCTACTCTCATCTCTTATTCCTTTCATGACCATTGGATCTCTACATTTAATATTTAATAAAAATATAATTACAATAGAGTGAATGATAGGAAAGAAATATTAAATATGAACCATTAGATTTTGATCTAATAGTCTTAATGGGGGTAAAGGATGGGAGCGGATGAGAAAAGAAAATAAGAGAATCAAAGTTTGATTTATTGTGGTTTAGTTTTATTTAGGGTTAATACAATATTTTACCCTTCAAGTTTGTTCTCATTTTGTTTTTGATCCCTCAAGTTTTAAATTAGGTATTTTGGTTTCTCAAATTTTATTTTATTTAAAACATTAGTCCTTATAATTAAATAGAAAATTAGATTATTTTGCCCCTTGCGGATTAAAACTTATGATTTAAAAAACTGGAGTAATCAAAATCAAAATAAGAGTAAACTTGATGGACTTGAGATTATATTAACCTGTTATTTATTTGAGTCTGCTTCCAATGTCTGATCAGTTGAAATTATAAGTTCCGACAGGGTATATGCGAGTCACTCTGCAATCTTTTTCTTTTACAATAAACCCGTCAAGAAGATCTGTCATTTTTTATTTATTTACTTTTACAATGAAAAATCGAACACTCGATGAAATTCTCTTGAGAAGCATAATGAATTAAAATGAAGTTCTAACGCCCAAATGGTAAAAACCTGGGGGAAATTTATTTTGCAAGTACCTATATTTTCTATCAATTTTTAGTTTGATACCTATATGTTTTTCTCTGATAATTAAATCATTTAATTTTGTCCAATTAGCACTGTTAATTCCTGAAAATGAGCTAATTGTACTAATAGTCTAATAGAGTAAAGTTTTGAAAGAAGCAAATAAAATCTCTGGAAGTGAATTGGCATGTTAAATTCTACCTCCGGTACTTAAAATAATATAGGATTAAGTTGTAAAAAATATTTATGAGCTTTTATCAAAAATGCGTTTATTACTATATACTTTTCAGAAGTGTAAAAATACCTATGAATATTCAAAATGAGAGTAAAAATGCTAGCACCATTAAATTTAACCTAACACCATTACATATGCTTATACAAGTGTGTGTGAGCCCCATTATAAAAACTAATGGAGTTAGGTTAAATTTAACGGTGTTGGCATATTTGCTCCCATTTTAAATGTTTGCGTATTTTTGCACCTCTGAAAAGTATATAATGCTGAACGTACTTTGGGTAAAAGTTTATAGGTATTTTTGCATCTTAACCCTATAGCATACCCATTTTATAAGGCATGCTTCATTAAAATTGTCATAAAATTCAACAATTTTTCAATTTATCCTTATCTAATATACATTATATCCTATGATAACAAAGTCAACACAATAATAAATAAAGGGCAAAAATGAACATTCATATATAAACTTTAATGAGGTGCCTTATAAATAGAACTAAAACATTTATTGTATCTCAATCCTGTAAATAGGATCAAATGAGTAGTTTGTAGTTCAAATTGAACTACAAATTAGTTTATATGATCCTTAATTTTATACCTATTTGTCTAATTTGATTATATTAAGGAAGTTAGTTAAGTTAATTAATATAACATGTTTTTCTAAAACACAGTAATCATCTTCCTTAATTCTCTCCATCTTTCTCTTACTTGATTATTGTTGAGGGAGCTTTAATACGGGTGAATTATGAAAAGACTAACAAATATGAAAAATAAATATTTCATTTAGAACAAAGATCAACTCTCAATAAGTCTTACATTAAGGACCGGAAGAATATATTTTATATTAAAAATAAGAGGTAGTACAAGATTTGATGGGTTAACATTATTTTGGAAGTAATAAAACCAACTTTTTACAAGAGTGCAATATCCTGGTGGTAAAGTGATTCCCATGCATTGGGGAGGTGCTGAGTTTAATCTCTCACAAGGCTCCTTTAACTTCTAACAAAAAGAAGTTTTTTAAAAAAACTTGCTAATGCGTTAAGTACAAATGATTAACAAGTCAAGTACAATGACGTACAAAACAAGGTTTTACATAAAAACTTCATTGACATGTTAATGGTTGAAGTTAAGACATTAAAATTTGAAGTTTGAAAAAACATATTTTCCATAGAAACACTTTGTTTACACGTTAATACTGGAAATTTCTGCGTTAATATTTTTCCATGTGCATTTTGAAAATCTTACACATAAAATGACGCATTTTGTCAAAACTGACATGCATATTCTTTTTTTTTTTTTTTTTAATTTTCTTAATCCAATAAGTAGATCAAGGCTTTGTTGTACCCAAGCTTTTTCATATCTTTAATCTTCTTGAGTCACCCTTTCTTCATCTTTGTGTTCTTAATCTAGTGCCACATGATATTGATATTCTTATTTCCTTCCACTTGAAGTTCACTGTTGAATCTTTTGATATAGTTATATGGGTTGATGTTACATTTCTAGTAAAATGAGTTGAGTTAATTGATAAGATATAGCTTAACTTTATATACTTTCAATTCAATATCCGATTAATTGATGTGGGGCTCTCTTAATATATTACAATACTCACTACTTATTTTTTTGGATAACCTTCAATAATATGTCATATATGTAAATAAAATGGTTAGTCAAAGTATCAATATTCATGAAAAATGCCAGATAAAAATACACACGCACGCGCGCGCGCACACATGAAAAATGCTATCATGCTATGTACGAAAAGTATAATAATTAATGTGTGCGTATATCCAAATTACTTGAAAGGAACAATTTGAATAATATTGGTGTGAGCAGTTTGATCAACACTTAAGGAGATATATAATAAAATAAAGTATAAAAGAAGTCTTGTGCTATCCGGTGATATATGTAATATGGAACAATACAAGTAAATATGAAGATTTTAACAAAATATAGGGTAAAAGTATAACATTGTTTTTTATATGGTTATCTAATTAGATTACACATTTTGGCATCTAACTTTGTACAAGATTTTAGTTTGATCTCTTAATTTTATAAAGTACTATCTTTTAAGTCTCAGTAATTGAAAAAAAAAAAGGTATCTTTTAAGTCTTATAACCCTACCCCCGTTAGTCTTAAATAATGGTTTTTTGTTCTAATCATTATTACTCAATCCAATCTTTAATATAGGATATATTTATTTTATTGGATTGCATTAAAGAAATTAGTTAAGTTAATTAATATAACATGTATTTTCTAAAACACCATAGTTATCTTCCTTAATTTTCTCATTTCCTCTTCTCTCTGATTATTGTTGAATGAACATCAATAGACATAATTAAAAAAAGATTGATAAATATGAAAAATATATATTATATTTAAAACCAATACAACTCCCCAAATAGATCCTATATTAAGGACCGAAGGGTGTATTTTTTTAAAAATTAACCTTTAAATGGCAACATTTTCTATGTGTTTGGATGGAGAGAAGATTAGGGGAGGAGAAAGTAAGGGAGAAAATGGATATTATTATGAAAATGAGGAAGTTAGAGGGTAGAGAAGGGAATACCAAGACAAGAGATTGGGGGGGGGGGGGGAGAAGACAATGAAGTATTCACATTATGACATTAACCATAAGAAACTCCTCCCAAGTCATTCATTGGAAAAGTTACAAGTTTAGGACATTAAAAATAAAGAGTTGGGGGTTATGAGCATCCACTTATATGCCATATTTGTAGTAGATATTCCTTTGTTTGGATTTGAGGAGGAAATAGGAAGGAGAGAAAAGTGGAAAGAAATAAATGGTGTAGGGCCCTTATAATTTCACCCCTAATTTTTCCCCACGCAAAATTGAAGAGATTATGAAGAGAAAACGAGTTTCTTAAAATTGCCCAAGTAGAGTGCTGAAGTTTTTTTTATTTGTGCCATCAAAACATTGTGTTCTATTGTTTTTTTTTTTTGTCACAACGTGTCACTTTCAATTAAATATCAACTACAGTTCCCATATACTATTTTAAAAAGCAATTCCAACTAACAAAGGATTGGTTTAGATATTAAGCGGTTTCCACATTCTTTAAGAAGGAAAACACAATTTCAAATTCCGGAAATCACACTAGTTGAGATAAGCAAAAATCCTCTAAACATGGAAGAGGATTATACCCTTTGTCAATATTTTTTTATAAACAAACAATTCCAATTTAATTTATTTATTTATTTAATAAAAGATAAATTTTAGGGAAAATTCCAAAAAACTACATTGGAAATAGCAAAAGGACAATTCAGTACATTGAAATTGCAAAAGGTCAGATCAGGCGGTGTCAGACGGGCGATGAATTTGGGATTTTGAAATCTTGGCCAAATGACGAAAATGCCCTTCAGCCCTCAGTCGGAATAACAATATAGTTGTTAATAGTGAATCCGGAGTTGTTAATGGCGAGATCGATGGTGTTATTGGCCTTGGAACTTGTTATTTGTGAAAGAAGAAATTTGAATTGTTAATTTCGAATCCAGAGTTGTTAATTAAGATATGGGTGTTGTTATTGGCCTTGAAATTTGTTAAGTGCGAAAGAAGAAAATAGAGTTGTTAATATCAAATCCGGAGTGGTTAATGGCGAGATCGGTGGTGTTATTGGCCCTGAAACTTGTGAATTGTAAAAGAAGAATTGAAGTTGTTAATAACGAATCCGGAGGTGTTAATTATGAGGATCATGTTGTTATTCTGAAGTGGGGATGGAGGGCTGAAGAGCATTTTCGTCATTTGGCCAAGATTTCAAAATGCCATATTCCTCTGCCCGTCTGACACCGCCTGATCTGTCCTTTTGCAATTTCAATGTACTGAATTGTCCTTTTGCTATTTTCAATGTAATTTTTTGAAATTTTCCCTAAATTTTATTAAACTAAAGTAAAACAATATTTACAATAACAGTGAAACGGAAAGCATAATCATAAAAAAGACACACTAAACCCACAGGCCATCGCCTTATATTTGGGCCTTACACAAACACACACAACGGACGTAAAAGGCCGATTTATAAGACCAGCCCAAAGAACACCGGCGACATTAATGTTATTTACAGAGAATTTTAAATTGTTTTTATATATACATATCATCCATCACTTTTATTTTTATAACAAGTCAAAATGATATTGAAAAAAGGGAGGGGTTACGTAGTCTCAAATGAGTATGGACAAGTATTATATTGAAGATTATAAAGAAGTGGGGCAAGGGAAGGTACATGAGAAGTAGAAGACGGTAATAATCTAAGATCGTGACACACTTCCAGCTTGTTTATTCCTTTTTTCAATTATTTATTCTTAAAACAGTTTTATAAAATTATTTTTAAAAATAAGTTTCGTAAATAAAAAAAAAGTTTAGATAGATGTTAAAAAACATACACTTGAAAAAAACATAAAAAATTATTTAAATTAATCGTTCTTATAGCATCAACTAAGAAAACAAAAAAAGGGAAAAAAGTATTTGATTTACTTTGTATAATTGATATTGACATTATTTTTTATAATTAATATCTTATTGTATTGATACAATAAGAATCAAAATTATCATCCTAAGCGAAGTTGGCTTTATAGTTCACACGACACCATTAAACTCTATTCATTATAAATAGGGGTGTGCAACGGGCGAGCGGGGTTGCCCCGGGGCCCAACCCGTGGCCCGCCCGTTTACAACTCACGGGTACGGGGTGACCCGTACCCGTGGGTCACCCCGTTTAACCCGTGCAAAAACGAGCACGGGTTAAACGGTTTTTTTTAAACAGGTACGGGTCACCCGTTTAAAAAATCTGGGCAGTTTTTTAAAATTGAAAAAAAAAACAGCAAGCACACACAGCCAGACGCAATGTATCAGTCAATTTACTACCTGAAATGGTTCTACAAACTGACCAGCTAGCATTGATGCAAGAAGTCTAAAGATAGACAGATGAGAATAAAGATTAAGAGTAAATGTCCTCAAAATGCAACCTTCTTAAAACTAAAGAGTACTAATTACTAAAAGTTGAAAAACATAAGCCATGATCATCAGCGAAGTTCAAAGCATCCAAATCCAAAAGCTTTGAGTTCAATCATAAAAAAATTCATCATCCATTTATTTTCAACTACAAATCTTCATTGTCCAGTTCAGCTTTTGTTGCTGCACCTTCTGTTCGGCAAGTCCGCCGTCTGTGTCTCTAGGATGGGCCGATGGGAATTGGGAAGGAGAGCTGAGGTCGGGGAAGAACACATTAGTGCTCGCTGACGGTTCCGGGTGAGTTTCAGCCGTTCAGGACTCGCGGGCTCGCGACGTCGTGACCTCAAGGTCAGGGCGACAAGACACCGACTTTGTCTGCTGCAGCCGATAGCTATCGAGAGGGAGTACTGGAGCAGAGAGGGCCGGAGGGACTGGGTGCTGCCGCCGATAGCAATCGAGAGGAAGCACAGGAGCAGGGAGGGTCAGAGGGAATGGGAGGTAGGGGGACTGTGGGAGTCGCTACTGTCGCACCTAACCTAATGCCAAATAGGAGGTATTGGGAATGGAATTTCCAATATGCGCCCAAGCTTAACCTAATGCCAAATTGCCAATATCTTATATCAAGAAATGGGGAACAGGTGGGTACGGGGTGACCCGGTGGTTAACCCGTTTCCCACCCGTTTATATTAAATGGGTACGGGAAACCCGTTTACCGTTACGGGCCAAAAACGGGCGGAATTATACGGGGCAAATTTCTACGGGTTGCGGGTAGTTTGCTCACCCCTAATTATAAACATAGAATTCATATGACATCATTGAGTTTTATCCACTTAAAAAAAAAGACAATGTGCTCACCAAAACTTCTATATAAAAAATAGATAATGTGCTTACCAAAATCTCATGAAGGCTAAACATGCAAATTGGGCCATGCTCCCCCTTTTCAATCTCCAAGACCATTCTTATTTGCCTAAAGAAAACATCATCCAAAATTAAACCCCATTTCAAGAAGATCAAGTGAACTTGAAGGCCATTATTCCACTAAAATCCATATAGCAGTTGATGAAGTAACCTTAATATGTTCATTCTAGCATCAAAATAAGATTATGTGAAAGCATTGTTCATAAAACGATAACAGTTGATTGATACATTCATTAAGGCATCTGATATCTAAATGTAATTAAAAAATAATTAAACCTTCTACGCCAATCTTATCAGCATATCCTCTTCAATTTTGGATCATCAATCAATGAAATTGAACCAATCGAGAAAATAATTCAATCAAATTGAAAGAATTGAAGGACAATAAGAAGAGTAGAAAGAGAAGCAAGAACTCAGTTCTTCTAATATATAAAGAAATGGAGAAATCCCAACTTGGATTCTCATTGGTATCAATCTTCTAGTCAAAAGATGGGTGAAATTCTATAGATAAAGAAATGAAATAAAGATAGGTGTTCTTCTAATATAACCAAAACCACACTAAACAGAATTTTTTCCATTTGATCCAACAAATTAAACAAATGCCATTTCTAGAAGTTCTAAAACTTCTACAGATAAAGAAAGAGAAATTAAACACTAACTATTACAGAGGGTCTGACAGCCTTCACTCACTAAACTGCTCTCATATTTCTCCCATAATCGTCTTCCTTCGTCATCGTTCAAAAAATAAAACAACGACAACAAAACTTATACCTAGCAGATCATCAAAAGTTTTCACAACTTTGTTATGAGACCTGATAGTGTTTTATCTTTTTGAGGTATCTTTTTCCATTGTAATATATAAAGTACACATAAAATGTTATTGTCCGTTTGGTAAAACATAGACATAAAAATGTTTGCTTAGTAAGAGATAATTGAATAATTGGGCTACATCTAGTGACTTCACTGAGTGCTTAGAACTTCATATATATATATATATATATATAAGTATGTATGCAGAAACAATCAATCATATCATCACACATTAAATTACAATAATCATAGCTTGTCACTTCTTTTACAAGCCAGAAGCTTGCGAAAGCGAATTATCACTCCATATTATAATATAATTTTCTTTAAAAAAACCTTTTGGTCCTAAAAATAATTATATTTCCTCCGTTGAAGCAAAAGGAGAATATACAGCCCACAGTTCAAAGCCGTCTATTCGGAAGATACCTAGGAGCTAATATTTCCTTCACAAAAAAAAAAGGAAGGAAAGATTTGGAAGCATAGTGGCAAAGGTAAAGAAAAGGCTTAACGAGTGGAAATATGCAAGTCTCACTATTAGAAAAAATGGTTTTAATGTCCCTTTTTTTGGCCTTTTAACGTCTAAAAATAGAGGGACGACTATCTGAGGGTCGTGGAAAAAAATGTTAAAAACGTCCGTAAATAGGGGACGTTAAATTTGGGGGGACTTTAGATGTCCCCACTTCATACTGGGGACATCTAAAGTCTGAGATGCACTTTAGACGTCCCCTGTCCAAACTGGGGACGTCTAAAGTGACCTTTAGACGTCCCCAGAACAAACTGGGGACGTCTAAAGGTCAATTTAGACGTCCCCATTTTGGACTGGGGACGTCTAAAGCTCTACTTTAGACGTCCCCAATCCCTACAGGGGACATCTAAAGTTTTGCCACCCACTCTACCACGTCCCTTTTTATTTAAGGACATTGAAAGTTTTTTTTAAATGGCCTTTTTATATATTGCACTGTCTGGAAAATGTAAACTGCAGAAATAGGATTCCAACAACAGAATAAAACAACAGCAGTTCAGCAGAATGGAAACAACAACTTGAAACACAGTGATCAACCCAAGGCTCTACTACATGCAATAATTTTAAGGAGTAGCAAACTACTTATCTAACAAACCACACAAACTACACAAGAATCTAAATCCAAGTCTGTTATTGCACTAAAAAGACTATATCCAAGTCCCCAGTTTGTACAATAACCAAGACTAAATCCAATCTATATCTAACAACAATAACGCTAATTATATGTACAATATATAGAAAAGTATGTCCTACACAAACTACTAAAGACTTTACTCTGGTATACGTTGAAGAAGATGTCCAGCCAAAAAGTCTCTAATCATATTTATGTCTTCATATAAGTAGGCATCTTCATTGTCAAAAATATGTAAATTAGAAAATAATCTTAGATGAAATAATAAATCAAGTGAATGAATTGCCATTGAATTACAACACCAAGAATATTATCCTTTGAGAATGAAGAATCGATTACTTGTTCAAAATCTGTCATAATGCCACTCTGAATGATGTTAAACATATAAAGTAAGACATAGTATCCACATTCCCAGCCACTTGGTTGTTGAGGGCACTATAAATCAAAAGCAAATGGTTAAAATCAATAAAGGTATATCTAAAATGACCGTCAATCAAAAGAACTTGATTTGAAACTACGTACCTTTGGAAACAACCATCTCGGTTCTTTGCCACCTTTACGATCGCTTGGCCCGCCAAGCGCTCGATACGTCGTGCATGACCTATCATTAAAATAAAAATCAACATAAATTAGAATAATTCATTTAAGTCAAGAATCAAGAAGCAATGAAATACAAAAAAATAACTTACGTGTTGAAGACGCTTTTAGTTTCTTTGTCTGGTCTTTTACTTAAGGAATCAAACCAATAAACAATGTGGGACCGAGGACAGAGAACACACAAACTCCAGTGATAACTATCACAACATATACAGATTAAAAAGAAGTTAGATGGCAATGCAATTATTTATTAAAAATCTCAAATACACAAAATTAAAATGCATACCCTTGAACAATCGGTGCTAGATAACAACGATAGTCGTTCTCTCCCACTGTGAAGCCCACATAATGCATCCTTATTTTCAATGTATTCCCCCTCCTTGTCATATGTGCAGGACACAAGAATCCATATAAATCAACTCTTTGAGAGTCAATGCATATACAACGGAAGGAGCTATAATAGAATTAAAATGATGAATGTATTAGCTAGTTAAAATCAACTTAACTAAATGAAGGAAAAAATGGGAAATAAAAAACTTACAGGATTGCAAATTTGCCCCATCCAATATCTAGCTCCTCCAACTTAATGAATTGTTTAAGATCTTCTTTATCAATTGTGAAGTGATACTCTAATTCCTGGCCCACAATCCCTGTAGGCATATGCAAATCAATCTGGCGAATGGCTTTATAGATATGTTGCAGTCGTGCTAAGAAGGGCCATTTTCCTGCTTCATGCTCGTTCTTTTAGATAATAAAAACACATATTGTTAGTAGGATGTCAACACATCTCAAGTAAAAGTGAGGTAGTTCCATACCATTGGAGGTGTTGGTGGTAATAAGCCAATAAGATGTATAGGCCAAAGGATGAAAGATCCTCTCGCCTGAGCTATTGTGGCAACCTCGTCATCAGGAATAGGGATGGCTGTACCTTTTGCCCCCTCTCGAACACACGTCACAGTCACCCTACGCAAATGCTGTGGAATTTGTTGATTATTATGGGTAGTAGCTTCTGTGTGAACTAGAGCATCTGCAACTACACGCAGCACTGGGGCATCTAAAGAGAGGATGGCAGGTTCACCCTGCGCTGGAGTGGGAGAAGGGTCGCCAAGTGGTTCCTCCACTGGGTTGTAACTTCCTTTGGTGCTGTGGAAGGCCGGGGATGAATGGGTTTTATGCTCGGTTGTTGCCATCTGCGATTCAAACATCTTCATCATTTCAGCTCGTAGCTCAGGCATCAGCTTAAGACGTAGCTCTAGCAACAACTCTTGTCGGAACTTGTCACGAAGGTTGGCCTCGAGCTCTTGTGAGACTTCCTGACGAATCTTGGCCACAAGCTCCCTACTGGGTTCAGCTTGTGATGAATAAGGATGTGAGGCTCGACCAAAATACTTTGCGACACGAACTCCCCCTGCCTCCCCTCGAACATGACCAGGGTGATCTGCCTTCCCAATCGCTGTTGACAAGATGTCCATCCGTCCACTTGGAGTGAACGAACCTTGACTACTATGATCTTCCAGTTCATCCTGCAGCATAAAAGTTATCATAAATGAAAATTAAGCACTCCCAATATGAAAAAATAACTTTGTACTTATGCTCTAACTACTTACAATTCTTGTAGCAACCTCAGCAACAGTTGGATTTACGTACTTCCCACCCTTAAGCCTCCTTGCTTTCCATTTTTTGTGACGTGGAGGAGGTACCGGGGCCTGGACCACAACGGTAGGATCTGATGTGGCTGCTTCTTTCAATTTATCTAACTCTTCTGCCATCATCTTTTGCTCAAGCTTTCGATAACCACCATGAGACATGTAATGTTGATAGTTATTAGCTGCTTGCCTCTCTGCATTTGTTGCACTTAATGCCTGTGAAAGGAAAACAACGAACACCGAATCAATAATGTCAACTATATTCAAATAAAACACTATGATGATAGAAATCTTACCAAAAAGTTTGGATCTTGTCGTGATGCCATAAACAACCTCCAATCCTCTGGAGACAAAAACGTATACTCCTGACATGGATCCTGACCCCTCAGGTGCCCTCAAATGTAATCTCGTGTAAGCCTGTTCTTGAAATCTTTCCATCGTAGATGAACCTTTCTTATCCACTCCTTGTACATCACCGCGGTGTCAAGGACATCATAGGTTTGCTGCAAGGTAAAAACATAAGTTAATTATCTTTGAAGCAATAGAAATAAAGATATATATGCAGATTTATCGAAACTTATATACCAAAAGTTGTTGCAAAATCAAGTCTTTCATTTTTTTGTGGAACCAAGTTCCAATTATCATAGGTAATGCCAACTTTGCTTTGAGCCAAAAAACCTAAGTAGCTAATGAATTGTCTTCCTCCGGACCAATTGGTTTCATATCGTCGTCAAAGTCAATATGCAACCTCTCCTGTTGATGGTGATGACGTGCTACCAATGCAGGCATCTTTGTACTGCCTCTAACCCTTCTTCTCGCAACCAGTTCAGGTCTCATATCAGGTTCAGGCCTATTCATTTCATTGTCCCTATCACTTTGTGAGTCACTAGAATTGTCCATATTCCTGTAAGCACAAAAATCTTTGTCAGATAGGTGAATAAATTGTAAGTAAATGAATAAACTAACTAGTTATAACACAAACAGCACAATTATTATTTTCTAAGTTAAGCACTTACTCTATATTGTTTCCTATATTCCTTCACCATGATCATTTCTTACAGCATATTCTTCATCATCTACCAATTCTACTTCACTTGTTATAGGTGGATTAATTGTGAAAGGTGGTGTGCCATCAAGGTTGAAGGTCGGATCACCATGCTTCTATTTTTTACTTTAAAGTACAATGGAAAATTTTTTTATTTGCGAGATCTGTGACATAAAACACTTGTTTCGCCTGGCTTGCTAGAATGAAGGGCTCATCCCTATAACCTACTCTTTCAAGATCAACTGAGAAAAATCTAAATTGTTGATCTATTACCACAGTATTATTGCTAACCCACTTACATTTGAATAAATCAACTTTGAACTTGTTGTAAGTGATTTCCCATATTTCTTCTATCACTCCATAATAGGCCATGGATGCTAATATGGGGTTTTTGTCTTTCGAACTGGAAAAGTGCATGGCTTCAGCTTCTACCATCACCCCACTATTTTGCATGGTACTTCTGTCATCTTGGTCTTTTGTGTAGAAAGAATACCCGTTTATATCATAACCACTCCAAATAATGATCTGAAACGAAGGCCCCCAAGCTAGCCACTCTATTGTCTTAGACACACTGGCCTTATGCAAAACCTTTTCCTCAAACCACTGAATGAATGTCTTGTTTTGCTTAATAGTAATCTGCATGTTATTCTTCCTCGGATTCATGTTCTTCAATCTCTTTCTGTGTTCATCTATGCACGGTTGAACTTCTGCCATGTTATCCAGGATATAAAGGTGTGCTTGCAACACCTCTTCATGAGGCATAGTCTTCACTTTCAGTCCTTGTGTTCCCTTGCTCCTCCCCTCTTCATGCCAAGATTGTTCCTTCTTCCCTAATAGATAATCGTTGTAGAAGTCCATAGCCTCTTCAACAACATACCTTTCAACTATTGAGGCTTCTGGTCGATAGGGATTTTTAGAGTACCCTTTTAAGATCTTCATGTATCGCTCAAAAGGGTACATCCACCTCAAGTAAACTAGACAGCAGAGCCTTACCTCCCTTACTAAATGAACTACCAAATGCACCATTATATCGAAAAATGAAGGAGGAAAATAAATCTCTAGTTGTGACAAAATAATGTAACCCTTATTTTCCAGTTCATCCAACTTTTCAGTGTCAATGACTTTGTCACAGATAGTATTGATGAAAACACACAATCTTGTTACAGTAGTTCGTACTTCATCTTTCATTACACCTCTAATAGCTACTGGTAACAGTTGTTGCACCAACACATGATAATCATGGGACTTCATTCCCACTAACTTCAAATCGTCTATTGACACACACCTTCTCACATTTGAAGAATATCCTTGTGGTACCTTAATTTCATGCAAACACCTACAAAAAATTTGTTTCTCCGCTTTTGATAGTGTATGCGCTGTTGGCGCCATGTATGCCCTCCTACCATCATCTCTTAGTTGTGGATGTAACTGTTCTCTTATTCCCATATCAACAAGGTCTAGTCTCGTACTAATCCCATCCTTGGTCTTCCCTAGAATGTGCAAAAGCGTACTAACAAGGCTATCACAAACATTTTTCTCCACGTGCATTACATCAATACTGTGTCTCACGTCAAGACTTTGCCAATATGGAAGATCAAAGAAAATTGATCTCTTCTTCCATATGTTCTTCTCACCAGCAGTCTTATGATTCTTACCGAGTAAGACATTGATACGTTCAACCCGACTATAAACTTCCTCTCCGGTTAATGACTTTGGAGCCATTCCATGCTTCAGCAAGCAGTTAAAATGCTTTCTTAACGTATGATATGGGTGGAACCTAGGAAGGAACCTCCTGTGACCAAGGTAGACCATTTTCAAGGTAGACCATTTTTCTTCCATGTTTAAGTTGGTGGAAGTGAGTGTCTGCTTCACAGATCGGACATGCTTTATGCCCCTTCACACTATACCCTGAGAGGTTTCCGTACGCAAGGAAGTCATTTATCGTGGTGAAAATCATTGCACGTAGCTTGAATGACTCATTCTTATATGCATCAAACACATCTACGCCTTCCTCCCACAACTTCTTCAAGTCCTCAATCAAAGGCGCCAAGTAGACATCGATATCATTTCCTGGCTGTTTTGGTCTAGAAATCATCATAGAAAGTATCACGTACTTGCGTTTCATACAAAGCCAGGGAGGAAAGTTGTATATTACAAGGAGTACTGGCCATACACTGTGTGTGCTATTAAGAGTTCCATATGGATTGATGCCATCTGTACAAAGCCCAAGCTGAAGGTTTCTCAGCTCGCTGCCAAATTGAGGGAACATTTCATCTATTTTCTTTTACTGTGGAGAGTCAGCTGGGTGCTGAAGATATTTTCCGTCAGATATTCTATCATCCGAATGCCATCTCAACTTCTTCACTTTTTTGGCAGTGCCAAACAAATGCTTAAAGCGCGGTATTATTAGAAGATACCACAGAACCTTTACAGGTTGTCTTTTAGTTGTCCCATCGCCACAACCACCATCTTTCCTCACTTTGTATCATACAGTTTGACACTTAGGGCACTCACTCAGACCTTCATACTCCTTTTTGTAGTGTACGCAATCATTAGGGAAAGCGTGTATCTTTTTATACTCCATACCCATCGTAGATAGGATTTTCATGGCCTCGTACATACGATTTGGAAGTACATTATCGTCTGGAAATATATCACACAACAGTTCAAGTAGCAATGTGAAACTACTATCAGTCCACCCACAAGTTGCTTTTAAGTTCACCAAATGTAATGTTCCTGTCAGCCGTGTGTATTTACTCCCTTGGTACAACGGTGTCTCTACATCACTCCGTAGGCCGTCATATTCATGCGACTGCGCAAAGGATTCTACCTCAACATCATGAATCATTCTCTCCATTCTGTCTTCATCTATGACATCCATAGCTTCCTTCTTGTGCGATGGACAATCAGTTACTTCCTCACCATGCCATATCCACCTTGTGTATCAAAGATTTATTCCATCACAAAGTAGGTGATCCCTTATAACTTCAACATCCCATCTTCTCTCATTTAAACAATTGACACAAGGACAAAAATACATCCCATTTCTAGCTGGAGCGTTCCTTCTAGCATATTCAATAAACTCTTCAACCCCATTCTCATATTCTTCACTTGTTGTCAAAGCATTCATCCAACTATGATCCAGTTTATTACCACCTACGTCATTCCCATTTACACTCAAGTTAAGAATAATTATCAACACTAGGAATGCCATTTACTATTTTGTTTTTCAAAATTTTGGCAGCATTTCCCCTTAAAAGTGAGACATCCCAAAATCAAAATAACAAACCATCTCAACTTAATTTAAATGAAACAAAACTTTAGCTTCTACCACCAAGTACAAATATTGAAAGTGATGTTAATAGCAATTTCAGATTTCACAATATTCAGAAATCAGACGATCAAAAACATAGAAAAATTTAAGTCACATCAGATCAAATCCACAAGGTGAATACAGTTATACCAATAAATCTAAAGAAATAGATAAGAGGTTCAAATTTGGAAAATTTCTGGCAGACAAACAATATTGCTTAAGGTGAAAATCTAGATAGGAAACAATAATAGTTTACCGACTGAAATTATGTAGAAGACAAAGTAGGATAAAAAACAACCAAAATATATTAGATCCAGCAAGCTAATTTGGTTTGAATGCAAAATTATCAAAAATTCCGATGGACAGCAATAATTTTGCTACAAAAGTCTTAAGAAACCTGAGTTCTGATATGATTCTATCACGCCCAAAAGTAGTAAAACGTGACTGGCATGAAGTGTACATTGACTTCATTTCGTAAGCCCTTTCTAATTTAATATTTCCTTATTACAACCAAAAAATCTACTTCATTAATATAATATAGAATGACTTTATGTTGTCTTGGTTTGTGAACCTTTATCAAACAACCACCATAAATATCTTTAAATTATGAACTTCCAATCATATTTAAAGCAATCAATCCTCCTTCCACAAATTAAAGTATAAGATCTTTGGCTCAAGCTATACATATATACACATATAAATAAGGAAGTAGCTAGACGTCCATTAGTTTCGTTGAGCAATTTTTCTCTACAATGAATGAATAAATTAACTTTCTCATAAAATTACATTTACCATAATAACTAAATTATTATAGTCTTACTATACAACTTATTACTAGAACAATTCAAGAGCACAAGGATATTATTGAAACAAGATTAGTTTATCAAGATGAAAGAATCATGCCTCAATAACTCAAATCCATAAAATGCTTGAAATAAATATGTATGAAAGCATGCTTGATTCTACAGAGTAAACAATATAAAATATATAACCATCATCTTTCACATGTGTAAAACTAATTTTAAATCTTATAATAACCACATTTGTATTTAACAAAGATAGAAACTACAAGAATAATCGTAAGTGTAACCTAAATAAAACTTTAATAAAAGACTTTCCTTTCCATAATATGGAATAAACATGAAAACATTTTTCCACCTAAAAACTTGTTTAGTAGAGGAACCAATACAAAGCAAATAACAATCACAACTCGAAGGGTATAAAAATGGGTCCAAAAACTTTAGCTTAATTTAAATGAAACAAAACTTTAGCTTCTAACCTGTAGCTGAAACTTTAGATGGAGACCGACAATAGAGAGGAGACCGAATGGGGAAGAAAAAGCTGCAAACCCAGAACAAAGAAGGTGGCCGGTGACGGAAGTGAAGCTTTGGAGAAAGAAAAAAACAAGAAGGGGAGAGGAGATCGAATGGGGACAGAGTAATGAAGTTTGGAGGAGAGATGCAGCAGGGGAGTGAAGTTGGGGACGGAAGTGATAGTTTAGATAAAGAAGGAAAAAAAGAAGGGGAGAGGAGACCGAATGGGGAGCTCCAAATGCAGCAGGGGAGTAAAGTGGGAGGAGAGATGCAGCAGGGGAGTGGGAGTCTGACATGATCACATGCACCGGTCATGTCAATTCTGGTGTATGTGAGTCAGTTTAGACATCCCCAGCCGTTGCTGGGGACGTCCAAACTTACTTTAGACGTCCCCAGAACAGCTGAGGACGTCTAAAGCTAACCTTTAGATGCCCCCAACAGTTCTGGGGATGTGTAAAGACTACCTTTAGACGTCCCCTGCTCTGCTGGGGACGTCTAAATCTTAGTTTAAATGTCCCCAGAACGGCTGGGGACGTCTAAAGGTAGATCTTTAGGTGTCCCCACCGGTTCTGGGGACGTGTAAAGTTTTTCTTTTTCTTTTTTTTAATGACATTTAAAGGTCTTTAGACGTCCCCATTTTTACTGGGGACGTCTAAAACACTACCTGATAGCTCTTGGCACAAAATTTAATTATTTTAGACACGCCAACCTTTATAATTTCAACCTGACTATATTTTGGGCGTCCCTTTTTTAAAAAGGGACATCCTTTAGGGTAGTTGTAGGTATTTTCTGTAGTAGTCTCTATCACTAGCTGGGAGGATCACGCTCATAAAATCAGTTATAAGTGCTTTACCAATATATAACATGCAACATGATAGCCTTCCTAAAGGGATACCTGAGAAAATTGAAAGGGCACAAAGAAGCTTCATTTGGGGAGATCAGGGGGAGAACCGTAAGTGGCATGCAGTGGTTTGGGGGAAGATGTGCCGACCAAAGGAGGAGGGTGGAGTAGGGATTAAATCAATGGAGACCATGAATGACACCCTTCTAATGAAGCTACTCTGGAGAATGAACACAGAACCATCACTACTACAAAAAAGGGTTTTAATGTCCCAATTTTGGCACTTTAACATCCAAAAATGGGGGGACGTCTATGTGGGGGGGGGCGTAGTATGTTTTAAGAAAAGACGTCCCAAAAAAATGGGATGTCCAAAGTGAGACTTTAGACGTCCCAAATGACAATTTGGGACGTCTAAAGTCCTCCAAAGGGGGACTTTAGACGTCCTAATTCCTAATTTGGGACGTTAAAAGGTTTGATTTTTTTTAAAATGATTATTTACATTCTGCATTACCCAGTGAATTCAAACTGCAGAAACAAAATAGAAAATGGATGCATAAACCGTAATGTTCGTTACAAAATGATAAGGACATCCAGTACTACAATCTTTACTATATATACATACAATAACAACTCATACAACCTACTACTATATATATCAACAATAACAACCAGAAAGTGTCAAAAACACTGTCATCACACAACTACAAACTGATATAAATAAAACATTTACTGCTCTATATGTTGAAGAAGATGTCCAGCCAAAAGGTCTATGATTAAATTAAGGTCTTTACGTAGGTAGGCATCTTAATTATAAAAAATCTGAAAAATTAGAAAATAAGCTTTGATGAAATGAATCAAGCAAATGAATTAATTAACATTTCGATTAGAACACCAAAAATATTATCATTTGAGAATGAAGAAGTGATTACCTTTTCAAAATTTCTTGTAATTGCACTTTGAGTGATGTTATACATATAAAGTATAACATAATATCCTCATTCAGTGTTGCCAGGTTATTGAGGGCACTTTAAATCAAAGCATGCAATTGGTTGTTAAAATCAATAAAGGTATGTCTAAAACGATCATCAATGAAACAATTAGAATCGAAACTACTTACTATTGGATAAAACCACTTTGGCTTTTTAACAATTGTACCCTCGTGTGACCCACCTAGGACTCTATATGTTTGACAAGCACTATCATAAAAATTAAAATCAACAGAAATTAGAACTATTTATTTTTTTAAGAGTCAACGAAATAAAAATAGAATAACTTACGTGTCGAAGACGGATTTTGTATCTTTGTCTGGCTTTTTACTCAAGGGATCAAACCAATAGACTACATTGTGGTGAGGACATATAACACACAAACTCCAGTGGTAACTATAACAACATGTACAGATTAAAATAAAGTTAGATGACAAGGTAATTATTTATTAAACATCTTAAATTGACAAAATGAAAATACAAACCATTGAACAATGGGTGCTAGATAACAACAAAGTTTGGTCTCTCCCATTGCGTAGCCTACATACTGAGTCCTATGCGCCACAGTATGGGTATCCCCTGTCATATTCACAGGGCATAAGAATCCATACCAATCATGTCTTTCCATGTTTGTGCAGAGACCGTGGAAGATGCTATAATAGAATTAAAATAAGGAATGAATTATTGAATGTATGAAATCAAAAAACCACTAAATGAATTATATGGGAAAATTGAAAAAAAAAATTTACCAGATTGCAAATTTCACCCAGCCTGCATCTATCTCCTCCAACCTGATAAATTGCTTGAGATCTGTATTGTCAATCATGTGGGGATACTCCAATGTAAGGCCCACAATCCCTTGAGGCATCTTCAAGTCAACTTGTTGAATGCCTTTGTAGATCTGTTGTAGCCGTGCTAAGTAAGGCTATTTCCTCGAATCTTCATCATCCTTTTAGAACAACAAAAAACAAATTGTTATTAGGATGCCAACAGATTTTCAGTAATAGTAAGACAATTCCTACCATTGGAGGTGTTGCGCCTGAACCAATAAGATTGGTGAGGCCAAAGGATGAAAGATCATATCGCCTAACCTAACATGCTAACCTCTGGATCAGGAACAGGGATGGTTGTACCTTCTTCTCCCTTTCTAACTCTCATCACATTCATCGTATGAAAATCCTCCAGAATTTGCTGATGATGGTGAGTGGTAGCACGTGTGTGGACGAGAGCATTGGCAACAACATGCCACAGTTAGATCAGCCAAATAGAGGGTCGAAGGGTTTCCTGACACTGAAGTGGGAGAAGGGTCGCCAAATGGTTCCTCCAGAGGGTTGTAACTTCCTTTGGTGCTATTGAAGGCTGGGGATTCCTGAGTTCTATGCACGTCCCTTGCCCTTTACGCTTCGAACATCTTTGCCATTTCAAGTTGAAGCTCTAGCAACAACTCTTATCGGAGCTTGTCGTGAAGGTTGTGTAATATCCCGATTTGTAATTAGGGCTAATGACTCTGATAATTATGGTAATTAGTTTAATTAAGCACTTTTGGAATTAATGTAATGTGAAGTTTGGAATACATATGTGTGGTATTCAAGATCAAGGGTTGAGATTCATTGATAATGGGACGGAATCTTGTGCTTTGTGGTTATGAGAGCTTTTGAGGGAATGTGTAAGATGATGACATGTGGCATTGTGGTGGTGGTTGGATGATGCACTAGAAGACAAAACTTCACTTTTTCTCTCTCCCTCCTCTCCATTTTCGGTTGAGTGTGTGTGTGAGAGAGTGAGAGAGCTTGTCATCATCATCATTTCATCCATCATATTCTCTCTCTCTACTTCCTCCATTGTTTCGCTGGACAAGCAAGAAAGAGGAGAAGAAAAGCTTGATCTTTGGTAAGAAATACTCCTCTTTTGCTCCAATCCTCTTCTCTAAAGATATGTGTCTCATTGAGAGCTACATTGTGATGATTGTAGAGCCTTGAATGGTGTTGATTTGGGCATTGATTCGAAATTGAAAGTTGAGGAATCAAGGTTCTGAATTGCGCAAAGAGAAGAGGTAGGCATTTAGAGCATTTCAAAGTATTGTTTGTGATTTTTGGTTAAGTTTGGTCAAATTTGGAATTTTGCCCTAATTATGCCTATTTCTGGAAATATGAAGTTCATTATGATTGATGATTGGAAATGATTTAGTTTGGAGATATAGGAGCATTTGATGCAATTTGGAATGTTAAAAATGTGTTAAGGGAATTTGGATATGGTGTGTCATTGAGACCTTAATGAATGATTATGGTCAAATTGGTTTCTAGAGTGTTTATGAAGTGGCCAATATGTTCCTTAGTTAGTGCTTAGTGTGTGAGAGCATTGGGAGGAATTTGGGAACCATTTAGGAGTGCAATTAACCATCTGGTGTTTCTGGTTTTTGGCTGCATTTTTGGTCTCTGATGCACATCACTCGAGCACAGGATGAACATGCTCGAGTGATATGCGAGTTTTTCCCTTTTGTGCTTCGAGTTCGTCTGGGTTCTTTGAATAATGCTCGAGTGAGCTTGGGTCTGCTCGAGTTATGGTGTAAGTTCAGAGTGAAGGGTTGCCTTCGGGTCTTCACTTGCTGGTGGATGCCACGAGTGTGCTCTGACACTCGCGAGCATAGCCTTCTCACCAGAGCACTGGGGGTCATGCTCGAGTGAGCTTATGCTTCTGGTGTGGATTGATGCTTTCGGGTTGTCACTCACGAGTAAGGTGCTCGAGTGTGCCTTCTCACTCGCGGGTATAAGGTGTGTGCTCGAGTGCAAATGGCTGTGCTCGAGTGATCCAGTGTTTGGAGAGCTTTGTGTGCTCTCGGGTCCTCACCTCCTGACCTTCACTCGCAGGTGCTCGAGTGAGGCATTTGGCCTTGTGCTCGAGTGAGGTTCCGCGTGCTCGAGTGAGCCAGTTCTTGAAAGTTTCTTTGTGCTCTCGGGTGCTCACTCGCAGTCTCACTTTCTTTTGTGCTCGAGTGATGTCCGTACTTGTGCTCGAGTGAGAGCATCTGTGCTCGAGTGAAACTGTCAAAAATCAAAGTTTTGCCTTCGAGTAAGGGGTATTTTGGGTAGTGTCTTCCAACCCTTTAGGCATATGTTTAGGCCTCTAATAGTCACCT
Organism: Inga laurina; assembly: GCA_963855925.1. Classification (NCBI taxonomy): domain Eukaryota; kingdom Viridiplantae; phylum Streptophyta; class Magnoliopsida; order Fabales; family Fabaceae; genus Inga; species Inga laurina. Next base: position 63,934,048 of record OY979704.1, on the reverse strand, counting down.
AAAGAGTCCTAAATGATAACCAACTTAGAGTATTGTTGAAATATACATATGGATAAGAGATTGATTGGTTGTCCCTATATTGGTATAGGATTTGACATTTGTCGCTCTCGCGAGGCCACGGTGCCGGAGCCAGTCAGGAAGGATACAGGTAGTGACTCTTTCTTTATGCCTTGTGTGATACCTTGTATGTATATTATGTCATCGTTTTGAAATGAATATCGTATGCTGCAAGTTTTGTGAAAACTGTGGAAGCACCGCTATACCAATAGTCCCTGAGTCACTAACAACGGTTCGGGTGAAGGTCGTATGCCTTCCCGGTGGTAAAAGGGGATGAGGTTAGGGTGTGATATATGTGTATATGTGGGCCGAAAGGCTAATTGTGAGCCGAAAGGCTATTTGTGAAGGCCGACGGGCCATTGTGAAAGCCGAAAGGCTATATTTGAGCCGTGGGGCTATTTGTATGCACTGCCAAGCCAATAGTCCTTGAGTCGCTAACAACGGTTCGGGTAAAGGTCGTATGCCTTCCCGGCGGTAAAAGGGGATGAGGGTGGAGTGACTTGTGTTGCTGTATGAGATGATTCGTGTGCATATTCTGTGATTGCATGTGGTATGAAAAAGTTGTTACTACTGGGATTCTTTAGAATCTCACCCCTTGCATATGACTAACCTTTTCAGATAGGGCGAGTGGCTCGAAAGGGAAGCGGACAACCAGGAGTAATTAGGATTACTCTGAGACTTAGTGGTAGTTGGTTATCTTCATTTTGGATTCGGGGTTACCAAGTGTATATGAGATTGTAAATGAATATTTTGGTTATGTAATCCCCATTTTGGGAACTTGTAAACCCATAATACAATTATATGTAGATGAACCCGGGGTTTTGCTGGGATTTTAGTTTCCGCACTCTGATATTGTTTATGTGATTTGATTTCTCAAAGTAGTTATATCCGCACGTGAATGTGAGACCAGGATTAAGTATGCTTTAGAACTGATTTTGAAATATCCCATCTCTTGAATGAGGGATCATAAATGGTTATTTTGTTCTATTGGTCTCTATTTCACTTCAATTTCACAATCCGGATGTAATTACGGTGAGGGGGTTACATTTTTGGTATCAGAGCAGCAGTTCTTGGCAAGGGTAGAGTTTGCTAGGATAGCTCCCATAGTTTGAACTTGGTAATAAAAGATTAATTGTGAATGTTTGTTCGTATACACATCTTTGGGTTATGATTGTAGATATCTGAGATTTGTAGATATGTGTATACTATAATTGTTGGATTAATGGGGTGAGTTCTTTGTAGAATGAAAAGAACAACAAAAGGTCACCCCCAGAGTACAACAAGGAGATCCCGAGGTGGAGTTGGTCAATGACAATCCACCAGATCCTATGCAAGAATTGATGGGTTTGATAAGGGATCAGAGGGATATGATTGCGGAGCTTAGAGAAGAGCTTCGAGCTGAGAAAGCAAAGAACAATGAGGGTAGAGGTCAGTCTACTCAAGAAGGAACTCGAGGGGAAACCTGAGAGGAGACTAGACTAGAAGATACTGCGGAAGGGTCAGCCCGACCACTTGAATCGCCTCCTCGTACAGAAGAAAATCAAAGGCCGCATATGAAGTCGGTCACTGAGGAAAGGGATCTTCAGTTTTGGGTCTCTAGGTTTTGTAAACACCTACCTCCGGCATTCAGAGGGAAATTTGATCCTCAGGCGGCGGAAGACATCTTGAGAAGATATTCGAAGTCTTAGAGTGTCCTTCAGAAGTGAAAGCCAAATTGGCGGTGTACAAGCTTGAGGGTGATGCAGACCGCTGGTGGCAGAACATTGCTTTGTCGTTGAAAAGCAAGAATATACCATTGACCTGGGAAGTGTTTCAGCAGCACTTCGATGAGAAATACTTTCCAAAGTCAGTGAGGCTTGAGAAAGAGACTGAGTTTCTGAACATCAAGCAAGGGGACACGGAGTCATTTGATGAATATTTGTCTCGATTCACCCGGTTATCCCGATACTCCTCTTATCTTCAGAAGAGGGATGACGAAGAGTTGAGCTCAGACTTACTTATTTCGGGTTTGAGGCATGATATGAGAAAGAGAATAGCCACCCATCAGTTCTCTAAGTTCAACAAGGCTGTTGAAGAGTGTCGGATCACAGAGAGTAATTTGAAAGAGTTGTATCCGGCTAAGACTGCTGGTGGTCACAGTGAGCCCAGTAAGGGCAGTGCTTCTTAGAAGCAGAAGGGTTCGGGGTCATGTTCGTATAGGGGCAGTGGTAAGAAGCCCTATCAGCCCAGAGATCGTGAACCCCAGAAATCGGGGACTGAGTGGAAATGTCGTCGCTGTAATCAGTCACATTATGGCAAGAATTGTCGGGGTGAGATGATTTGCTTTAATTGTAAGCAACCCGGAAATCTTTCTAGAGATTTTCAATGACCGCAAGCGGAGCAGAGGCCGAGGACTCAGGGCAGAGTATTTGCTATGACTCATGAAGAAGCCCGGAAATCCCCAGAGCTGATACAAGGTACAGTTCTTCTCAATGGATTTGTATTGCAAGCATTGTTTGACTCGGGTGCAAGTCACTCATTTATTGTGTATGACTGTGTAAAGCGTCTGGGTATGAATGTGTATAAGTTACCATTCGAATTGATTGTGTCAACACCGATGGGTGTAAAGGCTGTAACTACTGATGCCTATTTGAATTGTGTTATAACCGTAAAGGGTCGTGAGTCGGTGATAGATCTGATTTGTTTACCGCTCTGCCAATTGGAAATCATTTTGGGATTTGATTGGTTGAGAGCTAACAATGTGTTGTTGGATTGTGGGAACAAGAGGATTGTGTATCCTGTTTCTCAAAACTTTGAGAATGGAAATGTTGATTTGAATTTTCTTTCGACGGCTAAGGTTAAGAGATATTTGTAGAAGGGTTGTCAGGGGTATATGGTTTTCTTCTCTGTACAAGGAAAAACCAGTGAAACTTTGAATAGTATACCCATAGTGAATGAATTCCCTGAGGTTTTTCTGGATGATTTAAGGGGATTACCTCCGGAAAGGGAAGTTCAGTTTCTGATCGATATTGTGCCTGGAGCGGGTTCGATATCTAAAGCCCCATATCGTATGTCTCCAAATGAAATGACGGAATTGAAAAAGCAGATTGAGGATTTGCTTGAGAAAGGGTTTATTAGACCCAGTGTGTCGCCTTGGGGTGCTCCAGTGTTGTTTGTGAAAAAGAAAGACGGGAGTCTTCGTTTGTGCATCGACTATAGAGAGTTGAATAAGATTACCGTCAAGAATAAGTACCCTCTCCCTAGAATTGATGACTTGTTAGATCAATTATCTGGTTCAAGTGTGTTTTTGAAGATTGATCTGAGGTCGGGGTATCATCAGCTACGTGTGAAAGCGGAAGATGTTCCGAAAACTGCTTTCCGGACTAGGTATGGTCATTATGAATTTTTGGTGATTCCGTTTAGGCTAACCAATGCGCCTGCGGTTTTCATGGATTACATGAACCGTATTTTTCGGTAATACCTAGATCAGTTCGTTGTGGTATTTATCGACGATATTTTGATATACTCTAATAGTAGAGAAGAGCATGAGCATCATTTGAGAATTGTGTTGAATATATTGCGGGAAAAGCAACTCTTTGCTAAGTTGAGTAAGTGCGAGTTTTGGCTATCAGAAGTGAAATTCTTAGGCCATGTTATCTCGCAAGGAGGGGTCTCTGTGGATCCTAGTAAAGTGGAAGCAGTACTGAACTGGAAGAGGCCGGAATCTGTGGCGGAAGTACGCAGTTTTCTGGGTCTTGCTGGTTATTATCAGAGATTCATTCAGAATTTCTCCCGTATTGCGTTGCCGATGACCAAGCTCACGAGAAAAGATCAACCGTTTGTGTGGGATGAGAAATGTGAAAATTGTTTTGTGGAGCTGAAGGAGAGGTTGACTACAGCACCTGTATTGATTTTGCCCGATCCCAGTTTGACGTATGTTGTGTATTCTGATGCCAGTGGGCAGGGATTAGGGTGTGTCCTTATGCAGCAGGGACGTGTGGTGGCCTATGCCTCTCGACAGCTTAGACCTCATGAATTGAACTATCCCACTCATGATCTGGAGCTTGCAGCTATTATGTTTGCCTTGAAGATTTGGAGGCATTATTTGTATGGTGTGACTGTGGAATTGTACTGCGACCACAAGAGTCTCAAATATCTGTATGATCAGAAAGAATTGAATATGAGACAACGACGTTGGATGGAGTTGCTTAAGGACTACAATCTGGAAATAAAATATCATCCGGGTAAGGCAAATGTAGTCGCTGATGCTCTTAGTCGAAAGACTGTGGTTGTGGCAGCTATGATGATACATGAGGAGAAATTGATTGCTGACTTTCGTGATATGAATCTGGCGAACCAGATCATCTGTGCCAACTATAATGTTTCCCAAGGGGAAGGTGATCTGAGAGCTGAGATTGAAGAAGCTCAGAGGCAAGATGACTGGATACAGCGTAACCTGGCTAAGATTGAGCGAGGAAAAGTTCAGGGCTATGATGTGTCGCCTCGTGGATTAGTTCGCTACCAGAAAAGAGTGTGCATTCCACTTAAGGCGGAGTTGAGACAGAAGATCTTAGATGAGGCACATAAGAGCCGGTATACTCTTCATCCTGGTATGACCAAAATGTACCATGGTTTGAAATCTGTGTATTGGTGGCCGGGAATGAAGAGTGATGTGACGAAATATGTGGCAAGGTGTCTCACATGTCAGAAGGTGAAGATTGAACACCAAAGACCGCCTGGTTTGTTGCAGAGTCCTGAAATTCCGGAATGGAAATGGGAAAGTGTGACCATGGATCTTGTTGTGGGATTACCCAAGATCAGAAATTATGATGCGATCTGGGTTATCGTGGACTGGTTAACGAAGTTAGCGCACTTCCTACCGATCAATGCTAGTTATTCTCCGGACAAGCTAGCAGAGATTTATGTTCGTGAAATTGTGAAGCTCCATGGTGTACCAAAGAATATCATCTCCGATCGAAATCTCGTTTCACTTCAAGATTTTGGAGGGCATTGCATGAGGCACTGGGTACTCAATTGAGATTCAGTACAGCCTATCATCCTCAGACGGATGGACAGTCAGAGAGGACTATTCAGACCTTAGAGGATATGTTGCGGGCATGTGTTCTTGACTTCAAAGGGAGTTGGGACTGTTTTCTTCCACTTGCGGAGTTCGCGTACAATAATAGCTATCATGCGAGCATTCAAATGGCGCCGTATGAAGCGTTGTATGGAAGGAAATGCCAATCGCCAATGTGTTGGAATGAGTTGTCTGAGAGGAAACTCTATGGGCCGGATCTTATAGATCAAACCTCAGCCCAGATACGAATCATTCGTAAGAGGCTTCTTGCAGCTCAGAGTCGGCGGAAGAGTTATGCGAACAAGAGGAGAAGACCTCTAGAATTTGAGGTTGGTGATCATGTATTTTTGAGAATATCTCCTGTCATCGGTATTGGGCGAGCTATAAAGCGGAAGAAGTTAAGCCCGAGGTATATAGGTCCTTTTGAGATCCTTGATAGGATTGGGCCTGTTGCATACCGAGTAGCCCTACCTCCGAGCTTGAGCAGACTCCATGATGTGTTTCATGTTTCCCAATTGAAGAAGTACCAACCGGATCCATCTCATGTCGTTGAGTATGAGAATGTGGAGTTGCGAGATAACTTCACATATGCGGTGGAGCCAGAGTGGATAATTGAACGAGAAGAATGTCGGCTCAGACACCGGAGTATTCCTTATGTGAAGGTGATTTGGAAGGGTATGACACAGCGGGAAGCAACTTGGGAAACGGAAGAAGATATGCGAAGGCGATACTCGGAGTTTATGGCTCAAGTGATGTAGCAAATTTCGAGGACGAAATTTATTTGACAGGGGGAGAATTGTAATATCTCGATTTGTAATTAGGGCTAATGACTCTGATAATTATGGTAATTAATGTAATTAAGCACTTTTGGAATTAATGTAATGTGAAGTTTGGAATACATATGTGTGGTATTTAAGATCAAGGGTTGAGATTCATTGATAATGGGACGGAATCTTGTGCTTTGCGGTTATGAGAGCTTTTGAGGGAATGTGTAAGATGATGACATGTGGCATTGTGGTGGTGGTTGGATGATGCACTAGAAGACAAAACTTCACTTTTTCTCTCTCCCTCCTCTCCATTTTCGGTTGAGTGTGTGTGTGAGAGAGTGAGATAGCTTGTCATCATCATCATTTCATCCATCATATTCTCTCTCTCTACTTCCTCCATTGTTTCGCTGGACAAGCAAGAAAGAGGAGAAGAAAAGCTTGATCTTTGGTAAGAAATACTCCTCCTTTGCTCCAATCCTCTTCTCTAAAGATATGTGTCTCATTGAGAGCTACATTGTGATGATTGTAGAGCCTTGAATGGTGTTGATTTGGGCATTGATTCGAAATTGAAAGTTGAGGAATCAAGGTTCTGAATTGCGCAAAGAGAAGAGGTAGGCATTTAGAGCATTTCAAAGTATTGTTTGTGATTTTTGGTTAAGTTTGGTCAAATCTGGAATTTTGACCTAATTATGCCTATTTCTGGAAATATGAAGTTTATTATGATTGATGATTGGAAATGATTTAGTTTGGAGATATAGGAGCATTTGATGCAATTTGGAATGTTAAAAATGTGTTAAGGGAATTTGGATATGGTGTGTCATTGAGACCTTAATGAATGATTGTGGTCAAATTGGTTTCTAGAGTGTTTATGAAGTGGCCAATATGTTCCTTAGTTAGTGCTTAGTGTGTGTGAGCATTGGGAGGAATTTGGGAACCATTTGGGAGTGCAATTGACCATCTGGTGTTTCTGGTTTTTGGCTGCGTTTTTAGTCTCTGATGCACATCACTCGAGCACAGGATGAACATGCTCGAGTGATATGCGAGTTTTTCCCTTTTGTGCTTTGAGTTCGTCTGGGTTCTTTGAATAATGCTCGAGTGACTTGGGTCTGCTCGAGTGATGGTGTAAGTTCAGAGTGAAGGGTTGCCTTCGGGTCTTCACTTGCTGGTGGATGCCACGAGTGTGCTCTGACACTCGCGAGCATAGCCTTCTCACCCGAGCACTGGGGGTCATGCTCGAGTGAGCTTGTGCTTCTGGTGTGGATTGATGCTTTCGGGTTGTCACCGCGAGTAAGGTGCTCGAGTGTGCCTTCTCACTCGCGGGTATAAGGTGTGTGCTCGAGTGCAAATGGCTGTGCTCGAGTGATCCAGTGTTTGGAGAGCTTTGTGTGCTTTCGGGTCCTCACCTCCTGACCTTCACTCGCAGGTGCTCGAGTGAGGCATTTGGCCTTGTGCTCGAGTGAGGTTCCGCGTGCTCGAGTGAGCCAGTTCTTGAAAGTTTCTTTGTGCTCTCGGGTGCTCACTCGCAGTCTCACTTTCTTTTGTACTCGAGTGATGTCCGTACTTGTGCTCGAGTGAGAGCATCTGTGCTCGAGTGAAACTGTCAAAAATCAGAGTTTTGCCTTCGAGTAAGGGGTCTTTTGGGTAGTGTCTTCCAACCCTTTAGGCATATGTTTAGGCCTCTAATAGTCACCTAAAGAGTCCTAAATGATAACCAACTTAGAGTATTGTTGAAATATACATATGGATAAGAGATTGATTGGTTGTCCCTATATTGGTATAGGATTTGACATCTGTCACTCTCGCGAGGCAACGGTGCCGGAGCCAGTCAGGAAGGATACAGGTAGTGACTCTTTCTTTATGCCTTGTGTGATACCTTGTATGTATATTATGTCATCGTTTTGAAATGAATATCGTATGCTGTAAGTTTTGTGAAAACTGTGGAAGCACCGCTATACCAATAGTCCCTGAGTCGCTAACAACGGTTCCGGTGAAGGTCGTATGCCTTCCCGGCGGTAAAAGGGGATGAGGTTAGGGTGTGATATATGTGTATATGTGGGCCGAAAGGCTAATTGTGAGCCGAAAGGCTATTTGTGAAGGCCGACGGGCCATTGTGAAAGCCGAAAGGCTATATTTGAGCCGTGGGGCTATTTGTATGCACTGCCACACCAATAGTCCCTGAGTCGCTAACAACGGTTCGGGTAAAGGTCGTATGCCTTCCCGACGGTAAAAGGGGATGAGGGTGGAGTGACTTGTGTTGCTGTATGAGATGATTGGTGTGCATATTCTGTGATTGCATGTGGTATGAAAAAGTTGTTACTACTGGGATTCTTTAGAATCTCACCCCTTCCATATGACTAACCTTTTCAGACAGGGCGATTGGCTCGAAAGGGAAGCGGACAACCAGGAGTAATTAGGATTACTCTGAGACTTAGTGGTAGTTGGTTATCTTCATTTTGGATTCGGGGTTACCAAGTGTATATGAGATTGTAAATGAATATTTTGGTTATGTAATCCCCATTTTGGGAACTTGTAAACCCATAATACAATTATATGTAGATGAACCCGGGGTTTTGCCGGGATATTAGTTTCTGCACTCTGATATTGTTTATGTGATTTGATTTCTCAAAGTAGTTATATCCGCACGTGAATGTGAGACCAGGATTAAGTATGCTTTAGAACTGATTTTTAAATATCCCATCTCTTGAATGAGGGATCATAAATGGTTATTTTGTTCTATTGGTCTCTATTTCACTTAAATTTCGCAATCCGGATGTAATTACGGTGAGGGGGTTACAGGTTGGCCTTGAGCTCTCATTCGAGGTCCTCTCGAATCTTGGCCACAAGGTCCTTACTAGGTCCAGCTTGTGATGAATAACATGAGTCTTGTCCAAAATACCTCCGGCACTTACTCCCCGTGTCTCTCCTTGAACACGACCAAGGTCATCTGTCTTCCTAATAGCCGTTGACAAGATGTCCATCCGTCTACTTGGATTAAATAAACCTTGGCTACTCTGATCTTCCAATTTATCCTATAGCATACAGTTTATCGTAAATGTATCGAAAACCACTCCTGATATGCTAAAAATTAGGTACTTATGATATAACACTTACAATCCTCACAGCAACCTCAGCAACAACTGGATTTATGTACTTCCCACCCTTAATCCTCCCTGCTTTCCATTTTTTGCGATGTGGAGGAGGTGCTAGGGCTTGGATAACAACGCAAGCATTAGATTCCGCTGCTTCCTTCATTTTCTCTAACTCTTCTTGCATCATTTTCCGCTCAAGCTTCATATATCCACCACGAGACATGTAATGTTGATATTTATTTTCTGATTGCCTCTATGCATTTACTGCACTTAATTTCTATGAATGAAAACAACAAAAAATAAATCAACGATATCAAGTATATGAAAATTAAAAGCTCTATATCATGATGATAGAAATCCTACCAAAAACCCAGGATCTGCCCGTGATGCCGCAAACAATCTCCAGTCCTCTGGAGACAAATAAGAATAATGTGTACATGGATCTTCACCCCTCTGGGCCCCTCGAATGTACCTTGATGTTAGCTTGTTTTTGAAACCTTTCTATTGTATACGAACCTCATCCATCCAGTGCCTGTACATCTCCTTGGTGTCTAGGACATCGTATGTTTGCTGCAAGGTAAAACATAAGATTATTATATTTGAAACAATAGGAATAAAGCTACAATTACCATAGATGCATCAAAACTTATATACCAAAAGTTGCTGGCAAATTATGTCTTTCGTTTTTGGGGGAACCAATCTCCAATTATCGTAGGTAATGCACACTTTGCTTCGACCCAAAAACCCTACGTAGCTAATGAAGTGGTCTTCCTCAGGACCAATTGGATTCAGATTGTCATCAAAGTCTATATGCAGCCTCTCTTGTTGATGTTCATGACGTGCAACCAATGCTCCCATCTTTGTACAGCCTCTAACCCTCCTTATTGCCATAGGTTTATCTCTACGCCTTTCGTCAGCACTAGAGTTGTCCATATTCCTGTTAACACAAAAAACATCATCAGAAACGTAAATAAATTGCAATAAAAATAAAATTAACTAAGCGGGAGTAAAACAAAAAAAACACACAGTTCTTATTTATAAATTAAGGTCTTACTCTATATTGTTTCCCATATTCCTTCACCATGGTCATTTCTTACAGCATATTCGTCATCATCTACCAATTCTACTTCATTTGTTTGAGGTGAAGTTGTTGTGAAAGGTGGTGCATCGTCAAGGTTAAAGGTTGGATCACCATACTTCTGTTTTTTACTTTTAAGGACAATGGACATGGTTTTGCTCACAGGATCGGTGACATAAAACACTTGTTTCGCCTGGTTTGCAAGAATAAAGGGCTCATCTCTATAGTCAACTCTTCGAAGATCGACTAAGACAAATCCAAATTGTTTATCTATTACCACAGTATTGTTGCTAACCCACTTACATTTGAATAAAGTAACTTTGAACTTGTTGTATGTAATCTCCCATATTTCTTCTAATACTCCATAACAGGCCATAGATGCTAATATGGGGTTTTTGTCTCTCAAACTGGAAAAGTGCATAGCTTCAGCTTCTACCATGACCCCACTATTTTGCATGGTACTTCTGTCATCTTGCTCTTTCATATAGAAAGAATAGCCATTTATATCATAACAAGTCCAAGTAATGACATGAAACGAAGGCCCTCAAGCTAGCCACTTGATTGTCTCAGACACACCGGCCTTGTGTAAAAGCTTTTCCTCGAACCACTGCATGAATGTCTTGTTTTGCTCAATAGCAATCTGCTTATCATTCTTCCTTGGATTCTTGTTCTTTAAAGTTTTTCTGTGTTCATCTATGTAAGGTTGAAGTTCTTCTATATTATTCTAGATATACAAGTGGGCTTGCAACACCTCTTCACAAGGAACATTCTTCACTTTTAGTCCTCGTGTTAATTTGCTTCTCCCTTCTTCATGCCGAGATTGTTCCTTCTTCCCTGACATATAATCTTTGCAAAACTCCATAGCCTCCTTAATTACATATCTTTCTGCTATTGAGGCTTATGGTTGATAAGGATTTTTAGAATACCCTTTTAAGATCTTCATGTATCGCTCGAAAGGGTACATCCACCTCAGGTAAACTGGACTGCAGAGCCTTACCTCCCTTACTAAATGAACTACCAAATGCACCATTATATCGAAAAATGAAGGAGGAAAATGAATCTCTAGTTGTGACAAAATAGTGTAACCCTTATTTTCCAGTTCATCCAACTTTTCAGTGTCAATGACTTTGTTACATATAGCATTGATGAAAACATACAATCTTGTTACAGTGGTTCGTACTTCATCTTTTATTACGCCTCTAATAGCTACCAGTAATAGTTATTGCATCAACACATGATAATCATGGGACTTCATTCCCACTAACTTCAAATTGTCCATTGAGACAAATCTTCTCACATTCGAGGAATACCCTTACGACACCTTAATTTCATAAAAACCCCTACACAAACTTCTTTTCTCTGCTTTTGATAGTGTATGCGCTATTGGATCCATGTATGCCCTCCTACCATCATCTCTTAGTTGTGGATGTAATCGTTCTCTTATTCCCATATCAACAAGGTCTAATCTCACACTAATCCCATCCTTAGTCTTCCCTGGTATGTACAAAAGCGTACTGATAAGGCTATCACAAACATTCTTCTCCACATGCATCACATCAATACTCTGTCTCACGTCAAGTGAACACCAATTTGGAAGATCAAAGAAAATGGATCTCTTCTTCCATATGTTATTCTCATCCGCAGTCCTCTGATTCTTACCAAAAGTGACATTGATATGTTCCGCTCAATTGTAAACTTCCTCTCCGGTTAATGACTTTAGAGCCATTCCAAGCTCTGATAACCCGTTAAAATGCTTTCTTAGCCTACGATACGGGTGGAACTGATGAATAGACAGTTTTTCTTCAATTCTTTAGTTGATGGAAGTGTGTGTCTGCTTCACATATAGGGCATGCTTTATGACCCTTCACGCTGTACCATGACAAGTTTCCGTACGTAGGGAAGTCATTTATCATTGTGAAAATCATTGCACGTAGCTTGAATGACTCATTCTTATAAGCACCAAACACATCTATACCTTCCTCCCACAACTTCTTCAAGTCCTCAATCAAAGGCGCCAAATAGACATCAATATCGTTTCCTGGCTGTTTTGGTCTAGAAATCATCATAGATAGCATCATATACTTGCATTTCATACATAGCCAGGGAGGCAAGTTGTATATTATATGGAGAATCGATCACGCACTATGTGTGCTAGTAAGAGTTCCATACGGATTGATGCCATATGTACAAAGGCCCAAGCCGAAGGTTTCTCGACTCGCTGCCAAATTGAGGGAACATTTCATCCATTTTTTGCCATTGTGGAGAGTCAGCTGGGTGTCGAAGATATTTCCCATTAGAGTGCCATCTCAACTTCTTCACTTTTGTTGTAGTCACAAACAAACGTTTAAAACGTGGTATTATTGGAAGATACCACATAACCTTTTAAGGTTACCTTTTAGTTGTCATATCACAACAACCACCATCTTTTTTCACTTTGTATCATGCAGTTTTACACTTAGGACACTCACTAAGAACTTCATACTCATTTCTGTACAGTACGCAGTCACTAGGGCAAGCATATATCTTTTTATACTCCATACCCATTGTAGACATGATTTTCTTGGCCTCATACATACGATTTGGAAGTACATTATTCTCTAGAAACATATCACACAATAGTTCAAGTAGCAATGTGAAACTACTATCGGTCCACCCATAAGTTGCCTTTAAGTTAACCAAATGCAATGTTCCCGTCAGCTATGTGTACTTACTCCCAGGTTACAGTGGTGTCTCTACATCACTCCGCAGGCTTTAATACTCCTGCAACTGCGTAAATGATTCTACCTCAACATCGTGAATCATTTTCTCCATTCTTTCTTCATCTATAACATCCACATCTTCCTTTTTATGCGACGGACAATCCGTTACTTCCTCACCATGCCATATCCACCTTGTGTATCACAGATTTATTCTATCACAAATGAGGTAATCCTTTATGACAACAACATCCCGTCGACTCTCATTCAAACAATTGACACAAGGACAAAAATACTTCCTATTTTTTGCTGGAGCATTCTTTCTAGCAAATTCAATAAATTCTTCCACCCCTTTCTCATATTCTTCACTAGTTCTCAAAGCATTCATCCAACTGTGATCCATTTTGTTACCACCTAAGCCATTCGCAATAACACTCACACGTTTAGTACAATTGTCAATGATATATGATAGGACTGCCTTTTTTCACTTTTTTTAAACAAAAATTTTGACAGCATTTCCCGTTAAAAGTAAGATATCCCAAAATTTCAAGCAACCTTATCTCTCCACTACACGAATAATAATCATACTACTTACTAAGGAAACTACATTAATAATTTTACTAATCTAATCTAAAAAAAAATAAAATCAATCATATTAAAGAAACAAAAATTACTCTGTTTATTTGTTGTTAATTTCATCAAAATCATTCAAAAGCTCCATTTATTAATAATAATATATATACATATTTTCCCTCTCAATTCCCAACCTCCAAACATATAAAACAAACATTTCCAAGCTCTGAACATATCAAACAAACAATATATTAACGTGATATTTCCTATTCGCTAGGTTTTCAATTATTTTCACTAAAAATATTAAATGTCTTGTTTAGCCAATATATAAGCACAATTAACAAACTCATTTCTATGTGAGCTAGAATTTATATTTCAACAAGAAATTTAACGTCTTGTTTCACATTGCAAGTTTTAATTTAATAATTTCTTCAACTAAATTTATATTTCAAAAAGAAAATAAACTATTATATTAAAATAAAGAAAGAAAATAAACTAACTTGATGAAGGGGGCTCCTACGGCTATGCACGGTGGAGGAGCTACGCCATAAGGTGGAGAAAGCAAAGAAGACCACGGTGTGTAGAGGAGGTGTGGATGACAATAGAAAGCAAAAACCAAGACACTGTGGAGGAAGGGGTGGTACGTGCGTCGTCTTCAATGGAAAGGAGGGAGGAAAAAACCAAGAAGGTTTGAAGGAGGTGGCTCGATGGCCTTTGCTGAAGAAGAAGGGAGGAGGAAGAGTGAAGTTGAAGAAAGGAGGGGTACGATGTGCGTTGACGGTGAAATGAATGAAAGAGGGAGTTGTTTGGTCAAAAAGGAAGGATGGTGGGTGGAGAATGGAGAAGACGCATGTCAGACAAGTGTCTGACATGTGCAAGGATGCCTTTAGGCGTCCCAAAAATCATTTGGGACCCCTAAAGATGACTTTAGGCGTCCCAAATGGCAACTTTAGGCATCCCAAATGGCAACTTTAGGCATCCCAAATGGCATTCGGGTCGCCTAAAGTCACCTTTAGGCATCCCAAACCCCATTTGGGATGTCTAAATCTAGCTCCTGACGCTAAAAGAAATTTTCCAAAATTTATATTGCACGTGGAAAGAACTTTAGGCTTACCAAATTCAAATTTGGGACGTCTAAAAGTTTCTTCTACATACATATAATTACGAAATTGCCACAGCCTGCCTTTTTAACCACCCAATTTAAATTTGGAACGTCCTTTGGGGTGGTTATATCCTAATTCTGTAGTAGTGCATCAGAACTCTGGGTACAAGTCCTATAATGGGGACTCAAGATTATGGAAGAAATTATGTAGACTTTGTGAAAAATTCCAAAAAATGTTAGAATAGAGGTCCAGAATGAAAGGGAAGCACAGGTATGGTTTGATAGGTGAGTTGAAGGAAGTCTACCATTAATCATGTATGTACAAGGAGTGCGAATGAGCAAGGACATGCGAATAAGAGAGTTGGTTAATGAGTAGGGGAGATGGGATCTGCAAGATTTATACCACTTAATCCCAGAGAGCAAGATGCGTAGAATAGAATTACAGCAAATACCATAAAATGAAACAGAAGAGGATACCCTGATCTGGATGTTGAATGGATCAGGAGAATATACCACAGCCAGCACCTACAACATGTTGAGTGGAGGAACAAGTAACTAGGAAGCCCGCACATGGTGGCAGATCTGGAAAATAAAAGTGCCTGAATGGCTGAAATTATTTGTATGGCAAGCTAATCACAGGAGGCTTCCTACAAAAATTGTTACAAGCAAGTGGAGCTTTGAGGAGCCAAGTTGTGGAATATGCAACCATATTTGTGAGGATCAACTACATGCGCTCAGGGATTGCCCACAATCTAAACTCACTTGGAACCAAATTGTACCAGAACATAAACGGCAGATGTTTTTCACCATGGCAGAGGAGTTTCAGTAGGATATTGGTATAATTGGAATTGGAGGAATCATCAGATACATGATAGCCAATAAAGGGCACCACCAAACCCAAGGCAATTGAATGAAATCCTTATGAAGAGGTATAACACTAAATGGGATGGTGAGGACTCACCTAATCAGAGATTGAGGATAATTCAGATTGCATGGCAACCACCGGCTCAAGGATGGTGCAAACTCAATGTTGATGGCATAACATCACACCAGAACTTTTACGCACAAAATCAATAAATGCTCAAGCCAAGCAACTGAGGTCTGGGGGATTCTGGAGGGTCTTAACTTATGCTGGGCAATGGGTTTCTGAAAGGTTGAAGTGGGATGTGACGCTGAACAAGTGACACAGGCTCTAAATGGAGGACAGAGCATAAGAGGATGATTTCACCCACCAAATCAAATCTTAAATATGTTAAAATGGGATTGGAGTCTTTCCATTTGACATATTTACCCGTAAAGCAACATGTGCACAGATAGGCTAGTGGCAATATGCGCAAACATGAAGGGACAACAGAATTTCTAGAAGACAACACTTGAGCAGGTAGCTGAAGTCTTAATGGCGGATACAATGGGAATTTCCTACCCTCGTAGTGTACTAATGTAATCCTGGGGTCTTTACCCTTCCGTCACAAAAAAAAGGCCGTCTGTTCAAGCTTGTAAGAACTAGTTTTATATCGTTGAACGATCAACATATATGAGACGCCCAATCTTTAATAATATCATTTAAATTAGTGTGAAGAATCATAAATGTTATTCATCATCAGAGATTGTATACTAATTAGTCTAACAAAAATAATTAATTTAGAAGAAAGGCTCATGATTCTTAACAAGAGAAAGAGGAAAAGCAACTAAAAAATTCAACATCGTCAAAAATTGGACAACAATGGTCAAAAACCAAAAAAACAAAAAATGTTCACAAAACAAATTTAGAAGAAAATTGAAAGAAAAAGAATAGCTTTTAAAAAAATAAGTTTCAGAAATGTTTCCAATTAATCAAAGAAATCATAGTTGAAACTGGTAGAAGAAGACTTTGACCATCATAGCAGAAGAAAACCTTTTGGATATTTATCCAAAAAAATATTTTAATATACTTCAATTGGTAAGCAGTAGATCAAGGAAGTCATCTTTGTTTGAGAAATTTTTTATTTGTTCCAAAAAGGAAAGCTATATCCCAGCTTTTGAGTTTGATGTCAAACTTACAAGACTTGAGGAAAGAAAATCAAAGACATTAGAAGAAGTTGAGAAGAGAAAGGCAAAAACCTACAAGTGGATGCCTTGAAAAGAATGAGAGCAGCAGGAGAATGGCGACGATGAGCAGATTGAAGATGCAAGGTGGAAGAATCGCTGGAGAGTGAACATGAGGGAAGGTTAGGGTTGGGGTGGTTCAAAAGTTGAATGAATTGAATTGGCTTTTTTACATATAGCCTTCAAACAGTAAAAAATATTATTCAAATGCTATTGAAAAAGCAAAGCTATATCCCAGACATTTTGATTAAAACTACACAACAAAGCAAGACAAGTTAAAAGTTGTCAAATCAACTAGCTGTTGAGGAATACGTTATGATAAGAAATGGTGATCGAGGAGGGGGGCGTGAGCGAGACAAAGGTTTGGATCTCAATAAGTCCTAAACACAATTTGTATTTGGTAGTGGAAGTGGAGGATGAAAGGATGATGAAGCTTTACAAGGCACAAATTACATGGCTAATAGGAGATCTGTTCCGTTGTGCTACAAGGAAAAAGTTGCGTTTCCAGGAGTTGGTGGCTATCTGGTGAAACATGATGAGTCTTAGGACATTGTGCATGGATGGAGATCTGTCTTTTGCGAAAAGAAAATCAGAGTCTGAAACAAGAGAGGATAATGAAGAGTCAGATGTCGAAGAAACTGGTGGGTATGCTGAAACAGGAAAATAGTCACAGCTGAGCAGCATACAACGTGGTGCCAACCCTTGATGAATTCCTTAATCACCAAAGTTCTGGGTGCTTAAATTTCAATGCACAATTGATGGGTAGAGTAAAGAGGATGTGGAAACTAAAGGATCCAATGAAGTTTACCCGTCTAAGCAATGACTATTATATTGTATCTTTTACTAGCAGGGATGCTCAAGATTATGCCTTTCAACAAGGTCATCATTATTTGCTTGTGCAACGTTGGAGGCCTAACTTTAATCCTTGTAAGGAAGATACATAAAGTAAGATTGCTGCTTGGGTTTGTATTCCGGATATTCCGATGGAGTTTTATAATGATGAGTCATTGGACATCATTGGAAATATGACTGGCAAAATGATCAAAGTGGATAGGACTACATCAATTTATGATAAGGGAGGCTTTGCATGTATTTGTGTTGAGATCGATTTGCAGCCGCCTTTGCTTCTTGCTTTTTACGGCTTTTGGCGAGGATAGGCAGATAGCCTATGAGGGATTACATCAAGTTTATTTTAATTGTCAAAAATATGGGCATGAAAGGAGTGAGTGTCCTTTGCTTGTGGTTCCTAGTCAGGAGGAAAATGTGACAAAGACAAGAACAAAGGATAATGTGGTGAAGAACCAGAATATTGGAAAGACCAGTAAGAAAGACAATGCTCAGTACCAGATTCCGATGAATATAAAGTCACCGGCGGTAGGCTCCAGTCACTTGGGTCCCCAAATGTTGTTCACCTAACATTTTTGTTATGGCATCAATTCCATGGATATGAAGAATGTGGGTAATAACCAAGGGGAAGATAAGGGGGATATGGGGATAACGTTAATAGCACAGGGAAGAAGGGATTTGGGAGTGGGGTGAATGCAAAAAATCAGTACATGTTTGAGAAAGGGGAGAATATCAAGGTGGTGTATCAACCAATAGGATTAGTTAAGGATAAAATGGAGCAAACCTCAGGATTGGAGAGTAGAAGCCAAAATTTTGGGGATGAGATTCCATTTGATTCTAATGCTTCGATTCAAGTGGGGTTAAAAAGGAAAATAATTAAGAAGTCCAATTTACATGGGAAGGAAATTAAAAATGTCAGGACCAAAGCAAAGAGCAAAGAAAGGGCTAGTAGTTCATAACACCTTTTCTTCTCTTCAAAACGGGTCAAGTGATGAGGACGTTGATCTTAGGCCTCAAAATAAAGAGGAAGTAGTGGATATGCATTTTGATCCAAAAAAGGTGGAAATCTCTGGCCCACACGAAGGAAGCATTGGCAATTCATTAAAACTGGGTATGGATGGATGCCCAGAGGAGACCATATTATTGTTCCCCATGAATTTATGATATGAAATTCTAGGGGTACAAGCTCGAAGGCATTTTGCAAGTCAAGTACATGAGATTAAAATATATTATTCTTTGGATTTTTTGGCTTTAGTAGAAACTATGTGACCTATAAGCTTATGTAATGTTATTTACAAAGTGGTTACCAAGATTATAGCTAATAGCATGAAGAACTTTATGCCACAAGTTATCTCTCCTAATTAGTATGGATTTGTCCCTAGTCGTCATGGCTCAGATAATATTATCTTTGCTCAAGAAGTGATCCACTCAATGCAGAATATGCTAGGGAAAAAGAGCTATATGTTAATAAAGATCAATCCAAAGAAAGCATATGACCAAGTTAATTAGCAGTTTTTGATCAAGTGTATGGAGGAATTGAATCTTCCAACTCATTTTATTGAGATAATCTCTTCATGTATAAGAACGGCTGAGCTCTAGATTCTTTGGAATGGTAATAAAGCTGATAATTTTTGTTCATCTAGAGGAGTGAGGCAAGGGATTCTATTTCGCCTTACTTGTTTGTTATTTATATAGAGAAATTGGCTCACCTGATTTAGGAAAAAATGGGTAATCGTGAGTGAAGACCAATTCGACTTACAAAGAATGGGCCCCTTATATCTTACTTGCTTTTTTGGATGATATTATTCTCTTTGCGGAGGCCTCTTTAAACCAAGCTAAATTGATTCAACACTGTTTGGATATTTGCAGAAGCTCTGGTTTAAAGGTAAACTTATTAAAAACTCGGGTCTTCTTTTCTCTTAATATGACTCATACCAGATGCATAGAGACAAGTACTTTTTTGGGTTTTACTCAAACGGGAGATTTAGGTAAATAATTGGGGGTTCATCTTCATCATAAGAGAGTTAGCAAAGATTCCTTTCAAGATGTTGTTGATAAAGTTAAATATCTCTTGAACAAGTGGAAGACTAATTCTATCTCTTTGGCGGGGAGGAATACTTTAATCTCATCAGTGTCTTCTGCTATACCGTGCCATACTATGCAAACCTCTTTGTTCATTGCTAGTACTTGTGAAGATATGGATGAACTGAATAGGAAGTTTCTTTGGGGTAGCACAGCTGAGCAAAGAAACACTTCACTGGTAGCATGGGAAGCGGTGTGTAAGCCAAAACCACAAGGAGGGTTAGGCTTGTGGCATGCAAAGCTTCAGAACAAAGCTCTTGTGAAAATGTCATGATGATTTTTGGGTTAACGTTGTAAGAGACAAGTACCATTATATTATGGCAATGATCTCATGCCAAGAATCGATCCTAAGCATAGTGGTTCGAACGTGTGGGATGGTATTAAAACAACATGGCAGAAGGTTCAAGAGGGCTTGGAATGTTCTGAAGATGGTCAACCTGTTCACTGGATGTTTGATAGAAGTGGAGCCTTCCTTGTTAAATCATCATACACTCTTCTTTCTAGCAATGAATCATATACTAATAATCTTTGGGAGAATATTTGGAAGCTAAGAGTCCCCCAAAGGTGTCAAACATTAATGTGGCTTGCTGTTCTCAAGAGTTTATTAATGAAAGCAACAAGAAGGTGATAAGGGCTTAGTGAGGATGAAGGCAAACAAATGCATAATGAAGTTATTATTGCAAATACTCAGTGATAAATATATATTTTATAATTAAATAGGATAGATTTTAAGACATAATTGATTAAATTTATTAATATTTTATACCTATTTAATTATCTTTTATATATTTTCTATCTTTTAATTAAGTTTAAGATAAAAAGAAATATTGATATAAAATCTATTTATATCCTATTTTATGGTGCAGGAGATATTAGATAAAGAAAAAGATAAAATCAAATTGAAGAAAAGAAAATGGTTGCAACAAAAAAAACGGAAGGCATTGTTTAGATTGAATTAGATGCGGGGCCCACGACAATTGAATGAGCAGTAGCAGCTGGCATCAAGCATTGTTTAGGTGTGTTTGGGGGGAGTGTTTGGGCCCCCCAAAAGCTCAATTGGTGCACAAATCCCAATTGGCAATTGGGAAAAAAAAGTGTTTGGTGTCCCCAATTGCCAATTGAGCTTATGATGATCAAAATAGCTTATGTCATAAGTTCAACATTGGAGCTTTTACTGATTTAGCTTTTGAGAAGGGTGGAAATGATTAAAATATTTTTGCAGTTGTGTCCATTATGCTATTAGATTGATTGCAATTTTACCCTTAATATACTTTTTCCGATACAAAAATTAATTTCAACTTTTTTTTGGTACTTTTAACCCTTAAATATTTTTTCAACTGTACCCAGTATGTTATCAAACTGATTGCAATTTTATCCTTAATATACTTTTTTAGTTCCAAAAATTATTTTAAACTATTTTTTGATGCTTTTAACCCTTTAAAATATATTTCCACCCACTCTCTCTTACTATTATCCCAAAAGTCACTTGTACTTGAGTTAATTCAAACAAGTTTTACTTTTGTAAAAGTCATTTATACAATCGCTGTTTCAAACATAAATCATATTACAAAATCGGGCTTTTACCAAAAAAAAAAGTACCAAAAGCTAAATTGATAAACTCCATTTTTCCTATCGCTGTTCCAAACACACACTATATCTAACTAAAAGAGATATTTTATATATCTCATGCGTGAGCTCATATGATAGAGGCATATGGTGTGAATGAATAAAGGTGTGGGGTCCACGCAACAAAATCGATTATTGTCAAGATTCGCACTGCAAAGGGATAGGATATCTAAAGAAAAAAAAGATAAAAGGACGGAAGCCTACACGTCAGAAAGTCTATAAAAAGGGGGAGAGGGTAGCAAAGGACACATCAAATCCGAACAGAAATGTGAGCAGCGGAGATCGAGTGGAGATCAAGAGGAAAAGAACGAAGGATTCGAAGAAGTAGCAGACAACTTCTTGGCCTCCTTTCACCTGTGACAGCAGCAAGGAATAGAGGGAGTCTTCAACAGCTTTGATTTCTCCTCTTCTTCTCTTTATTCTTTGAATCTGAATTTCTTTATTTCATTATGGATTTTATTTTAGCCATGAGTGGCTAATTTTCTTTTTAGACCTAGAGAAACATGAACTCACTAGTGAACCATATTTTATTTCCATGATTATTTAGTTATGATTTATGTTAATTTTGGTTACTTAATCTTATTTTGATATGTCCATTTGATGATTGACCACCATTAGATGTGAATTTGAGTATTAGGATTTACCTTGAAGAAAGGGAATTTTAATTAGGCTCTGAGATTAAGTAATATGGGATTAAATTATGATTTAATTTGTGATTAGAATAAATATATACCTAATAGCCCCATATAATTGTTGAAGAGTGTGCTTGAATTATCTTGCCTCTTGAGTAATTTGGTTAGACATAACAATTATACTTAAGAGAGGGTTGTGAGTGAACCGACAGGCACTTATAGCTATTTATACTTGAGATTAACAAAATTAACATTTGAGATTAACTAAGTAAATGGATTTGAGATTGGAGAGCTAGTGAGGGATTAGTGACTCTAGGTTGTGTTTGATATTGATAGTTTTCTTTAATTAATTTCCTTTGAATTTACTCATAATTAGTTTCGTTTAACTTAAAAGAAATTGAGATTTTAATATCTAAAAATTAATGGATTGATTCCTCGTGGGATGATACTCTACTTATCACTTTATTACTTGGCACGACCTGTATACTTACGGAGCGCATCAAGTTTTTGGCGCTGTTGCCGGGGAATCAAGGCAACTAATTTTTAGTATTAGAGGACCTTTAGTATTTTAAGCTTGAGCAATTTTTTTTCTTTCTTTTTCTATTTTTTTTTATTTATTTTTCTATTTTTTTTTGGTTTGATACTCGATCTTTGTCTCTTTGTCTTTGCAGTGCTTTACATTATATGTCAAGGACAGCAAAGAAAACATCTAAGAAGACAAAGAAGGTTAGCGAACTTTTAGAGACAACACCACCTCAGCATTCAGATCATGAGGAAGAAGAAACCATAAGAAAAAAGATAGCTGAGGATGAGAATGATACATTAGGTGTCAATGATTTTCTGGGAAAACAATCTCGAGGTTATCAGTCCGGAATCAAAGTACCTGCGTTTCAAGCCAACAATTTTGAAATCAAGCAAGTAATGCTTAAGATTCTTGAACTATAGGGTCAGTATGCAGGAAACAACACAGAAGATCCAAATCGGCATCTCATACAATTTCTTGACGTTTGTGATTGTTTCAAGCAGAATGGATTTCCTAGTGATGTGATCCGTCTTCAGATTTTTCCATACTCTCTACAAGGAAAAGCTAAAGAATGGCTCAATGGTTTAGAAGAGGGTAGCATAACCTCTTGGGAGACATTGAAGGAAAAATTCATATCAAGATTCTTTCCACATAACAAGATGGTGGATGCAAGAGCTACTCTTACTAACTTCTATCAACAATTCGGTGAACATTTGAATAAAGCTTGGGAGAGTTTAAGTTGCTTGTCAGGCAGAATCCAGGCCATAATCTAGAAAAATGGGTATTGCTTCAAATATTTTGTACTCGTTTGACTCCTGAATCTAAATCTGAATTAAACGTCGTCACTAATGGAGGATTACAAAAGCAACCAGTAAATCATGTCTAGAAATGTTTAGATGACTTATCAGCTGACTTTACCCAGAACAATAATGAAAGAAGAGCAATGAAGAAGGTTACTGAAGACCCTTCGTCAGAGTTAATGACAATGTTATAGACTCTCAATAAAAAGTTTGACCATTTAGAAGCACAAGTAAACCGATATAATAGTGGGCATATAGGAGTAAATTCTATTTATGCTCCTTGTGATTATTGTGGAGATAATCTTGTTAATGGCCAATGCCTTATATCTCAATAGGCAAAGCCAGTAAACTATGCTGGAAACTACCGTGGCGATAACCAGAACAATCCATACTCAAACAACTACAATCCTGGGTGGCGTAACAATCCCAACTTCTCTTGGAAACATGGTGCTACTCTTAATCAAGCCTCAACCTCTGGTGCAAAGCAAATCTCACCTCCTGGGTTCTATCAATTGGAAAAGGAAGCCATTTCTACTCACAAGCCCAAAACTAATTTAGAGACAATGATATCTTAGCTTGTGAATTTTCAATTAAAGAATACTCAAGATCAAGCTGCTACTAATACAAGATTAGAATCGTCAATCAAAAATCTTGAGGTGCAAGTGGGACAGATTGCAACTGCCATGAATATCTTACAACAAAAAGAGTTTCCAAGCAATACGGTGCCTAATCCCTGAGATACCACAACCAATGAAAAGGCCCTTAGAGCTTAATGACCAAGCAATTCCTATGGTCATTATAGAGGATGATGAAGAAGCTACACAAAAGGTAGATGGGGAAGCCAAAGAGGATAAGGTAAATAGTAAGTCTAAGAAGGATGAAGAGAAGAAGAAAGCAGCTAATGAGAATCTCCAAATGGGTGCCACCTTTACCATTTCCTCAAAGATTCCAGAAGAAAGCTGTAGATGAGCAATATAAGAAGTTCCTAGGGATTTTCAAGCAACTACACATCAATATCCCTTTCCTTGAAGTTTTAGAGCAGATGCCTCAATATGGGAAGTTTCTAAAAGAGATGTTGAGTAAGAAGAGGAGGTTTGGTGATTATGAAACTATAACCCTTACTGAAGAATATAGCGTTGTTCTTCTCAACAAGCTACTGCTTAAACAGAAAGATCCTGGTAGCTTTTCAATACCTTGCATAATTAGAGAAAATTTTCAAGGAGGAGCATTATGTGATCTAGGATCAAGTGTTAATTTGATGCCACTATCTGTATTCATAAAATTGCAGCTGGGAGAAGCTCACCCAACTTCTGTGACCCTACAGCTAGCTGATCGAAGTTTAGCTTATCCAAAGGGTATCATTAAAGATGTTTTGGTTAAAGTTGATAAGTTTATTTTTCCTGCTAAATTTATTGTTCCAGATTGTGATGAAGATAGAGATCCACCACTTATCGTGGGTAGACCTTTTCTTGCTACAGCTCGAACTTTGATTGACGTAGAAAAAGGAGAGATCAAGTTGAGGGTGAATAATGAAGAAGTTATATTCAATATGAACAAAGCATTGAGGTATCCTAGAGACATTCTGAATTGCTTCAGGGTTGACATACTTGATAAGGTAATTCAAGAAGCTTTATAGTCTTATGCTATAAAAGAACCATTAGAAGCTGTGTTACTTGGGATTGATAAAGTTGAGAAAGGGAAGAGAGTTGAATGTAAGAAGTTACTTGAAGCCTCTCCTTGTTACATTAATCCATCAAAACAGTTTGAGTTACTAGAAATGGATTCAAGGCAAACTATGTTAAAGCCATCTATGGACCAAGCACCAATCCTGGAACTTAAGCCCTTACCGTCACATCTAGAGTATGCATGTTTGGATGAATCTGAGACACTTCCTATTATCATATCTTCTTCTCTATCTAAAGATCAAAAAGAAAGGTTGCTACAACTTCTTCAAGATCACAAAAGAGCTTTGGGTTGGACAATTGCTGACATTAAAGGATAAGTCCTTCAATTATGATGCATAAGATACTCTTGGAGGATTATCATAAGAAATCTATTCAAAATCAGAGATGACTAAATCCTATGATGAAAGAAGTGGTCAAGAAGGAAGTCATCAAGTGGTTAGATGATGGGATCATTTACCCCATCTTTGATAGCTCATGGGTTAGCCCGGTGCAATGTGTTTCGAAGAAGGGTGGAATGACAGTGATTGCTAATGAGCAAGATGAACTCATCCCCACTCGTACAATTACTGGTTGGCGTGTTTGCATGGATTATAGAAAGCTGAATGATGCCACAAGGAAAGATCATTTCCTACTTCCTTTTATTGACCAGATGTTAGACCGACTGGCAGGTAAATAATTCTTCTGCTTCTTAGATGGATATTCTGGGTATAATCAAATTGTTGTTGCTCCCAAAGATCAAGAGAAAACAACATTCACATTTCCTTATGGCACTTTTGCCTTTAGAAGAATGCCGTTTGGTTTGTGCAATGCTCCTGCCACCTTCCAGAGATGCATGATGAGTATATTCTCTGATATGATAGAAGAAATAATGGAAGTTTTTATGGATGACTTCTCAATATTTGGTAACTCGTACGAAGAATGCTTGATAAACCTAGATAAAGTGTTAAAGAGATGTGAGGAGACAAATTTAGTTCTTAATTGGGAGAAGTGTCATTTTATGGTAACTGAAGGAATAGTTCTGGGACACAAAGTCTCTAAAAATGGCTTAGAGGTTTATAGAGCTAAGACTTTTGTGATTGAGCAGCTTCCTCCTCCGTCTACTGTCAAAGCTATGAGCAGCTTCTTGGGTCACACTGGATTCTATCATCGATTCATTGAAGATTTTTCCAAGATTTCAAAGCCACTTTCACAACTCCTTGAGAAAGACACTCCTTTCCACTTCACTGAAGAGTGTATGAAGGCTTTTGAAGAACTAAAGAGAAGATTGATTTCAGCCCCTATCATTATAGCTCCTGATTAGTCACTCGCTTTTGAAGTAATGTGTGATGCAAGTGACTATCTGTTGGAGCTGTGTTAGGACAAAAGCGTGACAAGATCTTTCATCCCATCTATTATGCAAGTAAAACCTTAGTGGCAGCTCAGGTAAATTACTCAACCACTGAAAAGGAAATGCTTGCTATAGTGTTTGCTTTTGAAAATTTTAGAGTATATTTGATGGGTGCTAAGATTATAGTTCACACTGATCATGCTGCCATTAAATATTTATTAGGGAAGAAAGAGTCCAAACCTAGATTAATTAGATGGGTTTTATTGCTACAGGAATTTGATATGCATATAGTTGATAGGAAAGGAACTAAAAATCAAGTTGCTGATCATTTGTCTAGGATTGTGAACATTTTTGATTGTGTGAATAATTCATTGATTAAAGAAAGTTTCCCTGATGAACAATTGTTTGCTATTAATAGTTATGGTTTGCCATGGTATGCTGATATTGTGAACTATCTTGTGTGTAAAGTTTTACCCCCTGATTTGAATTTCTACCACAAAAAGAAGTTTTTGCATGATGTTGCTTACTATATCTGGGAAGAGCCATTTCTTTTTAAGAGATGTGCTGATTCAATTATTAGAAAGTGTGTGCTTGAGGTTGAACAAGAGGCCATTTTGAATGCATCTCATGCATCTGCATATGGGGGAAAGTATGGGGGCAAAGGACTGCATTTAAAGTGCTTGAATCTGGCTTCTATTGGCCTTCTTTTTTTAGAGATGCTCACCAATTTGTTTCCAAGTGTGATAGACGTCAAAGAACAGGTAATATTTCTAGGAGACATGAAATGCCCCAATCTGGAATACTTAAGGTAGAGTTATTTGATATATGGGGGATGGATTTCATGGGTCCTTTTCCTTCTTCAAAAGGAAATAAGTACATTCTTGTTGCTGTGGAATATGTAAGTAAATGGGCTGAAGCAATTGCTTGTCAAGATAATAATTCCAACACAGTGATTCGTTTCTTGAAGAAGTATATTTTCACAAGATTTGGTACTCCCAAAGCCATAATTTTTGATGGAGGTACCCACTTCAATAACAACAATTTCAAGGCCCTCTTGAAAAAATATGGAGTGCACCACCGGATGTCATTGGCATACCATCCACAAACTAATGGCCTATGTGAGCTGACTAATAGGGAGATTAAAAGGATTCTTGAGAAGACTGTGGGTCCAACTAGAAAAGATTGGTCTGATAAGCTTGAAGATGCTTTATGGGCTTATCGGACAGCTTTTGTACTCCAATTGGCATGTCCCCTTATCGTTTGGTTTTTGGAAAAGCATGTCATTTACCACTTGAATTAGAATATAAAGCTTGGTGGGCAATCAAGAAGTTGAATATGGATCACAAGCAAGCTGGAGCAAAAAGATTGCTTCAATTAAATGAGTTGGAAGAATTAAGACTTCAAGCATATGAGAGTGCAAGATTATATAAAGAAAGGATAAAGAAATGGCATGACAACCACATCTTGAAGCGCTTTTTCAAGCCAGGGCAATTGGTGCTTCTCTTCAACTTAAGACTTCAGTTATTTCTAGGGAAACTTAAGTCAAGGTGGTCTGGTCCTTTTAGGGTGGTTTCTGTATCATCAAAAGGCACGGTTGAAGTTAAGATAAGCAAACAGGAGACTGTTTTAAAGTGAATAGGCAAAGATTGAAGCATTATCATGGTGGGGAAGTGGATCGACAGAAAATGGTTCACTACTTGTCATTATCCCCATAGATGGAGGATATAGTCAGGCTGAGGACTATAAAATAAGCTTTTGTTGGGAGGCAACCCAATGGTTTGGTTTCCATTTAATATTTTTCCATTTGTTTTTTCTTTCTTTCAGGTTTAAAGATGATCGCTCCTCTTGTGGCTGAAAATTCTTGCTCATGCACTCTTTCCTCTCTCAAAATTTAAAACATTATGCATGGTACTAGATGAAAGAGCTCCATATCAGAATCAGAGACCTAAACCAGGGGAGTACTAGTTCCTTTCCCTCTTTATTGATTTTTGCAACATTGAAGACAATGTTTGATTTAAGTGTGGGGGAGGGATATGATTCTTTTTTGTGTGCTTGTCTTTATGCAATTGAAAAGAATTTTTCTTGGCAAAAGTTGAAATTTTTTGCATTGCTTAGGATTGACCTTAACTTTAAACCTTCCCCATCTTAAAGAGTGCTATTGAAAAAAAATAATTAAAATAGAAAAGAATGCTTCAATTAAGCCTATAAGCCTTGATTTTTTGTATAAATCTTGAGATAGATTATGAGAATAGGGAATAGTTTGTAATATGATCAACAAATTATTAGTTTATGAATATTTTGCTACCTAATTTCTCTAGGAAATTAGATTATGACCTTTGATGGCTAAGTAAGATTTGGCTTAAGGACATGACTCAGGTGAAAAAAAATAAAAAAAAAAGGAAAAAAAAGCAAAGAATGAGAAACACAACTCCAATGGCTTCTCTAGACCTAACTTAGTAATTGGGGGCACTTCATCACCAATGTTGGCACTCGCGCCAAACGGTAAAGTCAAAGGGAGTTATGAGTTGGGCTAAAAGCCTCTTGAGGTATCTGTTGGAGTAACTAAGTAACCGGTACTGCATCACCCATGTGCAGGGTCGCGTTAAAAGGGGACCTACAACATCCCAAGATGAAAAAAAAGAATCCATTTTCTACCTGAGGATCCTTAATAAATTAAACGAAAAGCTTGTTTAAGTTGTGGCATTTGAATTTTTCTATAAGAGTTTAGTAGCGTAATATTCGTTTACTAATCTTATTGTTACACTTATTACTTGTCGAGCCTTTGATCATGGGACATTAAGAGATGATTACAATTGTTTAAGGCTATTGGCTTAGTGACCATTCTTATAAGACATTAAATTGAATAGAATTTGATAGTATGCTTTAAGTATGGTGGTATGCTGCTCTCTGTTTAGGAATTTCATAAGTAATGTACTTTTTGTTCAAACAATGATTTTTCTTTCTTTTGCTTGAGGACAAGCAAATGTTCAAGAGTGGGGGAGTTTGATAAATATATATTTTATAATTAAATAGGATAGATTTTAAGACATAATTGATTAAATTTATTAATATTTTATACCTATTTAATTATCTTTTATATATTTTCTATCTTTTAATAAGTTTAAGATAAAAAGAAATCTTGATATAAAATCTATTCATATCCTATTTTATGGTGCAGGAGATATTAGATAAAGAAAAAGATAAAATCTAATTGAAGAAAAGAAAATGGTTGCAACAAAAAAACAGAAGGCATTGTTTAGATTGAATTAGATGCGGGGCCCACGACAATTGAATGACCAGCAGCAGCTGGCATCAAGCAATGATATAATATATATCATATATCTAACTAAAAGATATATTATATATCTCTTGCATGAGCTCAGATATAGAGGGATATGGTGTGAATGAATAAAGGTGTAGGGTCCACGCAACAAAATCGGTTATTATCAAGATTTGCACTGCAAAGGGATAGGATATCTAAAGAAAAAAAAAGATAAAAGGACGGAAGCCTGCACGTCAGAAAGTCTATAAAAAGGGAGAGAGGGTAGCAAAGGACACATCAGATCCGAACAGAAACGTGAGCAACGGAGATCGAGTGGAGATCAAGAGGAAAAGAATGGAGGATTTGAAGCAGCAGCAAACAACTTCTTGGCCTCCTTTCACCTGTGACAGCAGCGAGGAATAGAGGGGGTCTTCAATAGCTTTGATTTCTCCTCTTCTTCTCTTTATTCTTTGAATTTGAATTGCTTTATTTCATTATGGATTTTATTTTAGCCATGAGTGGCTGATTTTCTTTTTAGACCTAGAGAAACTATGAACTCACTAGTGAACCATATTTTTATTTCCATGATTATTTAGTTATGATTTATGTTAATTTTGGTTACTTAATCTTTTTTTATTATGTCCGTTTGATGATTGGCCACCATTAGATATGAATTTGAGTATTAGGATTTACCTTGATGAAGGGAATTTTAATTAGGCTCTGAGATTAAGTAATATGAGATTAAATTACAATTTAATTTGAGTAATTTGGTTAGACATAACAATTATACTTAAGAGAGGGTTGTGAGTGAACCAACAGGCACTTATAGCTATTTATACTCGAGATTAACAAAATTAACATTTGAGATTAACTAAGTAAATGGATTTGAGATTTGGAGAGCTAGTGAGGGAATAGTGACTCTAGGTTGTGTTTGATACTGATAGTTTTCTTTAATTAATTTCCTTTGAATTTACTCATAATTAGTTTCGTTTAACTTAAAAGAAATTGAGATTTTAATATCTAAAAATTAATGGATTGATTCCTCATGGGACGATACTTTACTTATCACTTTATTACTTGGCACGACTCGTATACTTGAAGAGCGCATCACTCAGGCTCTGCTATCTAGCATCACTGTTACGTAAGGACGAATGGCAGTGGTCTCTATTCAAGGGATTAGTTATGTTGTAGGAAATGCAAAATGGCAACCACTGGGGGAGGGGTGGATTAAAGTAAGTGTAGATGGAGCCTTTTCTCATTTCAATAGGGTTAGTGTCGTGGGGGTTTGTTGCAAAATTCTGTTGGTCAATATCTTTGAGGTTTTATCCGCCGTCTTGATGTAGGCGATGCACAAGCGGCAGAAGTGTGGGATTGTCTCAATGAGATTAAAATTGCTTGGGATGCTAGCTAGAGAAGAGTGGTCCTAGAATCTAATGCTACTAGGGTACTTGATCTGATTACTATTGATCCTTTTGAAGACCATGCAGACTATCATGCTCTTTTAGAGATTCAAGCGCTATTGATTAGACTGGGAAGTCCAACTTGATTATGTTTCTTGTGATTGTAACAAAGCTGCAGACTAGATAGCAAAGCAAGGAATGGATTCAATGCAAGGGTTCCATATGATTACTTAGGCTCTTATTGGACTAATAACCATTTTAGATTTTTATCGCACCACTTATGAAAGCGACCATATAGGAGTATGATAAGGTTTCTCTTTCATTATTAAAAAAATGAAATTATTTCCCAAAGGGTTAAAAGGCTAAAATACTCTGGAAGTTTCCACGAATGGGTACTAGGCACTAGGAAGTTTTTGAGGGGCAACTTAACCTATAAAGTTTCGAAAACAGGGCCATATTGCCCTCACCTAATGGATCTAAACAGTCAACTGTTAGTTGACAAACTATACTGAGGTGGCATAATAATATGCATGTCACCTTTGTTAAAGGGCATTTTTGCCCTAAAAGTTTCCATGCAAGAGATATGGGCACTAGAAAGTTTTTCAAGGGAACAATAATGTCTTAATAGTCATAGATTTTTTTTTGTTGATTTATTTCATATGTAAGATGCCGCCATCAAGCACCAAATGATTAAATAAAATGATAAATCAACAAAAATCAAGAACCCATAAATCAAAATTAAATATATGAGAAGAGAAACTCATAAACCATAAATTCAAAATCAAAAGCAAAAATCCTCAAGTCCAAAAAGTTAAACGAAAATTTTGGGTTTTGGAAACTAGAATATGTCACGGAAGAAAATGGAGAAGATAAAAAGAATGGAAGGCCACTAACTGAAAAACTCTTCACAGATATGAAAAAATCAATAAAAGAATATGTAACTTTTGGGGTGTTAATGCCCCTCAAATTTGAAAGTTAGTTAAGTTTAATAGTTTTTCCCCAAATTTGAAAGCTTATAGTTACTTTTGTTCCAAAGAGTAGTTATGATTATTGTTGCACTTTTGATAAAAGTTGAAGGTTATTTTAACTTCTTAACATGCTAAAATTTGATTAAATAATTGGAGCTAACAAATATCTTACCTTTAAAATTAATAATTCTACCTACCAAAAAAATTAAAAAAAAAGGAACAATTCTATTATGGCAAACCAGATTGCTCAAAAATTGAATTAAGGAAAATTTTATTAAAGGATCACTGTAGCTACATAATTTCAATTTACTCTAAACAACTCTAAAATCACATTGTAGTCCTCTAGAGTTAAAAAGAAATTAACTTAAATGATGGAAAGACCTTATTGCCCTTTATGCTTGAGAAGCAAGGAACAAAAAGCCAGACCAGGCAATGAACCGGTTGTCGTACAAGTTCAAGGGTCAATAGGTCAACTGAGGGTTGGACCAGCCATATTAAAATATTACAATTTAATTGACAATAACAAAATAGCAATATTAATGATCATTTACAAGTCATAACTAATATCAAAATATAGTTGAAACATAACAATATTAATCATCATTCATCAAACATAACCAACCTAGAACTAACATCAAAATAGTCAAAAGATAGCAATTTTAGTCATCACTCATCAGGCATCCCTAGCTAGTTCTTCCTACTAATAATCATTGACACCAAACTCTACAACTCATAAAGGTTATCTATTAGAGTCAGAGAGGAGTCATTCGGAGTTGGATTGGGAAAAGCGTAAGTGGTAGCAACATCATCATTCAAAGCTAGGGGTTTAGGAATGTCCATATCTTCGTCACCTGATAAGTAAAATATTTGCAGATTTAATTTCCCTTATATGATGATTTTGTGGACAATATTTGGGTTTAATATAATAAATTTTGGTGTAATTGATAAATAAATAATATTTTAGGGAAAAAAGAAGAAAAGAAAAATACTGTAGTTGGTGATAATGTAGCTGACGGTTACTGTAGCAGCGAATTAAAATATGGGTTTTACTGTAGCAATGGGGAACAAGTTACTATAGCAATGAATAAAAAATGCGGTCACTGTAGCAATGGAGTTACTGTAGCTGAATTAAAAAACGTAAATGTACTATAGCATGCCTATAAATACCTAAATTGAGAGACGGAAATGATGGAAGAAATGAAGAGAAATGTCTTTCTCTGATAGTGTGTGTGCGGTGTTCTTCTCTGACAGGAGGAGAATATTGTATCATATCACTACTACAAAAAGGGTAAAAGGTGGCACACATTTTGTAGCCCTTCTTTAAACAAGTGCCACATCTTCCCTTTTTTGTTTTTTACCTCTATAATTTTTTTTTAATTTGGGTACCAGCTTTGGCGCCTAATAGGTTAGGTGCCACAGTTGGGGAGGCCTAGTGTGGCGCCACGCAAGCAGCTGTGGCGCTTGACCCACCAGGCGCCACAGCTGCACCTAAGATCATGTGTGGCGCCTAAATAGTTAGGCGCCACACATGATATATTAAATATCAGCTGTGGCCCCTAGGCATCCCAGGCGCCATAGCTGATGAGGCAATGTGTGGCACCTAAATAGTTAGGTGCCACACTTGCCCAATTCTAAAAAAATGGAAAAATTTCAAATGGATAGTGTAATCCCTTATCTCTTAATTATTTTATTTCTCGCGTAGTGGTCCCGTGTCCGCCCCCCATTCCTTCTCTTTTTGACTACTACTCCACTTTAATTATTCAACTACTCTCTCCTCCATTAAACTACTTTCCCTTTCTCATCTTCTTCGTGGATCCGTCGGCTGCCTCCCTCCATTTTCTATCATCTTCACACTAAAAAACACACCCACACGCTCACTCATCACTCAAGCTAGCGTCACCAACGTGGTCCCCCACTCTCTGCGCTGGTCAATTAATAGATTTGTAAGAAGAAGACTGTTTCATTCTAGCTTGCTTTGTTTAAATTTTTTTTAGTCAAGATAAACTGTAATATAACATTTGCCTTTTTGTTCCTAATTTAATAGGAAAGAGTGAAAACCTAGCTTGTTTCGTTTGCCTTTTTTCTTTGTTTAAATTTTTTTGCCGACAAGCTTGCGTTTTTTAGTAATCTTTTAATTTACTTAATTAGTTGTTGATGTACTGTGTTCACATATCAAGTTCTTGTATTGTGATATTTTTTATGTTAGCTTTGGCGAGTATTAATGTAAGAACATTATTGTTGGGGAATTTGAATTTTAAATGTGAAAATTATATATATATATATATATATATATATATATATATAATAGGTTGAAATATAAAATAGAAAGATTGACAATTTGTGGACATGATAAACACGAAAGCCACTCATTTTATATAAAGCTTCACAATCAGGAAACATAAAAAAGGGTCATAGGAAAAAAAGAAGAGGAAGAAGAAGAAAGAAAAAAGAAAGAAAGAAAAAAGGGACCCTCCTGTGGCGCTTGTTTGAGGAAGTGACACAGGAGGGGGGTCTCCTGTGGCGCTTGCTGACGTAAGGCCACAGTAGGACCCCCCCCTCCTGTGGCACTTCCTCAAACAAGCGCCACAGGAGGGTATATTTTTAAAACAAAATTTAAAATGTTGTGGCGTTTCCAAGCGCCACAGCTTTTTTTAGTAGCGTCCAGATATGTGGCACTTCTCTAGCGCCACAGTTAATGCAATTATAAGCGCCACAGCTTTACTTTTTTGTAGTAGTGTATCTTTGAATTAATTTCATGCATTGTATTACTTTTTGCATGCTCATTTTTGGAAGGCTTAGGATTATATTATTTTTTTCATGCCTCCATCTTGGAAGGCTTGAGATTATATTACATTTTGCATGCCTCCATCTTGGAAGGCTTAGGATTTCTCCATTTTTCATGCATATTTTGGTTATATATTTATGTTTTAGAATTTAGTATTCAATTTTTATACAGTATTTTTTAGGCTTTCATTCAAGTTTTATTCAATATTTATAAAGTTTTCAATTTATTTTGATTT
This sequence comes from Inga laurina, assembly GCA_963855925.1. Lineage (NCBI taxonomy): Eukaryota > Viridiplantae > Streptophyta > Magnoliopsida > Fabales > Fabaceae > Inga > Inga laurina. Next base: position 63,899,374 of record OY979704.1, on the reverse strand, counting down.
GTTTTTAATTTCATCTTGAGCTAAATTTCTATTTTCCTAGGATGATGACGTAGCTTACTAATGACGGATTGATTCTTAACTTATTAAATCTAATTTTAATTTTTCCTTCATGATTGAGTTTTAATTATTGTGCTTAATGCTTTCAATTGATTGACCATCTTTTGAATTATTTAAATATGTATGTTGAGACCAGAAGGAGATGCATGTATGTAGATCCTATAATAAAAACCATGACTTGTATATGAAATAGGAATATATTCATATGAGTTGCGTAGTCTTACTGAGTTCCAAAATTCTTAATGCATAATCAATTGCTTAAATTCATATAGAAATATATTGGATTAGCAATTAATTATAGAATTGTTTGACCTTGGGAGAGGCTAGTAATTAAATTAGGGAAACTCAACTATCAGTCATGTGGAATAAATTGGGCTAGAATAAATAAGTGATTCAATTCGAAATTTGTTAAGTGAAATCTAACCCCAAGGGCTTTTTATCATGTTTGCTTTCATATCATTTGCACTCATATTTAATCATTTTATTTTGTTCTCTCAATCACCAACTAATCGATCCACTAAATAGAATTAAAATTACTCATTTTGGTACTTAGTGATCAATCCTCGTGGGAATGATACTCTACTCACTTTTGTATTAATTGATTACAACTATGTACACTTGCACTATTTAATAGATCATCTACACATGTAACAAGTTTTTGGCGCCGTTGTCGAGCATTGTTGTCATTAATATCAATATTAAGTAATTTTAATACTAATTTAGTCTTCATGTAAAAATTTCAAAAAAAAAAAGATCATTCATAAATTTGGTTCAATTAGTGATAAATTGTCATCTCTTGGTTCTTTTTCAGGAATGCATGTGGATGGAATGAGATAAGAAAATATAAATACTAGTTGGATTGAAAATTCTTCTTATAATTATTTCACTGGTGCTTATTATGGAGAGTGTCATTCTTATGAGCATTATCCATATAACACTATCATTCATTATGTGGGAGATGATTTCAATATAAACCAAACTTGTTTTGATCATTCCTTTTATCCTGGTGGAATTTTAGAGCAACAAGAGTCTTTGAATCCATATGTCAACTATTGTCCTAATCCACCTTTCTACTCTTATTCATATATTGAAGAACACACCCTTAAGCATAAGGAAAAATCTAATTTAGAAAGATTATGTGAGTAGTTTGTAGAATCAACAGAGAAATTTAGTAGAGAGCAAAAGGAACTTGCCATTAGAGCTAAGTCAAGTGTCCAAAATATTGGAATATATGTGAGTTAAATTGTTGCGTCACTTGAAACTTTAAGGCAAGATAATTCTTTAAGCATAATAACCACTTCTTGTATTGATGATGATTATTGTGAGGAAGTTGTGGATGTGGAATTCAATGAAACTTTGGCTCTTGTAGAATGTGATAAGAAACTTGAAATCACTTTTGGAGAGATTAGTGGGTGTAGTCTAGAAGAGGTTCCGGTTGTGGAACCTGATTCCTATCATTTTGATGTTGAAACTAATGTGGATGTTCTAAAGGTTGTTGTTCATGTCTCTCCTTTTGAAGTGTTGACTCTTACTGATAAAAGTCAAGTGGATTTTGTGGGATGCTCTAAATTTTTGGAAACTCCTATATTTGTTTGCAAATACATGCATGTTGTGCTTTATTTGAATTCAGTAAATATTTGTACACTAAAATTGTCTATGATTAAAGAAGTACAAGTAATTACCTTGAATGATCAATGTTGGTGTTTGAAATATTGTTGCTTGAAAAGAAATGAAGACAAGGTAATCATGGTATTTGATACTTTTGATTAGTAGTTTGTTTTGAGAAGTCTGGCTGAAGACTACAAATTTAGCGCTACTTGAGAGGCAACCCAAGGTTTGGTTGGATGTTTTGTTGTGATTTTACAGGACTTCTGGTAACTCTTAATGATGTATTCCACTTTGGTGGTTACAATTAAGAACACTCAAAGAATACAAAGACGATGCACTCAACACTTTGAAAACTGTCATCACTTTTGAGGAACCAATAGATACGCTCTAATATAAAAAAAATGGTCTTTGTCTAGCTAAAGACGTTAAAGAAGGGCGGCTATTTGGGAGGCAACCCAAAACTTCTTTCCTACTCTCTCATTTTTCTTTCTTACTCACTGAAACACACTATACTGCATTGAGCATTTTAGTTTTTATCAGTTTTATTTTAAGTTACCATGAAGGAATCTCTTGTAAAGCTTAAGAACAGATTCCCCATTCTTTCCAAAGATGTGCTCAAGAAGATCTATAGCAGTCGACTTGAAAGGATAAAGATATTCAAGCATTTGGGCCTTCCTGTGGACGTACGCTGGATCATTGAAACTAAGGTACGTTTAAAAGGTGAGATTCATAAATCATTTATTAAACCTATGCCAGAAATGGGATGAAGTTCTTATTCCAAAAAGCGAAGAGCTCAAAGAATGAATGTCTGCATAAATGTGCAAGGTGGACATGTGATCAACTCTGTAGAAGCAAAGGTACAGTTTCTATAAATCAAGAAGATAAAATTAAATTTATAAAGGATGGACTGAGTAAGGAGTCACTGAATGATATCATTCATGTTAGAACAAGCGTTTCACCCAAGAGGGGGGGGTGAATTGGGTGATACTAAAATTTCGTCGGAAATATAAAACTTTAGTAGAGGAATTGAAAACAGTAATGAGTAAGGAGAAATATCACCGAAGTGTGCACCGGGAGTTATACTGGTTCGGTCACAACCACTTTGACCTACGTCCAGTCCTCAGATCTTCTCTGAGAGTTTCACTATAACTTCCAAGATTCAGTGGGTTCTTGGCACCTCAGTACAAGCAAGTTCCTATACCTGGACACTCGCTCCCCCTTACAAGTTGCAATTCAATCCCAACTCAAGGTTCCACAACCTTAAGTTATCTCAATAACAAATATTGAGTTTGAATGAAATATCTCTCTTACAGAGTGAATAAGAATCACTGAAGCATAGAAATACAATTCCAATGTGAAAACAGAGCAATAAACTTGATAATACGTTTGTGTGTGTGCTTGTTGTTATTCCTCTGTTTGGATGTTCCCATATATATAGATATGTTGGTGATGACCGTTGGAACATTTTCTTTCGTCCGTTGGAGAGTGCGCAGCCACTATTGACTTTTCAAGTTTTTGAAAAATATCCGTTGGCGGTGGTTGGCATTTGAACGTTTCTTTTGACTTCAATCTCTTGACGTGTTTTCTTCATTGTTTATCTGTAAATAGACTAAGAATACTAATACAATGAAAGATTAATCATATAGGAAACAAATCTATGAACGTTTGAATGATTTCAGAATTTCTGGGTAAGCTTACTCGAGTACCTCCTCGAGTATTGCTTGAATGTTACTCGAGTACCTACTCGAGTAACCTCGAAAAATCTTTGATCAATTGCAGGTTAATGAATAAACATAAGATTACTCGGGTAGTGCCTGGAATAACCAATTTTCAAACCTTTGGAAATACATGTTTACTCGGGTACCTACTCGAGTAATGCACTCACAAATTTATGAGTTACTCGGGTACCAACTCGAGTAAAACGTGAAATAAACTTTTGGTTACTCGATGCTCTACTCGGGTAATGTTGCAGGATTTAAATGCCGAGAGCACTTACCTCATTACTCGAGTACATACTCGAGTAATGTACTCATTGTTCCATAGGTTACTCGGGTACCACCTCGAGTAACTGTGCTTTTTGTCAATGACTTACCCGGGTACTGACTTGAAGTTTATCTTGAAAACATTTTGCATACTCGGGTACTTACTCGAGGAATCCACTTAAATATATATGCATACTGGAGTAAGGACTCGAGGAACATGAAATAAAGAAATACCAAGTTAATCGGGTACCACCTTGAAGTTTTTCACTTACCTTTATGCGTTACTCGAGTAGCTACTCGAGTAATGTTGCAGTGGTACAAAGTGCCGAGAGCTCCATCTTTTCAGAAACAGAGTTACTCGAGTAGCGCCTCGAGTATCGTTGGTAACCTCAAGGCAACTGGAAGTTTTCCACATGATTACTCGAGTAGCTCCTCGAGTAATGTTGCAGTAGTACTAAATGCCGAGAGCTGCACATTTTTAGAAACAGGGTTACTCGAGTAGCTCCTCGAGTATCAATGGCATCTTGAAAACTTTTACACTGTTACTCGAGTAGCTCCTCGAGTAACGTTGCCTGGTTACTGGAAGTTGTCTTTGATTACTTCAAGTTTTGTCTCATTACTCGAGTACCACCTCGAGTAATGCCTTAAGAAACTTGCTTCTGATCAAGATTCTCAGCTTAATCTCTTGGCCTCTCTTCATTACTTCCATGCTTACCTCAAGTAAAGCTTATTCCTGTCATTTCTAGTTCAAGCTTGATTATTAAACATTTCCTTTTCAAACCATTCTTTTGTTATCATCAAAACATGGGATCTAACAATTCAAACTCTTGAGATGCATCTAAGTGGTAATATTCATTGTATTCTTCTTGATTTAGTAGATATATTCAACAGAGAAAAAGAGCGCTATTGTCTTGGGAATCAGACGATAAAAGAGCATATTTGCTAGTTTATAAGAAAACTAGATGGGAAGCAAATCCTCAATTTATAGAAATCGTTTAAGCCATTACTAAATGTAAGACCAGAGGAAAAAGTGATAAGTAAAATATTTTCATATTTATTTTCCCTTATATGATAATTTTATGGACAATATTTAAGTTTAATATAACAAATTTGGGTGTAATTGATAAATACTTCCTTGCTTTATTTTAGTAGCCACATACAACACTATGTTAAGGGGAAAAGAGAAGAAAAGAGATCTAAAAATAGACCTAAGGGATTATAACAAGACAAGGAGGCACAGTTGGAAAAAAGATCGGTACTATAGCAGTGTCACTATTCACAATGGTCATTGTTAACTACTCACGGCTGTAACTATTCACTATTCACCAAATTCACTGTAGCATTCTACTGACAGTTATTGTAGCCGACATGTACTATAGCAATCGCTGAAAAATGAGTGTGAAGTACTGTAGCAAACGTGGAGAAAAGCGTCAGGTGCTGCTTATAAATATGTGCCATTGCAGAGTGGGAGAAGCTCATCCTTTGTCAAAGAATTTTGAATAGTTTGTTTCATATTTTAGAATTAATTTCATGCATTTTATTATTTTTTGCATGCCTCCATCTGGGTAGTCTTAGGTAGACCGTCTATATGGACGATATAGGTAGACCTCCTATATGGATGGTATAGGTTGCCTCCTACACGAAAGGTTTTACCTCTTACAAAGAAGGCTAGATTTCTCTATTTTTCATACATCTTTTGGTTGTATATTTATGTTTTAAAATTTAATATTCAAGTTGTATGCAGTATTTATAAAGTTTTCATTTTATTTTGGTTTTATTTTTAATTTTATTATGAGCTAACTTTCTATTTTCCTAGGTTGATGACGTACTTACTAATGACGGATTGAATCTTATTTTATTAAATCTAGTTTTAATTTCTCCTTCATGATTGACTTTTAAATATTGTTCTTAATGCTTTTATTTGATTGACTATCTTTTGAATGATTTCAATATGTATGTTGACATCGAAAGGAGATACACATGTGTAGACCCTATAATTAAAACCATAATTTGCATATGAAATAGGAATATATTCATATGAGTTGTGTAGTCTTGATGAGTTCCATAAATTTTAATGCATAATTAATTTCTTAAATTCATATAGGAATATATTGGATTAGCAATTAATTATAGAATTGCTTGACTTTGGAAGAGGCTAGTAATTAAATCAGGGAAACTCGACTATCAATCATATGGAATAAATTGGACTAGAATAGATATGTGATTCAATCTGAAATTTGTTAAGTGAAATCTGACCCCTAGGGCTTTTTCTCATAGTTGTTTTCATATTATTTGCACTCATATTTAATCATTTTCTATTTCGTACTTCCCATCACCAATTTATCAATCGACTAAATAGAGTTAAAATTACCTATTTTGGCACTTAGTGATCAATCCTCATGGGAATGATACTCTACTCACTTCTATATTACTTGACTACAACAGTGTACACTTGCACTATTTAATAGGCCATTTACACACGTAACAAGATGTGAGCCAAAATCACAACCACTGAACATAATCATGCTTTTGTCTAATCTGTCTTATCTTTTCGGCAGCTTTTGTCTAATCTGTTTTATTTTTTCAGTAACTTTAGACTTTCTTTCCTCTTTTTGTTTAATTTTTTCATGCAATGGCCCACTGGTCATCTGTGTCGGAAATTTTTTCAAATTTCTTTGAAAAATGCATGATTTGCTTGATCTTGTTGTCGCTGTTTTAGTATTATATATATGCACTATTCCCCTTGTAAATATGTACTTTTCATTTGTAAATATGCATTCTTCTACTTGTGAACACAAATTGTCCAAGAGAAAAAAAAGAGAAAAAGGGTATCACACAAAAATGTAGATTTACTTCTATCTGCATTTTTGGTGAAACTGATTCGGGCAAAAATGGAGAGTTTATAACTACAAACTTGGAATTTCATTAGCTGCCAGAAAGATCAAGTTTTTATACGGGGGAGGCATCCAGGGTCTAAGGGGAAGTGTTGCCATTTTTGCATCCATTAATGGAAGCAAGGTTTTGAGTACAAGGGTAAAGGAGTTGGAAGCTCACACCTTTTCCTTAGGATAAGAGTTACAGGTTTCGATCTTGCCTGAACGAATAGGTCAAATGTTCTACCATGCTCAAGCTTTCATTGCTCTACCCGGTGGTTTGGAAACGTTGGATGGCATTTCCAACGTTGCATATTGGGCTAAGTTAAACTTTCACAAAAGTCATTAGGATTGTTAAATGTTAATGGTTTTTATGACGATTCGTGATCTCTTTTTGATCATGCTGTGGAAATAGAATTCATACCTCAAGCGACTCGCCATTCCATAATTTCTGCACCAACTGCTGATCAGCTGCTCAATCAACTGCAAACCTATGAAGCTCACCTGGATATATTAGTCAAGCAAATAGGTGGGCAATCTTCAGATAGCAGTCAGAAGCAGAATCCAGATACCACTCTTCAGTTGTAACTCTCCTTAATCTTTTGGTTTTACTTTTAGCATTTTGGTTTATTATGTGTTTGTGTTTTAAAAAAAATTCTCTAAGCTATAAAAAACAATGAGGACAATGTCTGTTTATGTTGGGGGATGAATTGTAAAAAAAATTAGTTAGTTAGTAAAAACCATTAGATGAATGGGGTGTGAAAATAATTGCAGAGTAAAGAGTTATTCTTAACTCTTGAGACGCATTTTATTAGTTGCATTTTATTAGTTACATGTTTTTGTTCTTTTCTAAAAAAAACAGAGAGTAAAAGTTAAAAAAAATCATGTTTAGGTGCTTTGTAATGATTTTAAGAAGTATAAAAGTTTTAAGTATGGATCAATTGAATTTAGAGATTTCATAGCATGAATGAACAACTGATTGTTGCAATTGGTGATGAATTTTGAGTTTGAATGAGCTGAGTTTGAAAGCCCCTAACCGTGAGCTTTTGAGCCTATAATGATTATTTCTCTTGTGTGTGATATTCACCTATTAAGTTGTCACTAGAACTTGCTTTAAATCTGGTTGAAATTACATCTCACATGCACATTCAAAAATGATAAAGATGTTCATTTTCTTTAGCCAGAGCCAAATAGTCAACCTTGCAATTATATCATCATTGATAAGCCTCTTTAAACCTAATTGACTATTTATTTGTTCTCAACCCGTTAATATATGTCTTAATGATATATTAAGTGCTTTTACCTAATTCAGAAGATTAGTGGAGTATTTGAAATTCTTGTGAAATGGGCTTTTGATAATTGTGGGGTGTATATATCATCAACTTTAAAATTTCAAAATTATGGGAAAAGAAAGAAGAAAAAAAAGAAAGAAAGAAAAAATAATATTCGAATTGTGGTTTGTTATGATGAGATAAATTTATTTATAAGTAACCCATTTTTCAATTGTTCGATAAAATTTGTTAAATGTAGTCTTTCATACCATATTTTACATTCCTTTTACCTTAACCCCATTATAACCCTTAATAAGTCCTTTTGATTTAAATTATGCATGTGAACAAAGTAGTGGAGATTGCGATTTTTAGCAAGCCTATGGTAGTGCAATTTTTTCGGTTGAATTTAAGCGAAATACTTACCCTTAGACCTTGAGAGATTGAGAGAATGAGCTACACTTACAAAGTCAATTTATTTAGTTTCAAATAAAGTTACCATTTTATATTTTCGTTGATTCATGAATACTGTGATCTCTTTATTTTTCAATTGTGTTCTCATTTATGACTTGACACTTCTGACACTTATTAGTTTCTCCTTGTCCGAGGATGTCCAAGAGCTAAGTGTGGGGGAATTTGATAAGTAAAATATTTGCATATTTAATTTCCCTTATATGATGATTTTGTGGACAATATTTGAGTTTAATATAATAAATTTTGGTGTAATTGATAAATAAATAATATTTTAGAAAAAAAAAGAAGAAAAGGAAAATACTGTAGCTGGCAGAGTACTGTAAATTATGGTACTGTAGCAGATGGAGTACTTTAGCTGACGATTACTGTGCACCCTGCCAACATTTACTGTAGCAGTGAATAAAAGAATGGGTTTTACATAGCATTGGGGGATAAGTACTGTAGCAGTGAATAAAAAAAAGCAGTTACTGTAGCAGTGGAGTTATTGTAGCTGAATAAAAAAACGTAAATGTACTGTAGCAATACCTATAAATACCTAAATTGAGAGACAGAAATGGGCAAAACGGAAATGACGGAAGAAATGAAGAGAAATTTCTCTATCTGACAGTGTGTGTGGTGTTCTTCTCTGACAGGAGGAGGATATTGTATCATATCTTATAATTAATTTCATGCATTATATTACTTTTTGCATGCCTCTATCTTAGAGGCTTAGGATTGTATTACTTTTTGTATGCCTCTATCTTGGAAGGCTTAGGATTTCTCCATTTTTCATGCATCTTTTCGTTGTACAATTATGTGTTAGAATTTAACATTTAAGTTTTATACAGTATTTTTGAGGTTTTCATTCAAGTTTTATGCAACATTTATGAAGTTTTTAATTTATTTTGGTTTTGTTTTTAATTTTATCATGAGCTGAATTTCTATTTTCCTATGGTGATGACGTAGCTTATTAATGACGGATTGAATTTTAACTTATTAAATATAGTTTTAATTTTTCCTTCATGATTGAGTTTTAATTATTGTGCTTAATGCTTTCAATTGATTGGTCATCTTTTGAATTATTTAAATATGTATATTGAGACTAGAAGAAGATGCATGTATATAGATCCTATAATTAAAACCATGACTTGTATATGAAATAGGAATATATTCATACGAGTTGTGTAGTCTTACTGGGTTCCATAATTCTTAATGCATAAGCAGTTGCTTAAATTCATATAGGAATATATTGGATTAGCAATTAATTATAGAATTACTTGACCTAGGAAGAGGTTAGTAATTAAATTAGGAAAACTCGACTGTCAATCATGTGGAATAAATTAGGCTAGAATAGATAAGTGATTTAATTCGAAATTTGTTAAGTGAAATCTGACCCCTAGGGCTTTTTATCATATTTGCTTTCATATTATTTTCACTCATATTTAATCATTTTATTTTGTTGTCTCAATCACCAACTAATCGATCGACTAAATAGAATTAAAATTACTCATTTTGGTACGTAGTGATCAATCCTCGTGGGAACTATAATCTACTCACTTCTGTATTACTTGATTTCGACAGTGTACACTTTCACTATTTAATAGATCATCTACACATGTAACATCACCTATGCATATGCACGACAATAATTAATATCAATGGTTATGTATAACAAATAATTACATGGATAGGTAATAAATTAGTAATAGAATATTAATATGACATATAAACCTTTATTAATCCTATCCAGAGTTGATGAAAGTGCAATTCCTTCATTATTAAGAACACCTTCAAGATTTTCTACATCTTCATCATTAAATTTTGGAATAGGATCTTCTTCAGTCACCCAAAAATCCACATCATCAATAGACTCATAGTCAGTGGGGTCATAACTTGTCTTCTTGTTCTTCAATTCACTCTTTCAATTTTCAAATAACAAATAAATTCAATTAAAATTTAAAAATAAATCATATTATATTAAATAAAAGCATTTTTCATAATATCTAAAGTTACCTATGCTTTAATCACAAGTTATAGTTAGTGTAAACCAAATCATTCAGCCTTTGATGCTATAATTTATTTCCTTTTTTTATGGATGCTCTCAAATAAACTCCAGTTTCTCTCGCAAACAGAAGAAGCAAACATTTGGCTAAGAATACATGTTGCAACACATTGCAATTCTGGAATTGAATAGCTATAGTACATCCACCATTCATCTACAAAATAAAGCATGTATATAGTTGCAATCAATTAATATGTTGTTAATTAAACATTAAACAATAAAGATGAATACTTAGTTACTTCCAAGGATCTAGTTTTTCAACTCCTTTTTTACACGTCTCTCTGCTTCAAGATTTGTTGCCTTCAAGATTGTCACTTGCTTCATTATATCTTGAAGCAATCAACATTTTCATCTAAGTTAGCCTCTGCCACGTGAATCAAAGCTTGCATTAACCTTCCTTTGTTAACAAAGTTTGGACCATATACAAATGCGAGGTTCAATAAATAGGAAGCTGCATAGATATTGGTCTTCAAATGTTTATCCAATTCGCTTTGATGATACTTGTGTACAGTTTGTAGTGATCTTTATTCCTCTTGAATATCTCCTTATTTCCATTTTTTGCCCTATGCATGCCTTCATAAACATATAGTAGTGAAGGCTTCTTAGCCTAGTCAACAATTCTCAACAATTTTAGACGAGGAGTTACAATCTTGACAATTTGGTAGCACTCATTCCAAAACTGACTATCTAATATGATTGCACTAAATTTTTTTTCCTAGAGTAGTCATATATAGCTTATGGTCCACAAAGTGTTTATCAACAACAAGGGCTTGCAAGTCATACTTGTGCATGTATATGCTATGCAATGTAATAAAGGTAGTGGCAAACCTTATAGCATTAGGACGCACAATTTCTTTCCAACCTGTCCTTTTTCTCAACCAAGACAAGAATAACATGTGATTGTAAGCAAATACTATTATCTTTGATACCTTTACTGCAATGTCCACCATATGAGGCATGCTTGAAATGTCTTTCAATACAAGATTTAAATAATGAACAGCACAAGGAGACCAATAAATATTTCTATATTTCTCCTTGATCAACCTTTTACATGCCATATAGTTGGTAGCATTGTCAGTCACCACGTGAACAATATTCTTGAAACCAAAGCACTCAATCATTTCAGAAAACAACGTGAACAAATTTTTAGCATCTTTGACTAAATCTTATGCATCAATAAACTTAACAAACAAGATTCCTTGGGTAGAAAAAACTAAGAAGTTTATCAAACTCCGTTGTCTCACATCAGTTCATCCATCCGCAAATAAGTGTGCAGCCTTTATTCTTCCATTTAGCTCCATGACCATCAATGAGTAACTCACATTCCCTTTTCCATTCTCTCAACAAGTTGGTTTTAAAATCATAAGCACTAGGGGCCTCAAACCAAGGCCCTATAGAGCACATTCCATCTATAGCTCTTTGAAATAAAGGGCACTCTAATACTTTAAATGGAATGCAATTTACTATAGCCCATTTAGGAATAAGCATTTTCACATTGTGTTGTGCTTCTTTCGATGCTAAGGCACTATTGATGTTGAGCTCTAGGAGTTGTCCTAGGAGCAAAATATTTATCCATTGTCCTAGTAGGTTTCCTCTTCTTAGCTCCACTATCAATATCATCTTCTCTTATATCTTCAATTGACTTTTTCTTTGAACTTTCTTTCAAAGCCTCTATAATCCTATAACACACATCAGAAGTAACCTTTTTACAAGAAGCAATTTGACCAACCACACTAGCAAGATGTTGCTTTATCCCATGTATGCCTCCTCCTGTATAGCTATTACCATAAAAGAGACATGTATATACATTATGTGTCCCTTTTATTTTTGTACACGACATATGCTCATGCTGGATCAATTTTAGAACGAATTGAAGTATTGGGAGTAAGAGTAGGATTAGTGTTGTAATTGGAGGTGTAAGGTTAGGAATTAGAAATGTTAAGTTCGATATTAGGACTAGGAGTGACATTCTCATTTCCGGAACTCGACATATCCATCGTTGTAACAAGAACAACAAAAAACTCAGGTTGAAAAGGACGGCCCAGACAACAATTATTAGCATATATCAGCATGCTCACATTGTAAATCAGTTTACACTTTACATTAAGCATTTATTAGTTTACAAAAGCAATATATTGTAAATTAGTTTGCTAAAACTAAATGAGGGACATGCTTGTTTGTTTACTCTAGTAACTCCTTTAATCTTACCTGACTAGCTAAGATTCATGGATGATACAATAAAAATTAACTTACAAAAAGAACACGTCCTTGAAAAGACCTAATAAACATTTGTAGCTTGAACTCACTCCTTTAAATGCTCTCAACCCAATGCAGAATTGAAAAGTCAGAACAACAACTTTACTTCAACTTAAAATGCTCTCAACCCAACACAGAATTGATTAGTACTTCTTGCAACATTGGACATGTTATGAAACCAATTAAAGCATCAACAATTGGGCTAAACCGTAACACAGTAAGTTTGAGCAATGAGCACAATCTGAAACATGGAAGAAAAATATTAAATAGAGGAACAAACTAGTCATAACTCATAACTCAATCTTATTAATGATGCTTTTGCCTTGTAGAATAAAGCATAAGGGACTGTGATTTAAACAATAAGCAAATCCAATGATCTCTTTGCAACCGTTCTTCATGGCAAAGTCCATTAAGGCATCAAATATAGTACGATACAAATGCGGATTAATGGATTTGATCTCTCCATGGCAAGTGAAGTTTAGCTTTTGTCAGAATACATCAGTGGAAGTTACCAAAAATTAGAAAAATCTCTATTTATATACTATGAGAAAATGCTTAATAAGAGATTGATGGATCAAGAACATGCTAGTGAATGAAATGCTCACACAGTCACATGCCGGTGAGAAAATGCTTACAACTTGCCTTGCATAATTGCTACCTATCGCAGAAGCTCACCGTCAACATCATTTTCGGCAACTCGGTGATGCAAATCAGTAAAAACACAAGACAAATAAATGAAAGGAATTGAGACAGAGGAAGAGAACTAAAGAAGTTAGAGAACACTAGAATAGAGAAGAGACTCGATCTCAGTTTCAAAAACAAATTGAAATTAGGGATTTTGCTTTAGCCAATTTCAGAAACAACAGAGAAGAGATGAAAGGAAGTGGACATAGGTGTCGAATAATCAACTCGATTTTTGATCTTACTCCAAAATGCCCCAAAACGACATCGTTTTGGGGCTTTTTAAAAAAAATTATGACTCGGGCAACCCGACAAGTGGGCTGGGTTGCCCGAGTTAATGGTGGTTTGGGCAACTCAACCAGGTTTTTACTGGGTCAACTCTTCTACTGGCCTAAGTGCAAACTAGACTGGACTACAGTTCGGTTGACTAGTTTTTAGGTCGGACTGGTCAATCCGGTCTTGATTTGTTTCCCATGTTGAGAAGAGATGCTTGAGAGGAAGGTTTGTTTGCACAAAGTTGAAAACCTATCTCCAATTTTGGTGCATCTTTTGTCATTACCGTCACCCACAGTCTGTTGAGCATGTCACCATCATAGTCCTCGTGTTCCTTAGCATTAAGAAACAAGAAAACACAAGAAATTAGTGTAAATAGGGAATTAAGTAAGATGACTAAGGTGCAACCCCCATCGTCATCAAGGCGTGATTAGTGTTTAAACATGTTTTATAATTGAATAAGAGATCAAGGATAATTTAAAACATTTTACACAACTCATATAACACGATCTCCATTTATTTTTAAATAAAAACATTTTGCCTGTTCAGTTTGTCACATACACAATATCAAAGTGCTAGCAAATTTCCCGAAATTCACCCTGCAACTACAATTCTATGATCAACATGTTTATACAATTGTCCAAAACGATAACCCAAAACCAAAACACTAAAACTACCACTGGCAATCCTAGTCACCCTTATCCACTTGTTGGCCTCTCGATCCACTTACCCTGGCTAAAATTGTTAATTGGAAAGAGTGAGATTTAAAAAGAATCCCAGTAGCAACAGTTTACGTATATGATGCATAATTAAAAAAAGCATGTAAGCATATATCACAATGCAGCAATAACAATACTCAAGGTCAGGCTAACCGCCACGTCCCCTCAATCATTCAAGGCCGGGCTCACACCACATCCCCTATTCAAGGCCGGGCTCATGCCACGTCCCCTATTCATTCAAGGTCGGGCTTACCACCACGTCCCCTCATACATTCAATGATAAATACCAAACAAGTAATGTATTACACATGATATAAGATAAAGTGTCACTACCTTGGTCTTTCTGTTCTTGATCAGGCACAGACCTTCTACCCTCTGAGCAAATATCAAATCCTAAAGTCATAATTAAGGACGACAAGTTTTCACTTATCCCATTACTCAAATGACTTCAAAACACTTAGATTTTGTTATCATTAAAGTCCCTTATGTGGCTACTAGAAGCCCAAACAACTGCCTAAAGGGTTGAAAAGTACTATCTCAAATATCACCCTTTTTAGTGTGCCTCGTAAAACGTGTCACTTCCGATTTTTGACTCGGTCCGAAAATATTAAATGTTCAAGAAATAGGGCATAACCCATCCAAGTATTATTTTATAATCTTCCATATTGTTTCTTGTGGTTATATTAGTCTATGGTGAAAATTTACCAAAATGCCCCTAGGACCTTAACCCGGCCTCGCATACCCGGCCTGATAGCATGTTTTCCCAAAATTTTGACTAGGGCTCTTTTGATGTAGTTTCACCCAAGGAATCCATTTTCAGGCTCGAAATCATCAAATTCACTGTCAAATTACAAAAATACCTTTGACAGCCCCAATTTAGGGATTTTAGAGACGTTTTCATAATTATGCTTTTTCGGGCTTTTCCGAAAAAGTGACCAACTGTAACCCCACCTATTTCTCCACACTAAATCCAATAGAACCATTTATTTCATGAAAGTCGAGCTCC
Organism: Inga laurina; assembly: GCA_963855925.1. Lineage (NCBI taxonomy): Eukaryota > Viridiplantae > Streptophyta > Magnoliopsida > Fabales > Fabaceae > Inga > Inga laurina. The sequence goes on along the minus strand of OY979704.1, from coordinate 63,884,136 downwards.
TACCCCCTGAAATAGTGCTGGCTGAAATTCTTGAAGAAAAATGAAAAATATAGTTTTGTGTTTTAGCTTCCAAAACTTGTACTTTTCCACCTCTAATCCTTTATTAACTCATTCAAAAACTTCTTAATCATAATTCAAAGAAATTTGGGCAGCATAACCCCTTAGGGTTAGGACTTTCCAAATTTACAAACTTAACAAAATAACCAAATCCAACCGCAACATCAACAACAACCACATACTAGCATAGTTTTTGGATTTGTGAAGTTACCTCGAGTTCCTTTCCTCTCTCCCTCTCTATAGATGTCCTCCTCTCTCTCTCCTGGGCTCAATATGAGCTTGCTAAACCATGAATTTCATAGAGAGATAGAGATTAGAGAAGAAGCTTATGCAAGTTTAGAAGGAAATCTTAAGAAATCACAAACCTACATTGATCTTTCTCTTCCTCCTTCTCTCTAAAGCTTGAGTTCCCTTAAACTTCTCTCTCTCTCTTTTCTCTTGGCTCAAAACGAAAATGCACAAAGGAAAGAGGAAGGAATGGCTTCATAAATTTTCCTCCCTTCATTCTACACTATTGATCTCATCAAGGGTTGACATGGTGACACTTACCAACCACTATACTTCCATCAATGCTTCAACCCATACTCCCTTCATAATTGCTCCCTTTGGCTCCCCTTAACATTGAACTAGCCCTCTCCTTTAGTTAGCTCTTAAAAAAACGTGCTCCCTCTTCTCATGCTCCAACTAAACCATTACTCTTCCAACTAGACTAATTCTTGCACTCAAGGTAGCATACCATTTCATCATTATTTGTCCATGTAGCATTATTTTAATGCAATTTGACATGTGCTCATACAAATCCATTATAATTTAATACCCTCATTATATGATCATGACACTTGGAATTTTAATTCCATTAATCAATTTCTAACACATTTTATTTTAAATTTTTGGAATAATGCCAATTCTGGCAGATTTTCTGCCTTAATTTTGAAAAATCATAACTAATTTTGAAGAGATCATTTTGGAGTGATTCTAAAGGCCATGAAACCCTTATTGAGTCTAGTTTCAAGAAAAAAAAATATGGAATTTTACTAGCTAGGATCATATTATTCCTAGATTTTTAATCTTCGACCGTTGCTCCAGAAACTTTTCAGATTTTATGGGTTAACTTCAAAAATTCATATCTTTTTGGACATAGCTTCAATTGATTCATATAACCTATCAAATTAAAGCTTAGGATGTCTACTTTTACCCTGTAAAATTTCATAATTTTTGCTCATCATTTGTTCTTCAAAAACCATATGACAAACTCACTGCCTTGCAGGTGATTTCACTAAAAACACCATTCAACTTTCAATTTTTCCATTAATTATGGCACACTAACTTAAATCGCAACAAAACACCAATTTTAATTTCTTTCCTCTCTACCGTGCGGCCTTCCCTCTAATTTTAGCCCGTAAACTACTTTGTCACATAATTATGCTAAAATACAGGGCGTTGGACATTTCCAATAAGTAATTCATGTCTCAGATTATCTTTAATTCACAAATCATTCTCAATAATTATCATTAGCCCTTAATCAAAATTTGGAAAGTTACAAGGGTATTTTAGAAAACCCACGTCATATTAACCAACTTAATCTAATTAAATTATATAAATTCTAAGGAACAAGAACAACAAAATGTACAAATATGAAATTTTGCTCAACCTTTTATATGATTTATAAAAAGAAAAATCTCCAAAAAAGAAAAACCTAAACAGATAAAAGCAGTATGATTCCCAGAATATGCATTGCTTATTAAAGAATCTATTATATGTCTTGTATTAATGACATGTCATCCTAAATTTGTATGTGGAATATATATTCCCACAATCTATTATGAGACAAAATGCTACACTCCTTGAAGAATAAAGAGTTGTGCCTACCAAGGCTTGATGTTCAGGAACCACCACACGCCTCCAAAAATAAGCGTTAAAACTCACTCAAAAAACTAAGAACTTATCACATGTCTTGCTAAGTAAAATATTCAAACAAACCATTTAGTTCCAGTTAATAAGATAATAAACTAATATTGTTGGACTTTGGGTCCAAGTTCGCCCTTGATGGGCCGGACTATTTGATTAGGAAATAAGTAACCTAATCAAATAAGAATAAAAGCAGCATAAAATGCAGATTTGGGAATATTTTAGCAATAATTATGGATTTGTTAAAAGAGGAACAAATCACCATAATTAGGGAATTAATTGAGAGACAATTAATTGCTGTCTTAGAGGGCAAGTAGGAGTGCACATGTTTCCTAATTAGTGGCCTCCATAAATCACTATAAATAGGGTGTGCCTCCTCAATTGCAATTCACCCCGCCATTGAGTTTTCTGGCAATTCTCTTCTCTCCTACCATCTTTCTGGTTCTGGTGATCTGCTGTGCAAATCACAGTTAGGCTCTAGTAGTCTAATAATTGTGTGGGCACAAGTATGGAGTATTGGAGCTTTGACCCGGATCCGAACATGGATTCTTCCAGGTACGCCTAATCTCCTTTTAGTTAATATTTTTTCCTACAAATATGAAATTGCTAAATGCAATTTACCACTATTCACTTTAGGCACAATACTATTAAAAGGATCCCTTTTGTTTTGATCTTTAATGTCCTTATTACCTTATAAACATTATTTCTAAACAAAACTACACCAAACAATCATAGCAGATATTTGGAAAAGGTGTCAATGAAGAATGAGTATAACTTTGTTTGTGTAAAAACAAAAAAGAATGAGTATAAACCAAAAAAAAATCTAGATTTTGTTAATTTTCTTTAACCCAGGATCCCAGACCATGTTAAAATGTTCTATCTACACTGGCGAGAGATTAGTGGATATTATAATCCTCATTGTCATTATCAAACCTTTGATGTTAATGCCTTCGATGCTTGATAGGTCAATTAAGTAAAAAACTGAACCACCAAGTGCCCCCGCCAAGATATTTCACACCCGTTTCCATTTTGATGTGCGCAGAGCAATAATGAACAAGTTCAACAGGCAAATAGAAAAGTACAATTATACTGATAACAAGTATTTGTTTACAGACAGTCATTAACAGAGCAAAATTCACTAATAATTACAAATATGTACAGAATATCCCAAAATATTCCAAATACAGGCTAAATATAACCACCAGCTGTGTCTCGAGAAATATCCCCTCAGTTTCCCATAACTGTGTCCTTGCCTTTTAAACCACTAGCACCCGCTGAGACATTTTGATTTAGATAAAGGGGTGAGATTTTGAGGAATCTCAGTAGAAACATATTATCGTTCACATAACATGCGATAAGTAATATGATATGCACCATGAATACACCAATTAATAAACAATATAACACATCATCATGTATACATGACTAAGGCTCCAGCCCCACTACTCGTACACTAATGGGATTCTCATCCAATCCCTCGGGTGAAAGTGCACTTCCGGCACGAACTACCCTCTCTAGGCATACCATATTAATTAATAAAAGCACAAACTATGGCAACCACACATTCATATGGACTAAGGCATGAATTATGAAGGATAATGTCCCTACCTGAAGTCACTTTTACCCCGTTTGGTCTGCCTCAAAAAGTGTGTCAACTCTAGGGTCCTAACTCAATCTTGAAACATAAAATGTACAAGAATTAGGTTATAACCTCTCCATGTATCATTTTAGACACTTCCATAGTGTTTATTGTAGTTATATTAACCTATGGTGAAAATTTACCAAACCGACCACGGGACCCCGGCCCGGCCCATCCATATTCGGCCCTACTGTACTTTTTCGAAATTTCAACATAGGCTATCATGACATATTTTCATCCAAGGAATCCATTTCAGAACTCGAAATTACAAAATTCATTGTCAAATTACGAAAATACCCTTGACAACCCTATTTCAGGGTTTCAAGGGCGTTTTCGTAATTATGTTTTTTCGGCCTTTTCCAAAAAAGTGTCCGATTATAACCCTACCTAATTTTCTCTCCTGAACCCAATGGAACTATCAAATCATTGAAAATCAAACTCTAAAGCTCATTTATGCCCTTCTCTAAAATCCTCTTATTCCTCATGAAAAATTGGGATTTTCAAAATTTAACTTCACAGACGTGTTTCTTTCTACTCCTAATCACTTTATTAACTATTACATTAGGTTACAACTACTATTTAGACCCAATTTCAGTAGCATAACCCCTAGGCACACACATTTCCAAAATTTAAAACCAATGACAATCTGGCAAAATTTCACCAATTAAATTGCCCACAGCAGCTAGAATAGTTAATATACGAAGGTTTAGAAGTTACCTCAAGCTCCAACTAGTTTTTCCTTGTCTTGGCTGAAAACCCTAACCTTCCCAAAGGCTGAATTGAGCTTTCAAAACCTCGCGAGTTCTCTTCTCTTTCTCTCTCTAAGTACTCTCAACTCTTCCTCTCTCTAAAATTGAATTGGGACGTCAGTTTATGGCAACCAAGGGAAGAGGATGAAGCTTTTATTATTTTACTTTATGGAATTTTAATCATTTTCCAAATTTCCAAAAATTCAAAAATCATCAAAATCAATTTTTATGCACACAAGCCTATGTATATGCAACCTTGCCATTATGTCCAACTAATATTTTCTTCTTCATGCCACATGTAGGAGACACCTAGATGTCCCTCCCTATGGCCACAATTGGCTTCACAACTTGTTCAAGTTACGTATACACGTAAAGTCTCAATTTTGGTTAAAATTGCATTTTTTGCTCAAATTTTTCATAAATTCATATTTAATTGACCAAAATATTCTAGATATATATTTTTCCTTTTATTTTCCTTAATTAATTGAAATTAACTTCAATTAATTAAAAAATAATTAATTTTATGCTTAAATTGGCAAAGTTACAATTTTGCCGTTACTTTTTTAATTCAATTTCTTTTCTTCTTTTTATTTGCCCAATTTCCATCAATTTTTGGATCAAATATTTTCACTATTATTTCTCCATTTTTGGACCTTAATATTGTGCTTTTTAAATTATCCAAATTAATTCCATTATTATTTTGCCCAATTCCTCATGAAAATGAGCATTTGCAAAATTCATAAATTTCAAATTCATGAATATTCACTACTTTATTAATTTTCTCAAATAATTATAATATATTTGGTCAATATAAAATTTGGGGTGTTAAAAGATACTGCTTTTTAGCATTTGTAAACTTGTTTTATTGGAATTTCCCCCATGTTTTGATCATTTTTTTAGCTTTCAAATTTCAATTAATTGACTAATTTTGGTAGATTAAAGAAATTAGTTATAGTAATTATTTATAACAAATATATATTATTTTTTCTAAAATATTATTTTTCATTATGCCTAACATTGCATGGAAACTCTTTAATGCATACAATCAATAAGAAGACTTTGAGGAAAAAAAATTATAAAGTTGGGAAGCAAAGTAGATTGAGGTTTTATATTTAAGACAAAATCAATCCTTAACTAGTTTTTATATTAAGGATGAGAAGTATTTTGTAAAAGATCAAAATGCATTAAAGCAAAATAAAAGGATTACAGAAATTTGGGCCACTTTACATGAGTTCGAAATGCAAAGCCCGCAGCTCAAGATAGGAAATAAACAAACCAACAAGCAAAGTAAATAACACCAAGTGAAACAGCAAACATCGAACGAAAACAAATCACATGAAACAAACAAAATAACACAACAACAAACGGCTTCGGCTTCGAAGTAGAATTGAAACAAACACTAGGCATAAAATCAATCTACTACAATTGTGCTTTTTTTTTTTTTTTTTGAGTAAAATGATCAAATTTCCATCATAAAGACCATTTAATTAAATATAAAAATTTCCGCTGAAAAATATATATACAAATTTCCAATGGTTAAGAGTAAGTACACTAGGCCTTACAGAAAAACTACTTTTTAATATGAGATACTCTGTAGTCATCTTCACATGTTCTTCCATAGGATGCAACATATCAAGTTTGCAAAAGCGAACATCTGCATAAAAAGTATTTCATCTCAGGCAATATGTTAATATATGATCTAAAGACCAATATCATACTATTTATTTTTTCTGAAATATGAACCTGTGTGCTAGTAAGAAATTATCCTAGTGTTTGATCTTTATTGCGCTGAGTTTGTGATTATTTTTTGTTTTTCACCTCCTCTTTTGGTGCCCCTAACGAAGAGAGGCCATATTGCTAGGAAGACAGCTCACACGACCGCTAGCGTCTCTAAAACAAAATGAATTGGGAACAATAAGAACAACAAAGTACTTAACCCCATCAACAAACGGTCCTAAAGTTTTAACCAACAAATTTAGAAGAAAAATAAAAGTAAAAGAATAACTTAAAAAAAAATTAACCCAGAAGAAAGCTTCATGCTTCTTAATAAGAGAGAGGAAAAGCGACTAAAAGAAATTTAACAATGTTCACCAAACCAAGAAACTAGAAATCACAGTTGAGTTACGGGGAAGGGGGAGAAAGAAGAATAACCTACAAAAATTAACTACAAATAAACCATTCTTTGTTTTTTTTTTTTTTTGGCCACGTGCAAATCAACCATTCAAGTAGGCCAACTACACAATCATCATTCAAAACGAAAACTAAAATTTTCACCAACAAATTCAGAAGAAAACCGAAAGTAAAAGAATAACTTCAAAAAATATTTTTTTTTTTAAAAAAAACAAACCCTTGAAATCCTTACCGGTAGCCAGAACTCCACTTTTATGTGCTAAAATTTGTAATAACAGGATTTTAAAATTTTATCAATATGAATTTTTAATATTAAAAGAATTTAGCGAAAAATACTGAAAAATAATTTCAAAATTGCAAAATTCTAAATCAGGTTTGTTAGTAAGAATTGATAAGAAAATAACAAAATTTGACAAGTAATTCACAATTTATTTTTTTGAGAAATACCCGATTTAAAATTTTGTAATTTTAAAATTCTTTTTTCATTTTTTTCTAAAAAATTTATGTATTAAAATTTGATTGGATAATTGGAGCTAACAAATATAAGTAAATAAATTAGTCAAAATTGTGTCATTTCATTTACCGTACTAAATTAGAAATGAATCTATTCTTAATATCTTTTTCATAAAAAAATAGAGAAGGGGCATTGAATGGACGGCCAAGATTATATCACAATGGGCGATGGAGATGAAATTTTAACAAGTAGATGATGTGTCTCTCTCTGGATGCATAGACTGATATTCGGACATGATTTAAAGATACCGAGGATACTGAGAAAAGCTGCCTCTGAGAGAATCTGCTCCTCGAGAGGACTTGCTGATGCAAGCCTAAGCAGCGTCTTCAAACAAAAATCAACAGGCTCCGCAAGCAATCTTGAAGACAATGAATTTGGGACAATAAGAACAATACAGTATTCAACCCCATCAACTAATAGGGACTCTTTCAAAAGGGTTCAACAGCCAGTATCTAAAGAAGAGCATGAGGGGACGATTCTTGTGAGAAAAATAATAGCCAAAGAGTGAGATCTAAACCAATAATTTCCAGGAAGAAGGGCAGAAAAATCTGGAATCAATTTGTGAAGGAGAGGCAAGGTTACCAATTTCTTACTTTTGAAGCATTTTGAAAAAGATATAAGAAACCGATTTGATGTTGGAGAACAAAACCGTACCTCTCTTCTGCAGGACAATACAGATCTGGGTGTGGGTGACTTAGAAGAGCACGGTGAGCAAGGGTTGAATGAAGAGGCCTCTCCATCACAACTAATCACTAGTGATGCAAGGATGACGAGATGCGTTTACGAAGATAACCGTCGCTGGTCGGCCGCAATGCCGGTGAGTATGGGGTTGAGTGGCGAATGGGACTGAAGTTTATGGGTTTTGGAGTAAAAGGGTGAACACAGATGTGAAAGATAGGGGCGTTGAAAGTATATCAGTTCCGGTTGTCCGAGTTCAATCTGAACATTTTGATCTGAGAAATTTTCCATCCGATACCTTTTTTTTTAACCTTATAAATTAAGTTATTATTTTATAAGATATGTATCACATCTTTAGTTGGGTTAAACTATATATATTATGATACTAATTTTAACTATATAATGTATAAAAATAATAATGAAGATGATGAAGGTGATAATACTAATAATAATAAATGATATTCTTTAATTCGAGATCAATTTGTGTGATTATTATGGTCTTGTTAGGCGTTAAATAATCACTTTAAACACTAGATTATAAAAAATTTAACTAATACAACAATATATTTTAAATTTAATTTTTTTTTTTTAAAAAAAGGATTTCTTGGTCCGTCCCAATCCCACGATTACCGGGACCAGGATCAAACCAAGAATAGGACCAACATGCAATTTGCATCTTAGCCAAAAATCGAGACCAGGAATCAAGATTGGGGGATCCCTGTTTCAACCCTGGTTTTGAACACCCCTAGTAAAAGAGAAAAGAAAATAGAGATGAGAGGAAGGTGATTGGCATTCAGGAAGAAGGAGGAAAGAGAAAGAGGGCCTGAGCACACATGTAATGCCCCAAACTGTATATAAAAGCTCATAAGGCTAAAAGTGAATATAATTAATGTTAGACAAATAATTTCAGAGAATATAATATAAATTACAACCTGAATTAGCAGTAGTCAGTACCCAAACCTAGTATTTAAGCTCAATTATGATGACAAAACTTAAATTAAATTAAAAGTGGGGGGAGGGCGCATGGCATGAGTTATTAGCAAGGTATTAAAACCCGGACCGAGTATTGAACCGGTCGGGGTACTGGGTTAAGGGTCAGCTGGTCAAACCGGGACCAAATGTGAGCTAAACCGGGACCAAACCGGTGAGAAATTGAAAATTTTAGACTTATAGTATAAAATTCTAAAGGAAAAATAAAAAAAAAACATTTAAATTGGCCACCATTAGATGGGATTTGAGTATTAGGATTTACCTTGACGAAGGGGATTTTAATTAGGCTCTGAGATTAAGTAATATGGGATTTGTAACCCCCTTAACGATCACAGCAATCCACACAATACATTTCACCACAGCTGAGATTCATATAATGCATTTCATACACAAGCCATACAGGCAAGATACACAGAGCCCACGGCTGGATTCACAAACGCCGCCCCACGGGTCGGATTCACAATATCCATGTCGATTACGACGGCAGTTCAACGGCCGACCTAGAGATGACCACTGTCAATCCCTACACGGCTCATGCTGACCTGCTCACGCCGTAATGGACCATGGCACACATTTCACAAATTCAACGATAAGTTATGTATGCCAAAACATCATACATAATATGAGAGAAGAGTCACTACCTTGATCCTTCCGTGTGTGTCCTAGCGCCGGTCTCTCCTGAGGAGGGAAAATATCGTATCCTAGAATCATGATTAGGGACGAAGAGTTATATTCTATTCCAAGACTTAATTAACTTGAAACACTTAATTTTGGTTATCATAATTGACCCTTAAGAGGCCACAAATGCCTTTAATAAAAGCCCTAAAAGGTTGGGAAACAATAGGTTAGAGATCTCCTTTCGAAAACTTAAAGTGCTGGAACACAGGGGTGGGCCGCGGCCAGCCCTTCCTTGGGCTGCGGCCCAAATATGGTCAGAAGGTCGTGGGCTGCGGCCAGCCCCTCTTGGGCCGCGGCCCGAATCAGGTCTGAAAGGCTTGGGCCGCGGCCAAGAAATCCCCTGATTCTTGGTTGAACTTCCAAAATTCATAACTAATCCTAGAAAAATCAAAATGGAGTGATTCCAAAGCCAAATGAAAGGTATATGAGTCCTCTTTCAAGGAAAAATATAGCCCATTACTGGAAATCACTACACCAATACAGAATCACCAAAAACTAAACACTACTCCAAAACAGAGTTCTGTTTCAATCCCAAACTTTGGACAACCATATCTCATAGAATTCTAAACGAAATGATACAAAATATATGTCCGTTTTGAAGCTTGGGATGTGAAATTTAAGACTAGAAAGTTTCATAATTTTCCAATACCATTTGGTCATTCAAAATGCTCATTCAAACTGACAGCGAAAAACAGAGCTCAAACCAGACAACTTTCCAAATTTTCCCAAGTGATCCAAATGAACCCAAAATCAACAACCAAGCTTATTCCCACACAAAATCACTCAAGGAATCCAATGGGAATGTCAAAATCACCAAAATCCTATTCCATTATCATGCTTTAGTTTTGGGTAACATTAAATACTAAACTCTCAAAATCTCCAAACTTAACAATTTCAAACCCAATCAAATCTATCTATCCAAAATGCATTCCAACATACAAATTCCATACCAAACATATACCAAACTCTCAATGGCCCTCATTTTCGAAAATGGCCCAAGAATTCCAGAAAATCCAAGTTAATCTATTTGGCATAAAACATAGATAGATAGATAGGTCTCACTCACCTTATCAACTTTCTCAAAGGGAGTTCTTGATTCACTACTTCTCAAAATTTTGTGTGGCCACAAACCACAACCAATGGACAAACTACAACCATAGAAATGTTGCTCTTAACTCAAGGATCAACTTTAATGAAGGGAGTTTGAGCAAAGGAAGGCATTTACTTACCCAAAGATCAAGCTTTCTTCTTTCCCTTGCCTTCAACAATGGAGAACGAGAGAGAGAAAGAGATGAAAATGAGAGAGAGAAATAAGATGGAGTGTGAGGAAGAGAACCAATAGTACTCCCCCCATACTTCCAGCGAAAAGAGAGGAGAGGAAGAGAGAGAAAATGCTTAAAATACTCTCATTTTTTACTTTTCTCCTCATCACTCACCATACACACTTTTGCCACATGTCAACTTGCTATTGGCTTACACCAATTAAGTCACCAATTAGCTACTTTAATCTCTCCATTAACCATTTTAATCACACATCCCATTTTCTCTTAGCTAGTAATTAATTTCTCCTTTAATTACCAACTCATGGCCAATAATTCCATTATTCCAATTTTTTCAATAATTATGACATATTAATCAATGTTGCCATAAAACACATAATAATTCAATTAAATTCATAATTATCCACAATAATCATGATTTGCCCTTAATCAAAAATTGGGATATTACAGGATTAAATTATGATTTAATTTGCAATTAGAATAGACATATACCTAATAATCTCATATAATTGTTGAAGTGTGTGTTTGAATTATCTTGCCTCTTGAGTAATTTGGTTAGACATAACAATTATACTTAAGAGAGGGCTGTGAGTGAACTGACATGCACTTATAACTATTTATACTCAAGATTAACAAAATTAACATTTGAGATTAACTAAGTAAATGGATTTGAGGTTTGGAGAGCTAGTGAAGGATTAGTGACTCTAGGTTGTGTTTAATATTGATAGTTTTCGTTAATTAATTTTCTTTGAATTTTTTCATAATTAGATTTGTTTAACTTAAAAGAAATTGAGATTTTAATACCTAAAAATTAATTGATTGATTCCTCGTGGGATGATACTCTGCTTATCACTTTATTACTTGACACGACCTATATACTTGCGGAGTGCATCACGTAGGTGGTAATAAAATGGATCATAGTTGGATGAATGTTTTGAGAACAAGTGAACAATATAAGAATAGAGTTGAAGAGTTTATTGAATATGCTAGAAGGAATGCTCCGGCCAAAAATGGGATGTATTTTTGTCCTTATTTCAATTGTTTAAATGAGAGAAGACAGGATGTTGAAGTTATAAGGGATCACCTACTTTGTGATGGAATAAATCTTCGATACACAAGGTGGATATGGCATGGTGAGGAAGTCACTGATTGTCCGTCGCACAAGAAGGAAGCTGTAGATGTCATAGATGAAGATAGAATGGAGAGAATGATTCACAATATTGAGGTAGAATCCTTTGTGCAGTCACATGAATATGACAGCCTACGAAGTGACGTAGAGACACCGTTGTACCCAAGGAGTAAATACACACGGTTGACAAGAACATTACATTTGGTTAACTTAAAAGCAACTTGTGGGTGGACCGATAATAGTTTCACAATGCTGCTTGAATTGTTGTGTGATATGTTTCTAGATGATAATGTACTTCCAAATTGTATGTATGAGGCCAAGAAAATCCTATCTACAATGGGTATGGAGTATAAAAAGATACACGCTTGCCCTAATGACTGCGTACTGTACAAAAAGGAGTATAAAGGTCTGAGTGAGTGCCTTAAGTAGGAGTGTTCAAAGTGTCCCAGTCCTGGTTGTCCGGTCTCAGTCCCGGACATTTTGATCCCAGGAATTTCCCATCCCGGCTGAGACCGGGACCAGGAAAACTGGGATCGGGATCTATTGGACCCGAGACCAGTCACACACCTTGTGATCCCAGTCCCAGTCCCGGTTGTTTTTTTAATTTTTTTAATTTTTTGTAAAAAATAAGTTATTATTTTATTTTTGTATATTTTATCCCATAATTTAAGTTATCATTTGATAAAATGTGTATTACATATTTAGTTGGAGTTAAATTGTATATATCGTGATACTAATCCTACTATATAATGTATAAAAATAATAATAAAAATGATGAAGGTGATAATAATAATAATAAAATGTTATTCTTCAATTCTAAGTCAATTTATGTGATTATTATGGCCTTATTATGTGTTAAATAATTACTTTAAACACTAGATTATAGAAAATTTAACTAATATAATAATATTTTTTAAATTTAATTTTTTTAAAAAAAACTAGGATTTCTCGGTTTGATCCCGGTCCCACCTGGGATTACCAGGACTGGGACCAAACTAGGACCGGGACCGGTATCGGGATGCAATTTGCATCCCGGCCAAAAACCAGGACCAGGACCAGGACCAGGAGTGGGGGATCCCGGTCCCGGTCCCGGATTTGAACACCCCTAGCCCTAAGTGTCAAACTGCACGATACAAAGTAAAGAAAGATGGTGGTTGTGGATATAGGACAACTAAAAGGCAACCTGTAAAAGTTTTGTGGTATCTTCCAATAATACCGCGCTTTAAGCATTTGTTTGGCACTGCAAAAAAAGTGAAGAAGTTGATATGGCATTCGGATGATAGAATCCAACGGAAAATATCTTCGGCACCTAGCTGACTTTCCACAATGGAAGAAAATAGATAAAATGTTCCCTGAATTTGGCAGCGAGCCGAAAAACCTTCGGCTTGGGCTTTGTCCAGATGGCATCAATCCGTATGGAACTCTTAATAGAACACACAGTGCGTGGCCAATACTCCTTGTAATATACAACTTGCCTCCCTAGTTTTATATGAAACGCAAGTATGTGATGCTTTCTATGATGATTTCTGGACCAAAACAGCCAATAAACGATATCGATGTCTACTTGGCAACTTTGATTGAGGACTTGAAGAAGTTGTGGGAGGAAGGCATAGATGTGTTTGATGCATATAAGAATGAGTCCTTCAAGCTACGTGCAATGATTTTCATCACGATAAATGACTTCCCTGCATACGGAAACCTCTCAGGGTATAGTGTGAAGAAGCATAAAGCATGTTCGATCTGTGAAGCAGACACTCACTTCCACCAATTTAAACATGGAAGAAAAATGGTCTACCTTGGTCACAGTAGGTTCCTTCCTAGGCTCCACCCGTATCGTAAGTTAAGAAAGCATTTTAACGGCTTGCCGAAGCATGGAATGGCTCCAAAGGCATTAACCAGAGAGGAAATTTATAGTCGGGTTGAACATATCAATGTCTTACTCAAAAAGAATCAAAAGACTGTGGGTCCAGTTTACCTGAGGTGGATGTACCCTTTCAAGCGATACATGAAGATCTTAAAAGGTTACTCTAAAAATCCCTATCGACCAGAAGCCTCAATAGTTGAAAGGTATGTAGTGGAAAGGCTATGGACTTCTACAACGATTATCTATCAGGGAAGAAGGAACAATCTCGGCATGAAGAGGGGAGGAGCAAGGGAACACGAGGACTAAAAGTGAAGACTATGCCTCGTGAAGAGGTGTTGCAAGCATACATTTATATCTTGAATAACATGGCAGAAGTTCAACCATACATAGATGAACACAAAAAGAGATTGAAGAACATGAATTCGAGGAAGAATGGCATGCATATTACTATTGAGCAAAACAAGACATTCATTCAGTGGTTTCAGAAAAAGGTTTTGCATGAGACCGGTGTGTCTGAGACAATAGAGTGGCTAGCCTGGGGGCCTTCGTTTCAAATCATTACTTGTAGTGGTTATGATATAAACGGGTATTCTTTTTACACAAAAGACCAAGATGATAGAAGTACCATGCAAAATAGTGAGGTGATGGTAGAAGTTGAATCCAAGCACTTTTCCAGTTTGAAAGACAAAAACCCCATATTAGCATCCATGGCCTATTATGGAGTGATAGAAGAAATATGAGAAATCACTTACAACAAGTTCAAAGTTGTTGTATTCAAATGTAAGTGGGTTAGCAATAATGCTGTAGCAATAGATCAACAATTTCGATTTGTCTCAGTTGATCTTGAAAGAGTAGGTTATAGGGACGAGCCCTTCATTCTAGCAAGCCAGGTAAAACAAGTGTTTTATGTCACATATCCTGCAAATAAAAAAACTTCCATTATACTTCAAAGTAAAAAACAGAAGCATGGTGATTTGACCTTCAACCTTGACGACACACCAACTTTCACAATTAATCCACCTACAACAAGTGAAGTAGAATTTGTAGATGATGAAGAATATGCTGTAAGAGATGATCATGATGAAGGAATATGGAAAACAATCTAGAGTAAGAGCTTAACTTAGAAAATAGTAATGTGTGCTATTTGTTTTATAACTAGTTAGTTTATTCATTTACTTACAATTTATTCACCTATCTGACAATGATTTTTGTGCTTACAGGAATATGGACAATTCTAGTGACTCACAAAGTGATAGGGACAATGAAATGAATAGGCTTGAACCTGCTGCAAGACCTGAACCTGTTGTGAGAAGAAGGGTTAGAGGCAGTACAAAAATGCCTATATTGGTAGCACGTCATCACCATCAACAAGAGAGGTTGCATATTGACTTTGATGAAAATATGAAACCAATTGGTCCAGAGGAAGACCATTTCATTAGCTACTTAGGTTTTTTGGCTCGAAGCAAAGTTCGCATTACCTATGATAATTAGAAGTTGGTTCTACCAAAAATGAAAAACTTGATTTGGCAACAACTTTTGGTATATAAGTTTTGATAAATCTTCATATATATATCTTTATTCCTATTGCTTCAAATATAATTAACTTATGTTTTTACCATCAAACCTATGATGTCCCTGACATTGCGAAGATGTACAAGGAGTGGATGACGGAGGTTTGTCTATGATGGAAAGATTTCAAGAACAGGCTTACACAAGATTACATTCGAGGGGACCTAAGGGGTAAGGATCCATGTCAGGAGTATAAGTATTTGTCTCTAGAGGACTGGAGGTTGTTTATGGCATCATGAGAAGATCCAAACTTTTTGGTAAGATTTCTGTCATCATAGTGTTTTATTTGAATATAGTTGACATTATTGATTTTGTGTTCATTGTTTTCATTTCACAGGCATTAAGTGTAGCAAATGTAGAGAGGCAAGAAGCTGATAACTATCAACATTGCATGTCTCGTGATGGTTATTGGAAGTTTGAGTGAAGGATGATAGCAGAAGAGTTGGAGAAATTGAAGAAAGCAGCCACATCAGATCCTTGCATTGTCATTCAGGCCCCGCCACCTCCTCCACATCACAAAAAATGGAAAGCATGGAGGATTAAGGGAGGGAAGTACATAAATTCGACTGTTGCTGAGGTTGCCGTAAGAATTGTAAGTAGTTAGAGCATAAGTACAAAGATTTTTTTCATATTGGGAGTGCTTAATTTTCATTTATGATAACTTTTATATTGTAGGATGAACTGGAAGATCATAGTAGCCAAGGTTCGTTCACTACAAGTGGACGGATGGATATCTTGTCAACGACGATTGGGAAGGCAGATCACCCGGATCATGTTCGAGGGGAGGCAGGGGGAGTTCGTGTCGTGAAGTATTTTGGCTGAGCCTCACATTCTTATTCATTACAACTTGAACCCAGTAGGGAGCTTGTGGCCAATGTAACCCCCTTCGATAATCAGGCCGGGATTAACGTTTAAGCACATTTAATTATCGAATGAGAAATCCGGAACAAATAAAAACTTCTTAAAACACCTGTACAAATGGATCTCCATTCATTTCATTCATTAAAACAAATGGCCTGTTTGGTCTGTTACATATACAATATCAGAGTAAGCACAATTTCTGATGTTCACCCGGGATAATAACATTAATCCAAAGGTTTATACAAGGCATCATTGCCCATCTCAGTATCCATACCGGGGATTACACAAAACTATAGTACTATGATCTATACAATATATTTACAATGATCCAAAATGATAACCAATTCGATATAACACCAAAATATATAGCTAAGACTACCGCTGGTAGTCCTAATCGTCCTTTGCCACTTGTTTGCTTTTCGATCTACTTGCCCTGTCTAAAAATGTTATTTGGAAAGAATGAGATTCTAGAGAATCCCAGTAGCAACAGTTTATTTATATGATGCATATATATAAAGCAAGTCACATATATCACAATGCAGCAATCAATATTCGAGACCGGGCTTTCGCCATGTTCCCTTCACTATATACGAGGTCGGGCTTACGCCACGCCCCATCACTTTATCAATATTCGAGTCCGGGCTTTCGCCACGTCCCCTTCACTTTCACTATAATCGAGTCCGGGCTCTCGCCACGTCCTCTTCACTTTCACTGTATTCAATGACTAATGCAAACATGCAATGCAATACACATGATATAGGATAAAGTGTCACTATTCCCTAGGTGGCAGAGCAGCCTTTAGAGTTTAGAGTAGAGCTCACTTCCCCACTTGGTTCCTAATCTATGGATTACTAAAAGAAATCCTACTTTCAATATGAGGATCAAGATTTCCATCCCCTTGAGAGCATGATAAAGAAGGAGCTAGAGATAAGAAGAGATTTTAATTAAACTAAGGCAAGGTCCCTTCGTTATTTGGCTCGTAAACTCGCTCCTTCTCAGATAAAAAGCTTTCCTTAACTCTTTCATAGGACCGACATAGTAGGCGTGCTAAGAGAGAGGATGAAAGACTACCTTTGTCTTTCCTTCCTTGAGCAGGCACAGGCCTTCTATGCTCCGGGCAGATATTAAATCCTAAAGTCATAATTAAGGACGAAACATTATTTTCTATTCCAATACTCAATTAACTCTTCAACACTTAGATTTGGTTATCAATAATGACCCTTAAGAAGCCACAAATGCCTCTAATAAAACCCCTAAAAGGTTGGGAAACAATAGGGTGAAGATCTCTTTTCAAAAACTTAAAGTGCTGAAACACAGGGGTGAGCCGCGGCCAGCCCTTCCTTGGGCTGCGGCCCAAATTTGGTCAGAAGGCCGTGGGCTGCGGCCCAAATCAGGCCAGAAAGGCTTGGGCCGCGGCCAAGAAATTTCCTGACTCTTGGCTGAACTTCAAAAAACCATAACTAATTGTAGAAAACTCGAAATGAGGTGATTCCAAATCCAAATGAAAGGTATATGAGTCCTCTTTCAAGGAAAAATATAGCCCTTCACTAGAAATCACTACAAAAATACAGAATCACCAAAAACTACACACTCCTCCAAAACAGAGTTCTGTTTTTGTACCAAACTTTTGCAAAGCAAAACTCTCAGAATACCAAACGAAATGACACAAAATATATGTCCATTTTGAATTTTGGGATGTGAAATTTAAGACTGGAAAGTTTCAAAATTTTTTGAATTCATTTGGTCATTCAAAACGTCCATACAAATAAACTGCCCAGACAGAGTTCACATTGACAGCATTTTCAAACTTTTCTACCAAAGTGTTCAATGACTCCAAAATCATTAACCAAACATATTCTCATACAATTTCCACAAGGAACACAATGATAACCTCAAAATGACGGGCAAATTCACAAGCTAACCACATGCCATGTTTTGACCAATACACCAAAACCAACACAAAGTCCCCAAACTTCACTTTTAATGATTCAAACCAATCCATTTGTCCAAAAGACATCACAATATACCATTTCCATGATCACAACATGCCAAACTCACTAAGACCCTAATTTTCGAAAATAGGGCAGAAATTTCCAGAAAAATCAATGCTCACCAACAACCACAATATATATATCAAAAGGGAGATAACACTCACCTCTTTCACTTTGCTAAAGAGATTTCTTGATTCTTCAACTTTCACAATCTCTTGATGTCACAAACTAACACCAATGAACACATTACAACCATCACAATGAAGCTCTTCATTCAAGGATCAACATTAAAGAAGGAAGTTTGAGCAATAGAAGCCATTTTCCTTACCTTTTTGCAAGCTTTTCTTCTTCTATTTTCTGCAACAATAGCGCCACCCAAGGAGAGAAGAGAGAGAACGAGAGAGATGAGGGATGGAGGTGGAGTGAAGAAAGTGAAAAATGATTATACTCCCTCCCATTTCAGTTTCCAGCGCACAAGAGGGAAGAGAGGAGAGAGAAATGCATTTAAAAATTCCCTTTTGACTTTTCTCATATCTCCCCCACTGTGAGCTTGCCATGTGTCCACCCCTCATTGGCTCTCACTCACTAAATCACCAATTAATCTCTCTAATCCTTCCATTAGCCATTTTAATTACACTTCTCATTTTCTCTTAGTTAGTAATTAATTTCCCCATTAATTACCAACTTATGCCAATAATTCCATTCTTTCAATTTTCCAACAATTATGACATATTAAATAATATTGTCACTAATATACATTAATTCAACTTTAATCCACTCTAAATCACAATTACCTTCTCAAAAATCCTCATTAGCCCTTAATCAAAATTTGGGGTGTTACAGCCAAGATTCTCCAGGAAGTCTCACAAGAGCTTGAGGCCAACCTTCGCGACAAGCTCTGACAAGAGCTGTTGCCAGAGCTACGTCTTGAGCTAATGCCTGAGCTACAAGCAGAAATGATGAAGATGTTTGAATCGCAGATGGAAACTTCCGAGCGTAGAACCCATTCATCCCCGGCCTTCCACAGCACCAAAGGAAGTTACAACCCAGTGGAGGAACCATTTGGCGACCCTTCTCCCACTCCAGAGTCAAGAGAACCTGCCATCCTCTCTTTAGATAACCCACAACTGCGTGTAGTTTCATATGCTCTCATTCACACACAAGCCACCACCCACTATCATCATTTAATTCTATATCATTTACGTAGAGTGACTGTGACGTGTGTTCGAGAGGAGGAAGAAGGTACAACTATCCCTATTCCTGATGATGAGGTTGCCACGATAGCTCAGGCGAGATGATCTTTCATCCTTTGGCCTGTACATCTTATTGGCTAAGCAGCAACACCTCCAACAGTATGGAACTACCTCACTTTTACTTGAGATGTGTTGGTATCCTACTAACAATATATTTTTTTATGTTCTAAAAGAACGAGCAAGAAGCAGGAAAATGGCCCTTCTTAGCATGACTGCAGTAGATCTATAAAAGCATTCGCCAGATTGATTTGCATATGCCTACAGGGATTGTGGGCCAGGAATTAGAGTATCCCTTCACAATTGATAAAGAAGATCTTAAATAGTTCATTAAGTTGGAGGAGCTAGATATTGGATGGGGCAAATTTGCAATCCTGTAAGATTTTTATTTCCCATTTTTTCCTTCATTTAGTTAAGTTGATTTTAACTAGCTAGTACATTCATCATTTTAATTCTATTATAGCTCCTTCCGTCGTATATGCATTGACTTGCAAAGAGTTGATTTATATAGATTCTTGTCTCCTACACATACGACAAGAAATAGGAATACATTGAAAAAAACAGGACGCACTATGTGGGCTTTCACAGTGGGAGAGAACGACTATCGTTGTTATCTAGCACCGATTGTTCAAGGGTACACATTTTAATTTTGTGTATTTGAGATTTTTAGTAAATAATTTCCTTGCCATCTAACTTCTTTTTAATCTGTATATGTTGTTATAGTTACCACTGGAGTTTGTGTATTCTCTGTCCTCGGTCCCACGTAGTTTACTTTTTTGATTCCTTGAGTAGAAGACCAGACAAAGAAACTAAAAGCGTCTTCAACATGTAAGTTAGTTTTTTGTATTTCAATGCTTCTTGATTCTTGACTTAAATGAATTATTCTAATTTATGTTGATTTTCATTTTAACAATAGGGCATCCTAGATATATCGAGCGATTGGCGGGCCACGTGATCGTAAAGGTGGCAAAGACCCGAAATGGTTATTTTTAAAGGTACATAGTTTCAAATCAAGTTCTTTTGATTGACGTTCGTTTTAGATATGCCTTTATTGATTTTAACCATTTGCTTTTGATTTATAGTGCCCTCAACAATCTGGCGGCTAGGAATGTGGATACTATGTCTTACTTTATATGTTTAACATCATTTAGAGTGGCATTACGACAGATTTTGAACAAGAATCGCTTCTTCATTCTCAGAGGATAATATTTTTGGCAATTCATTCACCTGATTCATTATTTCATCTAAGCTTATTTTCTAATTTACAGATTTTTGACAATGAAGATGCCTACTCATATGAAGACATAAATATGATCAGAGACTTTTTGGTTGGACATCTTCTTCAACGTATATCAGAGTAAAGTCTTTAGTAGTTTGTGTAGGACATACTTTTGTGGTGGTTCTATATATTGTACATATAATTAGTGTTGTTGTTGTTGGATATAGATTGTTGTGTAGTTTGTGTGGTTTGTTAGTTAATTAGTTTGCTACTCCTTAAAGTTATTGGATGTAGAGCCTTGGGGTTGATTACTGTGTTTCAAGTTGTTGTTTCCATTATGTTAAACTGCTATTGTTTTATTCTGTTGTTTTCATTCTATTTCTACATTTTACATTTTCCAGACAGTGAAATATATATATATAAAGGCCATTTAAAAAAAACTTTTAACGTCCTTAAATAAAAAAGGGACAAGGGAAAGGATTTGTCGTCAGTTTAGACGTCCCCAATTTATACTGGGGATGTTTAAAGGTCACTTTAGACGTCCCCAGTTCAGACTAGGTACGTCTAAAGTGCACCCCAGACTTTAGACGTCCCCAGTCTGAAGTGGGGACGTCTAAAGTCCTGCCTATAGTCGTCCCCTATCTTACGGACATTATTGATGTTTTTTCCACACAACCCTCAAATAGACGTCCCTCTGTTTTTAGACGTTTAAAGGCAAGAAAAAGGGACGTTAAAACCATTTTTTCTAGTAGTGCTTATAGAAATTGTCATAGTCAAGGGCAAAACGGGAAGAAAGAAATTTATCAGCTAATTAGTCAGCTACCGAGAGGAAATTCACTATCAATTGAAGAGTAGTGGTGTGACTAAATGTCTAATGAAATTAGTTAGATTAACTAATTGGTTACATGCATTTTGGAAGAAGCCCTATGATGTTGACACATGGCATCATGGACTCCATTAGATTGAAGTCAAAGTTTCAAACTCTTTTCTCGTCCCTCTGTCCTCTCCAAGTTGGTTAAGGGCCATAGGGCAGCTAAAAAAATTGAACATCATCATCTCATACTCTCTCTCTCTCTCTAAGCTCTCTTGGACGTCCATGGTGGAGGAGGAAAGATAAAGAAGAAAAGTGTAAGGTAAGCTCCATTTCTTGAATTTTGACCTTGAAGATAACCCCAAATGCTCAAAATCTCTTCTCTAATCTTGATCATCTTGATGAGAGCTTCATTCCTATGGTTCTAGATTTTCAAAAGGAGGTGTTTTGTGCACTCAAGAAAAGTTAGTGGTTGGAGAATCAAAGAGCAAGCTAGTGGAAGTGATAGAGATGAGTAAGAGAAACTCTTTGATATGCATATTGTGGTCATTGGTTAAGAACTTGAATTTCTGGAATTTTACCCTAAATTTTTGTGTATATAGGGTTTTAGAGGGTTCATGATGTTTTTATTGTGGAAAGAGTGTCTTGTGTTGTGGTTTTGATAAATGAACTTGATTAAAGACTTGAATGTAAAGTTTTGAAATTGTGAGAATTGTGTGTAAATTTTGCCCAAAACAAAACATATGGAAGGAATGTGAATTTAGTTGTTTTGATATTTTCATTGGATTCCATGTGAAAAATGGTGTGGGGAATAGCCCCAGTTGTGAATTCTGACTATTGGAAACATATGTTGGAAAATTGGAAGTTTCATTAATGAAAACTCTATGCAGGGCAACTAGTTTGCATGACAATTTTGAATGAGTAAATCTTGCCTAAAAATTCTGATACTTTCTAGTCTAATAGTGCATATGCCATGCTTTAAATTAATATATAATGGATGTTGTTGGCTCTTTGATTCCTTTTAGCCATTCAAGATCTAAGTTCTTTACCACATTGCTTACTATCGCTAGAATCTATGTTGAAGATTAGTGACAAAACAAGTTTATTGATACCTCTCGATCAGACTGCCATCACCTTTATGACATTGCAAGCCTAGGTTTCTTGCACTTTTGATTCACCACTCTTTCCATTGTTGTTGCACAATCATCCTTCTCTATAGTTGCCACTAATTCCTGAAAGTATGCAAAAAATAATGAGAAAATGAAGATTGAGGATTGTATTGCACAAGATTCAAACGAGACAATAAGGTCGATCATTAGAACAAAACTTCACAAGTTAGAGCGGCCACTTTATAAGGAAGAGAAGGTATTGTTTCATAATCCCCAATTATATCAAACTGTTGACTAAGGGTTACCTAAATAATCACAGTCTTCTCTTGTATGGACTGACTTGCTGTAATGGGCACAATTTTTTTTTAGCTTTATGTTAATGGCATTGAAAGGGGTTCTAAGTTTCTCAATACAAAGCATTATAACTTAGCCCTAGTGATAAGAGATATATAGGGTTTGGTTTGAGAGATTCTTGGCTCACAATCATTGAGATATAAAAGGGGGAGAGAGGAATATGTACTTTCTATAAGAGAGCGTGGGTTTGTGAAGAAGCTGCATAAGGTAGAGAAGTACAAGACACATGATGTTAGTCCAACATGCCTATAACCTATCTCAAAACCATTATGTGCTAGGATCATAGAGTTGTGTAAAGGATATGTTGGAATTCTATAAGAAGCTGTAGTTATTGGAGGTTGAAAAACTATATTGTGACTTCTCTCTGAATCCTCTCATTGGTATTGCTTGGTGATGATAATTATGGTGCTGAGGCCATTTATGTAACTAGTCATATCATGATATCTCTATAAACCCCTATTCGCTTTCTTTAAGGAACTTCCATTAACATTGAGTGCTTGCATTTAAGGCATTGGAAGAGATTGATTCCAAGCTGTAGTATGATCATCAGAGTTTGCGGTGGTAATGGTATTTACATTTGAGTTCTCAACTAGGTCGAACAAAATGGTGTTTCCACTTTCTTTACCAGTGGCATTTGACACATTCCCACTCTCCAATTTATTTGTAGTAATCTTACTAAGTCATTTTGATTTATTTCCTATTTGTCAATTGGATCAAACCATAAATTCAAGAGCTATTGTTAAGGATCATGATGCATCTTTTTTATCAAAAAGCTAGATGGGTTCTAACCATATGAATTAATAGAACTAAAGGCTATTTTTTTTTTCTGGAAAGGGCCATTGACTTTGGTTTTTAGTAATATCTCAAAATGGTCAGATTCAAGATTGGATTGTTTTGGGCTCATCTTCTTCATTGTTGTTCCTACTCTAGAAGTTGACTAGGTACAGTTGGAACGTGCCAAACAGACTACCAAGTCTACCATTTTGATGAATTTGAAATTAAGAACGATTGTTGCAGAAGATATTGAAAGACAGATTTTGACATATGACGAGAAGAAATTACCTGTGGAGAATTTATTGAAAGTAGTGGATTAAGTGAGTTTAAACGATATTGTAATGCCCCAAAATGTGTATAAGGATTCATGACTCCAAAAGTGAGTGTAATTAATGTTAGACAAACACTTTTGGATAATAAAGTATGAATTATGACCCGAATTAGTAGTAAAAATTACCCAAACCCAGTATTTAAGCTTAATTATGGTGACAAAACTTAAATTGAATTAAAAGTGAGGGGGAGGGTGCATGGCATGAGTTAATGGGGCTATATAATGTGTTAAGTGGTAATCCAATGGAAATTGACATAGTCAGGGCAAAACAGGAAGAAAGAAATTTATCGGCCAATTAGTCGGCTACCGAAGAGGAAATTCACTATCAAATAAAAGAGTAAGAGGTGTAACTAAATGGCTAAGTGAATTAGTTAGTGTAACCATATGGTTACATGCTTTATGAGGGGACATTGGATCTTGACAATTGGTATCATGAGATGAAGTCAAAATGTCAAATATTGATTTTTTTGACTTTTCCTTCTCTTCCTTCTCTCTTTAAGTCAGTTATATGGGCTAGGAGGGACTAAAAATCTGATATATCATCATCTTTTCTCTCTCTTCTCAAGCTCAAGTCGTCCAAGTGTGGAGGAGGAAAGAGAAGGAAGTGAAGGTTGAAAGTGAGTTCTTCTACTTGTATTTTGACCTTGTAGATTACCTCTATTGCTCAAAACCTCTTCTTTAATCTTGTTTCTCTTGATGAGAGCTTTATTCCTATGATTTTATATTTTCAAGACGAGTTGTTTTGTGAATCCAAGAAAAGCTAGTGGTTGGAGAACCAAAGAACAAGTTAGTGGAAGAGATAGAGGTGAGCAAAAGTACCATTTCGACATATATATTGTGGTCATTGGTTGAGTATTTAAACTTGTGGATTTTTGCTGAATTTTCTTGTATATAGGGTTTTAGTTCATGGTGTTTTGTTGATGGTTATGGTGTCATGTGATGTCCGTTGGATGTTTGAAATTGATTTGGGAACTTGAATGTGAGGTTTGTCAAAGTGTGAGATTTTGTGTTGAATTGTGCCAAAACAGAAATTATGAAAGGAATATGAATTTGGTTGTTTTGATATTTCCATTGGATTCTATGCAAAAAATTGTATAGGGAGTAGCCCCAGTTGTGAATTCTGACCATTGGAAACATATGTTGAAAAATTGGAAGTTTGTCAATGAAAACTATGTGCACGACAGCCAGCTTACGTGACAATTTTGAATAAGTAAATGATGACAAAAAATTCTAACACTTTCTAGCTTAATAGTGCATATGCCAAGCTTTAAATTGATATACTATAGGAGTCATTTTGATGCGTGTGCTCGAAGTTATGTATTTCCAAAGTTTGAGGTTGAAACTGGAAGTTGTTCTGGAATAGTATGGAAATTCATTGAGTTATGTATTTTTATGGTTGTAGATAGCAGTGATCCATATTTTTCATATAAAGAGGACTTAAAAAACTTCAAGTAGGACTTAGAGTCACCCCATTTCAATTTTTGTAGATATAGTTATGATTTTTCGAAATTCAGCCAAGAAACAGGAATTTTCTTGGCCACGGCGTAAATGTTTTTTATCTATGTTTGGCCGCTGCCAAAGGTTCTTGGTCACAGACAAAATGTTTTTTTGGTCGCGGTCAACCCCCAATTTCAGCATTTTGAACTTTTGAAATGTAGTTTTTGGTCTAGCTCTTCTCAACCCTTTTGGCCTTTTGCTTGAGCGTATCATAGCCACCTAAGAGACTCAAATAATAACTAACCCTAAGGCCCTGTTTGGTACACGGCATTGGGGGTTAGGAACTAGGATTGGGTCAGGAATGGAGCCAAGTTGTATCGTTTGGTATGAGGGACTGGAGATAACCAGGGATTAGGAGTATCACGAAAGTGGGATTGCTGCAAAACCACCTCCCCTTGGTATTGTGTTTTCAATCCCGAGATTGCAAATATTAGAGACAAAAATATGCCCGTTTATAATATTTTTCGGACAAAAATGCCCACTATCAATTTTAATAATAAGGATATTTTAGTCTTTTCATAATTTATAAAGGATTATAAAGTAAAATCAATTCAAGTATTTCATCTAAATATTACCGCATACCAAACATAATTTTAAACCTTCAACCCCAGTCCCGATACCTATCCCTATCCCAATACCAGTCTCAATCCCAATCCATCAAAATCAGTGCATTGTACCAAACAGGGCTTAAGTGTTTTGGAGTTAAGAATTGGAATAGGGAATAACTCGTCATTCTTGATTATGATTTGTAGGACTTGATATCCGCCCTGTGCGTGAGAAATCAGTGCCTGTGCATGAATGGAAAGAACAAGATAGTGAGTAAATCTTTCTTTAGAGAGGGAAGTCCCCTGAAGGATCAATGAGGACCCTGTTAGAATCGGCAAGCACAACGGAAGAATTTTAAAAATTTTCACCGATCCTAATCGATGATCTATCAACGGCGTTTAAACCAAGTTGGAAGGATTCATACCTTTTATGATTCAGGGTTTTCATGATCTCTAGGAGCCAACACGTGAAGTCCGCTCCCTCTACCGGTATCCACACGAATGCTCTCCAACCGAGACTACGTGCTAGTGTCTCTAATGTCTCCTAGGGTTTTCCTTGCGACTCTCAATTTAATGTGTCTGTCAGTATATCTGCTCTATCAAGTTTATAACCTATAAGGGCTATTTTCAAATTTCAAAATTAATCATCATTAATTTCGAAATTAATTAACTATTAATTATCTTGATGAGCTAATTAAATAAATTCAGTTTAAATTAAATCTGTTCAATAGTTTTAATTTAACCTATTTATTTAATCCAAATAAAGAGCCATTAGATTTAAGTTATCTTCATAAATTAAATCTAAAATATCATATCTCTATCATGTTAGTTATTAGATTTAATTTATCTTAATAAATTAAATTTAAAACTAACACAATATAATAATATCATATAATATAGGGTTAAGGTGCAAAAATACCCATGAACTTTTCTCAAAAATGCATCTAACACCATAAACTTTTTTTAGGTGCAAAAATACCCATGAACTTCTCAAAATGGGGCAAAAATGTCAAACCGTTAATTTGTACAAACGTTCGTTTTGTGGGACCCACAATATTATTTTTTGAGGTGCAAAAATACCTATGAACTTTTCAAAAAAGTGCACGCAACACCATAAACTTTTGAAAAGTTCATGGGCATTTTTGCACCTTGAAAAAATTTTATGGTGTTGGGTGCACTTTTTAGAAAAGTTCATGGGTATTTTTGCACCTTAAAAAAAATTGTGGGTCCCACAAAACGGACGTTTGTACCAATTAACGGTTTGACATTTTTGCCCCATTTTGAGAAGTTCATGGGTATTTTTGCACCTAAAAAAAGTTTATGGTGTTGGATGCACTTTTGAGAAAAGTTCATGGGTATTTTTTCACCTTAACCCTATAATATATATACATATATATAATATGTATTTCGAAAATACATATTTATATAATATTATTAATGAATTTTTATATTACATATATACATACATATAAATATAAAATTCGTCTACCCTAATTAAACATTATCTCATGTTGGGTCATTCTTGTGTGCGACTCTGTAGGCCCATATGAAGTTGGCAGTGGGCCAATAATTGTACTAACCCACAAGTCGCAAGCGACCTCTAGCAAGACATTACGACTACCCAATTCATATGAGGATCGTTAACATGATGCAACCTGTCATACAACCATGTCACGTCCCTTTTGTCATACGATATATCGGTCAAGGATGAGGCATGGATAATGTCATCCTCTTATTCCTAACTATTACTTTTTTGATTCCTGAATAGTCTGACAATAGAAATGGAAACTCCTTTCCATTGTAGTATGACCATATATTTCTCAGACTTACTCATCGAGGGGCCCAGTAATATCTCTCTACTAATGTGAGGGATAAATTCCATCTTGATCATTCATATTCCTCTGCATGAAAAACCACAAAGCCCGATTGTAGCCTTTATCATCACCCGGTCAAATGTGACTTTTGACTAGTTCAAAGCTTAGCAACTCTCATATAAGAATCCATGATGACCTCCGGTCAAAGGGCATTGTGACGTGGTTATACATAAGAAAAGCTTATGACTTGATCCATATAATTTTTTCATAGTGGGTCGATCTAGCACCTTGATTGCACCTTAATATCTCTAACAATATTTGTTGCAGAGCAAAGTTCTAATAACGAGTTGAGCTACAAACCACCGCTCTTTATACCCTTGAAAAGACATCAGCTTTAAAGATTTTATTAATTACATCTAAACTACTTCTCTAGTTTCTAAATAAGATTATATTCCATTTAGTCCTTAATATAAAACCTAATTAAGTAATTTGGGAAAATTAAAGAAGTTAAATAAATTAATTTTTTTACCATGGAGGCATGGAGTTAAATAAATTAATTTAAAGCATTTATGTTTATAATTTTCTCCAAAATAATATGTCAAACTTATAAATTGATATATAATTTAATGATATATATATATATATATATATATATATATATATATATATATATATATATATATATATATATATATATATATATATATATATATATATATATATATATATCAGAAAGATCATGTAGCATATGTCATAATTAAATAATTTATTTATCTTCATTAATTTCATCAAATTATATATTATCTAGATTTTGGATATTAAATATATTTTTTACAACAATATTAACCTATATCCGTTGTAGGAGTAAAGTTTTAGTATCGAGTCGCGTATTACATGTAAACCACCTCCCTTTAAACCCTTGAAAAGATAATCAATTTTAAGGATCTTAAGAATTACATTTGAACCACTTATCTAATAGTTTATGAATAAGATTGTACTACCTCCAATATTTAATATAAGATACAATTAACTAATTTAAGAAAATTAAAAAAGTTAAATAAATTAATTTAAAGTATTTATATTTATCATTTTTCTCCAAATTTATAAATTGATATATAATTTAATGATAAACATAAATATTTTAGAAAAATCATGTAACATGCTACAATAAAATAATTTATTTAGTTTCCTTAATCTTCTCAAGTTATTTAACTGTGCCTTGTATTAAAGACCAAAGATAATATTTTACAAGGTTCTTAGTAAGTCCTTTCTTGCCAATGGTGAACTTGGTATAACGCATACCACCTCTAATTAGATTTCCATCAATTAACATCTGGTTTTGCGCTGATTAAATTGTCACTCGAAATCCTTTTTTAACAAAAATTAAAGAAGCTAAATAAATTAATTTAAAGTATTTATACTTCTAATTTTTCTCTAAAATTATAAATTAATATATAATCTAATAATCACATAAATATTTTAAAGAGATCATATAACATATGCTATATATGTTGTACTTAAGTAATTTATTTTACTTCTTTAATCTCTTCAAATTAGTAAATTGGGTCTTATATTAAAGACTATGATAGTATTTTATAAGGATCTTAGTCATCAAGTCATTTCTTGCCACTGGTCGACAAGATATAATGCAAACCATCTCTAATTAGATTCCCATCAATTAACAGATGCTTTTGCACTGATCAAATTGTCACTGGAAATCCTTTCTTACATATTCCGATATTCCCCTAAGCTAGCAACTACATCCTTTTTGTATAAACCCCTGCTCCTATCTAGGAATCCCTTCTTTAACATGCTTGCAAGTTCCTCTCTAATCATTACAAGGGGATGTTTCTGCACAAGTTCTGTACCATTGTAGGCCTCCTTAAGAATAATTGTCTGAGTGTTGCCCTTCTTAGAAATATAAAAAATGCCAGGATGACGCTCAAATACCTTAGTGAACTTCTGAGGTAATCCCAAGCAACTTCGGAGGTTGCTAAAATTCTTCCGCTCAGTTCTTTTATGAATTGTAAGGTGAAGGAGTTCGTGAAAAACTCCGACTATCCTCTTCTCGGATACATCGGTACGAGGATCCAAGTTAGAGGCATTAATGTAAGGAGAAGTATAGGGAAGTTTCTGCCACTCAGTCAACCATTCCATGCATTTCCTTCTCAGACCATAACCCCTGGTAAAACTAATTGGAAATGCAAATGATCCTTTTCTATGGTCATCTTCCTTTTGTTGGATATGAGCATTCTTCTGTAACTCTGAGACAGCAAGCATATCATCCCAATATAACAACTTTAAGCCAATGCGATCATCGGGGAGGCAAACAAAGGAGAACCTTTCAAGGTGGTTCGGAATAAAAGAATGCTCGTA
Source organism: Inga laurina (assembly GCA_963855925.1). NCBI lineage: Eukaryota > Viridiplantae > Streptophyta > Magnoliopsida > Fabales > Fabaceae > Inga > Inga laurina. Next base: position 63,854,019 of record OY979704.1, on the reverse strand, counting down.
ATCATATGGTAACCCCAAATCCCATCTTAATTGATCAATGGTTTGGAGTGGAAGGATCCTGTCTTTTGTGAGCATAAGCAATTTGCAAAGCCTATCCCTAAATTCCAACTGATTTTGTTGGAAGATGTTAACTTTCTCTTGATGGACTTTCAATGCTTCAGGACTTGAGCTAAAACATGGGACACGAGAACCTCCACTATCAAAACCGAAGGATTCAATAAATATATTAGGATAGCTCCGGATAAACGTGGACAGCTTCATATCATGGGGAAGACCAAGATGTCCACGATAGCGAGATAAATGGTAAATGGGAAGACATCCCGAAGAAGAAAGAATGGAAACAAGAGTATCCGCTGCCTTAAGACCTCTATGACTAGTAACAACAGAATCTAATACCCTGTCATTTACCCATTTCAACTTTATATTTACTAGACTAAACTTCTGCTGATAAATGAATCCTTGCTTATGTTCATGGATGAAACCACGGACTCTTGCAACATTAAATAACCAACATTGTATGGCATTAACCCTGGATAACATGACTAATGGACAATGGTCTCTTCCATCATATTACACTTTTTTCAGAATGCTCCTGCCATATCAAAAATAAAGAGTGATGTAAATTAACTAACAATGACAGAAAAAAGTTGCACCAAGTTTTTGTAGAAAGAAATATTTCAGGAATAAAAAATTCACAAGGGATGAGAACACAACATCTTCGGTCTGCTACAGAAACAATAGACACATAAGGGAAGCATGACTGAAACAGAAACCTGACAGGAAAAAGGGAAAACTATGAATATAGTTACTAAAGGAAATTCAAAGATACCAGCACATCCTAAAGCTTCGAAAGAGACAGGCCCTAATTATGTTATTGTGCCTCACATCAAATGCATATTAGTACAACTGACAAAAAAATTCTATTATTATCCTCTAGAAGGAGGCTTGCAATCAATAGAGCATCGGTGTGAGCATATATATATATATAGAGAGAGAGAGAGAGATCTGAAACAGTAGAGCAAAAATCTGGAGAATTTTTTTCCTAATACTACAAGTTGAATTATAAATATACCACATCAAAACAAAGGAAGAACAGAAACTCTTTAATATAGGGTGTCATCTCAAGAAATAAAACAATTCAAAAATAATAAATCTGCAAATTCAATCCCAATAAACTCCAATGAAGCCCCCCAAGTTGACTATATTAGACATAGGGTGAAATAAATATCTTAATAAATTCACAATTCAAAAAGAATAATATGAGAATCTTTAAGTAATCACCCATTCCTAACTTGGATACATGAGCATCAAACTATTTCTTGGAGTGGACTAAATCAAAACATCTCGTCCAATGATTGATATATGTACTAGTCAACTCAATGATCCCTTGATATATTTTCCCCTTCAGTGAATTGACAACCACTCTCACGCCCCATTTGATATTCGGGAAGTTCTTTAAGAAAGTGAAAAGGAAATGGAAATGTGATAAGACCCAAGTCCTACTGCTGCTATGAGGTAGGATAGGGACATAGAGGACTGACGAAGGCGGCAAAAAAGGGATCTAATGGTCCAAATGAAAACATAGGGGATAGGAGTAAAAATTAAAGGAGAAAATAAGGGATTCATGATGAATGGATGGATGTCAGTGGGATATATTAAAAAAAAGAAAAGAAAAGAAAAGAAAAGCAGGGAGGGTCGGGAAAGACAAAGAAATTTTGAAGTGTGGCTTAGGCCTCCCTTTATTTTCTTGAGTTTGTAGTTTATGTGTGTGGCTTGTATATTTTGTTCGTTGTTATCTGTCGTCCAGTAATTGGAAGCTGTAACATTCTCCTTCCTGTATCAGTTCTAATTGTGTATCTCTATCTGAATCGGAGTAGTGTTTCATATCTGAATGTAATGTGTTTTAGCTCTTATTTTAATTTTTGTGCCTAAATCTTCTTAATACAGTGAGGGGTTTGGAAGTTTTTGGTCAAAAATCCTATCAAAATGCAAAAACGAATAAGAATGAATGTGTGGTTTCAACTTAAACCATACTCAAATTGAAATCCACTGTGTCCCTTGACAAGGCAAAATCATTGTTGCAAGCAGAGATACCAAGAGAGTAGGATGCTATATCAGATAGCATTCAACTTAGTTCTAAAATTGAAGATGAAAATCACATTAGGGTCTTTGACATCATACATCCTTGCAAGCTTCTCCGCAGGCTCTGCCTTTATGCCATGCTCAAAAAATTAATCATTCTTAAAAAGTAGATTTCCGCTTGCAACTAAAATAATTAATTTCGAAGAAAGCTTCATGACTCTTAACAAGAGAGAAGGAAAGCAACTAAAAAATCTAACAATGTTTACGGAAAAACCTAAGAAATTACAAGCATACTAACTAAGAAAAAAAATTAACTACAGACCAACCAACCAACCATTACCAACTGCACAATCATTAATGGGAAGAAAAGTTGGGAGGACAGAAAATGAAAAGAGAAAACCAAAGAGAAAATGTTATCACTCATCTGGTTTGGATGAACAAGAGAAAACCGAGGGAAAAGAAAATGAGTAACTATTAGAATGACTAATATACCCTTATTATAGTCCGTTACAATAAAAAATCAAACAAGTTAGATTACGAGTTATTTTTAAGATAAAGAATAATAATATTTAAAAAAAAATTAAATATAATAAAAGGACTTAAAAAAATTATATGTTATCCAAAATTATTAATAAAATGCAAAAAAATCAATATAAAAACAAAAGGTCTATCTTCCCTGAAATTAAAAGTGGCCAACATGCACAATATTAGAAACATCCTGGCAAAAGGTGCATGTTTCCTAAACAAAAAATGCCAACATGTCACCGCAAAATAAAAGATCCACGAACAAAACGAGTACAACACCATATCTATACGTTCACTGAATTCTAGCATTTGCCATCAAACTGAGCAGTAATTGCAATCCCATAGATGGAACCCCAAAAAATTTCAGCTTGTGCCTTTCTTCAAGAGAGTAAATGAGAAACTGGAACTCTCTATATCACAATCATATTGAACTGTACCATAAACGAAGTACATGAGAAATTTAAAGTCCAAATGGATCCAGTTTAGATGTGGGTATAGTACATTTTAGTTTAAATTAAAAGAAAGTTTCTACGATGCCTCTGTTCACAGGAGGTGAAGAATGAAAGCCACCAAGTAGCGGCTAAGAAAAACAAATGACAAATCTGCTCAAACACAAAGAACAACAGATAGAAGCTTAACCCTCAACTTAGTCACCCATCATGGCCAAAATATTGTCATATGGCTAGATTCCTTCTGCACTTAGTACATCTCCCAGAACAAAGATCACATCTCAATGTAAACTAGTCAACTGTCTAAACATAATAGCATTTACTGTGCCTACAGAATATCAAGTTAGTCCAGAGCATAACCTAACTTCACATTAGAATTCTAGTAAACAGGGTTACAGGTTTTGTTTGCGCATAAACAGCTTCTTAGAAATCATTAGAATTCTGTTTTCTCTTTTCCTTCCACCAATTCAACCACACGTCGTCTGGCTTCATCAATATATCAATCAATTTGCAATAAATCGAGCTTAGTTTACAGAGGCGTGAGGAAAGTTTTATCCTTTTTAACATTAGAAATAAATAAAAGGAAAAACTGCCGAAAAGGATCAAACCAAGCAAGCATTACAGTTATTAACATTGAACAGAAAAAATTGAAGGCTGAAGCGTGAAGACCAAGCATACCTCACTGGGTTCGAACTCAGAAGAACAATTCCTGTAGCACCACCACTCACGAATCACGAACAAGACAAAGAACAATGAAGAACAAGTCGGGAACTGAGAGTGAGGGGAAGAATAGGACTGTTGAAAGGACTATGACCAAAGAAAGAAACATAACAGAACAAATGGGATGAGGAAGATACCTGATGGCAACGGCGACGGCGTCCACGGCGATTCTTAGACCTTCGTGCGCACGGACTTGGGGCAGCCAGGGGAACGAAATTTTGGCGAGATTTAGAAATTTTCGGATGGGGGATATAGGCCGTGGGTCCACTTATTTCCTCTCCAACCTTTCTTTCCTTTCCTATTTTCTCTCCTATACAGACCTAGAGTCGGAAATTCGGGTCGGTCCGGCCTAAACCCTTCAAAGGTTATGTTTATGATTTAGAGGCTAAAAAGGAAAGCGGGCTTAAAAAGGCCGGCCCTATAGGGCTCGCCCTACAGTCCTATAAGACCAGCCCTTTTAGGCCCATTTAATATTTTTTTAAAACAAATTAATAAATATAATATCATTATATCAAATTATCAATATAAGAGACACCTAAGTACCTAATAGAATATTAATAATAGGCAAACACTTATTAATTGGTTTGATTTATTTTATTTTCTACAATGATTTATTCATTTAAACTTAAAAAAAAAAGGCTAATTTGAACATTAGATGATTATTTTAACTAAAAATTTATGATTTTTAAAAATAATGAATCTCAATTTAAAGCAAAATAAAAAATAAATTGTAAAACTTGAAAAATAATTTTTTTAAATTAAAATAAGTTTAAGCCCGTTTAGGCCCGAGCCTATGAAGGACTAGCCCTGTAAGGTTGCTGGCTTAAAAAATATGGTACTTTTTAGGAAACGGGCCGCCCGTTGAGGCCCAAGCCCGTGAAGGGTCAGCTCATATTCCCGCCTCTATACAGACCGGAGAAAACTCCTTTCTCTCCCTCTTTTTCTCCCTACTTTTCTTTCCTTTTTCCCTACATCCCAAAAGCCCAAAAAGCAGTAAGGTAAAAAGAGTATAAAAAATTTTTTTCCACAAAAAAAAACAAGAGCATAAAAAAATTTTGTTTAAGAAAATATAAAAAATTAATTAAAATTTTTTAGGGAAAATGATAGAAAAATACCACTTAAATTTTAAAATCCCAAATTAATCCTTTGACAAAGATTTGCGTTGTCAATCTCATTACTATTCTTATTAATCCCATTATTTTTCTTGTCGGCAGAATTTTAAAGTTCAAATGGTATTTTTCTATCATTTTCCCTTTTTTTAACCTTACTTTTTTATTTTTTTTAAATACAAAATTTAACGTATAAAATTTTGGGAGAATCACACTCAGGTCCCAAGGAAAAAAGAGAAATGAAGAAATGGTCCCTATAGATTGCAAAATAAAAAAATGGTCCTAAAAAGTTGTCAATACAGGTTCCTAGAGTTATTAACGAGTTGTCAATACAGGCTCCTGGAGTTGTTAATGGGACCATTTTTTTCATTCTGCAATCTATAGGGACCATTTCTTCATTTTTGTTTCCTTCTTTAGGACCTAAATGTAATTCTCCCTAAAAAATTTTCCTCCCCTCCGATCAAACAACCTCGGTTATGCCACTATACTGGGAGAGGATCCTTTATTATAAGATACGATATGATCGTGACTATGAATATTGAGGAAAATAATTGACCGATTTTGTACAATTAATTGAATATTGGGTTCAATAAGCAAGCACTATTTTCATTTTTTTTTTTGGTGAAACACTATTTTGATTTGTATCCTTGATTATCACTCTTTTTTGCTAGGCAGTACATGCATCCTTCCCTCCGAAGCAATCTTATTCAAAGCATTGTTGCACTCTTTAACGGGGAATTGGATATTGATCTGTCATATTGTGATAAATTAACTGATTTCACTAAACCCAACCCTTAGTTGGTTTTTTTCCATTCATTTTTTTTTCCTCATTCATTATCTTTCACTCATCATCTTTATAATTAAGGATATGTTTGGAAAATAAAAAATCACATTTCTTATAATTTTATTGCTGACTTGATTAGTTGTTGTTGTAAGATGTATGAACGGCACTATCCAAAAAGGGGGAATTAACAAATTGGGGACGGAAGTGTGGAACAATTTGTTTATATTCTGTTACTTATATAATGCTAACCACCATAAAAAAAAAATAGATATAAAAGATGGTATCCAAAAACAAATAGAAGATGTAGATGTAGATATTGTAGATGCTTTTTTCAGGACATTCGAACCTGTTATTGTTGCTAATGACAGACCAATTTGGGATTTGACAAAATTGAAAGGTAGTTTATAATTTATAACTTTATAAATTATACTTGTTAATGTTGGTCAAACTCTTGACCTTGTTATGATTTTATTGAATTATTAAGAATTAACTAGATGTGATATTTTTCATGTAGGAGAAAATTTAGGTCGGTTGGTCCAAATTTTTATAACCAAATATTGCTATTTGTAATTTTTATTATTAATAATGATCTAAGAGAATTTTAAAATTTTATCGAGATGAATTTTTAATATTAAGAAAAATCTATGTGCTATAACTTGGTTGGAGAATTGGAGCTAACAAATATAAGTATTGAAGATAAATTGTAATTTTTAAGATCATTAGGAGGAAATGTAGAGGCTTAGTTAGATATAGTTTGGTATTTTAAAAAAGGATAAATTATATAAAAAGTCCCTAAACTTTAGATTAATTGCATATAACACCCTTGGTATTTGAAAGTCTAAATTTAACCTCTCTAATCTTATATTCTTTTATAATGAATTCTTTGCCTTTAATTGACCATTGTCTTTTTAATGGAGTTTGCCACGTCATATTGATGTAAGACCCATGAGATCTTACGTGGTATTTTATGGGGCAACATATGTAATCTAATAATTTTATAGTAATTATATAATTTTTATCAGAGATTGAATTGTGATTTTATCGTTAAAAACCATTGTTCTTGCTTTAGCTCCTTGATTCCATGCCCTTACCCTAGATATGGTCCTCGTGAGTGTCTCAGCACATCACCTATAACATCACGTAAGCAAAACATTGCTTCCCACTTAGAAGAGTATATATGAAACCCTGGCCGGTTAGATCAGCTGGCTGGGATTGTTCTAGCTTAACCACAGGTCTCAAGTTCGAGACTTGGGAATGCAGCACCCTAGGGGCCAGAGGCGCCAACCTTAATGGTTCCTGTCATGCCTCGATCCGGATTAGTCTAGGACTGTTGATGTGCCTGAAAGATGACCTGCCCTGGGATATCGGGTGCTTACACAAAAAAAAGAAAGAAAGAAAGAGCATATAGATGAACTCACTCGAAAGTCGAAAACAATTAAAAGGTAAAAGAAATGTTTTTTATGTTATATAAAAAAAAGAAACGTTTCTATATAATTACTCACAAAAGATTATGAAACATCTGATAATGGAGACGAGCAAGATACCAAGGCAAGAGCATCAAGAGTAGTAGTGATGGAAATGGGAAGAGAGAATTTGGGGGGGGGGAGAGGAAGGGGAAATGGTGAAAAGTGAGTAGAAGGGAGAACAACATCCATAATGACTAGAAAGAGGGGATATGAGAAATAGAGTCTACGAGAAGAATGAGGGTATTTTTAAAATGATAAAATGACAATTTAATCCCTATGTAAAAAATATATAATTGTTATAAAATTATTAGATTACATATGTGGCCACATAAGATGTCATGTGTCTCATATCGATACGGCTTAATAAACTCTGTTAAAAAGATAACTGTTAATTAATAACAAAGGGTTCATTGTAAAAGAATAAAAGATTAGGGGGGTTAAATTTAAACTTCTAAATATCATGGATGTTATATGCAATAGACCCAAAATTCAAGGGATTTTGTATAATTTAACCATTTAAAAATATATTTTGTTATTTGGTCTTTTTAAATAATTATAATTTTTAAGATCCTTTTCAATAAGTATAATTCGCTCTGGTCCTTCCCTTTTATATTTTGTTTGATATGCACCCATCACAATTCCATATCACAAATTGCCAAATCACAATTCCATATCATAAATTCCACATCACAATTCCACATCACAAATTTTATATCATAATTTATATATCACAATTCCCAAGTTACCTCCCATCAATCTAGAGCCGGTAATTTGGGCCCAACCCGCCAGCCCGCCTAAAAAACCCTTAAACGGGCTGCCAAAAGTTAAATGTGGGCTAAACAGGCTCAGCCCGTTTAGCCCGCGGGCTGATGGGGGCCAGCCCGCAGGCTGCCGGGCTGGCCCGCTTTTTTTATTTTTTTTTTATTTTTTATAATTTGTTGGTTTTTTTGTATTTTTAAATAAAATAAATTCAAATACCCTTATTACCTTTCATTTGATGCCGTGTTTAATCAATTCCTCATATTTTTTATTTGACATTTTTATTTTCATATTATATTTATTTATTTTATTATTATTAAATTTAAAAGATATGTGTTTATATGTTTTTGTTATGTGAGTAGATGAAAAAAAAAGGAAAATAAGAATAAAATTGACTTCATAACACAAATGTATAAAAAAAAGAAGTGTGATATGAGCGGGTGAAAAAAAAAAAGAGAGTAAATCTGTTTTTTTTTTAAAAACGAAATTAAAAAAAAAAGCCAGCCCGCCTAAATGGGAATACCAACCCGCGAAGGGGGTGGGCTGCACCAGCCCGCCCCTGCCTAAGTTTCTAACCCGCGCGGGCTGGCCCACGGGCCAGCCCGCATTCCCAGTGCTACATCAATCCAACTGAACTGCCTTATTTTTGCCTACTAGACCCATAGGCTAAGTTACTATTCATGTTACTAGCCATTCAAAAGCTCATTGGTTAAGTGATAAGGACCAGGCAAAATCCACATAGAATATGCCCATACCATAAGTCTTTTCCTCTCCTTGAACCAGTGGAGCAGTATCTCAATCAACTAGAGAGATAATCCCTCATTGAACTAATGAGACAATAGAAAGCCAACCATCATGCACAATGGAGGCTAGACCACATGGTAGAACAAACTACTTTATCTCATCTCAATCCAATCATCACAATAATTATTAATAAATAGCTCAATGAGAATTTCTCAAGATTTTCACATTTATACAATGCTAATCAAATCATCCTCATATACATGCCATGATGTCTCAATTCTCAGTTTATATATATATATATATATCATAATTAGGTTCCATAAGACAATTTCTATCAAAATACTCATCAATATCATGATAACTTTCTCAATCTCAAATAACATTTTAAAGTACTCTTTGAAATTTGTAGTCAATATCGATATACTATCTTCATTCTTATAATCATTTCACAAAATACTCACAAACAATATACCGATGCATATAACAAGTGGAAAGTGGTTACCTCCAGTAAAGCAAAGTAATACTACAATAATTCAAGCTTCAAGTTCAACTGCAAGTCACAAATCAATTTATAACAATAAATCATAACCACAATTTAGTATTCAACTAATGGGTGTTTAAACAAGGCAATTAGAAGCTCTAAGTCCCTTTAAACATCCCAACTCTCAACAAAATTCCTACTTGATCATCCCAACATTAAGCCTCTATGTCAAATATCTCAACTTACTCATTTAAACCAATAACCAACTCTACATTATTCCAATTAACTCAAACCCCCAATTTGACAGTTGGAGTTCCAAGTTCAAAATACCCATTTTCATAAATCAAGCCAAATCAACAATCTAAACTGATTAAACTTTAAATCCAACTTATATTATTATATCTCAACCGTTAAAACTCATGTCGAATCACCAAAACATCAAATCTCAACAAAACCTAACTCAAATATTCAAACTCTAGCTCCAAATTACATATAATCTCAAATCTATTAAAACTAAACCAATTAAACACTTAATCTAATCCATATAACTCATTTAAGTCCAAAACATTCAGTGAAATCATCACCCATTAATTTCCAACTACTTAAAAATCTAAAAAAATTAAGAGAGAAAGGTAAAAATCAAGTCTAGATCACTTACTTGGGTGTTACCAAGCTTGAAAACACTCCCAATAAGTTGCAAATTGATGCTCTAGCAAAGCTCAAACATTTTCTCCCTCATTTTCATCCATTTTTCAAACACCCAACCACCTCTTTATAAACATCTACGACATTAGAGCCTGGGCTCTGGCACTCTCTACCTTAGCCCACCGTCTGGGCCCTCATTTGAGAGTTTGGGCGCAAAAACTTTATTTTGTATTTTTATGTTTTTTCATATTTTTTTCCAATATTTCTTACTTCCAATATCGATAACCTTGAATACAATAATTAAACTACTCTAAAACATCATTCATAATCTCTCATAGATTTAATCAATACTTAATTAACACTAAATCTTGGAATTAAAATTTAGGATTTATAGGTACAACTCAAGGGATATCATATTGTTCATTATTGATTTGCAAAAATTTTAGTGGCATTCTTTGATTATTCCATTGATATGGCTTATGGTTGATGTTGGCTTAGTCTCCCCCCCTTACTTTTGCATCTTTATCATAATTGTTTTCATGGAGAAGCTTGCAAATGCATCCCTATTTTTGCAATCGTACTACTACTAGATTAGAATTTTTCATATGTAGTATTAGGTTTTTCCCCCATAGTTACAGTTTTGGGGTTATTTGATTTTAGTTTGTGCTAGCACCACTCATATCAGCAAGTTTTGAAAGCAATTTGATCTTATCTTTCCTGTGCTCACGTCCCTATTTTTGAATAAGATTGAAAGCAATTTGATCTTGTGTTGCCGTTGAAAAGAAAGAGGGAGAGAAAAAAGGAAGAGTGACCATGGAGACTAAGTGATATGGTAAGGAATTGTTGATTTTGGATTATGAGATGGCATGTTTTAATGTCGTGTGTATCAGTTAAATTTTATATCAACATTAATGGAGGGATGACATTGCACCTTTAAACTTCTAGGGTGATATTGCCCCCTGAAACACTTCTAAATACCCAATGCTCCTCAGTGAAAACTGTAATACCCCGAATTTTGATATTTAAGGCTAGAGAATAAGCCTGAGATTAGTGGATTACTAAGCCATGGTTTAGCAAGATCCCAAATTGTGATTAAGGGTTAATTACTCTAAAAGTGGATGTCATTAGTGATAAATGGACCCTTTTAGAGACTATGATGTCATTTGGAATCGGAATGTGTTGTGAGCAGCGCCGAAATCCTGTATTTAAGTTCAATTATGGATTAACATCTAAATTGACTTAAAATAGAGGGGAGGGTGCATTGTGGAAGAAAAGGAATGATATGGTGTGTTAGTGTGGTGATTCAAGAAGAATTGCCATAATTAGGGGCAAAACGGTAAAGTTACCGACCAATTGGTCAGTTATCGAAGAGGAAACTTATTGGTAACTTCAAGATCAATGGTTGGGATTGATTTGTGTAAGAGATCAAAAGGGTGGAATCCCATGCGGGTGTGTGGGTGTGAGCTCATGATAGATGGAGCAAGTGTGTGACAAGTGGCAATTTGTAGACCCTTGGATTGGGTCAACATTTTCAACTCACTCTCCCTCTCTCCTCTCTTTTTCTAGACGTCCAAATGGGCAATTGGCATCCTAAAATATGAACATCTTCATCTTTAACTCATCTCTCTCTCTCCAAAAGGCTCCACTATTGTCCATGTGAAGGAAGGAAAGAGAAAGAAACAAGGAGAGTTTTGGTTTGGTAAATATCCTATAATGCTCAAATACCCTTCTATAATGTTGTTCATAGTGATGAGAGCTTTATCTCTATGGTTTTAGATTCTTGATTGGAGGTGTTTAAGAGCTTGTGAGAATTTGGAAAGATGAAGAATCAAAGAATTGGTTTGGGAAAAAGGAAGAGGTGAGTATTTGAAGTTTTTTTATCTAAGTTTTGTGATTTGTGGATGAGTTTTGTGAATTGTGAATTTTGCCCTGATTTTGTGGTAATTTCAAAATGCATGAATTTTCATGTGTTTTTAGGTGCAATTGGTGTTTTATTATGTTATATGTTCATTGGAATTGGTTTGGCATTAGAAATGGAAAAGTTGCAATGTTAGAGTTTGAGATGTGAAATTGTGTAACATATTGAGATTGTTGGTAAAACATGTCAATGTGATATGAATTTGGTTGTTTTAGTGTTTCCAATGGATTCCTTGTGAAATTTTGTGTGAGAATGATGTTTGATATGAAAATTGGATCATTGGAAGCAAGTGTGCAAAATCTAGAATTCTATCTTTTGGAACTCTGTTTTGGACAGTCTGCTTGTGTGGACATTTTGAATGGGCAAATGATCTCTAACAATTTTGAAACTTTCCAGTCTTAACGTTCACATTCCAAGCTTCAAAATAGACACATAATTTGTGTCATTTCATTTTGTGAACTGGGAGTAATGGTTTTCCAAAGTTTGACGTTGAAACTGGGTGCAAATCTAGAACATCAAGGGAATTTCGTGTAATTCTGGAATTTTGTGGTGATTTCTGGTAATGGCTCATATTTTTCCTATAAATAGGACTTAAAAATCTTTCAATGGGCTATGGGATCACCTCATTTTGATTTTTCTGAAATTAGTTATGAATTTCCGAAGTTTCCTTGGCTGCAGCTTAAAAGTTTATTTGTGCCTTTTGGCCGCAGCCAAAAACAATCTATGCACATTTTGGCTGTAGCCAGAGGATTCTTGGCTGCAGCCAACCCCCATTTTCAGCATTTTGTGATTTTGAAAAGTGATTTCCAACCTAGTACTTTCCAATGCTTTAGGCTTTCATTAAGCTTATTATAGTCACCTAAAGGGTGTGAATGGTAATCAACCTTAAGGATATGAAAGTAAGGATTTGGAATTGAGACTGACTCTATGTCCTTGCTTTGGTTATAAGGTTTGATATCCACCTTGATCGTGAGTAGTCGATGCTGGAGCATACGTGGACAGAACAAGTGTAGGGAACTTACCTCTCTTGCATGTATATGATATTTGTATTGGTATTTATGCATGTTATTGCTTTGCTTGATTATGTGAAACATGTATGGATAATTTGAAGCTATGTTTCAATTTATGCTATGGCCATATGTATGTTGTTCGAAACATTGAGCTTACAGATTTGTCATTGTGTGTAAGCATGAGTTATGCAAGCATGTCATACATTAAACATCTATCTTGCATGCATATTGGTAATATTTTTCTACTAGGATTCTCTAGAATCTCACCCTCCCCTACCAACATTTTAGACAGGGAAGGTAGATCGAGGATGGAGCAAGCATCCAAGGGCGACAAGGACTCCTTCGGGTTGTCATTTTTTGTAGTTGGTTATCGATTCAATAATTGGGATTATGTATATATGGTTGGATAGGTTGGGATGTGTATTCGGATGAGTATATTTGGTTATGTATTTGGAATGAGTTATTGGATATTTGTGTATGTATTCGAATTGGATTGTGTAATCCCCATTTGAGTAATTGTAATGAGCTAATGTGCCCTTTGAAACCCAATAGCGAAGGTATGAACCCGAGATTATTGGGATGATTATGTTGTGCACTCTAATATTTGTAATGAATGTGATTTATCTTCGCATAATAATTGTATTCGAAATTGAATATGAGACCATGTGAATTGAATTCTAAATGAAATTTCTAAAAACCCTATCGTGAAGATGAGATTTTAAAATGATTTTGTTTATTGTTGGTCTCTATTTTATTTTAATCACGTATTTAAGATATAATTATGGTGGGGGTTACAGAAACTTTCAGGATATTTTTGCACTTTAACCCAAAAGATACAACACTAGTAGAAAAAGGTCTTTTAAATCCTTTTAATTGAGTTACTGTCTCAGGTTTGGGTCACTTTTGAATTGACTCCACCTTAGATCTGTCCATCTCTATCCCCTTCTCAGAGATTACAGGCCCTAGGTACTCAATACGTTGTCGTCTGAACACACATTTTGACAACTTGGCAAACAAACGATGCTTGACCATAGTGTCCAATACAACCTCAACATGTTGCAAATGAGCATCCTATGTGGCACTATAGATCAGAATGTCATGGAAGAAGAGCAACACAAATCATCAAAGGAATGGCCTGAAAACTTCATTCATAAGAGTTTGAAACGTTGCCGGCGTATTTGTGAACCCAAAGGGTATCACCAACCATTCATAAGACCCTTGGTGTGTTTGGATGGCTATTTTTTTAATCGACTTCTCACATTAGGATTTGGTAATATCTAAGTGCAGATCCATATTCGAATAATATACTTATTCTGCAATTCATCAATAAGCTTATTGACATTGGGCATGGGGAATGCGTCCTTCACGGTCACTATATTAAGTGCTCGATAATCAATGTAAAAGAGACACATCCCATCTTTCTTCTTTATCAAAATTATAGGAGCAGAGAATGGACTTATGCTGAATTGAATCAAGGCTTCCCCATAGTAATTGCTTACCATATTCTCAATCTCGATCTTCTAGCTAACAAGGTATCTATATGGTCAAACCTTCAAAGGTTGGGTTCCTAGAAGTAACTCAATTCAATGCTCGTGTCCTTAGGTCAATGGCAACACGTTAGGCTTGTCAAACACCGATTGGTAATTGTGAATGATACTTTGTAGATCGACCAGTACATTTGAGAGGTCAAAGTCTGATTCAAGACTAAAAGCTTATAGAGTGTAACATTCTGCTAGAGCGTCGGTGTGCTGTATTCGTACTAAGTGAAGGTAATGAGCCTGAGTGATCGAGTTGACTCTAAATCCCTAAAAAGTACTGTATTCGTACTAAGTGAAGGTACTGAGCCTGAGTGATCGAGTTGACTCTAAATCCCTAAAAAGTAACAAGCTTTCCGCTCTCCAAGAATTTAATCATTGACGAATGATAGTTGACCACGTGTGGTGCAATAGTCTCTAACCAATTATCACTAATTACAACATCTACTCCAGCCATATGTGTTACTTCTACGGAGGATTAAACTAACACTACTACAAAAACACAAGCTACGACGCTTAATTTAAAGAATATTATGGCACTTAGAAAGCACTGTAGCTTCCAGCACCGTTAAAACAAGCTACGACACTTCTTGAATATATGAAAGCGCCATAGCTTGATTATTATTTTTTTAAAAAATATAACTTCCTACGAAACTTCTCCAAATGTCTTCCTATGGTACTTCCATGGAGAAGCGCCATAGGAAGTCTTTTATTTAAAAAAAAATTATGACTTCTTATGGCACTTCCCTAAAGAAGCGCTGTAGGAAGTCTTTTATTTAAAAAAAAAATCATAATGATTTTATCTTCCTGATGAAAACCTCCATTGATAATCCAAAATCCACAATCCACAACAAAATGAAATAACATAGCACCTATCTTTTGCAATATTGCGTCTTCATGTATCAAGCATAAAAGAACTCCAGCATTTAAGTTGCTTAAACTTGAGCCATACATGTTACTTCTACAGAGGATTAAACTAAGTATTATTATATTTGTAAGCTCAAAAATTAAAAAACTTACAATGTATAAGAAGTTTAAGAAGATAGAGTTGATACTTCAAATAAATACCTAAAAAAATTATGAACACACATATAAGATTCATGACAAATTTTAACTAAAAGAAAACGTGAATCAAATGTTGAAAAAAGAAAAATACTTACAGGCTAGGGAGCTTCTGAAGGAGGCTAAGACAAGAACAAAAATACATGAGAGAGGAAGCTTTCTACAGCAACGGAGTTATGGGAAATGGGGAAGCTAGAGAGAAAACGAGAAGATGAAAATGAAAATGAAAATGAAAATGGGCGGGTGGTGAAAATTAAATAGAACTTGGTATAGAAGCTATGGCGCTTTTTGTCAAAGGCCATAGCTTCCTAATTAAAAAAAAACTCACATCAGATACACCACATGTAGCTTTGTAAAAAAATTTTTAAAAAAAACCCACATCAGATACCCCACATGTAGTTTTGTAAAAACAAAAAAATCTTAGATTCTGGCCAATGTTTATGTGTGAAGTGCTAACTAAAAGAAGCCCCCTGACCATCGCTTGCTTTAGAAGCGCTGGCCAAGGATATAATAAGGCACCAAGAAACAAGGCACCACATTGGTGCCTTGAATATAAGTCAAGGCACCCACGTGGTGCCTTGAATATTCAAGGCACCTGGTGCTTTATTATCCTTGGCCGCCACTTGTCAAGCAAGCGCCGGCTAAGGGCTCTTACCGACATGTTTGGCTGAGGTCAATTTTTTTTTGAAATAAGAAAAATATAAAGGAAAATCAATGCTTAATAATAAATAAATTATTAAGAAAGAGTATTATCTATTTAAATGTTAATTGAAGGCTTATTTTCTTGATTCTAGCAAGATACTATTGACTTACTATAACATGAGATTCTGGATAATAAGGCATTATAATAAATGTCAAGCTTCATTTAATCTATTTGACTTACTCTCACTCTTATTCGGCACTTTATTGTTAAGCGTTGGGTAAGGGTTTTTTCAATAAACAAAATGTTAAGAAATTATCCTAGTTACGATGCTTTCCAAGAAAGTGTCGTAGCTTGGGCTTTCATTTTTTTTAAATAAATGTTTTGTATTTGCACTTGGGCTTTCATTTTTTTTAAATAAATGTTTTGTATTTGCACTAAGCTTTGACGCTTATATTAGGAAGCACCGTAGCTTCTAAAATTTTTTTTCTAAAAAAATTATTATCTATGGTGCTTCTTCAAAAAAAGGGCGCCGTTAAATCCTCTTTTGTAGTAGTGTAAGTATTATTATATTTGTAAGCTCAAAAATTAAAAACTTACAATGTATAAGAAGTTCAAGAAGATAGAGTTAATACTTCAAATGCATACTTGAAAAAAATTATGAGCACACATATAAGATTCATGATAGATTTTAACTAAAAGAAAATGTGAACCAAATGTTGAAAAAAGAAAAACACTTACAGGCTAGGGAGCTTCTAAAGGAGGCCAAGACAAGAAAAAAAACACATGGGAAAGAAAGCTTTCTACAGCAACAGAGTTATGGGAAATATGGGAGCTAGAGAGAAAGAGAGAAGATGAAAATGAAAACAACGATTTATGAAAATTAAATTATAAGGTGGGAGAAGCTACAACACTTTTTGTCAAAACGCCAAAGCTTCTCAATTTGAAAAAAAATGATGGCCACTTTTTTTACAAAAAAGGCAGAAGTTACGGTGCTTTTTCTCAAAGCGCCAAAGCTTCTCAATTTTAAAAAAATGATGACCAATTCTTTTTTTTTAAAAAAAAGTCTTAGATGGCGCTTGATTACCAAGCGCCGTCCAAAACTGAGCCTGGACGGCCTTGGTTTCCAAGCGCTGTCCAAGGCGCCTTGAAAATTCAAGGCACCTGTGGCGCCTTGAACAGCGCTTTGTTTCAAAGCGCCGTTGCCTTGGACAGTGCTGTGTCCAAGGACTTTTATTATAAAAAAAATTAAAATCCTTTTTAATAGGAATGATTTATCTCTAGGTTTTGACTTCTAAACTGATTTTTAAATTTAATTTTTGTTTCTTAGTATAGACAAACTTTCTCAAGAAAGCATCTTATCATAGTAATGGAGCTTTGACACTTACAAAATTTCTATTATTCCATAATTGTCAAACTTTTTTTTAATAGTAGTAAGGGGATTAATTTTTTTTTAAAAAAATAATCCCTTGTATGTGGCTTTCTCTAGCAAGCGTCATACAATGTATTAAGCAACTATGACGCTTTCCTATTCAAGCACCGTATCTGTCACATGTATTTTTTTTTTTAAAAAAAGAAGTTTTCTCTTGTGCTTAGTTGAAGAAGTGCCATAAGATTGGCGCCGCTAAATCTATATTTTGTAGTAGTGCTTCAAATATAACAAAAACTAGAGAATTAGATTACCTTCTTTTTATGCCAAAAGAAGATGACGTTTAGGTAGATTGTATTTGGATTTGAATTTTAGATTTAAAAGCTCAAATTTAACCTCTTCCCGCCGTTATCTTGGATCATTGGGCAAAACTACGCACTCTTGTCTACAAGGAGGATATGTGTGGATTTGCTTTGATGATCTTTTGTAGGGAGGCACAAATACAATGCTAGAAGAAGAGACAACTACATGGGATGGGTGGGCCCCATCTAACAAGAGAATCATTATAAGTCCTAATGAATTAATGTAATCACAAAAAATTCTTAAAACAAATGAATAGCATATAGTAATAAGTTTTAGTACAAGAAAATGATAATTTTATGCAAGTCATTTAGACTTTTTAGTAATTATATATTCTTTCCTTTGAACCTCGTGATTCCCCCTTCATCAACCACGGGCCCACACAACGAGCCAGAATTATATCATTCTTCATGGTGTAACTAAAATGAACTGAAGAACATAATACATGTATGTGTCCCTCACTAGTGGAAAAAATCCTTTTTAGACTGTTACATTTAGACCAGTTTTGACGGATAAGGTCTTAAAAATTTGCGTGGTGGCAGTTCTGTAATTATATTGAACTTCTAAGACCGGTTCTAAAAAAACCGGTCTTAAAAAAATTATTTAGACTGGTTATAAATAAAACCGGTCTTAAAACGTTAAAATTTTTAAGAATTTAAAATGTTTTAACATTTAAGACCGGTTTTATATTAAATCGGGTCTTAGTCTTAAATATTTAACATTTAAGACCAATTTTTATGTAAAACGATTTTAAATGTTAAAACATTTTTAATCTTAAAAATTTTAACAATTTAAGACCGGTTTGTACAAAAACGGGTCTTAAATGTTTTAAGACCCGTTTTTGTACAAATCGGTCTTAAATTTAAATTTTCCTCTTTTAAGATCGGTTTTTATTGAAAACCAGTCTAAAAGGTAAGATTTCTCGCCCGTATTTTTACTCCCGCGTCCAGATCGCACGCTCTATGAACCCTTTCTTCTCTTTTCGCCATTTCTCTGTGAGCTCTATCCGTGCTTGTTCTGAACTCGTCCATGGCATCTCGTTCCTCATTTGCTCAACTCTCCTCTGTTATTACCACTGTCGTTGCTGTGTTCATCATCACTATTCTTTGATTATCATTAGTCTTCTCCGCCGCCACCTCTATTCTCCGTAGTGACCATTCTCCTCCGCCTTGACTTCCTTTTGTCAGTGTTGTGAATTTAAGGACTTCATTTTAACCTCAGTCGACACCACCATGACTTTGGGTTGAAGCTTACTCCTTGGTCTTCAATCAGGTTAGTGTTTGATCTGTTATTTAGTTGTACGTTGTTCATCAATAATTATTAATGTTCTATGAAAAAATGATTCTTGTTGTTGCTTTGAGCACTTAAACGTAATCAGGAAAAAATTAAGTTTGCACATTCTTGTTAGATATATGCTTTGACTTTTAATTACATCCCTGTGATATTTGGCTTGGATTAATACCACTCTATGTTCTGTTTTAATTTAGTGCAATTTTTTTATTATTGTCAGTGTTATTGATTTGTTAAAACAATACTAGTTTCAAATGGTGCCTAATTTTGTTGAAATCTCTAAAATTCTATTGTTGTTGTTTTCTTGTCTATCCTTTTGTTGTTGGATATAGGGTGCTAGAAGTGTCAAGATATATATGGATCATAGTTGGATAAACGTTAAATGAACGAGTGTTGAATATGATAATGGGGTGAGGGGTTTTGTAGACTTCGCTAGTAGAAATGCCGATGATGGTAGTGAGAAGTTTTATTGCCCTTGTGTAGTATGTTTGAATGAGAAGCGACTAAGTACTGCAGATATATATACACATTTAATTTGTGAAGGATTTTGTAAGAGTTATACAGTGTGGGTATGGCATGGTGAACAATTAGAAATGCCAAGTCCATCTTAACAGGGGGAGTGAACTTTGATGATAATGACACGGATACGGATGATCGGATAGAGGATATTATTCGTGATGTAAGAGAAGAGACTTTTAAGCAATCACATGCATATGGTAATATGTGCAGTGGTGCTGAGACGCCGTTGTACCTGGGGTCTAAAAAATACCAATTGTTGAAAGCAGTATTGAAATAGGTAAGCTTGACAGCACGACATGGATGGAGCGACAAAAGTTTTTCAGAAACGCTTGAGGCTTTTAAGGACATGCTTCCAGATGATAGTGTGTTGCCTTCTCGATACTATGATGCTAAGAAAATATTGTGTCCACTAGGGATGAAGTATAAAAAGATCTATGCATGCCCTAATGATTGTATATTGTATAGAAAAGAGCATGAAGAGGAACAACAATGTCCGATATGTGAAACCCCAAGGTACAAATGAAATAATGCTCCTGCAAAAGATTGTGGTACCTTCCAATCATACCAAGGTTCAAGCGATTGTTTGCTAATGAAAATGATGCAAGAAATTTGAGATGAAATGTGGATGAGAGGATATCCGATGGAAAGCTTCGACATCCGGCTGATTCTTCTCAATGGAAGAAAATCAATCAATTATTTCCTACCTTCGGTTAAGAGCCTAGGAACCTTAGGCTTAGGCTTAGCATGGATGGGAAGAATCCTTTTGGTAGCCAGAGTAGTATAATAGTTCATGGCATGTTCTGCTGGTAATTTACAACTTATCTCCTCTGTTATGCATGAAACGAAAGTACATCATTCTATCTATGTTGATTTCGGGACCAAAACAACTCGAAAATGACATAGATGTTTACCTGGAACCCTTGATCGAAGACTTGAAAAGAGTTGTGGGATGAAGGTGTTGATGTTTTTGATGCGAACAAGAAGGAGGTTTTTAAAATGCGAGCCATGATCTTTTGTACTATAAATGACTTCCCTGCATGTGGAAACTTGTCAGGATATAGTGTTAAAGGCCATAAAGCATGTCCGATTTGTGAAGAAGGAACATGCTACCATCAACTTCAACATGGAAGAAAGACAGTTTATCTTGGCCATAGGAGATTTCTTAGACGAGGCCACCCGTATTGCAAATTAAAGAAAGCTTTTTTTGGTGGACAAGAGTTTGAAGATGCTCCGAAGGCATTGACTGGGGAGCAAGTTTATGAAAAGGTGAAAAATATGAATGTTATATTTGGTAAGACTACGAAGAATAGTAATGAGAAAAGTAAATGGAAAAAGAGGTTTGTTTTCTTCAATCTTCCATATTGGCTGAAGCTTGAAGTGAGACACTGTATTGATTTCATGCATGTGGAGAAAAACGTTTATGATAGTATTGTTGGGACACTGCTTAACATACAAGGTAGTTCTAAGGATAGCGTGAAGGCAAGATTAGATTTGCAAGAAATGGGGATACGAGAAGACTTGCATTCAAAGCCATATGGTAAGAGAATTTTTTGTCTTCCAGCTGCTTATACTTTGTCTAAGGATGAGAAAAGAAGCTTTTGTGACTGTTTACATGGCATTAAAGTTCCTTCAGGGTATTCTTCAAATGTTAGGAAGCTTGTGTTGATGAAAGACTTGAAGTTAGTGGGGCTAAAGTCTCATGATTGTCATATCTTAATGCAACAACTGCTCCCAATAGCTATTCGAGGCATTGCCGAATATGATCTTTAACATATTTTGACTAGACTTTTTCTCTTCTTCAAAGCTATTTGTAATAAAGTTATTGAGACAAAAAATTGGATGAACTGAAAAATAAAGGATATCTGATCTTGTGCCAGCTTGAAAAGCTTTTTCTTCCTTCTTTTTTTGACATCATGGTACATCTAATTGTTCATCAAGTCAGGGAGATCAAGTTGTGTGGCCCTATCTATTTATGATGGATGTACCCAATTGAAAGAACTATAAAAATCCTAAAATGATATGTGAAGAACCCTAACCGGCCTGAAGCATCTATTATTCAGAAATATGTTTCTAAAGAAGCCATAG
The DNA here is from genome assembly GCA_963855925.1 of Inga laurina. NCBI lineage: Eukaryota > Viridiplantae > Streptophyta > Magnoliopsida > Fabales > Fabaceae > Inga > Inga laurina. Next base: position 63,832,467 of record OY979704.1, on the reverse strand, counting down.
AGTTTTGTCAAGATTACTTGTCAAATGTAGGACACATTGGACTTCCTGAACGTCATGACGAAGAAGGCGGTAGACACGAGGCTTCGGTAAAGAGTATGGATCCTGATGAATTGCAACAAGTCCACTTGTACATCTTGAATAACATTGATGAAGTTCAAGATTATATTAATGCTCATAAAGAAGTTGTACGGAAAGGAAATAGTTGAATGACTAAACAAAGGTTAATTAGGGAGCATAACAAAACTTTTGCACATTGGTTCAAACAAAAGGTTGACTGCGAAGAATGTGTTTCTGATATAATTAAATGGTTAGCACGTGGGCCTGAGGCTAATGTCATAAGTTGGACTTCATTTTTGATCAATGGTTATACGTTTTACACAAAGTCCCTTGATAATAAGAGCATCGTCCAGAACAGTGGGGTTATGTTAGTGGCTGAATCTATGCACTTCTCTAGTTCAAAAGATAAGAATCCTAGATTGGTAGCAATAACTTATTATGGGGTGATTAAAGAGATTTGGGTGGTTGATTATGTTAAAGTTAAAATTTCCATTTTCAAATGCAAGTGGGTTGATGTCAATAATGGTGTGATGATTGATTAGTTGGGACTTACATTGGTTGATTTAAAGAGTAGAAGTTTTAGAGATGAACCTTTTATTATGGCATATCAAGCGAAACAAGTGTTCTATGTTACTGATCAGGCAAATAAAATGTGGTCTGTAGCTCTCCAAGGAAAAAGGGTTGTTGATATTAATCAGGAAAGTCATTCAATGAATGATCTTCTTGAGACTTCTTCTTTTTCTAGGGGTTTACCAGAATTGAACGAAGAAGATGAAGAAAACAATGAACATGGCACAAGAAATGATCATCATGAAGGGATATGGGAGGATATCCCTTTATAAAACTACATTGAAGGTTAGTTAGCTAAAATAATTATTATGAACTATATTTGAATTATGTATATTGTTATTGGTGTATATATAAAACTACTTTTTTTGTTGTCGTCATAGGAAAATAAAGGATATAAGGTGTACGTATTAGTGTAGATTCTCTGAAGCAAGGCCAGCTAGTGATCATTAGCTTGAGAAGAATGTGTATAAATTATTTTAGCCCTAATATGAATAACAACATTGTCATTAATGTAATTTAATCTTTGATGTATGTATGTAAGTGAAAATATAAGGAACTTGGTTAAAACAGCATTATCATGGTTGTATGATTTCCTTGCATTATGATTCTGTCTATATGGTGAGTTTATTATTCATGGTTGTTTTCCTTGCTTCTGTTTCGGCTAGCACTGATTAAGCACAAGGGAGTTGAGTTTTAATATGTTCTAATGAGTTTTTGAGTCTCTCATATGTCATTAAGATGTTAGTTATATTCTGTAAGAGAGCATATTTATTTGAATGACGTTGAACTGGCTGCTGCTTGCTGAGTGAAATGTTTTAACAGGGGAAATGGCTTGCTGGGTAAATGTTTTAAACGAAAATTTTAAAAAAACTACTTTTAAGACTGGTTCTCTCCAAAACCGGTCTGAAAATTACATTTAAGACCGGTTTTGTAGAGAACCGGTCTTAAAAGTTGAAATTTTAAGACCGGTTTTTTAGAAAACCGGTCTAAAATTTGAACCTTTCAGACCGGTTCCTCTAATAACTGGTCTAAAAATATTTAGTTTTACACTGGTTTTATAATAACCGGTTTTAAAAAAAAATTTTAAGACCGGTTCCATAACCGGTCGAAAAAATAGCAGATTTTTAAGATCGGATCCAGAACCGGTCTAAAATATCTTTTTTAATCGGTCTTAAAAGTGATTTTTCCACTAGTGCCTTCTCTTCGCCTCTGCTACCATTAATCCTTCTAGTCATCACAATCATATAAATCAAGGAAAAATCAATCCCTACTACTTAAATAGGGTTAAGGAAAAATCATTTATTAGGGAATAAAAAAGGTCATTAAGTAGGGAGTTCGTGTAGAAAGATATTATAAAAAAAAATTCGAACAATGTGCTACATTTAGGAAGATGGGTAGGAGCAATGTGGTGTTAAAAGTGAACTTGCTAACAAGTGAAATTGCAAATGCACTTAATACATGTGATTTTCCTCAAAGTACACCCAACATCAAATGCTTTTTTTAGGTGCAACGGTGACTATGTGGTTACAAAATATGTGCAAAATTACCCTTTGACCATTAGTTTAACTTTTTTATCCTGAAAATGATTATGTGTACGATGACATGGACGTTGAAGTGATATTCTGGAAAAAAAACTTACTGACTAGTGAAGTTTTGCAATTAATATTACCCACATTTCACTATTTCAGTACGACCTTCTCTAAAATACATTCAAAATTGAATGCAGAGTGCTTAACTCACTCAGCAGAGCTTCTGCCCTAAAAAATATACTGATTGCTCAATTTTTTCCAACCCTAGATTCCCAATATTATTAAATTAAAAGCATTATAATACAAATATTATATTACTAATTTTTATTAAATTATATGATTTATTAGGAAATTTTGATTTTCAACAAGTTTTGTTTCCAGAATATCACTCCAGAGTCTATGTCATCGTACACATCATTACTTTCAGGATCAAAAAGTCAAACTAAAGGTCAAAAAGTCAAACTAACGGTTAAAGGGTTGCACCTATTTTGTAACCACATAGTCACTGTTGCACCTTAAAAAAACATTTGTTGTTAGGTGCACTTTGAGAAAAATCACATGTATTTTTGCACCTTAACCCTTATATATATTAGGTTAGATACTTATAGAACAGGGTTCTATGCATTTGTGTTTTAACGTGCATATGCAAGCAAACATACTTAAACCATTATTAACTTCTAAAAGTTATTATGATTGGATAACATCCACAAACAGTGAATATTCAAAATTCAGCAAATTTGTAAGTAATTAATGCTAATATAAAACATATAAATATAAATAAACACCTAAAGAAACATTTCTAGTTTTTTGATCAATCCTTTCTTGAAGGATTCTTCTTCACCAACCAATCAACAATGAAGTTTCCATAAAATAAATGAGAACAAGGTGAACTGCAAACACCCTGAAATCTTGCAAACAAATTGGACATTGAGGCTTTACTCTCTTCAATTTATTGTTAGATGCTTTAATTGTAGCCTTTACTTGACAAGCTTGGTCATCCTTCGTATATAGATGTTTCCATAGCTCCATCATAGCTGTCATTGTTGAGGTAAAAAAATGTTAGCATTCACCACCACAATCATATACAACACATCAACTTAGCCATGTGTTTTGCAAAATATGAAATATGTTATGAAAGAAATAGCTAAATGATGGACAGGTTGAAAAATCTATCCATCATTGCGAAAGTCTAAGGGTATTGAGGTTGCTTAACTCTTTAATTACAGAAAAAGGGAAAGCCATTATCATTTGACTACATGAATGTGAGAAGTTAAGGAATTTTTCATATGGTGAATACATACGCTAGAAAATAAGGCTTAATTGCATAGTGAAAGAGATAAACCAAAGGTGACCAACAAAGTAATTTATTTGTCAATCCACTCATTAACACTGACAAGAAAAAGGCTAAGTCACATTTATGTGCTATTTATATGTTTGGAAGCATTTTTACAATCATGATTTGGGTTGAGCCAAACAAACACTCTTTGCTCCCATCTTTTTAATCCATGTGGTGGTAAGAACAACTTCAACAAGAAAATCATTCCCAGCAGAAGGTGTTAGTTCTTTATAAGGTGGTGAACCAACAATTCCCGGTTGTGCAATACAAAGAGAATAAGGCATCAATACTTGCAACTTGTAGCTTAGTCTTAGCTACATTTATTTATTATGTTGTGATGGTACTAGTGTTATCTTTTTGGCTACATCAGATAAACACACTTGTGGTTATCGAAGCGTACTTTTGTTCTTGCTTGAAAAAAAAGATTAAAAATCTAGAGAGAACAGGTAAATTAAAAGAGATTTCAGAAATAAAGCCAACCCATTATTAGTGAATTAAAATGATGACAACAAATTTCACTTGTATAAAATAGAAAAGAAAAAGGGAAAATCCCTATAAAATACCCTTGAAATAGGGAATTCCCTAATCAGTACATTGAAATAAAAAAATCTGGATCAGTCACGCTTCAGTACGGATGAACAGTGCGGGCAGCGTTAAAAGACGATTTTTCCCTTCAACCCTCATTCTCGCCACTTCAAAAATAACAACACGCGGTTCTTAATTAACAACTTCGGATTCTTGATTAACAACTCCATATTCTTGTTTCACAACTTCCTCATTTAAGTTTCAAGGCCAATAACAACACCTCTTTTTTTATTAACAACACGCGCTCTTAATTAACAACTCCGGATTCTTGATTAACAACTCTGTTTTCTTGATTAACAACTCCATTTTTATCTTTTTACTTTCACAATAACAACACCAGTATTGTTATTAATAATATCATATTCTACATTAACAACTCCCATTTCTTGTTTCACAACTTCGTAATTTAAGTTTCATGGCCAATAACAACACCTCTTTCTTTATTAACAACATCGTATTTTACATTAACAACACTATATTTTTGAGATGTGAATATGTGGAAGAATAAAGTGGAGTTGTTAATCAAGAGTTTGGAGTTGCTAATAACAAGACCGGTGTTGTTATTGTGAAAGTAAAAAGATGAAACTAGAGTTGTTAATCAAGAATATGGAGTTGTTAATCAAGAATCCGGAGTTATTAATTAAGAACCGCGTGTTGTTATTTTTGAAGTGGCGAGAATGAGGGTTGAAGGGAAAAATCGTCTTTTGGGGCCGCCTGCACTGTTCATCCGTACTGACGCATCAGGATTTTTTGATTTCAATGTATTGATTAGGAATTTTCCTATTTCAAGGGTATTTTATAGGGATTTTCCCAAATGAAAATAAACAAAATGATGTCATTAATTAAAAAAGATCTTTAATCACTGCTCTATAATAGGTTAAAACAGATTTCAAATAATAGTTTTATGCTATAAACGAAGGAAGAGAGGCTGACGTGACGGTGGACTATTCCACGATTTAATTTAGAATTTCTGCCTTTTTTCATATCATGCAATGTACATTAAAAACTATATTATTGTCTACGGTTATATATATATATATATATTCTAGGGAAAATCCCTAAAAAAGAACTTTTAAATTAACAAAAGACGCAGAGGTGTTTCGAAATTTAATATCCTAGATCAGTGCGAGTGTTTGAACTGGAATATTAGAATTTGAGACAAAATGACGTCCGTGACCCTCGAAGTTTTTAAATTGAAAAGCGTTGAGGAAGGCGTGATAATGGCGCTAAAACGCGTTTTGAAAAATATCATCTTCTCTGTCGTCATCGGTGCCGTTGTTCGACCCTGGATTTGTGGCCTTGGATTGCTATAGTCCACAACATTTAATATTTTGTGTTTCTCTGAATTAAATCCTGTTCTCAAAAAAATGAGAAGTACCAAAAGCTAAACAATATCAATAACTCCGATGCCATGAGTTGAGATAAACTAGAAAGAAAACAGAGTGAAATCTTGAGCACTCGTCATCTTCTTCTCGGTTGCCAACAACTCCGATGTCATCACCCCCAACAACTCGCCATCTTCTTCTTTTATAGGATCCTGTGTATATGCACTAAAAAACAGGGATAAACAGAGAAGAGATTATTAATAACACTCAAGTGATCATAAGAAGTAATGAATAAGTTTGGAAAATAACTCGAATTGTTTGAGTCTTGACCTAATCACTTCCTGGGAAAATTTAGTAATGATCGCAACTACCGACCATCACCGCCAACGATTTGTCATCTTCTTCACAGATATCATTGACATCTGCTTCATCATTGACATGATTCCCAACTCGACATTAGGCTTTACCAACACAGCATTACATTTTCACAACATCCTATTGACTTTCACAACTCGAGTTCATATCATCACTGGAGGGTAACTGGCGAGTGATTAGCTTATAGGATGCAGAACTCGAGTTATGAATTGATAACTTGAGTTTCCCAACACAATCTTACATTTTCACGACATCCCGTTAGACTTTCACAACTCGAGTTTGCCATTCAGAACTCGAGTTCATATCATCACTGGAGGGTAACCGGCGAGTGATTAGGCTTATAGGATGCAGAACTCGAGTTATAAATTGATAACTTGATTTTCCCAACACAATCTTACATTTTCACGACATCCTGTTACACTTTCACAACTCGAGTTTGCCATTCACAACTCGAGTTCATATCATCACTAGAGGGTAACAGGCGAGTGATTAGGCTTATAGGATGCAGAACTCGAGTTATGAATTGAAAACTCGAGTTTTCCAACACAATCTTACATTTTCACAACTCGAGTTTGTCATTCACAACTCGAGTTCATATCATCACTGGAGGGTAACCGACGAGTGATTAGCTTATAGGATGCAGAACTCGAGCTATGAATTGATAACTCAAGTTTCCCAACACAGCGTTACATTTTCACGACATCCCGTTAGACTTTCACAACTCGAGTTTGCCATTCACAACTCGAGTTCATATTGTCACTGGAGGGTAACCGACGAGTGATTAGGCTTATAGGATGCAGAACTCGTGTTGTCCATTGATAACTCGAGTTTACCAACATATTCTTACATTTTCACAACATCCTATTAGACTTTCACAACTCGAGTTTACCATATTCACAACATTGCAGGGTGATCATCCCACTTCTGGAGATAAGACCATATTCAATAATTCAATTTTCTTCGTAAAACAATTACTGAACAGAAAATTGAATTACGAAGAAAATTGAATTATTTTCTTCGTAAAACAATTTCTTGGTAAATTTTTTGTTCAGTAATTATTTTACGAAGAAAATTGAATTATTAAATATGGTCTTATCTCCAGAAGTGGGATGATCACCTTGCAATATTGTGAAAATGACAAACTCGAGTTGTGAAAGTCTAATAGGATGTTGTGAAAATGTAAGAATGTGTTGGTAAACTCGAGTTATCAATGGACAACTCGAGTTCTGCATCCTATAAGCCTAATCACTCGCCGGTTACCCACCAGTGACAATATGAACTCGAGTTGTGAATGGCAAACTCGAGTTGTGAAAGTCTAACGGGAAGTCGTGAATGTAATATCCCAAAAAGTGATTAAGGGCTAATGACTTCAAAAGTGGATGTAATTATTGTTGAATAAACACTTTTGAAGAATGTGCGATGGGAATTTGGATATTTTAATGATTCCAATGGCTTCCTTGTGAAAATTTACGTGGGAATGATGTTTGGTATGAAAATGGAACCAATGGAAGCAAAGATGCAAAATCTAAAATTCTGTCCAGTGAAATTCTATTCTGGGCAGTCCATTTTTGTGAACGTTTTTAATGAACAAATGGTATCTAAAACTTCTGAAACTTTCCAGTCTTATAGTTCACATCTCAAGCTTCAAAATGGACATATAATTTGTTCCATTTCATTTTGTGAACTAGGAGATATAACTGTCCAAAGTTTGGGATGGAAACTGAACTCTGTTTTGGGGCAGTGATGAGGTTTATGTAATTCTGGAATTGTGTGGTGATTTTTAGTAATGGCTAATATTTTTCCTATGAAGAGGACTTAAATATCTTTCATTTGGCTTTGGAATCACCTCACTTTGAGTTTTCTAGAATTAGTTATGATTTTTCAAAGTTTGGGCAGAAAATCTGCCAGAAAATCCGAAAATGGGAATTATGACATCATCTCAATAAAAGATGACATCAGCATGGAATTAAATATGTTATCATCTTCTTCAGCTCTCATTTTCTGTCGTGAGTTTCAGCTGAAAAGAGAGAGAGACGTTTGAGATCTCTTAGAGAGAGAAAGTGGAGAAATCTCACAAGGTAAGCCGATTTCTCTGACGATCTAGCTCCTAACGCGTATAACCTTGTTCCTAAGCTTCTCTTCTATGTTATTTAAGGTGTTGAGAAGCAAATTTTGTGTTCAAGAGGCTAGGGTTTTCAGCCAAGTCAAGGAGAAGCTATTAGGAGCTTGAGGTAACTTCCAAACTTTCGTATATTGCTTATTCTGGCCGTTGTGGGCAATTTAATCGGTGAAATTTTACCGGATTGCCATTGGTTTTAAAGTTTGGAAATGATATGGCCTAGGGGTTATGCTGCCCAAATTGGGTCTTAATGTTAGTTTTAACCTAATGTAATGGTTAATAAAGTGGTTAGGAGTAGAAAGGAACGCGTTTACGGAGCCGAAATCGTAAAACCCCGATTTTCCCCGGAGAACTCATAAATTTCGGCCAGCTCTAGAAATTGGTCTTAGAGTTGGATTTTCAATGATTTGATGGTTCCATTGAGTTCAGGGGCGAAAATTAGGTGGGGTTACAGTTGGTCACTTTTTCGGAAAAGGCCGAAAAAGCATAATTACGAAAACGCCCCTGAAACCCTTAAAGTGGGGCTGCCAAGGGTCAATTTGTAATTTATCATTGAATTTGATAATTCCAAGTATAGAAATGGATTCCTTGGGTGGAAATATGTTAGGATAGCCCAGATTTGAATTTTGGAAAAAGTGCAACCGGACCGGGTACGGCGGGCCCGGGCCGATCCCCGGGGGTAGTTTTGTAAATTTTCATTATAGACTCATATAACCCAAAGTAACACTATGGAAGTGTCTAAATGGTGCATTTGGAATTGTAGGATTCGATATTTGCCGCCCTCGGGAGCCAACTGCGTCGAAGGACGTCAGGAAAGGACAAGGTAGTGACTCTCTCTCTTATACTTTGTGTAATGCACTATATGTGTGTTGTATCACTGTTTTATGATGATTTCTGATGCTGCTGTGGTTACAGCTGGTGATAGCTGTCGTTTACAGCGCAAGCTGTCGTTTACAGCGTAAGCTGTCATTATTGTGATTACAGCATAAGCTGTCGTGATGTTGATTACAGCAAGAGCTGTCGAATTGTGTATACAGCCGTGAGTGCTGTCGTTTGTGGTGAAAACCATGTATCTGTGAATTGCTGCTGCTGTTGCTGTTTGTGATTTATGTACCTGCTTTGTGTTTATGCATTGTGTGAGTGGTTTGTTACTACTGAGATTCTCTCGAATCTCATTCTTTCCTATGACTAACATTTCAGACAGGGCGTGTGGCTCAAAGTAGAAGCGGCCAGCCCAGAGCAATTAGGACCCTTGGGGGTATATAGTTGAATTGGAAACGTTGGTTATGTATTTTGAACTCGGGATTCCTGTATATTCTGAATCAGGAACACTACATTCGATTTTGGTTGTGTAATCCCCTAGTGTATACTTATAAACCTTCAGGTTTTTATGCATAGAACCCGGGAGTTGCTGTAATATCCCAAAAAGTGATTAAGGGCTAATGACTTCAAAAGTGGATGTAATTATTGTTGAATAAACACTTTTGGAGAATGTGTGATGGGAATTTGGATATTTTAATGATTCCAATGGCTTCCTTGTGAAAATTCATGTGGGGAGAGTGTTTATTGTGAAGTTGGAACCATTGGGAACAATTGTGCAAAAGTTGAAAACTCTGTCCATTGAAACTCTGTACAGGGCAGCCAATTTGTATGGACGTTTTAAAGAGGCAAATGGTGTCTAAAAATTCTGAAATTTTCCAGTATTAAAGTTCACATGTCAAGCTTCAAAATGAACATATAATTTGTATCATTTTGATTTGTGACCTAAGAGTTTTGGATTTTTGAAGTTTGCCCAGCGAAATTAATTATTTTCTGGAACAGTATGCAAAGATTGAAAGTCTGGAACTTTTGTGGTGATTTTCAGTAATGGCCAATATTTTTCCTATGAATAGGACTTAAATATCTTTCATTTGGCTTTGGAATCACCTCATTTCGATTTTTCTAGAATTAGTTATGATTTTGTAAAGTTTGGGCAGAAAAACTGTCATAAAATCCGAAAATGGGATTTATGACATCAGCATAATAAAACATGACATCATCCTAATGTTAAAACACTTTTTATTCATCATCTTCATCAGCTATTCCCGACGCCATTCTGCAGCCAAAGTAAAGAAAAAGAGTTGAGAGGGTTTTGGGAGAAAAGGAGAAGAGAACTCGCAAGGTAAGCCGATTTCTCCGACGATTTAGCTCCTAACGCGTATAACTCCGATTCTAAACTACTCCTCTTTGTTCTTTAAGGTTTGGAAAGCTCAAATTGGGTGTTTTAAAAGTTAGGGTTTGCTGCCATTTTTGGGAAAAGCTTGTTGGAGCTTGAGGTAACTTCCAAACCTTCGTATATTAACTATTCTGGCTGTTGTGGGCAATTTAATCGGTGAAATTTCGCCGGATTGCCATTGGTTTTAAATTTTGGAAAAGTGTATATCTAAGGGTTATGCTGCCCAATTTTAGTTCAAATGGTTGTTATAACTCAATTAGATTGTTAATAAAGTGGTTAGGAGTAGAAAGGAATGTGTTTACGGAGCCGAAATCGTAAAACCCCAATTTTTCCCGGAGAACATGTATATTTCGGCCAAGGCTGTAAATGGGTCTTAGAGTTGGATTTTCAATGATTTGATGATTCCATTGGATTCAGTGGGCGAAAATAGGTGGGGTTACAGTTGGGCACTTTTTCAAAAAAGGCCGAGAAAGCATAATTACGGAAACACCCCTAAAACCCTAAAAGTAGGGCTGCCAAGGGCAATTTCGTAATTTGACATTGAATTTGATAATTCTGAGTACGGAAATGGATTCCTTGGGCGGAAATATGTTAGGATAGCCCAGATTAGAATTTCGAGAAAAGTGCAACCGGTCCGGGTATGGCGGGCCCAGGCCGGGTCCCCGGGGGTATTTTCGTAAATTTTCATTATAGACTCATATAACCCTAAGTAACACTATGGAAGTGTCTAAATAGTGCATTTGGAATTGTAGGATTTGATATTTGCCGCCCTCGTGAGCCAACTGCGCTAAAGGACGTCAGGAAAGGATCAGGTAGTGACTCTCTCTCTTATACTATGTGTAATGCTCTGTATGTGTGTGTTATCACTGTTCTGTGATGAATCTTTGATGCTGCTGCGGTTACAGCTGGTGATAGCTGTCGTTTACAGCGCAAGCTGTTGTTTACAGCGCAAGCTGTCGTTTACAGCGCAAGCTGTCGTTATTGTGATTACAGCGTAAGCTGTCGTGATGGTGATTACAGCGTAAGCTGTCGTATTGTGTATACAGCCGTGAGTGCTGTCGTTTGTGGTGAAAACCATGTATCTTTGAGATTGATGTTGCTGTTGTTGCTGGTTGTGATTTATATACATGCTTGGTATTTATACATTGTATGAGTGGTTTGTTACTACTGAGATTCTCTCGAATCTCATTCCTTCCTATGACTAACCTTTCAGACAGGGCATGTGGCTCAAAGGAGAAGAGGCCGACCCGGAGCACTTAGGACCCTTAGGGGTATAGTTGTTTTTGGAATGTTGGTTATATCTTTTGAATTCGGGATTACTGTATAATCTGAAATATGAATAGTATATTCGATTTTGGATGTAATCCCCTAGTGGATACTTAAACCTTAGGTTATATATGTATAGAATCCAGGAGTTGCCGGGGAATTGGTTTTACACTCTGTCATACGTGAATGTAGATAAACTGCACAGGTGATTATATTCGAATTTTGAAATGGAGACCAGGAACAGGAAAGAGATTTTGTATGATTTTGTGTAAACCCTACCACAACGTAGGAGATTGAAACGAGTTTAAGTTATCCGAAGGTCTCTAATCTACTTTAATTATTTAATATCAAATTATAATTACATGATTAAAAGCAGGGTGTTACAGTTGCCGGGGATGCGGTTATACACTCTGATATGATTGAATGTATATTAACTGCACAGGTAATTATATTCGAATATTGAAATTGAGACCTGGATGGGAAAAAGAGTTTTGAAAGTTTTGTAAAAATTTTATTGTGAGACAGAAAGTTTAAAACGAGGTTAAAGCATAAAATGGTCTCTAATCCGATTTAAATATGTGTTATCGAATTATAATTACGTGTTTAAAGTCAGGGGGTTATAATGAAAATGTAACGCTGTGTTGGGAAACTTGAGTTATCAATTCATAACTCGAGTTTTGCATCCTATAAGCTAATCACTCACCGGTTACCCTCCAGTGATGATATGAACTCAAGTTGTGAATGGCAAACTCGAGTTGTGAAAGTGTAACATGATGTCGTGAAAATGTAAGATTGTGTTGGGAAACTCGAGTCATCAATTCATAACTCGAGTTCTGCATCCTATAAGCCTAATCACTCGCCAGTTACCCTCCAGTGACGATATGAACTCGAGTTCTGAATGGCAAACTCGAGTTGTGAAAGTCTAACGGGATGTCGTGAAAATGTAAGATTGTGTTGGGAAACTCGAGTTATCAATTCATAACTCGAGTTCTGCATCCTATAAGCTAATCACTCGCCGGTTACCCTCCAGTGATGATATGAACTCGAGTTGTGAATGGCAAACTCGAGTTGTGAAAGTCAATAGGATGTTGTGAAAATGTAATGCTGTGTTGGTAAAGCCTAATGTCGAGTTGGGAATCATGTTAATGATGAAGCAGATGTCGATGATAACTATGAAGAAGATGACGAGTCGTTGGCGGTGATGGTCGGTAGTTGCGATCATTACTAAATTTTCCCAGGAAGTGATTAGGTCAAGACTCAGACAATTCGAGTGATTTTCCAAACTTATTCATTACTTCTTATGATCACTTGAGTGTTATTAATAATCTCTTCTCTGTTTATCCCTGTTTTTTAGCGCATATACACAGGATCCTATAAAAGAAGAAGATGGCGAGTTGTTGGGGGTGATGACATTGGAGTTGTTGGCAACCGAGAAGAAGATGACGAGTGCTCAAGATTTCACTCTGTTTTCTTTCTAGTTTATCTCAACTCATGGCATCGGAGTTATTGATATTGTTTAGCTTTTGGTACTTCTCATAATTTGAGAACATGATTTAATTTAGAGAAACACAAAATATTAAATGTTGTAGACTATAGCAATCCAAGGCCATGGATCCAGGGTCGACCAACGGCACCGATGACGACAGAGAAGATGATATTTTTCTGAACGCGTTTTAACGCCATTATCACACCTCCCTCAACGCTTTTCAATTTAAAAACTTCCAGGGTCACACATGTCATTGTCTCAAATTCTAATATTCCAGTTCAGACACTCGCACTGATCTGGGATATTAAATTTTGAAACACCTCTGCGTCTTTTGTTAATTTAAAAGTTCTTTTTGAGGGATTTTCCCTATATTCTATTGTCTTTAAGAAAACATATTATTACTTATTAATACTGTATAAGGAAATAAATATTATTTAAATGAATTATTTACATTGTAATCTGGTTAGAAATAAACATGGATATCTATATCTAATGAAATCACATTTATCTAACTTCGTTTTTTAATGGTCATGCTATATATGGAACACGCTGCATCTTTCTTGTTTAAAATTGAGATTCAAATCGATTGAGTATATTTTTATAATGTTCAATAGTGCTCTTTATTGTGTGCCATTCATTCTTCTTTGTTGGTAAGGACCGCACCTTCTCATCAATTGGGAGAAGGTTTGATCCCCTGTCGTGGCGTTTGGGGAGATATTTTAGCTCCTGAATGTCTAGATAAATGTCTAAGGGTAATTAACAACTCACCATATCCAATATTAATATGACCTAAGAGGAAGGAGGATGTTGCCCTATCGATTGTGGGTAAGTCCAACCTTTTTCCACTAGTACAAAAAAGGTGATTTAGACCGGCATATTTAAACCAATTGTAGTAAATGAGGTCTAAAAGAAATGCATGGTGGCATTTCCATAATTATAAAGAATTTGGGAGACCGGTTATTATAATAACCGGTCTAAAAAAAATACAATTTAGACCAGTTGTACACTAACCAGTCTAAAAAGATTAATTTTTAGACCGGTTATTATAATAACCGGTTTAAAAATTAATCTTTTTAAGACCGGTTGCTAGAGAACCGGTCTAAAATGAAGCTTTTTAAGACCGGTTCTCTAACAACCGGTCTTAAAAGTGGATTTAAGACGAGTCTTAAAAACCTCCCCAAATATTTCTGCGCCTCCCCTGCCCGCCCTCTCCATTCTGAAATCGATCTCTTGTCTTCTTTCATCCCAATAATTTCTCTTCTCAGTGCTCAACTCCCCGTCCTTTACCTGATCTTTGAATTGGAACAATCGAATCCGACCAGTCGCTGCTCGTGGTTGTCGCTGTTGGGTCGCCGTCTTCCTTTGCTTCAGGTTTTGAGCTCCATCCGTTATTCACTGCGACTCAGGGACGTCTTCATCTTCATCGTCTTGTTTGAGGTATGCTTCCTCGTCCTCTACATTTACCCCTCTACAATTACTATATAGAAGCAATTTTGGAAAGTTGCCTCCAGATTTGGAATTCCAGTTGGTGTGTTTGGTGTTTAAAGCCATGTAGAAAATCTTCTGCTTTAAATATACAGATGGTCACCAATTTTGAAAGTGAAACATCACAGTTTATATATACCCTCCTATATGTATTATGTAACCTGTCTCGCATTTATGTCCAGTTTCTATCATTATTATTGACTCATTTTGAACTTGATCTCTCATATAAATATATAGTACGTGTTGTGTGTGTATAACCTGTCATTTCTCATACCAAATATATATATAACGTGTCTGCATTTGACATTCTGCTTAGTTATTAACTTACTGCAATATTAGCCAGGCTTTATTTATATGTATATGTAATATATATACACATGGTGATGATGGCTTTGCTCTGCATAGCACATCCCAGTGGGGTAGTGTCATTATGATGGTCACCAATTTTGAAAGTTGGGCACAGGGTAGTGGAACTTATAGTTCTTTTTGCTTTGTTTAACTAGTTACCTTCTATTGGTTTCCAACGGTATTGCTTGGATATTATTAGTCGAAGGACCAAAGTCACCCTAAAAAACATATCCAGGGACAAACAGTATAATAATGAATGTAGCGTGTGTAGGCGTTAGACATTAAAAGAATATATATCCAAGTCACTTTCTCTGACGAACGCGCATTCTCTTAACTGTTGGCTTGAAATTCCATTTGATTCAATCCACTTTTGTCTGTTTAGATGTTGGAGTTTCCTGTCTAGTACGTTCCATACAAAATCTGCTTATTTAGAGTAGTTTTCTCATCCAAACGTATCTGCCTCATCCATCGCCATTGACTTGTTGACTCCCCCATACATATATATTGTAAGTATCAATATTCACTACAGTGTTCTTTACGTTCATCTCATTCATTCATTATTCCCCCACCCAAATGAAATGGTGAAACTCATTCTCGGTGATTCTAACATTTAATTAGGTTCTTCCTTACTGTGTCCCATATTCAAAAGTTGAAGTATGTTTTCATTCGCTTTTTCTCAAGAGGGTCAATGATTCACTCATCATTCCCTTATAAACACGCCAACAAGTACGAAAAATGCTTCCTAGTCTCCCTAAACTCCAATGCTTTTTCCTCAAAATTAACACAACAAAAAACCCATGAAAAATGATGATTACTTGCTTGACCAAGGGACAAATACGTGTGTTGACCATGAAACACCATAAGATTACTTACTTGACAAGGGACAAATGCTGCTTGACCAAGGACAAATACGTGTGATGATTACTTGCTTGAGTACCTTCATGATGATTTCCTCTGTTTTTCATTCTCTCTCTCTCTCTCTCTCTCTCTCTTATTTTCTCTCTCACTCTCTCACCTTCTTTCCTTCCTCTTTCCACCTTCATTCCTCATTCCCTCACTCCTTCTCCATTCCACTTTCCCTCATTCCAGTTTTTCCTCACACGCTACTCTAAATCATCATCTTCTTTATTTATGGTACTATTCTAGTTACACTATGTACTTGGGTGTAATGATTGCATGCTCTCATCATACTCCTACCTTTTCCAGGGGAAAAAGTAGAAAACAAAAAAAGGTGTTGCAATATATGGATCGTAGTAGGATACAAGCTAAACGGACGAGTGTTGAATATGATGTTGGGGTGAGGGGTTTTTTAGACTTTGCAAAAAGAAATGCCGATGATGATAGTGGGATATTTTATTTCCCTTCTGTAAAATGTTTGAATGAGAAGTGATTAAGTACTGCAGATATATATACACATTTAATTTGTGAAGGGTTTTGTAAGACGTATGTAGTATGGGTATGGCATGGTGAACAATTAGAAATGCCAAGGGCATCTCAACAAGGGGAAGTGACTTGTGATGATAATGACACGGATATGGATGATCGGATAGAGGATATTATTCGTGATGTAGGGGAAGAGGCTTTTGAACAATCACATGCATATGGTAATATGTGCAGTGATGCTGAGAAGCCGCTATACCCGGGGTGTAAAAAATGCCAATTGCTGAATGCTGTATTGAAATTGGTAAGCTTGAAAGCACGACATGGATGGAGCGACAAGAGTTTTTCAGAAACGCTTGAGGCCTTTAAAGATATGCTTCCTGATGATAATGTGTTGCCTTGTCGATACTATGATGCTAAGAAAATACTGTGTCTACTAGGGATGAAGTATAAAAAGATCCATGCTTGCCCTAATGATTGCATATTGTATAGAAAAGATCATGAAGAGAAGGAGCAATGTCCGATATGTGAAACTCCGAGGTATAAATCAAATAAGGGCCCTCCAAAAGTGTTGTGGTATCTTCCAATCATTCCAAGGTTCAAGCGCCTGTTTGCTAATGAAATTGATGCTAAAAATTTGAGATGGCATGCAGATGAGCGGATTTCTGATGGAAAGCTTCGACATCCAGCTGATTCTTCTCAATGGCAGAAAATCGATCAATTATTTCCTAGCTTCGGTGAAGAACCTAGGAATCTCAGGCTTGGGCTTAGCACAGATGGTATGAATCCTTATGGTAGCCTAAGCAGTATACATAGTTCATGGCCTGTTTTGTTGGTAATTTACAACTTATCTCCTTTATTATGTATGAAACGAAAGTACATTATGTTGTCTATGTTCATTTCGGGACCAAAGCAACCCGGAAATGACATAGATGTTTACCTAGAACCCTTTATCGAAGACTTGAAAGAGTTGTGGGATAAAGGTGTCGATGTTTTTGATGCGAACAAGAAGGAGACTTTTAATATGCGAGCAATGATCTTTTGTACTATAAATGACTTCTCTTCATATGGGAACTTGTCATGATATAGCGTTAAAGGCCACAAAGCTTGTCTAATATGTGAAGAAGGCACATCCTACCATCAACTTCAACATGGAAGAAAGACGGTTTACCTTGGCCATAAATGATTTCTAAGATGTAGCCACCCTTATTGTAGATTAAACAAAGCTTTTTTCGGTGGCCAAGAGTTTAAGATGCTCCAGAGGCATTGACTGGGGAGAAAATTTATGAAAAGGTGAAAAATATCAATACTATGTTTGGTAAGTTATCAAAGAGTAGAAATGAGAAAAATATATGGAAAAAAGGTCCGTGTTCTTTGATCTTCCATATTGGCGCAATTTGACGTCAGACTATAACACCCCAATTTTCGATTAAGGCCTAATGATAATTATTGAGGATAATTATTGGATTAAAGTAAGATTAATGTATATTGGTGACAATATTATTTAATATGTCATAATTATTGGAAAATTTAAAGAATGGAATTATTGGCATAAGTTGGTAATTAATGGGGAAATTAATTACTAACTAAGAGAAAAATGAGAAGTGTAATTAAAATGACTAATGGAGAGATTAGAGAAGCTAATAGGTGCTTATTGTGTGAGAGCCAATGAGGAGTGGACATTTGGCAAGTTTACATGTGAAGGGATTGGGAGAAAAGTCAAAGGGAATTTTTAATTGTTTTCTCTCTCTCTCTTCCCTCACTTGGCGCTGGAAAACTGAAATGGAGGGAGTATAATCATTCTTCATTATCTCACACTCCACCTCCATCTCTCTCTCTCGTCCTCTCTCTCTCACTCTCATTTTTCTCTCTCATCGGACACCATTGAAGGCCAAAGGGAAGGAAGAAAAGCTTCAAAAAGGTAAGGGAAATGTCTCCAAATGCTCAAACTTCCTTCACTAATATTGATCCTTGAATGAAGAGCTTCATTTTGATGGTTGTAATGTGTTCATTGGTGTTAGTTTGTGACCTCAAGAGATTGTGAAAGTTGAAGAATCAAGAAATCTCTTTGGCAAAGTGAAAGAGGTGAGTGTTAACTCCCTTTTGATATATATATTGTGGTTGTTGGTTGAGCATTGATTTTCCGGAATTTTCTGCCCTATTTCGAAAATTAGGGTCTTAGTGAGTTTGGCATGTTGTGATCATGGAAATAGTATATTGTGATGTCTTTTGGACAAATGGATTGGTTTGAATCATTAAAAGTAAAGTTTGGGAACTTTGTGTTGGTTTTGGTGCATTGGTCAAAACAGGGCATGTGGTTAGATTGTGAATTTGGTCATTTTGAGGTTACCATTGTGTTCCTTGTGGAAAATTGTATGAGAATATGTTTGGTTAATGATTTTGGAGTCATTGGACACTTTGGTAGAAAAGTTGGAAAATGCTGTCAATGTGAACTCTGTCTAGGCAGTTTATTTGTGTGGACGTTTTGAATAACCAAATGATTTCATAAAATTGTGAAACTTTCCAGTCTTAAAGTTCACATCCCAAGCTTCATAATGGACATATATTTTGTGTCATTTCATTTAGTATTTTGAGAGTTATACTTTGCCAACGTTTGGTACAAAAACATAACTCTGTTTTGGAGCAATGTTGGGTTTTGGGTGATTCTGTATTTTTGTGATGATTTGAAGTTATGAGCCATATTTTTCCTTGAAAGAGGACTTAAATACCTTTCATTTTGCTTTGGAATCACTCCGTTTCTATTTTTCTACAATTAGATATAATTTTTCGACGTTCAGCCAAGAATCAGGAAATTTCTTGGCCGCGGCCCAAACCTTTATGGCCTGGTTTTGGCAGCGGCCGGCGACCTTCTGACCATATTTTGGATGCGGCCCAAGGAAGGGCTAGCCGCGGCCAACCCCTGTGTTCCAGCACTTTAAGTTTTTGAAAAGATATCTTCACCCTATTGTTTCCCAACCTTTTAGGGGTTTTATTAGAGGCATTTGTGGCTTCTTAAGGGTCATTATTGATAACCAAATCTAAGTATTGAAGAGTTAATTGAGTATTGGAATAGAGAATAATGCTTCATCCTTAATTATGACTTTAGGATTTGATATCTGTCTGGAGCATAGAAGGCCTGTGCCTGCTCAAGGAAGGAAAGACAAAGGTAGTGACACTTTATCCTATATCATGTGTATTGCATTGCTTGTTTGCATTAGTCATTGAATACAATGAAAGTGAAGAGGACGTGGCGAAAGCTCAGACTCGATTATAGTGAAAGTGAAGGGGACGTGGTGAAAGTCCGGACTCGATTACAGTGAAAGTGAAGGGGACGTGGTGAAAGCCCGGACTCGATTACAGTGAAAGTGAAGGGGACGTGGCAAAAGCCTGGACTCGAATACTAATAAAGTGATGGGGCGTGGCGTAAGCCCGACCTCGTATATAGTGAAGGGAACGTGGCAAAAGCCCGGTCTCGAATATTGATTGCTGCATTGTGATATATGTGACTTGCTTTGTATATATGCATCATATAAATAAACTGTTACTACTGGGATTCTCTAGAATCTCATTCTTTCCAAATAACATTTTTAGACAGGGCAAGTGGATCAAAAAGCAAGCAAGTGGCAAAGGATGATTAGGACTGCCAGCGGTAGTCTTAGCTATATATTTTGGTTTTATATTGAACTGGTTATCATTTTGGATAAATGTATACATATTAAATAGAATTGTAGTGGTATAGTTTTGTGTAATCCCCGGTATGGATACTGAGATGGGCAATGATGCCCTGTATAAACCTTTGGATTAATGTTATTATCCCAGGTGAACGTCGGGAATTGTGCTTACTCTGATATTGTATATGTAACAGACCAAACAAGCCATTTGTTTTAATGAATGAAATGAATGGGGATCCATTTGTACAGGTGTTTTAAAAAGTTTTTAATTGTTCTGGATTTCTCATTCGATTATTAAATGCGATTAAACACTAATCCCGGCCTGATTATCGAAGGGGGTTACACAGACACTGTATTGATTTCATGCATGTGGAAAAGAACGTATGTGATAGTATTGTTGGGACACTGCTCAACATACAAGGAAGTTCTAAGGATGACGTGAAGGCAAGATTAGCCTTGCAAGAAATGGGAATATGAGAAGATTTACATCCAAGGCCATATGGTAATTGAACTTTTTGTCCTCCAGCTGCTCATACTTTGTCTAAGGTTGAGAAAAGAAGCTTTTGTGAGTGTTTATATGGCGCTAAAGTTCCCTCAGGGTATTGTTCAAATTTTAAAAAGCTTGTATCGATGAAAGACTTGAAGTTAATAGAGCTAAAGTCTCATGGTTGTCATATCTTAATCCAACAACTACTCCAAGTAGATATTCGAGGCATTGCCGAATATGATCTTCAAAACATATTGACAAGACTTTGTTTCTTCTTCAATGCCATTTGTTGTAAAGTCATTGACACGGAAAGATTGGAGGAATTGGAAAATGAAGGATATATGATCTTGTGCCAGCTTGAGAAGCTTTTTCTTCCTTCCTTTTTTGACATCATGGTACACTTGATTGTTCATCTAGTGAAGGAGATAAAGTTGTGTGGCCCTATCTATTTCTGGTGGATGTACCCAATCAAAAGAACTATGAAAATACTAAAAGGGTATGTGAAGAACCCCAACCGGCCTGAAGCATCTATTGTTCAAAAATATATTTCTGAAGAAGCTATGGAATTTTGTCAACATTATTTGTCAAATGTACGACATATTGGCCTTCCTAAACGTCATGATCAAGAAGGGGGTAGACGCGGGGCAACAGTAAAGAGCATAGATGCTGATGAATTGCAACAAGTCCACTTGTACATCTTGAACAATATTGATGAAGTTCAATATTACATGAATGCCCATAAAGAAATTGTACGGAAACAAAATAGTCAAATGACTGAACAAAGGTTAATCAGGGAGCATAACAGAACTTTCGCACATAGGTTCTAACAAAAGGTTGACGGAGAAGAATGTGTTTCTGATACAATAAATTGGTTAGCACGTGGTCGTGAAGTTGATGTCATAAGTTGGACTTCATTTGTGATCAATGGTTATACCTTTTACACGAAGTCCCTAGATGATAAGAGCACCGTTCAGAATAATGGTGTTGTATTAGTGACTGAATCTATGCACTTCTCTAGTTCGAAAGATAAGAACCCTATATTGGCTGCCATACCTTATTATGGGGTGATTGAAGAGATTTGGGTGGTTGACTATGTTAAAATTAGATTTCCCATTTTCAAATGCAAGTGGGTTGATGTCAATAATGGTGTGAAGATCGATAGGTTAGGATTTACATTAGTAGATCTGAATAGTAGAAGTTTTGTAGATGGACCTTTCATTATGGCAGATCAGGCGCAACAAGTGTTCTATATCACTGATCAGGCAAATAAAATGTGGTCTGTAGCTCTCCATGGAAAAAGGGTCATTGATATTGACGAGAAAAGTCACTCAAATTATGATCTTCTTGAGACTCCTTCTTTTTCCAGGGGTCTACCAGAACTGAACGAAGAAGATGAAGCAGATAATGCGCACGACACAAGAAATGATCATCACGAGGGAATATGGGAGGATATCTCTTTATGATACTAATTTAAACTTAACTAACTAAAGTAATTATGATTATGAACTTGTCCGAAAAATATTTTTAGTTATTTTATCGATATATTCTTCACATGTCATAGCTTAGAATTTATCTTTCTTTGTTATCGTTATAGGCAAATGACGAATCCCCAGCGTCCTAGTGTAGAGGATCAGCCATCTCTTACACCTCTGAGTCAGCCACCTAGTGCTCAGCAGAGTCAGCCAGCTAGTGTTAACTAGGGTGAGCCTAGCAATGCTCAAAGCCAGGGTCATAGTGAGCGCAGTAGCCAGTCTGTACGAAGGGGTAGACGTGGCACACGGTTGACAGATGTTTCCCTCAGTCGGAGTGCAGGCCAAAAGATACCGATTGAGTTTGATAGATATTGGAAACCAATCGGGCCTAATGCATAACGATATAGGAGTTTCGTCGGCCTTCTTGCATGTAACAAGTCGAGCATCTTGATAGAGGAGTGGAGAAATGTCGATGCAAAGGTGAAGCAACATATTTGGGACACTATCCAGGTATACAATTCTCTTCTGTATGTAATTAATTATTATCAAATGTCACAAATTTGTCACTTACTCCTTCAATGCATGCATTTCAGCTCACCTAATACGTTCCTCTGAGTGAGATCTTGTACAACAAGACAATAACGTATTGTTATGAGCGATGGAGCAAGTTTAAGACAAATCTAACCAACAATTATATTCATATTAAGGTGAAAGATAGTCAGCCTCGTCCTAATCCGTGCGATCATTATACATTTCTTGATCAAGCGACTTGGAAAGCATTTGTTAGGCTTCAGACTACTCCAGAATCTTTGGTTAGTTGACTTATTTTTCATTGTATTTACTTAGGAATTACCTTAATTGATTATAACACTTTCCTTTTGTATCATTTCTTATTCACAGGCAAAAAGGCAAAAAGCACAAGAGAGTCATAGAAAGAATGATTGCCTTCATACAATGTCTCGTGGGGGTTATGCAAAGGCTGAAAGAGACTTGTTGGCGGCTAAATGGAAGAGATTGGAAGAAGCATCTCAATCCGATCCTTCTGTTCTTCTTTCTCCGCCATCTCCGATTCATCGAGAAGAAAAATGGCAATTTGCCCACCAAAAGAGAAGTGAATCTTATACGAGTGAACAATCTCGTATAGTAGGTGAAAGAATTGTAAGTATATATCATTACTGTTATTAATTACATAAGAAACGTACATCATTACTTATGTTTGTTATTTTGTATTATCTTACAGGAGGAACTTAGAAAAAAATAAGTTGAGGGCTCTTTTAAGTTGGAGGGCAGGAATGATATTCTAACAGTTGCTACTGGCAAACATGAGCATCCAGGTAGTGTCAGGGGAGTTGGAGGAGGGGTAGGGATACGGGATTACTTTGGAGCCCCCGTACTCCATTCCTTAAACATCGTGACTAGGGAGGAATTGGAGACTATGATGGCCATTGCAAGAGTAGAAGCAAAGGTCGAGGCTGAAGCATCATTTGATGCACTATTAGAGACCCGGTTGAGCAAGATGAAAGAGGTAATGATAGTTTTTATGAGCTCAAGACAAGATACCAGTGCTCCCTAGCCACAATCGATTGATCCTAATAAGTAGAGAACTAAAGGTAGTTGTTGCAACATCAGGCAGACATCAGAGGGTCCTAACCCAAAAATTATTGAGCTTTGTGATCTTTTTGTCGAGGATCCTCTGAGACGGTTAGTTGCACGGGGTAGTGTGCATAACTTGGGATCAACTGTCCACCACCGACAAATGGAAGGTGATCAAGTCCGAGTGTCAGTTGACGAGGTGATTATTGCTGATGCACCTGTCCCTATCCCTTCTGATGAATTCAAGATCGTTAGCGATGTCCTGGGTATGTTCATCTTGTGGCCAACGAACCTTGTTTCTGTTCCAGTCGAGGAAAGTCCGATCAAAGCCCCACCAAGTCCAGCTCCTTTCACTCAGCAAAAAGTTTCATAGCCTCCATTGAATATCATGCAACAAGTGATTCTGATGGCATATGATACAGCCTTCAAAACAAGAGAGTGGCCTACGGATTCAGTTGTTAGACAGTCAGGGGTGACATGCTATCTTGAGAAGGATGATTTGATGTCCCTGGTAGCTCCTAGACAAAATCTTACGATTGGGATTGTCCAACTATTCTTAATGTAAGTAGCTTATGCAATTCAAAGTAAATAGTTTAAAAGTTTCACCGTTTACCTTTTATTTATGTGCTTGCATTATTGTAGGTACATGCATCGTAGGTTGGTCTCCTCTGGCAAAAGCAAAAAATTTGGATTCTTATGCCCCTATCACATCCAAGAGAAAGAGACCACTGCTGCTAGTAGACATAGATACTTATGAGAGAGGCTTAGTGAAACTGGAACTGAGTATTTCTTGGCTCCGTATGTGTATGGGTAAGAAACAAACTGATATTTTATAATTTATATAATATTTTATGTTTGCTTAATATTCTTCTTTTTTTTCGGTGATCATTGGCAGTTGCTTCTTCTATGCAAGAGTAGTTACACGTCATCCTCTTATGTTCCCTCCACTTCAAACCAGGGAATGATTTGAAAAAGACCATGAATTCGTTAGTTTTCTTGCATTATTACCTTTTGTATGCAAAGTTTATGAAATTTGTGTAAAACCAATAACCTTTGTCATTGTGATGATCATAGGGCTATGCAGACATTCTTACACAGTACTTGTGGTAAGCATGTTCGTAACTTAAAGGACCCTACATGGATCATGCCAAAGGTTAGTACATATGGATTTGTTTAAAGAATGTAATAAGACATGCCTTTATATTTGTTTTAATGATATCATGTTTTTTCTCATAGCCGTAGGCAACCACAGGGGTCCAACTTATGTGGTTTTTATATGTTTTAAGACACATTTACAATATTATCACTCTAGGCACGACTGATTTTACTCAAGAGGTAAATTTATATTTCAGAACTTTTGATTTACTTTATTGTTTTTAAGTTACTAAGTCAATGTTTCGTCTGTTTTTGGTGTTACAGATGTTTGATCTTGCTGATCCTTTTCCTGAAGAAGATATTGATTTCATTCGCACATGTTGTGCTAATTCATCTATGAGTTATTACAAAAATAGTGAGTTTTTGAATCCAACGTTACATTGTACATTATTGTTCTCATATGTATTTCTAACAAGGTTTATGTATCTGTGTAGGACAATTTCTGTGATATGGGTGATACAGGAGGCATGGTATTTGAGGGACTGACCTTTGTAATTTTTCTTCCCTTTGTATTCTGTAAAGTTGAGGAATTTTTGTTGTTACTTGTATCAATACTTGAATTTTATTGTTGTTGTTGTCATTTCAAAGTTTTGCATCCATTTCTGATCAAATTCTTCTGTTTGGACATTCCTTCATGTTTTTAGTTTTAGACAACTTCATGTTGCACATTGAAATTGCAAGAAATTGAGTGAATTTGGAGTTCCTAGAATTTGATTTTAACTTGTTGCTTAAATTGTGACATTTGATCTTGAACCTTGTTCTATACTAATTAACTCAGAAGAAATAAGAATGATCATATGAATTTTGCACTAAAGACCTTGCTTGGGTAAGTTTGAGGTGATATGAACCCAAGTACCCAACAATATCTCTCTCTAACATCACTGAGATGGGTACATATATAGATAGACAAATACATGCACTCTATTTCATCCGTTGCATTTTGCATTGTTCTTTGTTGCTTCAAGATTCATTAATTACTGCTGTCATTTGGTCATCCTTACTGTCTAATTGCAAATGAATCATCAATGTATGACTGTACTGGCTTGTATGAACATTAATTTGTTACTACTATAGACTGCTGCTTTTGAATTTTGAAATTGAAATTAGTGATTGTTTTGTACTGCTGTTAAAATTGGAGCATTCATTACGTGGATATATAAAAGGGGCGTTTTTAAAAAACTTGAAGCTTTTAGACGGGTTGTAGTCACAACCGGTCTTAAAGGTTAGACCTTTAAGACCGGTTGTTCCCACAACCGGTCTTAAATGTCTGCCCTTTAAGACCTCTTGCGGGCAGAACAGGTCTTAAAGGTTAGACCTTTAAAACTAGTTTTAAGAACAACCGGTCTTAAAAGTGTGACTTTTAAGACTGGTTATAACAACCGGTCTAAGAAAATAACAGACTTTTTAGACCTGTTATATCAAGACCTAATACAGAACCGATCTAAAAAGTCATTTTTCTACTAGTGTTCCTAAAAAGTTAAACATAAAAAGAAAGTATTAAATGCTTTTACCTAAAACCATACCTCCCTCTTCTGCTCCGTCTCCGACATACTTCACCTAACCGCCACCATACTCGCCTCTTAGCCCTGCTTCATCTTTTCTATAATGCATCCCTATATATATATAGAGAGAGAGACACACACATATAATATAATATATAATCCATCCCTATATATATATAGACACACACACATATAATATAATATAATACATACAAACACTCAATCATGTATTAAGTACATTTCGATTCCAAACCACGATTGATAAACTGGGTTTTTGAAAACTTCAATTGCCTTAATTATCAAATGATTGATATGAAAATTAAATATAACGACTCTATTTTTGAATTAGGTAAAGGTATAATCGTTTGAATTATGAAAATATGTTTCTATTTTGGTCAAGACAGACATATATCCCTCTTGTGCACATTTCTATAGATTACTTTTGATTTTTAATATAAGAGTTGGATAATTAATTTAAAGGGAGAATTACTATGATGTTTTAAAGAAGAGAATTAATTATCTAAAAATCCCAATATTAAATGAGACATTTTCATTTCTTATATTAAAACTTGACTTCAATTGTTATATAAACTTCTTGATAATTAAATAGGAGGATTGCTAAAAAAACCTCATTGATAATTTATTTGTTAAATGGGACATGGGAAGAAATCAGCACGTGGGGGGAAGATTTCTGCATATAAGGAAGATATTTGGCACATCAGGGAAGATAATCTACACGCGAAGGTCCCATTTAGTAAATAAGTTGATAATGAGAGGTTTTTTCATAATTTTCCCTAATTAAATTCATTTCTTAGAATTTCATAGTAACTTTCAAGTTAAATAAAGACAAGACTTGGAAGGAGGAAGGGATTTACTGAGACGACTCTGCTAGGTTTCCATTTGGGGCTGGTTCCATCTCGCCATCGTCGGTGGTCGGGATTCAGGTGCTCTCTGTCGCCCACTACGACGGAGATTAAAGAGTGTTTCCTTGTCTCTCTAATTGAGAAAAGGAATAGTGAGGTATCAGGAGGCTTATGGAAACAGGGGAGTCGCTAGAGCACGGTCTTCTGGTGACAGACGACATGGAGGGTGTTCATCATAGGAAGAGGAAGATTGGTACTGGTGACTGTGAATTTTCGGGGAAGGTGTCGAATCCCCCTCGCTTTGAGGACTGGATGAGAAGCTCTGAAGATCCTAAGGAGGGAGTGAGCAGACCACTATCATACAGAGATTCACTCATGGCTAAATCAAAGTGGCGTGAGAACTAGTTTGCTATAAGGGATGAGGACGGGGATGAGACGTCGGTAGGTGCAGGGGGTGGTTCTGGTGTAGGAGTGAGCTTCGAGGAGGTTATCAATTTACATTCAGGTATCTCTGTTGATCTATCTGACCCTATGTGTCCTAAATTTCTGATTGATGATAAGGAAAGGGAACGTCTCTGTAAACTGTTTGCAAAGTCATTGCTTGTTAAATTGATAGGAGGGTCGACGAGTCTGTATTTTATGGAATCTAAACAGAATCAAATTTGGGCTAGAAAAGGTGCAATTAGATTGAGGGATTTATAGAATAAGTTCTTTGTAGTTTCTTTCTAGGAGTGGGAAGACTATGAGAGAGCTCTTACAGGTGGCCCATGGGTAATTTCTGATAAGTATTTGAGTGTTATGCGATGGAGGCTGGGATTTAACCCAAAGAGTGAGAGAATTGATAAGGTAGCAGCATGGGTACGATTTCCTGAAATTGAAGTTGAGTTGTTTGATAAGAAAGTGCTGTTTAATATAGCTAATTCCATTGGAAAGGTGTTGAAATTAGATGTGCATACTGCTAGTAGGGGGTGTAACAAATTTGCTAGAATGTGCATTGAACTAGATCTTACTAAATTGTTAGTCCCTCATTATATGGTGGATGGAGTTCTAAAGCATGTGGAGTATGAAAGTTTGCATTCTCTATGTTTAAATTGCTGGCTATTTGGACATTTTAAGGAGAACTATGTGCAGGATAAAAAGACCCAAAGTAGTGGGGGAAAGGTGAATTTGGAGAAGGCTGAAGTAATGGAGGAAGTCAGCCCATGGAGGGTTGTTCATAAGGTGCATGGGCAGAGGAGGGGAAGGATTGGGAATAAGGATGTCAAAATTTATGCTAGATATGATGTTTTGAATGAGGAGGAGGATCATGTGCAGCGAGAAACTTCCCCTGTTCGTGGGGCTGTGATAGAGGAAAGCAATGTGAGACAATTTGTCAAAAGGAGGGATAAATCGTCGAGGCAGCAAACGAGTATTATTGAAGGGTCAAGACCGCTCAATGATGTGACAAATGTTACAAAAGGTCCTCCACAAAGGCTGGTTAAAGGAGAGAGGAGTAACAAGGGAAAATGGGGTCCAACAAGGGAGAGCTGGTTGTTTCAGGGCAGGAGAGTAGGGGTGAAGGCACTGGTCAGATTGGTTTGAAGGGAAAAAGGGAATCTGTTGCATATCAATGCAATGAGGTGCTTATGGTAGAGGATGTAGGGCAATTCTATGGTGAGGATATGGAAGACAATGAGCTCCCTAGGAGTCATTTGACTATGACTGATGTAGTGCAAGTTCAAATAGATGCATATATGGATGTTTGTGAGGGGAAGGAGGTAACACCCTTTATTTGTTAATAATGTTAAATATTGCTGTATGGAATTGTAGAGGGGCAGCAAGCAAAGGATTTATTGCTTCCTTAAAAAATTTAATGTTTGTTCATAAAATGGATATGGTTGTGTTGCTTGAAACTCGTATTAGCGGGTATAAGGCTAGGAAAGCTATTCAGTCTTTTGGTTTTAAATTTTATGAGATTGTTGAGGCTGTGGGTTTTATGGGTGGTATATGGTTAATGTGGAATGACCCAACTGTTGTTGTCAATGTAGTAGACAGACATTTACAGTTTCTACATTGTCAATTGCTAATTAGGGGTCAAGAATCCTGGTTTTTTCTGCTATTTATGCTAGTCCGCATGAGAATGAGAGAGGTGAGTTATGGGGGAAATTACATGATATAGCTGTGACCATGACAGAGCCGTGGCTATTAGTAGGTGATTGGAATGAAATTAGCTCCTTTTTGGAGCAAAGAGGTGGAGGTAGAGTGAATGAAGGTAGGTGTTGTAGATTTCGGGATTAGTTTGAAGGAATTGGGCTTATTGATTTGAATACAAAGGGTCATTTCTTTACTTGGAGGGGCCTAAGTGGAGGGGACATGAACGAGTCTTTAAAAGGTTAGATCATTGTTTCTACAATATAAGATGGCAAGAATTATTCCCGGATTCTATGGTAAAAGTGGGAGTAAGGGTGAGTTCGAATCATCATCCCCTAATTATTAATACTTGTACTGAACTGACATGGGAAGAGAGAGGCCTTTTCGCTTTGAGGCAGCATGGTTGAATCATAGTGAGTTTAAGAATTTCCTTTTAGAAAAATGGGTAAGAGGAGGAGATGTATGTGGGAACATAAGGGAGTTGAAGGAGCAACTGAAGATATAGAGCAAAGAGGTATTTGGGCACATTCATTATAGAATTAGAGGTATATGTAAGCGATTGGAAGGGATCCAAAGATGTGAAGATTGGTTTTGTAATCCATTCTTGATGAACCTAGGTTGGAATTAGAAGAGGAGCTGGTGAATGTTTTAAAACAAGAGGAATTACTGTGGTTCCAAAAATCAAGGGGTATGTGGATAAGTCAAGGGGACAGAAATACCTGATACTATCATAACAAAACTATGATCTGTAGAAGGAGGAATAAGGTAAAGAGCCTTAAAAATAACAAGGGGGTTTGGGTGGAGAATGAGAAGATCATTTGTGATATGTTTCAGAATTTTTATGATGCATTGTTTTTGGAGGAAAATGTAAATAGAGGATGGCATATCACGAAACAAGGGTGGGGTGAGGTGCGGAGGGATAAGTTGAGGTGGATAGGAAGGAGGCTAGAGTATGAAGAGATTAGACTTGCTTTCTTTGATATTGGAGGATTTAAGGCCCCTGGGGAGGATGGGTTTCCGACTATTTTTTATCAAAGGAATTGGGATGTGTTAGGAATGGAAGTCTCTGAGTTGATTAAAAGATTATGGGACAGACTGGAAGGGATTGCGTAACTAAAAAATACACTATTAGTCTTGGTGCCTAAGGTAGATAACCCAGAAGGGGTTTCTCAATTCAGGCCAATTGCGTTATGTAATGTTCTCTATAAAGGATTGACAAAGATTTTAGTGCACAGACTTAAAAATGTCATGGATAGGCTTGTCTCTCCTTTTCAGGCTAGCTTTGTACCTGGGCATAACATCCAGGATAATATCATCATTGCTAAGGAGGTTGCCCACATGTTGCAAAGGATGAATGGTAAGAAAGGCTATATGGTAATTAAGATTGACCTTGAGAAAGCCTATGATAGACTAAGTTTGGGGTTTTTAATGAAGGTATTAGAAGAGATAGGGTTACCGGAGAATTTTATTAACATCATTAAACACTGCTTGTATTCAGTTAAAATGTGTTTATTGTGGAATGGGAGTAAAAAGGAGGAGTTTAAGCCGACTAGAGGGATTCGTCAAGGAGATCCCCTTTCCCCTTATTTGTTTGTTCTAGCCATAGAAAAGCTAACTCATATTATTACGGATTCAGTTGAGAGTAGAAAATGGGAACCTATAAAGGTAGGAAGGTCCAATGTGTGTATGTCTCACCTTCTATTTGCTGATGATCTACTGTTGTTCTGTGAAGCTAGTGTAGAACAGATGGGAAATGCACTTGAATGTTTGGATTTGTTTGGGGAGGTGTTAGGGCAAAAGATTAACCCTTGTAAGACTACAGTCTTTTTCTCAAAAAATGTGGCAAGAGATCAACAGAATATTATTTGCAGCATGAGTGGTTTTCAACGTCAAGAAGAGTTGGGTAGGTATTTGGGGGTGCAGATTACTCAAGGCCGTAATTCCAGAGCCAACTTTCAGTTTCTGATTGATAAAGTGCAAAAGAAACTTAGTGGGTGGAAATCTCAATCTTTGGCTCTAGCAGGGAGGTTCATGTTAGTCCAATCGGTAACATCACAGCTTCTGAATTTTCAAATGTAGCATGACAATATCCCTATTGGAGTTTGTAATGAGATTGAAAAACTCCAAAGGAATTTTATTTGGGGATCAGATGGGGATAAGAGGAAGTTACATGCGGTAAGTTGGGAAAAAGTGTGTAGACCTAAGGTGGAGGGGGGCATGGGTATAAGGAGGTTGAAGGAAATGAATGATGCTTTGCTAGGGAAAGTTGGATGGCATCTTATTGCTAAATCGAAAGGGTTAGTTTCGAAAGTCTTAAGAGCTAAATATGGAAAGGGAGCTAATTGGCTATCTGAATGTACTGTGAAGCAACATGATTCAGTCTTGTGGAAAAATGTAGCCTGAAGTTGTTAAGGGTATTGGATGGGAAGTGAGGGATAGAAGGAGTGTTAAGTTTTGGGAGGACAAGTGGCTAAAGGGGTTTGATAAGTTGTCTAATTGCTATGTTGGGGATTTGGGGTTGTTAAACCCAAGTCTTACTGTGGCTCAAACCTTGAATAGCGAAGGGAATTGGGATTGGGATTGGCTTGAGACCGTTCTGCCGAATGCGGTGTCTCAATTACTTAAAGGTATTCCTCCACCTTGTTGCGAGGATGGTGAAGACATAGTTGTGTGGAGAGGAATTCATGGTGACAGATTTTCTGTAGCACAAATGTATCAACTTTTAAGGGGTGAGGTGCATACGAGTGGGGAGGCGATCTGGAAGGTTATATTTGGAAGGTAAAAGTCACTAGAAGAATTCAAGTGTAATATCCCAAAAAGTGATTAAGGGCTAATGACTTTAAAAGTGGATATAATTATTGTTGAATAAACACTTTTGGAGAATGTGTGATGGGAATTTGGATATTTTAATGATTCCAATGGCTTCCTTGTGAAAATTTATGTGGGAATGATGTTTGGTATGAAAATGGAACCATTGGAAGTTGAGATGCAAAATCTGAAATTCTGTCCAGTGAAACTCTATTCTGGGCAGTCTTCTCGTGTGGATGTTTTGACTAGGCAAATGAAGTCAGAAAATTATGAAACTTTCCAGTCTTAAATTTCACATCCCAAGCTTCAAAATGGACATATAATTTGTGCCATTTCGTTTTGGGAAATGGGAGATATGACTGTCCAAAGTTTGAGGTCGAAAATGGACTCTGTTTTGGGGCAATGATGAAATTTGTGTAATTCTGGAATTTTGTGGTGATTTCTTGTAATGGCCCATATTTTTCCTATAAAGAGGACTTAAATACCTTTCATTTGGCTTTGGGATCACCTCATTTAGATTTTTCTAGAATTAGTTATGATTTTTCAAAGTTTGGGCAGAAAATCTGCCAGAAAATCCGAAAATGGGAATTATGACATCATCTCACTAAAAGATGACATCAGCATGTAATTAGATATATTCTCATCTTCTTCAGCTCATTTCTGTCGTGATGAACCAGCTTCACTAGTGAGAGAAAGTTGAGAGCTCTTAGAGAGAGAAAGAGGAGAAATCTCGCAAGGTAAGCCGATTTCTCCGACGATTTAGCTCCTAACGCGTATAACTCCGATTCTAAACTACTCCTCTTTGTTCTTTAAGGTTTGGAAAGCTCAAATTGGGTGTTTTAAAAGTTAGGGTTTGCTGCCATTTTTGGGAAAAGCTTGTTGGAGCTTGAGGTAACTTCCAAACCTTCGTATATTAACTATTCTGGCTGTTGTGGGCAATTTAATCGGTGAAATTTCGCCGGATTGCCATTGGTTTTAAATTTTGGAAAAGTGTATATCTAAGGGTTATGCTGCCCAATTTTAGTTCAAATGGTTGTTATAACTCAATTAGATTGTTAATAAAGTGGTTAGGAGTAGAAAGGAACGTGTTTACGGAGCCGAAATCGTAAAACCCCGATTTTTCCTGGAAAACACAATTATTTCGGCCAGGGATGTTTGAGGGCCTTAGAGTTGGATTTTCAATGATTTGATTATTCCATTGGATTCAGTGGGCAAAAATAGGTGGGGTTACAGTTGGGCACTTTTTCAGAAAAGGCTGAGAAAGCATAATTACGAAAACGCCCCTAAAACCCTAAAAGTAGGGCTGCCAAGGGCAATTTCGTAATTTGACATTGAATTTGATAATTTCGAGTCCGGAAATGGATTCCTTGGGCGGAAATATGTTAGGATAGCCCAGATTAGAATTTCGGGAAAAGTGCAACCGGACCGGGTACGGCGGGCCCGGGCCGGGTCCCCGGGGGTAGTTTTGTAAATTTTCATTATAGACTCATATAACCCCAAGTAACACTATGGAAGTGTCTAAATGGTGCATTTGGAATTGTAGGATTCGATATTTGCCGCCCTCGGGAGCCCGCAGTGCCAAGAAACGTCGGGAAAGGATCAGGTAGTGACTTTCTCTCTCTTATACTATGTATAATGCTCTGTATGTGTGTGTTATCATTGTTATGTGATGATTCTTTGATGCTGCTGCGATTACAGCTGGTGATAGCTGTCGTTTACAGCGCAAGCTGTCGTTTACAGCGCAAGCTGTCGTTATTGTGATTACAGCGTAAGCTGTCGTGATTATTATTACAGCGAGAGCTGTCGTATTGTGCATACAGCCGTGAGTGCTGTCGTTTGTGGTGAAAACCATGTATCTTTGAGATTGCTGCTGCTGTTGCTGGTTGTGATTTATATACATGCTTTGTGTTATGCATTGTATGAGTGGTTTGTTACTACTGGGATTCGCTCGAATCTCATTCTTTCCTATGACTAACCTTTCAGACAGGGCATGTGGCTCAAAGGAGAAGCGGCCAACCCGAAGCACTTAGGATCTTTAGTGATACTAAGGATTTTTTGAGATGTTGGTTATCTACTTTAAACTCGGGATTACTGGATATTTTGAATTAGGAATTTTATATTCGATTTTGGTTGTGTAATCCCCTAGTGGATACTTGTAACCTCTAGATTATATATATGTATAGAACCCGGGAGTTGCCGGGGATTTGGTTATACACTCTGTTATACATGAATGTAGATAAACTGTACAGGTAATTATATTCGAATTTTGAAATGGAGACCAGGAACAGGAAGAGATTTTGAATGTTTTGTGAAAACCCTACTACAAAGTAGGAGATTGAAATGAGTTTAAGTTATCCGATGGTCTCTAATCCGAATTAAATGTGCATTATCGAATTATAATTACGTGATTAAAGGCAGGGTGTTACATTTTGGTATCAGAGCTGTAGTTCCTGGCAAGGGTAGAGGTTGCTAAGATAGATCCCTTAGATAGTAGTAGGGATAGAAGATTATCTGTGAATGATTGTTGTGTATGCACATGTATGTTTTATTGACATGGATATATATATATGAGTTTTGTGACTATATGTGCATACTATCTCTGCTAAATTAATGGGGCAAGTTGTTTGTAGAATGAAGAAAACTAGAGGACGCCCCAATATTCCGCGTGTAGACCCAGAGGTGGAGGTCGTCAATGATAATCCACCAGATCCTATGCAAGAGCTGATGGGTCTAATCCGGGATCAAAGAGATATGATAACTGAGTTGAGAGAAGAGCTCAGAGCAGAGAAGGCGAAGAACAAGGAAGGTCCAGTTCAGTCCACTCCGGAGGAAACTCAAGGAGAAACCCGTCATGAGGACACTGCTGAAGGGTCAGCACGACCCCTGGAGTCCCCACCTCACATTGTCCCAAATCAAGAATCATATGGGATGCCGCTTAGAGAGGAAAGAGACCTTCAGTTTTGGGTCACCAGGTTCTGCAAGCATCTGCCTCCTGCGTTCAGAGGGAGATTTGACCCTCAAGCAGCCGAAGATTGGATGAACAGACTGGAGAAAATATTTGAGGTGCTTAATTGTCCGGATGAGGTGAAGCCACGACTGGCCGTTTACAAACTCGAAGGGGATGCAGACCGTTGGTGGCGGAATATCGCCCTAACCTTGAAGAGCAACAAGATGCCATTGACTTGGGAATTGTTTCAACAAGAATTCAACGAGAAGTATTTTCCCAAATCAGTGAGGCTCGAGAAGGAGACAGAATTCCTGAATATCAGGCAAGGGGACGCGGAAAGCTTCGATGATTACTTGTCCCGTTTTGTCCGATTGGCTCGATACTCCTCCTATCTCCGGTTCAAAGATGATGAAGAGTGGAGTTCTGATATGCTCATTCGCGGTCTGAGGCGAGAGTTGAGGAAGCGCTTAGCTACTCATCAATTTACCAAGTTCAACAAGGCGGTTGAACAGTGCAGGATTACAGAGAACAACTTGAGAGATTTGTATCCTGCCAGAGCTACTAGCCACCGCAATGAACCTAATAAGGGTGCTACCTCACAAAAGCGAAAGGGGCAAGGATCTTCGTCTGGAAGTGGTAAAAAGCCCTACCAGTCTGGGAGCCGTGACCAGCAAAGAACATATTCTGGACCATGGATTTGTCGTCGGTGTAACCAACCACATCAAGGCAAAACTTGTGATGGCAAAATAATATGCTTCAATTGTAAGCGTGTGGGGCATACTTCTGCTGAATGTAAAGAGCCACGACCAGACCAGAGACCGAGGACACAGGGCCGAGTATTCACTATGACCCATGAGGAGGCCCGCAAATCTCCTGAGCTAATACAAGGTAAACTTCTACTTAATGGCCATCTGTTGCAAGTTTTATTTGACTCGGGTGCAAGTCACTCCTTCATTGCCTATGATTGCGTGAAGCGCCTGGGATTGCATGTGCACAAACTGCCATTTGAATTAGTAGTGTCAACTCCAATGGGTATTAAGGCCTTGACCACAGAAGCTTGTTTGAGTTGTGTCATAACTGTGGAAGGGCATCAATCTATTGTAGATTTGATATGTTTGCCTCTTAGTCAATTAGAAGTCATTTTGGGTTTTGATTGGTTAATGGCAAATAATATATTGCTTGATTGTGGAAACAAGAGGATAGTATATCCTGTATCTCAGAGGGTTGAAGATGTGGATGCTAGTATGAATTTTCTTTCGGCAGCCAAAGCTGAAAAGTATCTTGAAAAGGGTTGCCAGGGGTATGTAGTGTTTTTCTCTGTGCAAGGGGAAAATGGTGAAACCTTGAATAATATACCCGTGGTAAATGAATTCCCTGAGGTGTTTCCGGACGATCTGAGCGGATTACCTCCAGAAAGGGAAGTTCAGTTCCCAATTGACATTATACCTGGAGCTGGTTCTATATCCAAGGCCCCATACCGCATGGCCCCAAACGAAATGGCGGAGTTAAAGAAACAAATAGAAGATTTGCTTGAGAAAGGGTTTATTAGACCCAGTGTGTCGCCTTGGGGAGCTCCAGTGTTGTTTGTTTCGATGGGAGTCTTCGCTTGTGTATCGACTACAGAGAGCTTAATAAAGTTACTATAAAAAACAAGTACCCTCTTCCCCGAATTGATGACCTATTAGATCAACTCTCTGGTTCGTGTGTGTTTTCAAAGATTGATCTAAGGTCAGGGTATCATCAGCTGCGAGTGAAAGCAGAAGATATTTCAAAGACTGCTTTCAGGACCCGATATGGTCATTATGAGTTCTTGGTGATGCCATTTGGGCTAACCAATGCGCCTGCGGTTTTCATGGATTACATGAACCGTATCTTTCGGCAATATCTGGATCAGTTTGTTGTTGTGTTTATCGATGACATTTTGATATATTCCAAGAATAAGGATGAGCATGAGCATCATTTGAGAATCGTATTGAATATCTTGTGCGAGAAGCAATTATATGCTAAATTGAGCAAGTGCGAGTTTTGGCTATCAGAAGTGAAATTCTTAGGCCATGTTATCTCGCAAGAAGGGGTCTCTGTGGATCCCAGCAAAGTGGAAGCAGTACTGAACTGGAAGAGGCCAGAATCTGTGGCGGAAATACGCAGTTTTCTGGGTCTTGCTGGTTATTATCGGAGATTTATCCAAAATTTCTCCCGTATTGCATTACCAATGACCAAGCTCACGAGAAAAGATCAGCCGTTTGTGTGGGACGATAAATATGAAAACTGTTTTGTGGAGCTGAAGGAGAGGTTGACGTCGGCACCTGTGTTGATTTTACCCGATCCCAGTTTGACATATGTTGTGTATTCTGATGCCAGTGGGCAGGGATTAGGGTGTGTCCTTATGCAGCAGGGACGTGTGGTGGCCTACGCCTCTCGACAGCTCAGACCTCATGGATTGAACTATCCCACTCATGATCTGGAGCTTGCGGCCATTGTGTTTGCTTTGAAGATTTGGCGTCACTACCTGTATGGTGTGACTGTGGAACTGTACTGCGACCATAAGAGTCTCAAATATCTGTATGATCAAAAAGAACTGAATATAAGACAGCGCCGCTGGATGGAATTGCTTAAGGACTACGACCTGGAAATAAAATATCATCCGGGTAAGGCAAATGTAGTCGCTGATGCTCTTAGCCGAAAGACTGTGCACGTTGCAGCTATGATGATACAAGAAAGGAAATTGATTGAAGATTTCCGTGATTTAAATTTGACAAACCAGATCATCTGTGCCAATTACACTGTTTCTCAAGAGGAGAGTGATCTAAGGGCGGAAATTGAAGAAGCTCAGAGTCAAGATGACTGGATACAGCGCAATCTGACTCGAATCGAACAGGGAGAAGTTTCAGGCTATGACATATCGCCTCGTGGATTGGTTCGTTACCAGAAAAGAGTTTTCATTCCACTTAAGGCAGAGTTGAGGCAGAAGATTATGGATGAGGCACACAAGAGTCGATATACTCTTCATCCTGGTATGACCAAGATGTATCAGAATCTGAAATCGGTGTATTGGTGGCCGGGTTTGAAGAGTGACGTGACCAAATATGTTGCAAGGTGTCTCACTTGTCAGAAAGTGAAGATCGAGCACCAGAGACCGCCTGGTTTACTTCAGAGTCCTGAGATTCCAGAATGGAAATGGGAAAGCGTGACCATGGATTTGGTTGTGGGATTACCTAGGATCAGAAACTATGATGCGATCTGGGTAATTGTGGATCGGTTAACGAAGTCAGCCCACTTCATACCAATCAATGCTGGTTATTCTCCTGATAAACTAGCGGAGATTTATATCCGAGAGATTGTCAAACTTCATGGTGTTCCGAAAAACATCATTTCCGATCGAGATCCACGATTTACTTCAAAGTTTTGGAAAGCATTGCATGAAGCCTTAGGTACTCAACTGAGATTCAGTACGGCTTATCATCCTCAAACGGATGGACAATCTGAGAGAACAATTCAGACGCTGGAAGATATGTTGCGAGCTTGTGTTCTCGACTTTAAAGGAAGTTGGGATCGTTTCCTTCCACTGGCTGAGTTCGCTTACAACAATAGCTATCATGCGAGCATCCAAATGGCTCCGTATGAAGCGTTGTATGGAAGACGGTGTCAATCACCTTTATGCTGGAATGAATTATCCGAAAGGAAGCTTTATGGGCCAGATTTGGTTGATCAAACCTCAGCACAGATTCAGATTATTCGCAAGAGGTTGCTTACAGCGCAGAGTCGCCAGAAAAGCTACGCTGACAAGAGAAGACGGCCTCTAGAGTTTGAGGTTGGAGATCATATTTTCTTAAGAGTATCTCCTATCACCGGTGTTGGGCGAGCGATCAAGAGGAAGAAGCTAAGCCCTAGATACATAGGTCCTTTTGAAATCCTTGAGAGGATTGGGCCTGTAGCTTACCGAGTAGCTCTACCTCCGAGCTTGAGTAGACTTCATGACGTATTCCACGTTTCTCAATTGAAGAAGTACCAACCGGATCCGTCTCACATCATTGAGTATGAGGATGTTGAGCTTCAAGACAATTTCACATATGCAGTGGAGCCAGAGCAAGTCATTGACCGAGAAGAGCGACGGCTCAGACACAGGAGCATTCCATATGTGAAGGTGATCTGGAAGGGAATGACGCAAAGAGAGGCAACTTGGGAAGCGGAGGGAGATATGCGAAGACGATATCCGGAGTTTATGGCTCAAGTTGTGTAGCAATTTCGAGGACGAAATTTAATTTTCGAGGGGAGAAATGTAATATCCCAAAAAGTGATTAAGGGCTAATGACTTTAAAAGTGGATATAATTATTGTTGAATAAACACTTTTGGAGAATGTGTGATGGGAATTTGGATATTTTAATGATTCCAATGGCTTCCTTGTGAAAATTTATGTGGGAATGATGTTTGGTATGAAAATGGAACCATTGGAAGTTGAGATGCAAAATCTGAAATTCTGTCCAGTGAAACTCTATTCTGGGCAGTCTTCTCGTGTAGATGTTTTGACTAGGCAAATGAAGTCAGAAAATTATGAAACTTTCCAGTCTTAAATTTCACATCCCAAGCTTCAAAATGGACATATAATTTGTGCCATTTCGTTTTGGGAAATGGGAGATATGACTGTCCAAAGTTTGAGGTCGAAAATGGACTCTGTTTTGGGGCAATGATGAAATTTGTGTAATTCTGGAATTTTGTGGTGATTTCTGGTAATGGCCCATATTTTTCCTATAAAGAGGACTTAAATACCTTTCATTTGGCTTTGGGATAACCTCATTTAGATTTTTCTAGAATTAGTTATGATTTTTCAAAGTTTGGGCAGAAAATCTGCCAGAAAATCCGAAAATGGGAATTATGACATCATCTCACTAAAAGATGACATCAGCATGGAATTAGATATATTCTCATCTTCTTCAGCTCATTTCTGTCGTGATGAACCAGCTGCACTAGTGAGAGAAAGTTGAGAGCTCTTAGAGAGAGAAAGAGGAGAAATCTCGCAAGGTAAGCCGATTTCTCCGACGATTTAGCTCCTAACGCGTATAACTCCGATTCTAAACTACTCCTCTTTGTTCTTTAAGGTTTGGAAAGCTCAAATTGGGTGTTTTAAAAGTTAGGGTTTGCTGCCATTTTTGGGAAAAGCTTGTTGGAGCTTGAGGTAACTTCCAAACCTTCGTATATTAACTATTCTGGCTGTTGTGGGCAATTTAATCGGTGAAATTTCGCCGGATTGCCATTGGTTTTAAATTTTGGAAAAGTGTATATCTAAGGGTTATGCTGCCCAATTTTAGTTCAAATGGTTGTTATAACTCAATTAGATTGTTAATAAAGTGGTTAGGAGTAGAAAGGAACGTGTTTACGGAGCCGAAATCGTAAAACCCCGATTTTTCCTGGAAAACACAATTATTTCGGCCAGGGATGTTTGAGGGCCTTAGAGTTGGATTTTCAATGATTTGATTATTCCATTGGATTCAGTGGGCAAAAATAGGTGGGGTTACAGTTGGGCACTTTTTCAGAAAAGGCTGAGAAAGCATAATTACGAAAACGCCCCTAAAACCCTAAAAGTAGGGCTGCCAAGGGCAATTTCGTAATTTGACATTGAATTTGATAATTTCGAGTCCGGAAATGGATTCCTTGGGCGGAAATATGTTAGGATAGCCCAGATTAGAATTTCGGGAAAAGTGCAACCGGACCGGGTACGGCGGGCCCGGGCCGGGTCCCCGGGGGTAGTTTTGTAAATTTTCATTATAGACTCATATAACCCCAAGTAACACTATGGAAGTGTCTAAATGGTGCATTTGGAATTGTAGGATTCGATATTTGCCGCCCTCGGGAGCCCGCAGTGCCAAGAAACGTCGGGAAAGGATCAGGTAGTGACTTTCTCTCTCTTATACTATGTATAATGCTCTGTATGTGTGTGTTATCATTGTTATGTGATGATTCTTTGATGCTGCTGCGATTACAGCTGGTGATAGCTGTCGTTTACAGCGCAAGCTGTCGTTTACAGCGCAAGCTGTCGTTATTGTGATTACAGCGTAAGCTGTCGTGATTATTATTACAGCGAGAGCTGTCGTATTGTGCATACAGCCGTGAGTGCTGTCGTTTGTGGTGAAAACCATGTATCTTTGAGATTGCTGCTGCTGTTGCTGGTTGTGATTTATATACATGCTTTGTGTTATGCATTGTATGAGTGGTTTGTTACTACTGGGATTCGCTCGAATCTCATTCTTTCCTATGACTAACCTTTCAGACAGGGCATGTGGCTCAAAGGAGAAGCGGCCAACCCGAAGCACTTAGGATCTTTAGTGATACTAAGGATTTTTTGAGATGTTGGTTATCTACTTTAAACTCGGGATTACTGGATATTTTGAATTAGGAATTTTATATTCGATTTTGGTTGTGTAATCCCCTAGTGGATACTTGTAACCTCTAGATTATATATATGTATAGAACCCGGGAGTTGCCGGGGATTTGGTTATACACTCTGTTATACATGAATGTAGATAAACTGTACAGGTAATTATATTCGAATTTTGAAATGGAGACCAGGAACAGGAAGAGATTTTGAATGTTTTGTGAAAACCCTACTACAAAGTAGGAGATTGAAATGAGTTTAAGTTATCCGATGGTCTCTAATCCGAATTAAATGTGCATTATCGAATTATAATTACGTGATTAAAGGCAGGGTGTTACATCAAGTATTTTTATGGTTGGTTGTGCAGGATAGATTACTAAAATCCGCTAGAAGGGCACAAGTTCTAGGGGGTGTTTCAAATTGCAGCAGATGTGGAGGATAAGTTGAAGACGTAGACCATGTTTTAAGAAGCTGCCCCTACTCTCGCCGGATATGGTTAGCTTTTGATGTGGTGATGGTAAGTTCTCAGTTTTTTATAGAGAATATGAATATCTGGTTTTTAAATAATTTGCAAAAGGGATAGGAATGGAGTATAATATTTTCTGTGTTGTTGGATGATTTGGGGTTAGAGAAATAGATTGCTATTTGAAGAAGGTTATTGTATGCCTGACCATCCTAAAATTGTGATCCAAAATTATGTTAGAGAATGTATTAACTCTTTAAAATGCTTTGATGGCTGTGGGTTAAAGAAGGAACCGAGGGAAGTGAAATGGAGATTTCTAGAGGAAGGGTGGGTGAAACTAAACTTTGATGGCGCTTATAGAGGTAGTCCAGGTTTGGCAGGTTGTGGAGGGGTATTGAGGAGGAGTGATGGCAGTTGGGTTTGTGGGTTTGGAAGGAAATTAGGATGCTGCAGTGCTTTAACTGTTAAGATTTGGGGAGCAGTACAGGTTCTAAGAATGGCGCAAGAGATGGGTTTCAGCAAGATCATTTTGGAGGGGGACTCAACTGTATCCTTACATATGATTCAGGATGCTTGGTTGCAGGGTAAGACTATGAGAGAATGCTGATTTCATGGCTGCATGACAGCAACAAGGAGATGCAGATTCGTTTTTCTCATACTTTGTGCAAAGGCAACTCTGTTGCAGATTGGTTAGCAAACTATAATTTCAGTTGTAATGAAGATTTTATTGTTTTTGAATCTCTCCTTGGAGTGGTCTTAGAATTTCTGTGCAGGGACTTAGTGGGAGTTATAATCCCACGTTTTTTATCCTGGTTGAATAAAGTATAGTGATAGGTGTTGAGCCCCAATCTTTACCAAAAAAAAAAAAAAGACAAGACTTGTATCAAGTTATTTATTTTCATATCCACATTTAATTATGGGAAAATCTCTATAAAATGCATTGGAAATAGGGAAATCCTAATTCAGTACATTCAAATTCAAAAATCCGGATCAGTCCACTGTCAGTACGGATGAACAGTGCCAGCGCCCTCAAAAGACGATTTTGCCCTTCAGCCCTCATTCTCGCCACTTCGGAAATAACAACACCTGGTTCTTAATTAACAACTCCGGATTCTTGATTAACAACTCTCCTTTCTTGTTTCACAACTTCCGAATTTAAGTTTCAAGACCAATAACAACACCTCTTTTTTTATTAACAACACGCGCTCTTAATTAACAACTCCTCATTCTTGATTAACAACTCCATATTCTTGATTAACAACTCCAGTTTCATCTTTTTATTTTCACAATAACAACACCGATTTTGTTATTAACAACACCATATTCTACATTAACAACTCTCATTTCTTGTTTCACAACTTCGTGACAAGACCGGTGTTGTTATTGTGAAAGAAAAAAGATGAAATTGGAGTTGTTAATCAAGAATATAGAGTTGTTAATCAAGAATCCGGAGTTGTTGATTAAGAACCAGGTGTTGTTATTTCTGAAGTGGTGAGAATGAGGGCTGAAGGGCAAAATCGTCTTTTGCGGGCGCCGGCACTGTTCATCCGTACTGACAGTGGACTGATCTGGATTTTTGAATTTGAATGTACTGAATTAACATTTCCCTATTTCCAACACATTTTATAGGGATTTTCCCTTTAATTATACGAGAGATTCCATTCAAATGAGTCATGATGCGTCCTTCCGGATAGCTTTCACGTGACAGCTGGCATTGGGTAAAAGCATTGTACTATCCTCGCTACAAATAGGTTGTTTGTTTTCTTATTCATTGGTTGTACTTCGGGTTCAAGGAGTTTTGTTGGTTGGGTCAAAGAGTTATTTAGCGTCAAAAGTTTTTCTGATCAGAATTATAAAAAAGGGATTCATCTTATCCTAATTATTATTTCAGTTAATTTTGATTGTTAGTTGATCAAATATAATAAACTGACAGTTCATATGTCAACCACATCATTTTTGTTTAGGTATAAATTTGCATCAATGTGTCATTTACTTTATCTCTTTTAAAAGTTAAATTTAAAACTTCGGGATAAATTTATACCTTAATAAAAATAACGTAGATAACATGCAGACTATCATCTCACCATATTCGATTAACTAATGATCAAAATTAATCGGGATAACTGTCAGGACAAAAATTACTCCATTTTTTAAACTTTCATAACAAAATTACTCCCTCCTAAAAAAAATTTTGATGAAAAATTCCTTATTGATAAAAATTTTCAGAGCAAAAATACTGCTGAACCCTTTATTGGTTCTGCTTCACATTACAAGTCATGGGATCAGATTCGATATGATGATTTGCTGATCGCTCTTAATTCTGAAACTGTTTACTTTTTCTTTGAGCCTTAGATTAACATGCAATAATTTTCTTGAGATTTAAAAAAAAAAAAAAAAAAGAGTCCTGACAAAAACTGGACATAAATGAGGAGAGCTTCAAACGACCGGACAAGTTGTGGGCGCTATATATTGTATTGATCATTCATTCAACCTTATTTGTCCAGTAGTATATTAACTTTATCATTAATATAAAATCTCATTTGCTGCGCAAGCAATACTATGTTTATTTGGTATAGTATTAAAGGTAAAAGACAGAAAAATAGTATTTCAATTAAAAAAAGTAGGACCCAACGTCTTTATTTCATAAGCTGTTTTTCTTTTGCCATGTTAGAAAAGCCGAAAGTAATAAATTTTGACCGATGGCCTAAGCCTCTTTTTCTCCAAAAGCCCAATTAACAAAAAAAAAAAAAAAAAAAAAAGCCACCCCAGACATCTTAAAAAAGCCGAAATCATCCGTGAGCATGTTTGCCCATGACAATAAGTAAGATCTTATATTGGATGGAGTGCATACACACATGAATGTATGAATAAAGCCGAGCTAATATTTGAGATTTTCCTGTAAAGTTAAAAACTTGGGTTAAGTAACATCAAGCACATTATG
The DNA here is from genome assembly GCA_963855925.1 of Inga laurina. Classification (NCBI taxonomy): domain Eukaryota; kingdom Viridiplantae; phylum Streptophyta; class Magnoliopsida; order Fabales; family Fabaceae; genus Inga; species Inga laurina. Next base: position 63,787,988 of record OY979704.1, on the reverse strand, counting down.
TATAAAAGCGGATCACATGAGCTACGGTTGGCTCTGCAATATAATGTTAAACGTTCTTTAACATTTAAGACATTCAAGAGCATTCTTTCATTAATTATTAAGTATTTAAGTGCTGTCATCATTTCTAATTTCTGAAGGAAGCATGGTACTCTCTGATTTTTTCCTTTAAAAATTCAGTCGTTCAGGAGCATTCCTTCTTTAACATTTCATATAATAATTTCCATCATCTCATCTTGAGGTATTATCATAATAATTTCTTCTGAGAAAAAAAAAAAAAGATCTTTAATCAGTGCTCTATAACGTCATAATTGTTTTTTTGAAGTTGAAATTGTATGTATATCATATCTTTTTTACGTAAATTCTTACGAGTCATCTACTATTTTTCCTTTTCTTTTTCATTTTTATTTTTGTTTAATCCTTGTTCAATCGCCATATGAAAAGAAAAACAAATGATTTGATGCGAAAACCTTCATAATAGAATTTCTATAAGTAAACTTATAATAAAGACTAGTGTGGTAATTATAATGAGACTACTACCGTTGTTCATATAATATTTATCATAACATGCTAGGTTGACATAATTATAACAAACTGCTAATATACCATTAAGACTTAAAAATAACACAAAAGAGGAGGGGCGACTTTCCGACTATAGTACTATGTAGTCCACCGGAAGGCATTTCAGTCCTTCAACAAGCTTGTCACCTTAAATTTATGATGCGATTGTTAGCTCTGAAAGCCAGTGATGATGGGCTTTTGGCCCATGCCCTGAATTATGACATTGCTTGCCTGCAAGCCACATTGCGCAGGGTGCACTTCTCCAAGTTGATGGCCGAGGCCAAATTTCAGGAATTTCGTGATGACTTTGTTCAGGCCTTGGCAATTAAGGTATTGTTTTTAAATAATCTTATAATATTTGCTCCCTTACATCATTTATATATTTGAGTGTTATTGGCGTTGTAGGATGGGAATGGAATGAGGGAGCTGATTAAGAAAGCTTTGAGACAGGAAAGAACACATATGAGTAATGTTAAAAAGATACATGTTAATGGCTGATAAGACTCTTGACGGCGCCATAGAAATTGTTGCTCTAATTTACTGAAATTTTGTTCAGCAATTGAGGCATCCTATTGAGCTTTTTTATAAGCATCTGCACATTAAAAACAAAGGGAGAATGAGTTGAGATTGTTAGACAGAGAAAAGGGGACAACAACCCCGTGCAAACGCTAATATTAAAAGAATAAAAAAAGATGAAAATTCGGACAAACATCTTGGGATCAAGGTTCATCAAAAGTAGGACAAAGTGTAGAGATAGGGAGAAACAAGATAGCAAAAATCTTCTAGTGTGGTTGGCTTGAAAACTTGTTGCAAAGCTGAAGGGAAGAGAAGAGTGAGGTAAGAGAAGTAGGAGAGCATCGGAAGTAAAGAAAGAGAAAAGAATGAGGATGTGGAGAAATCGAGTTTGAAGCGAAGTAGCTATATATAAAAGGACGATTGAGGAGCCAATTATATATCTTCATTTGGTGTGCGTGTGGGATAATGGCTGAAAAAATGATTTATTTTTAATCTGATTTGTGAAAACTTAAGATTGGGTAAAAATCAAATTGTGTAATATGCTTTATGTTTGAATTAACAATTGTATAAGTGCTTTTGCGAAAGTCAAAATTTGTTTGGATTGACGATTGTATAAGTGTTTTGGTGATAATTATAAGAAAAAAAACATGTTTAATATTATAAATAAGTGGAAAAATTGAAGTGAGAAAATGTGGTGCCAAAATACATAATTTGAAAAAATAAATATTATATACTTCCTCCGGTCTTAAATATAGGACATAGTTTGTAGTGCAATTTGCACTACAAACTATTTCCTATATTTAGGACCGGAGGTAGTAACTAATTGGATCACATGTCCTATTCAAGTTGGTCTCTAATCATATCACGAAAACAATTCATACGGGATGAAGATATCTTAGCATAATTGGTTGATGAAGCCTCATCCTCTACGGTATTATTATCTTCATGAGCTAAATTCCCAAATTCTGCGTGCTCAAAATTAAAATCAAATTGTAAAGTTCTCTTGATAAAGTTACGTAAGACAATTATTACACAAACTAAGTAGACTTATGTTTCATAGCTATATTTAAGCATTTTTTGCAATAATACAATATTTACCAGAAAAAAGGGAATACAATCCAATTCATTCTTATTCTTTCCTAGTTTACTTATTTAAAAAATAACTATTTGTTATTAAAAAATTGTGATCAAAATCTCATTTTGAATAGTTCTATATATGAGAGTGATTATATATAGTGGGCCCAGCATTTATGGCTTAATAGTAATTTTCTTTATCCAATTTCCAAAAGCCAATCACAATAAGCATGAATTTTCAGCTTATGGTAAAAACTCTTTAAAATTGCATAAGTCATTTTTATCCATTATCATTTCAAACACTCAACAAAAACAGACTCATACCCAATGGAGCTTATGGGGCTGTAAAAAGCCCTTCCAAACACTAACTTAAACTTAGTGAAAATGGCTCTTTATCTAACACTGCCACAGCAAAGCCATCTTCATTTAATCTTACTGTAAAAAAAAATTCATTTTATCTTATATGTCTTTTTTTTTTTTGCCCGGAAATTTAATCTTATAAGTCCAGTAATATATATATATACACACAAACCCTCCGTTATACTCGCATTAGCTAAGTTCCTGGTACGCGATATATTAATGTGTGTATATGATTTAAAAAAAAAAAAATTGGGCCGACCCTGGGCTACCCGACCCCAAAAAACATGTTTCTAACTAAACCTACCCTTTGAAATCCAATATTGCGTTGAGTTGGGAGAGATTTTGGTGCAAAGAAGATTTTATAATTCAAGGTCTATACGTCGTTTCTGAGAGCGAATGTGCAGTAGTAGTAGTAATAATAATTATTGTTATTGTTATTATTATACGAGGGCTTCATGAATTCAAATTCAAAATGAGTCAGTAAAGATGGGACTAGGTTTTACTTCTCTGCACGCACCGCAACACGCTGTATCTTTCTTCTTCTTTAGCGTTGAGATTCAAATGAGTCAATAAATAAGCAAAGCTTCAAATGCAGACACGTTATATACATATATGGCAAAAGAAAAAGACAGGTTATAAAATTGTTTTTTTTTTTTTTTTTTGCAAACGACAGGTTATAAAAATATATACATAATACTATATATTTATTATGAGAGATTCAATTCAAAATGAGTCAATAATAAAGACAGAAACAGGACATAAATGCGAGACAGGTTACATATAGGAATATATATATATTTTAAACTGTATATGTTTCACTTTCACAGTGCTTCCAGTGTCAGATATGCTTCTATATTTAAGTATTATTAATGCCTTTACTTAAAACCCCACCTCACTCTTCTGCTATACATCTCATACCAAGTTCACCCACCACTCCTCTTAGCCCTGCTTCTTCGGCTGCTACAATACAGACAAACATTTATATTATGGCAATCGATTGAGATGCAAATGAAGTTAAATATTAAAAAAATGCTAGTATTATTATCTAAATAATATAGATATATTCATGATTAATGTTATGTTTTAAAGTTTACAACTTAAAGTATAAATTAAAATTAATATATCAAGTGAAAATTAATCTTCTCAGTCAATTTTTAACTCACTTTATAACTTAAACAAATATAGCTAGGCCTCACTCAATCATTGAACTTTTTACTTATCTATGACTCTTTCACTTACTGTTTCATGTTTTATGTTATTATCCTTACTATTTACAACTCATTATGAGTCATCTTATGTGATAAGAATAGATATAATCAGAATACTTTCAACTAAGCTCTGCGTAACCAAAGAATAGAGGGCTGTTTGAGATATTAGGTTATAAGTGAGTTAAAAGTTGAAAGATTAAAAAATCAATTTTCAATGTAATCGTCCTGTGTTGTTGATGTTTGATGGTAATGCGTTGCACTTTGTGATTAATTTAGCATGTTTGAGTTCACAACATATTTTGGAAAGCAGTTCATAAAAGGCTCAATTATTCCAAGTGTCAAGATACAATGGGCCAGCTTGTTTCTTGGATGCGATTAATGAGGAAGTCAATATTTTCCCATTAGCCTTTTGAAGATCCCACACACAGCTATGGGCCGGTTTGTTTCCAATATGGGCCTGTCTGTTTCCTAGTTTTGAAAACAGTTGTTTTAAAAATAAAAAAAAAAACTTTTTGACAATCTATTTTTAGGTAGATGTTTTTTTTTTTAAAAAAATAATAACTTATTTTAAAAAACTAAAAAACCAAAACAATTTAAAATTTTTTTCTCGTTTTTATTTTTTTATATTTTTGAAAAATAGGAAAATTCTTTCTTCTTTGCTTAAAGACTTGAAACTCCACTTATCTACCATCAATGTCACACTACCAGGGTCAACTACCGACATATCACCACGTCCATGCATCACAGCTGCAGACGACCAATGACCACTGCCACGTCTCGGCCGATGACTATTGTCGATTGATGCCATGTCATTGTTGTTGAGGGCCAATGCTATGTCACTACTAGTGACGGCCGTCGCCTGAAGCCATGTCACTGCTGTCTATAGCCGACACCATGTCAATGGTGTTTTGAAAACCATATAGCCAATCAAACAACTCTTTTCCTTTTTTGTATAAATATAATAATATAGTAATTATAAAAAAGTAAGCAAATCAAACAACTCTTTTCCTTTGTTTTGGTTATCTTACTTGATGCTATAAGAACAATTATTTCAAACAAGTTTCTCTGTTTTTTTATTTTCAAATGTAATTTTAAAAAGGGTTAAGGTGCAAAAATAGCAATAATGTTTTACACTTTGAGCACTCAACACAATTATCTTTTATTGGGTATAAACTTGACAATTAATAATTTTTTTGGTATCTAATATGGCTAGTCCGTCAAATTGCCATTATGTCTGTTCACCCTATGCATTGTGTGGCCCACATTTTGACCAAGTGGCATGCACTCTGCTTCTTAGATGTTAAAATATGGTAGGTGGGGTGTTTATTGAAGGATGTAATGGTCACACTTACCTTTTGATCAAGGGAAAAAAATAAAAACAAAGCCTCCATACTTATCGAAGCCTCCATAACAGTCGAGACCTTTCATAGTTGTGGAAGGAATTGAAAACGGAGGGGGAAGCGGACCAAGTGCTTAGATGTGTAGTAAATCGATTTAGAGAAGCTATAAATCGATTTACTCAAAATGGTAGAGTAACCAAATTTTTAAATGTGAAGTAAATCAATTCTACTGTGCTCATATCCATGACTGTTGACAAAAAGCTGATGCATTGGATATCTTTTCATTTCCTATGAATACTAATACTAATAAAGAAAAGCAATGTGGCAAAGTAATAAACATGTAATTAGTCCTTATTAGATGGTGGCAATGTTGAAATTCACAACTTCAAATTCTAGGCGGGCATGCAAATTATAGTTTGAATTTCATTCCCCGACCAAATTACACCCTCAGTTCAAGTATTTATATGAGATCACTATCAGCTGCCATTTTCACGGTTTCATAACATTGATCGCATTTCATCCCCAAAAAGTATGTTCTTTAGTTATGTTTTACTCTTTACTCATTCATTTTCAATTTCAATTCAGTCCTCTGTCCTTTGTTTTTCTTCTTTTAGACAATGTTAACCATCCACTCCTTTGTTCTTTGCAGTTCCTATCATGGCACACAATTCTTCTCTTAAAGAGTTGAGTGATGCTACTGACCGTTGGAGTATTGTTGTGAGAGTCTTCCGTAAATGGAATTGTTCTACATGATAAAAAGTTTAACATTGTAATGTTGTCGCAATCTATATATGTCAGCATGAATTACATTTTATTTCATGTATGGTGGAGAAGGATTTATTTCCATAAAATCAATAGAATTTAGCATGAAATTGTTCTACAAGTACAAGCACCCGTGCAACGCATGAGGGAGGACAAGCTAGTTCTTAGCTTATGGCTAGAATTAAGGGCACTCCTAACCTATGTCACTAATACAAAAAAAAAGCCTATATAACCGCCGCATCTAGACCTCTATAGGCGGAGACAATTTAAAAAGTATAACTAGTGGCATATTTGTAAATATCGGTACAACTTAACACCGATTGCCCTTTTGCATAGTCTAAATAATATTTTCTATTCCAATTATAATGTAATGTGGTGTTGATAAGTATTAAATATTAAGAAAATTTTGAAAATTATATTCTTTTTAGACCGGATGCTTGTACATCCAGTTTAAATATCCTTTTAGATATCGATGTTTCTTTATAACCAATCTCATATATTTTAGAGTTTCTTCATCTTTCAAGATAAACTTTCCAACTATGTGTTTGTTCAAAATCTGAGGCCACTTCAATAAATGTAATTTTCATCCATCTTATCTATTTAAACTTCTTATTGCTTTTGTTTATTTAGATTCAGCTCATCTTCTCTCCTCTCTCAATATGGTACGCATTAGGGATACTTCTATTCGTCCTCCTTTTCCTTCTCTTCCTTTACAGCCTCCATTGCCTCGTCCACCACCTTAAGCAAGGTGGCTTCTTTAGCACCTCAATGCGAGGGTGGATCACATAGAGAGACACCTCATAATACTCTTGACATTACTGCACATTGTCAACAACAAGCCCAACCTTGTACTTGATGCCAATGACGTTGATTGCAATCTTTCAGACGATCCGTCTTCCCTTTCCTCTTTTTCCTCCTCTTCCTTCAGCGATGAGGAGCAAGATTGAGGATTTTTTAATTATGTAAAATGTTTGTTTAATCAACGTATTGATACTAACTTCGTGTAGCATAAAAAATATATTATTAATGAAAGATATTTTTATATCTTGTTCACATCTCTTGCATATTTGTTCTTTTGTTGTTTCTATCTCTTGCTTGATAAGTTGATTTTACGATAGAATATATATACTTTATTAGTAAATAAATTATCCGGAATACTCTAAATGTAAAATATATAATTTGGTTATATTTAGACCGGTTGTAGTGGCGCAATGTCTAAATATGTTAATCTGAATAGTCATTTAACTCTTGACCGGTCTAAATATTATTTATTTTTCTAACATTTGCTTTTTATTTTGATTGAATAAGATCAGCATCTGGACTCATAATTATTATTTAGATTGTATTTTCAAAGACAACCAGTCTAAATTGTAATGTTTCAACTTCCAAAGCATATCATCATGTCTTGTCAGTATCATATGAAGTTTCCAGCCATCAATCCCAATTATAAATACAAAGGTGCCTTTAGTTCTGAAGTTCAAATTTAAAGTATTTTCTAGTTTTCTCTTTCTTCTTGAGCAGTAGCACACTTATAATAGCAAGAATGGAGGAAGTATTCCCCATCTCTCCTTCCGGCAGCAACTATCAGCAGTTCCCCTTTGCAGCCCCTCTACCTTTGATATTGGGAGAAATTACTGAGCTATCTTTCGCCTTTAAGGCACAGTTCTAGAGGTCATGATGAGGCAAGATCACTTCTCTAAATGACTAGAGAAGTTAGTAGCGATGTTGAATGACATCATTGACCATTTAGACTAGGTGCAAAGAGTCTCATGGAATAATGATGATCTTTTGAAGGCTTGGGTTTTAAGAACCCTGATTGTTATAACATTTTGATCAGTTATGATTTTTTGGCTGATCATCATCATATATAATATTTTGATATATTTTTTATTTTACATGCATGCATATTTTCGCCTTTAGGAAATGATTAATGAAAATGTTTTTGTTTTTTTATGTCTGTTGATAGTTCTTGTTGATGTTATCTTTCTCATATTATTAATCCTTGTCGTTGATGAAAAAGTTTCAACCTTTAGGCAAAAATTCTTAATTGTTTCTAAAATTTTATTTCCTTGTTCTAAAAATTACATTTTAGACGAGTTGATTTAAAAGACATTATGAATTAGAAATATTTTTTTACATACTGAGATCGGACTTTTATGTGAACTAGTCTAGAAAAGGTTGCCCTAGTATATATACTCACTTTCGCGCTCAGTGTTTATCTCTAGCCTCTCTTAGTCTCATGCACACTCTTCCTCTCTCTGTCGCCTCCATCCACCATGATATCTTTCTCTCTACCTTGAAGATAGCTTGGTATTCGTTTCTTTTAGGCTCTCCTTCTCTGTCATCACCATTTATCTCTTGATAGATGTTTATTAGTTTTCTCATGTTTTGTTAGTGTTCTCTTTCATTGTCTTTGCTTGCATAGAAGTTTTAATCATTGTATTTCCTTGTCTTTTGTGAATCGTCAATACTCTTTTCCTTTTTTGTTGAAACATAATTGAAAGTTTAGTTTCTTTTTTCTTACATCCACATGAATGAAAGTGTTCTACTTGATTGATATTGTCTATGTTTGGTTGTAAAACATATTTGCAATTTTGCATGGAAGGTTGATTGTTTGTGATTGAAGGAGCAAGTCCTTTTATGCCTTAGTAACTACAAAATTAAACTAAGGATTGCAATAAATGGTACAATGATTTTTAATTAAACTAAGCATGTCGTCCTAGATCCTCTCTTGAGGAGCCTTTTATTAATTACCTAAAAACTAAGAACAATGATTGGCAATATATACAAGGGAAAAGGGAATCAACTTTCTTTTGAAACTACAACTATAATGCAATGAAAATAAAAGTCCTAAATTACAATGTTTTTGATATTTTTGGATATAAAATGATAGGTGAATGGAAATGGGTGAAGTGAATCTCTTGAAAGTGGCTTGCAAAGGCAATCATAGTTCAAATAATGATAATGGAAGTTCAAATTGCTAGCTTAGTCAAAATTGCCCAAAAGACTTTTTAAGCTAGCTTGAGTTAGGTTGGTTAAATACTTCCACACTGGGCAAGGTTTCACTCGTCTAACCAAAACTCAATACAAAGTACTAGCAATTGCAATCAAAATCCCTCAAAATACGAAAGCTTAAATACTATTGATTCTATTCTGGTATCAAAAGAGAGGAACCCTTACAATTGAGATGCTATTAAGCTCTCTTAATGTGTGATTGTGAATTAATTAATGCAAGTGGTTTGATACAATTCCAAAATCAACTTGATATCTAAGCAATATCATGCAATAAAATAGAAAATCAATGGAATTGCACTTAAACATATACATAACCACATATATTGTTGAGCACAAAGTTCAAAATCAACTAATCCAAATCAAAAATTAATCCAAACTAAATACTTAGCCAAGTAACAAAGGTCTAGCAACATAAATACAATCTCAAAAACTGAAAATCATAGTTACAAAGCTAAACAATCATAGTTACAAAGCTAAATAAATAGATTAAAACATTAAAGTCCCCCCTTGAAGCTTGGAAACTCATTCTATCTTCACCATCCTCAACAATTGAAGCTTCTAGCCACGAATTAACATTTGTACAACCCTACTAAACATCCTTAAAGTTTTAGCCATAGAGAAATTAACCAAAAAAATGAGCTTGTTGAAATCAATGAAAGATTGGTGTGTGATTGTGGAAAAGAAAGGAAGAAAAGCCATAGCTCCTCTTCCTCCTCCTCCTCTCTTGGAAGTGTTCTTTGCTTCTCCCTCCTTTGATTTCAGAATACTAGCCGGTGTTAATAGAGGTAGACAGTGGTAAAGATGGAGTTGTTGTTTTGATGGTGAAGCTTTATCCTCCAAGTCTCCTTGTTGCTCCCCTTTTTGGCTATTGGAACTAGGGCTTGTGGTAATGAAAAAATATAGAGTGGGTGGCCGGAGAAGGTTAGGTATGGTAGAGAGGGAAGGAGGCGATGGTGGTGGTGGAGCTCATCGGTGAGAAAGAAGGATGACAGAGGCATTAATGTTGAAGGTTTAAAGGTTACTTGCATTAATAGAGGATGGAATGATGCCAACCTTGGTGGAGTTTGTATAAGTGAAGGAAGGTGAAGATGATGAAGATGATTGGAGTGTACAAGAGGTAGATGTAAATTATGAGATTTGGTATTCTCGCAACACCTTTTTGATCTATCTATCAGCTTCCAAATTCAGCATTTTGGCCAAGGACCCCAATGAAATTTTCAAAATTTTATTGGGGACTAAACTTTGTGAGGCTAAACTGTAATTTTCAAAAACTCTAGGTACTTTTATGTAATTTTCTTTGGTCCTTTTCTTCATTGATTTGTATTCTTTAGAAATTTGGGTCCTTTTATGTAATTTTTCCTAAACAGATCTGTAAAGAAAATAAACCCAAAATGTAATACCTTATATTCCAAAAATAATTAAATTAAGGTAAATCATGAAATATATGACATTTTTGCCCCTTTTTAACTATTTCCATGAAATCGCTCTTATCTCAAATTATCATAAAATGTGCCATAATAGCCCAACTATATGTTAATTACCCCTAAGATAGTATATAAAATGTATATAAATATTGGGATTTATCAATGATATATGTGATGGTAGGGATTTGGGCATATGCCAATCACTTGGTTGTAATTAGGTCAGTCCTACCAATACCACCACATAAATTACAAGGTGCAACATGTGATGGAAATTTGCACATGACCATATATTCATGTCTTGAGAAGTGTTCGATATGTGATATATATGGTGGTGAGGGTAGCCAATATATTTATGCTTGCTTCAAGTTTAGTGTAACTCGTGAATATATGGTATATACGTAATACATTGAATTTGAAGCAAGAAGTGATAATTATGGCTAATCAACACCACCACATATAGCACAAATGCTACATGAGTGCTAAACAAACCATATATTCATAAGTGTGAAGAGTGTTGGATATGATTAGTTTTGATGATGTCAAATATAGATGTTAAATATGAGCAAAAAGTTTGTATAATATACTTATCTTCTACATTGACTAACTATTGTGTTTAATGTGAAATATCTTGTAGATTAGTCAAGCAAAAAGAGAAGATATCAAGTTGGGTTGAAAAGATTCATGTGATTTAATACTGTGGATTATTCAAATAGTCAAATTGTTATTCGAATAGTATGCTTAAAAAATGTTTCTGAAAATAATTTAAGTGAAAAAGTATTCGAATAGTCAAGTCACTATCCGAATAGTCATTGTGATTTCGAACTCAGTTTCTATTAGCTATTATTCTGATAAGTCTCAGATTATTCGAATAGTCAAATAATTATCATGATAATGCATACGCTATTCGAATAATGATACACTGATAAATAGTTGTATTATTCGAATAGTCCTTGACTATTCGAATAGTATGAACTAATATGACAGTTGAAAGTTTATCTGAACTAAAAGTATTTGAATAGCTTGCACGTTATTCGATTAGTGCTTATATTTCCCAAAGTGAGTTCCAAATGCATTATCCGGATAATAGTATAACTATTCGAATAGTATAATGATTATCAGAATATTACTTTATTCGTTCAAAGGCTTTTTCACATCTTATTATTCGAATAGTATGAAAAATATTCGAATAGTACATCCACTATTCGAATACAAGATGCATTATTCAAATAACGCAGCAAACTCTGTTTCTTTCAGCATGGGCGACGTTTAGTAATTTGGTCATATCTCCCAAACCACAACTCGGATTGAGGTGAAACCAGTGGCATATGAAACTAGACTCCCACCACGAACTATGGACACCAAGATCACATTCAAAGGAGTTCATATGAGAGAGATATAAGCTTTGAAAGTTGATACATGAATCAGCGTCATATTCCTAGACAGTTTTGGTATTTTGGACATAACTCTCAAAATATATATTGGTTTGAGACGAAGTCGGTGCCATATGAAAGAAGACTCAAAGAGATTTCCATGGATAGATCATTTGACATATTTGAGGTTATATTCTAATAGCTATGCCATCTGGAAGTTGCTGCTCATAATTTCAGAGATTGTCTAAGAACAGTAGATACTATTTGGATCATAACTTTCTGTACACAACGAGTTTGGAGCTGATTCTTGTTGCATTGGAATGTAGATAATGAGGGCTTTCCGATGATATATAATTTGCCATGTTTCGAGTCAAAATCAAGAATTCACTTGAAGGCTATTTGAATAAGGGTTCGGCTATTCGAATATTAAAGTTCATTATGGGAAAATATTATTCGAATACAAATGACACTATTCGAATAATATCATTTGTTTTAGAAGGCAACTATTCGAATAAGGAATTCACTATTCGAATACACTTCAAGTTCCAAAAGTTTATTCGGATAGAGAATAAAGTATTCGAATAAATATTACTCATTATCAAAGAAGGCTATTCGAATACAACAGAGGTTATCCGAATAACTAATTTTCTAGAAAACAGAGTATCACCTTGAAACTTCTGAGAATCATTGAAATTTTGTGTAACTTGTTCTTATTGATTTTAATCATTCTAACACTATATTATATTAGTGATTAAGCATTCTCCAGGTGATCAAACAAGAATTAAGACACAAGACGGAGAAAGCACTTTTGTGTCAGAAGCTTCCAACGGCTAGTTCAACGGTAATATTTTAAGCCTCAACGGGAAGAAGGAAAGCTCAAACGGTCAAATGCTCTTCATCAACTATAAAAGAAGAGACATTCAAAATGAACAAGAGATGACGAGAGCCCATGCCTACAATGTTGATATGCTATTACTCTGAATCTTACTTGATCGAAGCACTGTAATGATACTCCTACCATGTACTTCAGTGTTAATCATTATCTACTTCATATAGAGAGAAGTAATCTTTCGTTGTAATCATTCTATATCTGTGAGAGTTACTCAAGATTGGGGAATCTTGAGTGGGAATCAAATTGTATCCTTACAGTGTGTAAAGGGGAGCTCATATCTCAGTGGGAGAATTGTAAAGGCTTCACAAGTGCCCGGATCAAACTTGTGAGATTGTAGTAGTTCTCAAGTACCCGGTTAAACTTGAGGGAGATAGTGGATTGAAATCTCAGGAGGAGCCTGGGGACTGGACGTAGATCATCGTGGATTGGACCGAACCAGGATAAATTACAGTTTGCATCTTCTCTTCCCTGATCTCTTATATTTCCAGCATATATGATTTCAATAACTGATTATGGTTTTATATTTCACTACTTACATACTTATTGATTTCATAAGATGCGAAAAGAATATCAAAGTAGTTAAGTTTTTATAATACACCCAATTCACCCCCCCTCTTGGGTGTCAGCCTGTTCTAACAAAGAGTTTATGAAGAGGCTAGTATTATTTGTTAGATTTTATGTTTTGATGATAACAAAGCTTAAAGAAAGTAATTTGCAGGAGCAACATTGTTTTTATAACTTTGAAATATGATGTAAAGCATGTAGAGGTGAATCACCCGAGTGGGCACTCTAGTGATGTGAAAAAGTTTGATCACTCGAGTGATGTGTTCAAACTTAGTAGTCATTTTCACATAACTGGTAGTGATAGAGCTAGTTATAGAATTTTTGGTTGATCACTCAAGTAATATGTTTTGCAAAGTTCCCCACCACAACAGCCACTAGAAGTGATCAAGTGTTTTCATTAAAAGATCACTTGAGTGATCACTTAAGTAATGTAACAAGTTCTCATCACTTCTACTTTACCATCGTGATTATGATGTGACCTTATTTTTGAAGTTTATTTTCCAAATGGATGACTTGAGTGGCCACTCGAGTGATATGTTCTAAAGCTTATTTGTAACACCCCAAATTTTATTCATCAAATATATTGTAATTAATTAGAGATATTCAATAAAATGGTGACTATTCATGAACTTGAAATTTATGAAGTTTGTAAATTTTCATTTTCATGAGAATTGGGCTAGAACAAATTATGGAATTAATTTTGAGTAATTTCAAAAGCCCAATATTGAGGCTAAAAAAATGGTGGAATACAAGAGAATAATATTTGGTCCAATAATAAAGGGAAATTGGCCAAAGAAAAGGAATTAATTTAAAAATGTAGTGGTAAAATCGTAATTTTGCCGATAAAGCACAAAATTAATTATTTTCCAATTAATTAAATTTAATTTCAATTTAATAGAGAAAATAAAGAGGAAATATATATTTGGTATATTTTGGTCAAATAAATATGAATTTATGAAAAATATTGAAGCACATGTACAAATTGGACCAAAATGTGACATAAGTGTACATGGAATTAAAGTATGTGTAATAAAGCTCTTTGGTACATAAAAGATAGACTTAGGGCGTCATTTTCATGTAACAAGAGAAGGAAGGATTAGTTTGAATCCAATGGCACATTAATACATAAGTTACATGTAGATAAAGTTGTGCACACAAAAGTCACTTTTTTAGAATTTTGGTAATTAATTAAATTAGAGCAAAAAGGCAAGATATTTTAAAAGCTAATCCCATCATCTTCTTTCCTCATAAACTGACGGCAAGTATAAACAAGAGAGAGAGAGGAAGTGAGTTCATGGGTTTCTAGAGAGAGAAAGGAGAAATCTCAAGGCTAGTTGTGATTTCTCTTGTGATTTTGCTCCTGACTTGTGTAATCTCTTCTCTAAGCCTCTCTTCTCCATGATTTGGTATGTTTAGCAAGCAAATATTGAGGTTTGAGGGAGAGGAAGGTTTTGTCCAGGTGATAGAAAAAGAAGAAATCAAAGATAACTTCACAAACTTCAAATCTTGGTTGTTATTAGTTGTGTTGTTGAAGTTGTTGGTGGTTTTGTGGTTGATTTGTTGTGATTTGTAAAATTTAGAAAGCTCAAACCCTAGCTGTTATGTTTGCCAAATTTAGTCTAATCATGTTTAGAATATGATTAAGTAGTGAATCAAGTGATTAGGAGTAAAAAGGAGCAAGCTTTTGGAGTTAGAAGTCAAAAATCACAACTTCCCTTTTTTATTTCCTTAAGTTTTGGCCAAGCAAGAAGATAGGGCTAGGAGCTATATTTTCATGAAAATGATGGTTCCATTGTGTTCAGGAGGGAAAATCAGGTGGGGTTAGTATAGAACACTTTTTCAGAAAAGCCCTAGAAAGCGAAATGACCAAAAAGGCCTTGAAACCCTAATTAGGGGTTGCCAAGGGCAAAACTGTTATTTGACAGTGATTTTGTGAAAACCAAAGCCGGAAATGGATTCCTTGGGCAAAAATATGTAAGAATAGCATAAGTCAAAATTTCAGAAAAAGTATAGTTGGACTAGGTAAGTTTGGGCTGGGTCGGTTACCCAGGGGCACTTTGATAATTTTTTGTATTATAGACTTATATAACCATCAAAAACACTTTGGAAGTCTCTAAAGTAGTACATGAATGAGTTTTAATTCAATTATTGTACATTTGACATTTTAGGACTAAGTTGAGAGTCGAGTCGTTGGCATGCATATCAAGGCACGCTTTACGAGGTGAAAAGGTTTAAGGTAGTGACATTATCCTTCATACATTATGCCATGGTTCATATAATTGTGTATACCATTGTTTGTATTTTAATTAATTAACATGGTTTGTCGAGAAGGGCACTATTACCTGGTTGTTGAGCAATAATCCAACTAAGGTGTACGGATAGTGGAGTTGAGCCCCTATCCCATATATACATATTATTTTATTATTAATTAATTTGTGCATACATGGTGCATAACGTATTTACTTTTTTCATTTTATATGGACAAACTACTGAGATTCTTTGGAATCTTACCTTTTTTCATAAATAATAAATGTTCCAGCGGCTCAAAGGGTAAGGTGGTGGATATGGGCAATTAAGGCGTGGTTCCCTTGATAGAAGATAGTGGTTATATGTAGTCTTTATTTTTGGATATTTTGTTTAAATTTATAAATATTATCAAACCTTGCACAGATGATTTATGTATGCAAACAAGTACTTTTTATTAGTATATTTGTACTTTTTCTATATGCCTGTGAAACTATGCCTTTATTAGTCTGTGCATATCGAAATGTAAATGGGTGTTGAATTTTTGGTATTAGAGCTTTAAAGTAGTTCTGGCATTATTAGAATGGTATACTGATATGGTTTTGTTTGTATGATGATAGGATACCATGAGTAATGCTAGTGAGCTGCGTGAGGGATCTGAGGCATCAATGAACCAGTGCCTACCAGAGCAGCGGATTTTGGATGGACAGCTATATGTAGAGTACTACGCACCTGGAGGTCTCTATATGAGACGGACGGCTAGAAAGAGGGCACCAGTGCTACCGATATAGGGACTAAAGTCGAGACTAGAGTTACCAGCCGGATCGATGTATAGTGAGATAGGACAGCCGCTATAGGAGGACCAGGAAGAGGATCTGAAGGGGGAACCAAGTGAGTGTTGTAACCCCCTTCACGATTAGGGCCGAAATTTAGTTTATAAACCCGTAATTGATGTAGAATTAGAGACCTTAGATGATTTTGGGACTTAAACAAAATCAAACTTCCCAAAATCATGGCTTTCAAAAACTTTTACAAAATCTGTTCATGACGGTCTCATATTCACATTTCAATACTAAATGGCCTGTACAAGTTGATTTCATTCATTAATATCAGAGTATAAAGAAATTCCCGACACACTCGGGTTCCATTCATTACTAAGGGATTTACAAAGGCATAAAGTCCACAATTCAATACCCTTAACTTGGGGATTACACAAAACTATACTATCAATCCCAATATACACAATTGTTTCCCAAAATTATCCCAAAAGATATACATATATGATAACCAATAAAACCAAATATACTTCTAAACCGGAGCACTATCCGCTCTTCGTCACCCGCTTTCCCTTCGATCCTTCGGCCCTGTCTAAAACATTGTTTTTGGGAGAGTGAGATTCTAAAGAATCCCCGTAGTGTCAAATCACTCAGAATGTGCATAACAGTAAGGCATGAAAGCAATCACATAACACAGACATTGCAACTACAATGGCAGTTAC
This sequence comes from Inga laurina, assembly GCA_963855925.1. Lineage (NCBI taxonomy): Eukaryota > Viridiplantae > Streptophyta > Magnoliopsida > Fabales > Fabaceae > Inga > Inga laurina. The sequence continues at coordinate 63,771,163 of OY979704.1, read as the reverse complement.
AGCGGCAAAGGCAGGCATGACTCATGTCACCCTTAGGTTTGCTCACGCTGAAGTGCTCACGCTGTATCGCACGTATCACCGTTCACAAACACATATATACTTCACCACAGCTGGGATTCATATAACAATTCACAATGCACAGCCGTACTGGCCGGTTTTCAGTTCACAATCGATCCATATCGATTACAACGGCAGTTCAACGGTCGAGCTAGAGATGACCACTGTCACTCCCTAAACGGCTCACGCTAACCTGCTCACGCTGTAATGGACCATGGCATATATAATTCACAAATCACTAAGCACAAAGTCACGTATCACAAACACTATGATAAATCATGCATACCATATATCATACACAATATGAGTGAGAAATCACTACCTGTTCGTTCCTTCCGTGCACACTCTAGCACTGCTTGCTCCCAAGAGGGCACACGTCGCTTCCTATAATTCACAATGCGTGATGAAGTATCAATCCTTTATTCCAATTCTCAATGACTTCTTATAACTTAAATGGTTATCATTTAGGACTCTTAAGAGACCACAAATGCCTCTAATGAAAGCCCTAAAAGGTTGGGAAACAAAAGGTTGAAGGTCACTTTTTGAAAACACAAAGTGCTGGAACACAGGGTTGGGCCGCGGCCCGCCCTTCCTTGGGCTGCGGCCCAAATATGGTCAGAAAGGCTTGGGCCGCAGCCCAGAAATTTCCTGACTCTAGGCTGAATTTCGAAAAACCATAACTAATCCAAGAAAAATTGAAACGAAGTGATTCCAAAGCCAAATGAAAGGTATATGAGTCCTCTTTCAAGGAAAAATATAGCCCTTCACTGGAAATCACTACACAATTCCAGAATTACACAACACTCATCACTGCCCCCAAAACAGAGTTCTGTTTCAATCCCAAACTTTGGACAACCATATCTCACAGAATACTCAACGAAATAACACAAAATATATGTCCATTTTGAAGCTTTGGATGAGAAATTTAAGACTGGAAAGTTTCAGATATTTCCAATACCATTTGGTCATTCAAAACACTCATACAAAATTACTGCGCAAAACAGAGCTTAAACCAAACAGATTTCCAATTTTCTACCAAAGTGTTCAATAACTCCAAAATTAATAACCAAGCTTATTCCCACACAAAATCACTCAAGGAACACAATGGTAACCTCAAAATGACCAAAATCACAACCTATCAACATGCCCTGTTTTAACCAAAGCACCAAAGCTATCACAAAGGTATCAACTTTCACATTTAAGCTTCAATTCCCTTCTATCAATTCAAAACACTAAACAAGGCACCAATTCTATGACAACAACATGTTATACTCCCCAAGACCCTAAATCATGAAAATTAGGGCTTAAATTCCAGAAATTCAAGGCCCAACAAATGGCCACAAAACTTATATGAAAAAGAAGCTTTCACTTACCTCAACAACTTTCTCAAAGGCACTTCATGATTCTCCCAAGTCCATAATTTCGTCATTCCTCAAATCACCACCAATGGAGAATCTACAACCATAGGATGAAAGCTCTTAGCTCAAGGAACAATATTAATGAAGAGCATTTTGGCATTTGAGGCCATTTGCTTACCTCAAAATCCAACTTTTCCTTTCTCTTTCTTGGCCAACAATGGCTGCACAAGGGAGAGAAGAGAGAGAAGGAAGAGAGGGAAATGAGTTGGAGAAGATGAATAAATGATACTCCCTCCCACACTCTTTAGCGAAAACAATGAGGAAAGAGAGAGAGAAATTATTAAAATATCTCATTTGGCTTTTCCCCACTCTTTTGCTTCACCTCCTTTTGCCACATGTCAATTTTTCATTGGCTTCAATAAAGCAAGTAACCCAACTAGTTACTCTAACCACTTCATTATCCATTTTAATTTCACATCTCATGCCCTCTTAATTAGTAATTAATCTCTTCCATTAATCACTAATTTAGAGTCATTCTTTCAATTTTCCCAACAATTATGGCATATTAATTAATATAGCCACCAAACCCATAATCATTCCACTTTAATTTGATAATTATCCTTAATAATTACCATTAGCCTTTAATCGAAAATCGGGGTGTTACAAGTGTGACTCATCTAGAGCCAAGAGAGTAGAGGTACAATATGACCTGTAGCTAGACTTAGAGCTATCATACTATATCTGTGGTAGATATCGTAGAGCGCTCCGAGCCCAGGCCATTCTTATTGGTCGGTACCTTGCATTTTTTACCAACGTCGAGTCTCTGTATGAGATTTGGGAGTAGCGAAGGTGGAGTTGCCTGATGAGTTCTGGGTCTTCACGATGATGGACATTTTCCTAGACTCTGCTTTCTGGAACTGGCAGAAGATTAATTTCATTAAGCAGGGCCCGAACGCAAACATTTATGAGTTTCTGGAGTATATGACTGACTTAGTGTAGAGGTTTATGTAAAGAGACTGATGTGGGGCTCAGGCAGTACATTTTGGTGGTTGGAGTTAACTGGCATGTATTTCAAGGTAAGGGTAGTCATGTGGAACCGATGGACGGAAGAAGATAGAGTCAGAGTTAGTGTTTTGGGAGGGTACATCGAAAGTTAATCATGCTCGACTTAGGGAAATCCTAGGATGGGTAACCCCCTGGTAAGTTGCATGTAACTTAATGTAATGTAATACAAAAAGACAAGGATGTCATGTATAGTAGTTTATAGGTTATATGATGTATCTAGCTTTCTGTAACTACTGTAAATATCTGATGTATGATATATATATGACATATATGTGTACCTAAATTAATATGAAATGATGAAAATGCCCTTGCTTTTATATGAAAGTTTATTTCTTCTCTATTTTTATGTAGTGTTAATTATAGATATGGTATGACCTGGTAGACCACGAGCGGGGCATAATAATGTTGTGCCTAAGCCAAGGCTTGATCCATTCCAGCAACAAATTCTGGGTATGCTAATGTAGCATCAGGTCACGATAAATGAAATCAGGGATGAACTTTGGGAAGTACAATAGAAGCAAGATCGCCTAGAGGAGTTTGTCAGAGGAAATGGTGAGGATGACCCACATGAAGGACCTCAACCAGAGGATATTGTACTAGATCCTGAGGCAGATATACAGGCCTGGTTAAGATGGTTTAGTAAATAGTAGCCTCATACTTTTCTTGTGAAGTTTGATCTGCAGATAGCCGAAGACTAGCCATTACACCTAGAGAAGATCTTTATTATGCTACGGTGCTTGGATGAAATCAAAGCTCTATTAGCTATTTATAAGTTGGAGGGGATGCAAATCGGTGGTAAAAGAACACAGAGCTCATTCTAAAGGGAAGGAATATTCTAATCACATGGGAATTATTCCAACAGCAGTTCAACAAGAAATATTTCCCCCTTTCATCAAACGTGATAAAGAGAAAAAATTCTTGAGCATCCAACAGTTGGACCGAGAAAGCTTTGATGATTACTTGGCCCAATACATTCTCTTATCTTGATATTCAGCATACCTCAAGCTTCACAATGATGAAGAATAGAGTGTCGACATGATGATTGAGGGGCTAAGGCTAGAGTTGAAAGAGAAATAAGTATACGACATTATACCAAGTTCAACAAGGCTATGGAAGAATGCCGAGTGGTCGAGAAAAATATATTGAGTTTAGCTACCAGAAATAGTAATAAGGGTGCTTTTGGAAGTGCGGGTTCATCCAGAAGAGGAAAGGTTAGGGCAGACCATCTAGGGGTGATAACAAGAGGCTGAATTAGGCTAGGAGCCATAGAAGCCAGGGTTTCTCAAGAAGCAGAACTTGTTGGTGTTGCCGTAAACCAATTTACCTTGGTAGATCGTGCAATGGGGTTCCATTCAGACTTGATCTCATTCAACCACCTACTTGTTTTTATTACAATAAGGCAGGGCATATTGCCAAAAATTGCCTACAGAAACTTCAATTAGAGGAGACAAGGCCCAGGGTTTCAGGCAGGGTCCAAACAATGACATAAGAAGAGGCCAGAAAGTCTTCATAATTGATACAAGGTATGATTTCCCTCAACGGCAACCTAGTGCATGTCATGTATGATTTGGGTGCTAGCCACTCATTTATTGCATATGACTGTGTGCGGTAGTTAAGCTTAAATATGCATAAATGCCCATATGACGTGGCCATATCTACACCTACAGGTACTCAAATTATTACGGCTGATGTTTGTCTGAATTGTGTGATAAATACTGAGGGACATGAATTGATCATATATCAGATCGGTTTTCCACTACAAGGGTTAGAGGTGATTCTTGGGATTGATTGGGGTACGATGAATAGTGTATTGTTAGATTGCAAAGAGAAGAGGGTTATATATCCCAATGCATAACCACAGGCTAACACAGAATCACCCTGAATCTTCTATCAGTAGTTGAAGCCAAGAGATGTTTACGGAAAGGTTGTCAGTGGTACATAGTGCTTTGTCCATGTAGTCAGAGGTTGGAGTAGCCTTAGAAACTATCTCTGTAGTAAACAAGTTTCTAGACGTGTTTCCAGAGAATATCAGTGGATTACCTCCAGATAGGGAATGGAGTTCTTGATTGATTTAAGGCCTGGAGCAGGCTTAATATCCAAAGCCCCATACCGAATAGCTCTGAGTAAAATGGAAGAATTGAAGAAGCAGATTGAGGAGTTACTTGTGAAAGGGTTTATACGACCCAGTGTCTCACCATGGGGAGCTTCACATGGGTTTAAAAAAAGCCATGCATTCATTAAGGGGGAGCTTCACATTCATACATGTTTTATATCTTAAAAGGCTCATCTCCTTTATTGAAAGGAAATCTGTTTAACATACTCATCTGAATTTTGTATTTTTAATTAGTTTTGATGATGAGTTATTTATATATCTTCCTTTCATAATCTTAATTTTCAACATATCATATAGAGAGGATGACTTTGATTTTGTACAATAAATTTAATACTTGATTGCACCAACCATTCTCCTTGCAAGAATGTTTTTATTTATAACAGGAGAATTTGTTCTATGCAAGATCATTCCTCAGCATACTAAAAGGAGCATATATGATGACATATGCTTTAACAATCAATCAAGGGAGATAAATTGGCTGCAATATTCAAAACAATAAATACGAATGAGCATTGAGCATGCTGAACAGAAGCTCAACTCAATTGGAGAATCTATCAACTTTGAGGAAAGATGATTTAATACTGGTTACAACCCTCAAAGCAACAAAAGGCACACAAGTCAGGATGATTTTAGTAGCATTCTAAGGAAGGCTATTCCTAAGCTTTCTATTGAGCACACTTCAGAGTCTACCATTAAGCCAGCCACAGTTAACTCCTATGAACAAGATCCATCACAGTTGCATAGTGAAAGTATGGTGAACATAACATCTTGGATCTAACACAACAAGAAAGGAAGGCGATGGGTTTCATAGATCAATCTTCAGCTTGCCAGATCCAAATGAGCATTTCTAAACCCTCTCTTTATATTTTGAGCTTACTTTGCATCTTCTTGACTATGGAAGTTTTCTTGAAAATCTTTCCAAATTGTTTCAAATTTGTTTTCATGAAAACCATTTTTTTTTCACTTGCATCAAATTATAAATGAAACTATTTTCAAAACGGGGGAGAGAAACTTGTTTTCTTGATGCATTTATTTTGATTAATGGGGAGAATGACATTTCTCATTTGATTTCATATTTACTTCTCTACAAATATTTCTTCCTTTCCTATCTATACTTCAAACTTTTTGCTGATGTCAAATAGGGGGAGAGAAAGGCAAGAAAAATATATTGCTCTTACTTAGTTTTTATAACTTAACACATACATATTTTTCTTGAAAGATTTGTCATCATCAAAAAGGGGGAGAATGTTAGATATGAATAGTTTTGATGATGTCAAATATAGATGTCAAATATGAGCAAAAAGTTTGTATAATATACTTATCTTCCACATTGAGTAACTACCATATTTAATGTTGTATATCTTGTAGATTAGTCATAGACATCATTGTGGGTTGATATTATAATGCCTCATAAATGGAGAATAATCATCAAGAAGAAAATCAAGAGGCAAGGAATTGAAGAAATAAGAAAGAAAGATGAAGATTGAAGATATTCATCAAGAAGATTGAAGTTGGACTATGAAGAATGATCATCAAGAGGAAAAACAAGAAGAAAGAGATTAAAGAAAGAAAAACTTGCAAGATCACATGAGAATATCAAGATTCAAGCTTCTAGAAGTGATACCGGAGGTTTCTATGATCATACGGAAGTTGGAATGGGTCAATACGAAGCTAAAATGATGTATATGGAAGCTATGGTACCTTCGGGGATGATTACCTGAGTAATCACTCGAGTAATATGGCATTGTCTGATTTTGGAGGTGTTCACTCGAGGCCTTACTCGAGTAATCTGCCGGGTTATTTGAGTGAATTCTGGCTTTCAGAGGTAAAGTTTCTGAGCCATGTTATCTTGCAGCAAGGGGTCTCTGTTGATCCTAGAAAGGTAGAAGCAGTACTGAACTGGAAGAGGCTAGAGACTATATTTGAAGTGCGCAATTTTATGGGTCTTGCCGGGTATTATAGAACGTTTATTTAACAAAGTTGATGTGGAAAACTCAACATTTTGTGTGGGACAAGAATTGTGAAAAGAGCTTTATGGAGTTGAAGTAGAGGTTAACAATCGCACCAGTGTTGATAAACCTAGATTCATAATTTACGTATGTTGTGTATATAGATGCCAGTGGGCATGGATTAAGATGTGTGTTGATATAGCATGGCCAAGTGGTGGCAAACGCATCTTGTCAGCTGAAACCTCATGAATTGAACTATCCCACTCATGAACTTGAGTTGGCGACTATTGTATTTGCTTTGAAAATCTGGAGACATTATCTCTATAGTGCGACTGTAGCGCTATATTGCGACCCCAAGAATTTGAAGTACTTGTACGATCAGAAAGAGCTGAACATGAGATAGCGTTGGTGGATGGAGTTGCTGAAAGACTATAATTTAGAAATCAAATATCATCCTGGAGAGGCTAATGTCGTTGTTGAATTGAGCCATAAATCAGTATAGGTGGCATCTATGATGAATCACGAGCAGAAACTGATTAAGGATTTTAGAGATTGCAATCTGCCTAATCAAATTCTGATGAGCAGTAGTGTTAGCCAAGTATACAATGATTTGAGAGAAGCAATTGAAGAAGCATATCCGCTAGATAGGCGAGCTTTGTCTATCAGGGATATAATTACTCGAGGCTAAACTCAGGAATACAACTTCTCGCCAAGCGGGCTAGTCAGGTACCATAAGCAAATTTTGTTCTACTGCAACCAGAACTGAAATAGTAAATCCTGGAGGAGGCACATAAGAGTAAATATACTCTGCATCCAGGGGCAACCAAAATGTACCATGACTTGAAGTCCTAGTATTAGTGGATAGGAATGGGGTAACGAAGTATGTCCTAGTATTAGTGGATAGGAATGGGGTAACGAAGTATGTCACTCATTGTCTCACGTGCCAAAAAGTGACATTGAACATTAGTGACCATCAAGGCTTCTGCAAAACCCTAAGATTCCTAAGAGGAAGTGGGAAAGCATTGTTAGATATGAATAGTTTTGATGATGTCAAATATAGATGTCAAATATGAGTAAAAAGTTTGTATAATATACTTATCTTCCACATTGACTAACTACCATATTTAATATTGTATATCTTGTAGATTAGTCATAGACATCATTGTGGGTTGATATTATAATGCCTCATAAATGGAGAATAATCATCAAGAAGAAAATCAAGAGGCAAGGAATTGAAGAAAGAAGAAAGAAAGATGAAGATTGAAGATATTCATCAAGAAGATTGAAGTTGGACTATGAAGAATGATCATCAAGAGGAAAAACAAGAAGAGATTAAAGAAAGAAAAACTTGCAAGATCACATGAGAATATCAAGATTCAAGCTCCTAGAAGTGATACCGGAGGTTTCTATGATCATACGGAAGTTGGAATGGGTCAATACGAAGCTAAAATGATGTATACAGAAGCTATGGTACCTTTGGGGATGATTACCCGAGTAATCACTCGAGTAATATGGCATTGTCTGATTTTGGAGGTGTTTACTCGAGGCCTTACTCGAGTAATCTGCCGGGTTATTTGATGAATCACTCGAGGCGGCACTTGAAGTAATGGGCACTCTATTTTCGTGAGGCAGAATAGAGGTTCGGTATTTTGATGATATATCTCCAACCACATGTCGGATCGAACTGAAAGTGGTGGTATATGAAACTAGACTTCCAACACGAACGTTTGAGACCAAGATCACATTCAAAGGAGTTCAGATGAGGGAGATATGATCTGTTGAAGTTGACGCATGAATCGCCATCATATTCCAGGACAGCTTCGGTATTTTGGACATAACTCTCAAAATACATATCGGATTGAGACGAAACTGGTTCCATATGAAAGAAGACTCAAAGACCTTTCCATGGATAGGTAATTCTACATATTTGAGGGTATATTCTAATAGCTATGCCATCTGGAAGTTGCTGCTCATGATTTCAGGATTGTCTAAGAACAGTAGTACTCTTTGAATCATAACTTTCTGTGCACAACGAGTTTGGAGCTGATTCTTGTTGCATTGGAATGTAGATAATGAGGGCTTTCTGATGATATATAATTTGCCATGTTTCGAGTCAAAATCAAGAATTCACTTGAAGGCACTACTCGAGTAACTGGTTGATAACAAAAGACTTTACTCGAGTAATCAGATAGAAAACTTCCAATTGCTCTCGGCCTGCCAACGTTACTCGAGTAAGTACTCGAGTAACCATGTAGATCACTTGCAGTTGCTCTCGGCATTTTCAATCCTGTCAATGTTACTTGAGGAGCTACTCAAGTAACTCACTGTGGTAAGCAAAAATCTGAAGTTCATCAAAGTTTTCCCGATGATGCTCGAGTATGTGCTCGAGTAAACTTTAATGAATACTCGAGTAGCTACTGGAGTAAAGCACTGTGCTAGCAAAACTTGAACAGTTATTTAGACGAGAACTTCAAGTCACTACTGGAGTAAAGCAATGTGCTAGCAAAACTTGAAGAGTTATTTAGACGAGAACTTCAAGTCACTACTGGAGTAAAGCACTGTGCTAGCAAAACTTGAAGAGTTATTTAGAAGAGAACTTCAAGTCACTACCTGAGTAAGCTATGCAGAAAATGGAAGGCCACTCGAGTAACCTGTGAAGAAACTTGATGTTTACTCGAGTAAGTACTCGAGTAATACTTCCCAGGAAAACAGAGCAACGTCCCGAAGATTCTGGAAATCAATGGAATGATCATATAACTCATTCTTATTGCTTCTAATCACTCTAACACTTCATTGTATTAGTGTTTAATGCATTTTTCCAGTAAAACAATGAAGAGATGATGAGAAGAGATAAAAGTTGAGTTTACGGAGCGGAGCAGCCAACGTTCCAACGGCTAGTTTTCAAAATTGAAGAACGGTCAAACAAAGCTACGTCACTCTAACGGACATGTTGAAATGCTCAAACGGTCATCAATCCTCATCAGCTATAAATAGAAGATCATCCAAAACAGAAGTAAGACTCAGTGTATACATCGTCCAAATGCCAACATCCTGACATCAATACTCATCGCACATACTCTCTGTTTCTCTAGCTTCTATATGATTTACCTTTGAGAGAGATATTATTTGTATTGTACTTCAGTGTTCATCTTATTCACTTCTAAGAGAGAAGATTGATTGTAATCTTTCATCATCAAAGTTGTATCCTTACTGTGTGTAAGGGGGAGCAACTTGGTTGTAATCTTACGGTGTGTAAGGGGGAGTAATCTCAGTGCGAGAATTGTAAAGGCTTCACAAGTGCGCGGATCAAACTTGTGAGATTGTAGTGGTTCTCAAGTACCCGGTTAAACTTGAGGAAGATGGCGGGTTGAAAATCTCAGGAGGAGCCTGGGGACTGGACGTAGGTCATCGTGGGTTGGGCCGAACCAGGATAAATCACAGTTTGCATATTATCTTCCCTAAGCTCTTATACTTCTAGCATATATCATTTAAATATCTAACTGTGATTTATGATTCATTACTTTCATATTTATTGCTTCCTCTACGATGTGAAAAGATTTTCAAAGTTCTTAAGTTTTTATCTTACACCCAATTCACCCCCTCTTGGGTGTCAGCCGGTTCTAACAAGCATTACTATGGATTTTATGATAGGGTTACCCAAGGTAGGAAATCATGATGCAATTTGGGTTATAGTTGGTAGATTTACAAAGATAGCCTACTTCCTACCTATCAGCATCCACTATTCTCTTGACCGACTGGAAAAAATTTATGTCAAGGAGATTGTATGACTGCAACGTACTCCAAAGAACATCATCTCATATAGAGATCCTCATTTTACTTTCAAGTTTTGGAAGGCAGTTCACGAGGCTTTGGTTTCTTAATTGAGGTTCAGTATGGAACATGATCCTCAAACATATGGGTAGGCTGAATGAACAATTCAAACACTTGAGTATATGCTGAGGGCATGTGCACTTGATTTCAAAGGTAGCTAGGACAAAGTTTTTCTTGTAATGACCCAAAAATGGGATTGAGGGCTAATGACTTCAAAAGTGGATGCGATTATTCCTGAATAACACTTTTGGAGAATGTGTGCTAGGAATTTAGTGGTTTTAGTGATTCTAGTGGTTTCCTTGTGAAAAATTGTGTGGGAATAAGTTTGATTGTTGATTTTGGAGCCATTAGACACATTGGTTGAAAACTTGATAAACTGTTAAGTGTAATTCTGTGTAGGGCAGTTGGATTATAAGGGCATTTTGAATAGGCAAATGGTGTCTAAAAATTCTGAAAATTTTCAATCTTAAAGTTCACATGTCAAGCTTCAAAATGGACATATAATTCATGTCATTTCTTTTTGTGAGTTGGGAGTTATGCATTTTTGAAGTTTACCCAGTGAAATTGATTATTTTCTGGAACAGCAGGCAAAGATTAAGATTCTGTGAATTTCGTGATTCTAGATAGCAAAATTCTATATTTTTCCTTGAATCTAGACTCAATAAGGGTTCTATAGGCTTTAGAATCATTCTAATTTGATTTTTCTAGAATTAGTTATGATATTTCAAAGGTTGGGCAGAAATCTGCCAGAATTTTTGAAAAATCCGAAATTGTTGGAAATTAAATTAATAATTAAATATCATATAATATATGATATTAAATATCATCATACTTCGTTCTCCAGCCATTTTCACGCACTCATATCTGAAATTAGAGAGAGAAGAGTTTAGAGAGTTTAGAGAGAGAAAGTGAAGAGAACTCGCAAGGTAAACCGATTTCTCCGACGATCTAGTTCCTAACGCGTATAACTCTTCTCCTAAGCTTCTGTTTCATGTACTTCAAGGTTGTTGGAGATCAAATTTGCTGTTTAAAGAGAGTTAGGTTTTATCCAAGAAGAGGAAAAGCTAGTGGGAGCTTGAGGTAACTTCCAAACCTTCGTATATTGACTATTCTGGCTGCTAAAGGCAATTTAATCGATGAAATTTCACCGGATTGCTGTTGGTTTTAAATTTTGGAAATTGAGTTGCCTAAGGGTTATGCTGCCCAATTTTGGTTCAAATGGTAGTTATAACCTAATGTAATAGTTAATAAAGTGGCTAGGAGTAGAAAGGAGTGCGTTTACGGAGCCGAAATCGTAAGAACACATAAATTTTGGCTAGCTCTAGAAATGGGTCTTAGAGTTGGATTTTCAATGATTTGATAGTTCCTTTGAGTTTAGGAGGGAAAATTAGGTGGGGTTACAGTTGGTCACTATTTTAGAAAAGGCTGAAAAAGCATAATTACGAAAACGCCCCTGAAACCCTTAAAGTGGGGCTACCAAGGGTAAATTTGTAATTTAACATTGAGTTTGATAATTCCGAATCTAGAAATGGATTCCTTGGGCAGAAATATGATAGGCTAGCTCATGTTAGAATTTCAGGAAAAGTGCAGCCGGACCAGGTACGGCGGGGCCCCGGGGGCATTTTTATAATTTTTCATTATAGACTCATATAACCCCAGAAACACTATAGAAGTGTCTAAATGGTGCATTTGGAATTGTAGGATTCCATATTTGCCCTGATCATGAACGACCTGTGCCAGAGCATATTCGAAAAGAACCAGGTAGTGACTCTTTCTCTTAGACTTGTGTAATGCATTGTATGTGTGTTGTATCATTGTTTTGTGATGATTTCTGATACTGTTGCGGTTACATCTGGTGATAGCTGTTGTTATACAGTGAAAGCTGTCGTTTACAGTGTAAGTTGTCGTTATACAGCGCAAGCTGTCGTTATTGTGATTACAGTGTAAGCTGTCGTGATTATGATTACAGCGAGAGCTGTCGCATTGTGTATACAGCCATGAGTGATGTTGTTTGTGGTAAAAACTGTGTATCTTTGTGCTGCTGCTGCTGTTGCTATTTGTGATTTACTTACATGCTGTATGCTTATATATTGCATGAGTGACTTTTTACTACTGAGATTCTTTTGAATCTTACTCTTTTCATGAACTGACCTATAGATAGGGCAAGTGACTCAAAAGGGAAGCGAACAACCAAAAGCGGCTAAAAAGGGTAAAATTGGCAAATATATGGAATGATTTTGTGCAATCCCCTTGACAAATCCCTATTTTATCATATATTTTCATATTTTATTTGGGAATTTTGTCATGATAATTAAGTTTAAAATGCCTTTCTTGACATAAAAAAGATATTAAGAGTAAACACATTAAATTAGGACTAAAAAGGGTAAAATTGGCAAATTAATCACAATTACTCTTAATCATTGATTCTTGGGAGGATTTGACATTGGTTTAATTGTTCTTAATTATAAGTGCTTGAAAAATTGGATTAGGATTGAAAATGATAGTTTGGGATGTGAATTTCAGAAATATCAATTTGGTCCAAAGAAATTTTGAAAATGTCAGTTTGGTCCACGTCTAAACACAGCGTTTTGACACAGCAACTTAGGTCTGATTCAGAGAGCAGCTGGACACGGAAGATATAGAGAACAGAGCCGCAACCCACAGAACCGGGGAGAGCTTCGATCCAAACCTTTGCACCTTCATCTTCCACCTTCATCTCCTGCTTCTTCTCTCGCCGGCGGCATCATCCGCCACCATAGCCGCCGGCGAGTTCCATCATCTCAGATCAAAACTGAAGTGGGGAGCCGTAAGGAACAGAGCTGAGAGTCAGGAATTTAGACGGGGAGCTGTCGCGAGATCATTGCCGTTTCTTCACAATACATCTCAGATTCTCCTTCTTGCTCATTTCCACACCTTCTGTCCAACCACCTCTGCCACAATCTTGTCCTTCCTCTGTGATTTCTGGCGAGCTGTTTCATTCTCCAAGCAGTAGATTCTCTGCTCTGTTTTTGGTTCCAATTAATTGCAATTACTGATTTACTTGTATATCCATTAATCTATCAAGTCAATTGGTGTTTTTTAATGGCTGTGCAAATGTTAAATTGTGGTTAGAAGCTCCAACTCTCTTGAGAATGGTGAAGATGACATGAGTTTTCAAGCTTTAAAGGGGAGTTTTATTGCTTTAATCCATTTGTTTAGTTTTATAATTATGATTTTCAGTTTTGGAGATTGTATTTATATTGTTAAACCTTTGTTACTTGGTTAAATATTTAGTTTGGATTAATTTATGATTTGAATTAGTTGATGTTGAACTTTGTGCTCATCAATATACGTGGTTACATATATGTTTAAGTGTAATTCTATTGATTCTCTATTGTCTTGCATGGTATTGTTTAGATATTGAGATGATTTTGGAATTACATTGAACCAATTGCATTAATTAATTCATAATCACACACTAAGAGTGCTTAATAGCATCTCTAGAGTAGGGGTTCCTATCTTTTGGTGCTAGACTCATCGGTTGATAGGGTTTGGTATTTTAGAAAACTTAGTGATTTCATAAATTGCACAAAAAGTGGTTTTTAATAGTGTTTTAAGAAGTGATTATTTTCTAGGTCTAGGAATAATCATTGATTAATGCACTAGACTCAACGGTGTTTGAGGTTTGGTATTTTTAAGGACTTTGGTTGCAACTACTAGTGTTTTGTATTGAGTTTCGGTTAGAGGGGTTAAACATTACCCGGTGTGGAAGTGTTTAATTAATCTAACTTAAGCTAGCTCAAAGGGTCTTTTGGGCATTTTTGACTAAGCTAGGAAATCGAACTCCCATTATCACTAGATGAACTATGATTGCCCTTGTAAGCCATTTTCAAGAGATTCACTTCATCCATTTCATTCCACCTATCATTTTATATCCAAAAATACCAAAAATATTGTAGTGTAGACATTTACATTTTCATGCAACCTATTTGATATTTAAAAAGCTAAAAATCATTTTTAAATTGGTTTATATTAATCATCATCTTAGTTGCTAGGTAGTTAATAAAAGGCTCTTCGAGAGACAATCCAGGATTGCACCCTATATTGCAATCCTTGGTTATTTTTGAAGAGGTTACCAAGGCACAAAGCCAACAACGCCTTATTTCTTCAAGTGGCGCCGTTGCCAGGGATCGAACCTGGGTCACCCGCGTGACATGGGAAACTATAAATCCTTAGTGAATGAATGAAACCTGGGGTTGCCGGGATTTTTGTTATACACTCTGATATGTATGAATGTGAGTCAACTACACAGGTTAATTATATTTAAAACTTGAATTTGAGACCAGAATAGGAATGAAATTTTGAAAGGGTTTGTGAAAACCCTACCGTTAGGGGGGGAGTTTGAAATGAGTTTAATTATTCGTTGGTCTCTAATTCATTTTAATTACGCCTTTTTGAATAATAATTACGATTTTTGAGGCAGGGGTTACACTTCCACTGGCAGATTTTGCCTACAATAACAGTTATCATTCGAGCATCCAAATGACTCTATATGAGGCACTGTATAGGAGTAAATGTGTAACCCCCTCACCGTAATTACATCCAGATTACGAAATTTAAGTGAAATAGAGACCAATAAAACAAAATAACAATTTATAATCCCACATCCAAGAGATGGGGTATTTCAAAAATCAATTCAAAACATAGTAAATACTGGTCTCACGTTCACGAACGGATATAACTACTTGAGAAAACAAATCACATAAGAAATATCAGAGTGCGGAAACTAAATCCCGACAAAACCCCGGGTTACTTCATAAATATAATGGGTTTACAAATTCCCAAAATGGGGATTACATATCCAAAATATTCATTTACAACTCATATACATTTGGCAACCCCAAATCCAAAACCAAGATAACCAACTACCACTAAGTCTCAGAGTAGTCCTAACTACTCCTGGTTGTCCGCTTCCCCTTCGAGCCACTCGTCCTGTCTGAAAGGTTAGTCATATGGAAAGGGTGAGATTCTAAAGAATCCCAGTAGTAACAACTTTTTCATATCACATACAATCACATAATATGTAAACAAATCATCTCACATCAGCAACACAAATCACAATCCACCCTCATCCCCTTTTACCGTCGGGAAGGCACACCATCCTAACTTGAACCGTTCTTAGCGACTCAGGGACTCTTGGCGTGGCAGTGCATATGAATAGCCTTACGGCTCACATATAGCCTTTCGGCTTTCACAAATGGCCCGTCGGCCTTCACAAATAGCCTTTCGGCTCACAATTATCCTTTCGGCCCACATAATCACATATACACACCCTAACCTCATCCCCTTTTACCGCCGAGAAGGCACATAGCTCTTACCCGAACCATTGTTAGCGACTCAAGGACTATTGGTATAGCGGTGCTTCCACAATTTTCATAAACATGCAACATACGAAATCCATTTCATCTCAATGACATTGGACACATACAATGTATCACATAAGATATAAAGAAGAGTCACTACCTGTATCTTTCCTGACTGGCTCTGGCACCTTAGTCTCACGAGGTGACAGATATCAAATCCTATATTCAAATTAGGGACAACCAATCAATCTCTTATCCATATGTATATTTCAATAATACTCTAAGTTGGTTATCATTTAGGACTCTTTAGGTGACTATTAGAGGCCTAAACATATGCCTAAAGGGTTGGAAGACACTACCCAAAAGACCCCTTTTTCGAAGGCAACACACAGATTTTTGACAGTTTCACTCGAGCACAGAAGCTCTTACTCAAGCACAAGTACGGACATCACTCGAGCACAAGAGAGTGAGAGACAGTGAGTGAGCACCTGAGAGCACATAAAGCTCTCCAAGATCAGGACACTCGAGCACAGCCATATGCACTCGAGTGAACACCTCATACCCACGAGTGAGAAGGCACACTCGTGCGCCTTACCCGCGAGTGACAACCCGAGAGCACCACCCACACCAGAGGCACAAGCTCACTCGAGCATGACCCCCAGTGCTCGGGTGAGACGGCTATGCTTGTGAGTGTCAGAGCACACTCTTGCAATCCGCCAACGAGTGAAGACCCGAAAGAAACCCTTTACTCCGGACTCGCACCATCACTCGAGCAAACCCAAGTTCACTCGAGCCTGTTCTTCCCTCACTTGAGCACAAGGCAATGCACTCAAGCATTATTCATAAAACTCAGACGAACTCGAAGCAAAGAAGGGAAAAACTCTCACATCACTCTAGCATGATCATCCCGTGCTCAAGTGTTGTGCATCAGAGACCCAAAACGTAGCAAAAACCAGAAAACACCAGATGGTCAAATCCTCACCCAATAGTTCCCAAACTCTTCCCAATGCTCATACACTCTAAGCACTAACTAGGGAACACCTTGGCAACTTTAAAACACTCCAAAAACCAATTTGACCACAATCAAACACTAAGGTCGCAATGATACACAATATCCAAATTTCATTCAACTCAATTCTAATCTTCCAGATTATATCCAACCATTAAATAGTTCATCATTAAACCATTTCCACTATCAAACACCATAAAATCCACATTTTCAACATTTGGCATAATTAGGGAAAATTTTTCAGATTTTACCAAACTTAGCCAAAAATCACAAACAATATATCAAAATGCTCTAAATGCCTACCTCTTTGCTTTGCTCAATCCGGAACCTTGATTCTCTAACTTTCAAATTCGCCCAAATCACAAATCACAACCAATGGACAAGCTACACACACCAAAATGAAGCTTATTACTCAAAGATCAACATTTATGAATGGTGTTTGACCAAAGGAAGGCATTTACTTACCCAAATCAAAGCTTTTCTTTCCCCTTTTCTTGTTTGATCCAGCGAAAATGGAGAGAGAGAGAAAAGAGAGAGAAAATGGTGAGATGGTGAAATGATGATGATGGTGCACACTTCCTCCTCTTTCCTTGCCCATGCTAGCCGAATAGGAGAGGGAAAATGAGAGAAAAGTGAGGTTTTGTCCTTTAGTGCCACATCCTATGGCTCACACAATGCCACATGTCATCATCCACTCACTCCCTCAAAGAGCTCACCAAAATCACAACACATAGGATTCCGACCCATAGTCAAGGAATCACAACCCTTGATCATAAATACCACACGTATGTACACCAAATTCATATTGCATAAATTTCCCAAAAGTGTTTAATTACACTAATTACAATGATTCTCATAATCATTAGCCCTAATCACAAATCGGGATATTACAATTCTCCCCCTGTCAAATAAATTTCGTCCTCGAAATTTGCTATATCACTTGAGTTATAAACTCCGGATATCGTCTTCGCATATCTTCTTCCACTTCCCAAGTTGCTTCCCGCTGGGTCATACCCTTCCAGATCACTTTCACATAAGGAATACTCCGGTGTCTGAGCCGACATTCCTTTCGATCAATAATTTGCTCTGGCTCCACCGCATATGTGAAGTTATCCTGCAATTCCACATTCTCATACTCAACGACATGAGATGGATCCGGTTGATACTTCTTTAACTGGGAAACATGAAACACATCATGGAGTCTGCTCAAGCTCGAAGGTAGGGCTACTCGATAAGCAACAGGCCCAATCCTATCAAGGATCTCAAAAGGACCTATATACCTCGGGCTTAACTTCTTTCGCTTTATAGGTCGCCCAATACCGGTGACAGGAGATATTCTCAGAAACACATGGTCACCAACCTCAAATTCTAGAGGCCTTCTCCTTTTGTCCGCATAACTCTTCTGTCGACTCTGAGCTGCAAGAAGCCTCTTACGAATGATTCGAATCTGGGCTGAGGTTTGATCCACAAGATCCGGCCCATAGAGCTTCCTCTCGGACAACTCGTTCCAACACAATGGCGATTGACATTTTCTCCCATATAATGCTTCATACGGTGCCATCTGAATGCTCGCATGATAACTATTGTTGTAGGCGAACTCCGCAAGTGGAAGAAAATGGTCCCAACTCCCTTTGAAGTCAAGAACACATGCCCGTAACATATCCTCTAAGGTCTGGATAGTCTTCTCTGACTGTCCGTCTGTCTGAGGATGGTAGGCTATACTAAATCTCAACTGAGTACCCAGTGCCTCATGCAATGCCCTCCAAAATCTCGAAATGAAACGAGGATCTCGATTAGAGATGATATTCTTCGGTATGCCATGGAGCTTCACAATTTCACGAACATAAATCTCTGCTAGTTTATCCAGAGAGTAACTAGCATTGATCGGTAGGAAGTGCGCTGACTTCGTTAACCGGTCCACAATGACCCAGATCGCATCATAATTCCTGATCTTGGGTAATCCCACAACAAGATCCATGGTCACGCTTTCCCATTTCCATTCCCGAATCTCAGGACTCTGTAACAAACCAGGCGGTCTTTAGTGTTCAATCTTTACTTTCTGACATGTGAGACACCTCGCCACATATTTTGTCACATCACTCTTCATTCCCGGCCACCAATACATAGATTTCAAACCATGGTACATTTTGGTCATACCAGGATGAAGGGTATACCGGCTCTTATATGCCTCATCTAAGATCTTCTGTCTCAACTCTGCCTTAAGTGGAATGCATACTCTTTTCTGATAGCGAACCAATCCACGAGGTGACATATCATAGTCCTGAACTTCTCCTCGCTCAATTCTAGCCAGGTTACGCTGTATCCAGTTATCTTGCCTCTGAGCTTCTTCAATCTCAGCTCTTAGATAACTTTCCCCTTGGGAAACATTATAGTTGGCACAGATGATCTGGTTCGACAGATTCATATCATGAAAGTCAGCAATCAATTTCTCCTCTTGTATCATCATAGCTGCCACAAACACAGTCTTTCGACTGAGAGCATCAGCGACTACATTTACCCTACCCAGATGATATTTTATTTCCAGGTTGTAGTCCTTAAGCAACTCCATCCAATGCCGTTGTCTCATATTCAACTCTTTCTGATCGTACAGATATTTGAGACTCTTGTGGTCGCAGTACAATTACACGGTCACACCATACAAATAATGCCTCCAAATCTTCAAGGCAAACACCATAGCCGCAAGCTCCAGATCATGAGTGGGATAGTTCAATTCATGAGGTCTGAGCTGTCGAGAGGCATAGGCCACCACATGTCCCTGCTGCATAACGACACACCCTAATCCCTGCCCATTGGCATCAGAATACACAACATATGTCAAACTGGGATCGGGCAAAATCAACACAGGTGCCGTAATCAACCTCTCCTTCAGCTCCACAAAACAATTTTCACATTTCTCATCCCACACAAACGGTTGATCTTTTCTCGTGAGCTTGGTCATCGGCAACGCAATACGGGAGAAATTCTGAATGAATCTCCGATAATAACCAGCAAGACCCAGAAAACTATGTACTTCCGCCACAGATTCCGGCCTCTTCCAGTTCAGTACTGCTTCCACTTTACTAGGATCCACAGAGACCCCTCCTTGTGAAATAACATGGCCTAAGAATTTCACTTCTGGAAGCCAGAATTCGCATTTACTTAATTTAGCATAGAGTTGCTTTTCACGCAATATATTCAACACAATTCTCAAATGGTGCTCATGTTCTACTCTACTCTTAGAGTATATCAAAATATCATCGATAAATACCACAACGAATTGATCTAGGTATTGCCAAAAAAATACGGTTCATGTAATCCATGAAAACCGCAGGCGCATTGGTCAACCCAAATGGCATCACTAAAAATTCATAATGACCATACCTAGTTCGGAAAGCAGTTTTTGGAACATCTTCCGCTTTCCCACGCAGCTGATGATAACCCGACCACAGATCAATTTTCGAAAACACGCTTGAACCAGATAGATGATCTAACAAGTCATCAATCCTCGGGAGAGGATACTTATTCTTGACGGTAACCTTATTCAACTCTCTATAGTCGATGCACAAACGAAGACTCCCGTCTTTCTTTTTCACAAACAAAAATGGAGCACCCCAAGGCGACACACTGGGTCTAATAAACCCTTTCCCAAGCAAATCTTCAATCTGCTTCTTCAATTCCGCCATTTCATTTGGAACCATACGATATGAGGCTTTGGATATCGAACCCGCTCCAGGCACAATGTCAATCGGAAACTGAACTTCCCTTTCCGGAGGTAATCCACTTAAGTCATCCGAAAAAACCTCAGGGAATTCATTCACTATGGGTATACTACTCAAAGTTTCACTGGATTCTCCTTGTACAGAAAAGAAAACCATATACCCCTGACAACCCTTCTGCAAATATCTCTCAGCCTTAGCTATCGAAAGGAAATTCAAATCAATATTATCATCCTCAATGTTCCGAGAAACAGGATATACTATCCTTTTGTTTCCATAATCTAATAACACATTATTAGCTCTCAAACAATCAAAACCCAGAATGACTTCCAATTGGCAGAGTGGTAAACAAATCAGATCTATCACCAACTCACGACCCTCTACGGTTATAACACAATTCAAACAGGCATCAGTAGTTACAGCCTTTACACCCATCGGTGTTGACACAATCAGCTCGAATGGTAACTTATACACATTCATACCCAGACGCTTCACACAATCATACGAAATAAAAGAGTGACTTGCAGATACCAAGAGAGAAGATAGTGGTTATATATAGTCTTTATTTTTGGATATTTTGTATACATTTGTAAATGTTACTAAACCCTGCACGGATGATTTATGTATGTAAACAAGTACTTTTTATCAGTATATTTATACTTTTTTCTGTATGCCTGTGGAATAATGCCTTTATTACTCTACACATATTGAAATGTAAATAGGTGTTGAAATTATCACTTTCAGGCCACCACAATGAAGTTAGCTAGTGATAAGTTTTGTGAAAAGAATTTCAAAGTTAATCACTGAAGTGACTACTCGAGTGATATGCTCAATTTCATATCACTTCCTTGATATTTCAAGGCACCTTGGACGACATTTGGTAATCAAGTGTTGTTTAAGACTTTTTTTAAAAAGAAAATTGGTCATCATTTTTTTTAAATTGATAAGCTTTGGAGTTTTGAGAAAAAGAGTCGTAGCTTTTGCCTTTTTTAAAAAAATTGGCCATTTTTTTAAATTGAGAAGCTTTGACGTTTTGACAAAAAACGTCATAGCTTCTCCCACCTTATAATTTAATTTTCATAATCTGCTGTTTTCATTTTCATTTTTATCTTCCCGCTTTCTCTTTAGCTTCCCCATTTCCCAGAACTTCGTTGCTATAGAAAGCTTTCTCTCCTATGTGTTTTTCCTTGTCTCGGCTTCCTTCAGAATCTCCCTAGCCTGTAAGTGTTTTTCTTTTTTCAAAATTTGATTCACATTTTCTTTTAGTTAAAATCTATCATGAATCTTATATGTGTGCTCATAGTTTTTTTTTAGGTATTTATTTGGAATATCAACTCTATCTTCTTGAACTTCTTATACATTGTAAGTTTTTTAATTTTTGAGCTTACAAATATAATAATACTTAGTTTAATCCTCCATAGAAGTAACATGTATGGCTCAAGTTTAAGCAACTTAAATGTTGGAGTTCTTTTATGCTTGATACATGAAGATGTAATATTACAAAAGATACTTGCTATGTTTTTTCATTTTGCTGTGGATTGTAATGTAAATGGAGGTTTTCATGAAGAAAATAAAATAATTATGAAAAATTATTTTTTTAAAATAAAAAATTTCCTACGGCGCTTCTCTAGGGAAGCACTGTAGGAAGTCAAATAGGAAGTGATATTTTTTAAAAATAATAATAATCAAGCTATGACGCTTCTATATATTTAAAAAGCATCGTAGTTTGTTTTAACGGCATTGGAAGCTAAGGCGTTTCCCAAGTGCCATAGTATTCTTTAAATTAAATGCCACAGCTTGTGTTTTTTGTAGTAGTGACACTCTCATTTTTTACAATTTTCAGACCAAAACCTTTGTCAAGTTTCAAGCTCATTTTACTGCAGACCTTAATATTACCTCACCCTATAGTGATATATCTACCAGTGTTACTACACTTAGACCTTCTGTAATCATTATCGGACCATACTCTCAAACCAAGAAACGTTCTCGCTCAAATGATGCCACCTGTCTTCCCTCACTCTCTCATGACTATGCTGCTCCAACTACTACTTTTCTCAATGCAAAGTTCTCATCTGATCTGGGCTTTTGTGGATTTTTTTTGCCAAAAAACTCCTCCTGGGAGCATGAAGGTAATGTCATTGAACTATCATGGTCTTGGTAAACGCATGACAGTTCAACGACTTAAAAATATATTTTGTAATTATTCTCCTGAATTTTTGTTCCTTAGTGAAACCCATATGAAGCAATGTAAACTAACTAAAAATTTTAGTAGGTTTTCTTTCTCTGATATCTGTATAGTTGATCTAGTTGGTCATAAGGGGGGCTATTTTTTAGTATATCTCCTTCGGTGGCCTATACAATTTTGGATGCCTTTCCCTACTAGATTCATACTTCTTGTACTATTTTGGATAGCTATGATATATATTACTTTTGTCTATGGTTTTTCTGCTTACAAAGATCGCCATGTTTTATTGTCTTGGCTTCGCTCTATAGCCACCTCTATTTCTAAACCTTGGCTTATTATTGGTTATCTCAATCAAATTGTTGGTATGTGTGATAAATTTAGTGCTTCTTCTTCTGTTATAGGTGTGACATCTTTTCAAAATCTCCTTGACGTCTGTAACATGATTGAAATTTCCTCTCATGGTAGTTGGTTTACTTGGTGTAATAATTGCAAAGGAGTGGATCGTGTTAATTAAGGAGAAATTGGATAGCCCTTTGAAATACTTTATAGTTGCAAATCTTTCCTTCATCATCAGTATAAGTTTTGCTAATAGCTACTTCAGATCACTTCCTTTTGCTATTTAAATCTCATTCTATCACACAAGGGGTAAACCATTCAGGTTTGAAAATTTTTTGTTCTCCTTTCCACAATGCCAAGACATTGTTCAAGAAGAATGGTCTAAAGAAATATATTGCTCCTAGGCTTTTAAGAATACTGTTCGACTTAAAATGTGTTAAAAAAAGCTCTTATTAGTTGTAATAAACTGTTAGTTGGCTGGATTTCTTCAAATATTCAGGATTTAGATACTTAACTTTAGTTTTGGATAGTAAAGATAACTTATTCTCTGAAGAAAAATATTAGGTTTCTTTTCTTAGAACTTCACTTGAATTTTAGTATGATTGTGAAGAAACCCTATAAACATAGAGGTCCCAACAAAATTGGATATTGCAAAGGGACCCATATACAAAGTATTTCCATAATTGTGCCATGTCATGAAAGTTAAAATACTGATTGTTCAAATATAGAATGAATCTGGTCACTGCATTGAAGATCAAACATCCATACACCAAATGGCTACTACTTATTTTAAACAATTGTATGAAGATCTCAGATCTTTTGATGAGATCTGTGTGGACCAGACCTTCTCAAATATCAATCTTCCATCTTTATCTCCACTACATTTTGACAAATTAAACTGCAATATATATGTCCAGGAAATTGAGAAAGCAGTTTTTGAGATAAAGGTTGAGAGTGCTCTAGGATTGGATGGCTTTCATGCTCGATTTCATCACAAATTTAGGTCTATATTAAAGCATGACATCATTGAAATAGTCTTCCAAATCTTTCAATGTGGTTTTCTACAAAAGGAGTTAAATAGATCCTTCATTATGTTGATCCCTAAATGCAATAATTCTTGTATTTTCAAAGATTTTTGGCCTATCATCCTTTGTAATGTTCTCTATAAACTCAGTTCCAAAATCCTTTGTAATCGTCTGAAGGAAATCTTTGATGACCTTATTACCCTAAACCAAAATGCTTTCATTACAGGCTAGCTAACCACTGATAGTATTATACTCACCTTCGAATGTATGGCCAAACTATATGGTACATGTAGGTGCAAATATGCATGGTGTGCAATCAAATCGGATACTACAAAGGCATATGACAAAGTCTCTTGGTCTTTTCTGCATAAAATTCTCTTTAATATGAACTTTCTACCAGTAATGATTCATCTAATGATGCAATGTGTTTCAATTGTCTCCTATTAGTTTATACTTAATGGGTCTCCAGGTGTTCCTTTTAAACCATCACAAGGTCTTTGACAAGGTGATCCTTTTTCTCCTATGTGCCAATATTATGTCTTGCATGATTCATCAGGTGGAGAATTATCATTGGTGGAAGGGTATCTCCATCCTAGAGGTGTAATGCCACTAACCCACTTTTTGTTTGTTGATGGCACTCTTCTGTTCTACTGAATTACATAAAATGATTATCGTATTGTTAAGGCCTTATGTCATAGATATTCCAAAATTTTTGGTCAACACATTAATTACCAAAAATCATATCTAGTCTGTAGTCCCTCAATCTCTCCCCAATTGAAGCATTGATTTCTGAGCTACTCTAAATAATATTTCATTCTTGCTTAGGGAAATATCTAGGTACTTATATTCATCTTATTTGAATCTTTCAAAAAGAAGAAGAAATCCATAATTGAGAAAATAGAAAAAAAAAGGGGATCTGTTTTCCATTTGAAATTATAATGGAAAAATTACATATGAAGATATCATTGAAGCAATAGAGGACTTTGACATCAAATATTGTATTGGAACTGGTGCTTATAGAAGTGTTTATAGAGCACAACTTTCTACTACTAACTTACGAGTATACACTATCGAGACGGATATAGGCTACTCCAATCTACATCTGGGCAATCTAATCAATCAGCTAATGAGTTATGTACTTTAATTTGGAAATCTTCTTTACCACCTAGGATTCCTTTGCTCTTGTGAAAGATTGTTAGATGTATCTTGCCTACCAGTCACTTCTTATATCGTCGGCACTTGGCTTCTATGAAGGTATGTTCCTTTTGTATTGCCCATGGTGAATCTTTGGAACATCTATTTCTATATTGTCCTTTTTCTAAAGCTTTGTTGGTTTGGTTGTATGTAATGCTGGCATTAGAATTGACTTCATCCCTAACAAAAGGTTACAGGATTGGATAGAGACATGGTAATAGGCTACAATGATTCTAGCAATTTTCTGACCTATTTGCCCTTTCAGGTTTTAGACTCTCTATGGTTTGCATGAAACAAACTTTGTCATGTAGTTTCTAGTATCTCTCCTTTGCAGGTCATTAACTCCGCACCGGCTAAAGCACACACTGTCACTAGTTAGTTTATGACTCAAAGAAGTCAACAAGAAGATGCTTTTCAACAACAAGTGATACAACCTTGAGCCTGGTAACCTATCCTACAAGATTGTACTTGCAAGTAGGATGTTTACTTCAAAATCAGTAACACTAACAACCATGGGCGTACCATTTCTATTACCATCCTTTTCAATAATGTTCTCTTCCACCATTGGTTGTTAAGTCCTTCGGCCAAGCTTGGCATCCTTTAATTGCCGTTCTAGTCACTTTGTGACTCAATGACTCTAATTCTTCAGCAAAGTCATGTTAATTATCCTCATCATTTTCCTATCCCTTACAACTTGGTTAAATCCTCACATATAAAAATCATTCCTCAAACTAGAAATGTTTGTTAGACTCTACAATATCATTTGAGAGATGTCTGTATATTACTCAGCTACTATGTAACTTACATTTTAACTGTACAAATGTATAGTTACATCTAAAAAACTTAACCCAAAAAAAGAGAGGATTATTGAAGCTTATGAAAGATAATGATGACCATTTGTCTAATGCTTCTGCAAGCCTAAATAGAACAGAATAGGGCTTTTAGAAGGAGGAGAAGATGGCAGTGATTAGGGCTAAGAAATACACAAGAAAGAAATTAGAATAGAGGATGATGATGTCAACAGACAGTGACCACCATGAGAGGGTAGCTGTGGAAATGAAATTTTCTTTCCAAAACTTAGTAGGAAAAGTGTTGCAATTAGGAGAAGCACTTGAAGTTTCGATTTGACAGTTACACTTTAGGCGCTTTACTGGTCACAAAACTCCTGCTCTTTCAATGCCGACTGCTACCATCAGTTCTTTTAATGTCTCGCGTG
Source organism: Inga laurina (assembly GCA_963855925.1). Classification (NCBI taxonomy): domain Eukaryota; kingdom Viridiplantae; phylum Streptophyta; class Magnoliopsida; order Fabales; family Fabaceae; genus Inga; species Inga laurina. The sequence goes on along the minus strand of OY979704.1, from coordinate 63,744,767 downwards.
TCAGAAACCCTAAGGACTTGTTTAGTTGGAGGGCAGGGGATGGAAGGGGAGGAATAATGAGCCTGCTACAAATTTAAATATTGTATTGGAATTGGTCCTTATAGAAGTGTTTATAGAGCACAACTTTCTACTAGTAACTATTCGAGACGGATGTAGCCTACGCAATCCATATCTAGGTAATCTAATCAATCAGCCAATGAGGTATGTACTTAAATTTGGAAATCTTCTTTAGCACCCAGGTTTCCTTTGCTCTTGTGGAAAATTGTTAGATGTATCTTGCCTACCAATCACTTCTTATATCGTCGGCACTTGGCTTCAACGAAGGTATGTTCCGTTTGTAAATTATTAAAATAATTTGAAAAAAAAAATATTTTTACCATTAAAAAATATTATTATGAAATAAAATTTTAAAAATTATATTTTTACAAATATAAAATATTATTTTAAATAAAAAATAAAGTTTCATATATAAAAAAATATTATAATTGCAAAATATGTTATTATAATTTTAAGTAAAATATTATTATAATGAAAAATATATTATTTTCATTAAATTTAAAATAATATATTTTTTAAAAAATATTATTTTTATATTAAAAATATATTATTATGAAATTAATTTAAAATTTAAAAATGTTATGACAAAGAAAAAAAAACTAATATAGTTGAAAAAATATATTATGATTCAATTAATTAAAAATAATATATATGTTATTATATTAATTATAAATAAAAATGTTATTATATTAATTAGTTAAGATGTAAATTAATTTATATAATAGATCAATAAAAAAAAATTATAACCAAATATATTAGGGTAGAATGGTAGATTATAAATTATTAATAGCAAATAATAAATTACTAAAATATTTTAATTTTAAAATTTTCAGCAGGACATATTTTTCTATTTGCACTAAATATTGTAGTTTTTACTTCTTTTTTTATAATTATAAAATTTTGATATCACATTATAAAATTTTCACTAATTAATAATCATTTAATGATTATTTTTACCAATTAAATAAAAATAAAAAGAGATTGTAAAATTTTCACATCACCTAGTCTCTCTCAAACCCTCTCCCCTTCCAGACCATTGGTATAGAAACTCAAGAATAAGCAGGATACTAAAGAAGGGTTGAGATGAAATTCTCTTTTGCTACCAAATCATGATTATAAGTGCTCGTTTGGATTAGCGGTGGAGAAGTGGTTTTTTTACCATCTGACTTTTGAAAAAGTAAGGTAGGATTAAAAGTAAAATTGTAAATGTGAATTATGTTTGAATTAGCGGTGGTAGAAGTGATTTTTTTCTAACATTGAACCTGTTTAGATTAAAGTTTGAAAAGCCCGTTTAGATGCAAAATGACTGAAAAGGACATGGATGTTATTGAATACTACATATATATATATATTATTTGTATATATTGAGATACTTAAAGTGAAAAAATATAAATAAAATTTGATTAAAAAAACTTAAATTATTATTAAAAAAATAGACACTAAAGTACTTCACTAAAAATGGATAAATTTATATTTATATTACAATGCACACATGAAGTGGATCATTATTGAATCATCTACCATTAACAAGTTGGTCTCTGATTGTGTCATGAATATGATTCATTTGTGTTGAAGATAATCTACGGATAGTTGATGTGGATGCTGTCCATTTAAACTTTAAATTATGATACATTGTTGGACTAATGAAGTTTATTATGTATGCAAGGTGAATATGTTATAATCTTATCTTTACCACGTATATTTCCTCGTTTAGCATCTTGAAAAGCCACATCTTTTTGGGAATTTATTCGAATAAGATTATGTATAGCCATTATTGTACAAACTATGCGGACTTGTGTTTCAAAGCTATATGACTTTATTTCCCTCAATAGCTGAAATCTATTCTTCTAGACTCCAAACATCCTTTCTATAGTGGTCCTCAAACTTAAATGATAATAATTCAACATCTCGTTGGGATTTTCAAATCCCTCGCATCGCTTGAAGCCTGGAAGGTGATAACGCTCACATCTATAAGGACCAAGATATCCAACTGGTGTTGGATAGCCAGCATCAACTAAATAATATTTCCCTAATAAAAAGATGGAATTTAATTTAGATTGTAAAATTATAGCAAATGTGAGGGAAGAAAAATACAAAGACACTATGTAAGGGTAGGTGTTGAAAATATACCTTGAGGTGGATGGGGGAAATTCATAGATAGAGTAGGACACAAGCATTTAAAACTATATGGAAGATCCTAGTGATAGTTTCTCCTAAATATTGAAATCGTTCCTGTAGGATCCTATTTCCTTATGCATGTCCAATTGTATGTAAGAACATGACAACCATTTGTTCAATTCCAATGTACCTAGTTTTCCGTAACCCATGTTCTACCAATTTAGAGCACAAGAGAAAAAAGACATGTTTTTCCACTTGAAAATTTTCATGACAAACTCCATGATGCCCTTCCAATACCTCTTGTACCCACTTTGTACCTGTTTGTTTACTAGTTCTATATGGCTCTTTACAAATATAAGGCATGATATATTGAGCTATCAAGGCACCTACGTGTTCATTCTCTATCGTCTCTTCATCTAAACAAGATATGAGTTTGGACCTTTTATCTGCACAAGACGGTCGTACTTCCTCTGTGAGCTATGAAATATCTTCACTGCTCGAACTTGCCATAGATGATATAACCTGTGTTTTTGCCAAGATTGTACGAAATAAAATACAATTAGAAAATGTGCATGTATGACTAAATAATATAGCAGAAGTTAGTAACATTCATAACTGGCAAAAAACATAGGCGTGTTGTCTAACATAAGTACTCTCATAACATACATAAGGCTAGGATATCGATATAACTTCACATGACTAAGTTTCCAAAAGTAACATAAAATGGAGTTCAGGGCTTCGGGGCAATCTGAAGATGTGGGCTGTTGTAAGCATGTTCCTTCAAGCACTCTAGCAAGGCTACTGTGTTTCCTTTCAATCCACCAAACATGTCACAAGGCATCAGGTGCATCATCATATTACAACATCAGTGGCAAAATTCCCTATCATTAACAACTTTTGGAATTGTGAGTAACACTGCTACGACGTCACTTGCTGGTGCATCACTTCTGGGATCTTTTTTATCGCTTGTAATCTATTCGTAGATACATCAGCTATTCTATTAACCGTGTCTGCTATTACTTTCGAAGTTGGTGTTTTTTCCTTTTTGATTTCTTGGACCCTTCATCCCTTTTTCTCTTCCCACTATTTCCCGAACCACCAGGTCTACTAGGTGTAGTGTACATTGTTAACGTTATTCCTTCGAAATCACTAGTCACTCCCACACTACCTCCTGTAGCAGGACCTTTAAGATCTTTGTCACTATCTCCTGATCCTTCTTCTAGGTCCATTGTGGGTTGGTAGACATCATCTTCATCATCATCCACTAACATCTGCTATCCAGAAGACAGTGAAAACATGTTGTTTCCCGATGCCATAACATCCTTAAATATAATCTCCAATTCTTTGGCATACTGGAGGCCTTTGTACCTATACTTCGCGAACTCTGCATTCTCCTGCATGGATATAATAATATGATAATGCAATTAATAATAATAATAATAATCATATGACACAAAAATTCAACCCTCTATTATAAAAACAACAACAACAACAACAACAAATTTTCACCTGAATTTTCCTCTCACACCACTCATCTTCTGCAATAACCATATTCCTTGTTGAGTTAAAAGCTATACCAGTATCTCTCGACTATAACTTATCCCAGGCCTTCCATTCTTTCCTGAGGCTATCAAACCTATTTGTAAGTTGCTTCTTGTCATATGATCATCCTGATTTCTCATTAAATGCACACCTAATGTATTTCCACCAATCCTTCATGAATGAAGATCTTTGACGTTCTTTCTTATAGATTTGATCAATGCATTCGTGGATGAAAATCCCTGTGGTACTTACATCGCACGTTGCTTTACATTTGTCCTTATTCATACTTATATGTGAACTATAAAGAAGTTAAGACAGACATATATTCAATTATTTACAAAGCATTAAAAAAAATTTACAAAGCCATTTAGTCTTGTGTTGGTAATCCAAATCAATTCAAAGAAGTGGATAATTGAATATCACATGTAGATTCAGCACCAACAAACTAGAAAAATATACACATTAAGGAATTCATGGTAAGAAATCACTAAACCATTAGACAGACAAAGAACTAAAAAGGCTATCACCTTTGGTGCACCATAAAAATGAACATTCAACATCAAAATTTCAGCCCAGACAGAATTGCACTTGCAGTGAAACAGAAAATCAAATATTTATAAAATTAAACAATAGAGATCAATTGAACCAATATAAAACAATGTGGAGCCACATATTTTAATATCAATATCAATTTCTGGAATGTTCCAAACGAGTCAGGCAAAAATTAGATTCGGTAAATTGAGTACTTTCACTTCTTGAGCGACGTAGACTCTACCAAATTGGAAAATAGGGCAACCAATTGTGAACTAGTCAAGGGAAACAAAGAGAACGACTGAGACTCGGGTCCTCAACTGAAAAAAAATAGACAACTAGAAAAATCCATATTTTTCAGCCACGACAAATCAAGAAACAAACAAAATCCACATTGTACATCAAACATCAGTGAGTATTCAAGAGAAATTTTTAGGATTTTTACACGACACTGGCTACCTAATACTAGACGAAGATATGTCAAAGACATGGTAAGGAGACGATGAAACAAGAACCGGCCACCTGACACTATTCTGACATTGACTGAAGCTCTAACGACCTCAGCTATCTGTCCCAAGTCACGGATTTGGGCCTCCTGTGTCCTAGTAGCATAGATCACCACAAGACAGGTAGAGTTGAACAACCAAGTTCACCAAAACCAAGACACCAATGGACACAACCACAGATCAAGAGGAAACACTGAACCATAGAAGGCAAGCCATGAGCTTAGTGATAAGTATAATGAAAACACACAGATCACCACTGCACAACCTGAATGGCTCTTCGAGCTGGGACAACCACCAGCCACCAGTGCTATAACCCATGACGGCAATGCTTCAGACACGGAGATCTAGATGGAGAGCTCGGACATGCACCTGCAGAAGCTACGAGTCAAACAAAAATCACAGCTTAGAGATCAACTTTTGCATGCTTGAACAATGTTCTTGAATACCTGTAACATTTTGGTAAGCAAAAAATTAAATGTCTACAACGGTCCTCTACAGAATTTATAATCCACCATGATGGAAGTGAGAGATTTAAAGCTATGTAAATGGCTTCAAAAAAAAGCTATGTATGTGATAAAACTGTAGTAGATCGAAAAGCTTTCCCAAATAGTCGATTTATGGTCATTGGGCTTTTTTGAATCAAAACGTGCGGTAGACCTGGCCAAACGCTATGCCAAACAGACCATAAGTAATTTCTATAGCTTAGAAATGTAAGCCACAACTATAGCTAATAAACAAATACTGCTACTATATTGACTAGATGAGTCAGGTAGAGAAATAGCAATGAAAGATTCTCATGAGAAAGTATAAGTAGCCAATAGTATAGAATTAAGAGACTCCCCTACCATAGAGTAATGCCTAAGAGTTAAGAAAGAGAAGAAGGGTGCAAGTCTATGCCTGAGCCTAAAGGTAGAGTAGTGACCTAAGCCTTAAGATAGTTAAGGTGGCCTTAATAGAAATGAGGCAACATAACTAGTTCTCTCCTTGTACCATTTATTATCAACAGAACTAGAAGGACTTGTAAGAGCTTGAGTTCCATTATGGTATGGCAGTGAGCCTGGTGGCCACAAAGATAAGTAAGTGGCTTTAAGAGTTAGTAAGGTACAAAGAAAGAATTCATGAGAAGGCCTAAGGAATAAAGAAGCTAAGGAACATAATTAAGAAGTGTAAGGAAATGGTGACTATAGAATGAGTAAGGCCTAAAAGGAAATACAGGCATCTATGATCAGTATTGGGGAATAATCATTCTAGTTGCCAACTATGTGGAGGTGAGTTATTTGATAACTTAGTTCTTTGGTCTGGAGTCTCCCAGAGATCTTATTATTATAATAGAGTCACAGTAGATTTCCAAAGCATCGTAATAGATCCCAGCAAGGCATCAAGAGGGATCAAAGAGAAAGCTCAAGGATATCACATTTAGATCTCATTGTTGCAGTACCTAGAGGAAAGTTCTAAGTTGTAAGAGCAAGAGTACTGTAGCTCTATGGGACAACAAGGACCAGGGATGAGTTTAAAACATAGAAACCTCCTGAAGTTGGTTAACTAATGCAGAGAGAATACCCTTGACTTTTCTTTAGATAGCCCAGATGTTAATTAGGCCAAGCTTAAGTCTATTGGTTAACAAAGAAAAGAAAGAGTTAGCAGAAAGCTTAGAGTCATAAGTCCTAAACAAAATGCATTCAGCAATCTAAGTATGAGATAAGAGTAATGATGTTCGGCTTTGGCTTAGGTCTCTTTCTCTTCTTGTCATAGCTAAAGCCTCTGAACTCGGCCTGAAAATAACGAACCTCGCGCAGATAAAGCCTGACGGGATAAGCAGCGAAAGGATGAGGGCGTCGAGGCTTCACCACGGCTGATCAAGGCACCGGACGATGTTCATGGCTTCCAGCCGGCGGCCTTTCGCTCCTTAGACCTCTTCACACCACCAACTTGTTATAGGGTTTTTTTTCACTAACGGCTCACTTGTTTTTGTTTCTTCTGCAGAATGGTGAGAGACGAGTGACGCATAAAAGGGCATATAATACACATGTGGATTTTTTTTTTTGAATTTGGATAGCATAATGGTGAGGTGAGAGAAGTAATGCAAGGTAGAGAAGAGAATCGATCTGATTGTCACGTGAATAAAGCTGCAAGAGTCATGAAGGCAAAATTTCAGAGAATCACCAAAACCAAAACAAAACATCTCAGAATCATAAAAGCTGAATCTGATGTGGTAGGTAATACATATTCAAAGCTCTCATCCTCTCTTGCCTTTTTCTAGCAGTTGGTTTTTAATTGGTTAATAAATTCTTTGTCTACATGCCTGATTTTCATGAGTGGAGTTGTTAATGAGTAATAATCATCTTTGAACGTCTCATTGAGTGGTAACACGTGAATGTCAAAAGTTGTGTTCCTCACGCAATGTTCTGAATGATGATGAGTAATGAGTGATGACTTTTTCATATTGAAACAGGTTAAAATCTTCCCGCAAAGAGAAGCGAAAAAGAAACAAAGTTAGAATATGTAACAATTAGCTTCATTGCTGTATGTGGAAAAATTGTTGCAGGACATTTAAATTAGGGTTGAGGACTGAGGGGAATGTGAAGGACAGTTAATAATTAAAATATTGATCCCGTCCACTCCGTCGGCATGTCGTCCGGCTCTGCCATCAACTTCCTCAACGACCGTTACTACTCCGATGCCGATGGTGATGCTGATGTCAGCAGGGAAGAGGCGGAAGCGGCTTCCTGGTTGCTTCCTAACCCTTCCAATCCGAAGGCTGTGGAGAGCCCAGCTCTGCACTCCGGCAAGTATGTGTTTCCCGAAATAGAGCCTTGCCTAGATCTGGATTTTGGGCCGGTGGATCCGATGGTGGAACAAGCTCAGGAGCAGAACAGGTCGGGCACCGACGGTGTTGTGCCAGTACAGAGCAAGAGTGTGCAAATTCCATCCCTCAGCGACCACTACTATGACATGGAATTTCACCTGCGGTTACAACGGCAGCCATTACCTGAGCCAGAGTGTAAGACTTTGTTTCTGGAATTTTACAATTATTTATAGTTGAACCTTGACTTTTAGCTAACATGAAAGATTTCAGGTGTCGCCGTCTTCCACGGATGTCGGGGTTGTTCCAGATGGGAATGCGATATCGAACGGTTACAGCAAGATGATGATGAAGAGTGAGAATCAGATGGTGCAGATATCAACCGCCGACAGGGAAGCTAGGGTATTGAGGTATAGGGACAAAAGGACAAACCGAAAGTTCGAGAAGACCATTCGATACGCTTCCTTTTATTTTTTTTGCCAACCATTCGACACGCTTCCAGAAAAGTAGAACTGGTAAATCGGGCCAGCCCACTAATTGGGGTGGAGGATGAAGATGATCCCACGTTTTTATACTTATTGAAAATATAATACAACTTGCTCTTTACGTTTTCAATCTTCTCTTGAGAATTCATGGGATCTAATTTCGTAAAAGTAAACTTTATGACTTCAAGCTTCATCCGAGGATCAAGGATAATGGCTAATGCAAGAATAACACTATACTCGGTCCAATATTTATCAAACTTGTCAAGCATACTCTTAGCCATATCCCGAATCACAGAATCCTGATTGTTTAAATGTCCTTTCAGCAGCAACTCAATCTTTGATATTTGTGTGAAATACATGTTAGAGGTGGGATATGATGATCCAGACATTAAGTTTGTTATCACAGCAAAAGGTTTCAAGAATGCACACATAGCCTCTGCTCTTGACCACTCTTCATCTGTTGGACAATGATTGTAATTTGTGTCATTCAAGGCCAAGCTAGCAAAAGCACAGCGATACTTAATTGCACTCTCAAGCATTGAATGTGTCGAATTCCATCTAGTCAGGACATCATACCTTAAACCCACAGAAGTGTCAATACCTCCAACTTGTTCAACCCTTTTCTTGAATTCAATCATCCTTGCATATCAAGCTACCACTCAAATGGGCTACTCGCAAGCCATCCTGAACTATGAGATTCAAGATGTGGGCTGAACATCTCACATGGAAGAACTCACCATTGCATATCAAGCTACCACTCAAATTCAAATTCTCTTTCAATATTCTTTGCATATGAAAATTTGCTGAAGCATTGTCCAGCGTGATAGAGAAAACCTTCTCGTCAATCCCCCAGTATATCAATATCTCATGGCCCTTCTTGCCAATTCAGATCCCGTGTGAGGAGGCTCCATCTTGGAAAAGGAAAGTATTTTGCTCTGAAGATTTCATTTCTCATCAACAAAGTGTGCAGTCAAGCAAAGATAACCTTTTGCGGTTATTGCTGTCCAACAATCAGAAGTCAAACATATTCTACTTGGACTCATTGCTAGTTTTCTCTTTAGGTTGTCCTTTTGATGGAGATAGAAATTCCAAACATCTACTACAGCCGTTTTTCTTGTAATACTCTTATAATCAGGATTTAAATATGTGAGCAATTCCTTGATTCCATCATACTCAACAAAAGCATATGGAAGATTATGTTTAATGATGGCATACGCAATGAGTTCACGCACTTTGTTGTGGTCAATCTTTCTAGCTCTAACAATCCCAGCTTGATCTATCAACATGGCACCGACATCTTTATATTTTGGGAGTGCATTACAACTCTCAATATGACGTCGAAGGTGCGAAGTCCCACACTCCTTGCTCCCCACAACATATGGCTTCCCACATCCATTACATTTGGCTTTTTCTTTGCCATCAACTATGCCAATTTTGGAAAAGTATCTCCAAACATCAGATGTGGTGCATCTTGCCCTTTTATTCGTAGAAGGAGCATCTTTTTGTTGTGTTTGTACAGACGAATCTTGAGGTTCAGCAAGTGCAGGTTGTGTGGCCATTAGGGGTGGAAACAGGCCAGGCCAGGTCAGGCTTGTGCCTTAACAGGCTAGGCCTGTTAAGGCACAAGACGGCCTGAGCCTGGCCTGTGGCCTGTTACAGGCTTTTAATTAGGCCTAAGCCTGGCTTGTATACAGGCCTGGCCTAGCCTGTGGCCTGTTAAGGAGGCCTGGATTTGTAAAAGATCCCAAACAGGCCAACAGGCCGACATCCTAAACAGGCCAAACAGGCCAACACAAACAGGCCAAAAACAGGCCAAAAAAAAGAATGTGTCCTAACCCATCTAGGATACTAAAAGGGGACAAAAAAACTGAGGGCAGATGCTTTAGCTAATTCCAAGTGCACCCAAATCCTAAATTGACCAACTTATGAAACAAAAGATAGACATGCCACATGAGATTTGCTTAACTTCATCACTAAATACCATTCAGCATAAAGATACCAGTATAGTGATTTGCACTATTCACTCAATCACAAAATCAGACATTCCATGCAGAGTTGACGAGAGTTTGATCATAAAATTTGGAGAGAGAAATTGCCTTCTTGATCAAAACAAACTGAGAAAAATTGATATGTTACCATCTTATTTCTTTTTGCATCATCGTCACTGCAATTTGCTTCATCGTCCACTTTCCTGAGAAAATAGTTTCCCAAATTCAGCATACAGAAAAGGTAGTTCCAGTAAAAAGAATCTTCTACCCAATAAAAAGAAAAACCACAAACCTTCTCTTGCAGACCTAAATCAGGAACGTTGCTGACAATCTCTTTCAGAAAATTGAAGACATTAAAAGTCTGTACACATTGTTTTCTACAAAGGCAAAGATACAGGAAACTTAAGCTGTTAGCTACAGAAAGGAGAAGGGAAGACAAATAATCAGCAAATTTTTCAAAAGCAATACATCCCAACTTTTCAACCTTTTCAGTTGTAATATTTGTTTTCAGATTCATATGCAAAAGAATGAAAAAGATAAGAGTGTATTTATCATTTTAGGCGCCTTGAATCCGAAACTAGAAAAATCCAAAGGCTTGTATGGGCAAAACACATCATCATCACATTTGGAACACTCCCATTCTTATTAAAACTTCATTAGAAACTGCAACGTAAAACTGTGAGAAACCATTTTCATCTACCATACTTACAAAGGGAACATACTCAAAGTCATTGAATCAAGATTAGCATGTAGTAACTGCACTTACAAGTGAAAGGAACTCATTGTCTTTGCCCCTCTTCTCATTGTCATTTCACATGTCCCATCACATAAATCTTGCAGAAAGAGTTCTAGTGCTTTAGCTGCAAATAGTTAAAACATTATTATTACTACAAGACATGGATAAGTTATCACACATTCCCTATAGAGACAACAAATAACACGACTAACACGATTATTTTTCTCATATTATGGATTTCACATGGGTCCAAGACTAGGAGGATGTATCTAGTACAACCAGAAACCAACATGAGTCTCAATTCTCCAGAGAAACAGATAAAATAATGGTCCATTTGGTGTTTTTTAACAAATTTACTTCCAATTAAGATTGTACTCAACAAAGCATTGCATCATACGAAATGAAAATTGCTATTCAGGGATAAAAGTCATGTTAAAGTTAACCATTGAATGAGGGTTGGCATAACATGCATGCCTATTGCATGCTATGCTACTACTTGCAGCTACCATGAATCCTACTATAATAATGTTATAAGATAAGCGTAAGATGCACATGCCTGCAAAAGATATGAAATTCAGATTCACCAGAACATTACAATTCAATAACTAGAATTAAGCTCCAACTTCCAACATAACAAAAAAACCACTGAAAACTAAATTCGAAGTCTTGTCCTTTATATGGCCTTCAGAACTTGAAATTTAGGAACTTCCAGATCAGAGTTTGCTGTAGCTATAGTATGAGTTAAAACATAAACTAATTACAATAGAAGGAAAAGTGATATGTGAGCGATGTGTGCTGTGTGTGTGTAACCAAACGCATGGTGCTATTAATTATCATGCTCCTAATAATTTTTGTACATCACAAATACTCATCCACCAACAGATAAATCAAGATCACAAAAAAAACATGAACTAGATAGTGAAACAAGCCACAAGAGTAGCAACAGGACATACATATATTCATAAAGGGGGCGTGAAGCACAGAGCGTGAAGCAACAGATTCATATAACCTTCTTTCTGTTTACAATTTCAATATAGCAACATTCAATCTGATCTTGAAATTAGCTCAGGACATACGCATATTCATATAAAAGGAGTGAAGCACAGGGGACAACCAAAAACGCCAAAAAAATCAGAACATGGGACGAATTGAAGCACAGGACATATATATGTTCATATCTACAGGATTCAGTACACAGCTTAAGCTTAACGATTTCAAGCCTTGAATCAGAGTATATTTCAATAATAAACAAACAAAATAAAATACCCAATACTTACCTAACACCTAAACTGAAACCCAACAAGTGTTCTTCGGCGGACTGCGAGTCAATCTTCGACGACGGAGAGAGTGGCGTTGCGAGAATGAATCTTCGACGGTGGATGAGGGTGAGAGACGACCATCGATCTGACGGACTGAGGGTGAGAGCCTGAGAGGCGACGGTCAGACCAGGAGAAGACGGAGAGAGGAGCAACGGTTGCGAACTTCTGGTCAGCCGCTCGCTCACGGTGGTCGGTGGAGCAACGGCAGTCGGGCGTCAGGTGAAGGGAAAGGCAGGGTCGGAGGGAGTCACGACGCGCGATTTTAGTTTCAGAATCTCAGAAATGAACAAAATGAGTTTTGAAGAGTTAGGACTTAGGGCTAGAGAAATAATCAGGGAAGAACAATGACTGAATCGCATAATTGTAATTCTATATTATTTTTAGTTTTTTTTAAATAAAATCTTAACAGGCTCAGGCCGGCCTGACAGGCTTCACAGGCCTGTCAATAGGCCTTGGCCTGGCCTGTTAAGGTAAACAGGCTTCTAAAGAGGCCTAGGCCTGGCCTTTTAGCCTGATAGGCCAGGCCTGAACAGGCCTCTAACAGGCCAGGCCACAGGCCCGTGTTAGGCGGCCTGGCCTGTTTCCACCCCTAGTGGCCATATTGTCAACATCCATCACAAGACAAGATGTAGCAAAACAAAAAACCTATTTAACCTATTCATAGCATGCAAGACAACACCCAATTAACAATATGCGAAACATAAAACCTATTTAACCTATCATGTATAAATCACCCTTAAGGCCTCAACCCTCAACGCCCAAAATGCAGCAAATGATGCAAGACAACCAGACAAGAACCTTAGTCTAAGCCAGGGGCAAAAATATACTAATAATAAAAGAAAATATTGGTTAATAAGCTTGAAATGACACATGGCAATGGCAAGGTGAAGTTTGGTCTCTCTTTTACATTAAGAAATGGGAGACTTCGGCTTCAGGTCACATAAAATTGGCAAAAGTCAATATCATTGCATCTATTCATAGAAAGCACACACAAATACACACAGAAGAATACCAAACAAGCCATTTATAGAACACCTATTAATCAGACGAACACCTATGAAAATTTCAACCAGACTATGTCTAAGTCAGAATTAGAATCTTCGATTTCAGTATTTCAGTATTTCAGTACTTCAAATCTTCGATTTCAACCAAATCATATCTTAGGTAAATGTCTAAAAAAATCAAATAAGCACAGAAAACACTACCTTTTCCAGGGCCGTACACCGTCTCGATCTCGAATGCCGGCCGGACTGAATCGCAGACGCAAGAGAAGGGAAGCTCGGACAGGGGGAATGACGGTCAGACCAAAGGAGAATGGAACCTCGGACAGCCCTCCACTCTCGATTGAAGCTTCAGCCAGAGGAGTTGACGAGAGGAAGAAGGAGAATGGGAGAGCACGGAGCGGCGGAGCGGCGGAGCTTGAGAGGAAGAGGGAGACTGGGAGATCTCGGACCACCAGAGACGAGGAGGAAGAGGGATGGTGCCGGAGAGGGCTATCGGTTAGGGAACTTAGGGTTCAATGGCCAGGGGATGAGAGAAAACGAGAGAACGAGACAGAGAGAGGGAAGAGAGTCACGAGCGAGAGACCGAGAGTGAGGGTGTCTGTTCAGAAAGAGGGGGTTTTTTTTAAAATTTTAAACGGGCTAACCCGTTTAACCCGCGGGTTAACCCGTTTAACCCGATTATAAACGGGCCTCATTTTCCCCAGCCCGAACCTCGACTATTTTTGGCGGGCTGGCGGGTCCGCCCCGTTTTACCAGCTCTACAGAAAAGCATATGAGGAAACAAGACCCAAGATCAAAGGCAGAGTCGCAAAATGATTGGGGGGAGACCGCTTCAGAGGATACGACGTCGTCCCAAGCTGTTAATCGCACTGTTGGCTGCATATCAAGTATAGCCTGGAATACCGACGGGCACTTCACGGAGCCCGTTTAGGGCCGTTCTCTATAAAATTCCCAATTTTTGAATCTGAGGCAGGATTGATTTTTCATGGTTTCAAGTTTAAATTCATTTTAATTTAAATAAAATTTATTTTTAAGTTTTACAATTTATTTATTATTTTACTTTATATTAAGATACATTATTTTTAAAACTCATAAATTTTTAGTTTAAATAATTATTTAATGTCTAAAATTAGCCTTTACTTTTTTAAATTTAAATGAATAAATTATCATAAAAAAAAATAAATCAAATCATTTAATAAGTGTTAGCATGTTACTAATACTCTATTAGATACTTAGGTGTCTCTTAGATTAATAATTTAATATAATGATATTACATATATTAATTTATTTTAAAAAATATATTAAACGGGCCGCTTCCTTTTAGAGCCTATAAATCATAAACCCGGCCTTTGATGAGTTGGACCTTAACAAGCTGACTCGACGAGTTCGGCCCGATTTCCCGGCTATTATCAAATAGTAAATGGTGTATATATTTTTTGTTGGGGTTGCTTTCGTTGTGCTTGAATTTGAACTTGATATAAATATGTAGCTATGAATTTTGGTGGCAGATAATATAGTATTGGAATCACCGAATCTATGGCTTCTCCTTTGGCTTTTGATTTGAGGAAGTTGTAGCATGAAATGAGATATTTTATTAAGATTGAAAAGCAAAGCATGATAATGGGCAATTGCTAAGGACCGGGTGTATGCGTTATCAAAATCTGGGATCCTATTGGCTTATGCAGTGATTTAATTATTCATTTCAACTAATAATAAATTTGTTAACTAAGTATGGATGAGGAAACGCGGAATCAGTTTCCCTATTTAGGGAGATCTGGACCGTCTAATGGCATATAGATGGTCCAGATTTAATTTTTTTTTTACTTTTTATTTTTTAAAAATATTATTTTAATAGATACAGAATCTAAAATAAAGATAATTTATTAATTAATATTTTTTTAGAAAATAAATTTTTTTATTAAAAAATCATCTGTTTTAAAAAAAAATTAAATTTGGACAATTCAGATCTAAAAAAATTAAAGAATGAGCAGGGAAACAAGTTCTATGATTATAAGGGCAGCCAATCCATGTTTGCTAGAGCTTCTGCTTTTTTCTGTGAATGGGAATAATAAAATAGTTCTAGCTCTGGATCCGGATCAAGGTCTTCTTTCGTTATTTTCTCTCACTGTGCGATGTTAAAAAAGTTCAAAATCTTTTTTTTCCAAACAGAGCTTTGAAACATCATCTCAAAAATTTTGGTACCTATGGTAAGTGTGGACGCGTTTTTAGTAACAACAACTTCCAAACTCATTGATGTGGAATTTAACAACTAGGACAGTTGCCACTGTATTTAGAGGAATATTACAGGAAGGCCACTGGAAACATTGTTCCTACCTCCTACTTCAAAGTGAAAGACACTTTTAGCCCTGACGTGGTATATCACTTTACAGAATAGCGAAGATGACACATGCTTGTTTAAGATCATATTTAAAACCCTAAAAGTATTTATTCACGTAAATTAAAATTAAATTTTTTTTTATATATTTATTTTATATACTGTAAATCATAATTAAAAAAATGATTTTGAAGGTGTCATTCACTATTCCAAACAAACATGTAAGCTATTCATATTTGTTATAAAGGATAAAATGAGAATATTTTTGTGGTAGTTTTTATTTTGAAAAATTAAACCGGACATCATTATTTTAAAATGTTTTTATAAAACTTAAAATTTCAATGTCAATATTTTCTATGAATGAAACTACAGACAAAAATAAAAAGCACTACATAAAATTAAAGAATTAAAATGAAAATTTATGTTACATTTAATCTATATAAAATTTATATAGTCACAAAAGTCATATATATTATATAATGCAACTTGAAATTTTCCAAGGAGAAAATCGAGTAATTTTGGAAAAAAGCATAGAAAAGAAGGGAAACCGAATAGTGGACGGATAGGCCCATAGGACCATTTACCCGCCGACTTTGGGTTAAGGACAAAATGGTCCATCAAGAGCAAACTATATGATAATTCTAGGAAATGCCTACGCTAATTAGGGAAGGATAGACCCGAATTCAATAGGGAGCAAGGTAAGGATCAGGGGGTGTGTTGCGCGTCCCTTATATGCACCCTGCCTACTACACAACCATTTTGGCACCTTCTTAAATATATTTTTTTATTATTTTTTAGAATTATTAGATTCTACATGAAATAAGTGATATTTTAATATGACAAAAAATGAAACTGTTTTCAATTTTTTATGATTTTTGAAAAATATTTTAGAAAAAGGTGTTGTTTGCTTTTTCACTTCGAGCACTGAATTTTTAAAAAGCAATTCTGTTTTTTATTCATAATATATTAAAATATCGCATCCAAAGAACAGTGAAAAATAAATTTGGGAAGGATCAAAATGGGCACGCAGTAGATGTGCATTTGGGGCGGGCAGCTCCTACCCCTGATCCACAAGCCATCGACCTCACGTTAAAAATCTTGGGTTTCTTTGACTTCGTCGGAGAAGAGAATTTTGCAAGAGAAAGAGAGCTCTTCCAGAATCGAAACATACGGTTTCTCTGCGGTGGAAGCTATTAGAGTGTATAACTGAAAGTAGTTCACTTAGTTAGTAAGTTATAAACACTTGCACCAGTGTAAGAGCAACACATGTCCTAGCATTTTCTCTAATATCTATTAACACTACAGTGATAATATACAATTCATTCTTCTTTCTCATACTTTACCTTTATCTCTCTTTGCTCTACGTATCACATGGTATCCAGAGCTTCCGATTCATCCCTGGCTTCCCACACTTCTATTCCTCTTCCGTCCACCTCTGGTTCCAAAACTGATGTTGTTGCCTTGTATCATTCCACTTCTGTCAAATTAGACAATGCTAATTTCCTCATTTGGCGTGAAAAAGTCTTAAGTGCTGTCAAAGGCTATGCTCTTGAATCATTTCTTAATTCACTACTACAAAAAACACAAGTTGTGGCGCTTAATTTAAAGAACACTAAAGCGTTTGAAAAGCATCATAGCTTCCAGTGTCATTAAAACAAGCTACAACGTTCCTTGTCTAACCCCCTACCTTAATAGACAAATTTATAGTTCAAGAATGCGTCATTAAGTTGAAATAGAGACCAATAGTTAATTTAAAACTTTTTCAAAACCTGTTTAGTGCGGTTTCACGTTCACATTTCAAATATAATTGGCCTGTACAGTTCGGTTTCATTTATACATATCAGAGTGCAACCAAAAATTCTTGACAACGCTCAGGTTTCATTTACTTAATGAAGGGATTACAGGGCACATGCCCCATTTACAGAGCAACTATCAAATCCTATAATTAGAATCACGGGCAACAGATTATTACTTAATCCAATTCTTCTTTAATTCAAACATTCAAGTTTGTTATCATTTCTAACCTCAAAGTTCAAAAATATTGCATTATGCCATTACATCTTCAATTTTCGCATGGGTGACCAAATCTACCAGAATTTTTCATTAGCTTTGAAAAATCATAACTAAATCTATAAAAATCAAAATGAAGTGATTCCAAAGGTTATGCGACCCTTATTTAGTTTATTTTCAAGAAAAAATATCACCCACATCCATTTGGATGCATAGGATTCCCAAAATGTTCATTTATTGCACACTGTCAGAATTCAACCTAGTTTTCATGACCTAACTTCAAAAATTCATAACTCTCAATGAACATATTGAAATGATGCAAATAACATATCAAATTAAAGCTTGATATGTCTAATATTTAACTGGAAAGTTTCAGAATTGTTTGACATCATTTGGTTATCCAAAAACACCGCACAATCAGGATACCTTGCTGGAATCCTATTCGGTAGAAAATCTAATTTTGCATTTCGAGTTTCAATGACCCAAAATTCACAACCCAGGGCTATACCCACACAATTTTTCATGTAGAATACAATGGTAACATCAAAATGAACAAATTATCACTCATTCTCCATGTCCTGTTTTGGCAGAAATTAACAAAATTTCAGAAATTACCAAACTCCCAAATGGAGCATCAAACTTGTGTCATATGGTTTCTAATAATCATAAAACACCAAATACATAACCAAAACACCATGACTTCTCCAAACCCTAACTTGGACAAAATCAAGGCAAACTTATATATGTCGAAATACTCATTCAATCTATACAACCAATAGCTCAAATTGATGCAAATACTTACTTCTTACTTCTCCTTAGCTCCTTTCTTTGGTTTTTCAGCTTTTGTTCTTGGATGATGGCTCAAAACACCTCCTCTTGAAATTCTAAAACCATAAAAATGAAGCTCTAATCAAGAGGAAAAATGTTTATGAAGGATACTTGAGCCATAGATGAGGCTAAGGAGGTGAAAATCCAAGATGAAACCCTTACCTAAAACTTGTTTCCTCACTTGCTCTTTTCGTGCTTCAGCTGGCAGAGTTGGAGAATGAGAGAGAGAATGAATAATAATTAGTTTTCCCTTCTCTTATCGCTTAAAAACCTGACCAAAAAGTTGGACAAAAAGGAGAGGAAAATATGTGGTCCACATTTATTCTTTCTTGATGAAATCCTATTGTAATTTCCAATATGTAATTAATCCAATTTGGTTTGCTTTTCTCCTTCCTACCTCTTCCTCACTTGGCCGACTTTTCCTTAGATATTTGATGAAGAATTAATTGCTTTAATTCATTCACCCTTCTTGCTTCTTCTTAGCCGTAATTATTGACAAAAATAGAGGGGTTTGTTTGACTTATATCTTCTTCTTCCTTTTGGTATGCCTTTGACCAACTTCCTTCTTCTTTCTTTGTCCCAACATACCAAATGAGCAAAAGGTGAGGGAGTATATTGATTAAATGCTTACCCTCTCTCTCTTAACATTTTCTTGACCAAAATGAAGAAGAGGAAGAGTGATAAAAAACTTAGTATGATATTTTTGACTAAGTCTTCATCTTTAGTTGGTCATCTAATTGTTTCTCTTTCTTGCCTCATGATATACGAAAATGGAGCATGAGAAAAGAGATGATAACCTCTTATAATATCTCCTTGAATTTAATGTGTAATGGCCATTTAAACTTGCTTACAATTTTTAACTTTTCAACTCTTTATTTTACTTGGCTAGAATTGCTTTCTCTTGTCTCTCTTTATTCATACGAAAATTGCTTCTTGGAAGAGAATAATGAACTCTCCAAAATATCCTCTTACACCTCCTTAATTAATATTATTTCAATTGCCAATTTAACACATGTTTACTTTGACTCTTCTCATTTTTATTTGGCCAATATTGCTTCATCTTTTGACATATTTGGACCAAGTATTTATTTCCCCTTTTTCTTCCCTTTTTGGATGACATGTTGGCTCTTAGGAGAGCTAATGAGCCTCTTGAAATATCATCATCCATTTCCTTAAACAATATAATTCAATTGCCAAAAATCACATGATTATTTGACTTTTATGTCATCTTTTCCAGGGGTACCTCAATCATTAATCCTACAATCTATTCTGTACATTTAGTCCTTAATCATATTTTGGGACATTACATCTTAAATATATGGAAGCACCATAGCTTGATTATTTAATTTTAAAATATAAAGCTATGGCGCTTTCACGGAGAAGTGCCATAAGAAGTTCCTTCTCTAGGGAAGTGCCATAGGAAGTCAATAACTTCCAATGGCACTTCCCTAGAGAAGCGTTGTAAGAAGTCATTATTTTGTTTAAAATAATTTTTCTAAATATTTTATTTTCCTGATTGAAACCTCTATTTACATTCCAAAATCCACAGCAATTTACAATACAATCCATAGCAAAATGAAATAACATAGCGCGTATCTTTTGCAATCTTGCGTCTTCATGTATCAGGCATAAAAGAACTCTAGCATTTAAGTTGCTTAAACTTGAACTATACATGTTACTTTTACAGAGGATTAAACTAAGTATTATTATATTTGTAGGCTCAAAAATTAAAAAACTTACAATGTATAGGAAGTTCAAAAAGATAGAGTTAAAATTTCAAATAAATACCAAAAAAAATTATGAGTACATATATAATATTCATGACAGATTTTAACTAAAAAAACGTGGATCAAATGTTGAAAAAAAAACACTTACACGCTAGGGAGCTTTTGAAGGAGGCCGAGACAAGAAGCAAAAAAAAACATATGGAAGTGTTATATATGATTAGTTTTGATGATGTCAGATATGGATGTAAAATAATAAGAGCAAAACGTTTATATAATGTATTTATTTTATACTTTAACTAATTACTGTGTTTAATGTGTAATATCTTGTAGATTAATTAAGTTGAATTATGGAGGAAGAATGAGAAAACAACATTATCAAATGTGGGAAAATGATCAAAGAAGTGATTGAATTGATGAAAGTGAACAAGAGGGAGAAGAAGAAAGAAATTGAAGATAGTCTAGGAGCTGCTTCCTTGGGTTATGGAGAATGATTATCCAAGAGGAAAATCAAGAAGAAAGATATTACCAAAAAAAGATCAAGTTGGAATATGGAAATTAAGTTTGGGAGAAATCAATAAAAGAAAGAAGTTGTTGAGTTTGATTATTGGGAATGATCAAAATGGATAAAACGGAAGAAAAATGTTAGCTCCTACACTACAATGTTTTCAAATGTGAATGAAATCAATTTATGGATGTTACAAATCAATTTACATAAGTTGGCAAATTTTCAAATATGAAGGAAATCAATTTACATAAATTGGCAAATTTTCAAATATGAAGTAAATCGATTTACGGATGTTGCAAATTGATTCACAATGGCATCTATATCTTATTAAAATTGATTTAAGACATGGGCAAATCGATTTATGTCATTGAGAAAATCAGTTTGTGTCATGGAGAAAATCAGTTTATGTCTTGAGAAAGAAAAAATAAATCGATTTACCAAGAATCAAATCGATTTATCACTTGTCTTTCTTTTTGTTCAGCCTGACAGAGATTTGGTATTTTGGTCATATCTCTCAAACCATACATCGGATTGAACTGAAACCAGTGGCATATAAAAGTATACTCCCACAAAAATTGGACACCAAAATCACATTCAAAGGAGTTTAGATAAAAGAGATAAGATCTTTGGAAGTTGACACTAAAATCACTGTCAATTTGCAAGGCAGGTTCTTTATTTTGGCCATAACTCACAAATTACACATCGGATTGAGACGAAATTGGTGCCATATGAAATTAGATTTACAGAGCTTTTCATCGATAGGTAATGGGTCAAATTTCAAGCTATATGTAGAGAGCTATGCCTTTTGGAAATTGATGCTAGAAAATTCAAAGACTAAGTAGAACAGTAACACTCCTTCAATCATAACTTGCATAATACAATGAGTTTGGAGTTGATTCTTTTTGTATTGAAATGTATATAACAAGAGCTTTCTTATGATCTGTACTTGCCATTTTTGGAGTCAAACGAATTAATCATGTCTGACATGGCACTCGATTCCAAGAAAGCTTTCATCATGACAGCTCATGTTTAAGACCCAAGAATATATACAATGAATTTTCTTGACCAACTTTTGCGTATATATTTCCATCTATGAATAAATTATGTGAATAGATGAGAGTTTGATAATATAAACTGCTAATTATTTATTCAGAAGCATTAATATATGTATAACTTGGAAAAAAACCCACTCTCCATCCACACCCAGAGGGGATATATTTTATTCTTTAAAACACTACACAATAGGCCGTGTGAAGAAATGTATTTAATTAATATAAAAATCACAAAAAACCACGCTATCCACACATCAAGCAAAAAAACTTATTCCAAAGTATAAAAACGCATGTCTAGTTTTAGATTTAAAAGTAATTAATTGGAGCTGGTTTTCAAGTTAACCCAGCCATCATCCACTTGCTCAATTAAAGGCAAATAAGGTGGAAAACAAGCGGGGCGTTTCTTCAACAATTACACCAATGTTTGGGGGTAATAATTTAACACTATATTGGTCATACCAAGATGATTACGAATCCAACAATTACACATGTAATGATGTATAAAATGCACAAGAAATGTGGAAATAAGAATCGATTAAACAGAGTTTTCCTTCATAAGGATGTTGTTGAAATAGAAAGAGCAACCTAGCATGCCAACTCACGTGACATTATGAGCTGAGTTACCTCCACACTAATTTCTATATCAATTTTCAAATTAAATTTCTGCTTTCAATACAGCTACTTCTGCAACATAACCTAACAGATCAGAGATCTGCTCTGCCCGGATAACGAGGGAAGGGAATAACATCTCGGATATTATCTAACCCTGTAGCAAAAAGAATCATCCGTTCAAAGCCAAGACCAAAGCCACAATGCTTCACAGTCCCATACCGCCTCAGGTCAAGGTACCATTCATATGGCTCCAGAGGCAGACCCATCTCCTTTATTCTGCAATACCAAAAATATGAAATAATGAAGTCATCTAATCAGGCACATACTAGTAGAACATCTTCATTTATCTAAGGACTGTCAAAACCCTCAACCAAAAACAAAACAAAAGAAAAGGCAATACAAGGTGATAAAGCAAATTGATAGGCAGTGTTTCTCGTACCTCTTCTGGATGACATCATAACGCTCTTCCCTTTGGCTTCCACCAACCAACTCTCCAACCTGAAATTATTTGTGTATTATTTATCTTGATATCACAAAGACCAATAGCCAGTTGCAACGAAAGTCTCGTAAGCAGAATACTTTGGATTACCTTTGGTACAAGAACATCCATAGCAGCCACGGTCTCTGAGTCATCATTGAGCCGCATGTAGAATGCTTTGATTTCTTTTGGATAGTTATATACAATAACAGGCTTCTGAACCTTTACCTCTGTTAAATACCTACAGAACATCATGCCTGTAATGTATCATTTACCTCAAATCAAGAAGTAGAAAACCAAAAGGTAAAAACTTAAAATACCTTTCATGCTCAGATGCTAAGTCGATCCCCCATTTTACTTCGTTATCAAACTTCTTACCATTCTTAACAGCCTCCTCCAGTATTTCCACCGCTTCAGTATACGAAAGACGTACAAATGGCGTGGAAGCAACCATTTTCAGGCGGTCAATGCACCCCTTATCAAATTTATCCGCCATAAACTCCATATCTTCAATGCAGTTATCAAGTAACCACTGACACATAAATTTCACATATGCCTCTGCACAGTTCATGTTATCCTAAAGTGCAACAGAAACACATGAACATTAATATTATCATGCAACGAGAAATGCAGAACTGCAATCGGGCAGGAAGCAGAGGGCTTTTTGACATTGCATGAGGAAATTCACAAGTTCAGAAGACCCAAAATTGAAATATAAATTGTCACTCAGCAAAATATGCCAGCCAAGTAACAACTAAAGCAACAAGAAATGTATAGGATGACTAGATCTTAAGAAAGAGAAAATGAACAACAATAGCATTCAATTCCATAACTTACGTCATTTATTACTCTTGATAACTAAGAAAATACATATGCTAAATTGAAATTCATGTACCTTCAAATCAGCAAATGCAAATTCAGGTTCCACCATCCAAAATTCTGCCAAATGCCTTGTAGTGTGGGAATGTTCTGCACGGAAAGTTGGCCCAAAGGTATACACACTACTGAGAGAACATGCAAAGGACTCAACTTGAAGTTGGCCTGAAACAGTCAAAAATGCTTGACGGGCAAAGAAATCTCGGGTATAGTCAGTCTTCCCATCTTTTTGAGGAATACCAGGTCGAAGTTTGGATCTCTCTTCCAGTTTTGAGAGACTCTCCTTTGCTTTGTTGAGTTCAACAACAGAAGCACTAATTTCCTGCTTACTTGCTTTAGAAGATTTCAATTGGGAAACAACACCCCCTTTCTCCTTAACAAGAGCTCTAGCACCTTCAATATCAGCTTCTGATGGAGGAGGATTTTCCAGCAATTCCTTCTCCAGTTTCTCTGCTTCACTAAACAAAGTTGTAACTTGAAACATTTCACCTGCCCCTTCACAATCACTAGTAGTGATAATGGGTGTGTGCACATAAAGAAATCCGTGCTTTTGGAAGAAAGTGTGTGTTGCATAGGACAGAGCATTACGGATTCGAGCAATCGCAGATATCTGGAATCACAACCAATTAATAGATGCTAATAATAAGTGAAATACTGATAAGATGAAGCATTAGAGACTAATGAAATGGGCAGTGTATGTTAAATTGTTAACACAGACATAAAATTGTAATAAAAGAAAGCACATGGCATTCAATAACCCACCTTCACTGCAATATACACACAAGGTAAGAAGCCCCCAATATGCAAATATGGCCAATTTTTATAATATCATCCCAATTGGGCATAATAGCCATGATTTCAATCTGGTTGACCCAGAAATGCATCTGGCCAAAAACTGACTGATTTAACAACAAATAGTCAAAAATCAAAATTTGATTTTTCTTTTCTAGAATTGGCTATCTGCAATAGAGATATATGATGTTTGGTTGACTATATCCCACCCATTTCATATGAATTTGTAAACATATGAAAAATACTTTATATGCTAAATTATTTAGATTTAAATATTACTTTAGAATGCATGTACCAATTTGATGGGAAATATAATAAACACACGCACACACATAATAGGATGAGACCACTCAATATTTAGGCATGTGCATATCCAGGCATCTGATAAAAATGTTGGCAATAGCAGAATATACACATGATGGCAAACAAGAGAATAACAATTACCGTGTTAGTTCTAGGACGAAGGTGAACATAATCTCGCAAAAACTCAAGGGTAAGCCTCATTTTGGGTAACGGGTACTTCGCAGGATCCACAGGACCAACATGGAGAACCTTCTCAGCCCGAAGTTCCACCTTCTGCTTTGCACCAGCAGGAGGTAGCTTGAGTTCACCATCAACCACAATGCAGGTGCCCGTGGGCACAAGCTGCGCGAGGTCACCCAAAGAGGCCTCCACTATCACCTGCAGGTTCCCGGGGCACGATCCGTCATTAAGCTCCAGGAACGCGAAAGCGTCCTTATCGGCTTTCCTGCCGGTCTTAACCCAACCGCCAACCCTCACCTTCTGGCCCGCGAGACCGGACCCGCCGTCCAGTCGGGAAATAATGGATCTAATCGTGGCGCGATCGGAGAATTCAGCTTTTAAAACATGAGATGATGAGGCGTCATTGAGGGAGGTCATGGCCAACTGGTCCGTAGGTGGCACTGAAGGGTCTGCCATTGGTGTCGTCTTCTCTGAGTCACGGTGCTTTTGAGCAACGGGGTCGATGGACTCAGATGGTGAGCTCGGCTGACAGATGCTTAATGACTTAAACCCTAATAGAATGAAGGCTTTTTTTTTTTTTAAGTCGGAAATGGGTTGGACTTTTTTTTAAAGTCAGTCATGAAGTTAATAAGCAATCCTCCAATATCTCGAACACCATTAGTTTTAGTTATTACTTATGCTTCTTTATATTACATATATTTTTCTTGCAGTTTATAACGTATCATAGGATACTTTTGTCTTAAATATCAAATAAATATTTTAAATTTTAGTAGTAAATTTAAATTCTGAAATGCTACAAGAAAAATTACATGGTATTTGCTCAGAAGAAAATTTCCCTTATTTTTTTCATGCACAAGAAATTATTTTTAGTACAATTTTAAATTTAAATATTATTATATCTAAATAGATAGAGTAATTCTTCTAGCATGATTTTTTCTGAGTTGAGAGAACTGGAGCAGCCCAACCAGTTTCAATTGGGAATTGATTACATGTCCTGATATATTATAACAAATTAACCTCCAAAATAAACACCATATGTTACAAAATTACTAGTTCAATACTCCCTCCGCATAAGACATTTTGTGAGTTTAGGATCATGTTCTCTTTATAAAAGACATTTAAGAGGCTGTCTGAATTTTATTTTTGGGTCCATTTTACTTCCATTAAATAAATCATTAATCATATATAATCCTCACACACCCACTCTATCACACGTTCTCTCTCCTTCACATGAATTAGAGTATTCCTTGCAACTTAATTAATATTTCGAATAACTTAATTCAATTATTTGTTGCTTATAAAAAGCAATAGAGGGAGTAATATAGAAAAGCCAGAAAACAATCATGGAAGGAAAACTGAAATTGGCCTGCACTAGTCCTTTTAATAATTTCAAGGAGCTCTAATTTACAAAAGAAAAGCGTTTTCATCTTTGAATAAACATCTGATAATCCACTTTAATTTTCTATACAGCAAAAAGAAATCTAAAACTGCAATAGTTACAAACAAACCAATCTATCCTTAAATGCTCTAAACAAAAATTCTTCATTCCTCATAGGATATAATTAAAAAAAAAAAAAAAACAGATAGCACTTCAAAGATAGGATAAACTAGGGTGTTCAAATCCAGGACCGGGACTGGGATCCACCAATCCCGGTCCCGGTCCCGGTTTTTGGCCGGGATGCAAATTGCATCCCGGTCCCCGTCCCGGTTTGATCCCGGTCTCGGTAATCCCGGGTGGGACCAGGATCAAACCGGGAATTCCCGTTTTTTTAAAACAAAATTAAATTTAAAAAATATTATTATTTTAGTTACATTTTCTATAATCTAGTATTTAAAGTAATTATTTAACATCTAATAAGGCCATAATAATCACACAAAATTGATATAGAATTGAAGAATAATATTTTATTATTATTATAATAATCACCTTCATCATTTTTGTTATTATTTTTATACATTATATAATAGGATTAGTATCATGATATATATAGTTTAACTCCAACTAAATATGTGATACACATTTTATCAAATGGTAACTTAAATTATGGGATAAAAAAAATACAAAAATAAAACAAAAACTTAATTTTTAAGAAAAATTTTTTTTAAAAAATAAAAAAACCAGGACCGGGACCGGGATCACAAGATGTGTGACCAGTCCTGGTCCCGGTCCCGACCAGGACGGGAAATCCCCGGGATCAAAATGTCTGGGATCGGGATCGGACAACCAGGACCGGGACACTTTAAACACCCCTAGGATAAAGTAAAATAATTGTAAGGAGAAAAGAAAGGGACTATTTTCCTAAAGGTTCTTCTCTTATTATACCAAGCAATCATACAACAGTAGCTGGCTGGCTTGAGGTTTCACCAGCACACTAGCATTTCTACATAACTATACAAAAATGCAGTGAAAAAGAAAAACAAAAATATTTCACAAAAAAAAAAAGCCAAAAGGAAAACAAAAATACTTCTACTGGATTAAAATTCTCTGTAATAATGTACCAAGCCATCAGATAGAGAGAGAATAACACAAAGTGGAAGTATTGATATACCCAATTAATCTCCTCCCATCAACTTTTTACTCTCTCTTCATGCACATCTTGCATTGGCTTGTTAAATGCAGAGAATCCAAATCCATTTTTATCCTATGGACACAATACTTTCCCTCTTTATACAAGAATTGTTGGAAAATAGCCTAGTCCACCCTTGGTGGATTGGGCCCAAGCCCAATAGGATTGGGGTCAAAGTATAAATAACATAAATGCTTGGGTATATATATATGTAATATTTTCCAAAATGTTATGAGTCATGTTATTTATCCAATGCAATATGACTCTACATGAGGTATTGTTTCATGGAAACAATATGTCTCTCAATCAAAAGGATATCTTGTCTCTCTGATGGAAGGACATGTTAGTAGAAGAGGAATGGGTACATAGAATCCTATAAATAGGCATAAAGGGATTTAGTTGAGAGAACATTTGAAATAACATAAAGAAACTATCAAACTGACTCCCCATTCCCTCTATTTTATTTATTTCTTCTTCTTTCTATCGTGGTGTATTTATTGTGCGTCATAATCGCTTCCTCAACTGTGATACGATTAGCATGGGTACAAGAGATAAACGGTCGCACTCCAGGTACGCCCAATTATTCTTACATGGTATCAGAGCCAGGTTTGCCTGTATGAGATTATGACCTCCATTATGATAATATGATGTGCATATTATTATTTTCAAATATATATATATATATATATATATATATATATATATATATATATATATATATATTATCATGTTGCTTCCGTTGTGTGTGAGTGTTTTTTGTTTTCTTTCGTGAGTTTGAAAGAAAGGATATTAGTGTTTGTGTGAGTATATATATGGTTTTTTATTTTTCCTGATCTCTGTGATATGTTGGGGTCGGCATTTTTTTTATTCTTTCTCTGGATATAATCATATGCGAATAAAGAGAAAAATAAATAAATGAAACAGAGACAATCACAGATCGCATGTACATGCACATATATATATATATATATATATATATAGTTTTGGTTCATGCTTATATATATATATATATATATATATATATATATATATATATATATATATAGTTTTCTCCAGTTCCTACTTATATGTTATAAATGTAAACTCCAAAAGCCTAGAACCATAAAATAAAAGAACTTAAAGAGAGAAAAAATGAAAAATGAAATTCTTTTAGCATTGGGTCATTTTAAAATCAGAGAATTAGGATTTGAAATTAGTCCCATTGCGTAGATCTCGAAAAAACGATACCAAGAAAGCCCAAAAGGGACGTCGGATAGAGGAGAGAAGGTCCGGGTTGACAGACCCGACCCACGCCTGTAACCGGGTCTAGGTCAACCCGGCTGGAGGTTGAAGACAACCTCCAGCCTCCAAAACGACGTTGTTTCGGTATTTATTAAAAAAAAGGTTTTTTGTTTTAAAAGGCGTCTGGGCCGGAGAATTTAAAAAAAATTGGTTAATTTCAGGCCCAACCTTTAGCCCAAATTGTGAGGCCTAAAACAAAAAAAAAATGAATTCAGTCCAGGCCCAATAAGTGAGGCCCAGACTGTTGAACCCGAATCCAGGAAAAAAAATTTTGGGCAGAAAAGCCACGTGGCGCGTGAGGCCATGTGGCATGTTCATTTGACACATGGCAAGCATATTCCGACAGCTCTCGGTGCGTGGAGGCTGATGATCCGGCGCGTGTCTCCGGATTCCTTTCTGAAGGTGACGCATGGTGTACACGCGCCACTATGTGAGTGTATTTTTCTGTGTTTTTTCTTTTTTTCCTCCATTTTTTGTCTTCTTTTGGTGTGTGGGGGCGCGTGCAAGCTATGAATGAGACCCGGTTTGCTCCTAAAAATCCATAAATTCATGTTCTTTAATATGATATGCTATGTGAGTAGTTTAGACACTATTTAATATATGTTTATGATATTCTAAGTGCGTTTATGAATGTTTTAAATCATTTTAAAACTTTTAAAATTCATTTGTTGATTTTAATATTTTTCTGTTATATTTAAATGTGTTATAAACATGTTTTCATATATTACAGAGAGTATATTGTCTTATTTATGTTATGATGAAGCATGATTTAGTTGATAATTCATTATATTATTATATGTTTTTGTCAAGTGGGAGCTTTTAGGAGTTGTTAGTCCTAAAAGTTAGAGTTGTTAAAGTACATATGTATAATTTTTGACAGAATTTTAGTGATGTTACTAATATTTATGTGATGGGAGATACAAACGTATACTCCTGATCATGAATTTAGTAGTATTACTATTTTTTCTAGTTAAGAATAATATAAGTACATGACATTGTATAGTGTATTGTGCTATATATTGTCGATGATATGTTCAATAGTTTAATTCCTTTAGAGAGACATATTGAATGTGGAATAGATTTGTCACAGAATTGAAAATGGCAACTAAGAACATCATCGCTGAGTTAAATAAAAAGGACAAATTAAATGGTGACAATTGAGATATCTGGTACTGAAAAGTCCAATATATTTTGGAGGAACAAGAGGCAATGGAACCTCTAACAACAATTATAGCACAGCCTATTGCTGGGAATACGGCCCAACACAGGAGAGACCAAGAGGTCTATGAGGCTTGGAAAAAGAAAAATAGCATTGCAAGAATTACATTACTGAGTACAATGGTAGATGACCTCATGTGTGAATATGAGAAAAATGAAACAGCGCAAGCCATATGGGCAGTGTTGAAAGACAGGTTTGGTGGTACATCCACCTCTAAGCTTAGACGATTAACTATTAAGTTTGATACGTATAAGCTTAGGCCAAATACTTCCATGAAACAACATCTAAGAGAGATGGCAAATATGATTAGAGAATTGAAGGAAGCTGGGCATACTGTATCTGATGAACAACAAGTTCATGCAGTGATAAGATCATTGCCATCTAGTTGGGAGCACATGAAGGTTAATCTAACTCATAATGAAGGCATTACAAATTTTAATGATGTGGCTAAACACTTGGAACTTGAGGATGAGCGCTTGGAGGCATACAAGTCCTCTAGCCATGCCTACTACACAGAGGGTGCAGGTCCTTTTAATGCAAAACCCGATTCCAAGAAGGGGAAGAAATTCCAAAAGAATGGAAAGAAGGACAAAAATAAATTTGTAAAAGGCAAAAAGGAATTCAAGAAGAAAGGAAAAAAGGGCGTGAAGAAGAAGAAAAATGACTTAAAGAAGGTCAAATGTTTTGCCTGCCAAAAGATGAGTCATTTCACATGGGATTGCACTGAGCGAAATGAGAGTGAAAAGGTACTAGTGGATTATGTAAATTCACATGTTTCCCATATTTCTAGCACTATTTTCCTAACAGAGAATATTTGTTCTTCTTGGATTTTGGACTCAGGTTCAACAGACCACGTGACGAGGGATCAAGGATCCTATGTAGAATACTGTCGGTTGCCTGACAAATGTAAGTGGCTTTATGTAGGCAACAATGCAAAGATTGAAATTAAAGGCATTGGAACTTGCAAATTAACTTTGCGTAGTGGAAAGCCTTTGATCCTTCATGATGTGCTTCATGCTGCTGACATCCGACGGAATTTAGTTTATGTAAAATGTCTTGTAAACTATGGGTTTAATGTAAACTTTCATGATAAAGTTGCAAACATATTTTATAATTTTGTATTTTATGGTTTAGCTTTCCTTTAAAAAAAGTTCTTTGTAATGGATATTATTGATGATTATAATATACATGATTGCTTTGCTACTTCTTCTAATTCAACTATTGATATGGCTATTTGGCATGCTAGACTAGGGCATATTAATCAAAATAAAATGATTAAACTAGCAAAAGAAGGTTTGCTAGGATCCATATCCAATATGGAAATGTCCTTGTGTGAAAGTTGTCTAGCAGGTAAGGCAACTAGAAAACCTTTTGGTAAGGGAACCAGATCAGAACAACCATTGCAAATAATTCGTTTTGATATTTGCGGTCCTATGAATATGAGGGAAAGACATGGAGCTTGGCACTTTATCACTTTTATTGATGACTATTCACGATATGGTCATGTCTATTTGATCACACATAAGTCTGAGGCTCTTGAGTGCTTTAAACGATATGTAAATGAAGTTGAAAATCAAATGGACAATAAAGTTAAAGTGTTACGTACTGATCGAGGATGTGATATTTGTCCGATCAATTTATAGAGCTTTGTGAAGAAAAAGGGATAATTAGGCAGCTAACTATCCCTAGCACTCCCTAACAAAACGGAGTTGCTGAAAGAAGAAATAGAACGCTTCTAGACATGGTTAGGTCAATAATGGCACAGGCAAATCTACCAATTTCATATTGGGGTAATGCTTTAATGACTGCTACCTTCATACTTAATCGTGTGCCCTCAAAATCTGTTACTTCAACACCTTATGAGTTATGGACAAAACGCAAGCCGGATCTTAGTATCCTTAGACCATGGGGGTCAGTTGCATACATTCATGATAATTCTCATAAGTATGGAAAGTTATGTCCTAAAGGAAAGAAATGTATCTTTATAAGGTACTCTAAACAATCCAAAGGATATGTCTTTATAGGTGAAAATGAAGATGGAACAGTAACTGAAATTGAATCTAGAGATGTTACATGTCTAGAAAATGAATTTCCTAAAAGGAGAGACATTGACCACACTGTATCTCTTTATGAGACACAGGAACAAACAAGTATAGAACATGTTGGTATGCCTGAATTATCCCAAAATGTCGATCTAAGTAGGAGCTTTGAAAGGTAAACACAAAGACCTAGACAAAAGAAAAGACAAAGGCAAGAAGCTCCTATAAGAAAGAGTAACAGAGAAAGTATACCTAAAAGACGCTTCCAAATAGAAAGTGAAGCACTTATTGTTACTCTTGATGGGGACGATAAACCATGTTTGGTACTAGAGGCCTTATCCAGTCCTGCTAAAGATGAATGGAAATAGGCAATGGATGAAGAAATGAACTCAATGAGAAAGAATAAAGTTTGGGAATTGGTTGACCTACCAAAAGGGCGAAAAGCCATTAGGAACAAGTGGGTTCTTAAAATTAAAAGAAAGGTGGATGGGTCAATTGATAAGTATAAGGCACGATTAGTTGCAAAGGGGTATACACAGCAAGAAGGTATAGATTATGAAGATACCTTCTCACCTGTGGTACAATTTAATTCTATAAGAATTATTCTAGTAATAGTAAACAGCTTAGACTTGGAATTACATCAAATGAATGTTAAAACTGCATTTCTAAATGGTGATCTGGATGAGGAAATCTATATGGAACAACTATTAGGTTTCATTGAAAAAGGAAAAGAGAATAAAGTTTGTAAACTTAAAAGGTCTATTTATGGACTCAAGCAATCATCCAGACAGTGGTATTTGAGGTTTCATAAAGCAATAACCTCTTATAATTTCCAAATGATTGAAGAAGACCATTGTGTCTACATCAAACGGTTTGAGGGTAATTTTGTTATATTATCCTTATAGGTAGATGATATACTATTGGTTGGAAATAATCTGAATTCGATTATAGCTATTAAATAATGGCTTTCATCAAATTTTGAAATGAAAGACATGGGTGAAGCAGAGTATATACTTGGAGTTAAGATCCAAAGAGATCGTTCAAAAAGAATTCTATATCTTTCACAAGAAAATTACATTAAAAAGACTCTCGAACGATTTAACATGAGCAACTACAATTCCTTGGATACCCCAGTGGCTTCTGGTGTAACCTTAAGCAATAAGATGTG
Organism: Inga laurina; assembly: GCA_963855925.1. Classification (NCBI taxonomy): domain Eukaryota; kingdom Viridiplantae; phylum Streptophyta; class Magnoliopsida; order Fabales; family Fabaceae; genus Inga; species Inga laurina. The sequence goes on along the minus strand of OY979704.1, from coordinate 63,711,706 downwards.
TCCCAAAACTGAGTTTGATCAAAAGAAAATGATGAAAGTTCCCTATGCTAGTGCTGTTGGTAGTTTAATGTACGCAATGATATGTACAAGGCCAGATATCTGCTTTGCGGTAGGATTGGTAAGTAGGTTCCAGTCTAACCCAGGTTAGCGTCACTGGAAAGTAGTAAAAAGGATCATGAGATACTTAAAAGGTACCTCTGACTATGCACTATGCTACGAAGGAAGTGATCTATGCCTGGTTGGATATTCCGATGCCGATTTAGGAGGAGATGAGGAAGAGTGAAGATCGACCTCAGGTTATACTTTCTTACTGAATAATGGCGCCATATGTTGGAGTAGCAAGAAGCAAACATGTATTGCTTTACATTCTATGGAAGCCGAGTTCGTAGCATGTACTGCAGCTGTACAAGAGGCATTATGGTTGAGGAGGTTCATTGAACATCTTGGATTTGGCAATGAGAGTACCAATCCAGTATTAATGCATTATGATAACACTGCAGCCATAGCCTATACTAAAGATCCTAAGTATCATAGTAAGACCAAGCATATAGACATTAAGTATAATTTTGTAAGAGATTATATAGCACAGAAAATTATTGCTGTACCACATATTTCGACCAAGAGTATGGTCACTGATCCCCTGACCAAACCAATTGCCAAGGAAACATTTGAAAAACATGTAAGGGCACTTGGTGTACGTAAAATGTAAAATTTTAGACTTTATTATATTTATGATTAATTGAAGTATTTATCATTATTAGTATAAATGTTTATGTGGAAGTATACAATGTTTAGTATGTCGTACAGGCTTGTGAGGTTGTCTTTCTCACACGACCAACCGCCTTTGACACTCAAGAGGGGTGTGCAAAGATGAAACATTTGTGTTCACGGGTAAAGCAACTAGAATGCTGATATAGTAGAGAAGAAACACAAACTATGTCACCTTGACAACAGTGTAGCGTGTCAAGATGAGATCCATAAATATGAATAAGTATGGACCGAATCATGGACATCCACTTCCATATGCCTGTAGCCAGATAACAAATTCTTCAGCATTGCCGTCTAAGTAGAAAGGAAGAATTTGGGTTTAGATGCTTGGAGTGTCTAGACTTAAATTTGTACAATGTTAACAATAGAATGCAAAACGATGTACGCTCTGATGGTGTAAGAGTAACACTGTAGCATGTGATTCATACCGCATGTACTAAAGAGCAGCAAACAGGAAGTAAGTAAGAAGATCCCTGCTTCATTGTTGTGTAAGTCCCAGGAAGTTTCTAATTCTTCCATTGATACCCTTTGACTTTGACAATATCATAAAGGTGTGCTTCAGCGTCTGCTACTTTAGCATATGTCCTATGATCATGATAGATGCGATCTATGGTATTATGTTAAGAAAGCGGCTGATGTATATTGAAATGATTTCTGGGCGATAGGAAGATTACTTGAAATATACACAAATATGCTAGTATTTGAGTCTGAGACATGTCCTTTATGTTATTATTTTTTATAATTTCATAAATGTGGATACTATGCATACTAGAAAGGCAATCTGAGTTTTATACTGACTCAAAAGGGATTAGATTAGCTATGTGAAAGCGTATATAAGTGAATCTAGGATATTTAAGGCACAATATTAAAATAAAGCTACACAAATGAAGGTTGTCTTGTGCTGGTCTCTGTAAAAGAGATTTCTAGTACATACACTATATACAGATGTCATGCCTACGCGGTCACGGCAAAGCACCTAGTTTGAAAGAAGGAAGAAAAAGAGACATATCTAATCCACCAAGTGTGAGTGGGAGATGTTGGAAAATAGCCTAGTCCACCCTTGGTGGATTAGGCCCAAGCCCAATAGGATTAGGGTCAAAGTATAAATAACATAAATGCTTGGGTAGATATATGTAATATTTTCCAAAATGTTATAAGTCATGTTATTTGTCCGATGCAATATGACTCTACATGAGGTATTGTTTCCCGGAAACAATATGTCTCTCAATCAAAAGGATATCTTGTCTCTCTGATGGAAGGACATGTTAGTAGAAGATGAAGGGATACATAGAATCCTATAAATAGGCGTAAAGGGATTCAGTTGAGAGAACATTTGAAATAACATACAGAAACTCTGTCAAACTGACCCCCCATTTCCTCTACTATATTTATCTCTTCTTCTTCCTACCGTGGTGTATTTACTGTGCGTCATAATCGCTTCCACAATTGTGATTCGATTAGCGTGGGTACAAGAGATAAACGGTCGCACTATAGGTACACCCAATTATTCTTACAAGAACAAATCCGGCATTCAGCCAGACCTGGTTGTCCTAAGGTTCTAGATGTGTGAGCGATCAAAATCCCAAGAAACAAAAAATAACTAGAAAATATGATGGCAATGTACCTCAAGCTGGACTAAGTAGTAGTAAAGCCACCATACTTTCTACAATTCCAGGATTCTATACTTGCAGTTGAAAACATCTCACGTGAAAGGAATTGAAATGTTGTTCTCGTCATTGGCATTATGATGATGCATTCGTTTTTGCACGGCCTTAACAGAAGCTATTCTTGCTGCATTAGCCGCTTTGTTAGCAGCAACCACTGCTCTGTTCACCCTCTCATCTACCTTGGCCACATCATAGGCTTTCTCTGCTGCTCGCTGTGCTTCCTGTTGTTCATTACAGCTAGAAAATCAATCATGAAAGCTTATAAGGATGTAAATGTTGTCTGCTTTTCACTAGACTCCTTTGCCTCCTTTGTTTTACAAGGTGCTGCTGATTTGATAATATTGAGGGGGAAAAGGATGTTCACATATGATGCGCATACTTGTGTAATCGAGCACTTAAATTTTAATTGAGAGAAGTAATTCTTAGGTACTCTTACAAATGTCATATCACTCATTCTTTCCCATGAAAAGCCTAAATAATATACAATGGTCTATATACTATGTACACTATAATATATAAATACAACATTTATTAATAGTAATAGTAATAATAGTAATAGTGCACTAGTAGATAGTGGAAGGTGGAACTCAATTACTTACCATTATTTCATTAGCAGATGACCCCCAAATTTATTTTATTTGAACTTTTTTCCATTGGAAATGGTACAAATCCGGTTCTCTAAGGGGCTGTTTGATATGAGGAGAGGGGAGGGAAAGTGATAGGAAGGAAAACTTTTTGACTTGGATTTAAAAAAAAATTAGAGAAGTGGGGTTAAAAGTTGTTAATTAATTTTTCTTACTTTTTTATCTTACAACTACTCTTTATTAAAATTTTAGAACCCTACTTCTCCAATTTTCTTAAATTCAATTAATAAGTTTTCCCTCCTCCCCTCCAAATCCATCATACAAAACAGCCCCTAAGAGTACTTAGAATTCCTTGAGTCACAAACAAATATTCGCATGCATGCAATGAGAGATGTGAAAACAGTCCTTAGCTTGTACTATTAAAGAACACCTCACCCTTCCCCCATCCCTTGTTTTCCCTCTTTTTTTTTCTGGGAAGAAGGTATTAAAAAATGGGAAAATTCCAAAAAACTACATTGGAAATATAAAAAGGACAAATCAGTACATTGAAAATGGGAAAAGACGGATCAGGAGGGTGTTAGAGATGTGAGGAATTTGTTCTTTTGAAATCTCGGTCAAATGACAAAAATGCCCTTCAGCCCTCAGTCGCAATAACAATATAGGAGTTGTTAATGACGAATCCAGAGTTGTTAATGGCGAGATAGGTGTTGTTATTGGCTCTGAAACTTGTTAATTGTGAAAAAAGAAATTGGAGTTGTTAATGTCGAATCAGGAGTTGCTAATTAAGAGATATGTGTTGTTATTGGCCCTGAAACTTGTTAAGTGTGAAAGAAAAAATTGGAGTTGTTAATATCGAATCCGAAGTTGTTAATGTTGAATCCGGAGTTGTTAATTAAGATATAGGTGTTGTTATTGGCCATGAAATTCGTTAATTGTGAAAGAAGAAATTGGAGTTGTTAATGTCGAATCAGGAGTTGTTAATTAAGAGATAAGTGTTGTTATTGGCCTTGAAACTTGTTAATTGTCAAAGAAGAATTGAAGTTGTTAATGTCGAATCCAGAGTTGTTAATTACGAAGATCATGTTGTTATTCTGAAGTGGGGGATGAAGTGTGAAAGAAGATATTGGAGTTGTTAATATCGAATCCAGAGTTGTTAATTAAGATATATGTGTTGTTATTGACCCTGCAACTTTTTAATTGTAAAAGAAGAATTGAAGTTGTTAATATCGAATATGGAGTTGTTAATTACGAGGATCATGTTGTTATTCTGAAGTGGGGATGAAATGCTGAAGGGCATTTTCGTCATTTGGCCAAAATTTCAAAATGACAGATTCCTCACATCCCTGACACCCACCTAATCTGTCTTTTTTCATTTTCAATGTACTGATTTGTCCTTTTGATATTTCCAATATAGTTTTTTGGAATTTTCCCTTAAAAAATAAACCGAATAATGTTAATAATTACAAAGGCAAGATGAACACATGAGGTAACTAAACGGGAAATTCAAGAAACTCAAATATTAAGCCCAAGACAAACAGGAAATCTGGAGATCATCTTGGGGCTAGTATCCACTTGCAACGGTTGAAAAATTAATGGTAAATATACCACAATCCAAAGAGTTATGTGATGATGTGTTAACGCATCACTTTTTGCATTGTGGAATTTTATTCTTTTTATGATAACCTACACAAAATATGGGTCATCCTCTTATTTTGCCAAATATTTACAGAAATGGAATTCAAACAACAATAAGGACATATTGAAGATTCTCAAAATCATCCCTCTTTTTACAATAACGATGATAGTATAAGGTTGAAAAAACATAAGATATAGAAAGTACCTCAACTGCATTGAGCACTTTGGAATGATTGACCCCAACAGGAGACAATGGATAGGTAGTGTTCTGTGTGCTTAGAACATCTAAAACCCCATTTTGCCAGTAACCAGATTGAGTTTCTCCATTTCTAAATGCATACATCCCAAGCCCTTGCCTTCTACCCTCGTGCCAAGCTCCTTTATAGCGATGTCCATTTGTAAAACGATATACACCAAAAACATGCATCTTGTCCGCAAAGTATTCACCAGCATAAATATCCCCATTCCTAGCAACACAAGAGTTAATTTAAAAAATATATTAGAAACATAGAACTTTTTCTCTAAAGAAGGAAACTGGCAGCAGACAAATCCAAACATAATTTTATTAAAAATGTTAGGTTCTGAAAAATAGAAATAGAAATAGGAAAAAAGGAAGCAGGAGAAGAGAAACAGTAGGGGGAAAAAAGACGAACTTTAGAACTAATATAACATCTCAACGCCTCGCTCTCAATATTGTCTATTTTGATGACCCATCATCCCTCACAGTTTTAAAACACGTCAAGAGGAGAAGTATCCAGACCGTTATAAGGTTTATGACCCTGAACCTAGCTCTGATATCAAAAAGTAAAGATTTATCTTCATTGTTACAAGAGAATACCATAAGTTTATTATATTTAATGATATCATGGTCTTATCTTTATTTATTGTTAGTATTACATATTACTATTAATTCCCAAGTCTTGTTAAGGTTATCCACCACTTTTTTGTTGGATCACGTGTATTTTCTATTTATTTCTCTATGGCTTTGAGTGTTTTTATTTAAATGCTCTAACTTCCAGAATATTCAAGTGACAAATCATGGAACAGAAATGGAACCAAATATTTTATTATACTTTCATATTCTTCAAGTAATACAAAGAGGTGGAATTAAACTCCCAAAATCCATAGTAACATTAATAGGTATTACATCAACATGACTACTTTATTCTAAAGTATAGTTCATAAATCCTAAATGGTATTTCTTAGCAGATCATCTATTCTTTGGGGGTAGGATCCTTGGCCATAGGAGGATTTGCTGGAAAATCCATAGGATTGTTCACAGGGAGCACAAAGTCGTCAAAAGAAATAACATATACGTCATCATTCAGAACATAAATTTACGAAAGGTGGGGGTGGACTTTGACTAAATGGCCAAGGATCAACAGGATTGGTAGTGTAGACATGTATGTTTTGTATAACTTGGTGGCTATCCATACGAAACCACCCTTACTTTATAGTTAGCTTTATAACAGGCATTTGAGACATTATGTTAACTACCTAACAGGGATGGTGATTTTATGGTGAAGAAAAAGGGAAATTAAAATACTCTGTGATAAAAGGATAGCAAGTATCTCACTAATCTCTCTAAAACAGCCCAGGAGGATCTCCAAACTTAAATTTCTCTTTCAAATATTCGATACTTTATTGAGTAGGCCAAAGCTCATTTTATAGAAGTACAGAGAAGTAAAATCTAATTCAAAATTCAAACTATGAAATCCAAATAATATCTAATATCTAAAATCTAGGGACTAAATCCTACCTTATCTAAAATAATATTTAAATCTGAAATCTAGGAACTAAATCCTAACTGTGGATATTCCACTTATTTCTCAAATAATAAAAAGATAACAATAATAATAATTAATCCCTAGTCCCTCCTAATATGTTTATTTCTCCTTGAATAAATCAGCCTATAATGATTTGGGCCTCTATCATTTCTCTCCCCTTGAAATCTCGACTTGTCCGCAAGTCGTAAAGAAGAAAACTGGGCTTTGACAAGATCGTATTCCTCCTATGTTGCCTCTTTTGGAGGATTCCGTTCCTATTCAATGAGTAATTCTAGCTGGTGGTCAGGGGTTCAACGATGTTGCACAACCTTGGAGGGTGTAAGGAGCAACTCCATATCAGCCAAAATTGGAAGTGATGGAGGGGGTGGCCGAAAATTGTCCATGTGCAGGGCGAAGGAGAGATACATGGAAAACATGGTGTGTTTTGGCATTGGAGGGAAGTTCGAGTTCATATGCTACTTTGCCAATACGCTGAAGTATCTTAAAAGGGCTAAAGAATCTTGGGGATAACTTTTCAAACCTGGAGCAAGATAAGGATTGCTGGCGGTATGGCTGTAGTTTGAGCCAAAAAGCATCCCTATGAGCAAATTCAAGGTCTCGTATGTGTTGATCAGCATGTATCTTCATGCGGTGTTGAGCCTTGAGTAAGTTCCCCTTTAAAACTTGTAACATGTCATCACGTGTTTCGAGTTGTTCTTCTAACTCAGCTACTCGAGTCTCACCTCGTACATAAGGAATGAGGGGTAGTGGATGTTAGGATTGGTAGGTACAGCGGAAGAATTTTAAAATTTTTATCAATCCTAATCGAGGATCTATCAACGGCGTTTAAATCGAGTTAGAAAGATTCGTACCTTTTTCAACTTAGGGTTTTCACGATCTCTAAGGGCCAAGACCTCAGGTCCACTCCTTCTACCGGTATCCACACGAATGCTCTCCAACAGAGACTGCGTGCTAGCGCCTCTAAATGTCTCCTAGGGTATATCTGCTCATGCATGCAGATGTATCTGAATTCTCATGCATGCATGATTATATATGCTCTATCAAGTTTATAACCTTTGAGGGCTATATTCGAATTTCAAAATTAATCTTCATTAATTTCAAAATTAATTATCTTGATGAGCTAATTAAATAAATTCAGTTTAAATTAAATCTGTCCAACAGTTTTAATTTAACCTATTTATTTAATCCAAATAAAGAGCCATTAGATTTAAGTTATCTTCATAAATTAAATCTGAGATACTATATCTCTATCATGTTAGTTATTAAATTTAATATATCTTAATAGATTAAATTTAAAACTAACACAATATAGTAATATCATATAACACACACATATAAGAAATGTATTTCAAAAATATATATATCTATATAATATTATTAATGAATTTTATATTATACATATATATATATATATAAAATTCATCCACCCTAAATTAAACATTATCTCGTGTGGGGCCATTATTGTGTGCAACCCTGTAGGCCTATATGAAGTTGGCAGTGGCCAATAACTGTACTAAACCAAAAGTCGCAAGCGGCCTCTAGCAAGACATTACGATTACCCAATTCATATGAGGATCGTTAACATGATGCAACCTGTCATACAACCATGTCACATCCCTTTTGTTACACGATATATCGGTCAAGGATAAAGCATGGATAATGTCATCCTCTTGTTCCTGACCATTACTTTCTTGATTCCTGAGCAGCCCGACAATAGAAATGGAAACTCCTATCCATCGTACTATGGCCATACATTCTCAGACTCACCATGAGGGGCCCAGTAATATATCTCTACTAATGTGAGGGACAAATTCCATCTTGATCATTCATATTTCTCTGCATGAAAAACCACTAAGCCCGATCGTAGGCTTTATCATCACCCGATCAAAAGTGACTTTTGACTAGTTCAAAGCTTAGCAACTCTCATGTAGGAATCAATGATGACCTCAGGTCTAAGGGCATTGTGACGTGATTATACATGAGAAAAGCTTATTACTTGATCCATGTAGCTTTCTCATAGTGGGTCGGTCCAGCACCTTGTACTCTTACAAGTGCCTAAGACTTTGATTCGTATCTCCATATCTTATCAAAGTCATATTGGTCTTGTTTCATCTTTGCTCCTACATAGATGACTGACCAGGGACATTTTAGGATAATCTTTATGATATATCCAAGGATACAATTATCATAGTTAACATGCAAATAATATGATAACATAATGGAGAAATTTTATTAAATTAATAATGTTCAAAGTACAATGATTGGCCCTTTGGGCAAAATTTCCAACATCCTCCCACTTGCCCTAGGTACAATCATTAATTTGCCTAATTCCCATTGTTCTAACATGATGCTCAAGCTTTGCCTGTGCAAGCGGCTTAGTAAGAGGATCAACAACATTATCTTCTCCTACTACTTTACATATCTTTATATCACCTCTATCATTGATTTCTCTAATAAGATGAAATCGCCTGAGTATATGCTTGGTCCTTTGATGTAACCTAGGCTCCTTGGCCTGTGCAATACATAATTATTGTCATAGAACAAATCTATTGGATTTGAGATGGTAGGCACCACCCCTAGTTCAGTAATGAACTTTCAGATCCAAACGGCTTCTTTAGCTGCATCCGATACTGCTATATACTCAACTGTTATAGAATCTGCTACAGTACTCTGCTTGGAGATCTTCCAGCTTATTGCTCCACCATTCAGGAGGAATACATATCCAGATTACGATTTAAGGTCATTTTGGTCGGTTTGGAAACTTGCATCTGTGTAACCGGTTACATAGAGCTCATCATCCAATCTACCATAGACCAAAAATAAGTCCTTAGTCCTTTTGAAGTACTTTAGGATATTCTTGACCGTAGTCCAATGACCCTCACCAGGATCTTGTTGATATCTGCTAGTAATACTTAAAGCAAATGAGACATCCAATCGAGTACATAACATGGCCTACATGCTAGATCCAATGGCCGAGGCATATGGAACCTTACTCATGCAATCTCGCTGATCAGGTGTGCTAGGACACAAATCCTTTCTAAGATGGATGCCATGAGGCATGGGCATGTAGCCCCTTTTTGAATCTTGCATACTGAACCTTTGTAGTATCTGGTCTATGTATGTGCTCTGACTTAGGCTTATTAGTCTTTTGGATCTATCCCTATAGATCATAATCCCTAGGATATAGGTGGCTTCACTTAAGTTTTTCATTGAAAAGGACATTCCTAACCAAGACTTGACACTCTATAAGGTCAGAATGTTGTTCCTAATGAGTAGGATGTCATGTATATAAAGCACTAGAAATACAACTGCGCTCCCAATAACCTTCTTGTAAACACAACGTTCATCGATGTTTTGAATGAATCCAAACTCTTTGACTACTTCATCAAAATGATGATTCCAGCTCCGAGATGCTTGCTTCAATCCATAAATAGATCTTCGAAGCTTGCAAACTTTACCAGAGTCCTCTAGATGCAAAAAACCTTCAGGTTGTGTCATGTACACATCCTCAAGCAGCTTTCCATTAAGGAAGGTTGTTTTGACGTCCATCTGCCATATTTCATAGTCATAATATGCTGCAATGACAAGAAGGATTCTGATTGATTTGGTCATTGCAATTGAGAAAAAGGTTTCATCATAGTCTAAACCATGAGTTTGAGTGAATCCTTTTGCAACCGTCGTGCCTTGAAGACATTTACATTGCCATCTATTTTAGTTTCCTCTTTGAAAACCCATTTGCACCTGATGGTTTTTACACCTTTAAGTGGATCGACTAAGGTTTATACCTGATTGTCGTACATGGATTGCATTTCAGACTTCATGGCATTTAGCCATTTCTCGGAGTTTGGTCCCACTATGGCTTCTCGATTGGTAGTTGGCTCATTTTGCTCAATGAGCAACATATCACATCCATTAGTAATCAAAAATCCATATCTCTGAGGCTGATGCTGTGTCCTATCAGATCTTCGTAGACCTCGTGTTACTTAAGGAGGCTCAGCAACTTATTGTGAGTCTTCTCTAATTTCCATCTGTGGTTATGTACTATCTTGTGACTCTTAAACTTCTTCGAGATGTACCTTGCTCCCACTGGTTGTTTTAGAGACAAACTCTCTTTCTAGAAACTTACCATTTCGAATAACAAACACTTTGTTATCGCTAGGATTGTAGACATAGTATCCTTTCGTTTCTTTAGGATACCCCATGAAGAGGCACTTTGAGGATCTGGACACTAATTTATCTAAGTCTTGTTGTTTAAGATATACCTCACATCTCCAAATCTTGAGAAAATATAAACTTGGTTTCTTTCCGGTCTATATCTCATATGGTGTCTTTTCAATTGCCTTAGATGGAACACGATTTAGTGTGAAGACAGCTGTCTCTAGAGTATGTCCCCAAAAGGACGCTGGAAGATTTGTTTGACTCATCATAGATCGAATCGTATCTAATAGTGTTAGATTATCCCACAACTCCTAAGATGGTCAATAAAGTCTTGGCTCAAATATTCACCACCTCGATCAGATGAAGCGCTTTAATTCTTTTGCCAAGTTGGTTTTGTACTTCATTTTGGAATATTTTGAACATTTTAAAAGATTCAGATTTATGTTTCATTAGATAGATATAGCCATATATACTAAAGTCGTCTATAAATGTAATGAAGTAGACATAACCTCCTCTGACAGCTGTATTTAATGGTCCACATACATCTATATGTATGGGGCCCAATAATTCAGTGGCCCTCTCACTATGCCCAGTAAAAGGTGCCTTTGTCATCTTTCCTAATAAGCAAGATTCACATGTATCAATGATTCAAAATCAAATGAGTTTAGAAATCCATATTGATGGAGTTTGGAAATGTGTTTCTCATTTATATGGCCTAGACGACAATGCCATAGGTTGGTTGGATTCAAATCTTTTAATTTTATCCTTTTAGTAGTTACATTATAGATGTTCCCATTATTAGGATGTTCCAAATTTAATATATAATGACCAACATGTAAATCACCATCAGCATAGAAAATGTCATTATGATAAATAGAACATTTACCATTCCTAGTAATGGAAGTATAACCTTTCTTATCCAAATAAGAAAGAGAAATAATGTTACTACTCAAAGAAGAAACATAATAGCAATTGTTCAAAACTAACAAAAGCCCACTAGGTAGAACTAATTCATAAGTGCCTACGGCTAAAGCAGCAACTCTTGCTCTATTTCCAACTCGTAGGTCCAACTCGCCCTTCTTCAGCTTTCTACTATTCATTAGACCCTGCACATTTGTACAAATGTGAGAACCACATGCAGTATCTAATACCAATGTAGAGGAAGTAGAAAAATGAATGTCTATAACATAAATACCTGAAGTGATAGCCCCGCTATCCTTCTTGTTCTTTTTCAGAAATTCCAGGTAGAGTTTGCAATTCCTCTTCCAATGACCGGGTTCATTGCAGAAGTAGCAGACTCCTTCCTTTGGAGGCTTTGCCTTCTTGGGTGCAGGCTTGATTTTGGGCTTGTTTGACTCTTTGGTCTTACCACTCGAGCCATTACCTTTCCATTTGCCCTTCCCTTTTGTTTTCATACCCTTTCCTTTCTGAACCATCAAAACAGTACTGGGATTTTTCTTAATGCTCTGTTCAGCAGTTTTGAGCATCCCATGCAGTTCAGAAATTGATTTCTCTATGTTGTTCATATTGTAGTTCATAAAAAAATGGTCATAACTCTCTGGGAGTGAGTTCAGGATCAAATCAGTAGCTAACTCCTGGCTCATAGGAAATCCAAGCCTCTCAAGGTGATTAATATAGCCTTTCATCTTTAACACATGAGTACTAACTGATGCACCTTCAGCCATCTTGCAGGAATGTAAGGCCTTTGTGGTCTCATACCTTTCTTGACTTGTATGTTACTGGAACATTTCCTTGAGATGAATAATCATCTCATGAGCCTCCATAAGTTCTAGATCTCTTTGGAGCTCTGGAACCATAGTGGCAAGCATCAGGCAACCTACATCCACAAAGTCATCTTTATGCTTCGTGTAAGCATCTCTCTGAGCTATTGGAGCATTAGCTGCTGGTTCCTCAGGAATGGGTTGATCTAGGACATAAGCCTTTCTTTCCTGATTGAGAACAATTCTCAAGTTCCTGAACCAGTCAAGAAAGTTTGTCCCATTGAGTTTGTCCTTCTCAAGGACCAATCGCAACAATAGTGTAGCAGTATTACTAGTCGACATGATTCTACAATTAAAATATGCAAAGTTAGTTAGTAATCTCCCATTAAATTAACAACCCTCAAAATAATTAGTAGGCTAAGATCCATATTTGGCTTAAACTTAAGTTCGCTTTAGCAAGATGCTTAAATTCAAGTTATTTAGGTAGGTAACCTATTTACCAATTACATCACATATAACTCTTAGATGTTTATGGGATTCGATCATCATATGATTCGGCATGTTTAATCCCATCTAACACCTTAAGATTCAAAACCGTTTTGTTAATCTCAATTAAGTCAAAAGAATAATGAATATTATGAGCAGCATAATTACCCATGCTTGTCTCATCAAGGTAACTCAAGTGCATCCACTTTGGTGGTTTCCATAATTGAGCGATCTAGGTTTTGACAAGTATTCATTAGTTGATGGCATTATGACTTAAGATTTGATTCAGAGGGCTCAATTAATTAGTCTTGTTTATATGAATGCAATCATGGTCGTATCTCATACAGATAAATACATATAAACATAAAAGTTTTCATGCAATGATCTAATCAAAAGCATAATTAAAACTTGACACAACATGGCTTACCTAACCTAAAATCCTCCCAAGCCAATGAGAGGACTTCTCTAAATAAGAAAAGAAATACATTGAGAGAAACCTCATTCAAACATTCGAGGGGAGTGAGATGAGAAGAGAATGTACATTGAGAGTAGTTAGAGGAAGGCATAGCACGCAGGCCGTATTTAAATATTACAACCCTTCGTAAAATCTAAAGCCATGTTTTCACCATACCCAAACAAGTATGAAAAATAAAACACAACAAGAATTCATACAATATGAAAAGCAATAAATGTCATGATTAGATTATATCACGCTACAAACAGGTTGTCACAGTAGTCCCGCTAAAGGGATTTGTTTAGTCCAATTCTAAGGGATTTCGGCCCAGATCCACAAAAACAACAACAACAATGGCCCAGAACACTTCTGATTCGGATTGTCTTCCCCATAGTTTCGGATCCCTAATACCTGAATAGAGATTCAAATTAGACCCGGTTCTTCTCCAAGATTTTGGATCCCTAAATCCGATTAGAGACCCTAACGTGTCCGTACGCCGTGATCTTCAACCTATTCGAAACCTAAATGATGGATTCTACTTAAGATCAAATCCAGAATAGAAATCACGTTGCCGGTTGCGGAATTGAAAACATAAACATATCGCATATAATCGAAACAATTTCACCAGATCGCATAAACATATAACACTATCCAAAAACGCACAATAACGTTGAACATATTCCTTTTCTAATTAACATATTCGGATGTTTTCTTATAAACACACGCACACACACACACATCTATATATATCCAATATATATCACATTTATAAGAACATAAACTCAATTTAAATGCACAATTGACCTAGCTCTGATGCCACTGTCAGGATCGGCAGGCACAGCGGAAGAATTTTAAAATTTTTACTGATCCTAATCGAGAATCTATCAACGGCGTTTAAATCGAGTTAGAAAGATTTGTACCTTTTTCAACTTAGGGCTTTCACGATCTCTAGGAGCCAACACCTAAGGTCCTTTTGGGGACATGCTCTAGAGACAGTTGCTTTCAGACTAAATCATAAAGATTAATTTCAAAAGCTCTACTTGTAATAAACTAGACATAACCGTATGTATGAGGCCCTAAAATGTTCAAAGTCTTAATCATTAAATTTTTATAATGAACCACTTTTACCCTGTTAGGATTAATTTAATGTCTCTATTTCATTAAATTAATAATGTCTAAAGTACAATAATTGGCCCTTTGGGAACAATTTCCAACATCCTCCCACTTGCCCTAGGTACAATCATTAATTTGCCAAAGGCAAGTGGGAGGATATTGGAAATTGTGCCCAAAGAGCCAATCATTGTACTTTGAATATTATTAATTTAATGAAATGTCTCCAAGGATACAATTATCATAGTTAACATGCAAATAATATGATAACATAATGGAGACATTTCATTAAATTAATAATGTTCAAAGTTAAAGCATATACATAGACAAGATACTGCATAGGTTCAGTATGCATGATTCAAAAAGGGGTTACATGCCCATGTCTCATGGCATCCATCTTAGCAAGGATCTGTGTCCTAGCACACCTGATCAGCGAGATCACATGAGTAAGGTTCCATATGCCTCGGCCATTGGATCCATCATGTATGCCATGTTATGTACTCTACAAAATGTCTCATTTGCTTTAAGTATAACTAACAGATATCAACAAGATCCTTGTAACACCCTGCCTTTAATCACGTAATTATAATTCAATAATGCACATTTAATTCGGATTAGAGACAATCAGATAACTTAAACTCATTTCAATCTCCTACTTTGTAGTAGGGTTTTCACAAAACATTCAAAATCTCTTCCTGTTCCTGGTCTCCATTTCAAAATTCGAATATAATTACCTGTGCAGTTTATCTACATTCATGTATAACAGAGTGTATAACCAAATCCCCGGCAACTCCCGGGTCCTATACTTATATAATCTAGAGGTTACAAGTATCTATTAGGGGATTACACAACCAAAATCGAATGTAGTGTTCCTGATTCAGGATATACAGTAATCCCGAGTTTAAAGTAGATAACCAACATCTCAAAAATCCTTAGTATCACTAAAGATCCTAAGTGCTTCGGGTTGGCCGCTTCTCCTTTGAGCCACATGCCCTGTCTGAAATGTTAGTCATAGGAAAGAATGAGATTCGAGCGAATCCCAGTAGTAACAAACCACTCACACAATGCATAACACAAAGCATGTATATAAATCACAACCAGCAACAGCAGCAGCAATCTCAAAGATACATGGTTTTCACCACAAACGACAGCACTCACGGCTGTATGCATAATACGACAGCTCTCGCTGTAATAATAATCACGACAGCTTACGCTGTAATCACAATAACGACAGCTTACGCTGTAAACGACAGCTTACGCTGTAAACGACAGCTTGCGCTGTAAACGACAGCTATCACCAGCTGTAATCGCAGCAGCATCAAAGAATCATCACATAACAATGATAACACACACATACAGAGCATTATACATAGTATAAGAGAGAGAGTCACTACCTGATCCTTTCCCGATGTTTCTTGGCACTGCGGGCTCCCGAGGGCGGCAAATATCGAATCCTACAATTCCAAATGCACCATTTAGACACTTCCATAGTGTTACTTGGGGTTATATTAGTCTATAATGAAAATTTACAAAACTACCCCCGGGGACCCGGCCCGGGCCCGCCGTACCCGGTCTGGTTGCACTTTTCCCGAAATTCTAATCTGGGCTATCCTAACATATTTCCGCCCAAGGAATCCATTTCCGTACTCAGAATTATCAAATTCAATGTCAAATTACGAAATTGCCCTTGGCAGCCCTACTTTTAGGGTTTTAGGGGTGTTTCCGTAATTATGCTTTCTCGGCCTTTTTTGAAAAAGTGCCCAACTGTAACCCCACCTAATTTTCGCCCCTGAACTCAATGGAACCATCAAATCATTGAAAATCCAACTCTAAGACCCATTTAGACCCCTGACCGAAATATATGAGCTCTTCGGAGAAAATCGGGGTTTTACGATTTCGGCTCCGTAAACACGTTCCTTTCTACTCCTAACCACTTTATTGACTATTTCATTAAGTTACAACTACCATTTAGTATCAATTTGGGCAGCATAACCCCTAGAAAAACCCATTTCCAAGAATTAAAACCAATGGCAATCCGGCGAAATTTCACCGATTAAATTGCCCACAGCAGCCAGAATAGTCAATATACAAGAGTTTGGAAGTTACCTCAAGCTCCCAATAGATTTTCCTTGACTTGAATGAAAACCCTAGGTGTTTTAACACCAAAAGAGGAGCTTCCAAACCTTAAAGAACATAAAGGAGTAGCTTAGGATCGGAGTTATACGCGTTAGGAGCTAGATCGTCGGAGAAATCGGCTTACCTTGCGAGTTCTCTTCTCCTTTTCTCCCAAAACCCTCTCAACTCTTTTTCTTTACTTTGGCTGCAGAATGGCGTCGGGAATAGCTGATGAAGATGATGAATAAAAAGTGTTTTAACATTAGGATGATGTCATGTTTTATTATGCTGATGTCATAAATCCCATTTTCGGATTTTATGACAGTTTTTCTGCCCAAACTTTAAAAACTCATAACTAATTCTAGAAAAATCGAAATGAGGTGATTCCAAAGCCAAATGAAAGATATTTAAGTCCTATTCATAGGAAAAATATTGGTCATTACTGAAAATCACCACAAAATTCCCAGACTTTCAATCTTTTCATACTGTTCCAGAAAATAATTAATTTCGCTGGGCAAACTTCAAAAATCCAAAACTCTTAGGTCACAAATCAAAATGATACAAATTATATGTTCATTTTCAAGCTTGACATGTGAAATTTAATACTGGACAATTTCAGAATTTTTAGACACCATTTACCTATTTAAAACGTCCGTACAAAGTGGCTGCCCTATACAGAGTTTCAATGGACAGAGTTTTCAACTTTTGCACAATTGTTCCCAATGGTTCCAACTTCACAATAAACACTCTCCCCACATGAATTTTCACAAGGAAGCCATTGGAATCATTAAAATATCCAAATTCCCATCACACATTCTCCAAAAGTGTTTATTCAACAATAATTACATCCACTTTTGAAGTCATTAGCCCTTAATCACTTTTTGGGATATTACAATCCTGGTGAGGGTTATTGGACTGCAATCAAGAAGATCTTAAAGTACTCAAGAAGGACTAAGAACTTATTTTTGGATATGGTGGATTGAATGATGAGCTCTATGTAACTGATTACACAGATGCAAGTTTCTAAACCGACCAAGATGACCTTAAATTGCAATCTGGATATGTATTCCTCCTGAATGGTGGAGCAGTAAGCTGGAAGAGCTCCAAGAAGAGCATTGTAGCAGATCCTACAACAGCTGAGTATATAGCAGCATCGGATGCGGCTAAAGAAGCCATTTGGATGAAAAAGTTCATTACTGAACTAGGGGTGGTGACTACGATCTCAAATCCAATAGATTTGTTCTGTGACAATAGAGGTGCTATTGCATAGGCTAAGGAGCCTAGGTTACATCAAAGACCAAGCATATATTCAGGCGATTTCATCTTATTAGAGAAATCAATGATAGATGTGATATAAAGATATACAAAGTAGCAGCAGAAGACAATGTTGCTGATCCTCTTACTAAGCCGCTTGCACAGGCAAAGCTTAAGCATCATGTTAGGACAATGTGAATTAGGAAAATTAATGATTGTACCTAGGGCAAGTGGGAGGATGTTGGAAATTGTGCCCAAAAGGCCAATCATTGTACTTTGAACATTATTAATTTAATGAAATTTCTCCATTATGTTATCATATTATTTGCATGTTAACTGTGATAATTGTATCCTTGAATAAATCATAAAGATTATCCCAAAAGGCCGCTTGCGACTTTTGGGTTCGTACAGTTATTGGCCCACTACCAACTTCATATGGGCCTACAGGGTCGCACACAATAATTGCCCAATATGAGATAATGTTTAATTTAGGGTGGACGAATTTTATATATATATATATATATATATATATATATATATATATATATATATATATATATATATATATATATATATATATATGTATAATATAAAATTCGTTAATAATATTATATAGATATATATTTTCGAAATACATTTCTTATATATATGTATATGTGTGTGTGTGTGTGTATTATATGATATTACTATATTGTGTTAGTTTTAAATTTAATCTATTAAGATATATTAAATTTAATAACTAACATGATAGAGATATAGTATCTCAGATTTAATTTATGAAGATAACTTAAATCTAATAGCTCTTTATTTGGATTAAATAAATAGGTTAAATTAAAACTGTTGGACAAATTTAATTTAAACTGAATTTATTTAATTAGCTCATCAAGATAATTAATTGTTAATTAATTTTGAAATTAATGAAGATTAATTTTGAAATTTGAATATAGCCCTCATAGGTTATAAACTTGATAGAGCAAATATACTCATACACGCATGAGAATTCAGAGCCGTAAGGGAAACCCTAGGAGACATTTGGAGGTGCTAGCACGCAGTCGCTGTTGGAGAGCATTCGTGTGGATACCGGTAGAGGGAGCGGACCTGAGGTGTTGGCTCCTAGAGATCATGAAAACCCTAAGTTGAAAAAGGTATGAATCTTTCTAACTCGATTTAAACACCATTGATAGATCCTCGATTCCTCCCATAGACCAATTTGAACGGAGTATTAGGGGCAGCAAGATGATACCTTGTATTAAAGGATAATTCTGCCCAGCATAGGAACTTATTCCATTGCTTTGTTGCTAATGTGTAAAACAACATAAGTAAGTTTCAAGGCATCGATTTACCACTTCTATTTGTCCGTCTGATTGAGGATGGTAGGCTGTGCTCATGTTTAAGTGAGTTTGGCTTAAACGAAACAATTCTTTCCAAACTGACTGAGGAAGAGAGGGTCTCTATCGGAGACAATAGATCTTGGCATGCCGTGTAAGTGAACCACCTCCTGGCAGAAAGTATTGGCAATGGATTTGGCGGTATAAGGATGAGAAAGAGCAATAAAGTGACTATACTTACTGAGGCGATCGAATACCACCAAAATGACATTAAACCCCCTTGATTTTGGAAAGCCGGTAATGGAGTCAAAAGAGATATCCTCCTAAATCCACTCAGGGATGGGGAGAGGTTGTAGGAGGCCGGCTGGCGCTAATGTTTGATACTTGTTCTGCTGACAAGTAAGGCAGTGTTGGATGTAATGCTTGATGTCATGTTTCATTCCGTTCCAATACAATTGTTCACTTAATCGGCGTAAGGTTTTAAGGTAACCACCTTGGCCCCCAGTTGGAGTAGAGTATTCTTCTGCCAATAATTTTTTTGGAGTTGAATTTGTTTGGGTATGACCAATCTTGTCTTGTAAAATAAGTGGTCATTTGAAAAGTGGAAGTGGGAAGGTTGTTCCCGAAGTGCCTACAATTCTGCAATCTTACTCGCTGTTTCAGGATCATCTAATAGAGTATGAGGTAGGTGATCAAGTTCATTTGCCATGGGAATAACCATTTAGAAAAAATATGCCTAAAGGGGTCGTCAAGAGAGAGAGTCAGCTGCTGCATTATCTCTCCCTGTTTTGTAGTGAATGGTAAAATCAAAGAGAAGAAGTTTTACCAAGAGTCATTACTGGGATGTTGTGACAATTTTCTGATCCAGTAAGTTCTTCAAACTGTGATAATCTGTTTGCACATAAAAATGATGTCCATGCAGATAGTGGCGCCACTTTTGAAGAGAAAGCACCAAGGCAAGCAACTCACAATCGTAAGCGAATTTATAGCAGTTGGAAAAAGAGAACCCTTTGCTGCAATAAGCTATGGGATGACCATGCTGCATTAATACTGCCTCAACCCCATCCATGGAGGTGTGACATTCAACCGTAAAAGGTTGCTGAAAATCTGGTGGTCGAAGAACGGGGGTGGTGGTGAGTGCAGTTTTTAGTGCATTAAAGGCAGATTGAGCTTATTCGAACCACTGGAATGCATCTTTCTTGGTTAAATCAGTTAATGGGCAAGCGATGATCCCGTAGTTTTTCACAAACCCCTTGTAATATCTGGTAAGGCCTAGAAATCCACATAAATCCTTTATTGAGAGGGGTGTAGGCCAATGAGCAACAACCATGATCATTCCATGAATGACCTCAACTCCACTACTAGTGACAATATGCCCCAAGTAATCAATCCTAGTTTGGCCCAGAAAACATTTTTTAGTATTGGCATAAAAGGATTGGTAGTGCAAAAGCTGAAAGATAACTCTGAGGTGCTCGAGATGGTCTTGTGTTGTGGCACTATATACCAATATATCATCGAAGAATACAAGTACAAACCTCCGTAAGAATGGCTGGAACAAATTATTCATGATAGCTTGGAAGGTGGCAGGGGCGTTAGTGAGTCCAAAAGGCATGACAATGAACTCATAATGCCTTAGTGTGTTCTAAATGCAGTTTTATGAACATCTGAGGATAGCACACAGATTTGGTGATACCCAGGGTGTAAATCAATCTTAGAGAAGTATTTAGCACCATGCAATTCGTCCAATAGCTCATCAAGGTTAGGTATGGGATACTTATCTGGAACCGTGATTTTGTTGAGGTGATAGTAGTCCATGCATAAACGCCAAGTGCCATCTTTCTTACTAACCAACAATAATGGGCTTGCAAAAGGGCTAGAATTAGGACGGATGAAGCCTCTGTCTAATAAAGTTTGTACCTGAGATTCAATTTCATCCTTTTGAAAATGAGGATAACGGTAAGGCCTCAAGTTTGGCGGAGATGCATCAAGTAGCAGGGAAATTGTGTGATAATGCCCACGGGGTGGGGCCAAGGTAATGGGTTCTTTGAATACAGCAGAGAAGTCATGAAAAATCTGATCGACGTCGAGAACCGAACATTTTGTTGTTTCAGTTTGGTGAAACTCTAGGCTCTCAAAGGAAACACGCGGAGTAGTCATTGGAGGTTCACCTTGCAGCTTATATTTCTTTCCCTTGACCTAGAATATCATGAACATGTCATTCCAATTTTCTTCTACTGTGTTTAAAGATGCTAGCCATTTAATTCCCAATAATAGATCAGATCCTGCTAAGGAAAAGGGGTAGAAGTCCTATTTAATGATTAAACCTGGTAATTGGACCTCTAAATCTTTGCACATCTGATTACAACGAATAACGCTTCCATCCCTAATTTGAAAGCCAAAAGGAGGTATTTCACTTGTGGCTATACCAAGTTCCCTTATTAAAGTGGTTAAGATAAAATTATGGGTGGACCCACTCTCTACTAACAAAAATACCTGTCATGAATGGAGGGAGCCCTTCAACTTCATGGTAGATGCCGAGGGTGTGCCAAGAATGGCATTGAAAGCAACCTCTGTTTCTGCTGCATAGACCAATTCCGTGTCGATGATATGTTCGAGTAGCTCGAAGATTGGATTGTCGTCATCGTCAACCTCCATTAAGGAAAACGAGGCGCTGAATCGATGACCCGGATGAAAAGGTTCAGCACATCTGTAACACAGTCCCTTATCACGCTGTCACTGACGTTTTGAATCCATAGAAGGCACATGACCAGAGTGGGGAGGTTCGGACGAAGAGGAAGAGTTCAATGCAGGGTACTTATTAGCATTCTGAGTTGAGAACATGAGGTTCTGGTGTGGAGTGTATGAGTCACAAGCTTGTTGGCCTCAGTACTGAGATGAGGAAGCATTGGATTTGGACCCACGTGTGAAAGTAGATTGCTTCTCAGATTCGAGGCCCAGACTGACAGCTTTATACACACTCCTCAGCTTGTGATGGCAGACATCCATTCGTAACTCTTCCTTGAGTCCGTTCATGAAGACATCAAGAAGGCAGTGCTTCGGCCAATTAGATATAAGGGCGACACGCCGAGCCCATTCCTTTCGATACTCCTGCATTGAACTAGTCTACCAGATGCTGCATAAATTTTCATCAGGATTAAGATATTTCGGTAGACCAAAGTGTTCCTGAAATGCCTTAACCAAATCATTCCAATACAGCACTATACGTTGTGAATTGAGCCATGAAAAAAGATCCAGGGCATCTCCTTTCAGAGACACCGCTGTGACGTCCACCTTGTCATCCTCTGGTGTGTCATAAAACTGAAAGAACTTCTCGGCTTTAAGGACCCAACCACGCAGATTGCCCCCATTGAATTTGGGGAAATCGATTTTGGTGTAAGGAGTCCTGTAGGTGCGCCGAGAAGACTCCGAGTCGTCATCACTATCCTCAACATGATTATGCGACCCTCCCATGTTTCTGTTTGGGTAAGCTGACTTCATCTCCAAGGGTGTAACTTATCTCACAGTTCATCAATGGCGTCGAGTCGGGCAACAATGGTTGCAAGCGGGTTGGATGATGACGCGAATGGATTTTTTGACAGCGGCGTGTGAAGAATGATTTTGGACCATTGTGGATCAAGAATGGCTCTGATGCCAATTTGTCAACTACTTAACCGGGATGGTGATTTTATGGTGAAGAAAAAGGGAAATTGAAATAATCTGTGATAAAGGGATATCAAGTATCTCACTAATCTTTTTAAAATAGCCCAGGAGGATCTCCAAACTTAAATTACTCTCTGAAATATTCGATGTTGTATTGAGTAGGCCAAAGGCCAATTTATAGAAGTACAGAGAGGTAAAACCTAATTCAAAATTCAAACAATGAAATCCAAATAATATCTAATATCTAAAATCTAAGGACTAAATCCTACCTTATCTAAAATAATATCTAAATCTAAAATCTAGGAACTAAATCCTAACTATGGATATTCCACTTATTTCTCAAATAATAAAAAGATAACAATAATAATAATTGAAATAATAATTAATCCATAATCCCTCCTAATACATTTATTTCTCCTAGAATAAATCAGCCCATAATGATTTGGGTCTCTATCACATTACCTGAAAATTAAGAGTGAGTAACAACAAATAGATAAAATTTATACTAATAATGCTCAATTGCTTTTAGAAAAAAAAACAAAAAATTATTTTATCTGTGCAAGTTTTCTAATGAAATTATATTGCAAGGTTAAACATATATTTTTGTCTCTACTGAAAGAAGATAGGCATTATTGGTACAAATCTTATATGTTTGTTATTTCTCACTCTTAATTTTCACTTAAAGTCCCAGATGCCTATTACTGAGATAACTATAATGATAGAGTGGATCCATGTGGATGGCCACCAAGTTATACAAAACATGCATGTCCACACTACCAATTCTATTGATCCTCCGCCATTTAGTCCAAGTCAACCACCATCTTTTGCAAATTTTTATGTTTTGAATAATGACGTATATATTATTTCTCCTGAAGACTTTGTGCGGCCCTAAACAATCCTATGGATTTTCCCACGGATCCTCTAATGGCCAAGGATCCTTCCCCAAAGAACTGATAATCTACTAAGAACCATTATCTAGGATTTACAAACTATGCTTTAGAATAAAGTAGTCATGCTAGAGTAATACCTACAAATGTTATTATGTATTTTGGGAGTTTAACTCCACCTCTTTGTATTACCTGAAGAATATGATAAAATACTTGGTTCTGCTTACTTGTTGTTCCACGATTTATCACTAGCATATTCTAGAAGTCAGAATATTTAAAAAAAAAAAAACTCAAAAGCCATACACATGATTCAACAAAGAAGTGGTGGATAACCTTGACAAGATTTGGGAATTAATAGTAATATGTAATGAAAACAATAAATAAAGATAAGTTTGTGTTAGAAGTGGATTGTTTCCTGTGTGTTAGAAGTAGATAAATAAAGAAGCGGTGGATAAATAAAGCCAAATCAGCTTTTAGGATAGAGGCTTGTGAAAAGGGCTATTTTGTTTCATGAAAGAATTACAAAAGTGAGTTAAGTTTGTGTTAGAAGTGGATTGTTCCAAGGACTTTTGATGTTGTAAGAATAAGATAAGATAGTGGAAAATTTAGATTGGAGGGGAAGCTGGGAGATGTAGCGTGTCATTTGGACTGTCCAAATACTACTTTAACAGTCCAAATCTAAAATTTTTAACTAATTATTTTTAAATGAAAAAAATTATTTCATGGAATAATAATAGTTAAGAAATTATCTTTATTTTAAATTTTGTACATATTTAAATAATTCATTCAAAATAAAAAAGATAAAAGTAAAAAAAAAAAATCTAGATCATCCAAATTAATTTTGGATGGTCCAAATTCTAGTGCTCATCAATTCGATGTGGTTTACACCTTGGTGATGACCATTTTCTATTCCAGTGCTTATTGTTGTGGTAAGATTTACACCATTCAAACATAATTTTAACAATTTAGATTTAAAATTTTTAACGAATTCATTTAAAATAAAAAAAAATATTTGTTTTTGCAAAGAAACGATAGTTAAGAAAGTTTCTTTATTTTAAATTATGTGCACATTAAAATATTTTTTTTTCAAAAAATACAAAGGTGAAAAAAATAAATCTGGATCATCCAAATTAATTTTGGATGGTTGAGATTTTAGCGCCCAAACATGATTAGCACTGAATTCTCGCATTAGCAAATCAATTTGGTTTTGAAATTGCTCATTAAACATGATGAGCACTGAAGCTAAACCCCACCTTAGCATATCAACCTGGTAATTGGTATTAATAAAATGATTATGTTTTGGCCCAAAAAATTGACATTCACATGTGCTCTAAATGTAATCAGGGGTATTGATGCACCTGACAGTGAAAATGCCATATGGCAAATAAGTGACAGAAGAATTTACCAAAATTGTTCAAGGAAAATCTCAAAGGATTCTGGTTTATGAAATAGACTGTTATGGATATTTTGTGGAAGAAAAACAATATAATCATCTGACTTTTCTTGCTCATTCTCGTATTAATTAATAAGGAACTTATACTAAAGAAAGGGTGAGCATGGTAGCATGATACTATCATTATGATAAGAGGGTGGAATTAAAAAAACTTGTAATATTCACGCTAGCAATTTTTTTTAAACTTTCATTTGTTTAATTTGTTTTTGGGTTTACTTTGTTTTTAACCTTTTAACTTTACATTGTAGTGGGAAAAAGAAGTTAAGGCAAATCAAGTGAGACTATGGGATTCTTCCAATCCTGATAAACCATGGAAATGGAGAAATAATCAAGGAAATCCAGTTTGTGCCATTTCGTAACATAGTAATAAAAAAATAATTCCAAAATATATCTCCTAGACTACAAAGAATTCCCAAGTCCTAAATTGTCATTTTTATGACCACACAAATTTACAAATATGTATTTGCGAGAATAATAGTGTATTTCAAATCTGAAAGCTTTTTCAATGAAGAAAGAATATCCTTTAAACCACTAAGTCATACCACAAAAGAAGAAGAAGAAGAAGAAGTAGGTTTTCAGGGTAACCCCCTTCAAGAATTAGGCCGGGATTAGCGTTTAAGCACATTTAATTATCGAATAAGAAATCCGGGACAATTAAAAACTTTTTAAAACACCTATACAAATGGATCTCCATTCATTTCATTCATTAAAACAAATGGCCTGTTACATATACAATATCAGAGTAAGCACAATTCCCGATGTTCACCCGGGATAATAACATTAATCCAAAGGTTTATACAGGGCATCATTGCCCATCTTAGTATCCATACCGGGGATTACACAAAACTATACCACTACAATTCTATTCAATATGTATACATTTATCCAAAATGATAACTAGTTCAATATAAAACTAAAATATATAGCTAAGACTACCGCTGGCAATCCTAATCATCCTTTGCCACTTGCTTGCTTTTCGATCCACTTGCCATGTCTAAAAATGTTATTTGGAAAGAATGAGATTCTAGAGAATCCCAGTAGCAACAGTTTATTTATATGATGCATATATATAAAGCAAGTCACATATATCACAATGCAGCAATCAATATTCGAGACCAGGCTTTCGCCACGTTCCCTTCACTATATACGAGGTCGGGCTTCCGCCACGTCCCCTTCACTTTATCTGTAATCGAGTCCAGGCTTTTGCCACGTCCCCTTCACTTTCATTGTAATCGAGTCCGGACTTTCGCCACGTCCCCTTCACTTTCACTATAATCGAGTCCGGGCTTTCGCCACGTCCTCTTCACTTTCACTGTATTCAATGACTAATGCAAACAAGCAATGCAATACACATGATATAGGATAAAGTGTCACTACCTTGGTCTTTTCTCTCTTGAGCAGGCACGGGCCTTCTATGCTCTAGGAAAATATCAAATCCTTAAGTCATAATGAAGGACGAGACATTATTCTCTATTCCAATACTCAATTGACTCTTCAACACTTAAATTTGGTTATCAATAATGATCCTTAAGAAGCTACAAATGTCTCTAATAAAACCCCTAAAAGGTTGGGAAACAATAGGTTGAATATCTCTTTTCAAAAACTCAAAGTGCTGGAACACAGGGGTTGGCCGCGGCCAGCCCTTCCTTGGGCCGTGGCCAAACTATAGTCAGAAGGCCACTGGCCACAGCCGGCCACTCATGGGCTGCGGCCAGAATCAGGCCAGAAAGGTTTGGGCCGCGGCCAAGAAATTTCATGATTCTTGGTTGAACTTTGAAAAATCATATCTAATTGTAAAAAAAATAGAAACAGAGTGATTCCAAAGCCAAATGAAAGGTATTTAAGTCTTCTTTCAAGGAAAAATATGGCTCATAACTTCAAATCATCACAAAAATACATAATCACCCAAAACTCAACACTACTCTAGAACAGAGTTCTGTTTCCATCCCCAAACTTTGGACAATCATATCTCCTAGAATACTAAACGAAATGACACAAAATATTTATCCATTTTGAAGCTTGGGATGTGAAATGTAAGACTGGAAAGTTTCACAATTTTCTGAAATCATTTGGTCATTCAAAACGTCCACACAAAGAAACTACCCAGACAGAGTTCACATTGACAGCATTTTCCAACTTTTCTACCAAAGTGTCCATTGACTCCAAAATCATTAACCAAACATATTCGCATACAATTTTCCACAAGGAACATAATGGTAATCTCAAAATGACCATATTCAAAATCTAACCACATGCCCTGTTTTGACCAATACACCAAAATCCAACACAAAGTTCCCAAACTTTACTTTTAATGATTCAAGCCAATCCATTTGTCCAAAAGACATCACAATATACCATTTCCATGATCACAACATGCCAAACTCACTAAGACCCTAATTTTTGAAAATAGGGCAGAAAATTCCAGAAAAATCAATGCTCAACCAACAACCACAATATATATATCAAAAGGGAGTTAACACTCATTTCTTTCACTTTGCCAAAGAGATTTCTTGATTCTTCAACTTTCACAGTCTCTTGAGGTCACAAACTAACACCAATGAACACATTACAATGATCAAAATAAAGCTCTTCATTCAAGGATCAATATTAGAGAAGGAAGTTTGAGCATTTGGAGACATTTCCCTTACCTTTTTCAAGCTTTTCTTCTTCCTCTTTCTTGCTCCAATGGTGTCTGACGAGAGAGAGAGAGATGAGAGTGAGAGAGATGAGTGAGGATGAAGAAGAAATGATAATACTCCACCCCCCATACCATATCAGCCAAATGAGAGGAAGGAGAGAGAGAAAAATCAATAAAATATGCCTTCTTTTTTACTTTTCCAATGCCTACACTCATAATCTCTTATTGCCAAGTGTCCCTTTGCCATTGGTTCTCACAAAGTTAAGTAACTAATTAGTTACTCTAACAATTCCATTAGCCATTTAATCACACTTCTCACTTTTTTTTTTAGTTAGTAATTAATTTCTACCATTAATCACTAACTTATGGCCAATAATTCCATTGTTTAAATTTTCCATCAATTATGACATATAAATTAATATTGTCACTAATATACATTAATTTCACTTTAATCGATAATTATCCTTAATAATTATCATGAGGCCTTAATCAAAAATTGGGGCGTTACATTCAGGATCATGCACATGATTCAATGAATAATAACTGAATAATAATAAATAAAAGCTGCACTAATTAGTCCTTTCTACTTTTATATATTATACTAACTTTCCCGTCTTTAATGTAAAACATAAATAACTAATTTGAATAGATTAAGAATGCTAGTTAATTTAGTTGATTTTATATGTTTTCCTAAAACATCTTCCTTAATTTCCTCCTTCTTTTTTCTACTTTATTATTATTGAGGAAATTTCAACAGAATTTATTTGAAAAAAAAAAAAGGATAAGAAATATGAAATAGGACTTACATTTTTTATCATCATTAACTTCCTAATTAAGTCCCAGGTCCTACCCACATAAAGGACTTGAGGGAGTATTAATATATTCATATTTGTTTATATAAATGATACTTAAAAAAGCAGCTTAGCTCTAAATTTGTTGAATACTAAGCAAGAACTTTATGCAAGAAAATCAAAGGACCAATTGCAATCTGCATAATCCGAAGGCAATATCTATTACCCCTAGTTTTGGTTGGTCTTATCAAGAACAGGCAAAGCTCGGTACAGAATGTCAGCTGCAAGCTCGAGCTCTTGTTCTGATATAGTTAGTGGGGGAACAATCCTGATGACATTTCCCTTTCCAGCTGTCGAAACCAGAAGACCAGAATCTCGGCATGCATCGACGAGAGGCGAGGCAGGAACATCTAAGTCAATTCCTATTATTAGCCCAACACCACGAATTTCTCTCACGTGCCGGTTTCCTCCGAACTTCTGTTTTAGAAGATCTTTGAAGAAGGAACCTTTCTTAGAGAGAGAAGCTAGGAAATCAGGTTTTGATAATATGTTCAATACAGAGAAAGCAGCAGCAGTAACAAAAGAACTTCCAGCAAAGGTGCTTACATGCTCACCATAGTTTATAGCAGAAGCAACCTTCTTAGTTAGCAGGGCCGCTCCAATAGGCAGACCGCTGGCAAGAGGTTTGGCAAGTGTCATGATATCTGGAAAGACGTCGTAAGCTTCATGGGCCCAAAGATATCCTGACCGGCCTAAACCACATTGAATCTAGAAAATTGCACAGAAATGCCTATTAGAAAAATGGAATAACAAAATATATGATGCGGCCATATAATTTCCTAAAGCAAAAAATAAAATAAAGTAATTGCATTGTATAAAATAAGTTGCTCCCTGCGGTCCTAAAGGCAGGACCTAAGTTGGAAGTAAATTTTGGTCATATATGTAAGACCATTTTCCATTTTCTCTTTTAAATCTATGATTTTTCTCCAAACTAATTTGTTTGACATACAGATAGGTATATAATCTAATGTTACACAAAAGTATTTTAGAGATACGATGTCACATAATCTATATTTAAGTAATTTAATTTAACTTCATTAATCTTCCTGAATTAGATAAATAGGCCTTACACAGGATCAAAGGAGTATCATGAGGTGGGGGATGTGTGGGGGAATTCAAGTGATTATGTCCTCAGAAATGATACAACAGAACAAAAAAGGAAAGCTAAACTACAATATCAGACTAAATTGAGGAAAAGGCAGTTTTTGTGACTCCACCTTACTTGCATAAGCATATTGCTGTTCCCCAAAATTAGCTAACAAGAAATGCATTTAATTACTTCTATGCAAGAAGACTCACACAAGATGTATACCTCATCAAACACGAGAAGAGCCCCAGTCTCGTCACAGGCATTTCGCAGAGACTCGAGAAATTCTTTTATAGCACAGTATATTCCCCCCTCTCCTTGGATAGGTTCCACAAAAACTGCGGCAATCTTACCCTGGCGAATTAAGTCTGTTTCTGCCTGGGAATTCCATACTCCAGAAATGTCACTCCAGGCATAACAGGTTCAAATTGTGCTCTGTACTGCTCTTTGCTTGTCAAAGCAAGTGCACCCAATGTTCTTCCATGAAAGCTATTGCTAAAAGCCATAAACTCAGTGGCTGGCTCTTTCCCATCAGCACATGTGTGTCTTTGAAATTTCCTTGCAAATTTAATTGCTGCTTCATTTGCTTCAGTTCCCGAATTATCAAAAAATACACAGTCTGCAAAAGGACAATTTACTAGTCTCTCTGCAAGTTTTGCCTGCACCAAAGCCAAGCTGCTTATGAACTTGTTACGATGTTCAAAACATTAATGTACTAAGAAAAAAACACAAGACTTAAACTCAACTAAACCAGGGTAACTGCTTAATAAACAAAGTAATAAAAATAAATCTCAAACCCTAAACAAGGACATAACTATGATATTAATGGAGGGCCGAGTAGAATTATAAACATGCTGTTTTGCCCCTTCTAGACAGACAGTACAATTGATTATATGATGCTTCACTTGGTTTACTATTTACTATCTATAATTCAAAGAGATGAACATTGCACACACTTTCAAGTTAACCACTCACAAATCGTTATTTGGGGTTGTCATTCACAAATAAGTACAACCACTCAAATTTAGAATTTTTTAGCCATTCACAATCGTTCCCTTTTCACAGCTTAGCAAAGTCCAAAGCTGAATAATTTTTTTTATGAACTAGAGAGGGTCCCATGCATTTCCAAGGAGTCTAAGATGCACCATACTATCCATGGCATGTGACTAGAATTTCCTACAACTTCTACGTATATAATAGTGATAATGATTCCTTCTATTTGGCTTAACCTTTGATCAAATTCATCTGAGGCATCACCCGTGGTATGCACCCGATCACTATATGCATCGTTGGTCTCACCATGCCTTGTCCATCGTATATATGTTTAATCAATACCATAACACACTAAATGATTTAGCAAATCAAGTTGACTAATCCGCTTTCCAAAACAACAAGATAAGCAAGGACATAAGATTTTGCCAGGATCTTTTGTGTGCTCAGTTGCAAATGTAATAAAATCCTTCACCCCATCTATATATTCCCTTGAACATCGATTAGATGACATCCATTTACGATCCATCTATGGGCTTCAATCTATTTTTTTAAAAAAGTACGTGGTTAGTTGTATGACTATTGCATTTACTAATTACTTTTATATTCTCTTACCAATTTTAATTTAAAATAACATACACCACATGAATCTTCATAATTGAAGTTTTCTAAGTCTTAAATTGAATGTTTAAATTGCCAAATAATTCATTAATTATTCCCAGGTATTATAATAATTTTTTACAACTCATAACAAAAGAAACCATATTTGTCACAATATATCATAGTTAAATTAGAAAACATTACAACTCAATAAATAAAATACAAGTGATAAGAATATATAAATAATTATTTTGCTTATGCAATTAATCAATAACAATCATTAGAACACCTACAAATTATAACTATTAAATTCAACTAAAATCACATTTGTAAGCTCAAAATTTAAAAAACATACCGTAAATAGAAGCTTCAATAGACTAATGAAGTGAAACTATAAACACAAATTAAACATAAAAAAATCAATAAAATATTTGAGGTTCTAAGTTATTTTTTTTAATAATAATATGTGTAATAAACATCAATATATAATAAAATCAAATATGATTAGCTTATTTCAAAAAATATGATTCAGAAAAAAAAATAAAGAAAAAAAAATAAAATGAAAAAGAAAGCATATTCCCAACATTAATTATCTCCTTATTGTATGTTTTTCTCCTTACGATTTTAGTTAATATATTTAAAGTTAAACAATATAGACAAATTATATTTTATTTTATTAAATATTAACATTGATATATATTGATATATTAAAGTCATTTTATCCATATTTTAAAATTATTAAATAAGTTAATGACTCAATTAACGAATTATTCAATTTATTATTCTGATTTCAATTTTTCCTATTTTCATTGGGTTTAGATGGGATTTTCTCTATTATAGTTTAATAAGATAATACAAACAATTATTTTCTTACCTCTATAAAATAGCACTAACACAAATATATATTAAATACGTGAAATAATATTAAATAAATGATTTTGATTTTTGTAAAACAAATAATTTGAAGAAGTTTTAAAAGAAATAGCAGTATTATTAAAAGTTAATTTGATTATCTAATTTCAAGTCACTTGTATATTAATTACTGTCGTTTAAATTTATGGTTATATATATAACATATAAATTCAATTCTTTCATTGTTCTTGTAACTTGTTGCATTAATTTCTTAGAACTAGTGAGAGCTAAAACACAGTACACACGCGCCTACAATGGGGATAAGTCTCTAGTAATGGGAATATATATATATAGTATACATACACAAACAACACACACATTTGTATATTATATATATATAGGTGTTGTGTAAAGAGGAAAGAAACAAAACTAGAGATGGTCCACTGATAAATCACAATTTTAATATATTTTATCCCACCTTATTCATTTATTTTGGAGATTATTTTAGGCTAATTTGGATTTATTAGATAATATTTGGATAATTAGCCAATTTTGGGAAATAATATAAATCTGAATTGATTATGATATTATTGGGCTCAAAAAGATAATATTATATTGTGATTGAAAAATATTTTCAATTATAAGATAAATCACGATTTTATTATATTCTTACAGAAAATCCTACGGTGCAGAGCTTTTCTTAGAAACTCAAAAAGAATCCAATGGTGGAATTTTATTGGGCTTTTAGAATCTTAGTAGGCCCAAATTAATATCCAAAACTCTCCCCTCCCTTCTTAAAAATAACCTAACCGTCACAGCATTGGGGAATATACACGAACTGAGAGACACAGCCGCTGGAGACGCAGACAGCATTCGCAGACGCTGAGGGGAGAGGCTGAGACGTGCACGCACAGAGGCGAAGGGGACACTGAGACCCTCAGACTGGAACGTTTTCTCGATTCGCCAAGCTCAGGGACGCCACTTACTTATAATTATCATCATCATCAATTCCCAACCTCTAGTCCATTCACGGGCCCACGTTGTATCCATTCGCCTGACAATTGACCCCAGGATTTATTCAATAATCATCTTCCATTCATCATTGACCAAATGGCCGTGGCTTGTTACGTGAAGGAGTTTGGAGGGAGGACGAATTTTATGGCAGCTTAAGTTTTTTGGGAGGCAATTTAGGAGGAGCATAGAGGAAGTTAGAACCTAGGAGCTTACACTTGAAGACTATAAGGGAGTGTCTTTCTTTTATCTTTTTGATTCAAGACTTGAGATTGTTTAGTTTTAAATAATTTTGGGTTGTAATAATTGAGAACAATCTAGTTTTAGATTGTAGACTTATTTTTTATTTGGATTAAATTGATATTTTGGATTTGATTTATTCTTAAATGATTATTGGAATTTTTGTTTGCAAACATTTGATTGTCAATTAAATTATTAATCGAGTTTTCATTATTAATTTAATTGTCGATTTGGGTTTAATCTCTTGATTGTTTAATTAAGGTGATTAATTGTTGAATTGTTTAATTAGGTAATTGTGAACATAATTTCCAAAATTATCCTAAACAATTGAGATTGGTTTTTAATGGATTTAATTAACCACCGCTTTTTCCATTATGAGTTTTCTAGTGGATTAGGTGTTATTAAGCTTGAGGGTTTCCTATGTCTTAATTAGGTGATTAAATTTACTAATTCCAACTTTTGATGAACCTCCCTTTGGTCTAATAAATTGAATGGCTAAGAAAGCTAAATCCATGTGAATCCTGAGTTGTCCCCTTCATCATCATAATTGAATTAAACCTTTGTTATTTGTCTCACTTTTTCTTGATCTTTTTGATTAGCATCTTAA
The DNA here is from genome assembly GCA_963855925.1 of Inga laurina. Taxonomy (NCBI): domain Eukaryota; kingdom Viridiplantae; phylum Streptophyta; class Magnoliopsida; order Fabales; family Fabaceae; genus Inga; species Inga laurina. Next base: position 63,677,763 of record OY979704.1, on the reverse strand, counting down.
TTCCTTTTTCATAAAAAACCCCAAAGATTGCATTCCAATTCATTTAGGTTAGTTTCTTTCTCATATAGATTTTAGAGTCATTTGTATTTAGGTAGTAGAATCTTGCACTTTAGTTTAGGTCCATTCTATTACATCTTTTATTACTTAAAAATCAATCCTAAAGAAAACCCACAGCTTGTAGACGCTGAAGCACGGCACTCGCAGACGGTGAAGAGAGGCGGGAGACGCACGCACCGACGCGAGAGAAGCTGACCACATGACCACTTGAATTGGTGCTGGAATCACACTCATCAATTTCCATTATCTACAATTTCCATTCTCTATTCTCTTCACGGGCCCACCCTTTCAACACCCATCACCTCCATGTTACATTCCCGTAGCTTTTCCCTTCATCTCACCAAAACACTGATTTTCCCATTCATTATCTCCAATCACCGCGGGCCCACCTCCACAATCCATTCAATATTTCATTCCATATATATTGTGTGCGTAGACTCAATTCTTCTCAACGTTTCTTCATGGCTGTGACGCATTGTGTGGAGTTTGGAGGAGAGAATAAATTCATGGAGGCTTAAGCTATTTTAGGAGGCAACTTGGGAGGAGCATGGAGGAAGCTAGAGCCTAGGAGCTTACACTTGAAGACTACAAGGGAGTGTCTTTCTTTTATCTTTTTGATTCAAGACTTAAGATTATTTAGTTTTAAATGATTTTGGGTTGTGTTGATTGAGAACAATCTAGTTTTAGATTGTAGACTTATTTTTTATTTGGATTAAATTGATATTTTGGATTTGCTTTGTTCTTAAATGATTATTGGGATTTTTGTTTGCAAACCTTTGATTGTCAATTAGATTATTAATCGAGTTTTCATTATTAATTTAATTGTCGATTTGGGTTTAATCTCTTGATTGTTTAATTAGGTGATTAATTGTCGAATTGTTTAATTAGGCAATTGTAAATATAATTTCCAAAATTATCTTAAGCAATTGTGATTGGTTCTTAATGGATTTAATTAACCACCATTTGTTCCATTATGAGTTTTCTAGTGGATTAAGTGTTATTGAGCTTGAGGGTTTCCCATGTTTCAATTAGGTGATTAAATTTATTAATTCCAATATTTCATGAATCTCCCTTTGGTCTAATAAATTGAATGGCTAAGAAAGCTAAATCCATGTGAATCCTGAGTTGTCCCCTTCATTATCATAACTGAACCAAATCCCTGTTGATTGTCTTGCCTTTGATTATTTTCTTTGCTTAGTATCTTAATTCATTTTTCACTAAAAAACCCCCCAAAGATTGCATTCCAATTCATTTAGGTTAGTTTCCTTCTCATATAGACTTTAGAGTCATTTGCTTTTAGGTAGTAGAATCTTGCATTATAGTTTAGGTCCATTCTATTGCATCTTTTGTTACTTAAAAATCAATCCTAAGGAAAACCCATAGCTTGCTCCTTGGGAGAATGACCTAGGTTGACCCTAAACTGCATAATAATTTAGGACCTAGTTTAATTGATTGCTTTAGCGACAGATGCACTAATCAATTTTGGCGCCGTTGCCGGGGAGCAGCCGTTAGGCTTTAGGTTTGAGTTTTTAGGCAACTTCTTAGGTAGTTGTTTATTGCATGACCCGATTCTCTTCTGAAAAATTGTTTGAATTTGATCCTGAGATTGAGAGGACACTTCACCAACGAAGAAGGAATAGAGCTAGTACTTCTGTAGGCAATAGTTCCTCTGTTGAGCCCATTGTTGATTCTTCTGATTCTAAGGTCAATATGGATGCTAATAATATTGTTGTTAATGCTGATGGAAATGTTAATGTTAATGCAAATGCAAATGCAATTGTAAATGCAAACGCAAATGCAAATGCAAATGCAAATGCTAATATTGTTGATCCTACTATGACTATTAGAGAATTGGTTTCACCTGATTTGCATTTTCAAAATTGGTGTATCAATTATCCTGATATTAATGCAAATTTTGAATTGAAATCTGGATTGATTCACTTACTTCCAAAATTTAATGGCCTTTCAGGTGAGGAAGCGTACAATCACTTGAAGATGTTTCACAAGGTTTGCACTGCTATGAAACCTATTGGTGTGACTGAAGATCAGATTAAGATGCGTGCCTTCCCATTCTCTTTAGAAGGATCTGCTAAAAATTGGTTGCTTCGATTACCTCCTGGATTCATTACTTCATGGAACCAATTGAAGAAATTGTTCTTGGAAAAGTATTTCCCAGCTTCACGCACTTCATCTATCAGGAAGGACATATGTGGATGTCGACAAGTGGTGGGAGAATCCTTATATGAATATCTAGAGCGTTTTAAAATGCTATGTTCTAGTTGTCCCCACCATCAGATTCCGGATACATTACTGATCCAATACTTCCATGAAGGTCTCTTACCTCTAGAGAGAGATTTATTAGACTCAGCTGCTGGTGGTGCACTTCTACACTTGACTGTGGATCATGCTTGGGAATTGATTGAAAGGAAAGCTGAGAATAGCCAGCAATTTGGTACTAGACAACAGGTCAAAGTTAATGAAGTGGGATGAATTTCTTCTAATTCTGAATCTCGCCTAGAGAGCAAAATTGATCGACTTGCATCTGCTATGGAAAAAATGGTTATGTCTCAGATGCAAAATTCTTCTAATATGGCCACTCCTATGGGGTCCTCTACTTCTGTTACCCCACAGGCTAACTCTTCTGCTTTAGTAGGGCCATTCTGCTTTATTTGCTCTGTAGCTACTCATGGTACTGACTCTTGCCCCTACATGAATGATGGAGTTGAATCTTGTAATGCGATTTACCCTTCTAAGCCTTTGACTCAAGGCGGCCAAAGATATGATCCTTACTCCAATACATACAATCCTGGATGGCGTGATCATCCAAATCTTCGATATGGAAATGGCCAAGCTCAGCAGGCACAATTCAATCAAAGTGGGAATTCTAGTGGCAAGATGTTTCAACAAGTTAGACAATCAATGCCAGTCCAAGATGAAGATTCAGGGTTATCAAGCAAGGTGGACGCTATGATGAAAATCCTGATGCAGCAATAGCAACAGATGCAGGAATTTCAAGCTTTTAAAACTCAAATGGGTCAATTTTCTAACGCACTCAATAATGTACAGAGTCAAGGTTCAGGAAAGCTTCCATCTCAAGTGGTAACCAATCCGAATGTTGGACCTCAACAAAATCCTAATATTGGTAGAGTTAATGCTATATCTCTTCGACGTGGAAAGATAATCCCTTCTGCAGATCCTGTTACCACCAATACTTTAAATGATAAGGAAGTTGTTGATGACTCTCTTTCTACTCTTCCTTCTACTTCCACTTCCACATCGCAGGATCAGTCTACTTTATCAAAAACATAAGTGGCACCTCATGAAGAACAAGAAAAGGGTGAGGAAGGACAGCAAGTGATCAAACCGGCCCTGCCATTTCCTACTGCAGTAGCTAAGGCTGAAAGGAGAAAGAAGGAAGCTGAGATGTTTAATGAAGTCTATGATATCTTCAAGAAAGTGGTGATCAATGTTCCACTAGTTGACTTAGTCGCACAAGTGCCTAAATATGCAAAATTCTTGAAGGAGTTATGTACTACAAAGAGAAAATTTAAGCATGAAGGCAAGGTGGACTTAGGAGCAGTTGTCTCCTCTCTTTATCAAATGCCAATGCCAGTAAAGTGCAAGGATCCTGGTAGCTTTCTCATCCCTTGTACTATTGGTGACATTGACTTCTCAGATGCCCTAGCAGACTTGGGAGCAGCTATCAACGTTATGCCAAAATCAGTCTTCAATCAACTCAAGGGTGTAGAACTTAAGCCCACAAATCTCATTGCATCCCTTGCTGATAGACGTTGCACAGTCCCAGAAGGCGTCTTGGAGGACATCTTGGTTAAGGTAAAAGATTTCATATTCCCTGCAGACTTCTATGTTCTTGATATGGATGATGGTAGGTTTAGGCAGAAAGGACATTCATCTTTGATTCTAGGTAGGCCTTTCCTTAAAACTGCTAGAGCTATGATAGATGTGCATGCTGGTAGCCTTACTTTGGAATTTGCTGGTGAAACTATTAGATTTAATGTGCTTGAATCCATGAGACACCCCCCTGATGATTGTGCTGAGATAGATGTTAATGCTATTGATGCTATTGTGGATGATTCTGTTGTAGATCTCAGAGATAGCATGCTAAATAGATCCGGTGATATTACCTGTTTAGATGATACTATCTCTTGTTCATGTGCTGAAATTGGTAGTTGTGATACGTGTGCTGATCTTGATAGTGCTGATATTGATATTTTCACTGAAGTTATTGAGATTATGAGACATTCTAGACATGATCATTCTATGCCTAATTGTAACATTAGCAATTCTAGTGATCACACATCTACTACTTCTATTGATTCTAATAGACTTTCTCAGTTACTTAGTGTGATTGATGCCATGAATAGAAGTGATTTATCTTCACTACCTGACTCTGAATTATTGATTGATATTGATCATGTTTCTAATAGTGAGATTTCTGATTATGATTCTATCTCTGACATGAGTGCTACTGATGGCACTATTGCTGTTGATTGTGATGTGTTGCTTGACTCTACTGCACTTGCAGTTTCTACTAATACTCCCCAAGATGGGAAAGTTTGCTCTTCTGTTTGTAAATCAGTTGCGCAGGTTTCTAGTTTGAATGATATAGATTTGAAGCCGCTCATACCTTCAATTGAGCAAGCTCCAATTTTGGAGTTAAAGCCACTTCCTGCCTCCTTGAAATATGTCTATTTGGGGAAGAATGAGATACTTCCTGTGATTATAGCTAATGACATAACTGCTGATGAGGAGACCCGCCTCTTAGAGGTGCTTAGGGGACGGATGAAAGCTATTGGATGGACTCTTGCTGATATCCCTGGAATCAGCCCAAATGTGTGCATGCATCGGATCCTGCTAGAAGATGGTGCCAAAGCTGTGCGACAGCCACAGAGGCGACTCAATCCATTGATTCTTGATGTGGTAAAGAAAGAGGTCTCTAAACTTCTTTCTGCAGGTATAATCTACCCTATTTCTGATAGCCAGTGGGTAAGTCCAGTTTAGGTAGTACCTAAGAAAACTGGTATTACAGTTGTGCGTAATGACGAAGGTGAGCTAGTTCCGACTAGAGTCCAGAATAGTTGGAGAGTATGTATTGACTATAGAAAATTGAATTCTGTGACTAGAAAGGATCACTACCCCCTTCCCTTCATAGATCAGATGTTAGAAAGACTGGCTGGTAGATCACATTACTGTTTTTTGGATGGTTTTTCTGGATATTTTCAGATTTCTATTGCCCCTGAGGATCAGGATAAAACCACATTCACATGTCCATTTGTAACCTTTGCATATAGACGCATGCCATTTGGCTTATGTAATGCACCAGGCACTTTCCAACGTTGCATGGTTTCCATATTCTCTGATTTTCTTGAGCATTGCATGGAAGTTTTCATGGATGATTTTACTGTTTACGGTGATTCTTTTGATGCATGCTTAGCTAGTTTGGACAATGTTTTGGAAAGATGCATTCAATATAATCTTGTGTTGAATTTTGAAAAATGTCATTTTATGGTTAAGAAAGGAATTGTTTTGGGCCATGTAGTTTCACATGATGGTATTGAGGTTGATAAAGCTAAAGTTGATATTATCTCATCCCTTCCATACCCTTCTTGTGTGAAAGATGTACGTTCTTTTCTTGGGCATGCTGGATTTTATAAAAGGTTCATACAGGATTTTAGTAAGATAGCACTGCCAATATCTCGTTTATTGCAGAAAGATGTGGGTTTTGTTTTTGATGATTCTTGCAGGTATGCATGGGATGAGTTAAAGAAGAAACTCACTACATCCCCCATCATTCAGCCACCTAATTGGAGCCTTCCATTTGAGCTCTTGTGTGATGCTTCAGATTATGCATTAGGTGCTGTTCTTGCCCAGAGAGTAGAGAAGAGACAACATATCATAGCCTATGCCTCTCGAACACTAGATACTGCTCAGGCTAACTACACTACCACAGAGAAAGAGCTATTTGCAATCGTCTTCGGGTTAGAGAAGTTTCGATCTTACATCCTTCACACCAAGGTGACTGTCTTTACAGATCACTCAGCTATCAAATACTTGTTCAAAAAACCGGACTCCAAACCCCGCCTCATTAGGTGGGAGATGCTGATACAAGAGTTCGATGTGGAGATTCGTGATAAGAGTGGTGCAGAGAATATGGTAGCTGATCACTTGAGTAGGATTGAATCACCTCCGGTAACATCTTTACCCTTAGATGATTTTCCCGATCAAAGGCTCTGTGAGGTTGTTGTTTCTATCCCTTGGTATGCTAATATTGCAAATTATTTGGTTGCGTCTGTTTTGCCAACTGACATGAATACACAGCAATTGAATAAGTTTAAGAAAGACATTAAATTCTATATCTGGGATGATCCTTACTTGTGGCACATTTGTAGTGATCAAATTATTAGGCGATGCATTCCTGATGATGAATTTGAGTCTGTCTTGACTTTTTGCCATACTCTTGCATGTGGGGGACATTTTAGTGCTAAGCGTACTGCTAGGAAAGTTTTGGAAAGTGGATTGTTTTGGCCTAGTCTATTTCGTGATGCCCATGAATTTTGTAAGAAGTGTTCCAGGTGTCAATTTGTGGGTACTATTTCTAGGAAACATGAGATGCCCCAACAACCCTTATTGTTCTGTGAAGTCTTTGATGTTTGGGGAATTGATTTCATGGGACCTTTTCCTACTTCATTTGGTTATCTGTATAACTTGCTGGCTGTGGATTATGTGTCCAAGTGGGTTGAAGCTATCCCCACTCGTACTAATGACTCTTCTGTAGTGGTTTCCTTTATTCGGTCTCACATTCTTTGCAGGTTTGGCATTCCCCGAGCTATCATTAGTGATCAAGGAACTCATTTTTGCAATCGGAGTTTGCAGAACTTGCTTAGCAAGTATGGTGTGATGCACAAGGTAGCCACCCCATACCATCCTCAGACGAATGGTCAAGCAAAACTCTCTAATAGAGAAACCAAGCTCATTTTAGAAAAGATAGTACAACCAAACCGGTAGGACTGGAGTAAAAGGCTTGATGGTGCACTTTGGGCGTATCGCATAGCATATAAAAGTCCCATTGGCATGTCTCCATACAGGATTGTCTATGGCAAAGCATGTCATTTGCCAGTAGAGGTGGAGCACAAAGCGTATTGGGCAATAAAAAGGTGCAACCTCGATCTTGCTAGTGCCGGTGCTGAAAGGAAGTTGCAACTGCAGGAGCTTGAAGAGTTAAGAAGGGAAGCTTATGAGAATGCTCGGATTTATAAGGAAAGAACTAAAGCAGCCCATGACAAACTCATTATTAAGAGAGAATTCCAAGTGGGCCAAAAAGTTCTACTCTACGTCTCCAGATTGAAACTCATGCCTGGAAAGCTCCGTTCTAGATGGGAGGGGCCCTTCATTGTCATTGATGTTTTTCCATATGGAGCTGTGAAGATCAAGAGGGAGCCGAATGGAAAATGCTTCACCGTCAATGGACACCGCTTGAAGCCATTCTATGATGGATTCTCCACTCAAACAGTGGAGGTTACCGCACTACGAGACACCATGTAGACCCCAGTTGTATTCCTTCCTTCACTCTTTTATTTTGCATTGTCATATTATTAAGTTGAGTAGTGCTGCATATTACCTATCTTTGTGCTTTGCTATGACTGTTTTACATTGAGGACAATGCATTGTTTAAGTGTGGGGGAGGGATCAACCGTTTTGAATGTGAAAATTGCAAGTTTTAAGTAACTTTAGTATGATACATCCTTGATTTGAAAAGTGATTGATCATGTTTTGAGATAATAGACTAAGTGGCAATGAATTTGACTTAGGTGAATTTAGGCTAGTAATCATATAGACCTAGTGAGATTTTGAGCCTGATGCATTTTTTTTTTCAGTGTGTATCCCCTATCTCTTTACTTGATCTAGAACTTGACTTGAATCTTATTTGAGGCCACATTTTATGCATATGTATTCATGAAGATGATAAAGGCATTCATTTCATTTTAGCCAGATAAGCCAAACAGCCTATCCTTTTCATACATATATCCTTTGTTTAGCCCCTTTAAGCCCATATTTTATTTTTTTTTCTTTCCTCATCCCATAACAAAAAAAAAATCCTACCCTTTTGAATGTCTTAGGAGTTGAAGAGCATTGCATTATATCTATTTTGGATGGAAAAATATGTATAAAATTAGGAATTGGGTCATTGTGAAAAGTTGATATGTTATCTTGGAAAAAAAGAAGGCAATAAGATTCCGCTCCGCTGGTTTAAGCTGTGCTTAGTAACCGGGGGTTTTCATCACCAATGTTGATCTTCGCGTCAAACGGCCAGTAAGAGCTATGAGCGTGCTAGTAGCATCTTGGTGCTATTGAGTTCTAAATGTTTAAGTAACGGCCTTTGTATCACCAATACACAGGTTCGCGTCAAAAGAACATATATATAACAACCCAAGAGAATTGCAAAAAAAAAAAAACAGAGAAAGAAAAAAGAAAAAAAGAAAAAAAAAGGGAAAAAAAAGAGAAAGGAAAAGTAATGACCCAGTTCAAGTGTGATTTGGTTTCTTTCATCCTGTTTCATCTTATTGCATCATTCTCTTCATCTTCTAGGATATTCAACTTTGTTTCTCCAAACACTATACCCTTCTTTCTTAACCTTAGCCCCATTACAACCTAATAAAAGTCCTTTGGATTTATGTTTGCATTTGCTTTGCTAGTGGTGGAGAACTTAGATCCTTGTCAAGCCTATGGAAAGAGTACTGGATAGGGTGGATTTGAGTGTAAACACAAGCCTATACACTTTTGAGTGATGAGAGACATACACATATCCTTGGTGAGGGATTTCTAGCTTAGATATTCCTTTGTCAAGTAAATTGCCATGAAGTTTGTTTTCTTGAGTCATGAGAAAATCACTTGGATAAAAGAGGTGTTGAAATGCTTTTGTTTACTTTTTACTTGTGATTGGAACATTCACTTTTGAAGTTTTGTTTTTATTTTGTCTTGTTATACTCCCTTGGTCTTGATTTGTTTTGCCCAGTAGTGCAAATGATAAGTGTGGGGGAGTTGATAAATCCCAATTTTAATATATTTTATCCCACCTTATTCATTTATTTTGGGAATTATTTTAGGCTAATTTGGATTCATTAGATAATATTTGAATTATTAGCCAATTATAGGAAATAATATAAATTTGAATGGATTATGATATTTTTGGACTTAAATTGATAATATTTTAATTGTTATATTATGATTGAAAAATATTTCCAATTATATGATAAATCACGATTTTATTTGATTCTTGCAGGATAAGGAAAAGCAGATTGAAAGATCCTACGGTGCAGAACTTTCCTGAGAAACTCAAAAAGAATCCAATGGTGAAATTTTATTGGGCTTTTGAAATTTTAATAGGCCCAAATTAATACCTAAAACTCTCCCCTCCCTTCTTAAAAATACCTAGCCGCCGCAGAAGGGGAGAGGGCTGACACGGATATATGCAGAGACGCTGAAGCATGACACTCGCAGACGGTAAAGAGAGGCGGGAGACGCACGCGCTGACGCGAGAGAAGCTGACCACATGACCACTTGAATTGGTGCTGGAATCACACTCATCAATTTCCATTCTCTACAATTTCCATTCTCTATTCTCTTCACGGGCCCACCCTTTCAACACCTATCACCTCCATATTACATTCCCATAGCTTTTCCCTTCATCTCACCAAAACACTGATTTTCCCATTCATTATCTCCAATCACCGCGGGCCCACCTCCACAATCCATTCAATATTTCATTCCATATATATTGTGTGCGTAGACTCAATTCTTCTCAACGTTTCTTCATGGCTGTGACGCATTGTGTGGAGTTTGGAGGAGAGAATAAATTCATGGAGGCTTAAGCTATTTTAGGAGGCAACTTGGGAGGAGCATGGAGGAAGCTAGAGCCTAGGAGCTTACACTTGAAGACTACAAGGGAGTGTCTTTCTTTTATCTTTTTGATTCAAGACTTAAGATTATTTAGTTTTAAATGATTTTGGGTTGTGTTGATTGAGAACAATCTAGTTTTAGATTGTAGACTTATTTTTTATTTGGATTAAATTGATATTTTGGATTTGCTTTGTTCTTAAATGATTATTGGGATTTTTGTTTGCAAACCTTTGATTGTCAATTAGATTATTAATCGAGTTTTCATTATTAATTTAATTGTCGATTTGGGTTTAATCTCTTGATTGTTTAATTAGGTGATTAATTGTCGAATTGTTTAATTAGGCAATTGTAAACATAATTTCCAAAATTATCTTAAGCAATTGTGATTGGTTCTTAATGGATTTAATTAACCACCATTTGTTCCATTATGAGTTTTCTAGTGGATTAGATGTTATTGAGCTTGAGGGTTTCCCATGTTTCAATTAGGTGATTAAATTTATTAATTCCAATATTTCATGAATCTCCCTTTGGTCTAATAAATTGAATGGCTAAGAAAGCTAAATCCATGTGAATCCTGAGTTGTCCCCTTCATTATCATAACTGAACCAAATCCCTGTTGATTGTCTTGCCTTTGATTATTTTCTTTGCTTAGTATCTTAATTCATTTTTCACTAAAAAACCCCCCAAAGATTGCATTCCAATTCATTTAGGTTAGTTTCCTTCTCATATAGATTTTAGAGTCATTTGCATTTAGGTAGTAGAATCTTGCATTATAGTTTAGGTCCATTCTATTGCATCTTTTGTTACTTTAGAAAAAGAAAAATCTGACGAGAGAGAGAGAGAGAGCGCATGGGCACCACACATACACTTTATATATTTACTTGTCTTGTCCTCAATAATTTTATTTACATTCTTTATTTTGTTCCTGTGTTGGCTATATATGACATATAAATATACAAGCATGCGTGTCATAACAGGGGAAAAAAAGCATCGCAAGCATACCACAAAAAAAGAAAAGCAGAACAACCTGAAAAAAAATTAATAAAAACAAAACGCAAGTTGAACTTACAGGTTAATTAGTGCAGTGGAGTGGGGGACCACGTAATTACCGTTGGTGACGCAATCTTTAGTGAGGGAAGGAAGAAATTTGAGCTACCAAATGGAGTGGAGACCAAAAAGTTGTAGACAATACAAAGAAAAGGGAATAATAGGGACAGGAGTGGGGTTGGCAGTTGGGAAAAAACAAAGACGTGTGCTCGTGTGGGTGTAATTTTAAGATGTGAAGATAAGAAAATGGAAGGAAGGGAAGAGCACGCATAGATAGATGAAAGTGAAAATGAGAGAGGGAATGATTAAAGATAGAGAAAAAGGTAAAGAAAGAGATGGGGGTGTCAGCGGGAAAAGGAAAGTGATTGGGGGGGGAGGCGGGAAAACGAAAGGATAAGGGGGTGGGGCGGGATGGGTTCTGATTGGTAGGGAAGGGATAGACAATCCAAATTTTTTTTAAAAAAGGGTTAGTCAGGCGCCACCCTTGACAAATTTTTTTTTTATAAAAAAGGGTCAGGGGTGGCGCCTGCCTGGTCAGGCGCCACCCCTGACAAAAATAAATTTTTTTTAAAAAATGAGTCAGGTATGGCGCTTGACCAAGCAGGCGCCACACCTGACCATAAATTTTTTTTTTAAAAAAAATGGGTTAGAAGCTAGTGTGGCGCCTGGCGTGTTAGGCGCCACAGCTGGTACCACCTGGTCAAGTGTGGCGCCTGCCTGGCCAGGCGCCACACTTGACCATACCAGCTGTGGCGCCTACCCTTCTAGGCGCCACAGCTGGTAAAAAAAACATAAAATATAAAAAAAAAAATAAATGAGCAGCTGTGGCACTTCATTAAGGAAGGGCCACAATATGTGCGCCACCTTTCAACCTTTTTGTAGTAGTGTTAAGTTTATGAACTGTAGTGCCATGGTCCAATACAGCGTGAGCCATTTAGGGTTTGACGCTGGTCATCTCTAGTTTGGCCGTTGTAGTGCCGTTGTAATCGACATGGATCTTTGTGAAATCTGACCCGTGGGGTGGTGTGTTGTGAATCTAGCCGTGGGCTGTGTGTTATAAATCTTGCCAGTGTGGCTTGCGTTATGAAATGCTTTATATGAATCCTAGCTGCGATGAAATATATTTTGTGGATTGTTTTGTTGCAATACAGTGTGAGCAAATGTAAGGGTGACATGAGTCATACCTACCCTTGCCGCTGTAACTACCGTTGTAGTTGCCATGTGTGTGTGATTATTTACTTTCATGCCTTATTGTTGTGCATACTATGAGTGATTTGTTACTATGGGGATTCCTTAGAATCTCACTCTCCCAAAACAAATTTTAGACAGGGCTGAAGGATCAAAAGAAAAGTAGGTGACGAAGAGTGGTTAGAGCTCCCGATTGGGAGTGCTTTGATTATTTGGTTATCATGTAAATCATTTGGATATTTTTTTGGGAATTACATGTATATGTTGGATTGTAATTGTGTAATCCCCTTGTTATGGGAAACTTTATAGGCAATTATGCTGTGTAGACCCTTATTTAATTAATGGAACTTGAATGTGTCGGGAATTTATGCTATACTTTGATATTTGTAAATGGAATCAACCTGTAAAGGCCAATTGTGTTTTGTAATGTGATTATGAGTTCTTTGTAAACAAGTTTAGGAAAGTTTTTGTAAACCTTGATTTTGGGCAAAAGATTATTTTTAATAAGTGCCAAATCATCTAAAGTCTCTAATTTCACTTAATTACTTGATTATAAACTTAATCTCAGCCTTGATCATGAAGGGGGTTACAGCTGGAACTCTAGCATAGGTTCCAACCAAAAACTTCACTTCTGACTCAATAACTTCCTTAGTCTTCCTTCCCAACTTCACAGCATTATTTGGTGCCTCAGCCCCCACATTAAGACATGTAGTCACAACGCTCTGACAGCTAATTTGGGTAACTTTTTTCCCTCAGGCAGATTGTTTTTCTATTTAAATTGAAAAACCCCGGGACATTGCATGATGATTAAGAAGTTGAATAATTAAGACAAAGGTGAACAACACTCATTGTGTTTGGTAGAGGTTGCCGCACTTGACCTTTTCACTCTCTCTTTGCTACAAAAACGTTAAACGACTCGAGTTAGTCGATCAGCACTCCATAACTGCTTTAATCAAACAAAATGTCAGGAAAACTTTTTTTTGGTTCAAAGGGGGAAAAATATTCAAAGAACCAGGACTAATGTTAGTTTTTAAGTGACCAAAACTAGGTTGCAATGAAGTCAGAAGCAAAAGAGCACAAATAAAATCAAATTCATTAAATGGCGACGGTTAACAAGTACAGAGGAAAAGATAGGAATACTTGTAATGACATTCATATGCATGATAAATTTAGCCATACTAAGTAGACTAAATTATACCAAAATTACACATGATTTCTGGGCTAAGACATGCTATTTCAAAAGCCATATTCTCTTTTCCCTATCATGGCCAACCAATGCCAACTTGAACAGAAGGCATGACCATCACAAGCAATAATATGATCACATGTACAGGAATGGAACTATAAATAAAGAAGTTGGTGGGAGGGTAATGAGAGTAAATGGACATTTCTGATTTCATTTCAGGGTCTAAAAGCCCAAATCAGCTATAAAAGTAGAATGAACCTCCACGCTTTCAAACAAATGCATGAACGAATTGAAAACGAAAGAAAGATTCTTACTTGCCTAATCACGAGACTCCAAAGTCTTTCCCGAGCAACAATGCATCGAATAACGAGACAGAAAAAAAGGAATCCTTCTCCTTCTTTCGTTTGGTTAGGATCGGAATCAAAGAGGGAAAGAAAAGCTGATTGAAAGTGAAGTCCTTCTCCTTCTCCTTTGTTCTACAATCTGAGTGATTGTTTGAAATTGGTTGGGCAATCAGGATTAGATTTGTGAAGGACTTTTTGTTCGCTAGCTAACCAAATAAGACTCGGCTTTCTCGTTATAGGGAAACTTTTTGTGTCTGCATATTACTCCCTTCAAATTTATTTATAAGTAATTTTTTCTTTAATTGCATAAAATGAACTGATAGTTAAAAATAACAAGTGTGTCAAAAATGTTATATATATTTTTCATATATCCCCCTATTTATAAAAAGAATACATGAGAGAAAATAGATAAAAAGTATGAGAGATAATGAGTATAAGATATAAGAGAGAATGAGCATTTAATAAGGGTAAAATAAGGAAAAAAGCTTACATTTTCAGACAAACAATGAAAATTGTTTATAAAAGGACTAATCCTATGAGAGAAAAAGTTACTTATATATAGAACTGAAAGGAGTATAAAATTGATGTTTTGTAAAGGAAACGGCCACGTGGTTGAATCGTCAAATCATGTCTGAATGTCTGATATATGCATTATGCAAAGTCACAAACGAGAGGTAGAAATAGTGGCGAGCTATTGAAAACATCATTGACAGGTTGTTTAAAGGTTAATAGTCTGTGGATTGAAAGAAAATAGGAGTGGAAAAAGAAGTAGGTGGAATCAATATATAATAAAAAAAGTGTTCACTTATGCAGAGAGGCCGAACAATTGTTCATAAGCAAAAAACCTCGCAGCTTCTCGGCTGAAGCCGCAAACTTTGGGCTTTATGTTGCACAAACTTATGTTTCCATGGTTAGATGATGAAAAAGGGAAAATAGGTGCCATGAAAGTTCAGATTGAATTTTGGTAATAGTTTCTCGTCCTCTATATAATGCGTGTCCACGGATGCACAACCATGAGTTAGCATATAGTGGAAATGCAGCCACAGTGATCGCACAACCATAATGAGACTCACCCGAAGGGGTAATGGCTTGACATAGCCTGGACGACCAGTGGTCGAAAGTGTTTTTAATGTTTGTTTTTCGCTGTGCAAATTTTTGGCCATTCAGTTGTTGATACTCACATTGTAGCTCGCTGTTCCAACGATTTCTACAGCGATGAGGTTAAAAGTGAAGATATGAGTGGGTCGTTTGCAAGGTTAGCCCTCCATTATTTTCTGACTATCATAGATGTATGTTTTAGTTAAATTGTGCTAATCTGCTTCCTTCATATGACTTTGTTGCTAGATTTTTTTTAGAGGAGGAAGATACATGCATTGCCATGCTGTTCAAAGAGGGGCCTATGTTGGAAAAGAACTACAGGAGCTTGTAGTATCTCTATGTCGGAAGAGAACTGAATGATTCTCGGTTTCAATTGTCGACATATAGATATAATAGGAAAACTAAGTCCCAATGTGTTGACTTATAACTTTTAGGTGTTTATTATGCTTTTCTGTGTGGGTATATGAATATGTGCGCATATATGTCTTCATCTATGGAATCCAAATATGTTTTTATAGAGACAACTTTGATGCATCCCTCTGAACTGTCTTCGCTACGATCTCTCTGTATGAGACTTCTTGAGATGTGAAGGAGTAGAGACAGAGGACTTGGCATTTGCGGAAGAAATTATAGACATTTATTCACTGATCTTGAAGCATTAATAGCATAAAGAGAGGGAGAGGACAAGTATGTTGACAGCTGCACCAAATATCAGTCCAACAATAATTTTTCATTTAATGCTCCAATGGAAAGGAGAAAGGTCACCAGTGACCACGTCAAATAGAGAGGTAGAGAAGCAAAGAAAAACAATAGTATGTTGAACTCAAATGCAACCTACTGGGATGTAAACTCAATCCAAATTTACCAATGCAGTGTTATGAAAAAATACACATATTGTGGACAAAAATTTACCCAATCATAGGCTAATTTTATTTATAATTATGACACTTTTTGTAGGGATGTTTGCGCTTTGTATTACAAATTTTGAAACAATTCATTACAAAGTAAGTGTTGTAAACTTTGTTCATTGGATCGAAAAAATGGAAATGAACTGTCAGGTTAGATCCTCCCACTGAAAGTGGAATAAATCTCTGATATGTTAATATGTTATATTGCGTCCTTTTTTTTTTCTCACGTTGCCCTGTTTTTCACTTGACATGATGGTCTACCAAAGACAAATGCAGACGTTGAACTCATTTATGGGTTCAAACTGACACCATGACATCACTCCAAATGCAAAGTGTATCTTGAAACTATTGTGGGCTCAGATTTAAGTCAACAAAGCAAAGTTATGTTTCTGTAGCAATCAGCTCAATTTAATGAACTTACCTACTACTCTCATATTAGGTGACCTACCCTGCAATAGATCTTTTGCCAAACTTATTTAAATTGTTTTACTTTTAATTTGTAACTTGCGAATAATATTCCCTTCTTAACACTTTATTTGAAAAGGATGCCCGCTTTTACTGGAATCATTTATATGAGAAAATAAATTATGTTTGGCCAGTGAAAATTTCAACCGTAGCAGACAAAGTCCAAATTTTCTACGCTTAACATGTCCCTTTCATAATGGAAGAACTACATTGAAAATAAGGCCCATTAAGATATTATGCCTAATTTGCCCATAACCGAGGCCCCTATATACGGAAAGGAAATACGAAACTCACCCGAACACAACTAAGACACGATACCTAAATAAAATAAACAAAAACCTAAGTTAGCCATAACTACGAAAATGATGATATCAACACCCCCACTGTCGATCAACCTTGCTCCAATCTTTTTTCATTCAATTACATATCCTAATTTTGCTCCTAATTTGGAAGCTGCTGGTAGGAATTCATTCGAACTGTTATCTACAATTCCGTCACTGCCCACCTGAAGTTTGTTTTTGTTCTCCTGAACAGTGAGTTCCGCCATTTGCCTCGGACGGTATATCTGAAGATTCACAGGCGTTATCTTCATGTTCGCAGGCTTCATCACATCATGAATAACAATTGGCTCCAGAATTTGGTCTAGGTAGAACATCGATATGTCCGATTGTGCAGCATTAATCATAGAACGATAATGTTCATTGAACCGCCGATCATGCATTCCTTCCCACATGGTGTTGGAGAATCCTTCTTCCTTCAATACATAATAGAAGCACCTGAATAAGTAGTAACGAATTTCACTCCACCTTGGCGATCGCATGCTTATTGGCCTCCCTTCCGAGCATAGAACGACCGGCTTCAGTCTATAAGTGGTTTTTGAAACAACGTCTACCATGTTTTCTTTATTGTACACCCCACCTTCCTCTACTTCAGCTTCATAACGCATTCAGTGTTGGAAGTACACGAGACCACACTTGATGCTTACTATATGGAATTCCAAATCTCTCCATTGCTGCAGAAAATCACGGAATTCACTGTCTGAATAACCATATGCCTCACTTATTAAGGAGTTAGGATGAAATTCTTCCTCAGTCAAAACTAAATGTGAGTTCATATTGAATATTGGTTTCAATGTGCTGTGTTGCAAAGGTATTTATGCTCTTCACTTTGTCAATTTCACGTGTCAAAATCACCCTTGACACATTCATTAAGGACTTTTTTTTGTCTGTTGTTCTGAATTTCACATTGTCATTCTCACATGTCAATAGCACACATTTTATATTTTTTTCCCTGTTGTTCTGCTTTTCAATTCACGACTGACAGGCCCATTTGTTCATAAGCGAAAATTATCTATTGAAGTTGCAAAACATTCCCATCTCACATTTTCATTTAAGATACTTTATTTATGAGGCTGATGTGACTTCACTTTCCAATGCTAAGAGAAAAATTCTATTGCACCTTCTAACTCTGACATTCTTCATCTCACATTTTATGCTAATAAGCTCTTCAATAATCCTATTGATCATAACTATACATTTTTACTCTGTAGATCCAAGTTCAATGTTAAAAAATGCAATGTCATGTGTGTTATCAACAGAAAGCAATGGTGGTGCTGCTACGCAACAATGTTTAATTGCCTCTTACCCAGGTCAGATCTTAGACTATGTAACCAAAAATTTGACTTTAACAAACTTTACTCAACTATCACTACTTTCAACCAGTTTGCAAATAGCTACAATGACATGGCAAATGGGGGAAAATTCATTACCACATATGTATTAAACACTCTTTGTTACTGGATATCTTCTTTATCATTGTGACGGTCACTATACAATGTATTCATCTTCGGAAGCTTTATTATAAGTTCTTTATTGCCATGCTTTAATCACTGTTGCCCCAAATGACGTAATTTGAACATCTCTCATAGCTTCATATTTCATACATAAACTATTCATGTCATCCACCTCCCCCTTTCCCTTTATGCCTCTCTCTCTCCCAACATACACGCTATGAAGGTATATGAATCTTCCCAAGACACAAGTTTAATAATATAAAAAATCCTACTGCCATTTATGTTTACTATTGCTTCACATTGAATTGACATTCTGTCTTTAGGATCCAAATTTCTGCTGGCCCCTATTGACAGCTATAGTTATGTGACATGATGTTGGAGACTCATCTTGAATTCCTTTTCCAATTTTAATGCCAATGCAGAGCTAAGGAGGTCTCTGCCATGCCTAACAAGCCAAACGTTTCAAAGGTGTCGAAATAACTCCTACTGCAAACATAACTTCATATTACATTAGGAGATCATCATTCATTGTTATGAAATCAACTTGGATATCCTTTCATAACAGTTCAAACCACAAGTATAAACCATATCTATATGTAGTATGTACATCCCTTACTCTTTTACTCTTCTCTGTCTTACCTGTCTCCTTCTTGCTCATTTCAATAATTGTTCACATTCACAAAGTCCTATCTCCATACTGTAATATTCCAATCTGTGAATTCAATGTCCCTATACATAGAAGTTTTCTCTCTTCAGGTTTCTGCAGAGGTTATCAGTACTTGAATTGCTATTTTGACCTAACCCAACTGCTCATCATCTGTGAAAGCCATGGTTTCAAGATATTCATATCTTCAAACTGATCACCCCACATCTCACCTACTATATATGTGCAGTAGGCTGTCATTTCTTCCCTCTAATTTTTTGTATCTTCCTCCTCTTAAGTCTCTGCGTTTATGTGTTTAAGATAGTATCACTACATTTATTTGGGCACTTTAAGGTGTTGTAATAATATGGTAATGTAGTAATCCATAAGTGCAATAATCTTTTTTCCCCTTTGAATTTACTGCCTGGGGTATAACTTTTTTTCATTAACAGCTTTTACCCTCACTTATTTATGTATTGTTCTGTGTGCTCACTCCCACTGCTACACATTTTGTCATTTTCCTTTTTACTTGCTTCATGTTACACATAATTTTGTATCAGTTCATGTTTCTGTAACCACTTCCTATAGCTTTCCCCTATTGATTATGCATTTTAAAAACTTTGCTCTACATGTACAATGCATATAAGAGAAATCAAGCCTACATGTGCTATACATTTGGTTTTGTGTGTGTGTGTTTTCATTCATCCTATCCATATACCTTTTATTTATAATTATGCTAACCTAAACTGCTCATAGTTTGTGAAAGCCATGGTTTCAAGATGGTCATATCTTTTACACTGCTCACCCTACATCTCACCTACTATATCATGTGCAGCAGGTTGTCATCTCTTCCCTCCAATTTCTTTTATCTTCCTCCTCTTAATTCTCTGTGTTTATGTGTTAAAGATGGTGCCACTCAATTTTTTCGACGCTTTAAGGTGTTGTAATAATATGGTAATGTACTAATCCATAAGTGCAATAATATTTTTTCCGCTTTAAACATTATGGTTGGGGTAAACTTTTTTTCTGCAAAGCATCTTATGCCCTCACTTATTTCTATATTGTTCTGTGTAAAACTGGGATTTTGGGACATCGCTGGTAAGTTAATACGAGTCTAATTTAAGTAAGGTGGAAAATCGTGGGATTTAGCATAGTTTAATGGTTCAAAGTTGCTTCATTCATTAAGGGCAGGAGGATTATAACCGCCTAAGGCCTTTGAGCTACAGAGGAGCAGATGTGTTTTTGCTTGCCTTCTCTCTCATCAGCAGAGCTAGCTATGAGAACATCTGTAAAAAGGTTTTCCTTCAATTTACCAAACACAAGATATTTCAAGATGACATAATCTGACATTGGGTTTTCTTTTGCAGTGGGTTCCTGAATTGAGACATTATGCCCCAAATGTGCAGTTATACTTGTGGGAACAAAGCTTGGTAAACTATTTTCAGCTAATACTAAGATTTACTAAAACTTTTGTCAATTTATAGCTGCAAATTTAGTGAGCTCAATTAGTAATGCAACTATACATGGTGGTAATTACTGTAGCTTTTCGGGTAGACAGGCAGTATTTGGTTGATCACCCTGGTGCTAAGCCTATAACAACTGCCCAGGCAAGTGCCTCTAATTTTTTTTTGTTTTAAAGGCTAATGCAGTTTTTCTTGTAAGAGTCTGAATAAAGTTTCTATTAATTTCATACCTCAATCTTGTAATCCTTCAACAAGGAAAAGAACTGAAGAAGACCATTGGTTTTGCTTCATACATAGAGTGCAACGCAAAGACACAGCAGCGTAAAGACCAAGCAAACTGGGTTCTTTCATGCATCTCATGAAAAACTTGAAGGGACTTGATTATGCTTCCCCGCTTGGCATACATGTGAAGAAGAGCCCCTAAACCAACTGGGTCAGCACTTAATGGCAACGTAGAATGGCAACGTAGTTTCTTTCATGCTTAATCTTTCTTAACTGTATAGAGACATGAAAAAAATATTGTGTATGTATTCTAAACCATAAAGCTACTTTGCTTTAACATATACATTAATGCTTCAATATAGAGTCAAATAGGAGAGTATTATGCATGTAATTGATACAATGTTGTTGGTTGATGCTGAGGTATGTCTCCTTCATCATTCCACCTTTTCTTCTGTTTTCATTTTTTCAGTTTTTCCCCACTATTTGAAATTTTCCTTCCTCCTCCTACGTCATTTCATGCAGGGAACAACCATTCAAGCAAGTGCCATTATAAAGTCCATGCCTTCCACATTCTATGCTTACATAAAAAAAGGACAAACTTATGAAATAGCAAACTTTATAGTCTCATCAAACGCTTCCAAGTATTGACCAACAACACATCCTTTCAAGTTGACTTTCACCACTCACATATCTATCTCCCAAATACAAGCTGATCTCCCAACTTTATCTTACACATTCAAATCAATTTCTGATCTCATTTGTCTGCCAGATGAAGATGATATTGATTACCTATTTGGTAACACACAGATTATCAACATTTTCACAATTCACACATCTTATTTCAGATTTCTGTTAATTTTTTATTCTTCACTTCAATGTTAACAAATCTATTCACATACATTAATGTACACTGGACTTTCTTTTGCACTCTCACCTATACCCTTTGCAGATGTGAATGCTTTTGTTAAATCAATTGGTTCTCTTGAGGAGCAATGTAAAGATAATCACACTAAGTATTGGCTCCGAATGATCTTGACTGACATTCAGTAACTACTCCAACACTCGGTTCATTTTCCTAACTCTTGCTTTATTTATCTTCATCATTTTTTTGTATATGCTTCATTTAAGTGAAAACGAGATTGAATGCGTCCTATTTGATCAATGTGCTTCTGATGCCTACATGGATCATCTTCAAAACACTGATACACCAGTTGTCGTCCTTTTAAATCTTGCCAAGCTCAGTTGGACTGAAGATAGTTAATATCTCATTATTTAAATTTGTCTCCTTCCATGTGTTATTAAGTCTTCTTTGTGTACATCATTTCCATCTGTCCATCCTAATTTTACTATATTACAACCTGTTTGCAGAAAAACCTCAGCTGTCAAGCTCCTTCATTGCCACCCGAGTGAACTTTAATCCTAAAATCAAGGAAGTTAAGGATCTGATTCAAAGGTTGCTTTTTGCCTACATTTTCTCATCTCGAAATTGCATTTCGTTCCTATATATATTTCTAAATTTTTTTCCTTATTGAAGCCGTACATCATGTCTTAATGCTAAAGAACAAGGTTCCCCATTGCTAGAAGCCCTCAGTCAGTCTATGCCTACACAACTGAGTCGTCATTCAGCTAACTCTTGCCTACTGAATCAACCTAAGATTAGCATATCAAACATTAAAGATTTATCAGTGGTAATAAATAGTTTCTTTAATAATAGTTGTTTACTGTTTATGTACCCAATAAATTGATATCATGCACAATACAGGGCAGTGCTTTCATACTTGATTGTGAGATCGTTAAGTTTGAATCTAAGCATGGATGGACGTATGATGGCTGTACCAAGTGCTCTTCTAAGGCCAAACTAAAGGATGAGAATGATCCACTGAGTCTACTGATTTGACCCAGTTGTAAACCCCCCAGTCATTCCAATACTGCTCCCTCATTTGAACCCAAGTACAATACATTACTATTCTTTTTGCTTCTCATCCTCTTAATCCTTTTCATTTTAGACTCATTTTACTGACCATTATTCAAAAATAGTTTACCTTCACACTCTAACTTATCTTATGAAAGGATGATGCTACACTATATCATCAAAGATGACAGTGGTAGAACTACTGTCATTTTTTGGGACAAGCTTGCAGTTCAACTGATGGACAAGACAACATTCCATATGAAGCTGATCCTTTCTGAGGCAAATATCCCCTTCACTCATTTCTTTTATCTAAAAAAACACTAATTTAACATCTACTATTTTTTTTCACTTTCTAACTTCAGGACAAGCGTAAAGATGGTTTCCCTAAAGGCCTTGAAAATATTGTTGGTAAGAAGTTGTTATTGAAGCTCAAACTTAATGAGTTTAATAAGAAGTACCCTGGATCAAGCATCAGTGCCCTTGAATTCACAATCTGTGAAGACCTTCTTAATGAATTCAATTCTGTGTGTGCTGAGGTTGGGATGACTTTTTACTTGTCATTGCTAACCATTAATAGCAAACACTCTTTCCTCTACTTAATTAAGTATCTTAATAAGTTCAGTTTACAGGATGCTAGTCTTTCTGAGTTGCAGCCCTTTGAGGTAAACTTCATCTACATACTTTGTTTCAGTTTCCACATACTTGTGATTTATTGCTATTTATATGTGTTAACACATTTGTTTATTTCTCTGCAAACAAGGGCGATGGATCTGGGACAACCTCAACTACAAACCAACTGCTAGCTCTTGCTGACCCAGATAAACAGCAATCCAATCTAGTTGAAAAAAATGCTGTAGACGTCGAAGATGACACCTTGCTTCAATCTCCTATTTTAGAGAATAGTTTCTGAAGAAAAAGTGGAGAATAACTTTTAGAGAATAGATTCTGAGTAGAATATATTATGAGAAAAAAAGTAATTTTGATAAAATGAGAGTGTTTGGGCATTGTGATTAGAATATCTTTTTTCATGGTCAAATTACTAAAAAGGAACTTAAATTTTGTGATAATTACATATAAAGAATAAGGTACAAATAAGTTCTGGAAGATGCAAAAATAACAACGAATAATTAAAAAGGATGTAAATTTAACAAAATCATTTAATTTGACCTAACGACGTTAAATTATAAGAGAAGAAAACCCCTAACGACATTAAAAAGGATGCATCTTAACCCAATATTTAAGATTAAATTTTATAATTAGTACCAAAAATGAAATAAATTTGTCTATATGTAATGTTAATTAACTTAACTAATTTTTTTTAATATGGAAAATTAGATAAATAGGTCTTATATTAAGGATAGGAGGGAGCATTTAATTTTAAAATTCTACAAGAAAAAAAAGGAAAAAAGGGACTGAGAGAGAACGTCGAAATTCTTATAAAAAACATATGAGAGAGTGGTGTGGGCCCACAAATATGAAAAGCACCAATGAGAGAGAGAGAGAGAGGGTGGGGCCAACAACATGAAAAAAAAAAAGATTATGGGAAACCATGATTTTTGCCATAAAAGGATTATGGGAAAAAATAGTGTTTGAGTATTTTTCACAAAACCATGGCTTTACCTTGAAAGCACTTTTTTTTTTGCTCTATCTAAACACACACATACTCATATGGAGTTCCATTCTGACCTCACACTACTAGAGAAATAGGGCTTTTAAGATCGGTTGAAATTGACTTTTGAGACAGGGTTCATGTCCTTTCATGTAATGACCGGTTTACAAAGGTTGTCCTTATTAAGAACAGACCTACAACTGGTTCTAAAGGATACTTTTTTAGACAGGTTGTTTAAAAGACTGGTGTTAAAAAGTTTCAATTTATAATAAAAATATGCCAACTCTTTAATACCAAGTAATTTCATACCCAGTCTAAAAAGTTGGTTCTTTTTTTTTAAATGTACGTTTTACTTTGTTTCACATAAGCCCTATTGAATATTATTATATGTAAAAACTATATTATGAAATATAAATTCTATAGAAAGCTCTATTATATTAACTAATACTCATGAATCTAAGGTTTATATTTATTAGATAATTATTGAATCTTAATTTCGGCATTTGTTTTTTCAATGTTTAGTTTTTTTTTGCTTGCATTTTTCCCACCTCCAAAGGAGTTAGATGATTTTTGAATGTTAGATTTAGTGGATGCAATTAGAAGCCCGGTGTAATGCCTCAACTTGTGATTAAGGGCTAATTATGATCTTAAGGATGTAATTGTTGCTAAACTCATTGTAAATGTGTGGTAAGCAATATTTAAGCTTATATTCCTGTTTAATGGTGATTTGGTAAAGGTTATGATAATCAGGGGCGAAATTGGAAATTCATTTACCAATTGGTCAGTTATCGAAGAGGCAACTCATTGGTAAATTGTAGATCAATGGTTGGGATTACATATCAAGAGATTATGAGAGAGTGATCCAATGCTTGCATGAACATGGAAGGTGTTGGGAGGAGGAACAAGATCTTGACACTTGGCTTCATGTGAACCATAGATTAAGGTCAAAGTGTCAAAATTTGCTTTTCTCTTCCCTCTCTCATTTAGGACGCCTAATAACCAATTGAAGGGCCAAATTAGATCATCATCTTCACCAACTCATCTCATCTCTCCTCTCCTCCATTTTCGTTCAGCTATAGAAGGAAAGAGAAAGAGAAAAACCTAAAGTTAGTGCTCCAAATGACCATGAATGCTCAAATACTCTTTATTAATATTGTTCTAGGTGTTGAGCGCATTATTCCTATGGTTTTAGATTTTTGATTAGTGTTGATTGAAAGCTTGAGAAAATTTGGAAGTGGTGGAAATCACGAATTAGTCTTGGGAAGAAGTTAAGGTAAGCCTTTGGAACCTTTTGACATATTTATTGTGGTCATTGGTTTAGCTTTGAGGATTTTGGATTTTTGCCTTGATTTTGGCTTAATTTCAAAATGTGTGTATTGGTTAGTGTTTAGTGTGAAATTGGTATCATAGTGTGTCCTTGAGCATTTGAAATTGATTTGGAATGTTGGTTTGGATTGGTTTGCAATATGGTGGTTTGATTGAGTTCTTGGTAAGACATGTGGTGGTCATTGTGTAACATGTTAATGGAGGTTGAATTGGGTTGTTTTGATGATTTCAATGGATTCCTTGTGCAAATTTATGTGGGAATGGTATTTGATATGAATTTGGGAACCATTGGAAGCATTGGTGCAAAATTGAAATGTGGTCCATTGAAAGTTTATTCTGGGCAGTCAGGTTGTCTAGATGTTTAGAATAGGCAAATGGGGTCTAAAAATTCTGAAACTTTCCAGATTTAAATTTCACATTCCATGCTTCAAAATGAACATAAATTTTATGTCATTTCGTTTTTTGAGCTAAGAGCGATGACTGTCCAAAATTTGGGATTAAAACTGGAATCTGTTTTTGAGTGGTGGTGAATTTCGTGTGATTCTGTACTTCTGTGGTGATTTCCAGTAATGGACAATATTTTTCCTAGGAAGAGGACTTAAATAGCTTTCATTTAGCTTTAGAATCACCTCATTTTGATTTTTCTAGAATTAGTTATGAGTTTTCAAAATTCCCTTGGCTGCAGCCAGAAATTCTTGACTGCAGCGCAAAACTTTATGTGCACGTTTTGGCCGCAGCCAGAAATTCTTGGCTGCAACGCAAAACTTTTTGTGCATGTTTTGGCCACAGCCAGAAAATTCTTGGCTGCTGCCAAAATACTTCTGTGCTGTTTTTGGCCGTAGCCAGAGAATTCCTAGCTGCAGCAAAAACCCTATTTTCAGCATTTTGTGGTTTTGCAAAGTAATTTCCAACCTAGTACTTTCCAATCCTTTTAGGTTCTCTTTGAGCTTGTTATAACCATTTAAGGGACTTATATGGAACCTATTTTAAGTGTTTGAAAGTAAGAATTGAGGGTAGGAAATTAATCCACCATTCTTGATTTTGTTTATAGGCTTTGACATTTGTCGTACCCGCGAGCCCACTGTGTCAAAGGACGTCAGGAAAGAACAAGGTAGTGACTCTTTCTCTTATACCATATGTGATGCATTGTATGTATGTTATATCATTGATTTGAGATGAATTTGAATGCTGCAATATCTGTGGAATTGTGTAACCACTGCTATACCAATAGTCTCTGAGTCGCTAACAACGGTTCGGGTAAGAGCTGTGAGCCTTCCTGGCTGTAAAAGGGGATGAGATTAGGGTGTGATATTGTGATTATGTGAGCCGTAAGGCTATTCATATGCACTGCCATACCAACAGCCCCTGAGTCACTAATAACGGTTCGAGTTTGGACGGTGTGCCTTCCCGGGGGTAAAAGGGGATGAGGGTGGAGTGTAATTTATGCTGCTGTTCCTGTGTAATGATTTGCTTGCATGCTATGTAATTATGTGTGGTATGAATGATTGTTACTACTGGGATTCTCTTGAATCTCATTCTTTTCGATGACTAACATTTCAGACAGGGTAAGTGGCTCCAAGGGGAAGCGGACTACTAGAAGCGGTTAGAACCCTGTAGGGATGTTTGTTTTAGATATGTTGGTTACTCATTTTGGGTAGGCTTTCTGTAAATTATTTTTGGGTTGTAAATATTAGTTGGATACAGTTGTGTAATCCCTAAATGGGAATTATAACCCTTTAGTGAATGAATGGAACCCGGGGGTTGCCAGGATTTTTGTTATATACTCTGATATGTATAAATGTGAATTAACTGCACAGGTAATTATATTTGAATATTCGAAATTGAGACCAGGATGGGGAAACGTTCTGAAGGATTTTGTGAAAAACCCTACGGTAAAGTAGGAAGTTGAAAAGAGTTTAAATTATCCAACTGTCTCTAAACCATCTTATTTATGTGTTATCAAATTATAGTTACGTGTTTGAAGGCAGGGGGTTACATTTTTGGTATCAGAGCTGTAGTTCCAGGCAAGGGTAGAGTTTGCTAGGATAGCTCTCATAGTTTGACCTTAGTGATAGAAGATTATTTGTGAATGTCTGTTTGTATACACATCTTTGGGTTATGATTGTGAATATATGTGCATACCATCTTTGTAATATTAATGGGGTGAGTTGTTTGTAGAATGAAGAAAACTAGAGGACGCCCCAATATTCCACGTGTAGACTTAGAGGTGGAGGTAGTCCATGACAATCCACCACTAGATCCAATGCAAGAACTTTTGGGTCTAATCAAAGATTAGCACGATATGATCACTGAGCTAAGAGATGAGCTCAAACTGGAGAAAGGAAAAAATAAAGCAGATCAGGGTCCATCAGTCGAGGAGGAAACCCAGGAAGGGACTCATAAAGAAGAGACTACCGAAGGATCAGCACGACCACTAGAATCTCCACCTCATGCTATTCCGAATCAAGAATCTCATGGCGTGCCGGTTAGAGAGGAAAGGGACCTTCAGTTTTGGGTCTCAAGATTCTGCAAGCACCTGCCTCCATGAAAATGATACAATGAAATTGCATTATTGTCATTATCACAAGTTTCACAATCCCAACCATGATGAATTCCATGGAAAAAAATTTGCATATATACACATATGCTAATTGAATATCAAGCAAGCCAAAAATGAATATCATATTTATACTTGTGGAGGGAAGACTTTTTTCGTTTTCCAACTCGTATAGGAATGGTTTGTCGGCCTGTATTTGCAACCTCAAACTGCATGTGTTCATCCCCTGTTTTCAATTACACAGAGTTACATATTATATCATATTATTTAATACTCTTCACATGACTACAAAAACATAAGTGCTAGGCACAAAAAACCACTCAACTTGACACTCTTTACATGTCTTTTCAGTTCTCTTCATACTCCTTTCTGTAATGAAAAAGAATAAATTTGTACTAAGAAAATTAAATACAAATCCATTATAATGAAAATAATGTTTTTGAGTTTCTCATAAATATATGGTCTGATTGGCGCTGATCCAACCTCTTTGCTATGTATGCAAATGCAATTGAGCTCATCAACATGTGTACAACATAACATAATTATTGCATATGTAATGTAGTGTAGGGATCGGAAGGCACGTCAAAAAATTAAATTAAAAAATTTTTCCAATCCTGGCTGTGGATATGTCAACAACATTTAAATTGAGTAGTAGAGAAACATACCTTTCTTATATGTTTAGTCTTTCTTTTCAATCTCAAGGAACTAACAACTCAGATGAGCTTCTTCTACCGATATCCACACGAATATGAATCCAACACAAACAACATGCTAGCGCCACCAATGTCTCTCTCTAGAGTTTTCTTTTCTCACGGCTCTCTATCTTGCTTTTTTGATCACCCTTAGAAAGCCCTAGCTCACCCCTTTTTAAATAACTAGTTAGAGCTTTCTATTTTATGATGGATATTGGATTTTTTAAAAATTAATCTTAATTATTTTCAAGATCCATATAATATCAATTAACACTTAATTGTATTTTGATAAGCAAATTAAATAAATATGGTTTAATTAAATCTATCCAACAGTTTTAATTTAACCTTTTTATTTAATCTAAATAAAGACCCAATAGAAATAGATTTAATTTATCTTTATAAATTAAATCCAAGTATTATGTTTTTATTGTGTTAGTTATTAAATTTAATTTATTAGATAAAAGTAAATTTAAAACTAATATAATATAATAATATTGTCATATAATATATATATATATATATATATATATATATATATATATATATATATATATGTATTTCTAATATATATGTATGTATGTATATATAATATTATTAATTTTTTCCGAATATATATATATATATATATATATTCGTCCACCCTAGATGAACCATTACATTCATTAAATTTAAATATATCTTAGATTCAATGAATTTGGACATTATAGCTTGTGTTGGGCTATTTTTGTGTGCAATCCTGTAGGCTCATATGATGTTGGCAGTGGGCCAATGATTATACTAACCCATAAGTCATAAGTGGCCTCTAGCAAAACATTACTACTACCCAATTCATATGAGGTGATAAACTGATGCAACCTGTCATACAACCATATCACGTCCCTTTTGACACACGATATTTCAGTCAATGATGAGGCATGGAGAATGTCATCCTCCTATTCCTAACCATTACTTTCTTGATCCCTAAGTAGTCTGACTATAAAAATGGAAACTTATTTCCGTCGTAGTATGACCATATATTTCTCAGACTTACTCATCAAGGGGCCCAATAATATATCTCTATTAATGTGAGGGACAAATTCCATCTCGACTATTCACATTCCTCTTCATGAAAACTACCAAGGCCAAACATAGCCTTTATCATTACCCGGTCAAAGGTGACTTTTGACTAGGTCAAAACTGAGCTACTCTCATGTAGGAATCCCTGATGATCTCAAGTCAAAAGGGCATAGTAACGTGGTTATACATGAGACAAGCTTATGACTTGATCCATGCAGCTTTCTCATAGCGGGTCGGTTCAACACCTTGTACTCTTACAAGTGCTTAGAACTTCGATTCATATCTCCATGCCTCTTTAAAGTCATGCTGGTCTTATTTCATCTTTGCTGCCGAATAGATGACTAACCACGGACATTTAAGACAATCATTTTGATTTATCCAAGGATAGTTATAACATTGAACATACAAATGATATGATAACAAAATGGAGAAGTTGATTGAATAATAATGTTCAAAGTATAATGATTGGTCCTTAAGGCATAAATTCCAGCATCCTCCCACTTGCGCTAGGTACCATTATTAATTTGCCTAATTCCTATTGTCCTAACATGACACTCATGCTTTGCCTGTGCAAGCGGCTTGGTAAGAGGATCAATAACATTGTCTTCTCCTACCACTTTCCATATTTTCATAGCACCTCTATTATTGATTTCTCTAATGAGATGAAATCGCCTGAGTATATGTTTGGTTCTTTGATGTGACCTAAGCTCCTTGACCTATGCAATGACACCGTTGTTGTCACAGAACAAATGTGTTAGATTTGAGATGGTAGGTACCACCCCTAGTTCATAAATGAACTTTCTGTTCTAAATGGCTTCCTTAGCTGCATTTGATATGCTATATAATCAGTTTTTATTGTAAAATCTGCTACAGTGCTCTACTTGGAGCTCTTCTAGCTTACTACTCTACCATTTAGGAGGAATATATATCCAAATTGTGATTTAAGGTTATCTTTGTCAATTTGGAACTTGCATCTATGTAACTGGTCACACAGAGCTCACCATCCAATCCAACATATACCAAGAATAAGTCCTTAGTCCTTCTTAAATACTTTAGGATATTCTTGACATCAGTCCAATGACCCTCACCAGGATCTTATTGATATATGTTGGTCATACTTAAGGCAAATGAGATATCCGGTCAAGCACATAACATGGCATACATGATGGATCTAATGGTCAACGTATATGGAACCTTGCTCATGCGATTTCACTGACCAGGTGTATTATGTAATATCCCAAAATTTAGTAAAAGACCTATTTTCCTGAAAAACATTTGAGTAATAATAAAATATTAAGTCAAATTATGGAACTTATGATATTTAAGAAATCTTAAATTAAGACAAAGGGGAAGAATTAGGGCCTAGTGTGTGTAATTAATAGGATAAAATATACCTATGTATATCTACAAAAAAAAAAACACACACACACACACACACCCAGACACCAACACATACACACCACTGTTGTCATGTAATATTTATTTCTCATCATTGCTAGACACCTGTTTTACACACACACTCACACCTATATCTTTATGATTCACTAACACACATACTTACCTTCACATAGCAACACCTTATCTCACTCTCTTTTAACCACATAACCCTACATCTCATGCACTCTTTATTTAAACAAATACCCAACACCTTCAGATCTTTATTTACAGTAGAAACTAGAAGAGAGAGAAAGAGTTTTAGACAAAATATAGAATAGAGAAAGAGAGAACAAAAGAGAGAGCTAAGAAGAGCAAGGGTGATCGGTGTCAACAGAGAAAGCAAGAAGAGGCTACAAATCACATATGCAACTCCATATTCTAGTTTAGGTGAGTCTCCTACATATTTATCTTTGTTTTCACATTGGATTTGAGTAGTTTTCTATGGTTGTTTTGGCTGGAGTTAAGAGAAAAGTCGTCGGAAAAATTCTGTCAACTGAAAAGTTTTAAACTAGTGATTGTGTGACGATTTTGGGGCAAATTTTGGGGTTCTTTTATTCTAAAATTTTCTTATTAACCTCAAGACTATGTGAAGGAGAGTATGGAGTTAAAATTCTTGAGGTTTAGAGTATAAATTCATAGTTACATGATAGTTTTCTTCACCTTGTTTTGCTGGCGAAAAAACAGAGTATCTATCGAAAAGTTTTAGAAGCTTACACAGAGGCTATAGATGGAGTTTTTGATTGGTCTTTTTAGAAAGTTTAAGATGTGTAGTTGATGATAGAATCAAGAAGAGTACAATCTGGGGTGAAAATGAATGAGTTCTTGATTTTTGAAATCAGACTGTCAACACTGACATTTTTGAAAGACAATTAGATTTATGTTAAGTTTTGAGCAAACAAATCTTATCTAATATTTATGAAATTTTACAGGGATATAGTAGACATTCATAGCTTTAAGATGAGTCTAAGAATGCATTATTTGGATATCCGTAGAGAGAGTTATAATTTTTGAAAGTTAAGTTAGAAACAAGGGAAATTTTGGACATCCAGGTTCCAGCAATTTGGTTATGTTATGTTTTTGAATAACATAATCTTGTTCAATAGCCATGAAACTTTCCAGAATAAAAGTATACTTGATAAGCTTTAATTTGATATATAATAGGTGTTATTTGGATTGGTATATTTAGAGATATGAATTTTTGAAGTTTAGTTGCTATCTACTATGTTTCTAGAAGTCAGATTGGTTGTGGCAAAAGTTTGGAAAACTAACCTTGACCCAAAATTATGAAACTTTCTAGATTTAAAGACATTTAGAGCTTTAAGTTGATGGGTAGAACATAATTTTTGGACATGTAGATTAAAAGATATGATTTTTCAAAGTTGTGCTATGTTTTTGGAATGCAATTTGGAATAGTGGAAGGTTTGCGAATTTCTGGGAACAATGTGGTTAAACTAGGTAGGCATAACATTTTTTGGTAAAAAATACACTTGAAGAGCTTCACTTAGGCTTTGGAACTAGTCAAATTATAATTTTCTACAATTAGTTATGAA
This sequence comes from Inga laurina, assembly GCA_963855925.1. NCBI lineage: Eukaryota > Viridiplantae > Streptophyta > Magnoliopsida > Fabales > Fabaceae > Inga > Inga laurina. Next base: position 63,645,293 of record OY979704.1, on the reverse strand, counting down.
TTTTCAAAGTTGACTGAAAATCTGTAAGTTTTTGGAAAACTGTGAAACTGCATTGTGCAAAATTGTACCACGCAGAAATTGCTGGAACTGTGATGGATAACCAGCAGAATTTGATTTAAAGGCAGCAATAGTACAAGTAATACTTAGTTACTTGTAACTCTAATTTTTATAGGAATTGGAAATAGCTTGAGTCGAAACAAGAGTATAGGATGAATATTGGAACTATAAAAGGACTCAAATAGTAACTCTATCTTTCATACACTATGTGAATATTTATGTGCTTTGTTTATGCTATCTTATGTGATATGTATGATGAACACTATTTTTTTGAGTAGGGAAATTATATGAGAAGGAACATTCACCTGGTTGTGAGCAATAATCCAACCGAGGTTTATGGATAGTGAGGAAGTAGCCCCGACTCATGTGCACATGCCGTATAGTTATGTTATTATTATATAGCATTACATGGTGTATAGTATATTTACCTATCACATTTTATATGACTGATTGCATGTTACTACTGAGATTCGCTTGCATCTCACCCTTTTTCAACATTTAAAAATATTCCAAAAGCAGGTAGCAGCTTTAGGGGAAAAACCCTAATTATCGGTGGCTGAGGTTCCAATTCAAGCGGGAGTGCAGTTGATTAACTTTAGTTGTAAATTTTATTTTGGTTGGACATTGTATATATTTTTCAAACCCTATAGGGATTTCTTGTAATGCAAACAAGCATTTTTTATCAGTATATTTCCAATATTTCTGTATGCCCTCTGAACTATGCATTTATTACTCTACGAATATCAAAAGGTTAAGGGGCTTGACTTTTTTTGTATCAATAGGTGTTTAAGTGGTTAATCATGTGATTACAAGTGGAAAGGAAGAGTGTAATGAAGTGTAATCATGAAATCCCAATTTCCACTAAATTTCCCTATGTTTCGTCTAGCCGCAGAAATAGGGGTTAGGGCTGGAATTTTGCATGTTTGATGGTTCCTTTGTGTTCTACATGAAAAACTATATGGGAATAGCCCCTGGTTATGAATTTTGGATTACTGGAACAAAATTCTTAAAATGTGAAACTTGCTACCAGTTTGGGTTTCTACGTGGTAGTCTTGTTATCATGTGCTTTTGGATAATCAAATAGTTTCCAATGAATGTAAGATTTTCCAGAACAAAGGTAGACATATCAAGCTTCAATTTGATATGTAATTTGTCTCATTTGGATTAATATGTAAAGAGTTATGATTTATTGAAGTTGGATTTATAAAACTAGAATGTTGTGGTGGCAGTGTGCAACAAAATTTTGATACTGGAATTATGTGCACATAATTGGACATTTGTGAATAAAGTTATGAATTTTCATTTGATGAAAATTCTGGCAGTTTCAGTTAATGTGTGAAAATAAAAGGCAATGGCAAAACTGTAATTTGTAATGCCTTACATTTTATAATCAATTAGATAAGTTTTACGCAGTACATTCGAACCAATAAGTGATATTCTTGTTCAAAACTCTGTTGATTCCCAACCTCAAGATAGGACTCGAACCTGTAGTGTAGTGGCTTTTTCTAAATTTTTCAAAATCTTATGGAAGTGTCTTATAGCGGTTCGTAAACTCGTTGTTACTGATCGATTCTCATCTTTATTCAATTCAACCAGAATGATTCGTTACTCATATCTCTACTCATTCTTACCTCATTCATTTAGCCTTGATAACAAAAATTCATCATTCATGGCATGTTTATACAACAATGAAAACATACAATAATTTATACATACAAACTATCACATATAATTCTTCATTTTGTCATCGCCCTTCTTTCTTGCATATCTTCATGCGCTCCTTTTTCATGTTCACATACCTATACGGTTGGGTAGGGAGAGTAAGATTCGACAGAATCTCAGTAGGAAACTGTTACCATAATGCATGCATGATAGGTGCTATGTGCATGAATGTTAGGTTTTAACTAGATGCATGCCCTATAATGACATTTTTACATGCTCAATGTTTCATGCTACATAACATGACCATATTATAAACAGAGCAAAGCTCCATTATTCAAATATGCTCTACACAATCAAGTAAAGCAATCACATACATTATACACAAGCAGAAATATCAACTACATGCAAATAAGGTAAGCTCCCTAACTCTTGTCTTTGAGTCGTCCACTTGTACCTTTTTCTCCAATCATTGAAGATGCTTCTTGGAAATTCTCCTTAACTTATCATGGTCCTAAATACATAGCCATATTATTAGAGTCATGAAAATGAATGTCTAATGGGGCTACGTGGGCCTTTAGGACATGTCTCTTATCTTTAGCCCCATACTTATGACAATTTAACACAATTGCCATAAATTCATGGGCTTGACCCAATCTACCATTTTTGTTGACCAAATTTAGAAATTCATAATTAATTCTACAAAAATCCAAAAAGGATTAGTTCTAATGCCTAATTAAAGCTATTTAAGCCCTCTTTAAGGGAAAAACATCACAGAGCATCAATTACAGCCATATAATTCCCATAAATTTGTCAAACCTCACCTGCTCTAAATTCCCTTCTAGAAATAGGGCTCAACTTTGAAAGTCCATAACTTTCAATTCAATGGTCCAAATTGCTTATAACACCTATCAAATTAAAGCCCGGGATGTCTACTTTAATCCTGGAAATTTCATAACATTTGGACTAGGTTTGACTAATCAAATGGATTTTTATTATTTCAATCCATAAAACACCTTCTTTAGACCTCTAATAGCTTGTTTTCCCACTCAAACACCTTTTACATATGATTAATTAAGATTTGGGCAGCACCTCCCCTTAGGGTTTCATCTTCCTAAATTTACAAAAAAAAAACCAAAATAATCCAACAAACCAACTACAACATCAACAACAAGCATAAATTATCAAGATAAGACAAGTTTTCAAGCTTATCTTCATTTCCTTTTCTTTCTCTCTCTAAACCGTCCCCTCTTTCCTCCTTATTGCTCTTGATTTTGCCATGCTATAAGTGTGATTCATAATTGCATAGAGATTAGACGTAGTTTTCAAGAGATTGAAGATAAGAGTAAGTGAATTTACTTGCTAACTCACCTTGATCTTACTTCTTGAATCATTTATGCTTCCTCTTTATGCTTGTTTCTCCAAAGCTCCCTCCATCTCTCTCTTTGGTTTGTGTTGGGATTAAAATGAGCCATGTGAAGGAGGATAAACGATCTTAAAAACATATCATAGTCCAAATGACTATTTTGCCCATACATTTTTGCCATTTTCACACTTGCTGGAAGATTGGGCAGAATTTTCATCAAAATTTGACAATTCATATCTTTATTTATAGAGATCTACTTGGTGTGATTCAGAAGCATATATGACCCTTATTGAGTCTATTTTCAAGAAAAAATATATAGTCTTTAGCCAAGTGGAAGCTCATATTCCCCAGAATTTCCTCTTTTGGATGTTGTCACAGAAGCTGGCCAGTTTCACTGGGCTAATATCAAAAGTTCATAACTCTTTGTGTACAACTTCAAATGACCTATATGACCTATAAAATTAAAGCTTGATAAGTATACTTTCATACTAAAAAATATCATAGGCATTATACATCGTTTGCCTATTTAAATATTTCACATAACAAGACTGCTGCAAAGGGAAACTCACTGGCAAAATTTCAAATGTTTACAATTTATGTTCTAAACATACTCATGTTGTGTGTGACCACCAATTGCCTTATTTTATCATTTTATTCCCTTAAATGCTATAAGAATATATGGAATATTAAGGAATATCATTATACTCTCTTGGGACACTTGCTTAATCAGGGCTTAGCCGTTTACTGAATTCAGGCTTATTCTCTAGCCTCTAGTCCCAAAATTTAGGATATTACAATTCTCCCCCGTTTCAATAAATTTCATCCTCAAAATTTGAACATCGTATAGAATCATCTATACCTTGGGGAAACACTTTTATTTCTAAATCTATCTCTTTCATGTGTAGGTTCACAAACCATGCAACACAACCATCATTATATTCTTAACACGAATCTCAAATAGCATTTAGTGTTCGCATTCCTCATAATGGCATTCAACAATCAGTGTGCAACATAAAATACTGGAGTATAAGATCATACAACTGAGCGTCGTTGCCCCTATTCCTTAGGTCACTTCTTGGCATAATTCTGTATAGATCTATTAGCCTAAGGACACATTAGTCCACTAGGTTTAGGGCCTCTGGGCTCACAGGTCCACACCAACATAACAGTCATGTATGATCTTACAACCTAGGGACACTGCCATATGCAATCTTATACACTGATCATACTACCCAAAGAATCCCCCTATGCTTACAAGCACTTTGGGGCTTACTACCTCGAGCCTCTACTTGTCACCATTCTTGAATACATAACATTCTGTTGCCTTAAGGAGATACATGTCCCTCAGGTCTTATGGCCTCAAAAACATTCATTTTATCATATTTGTTGAATAATTATCGAGACTAAAGGCCTTAAGGCGCACAGCCCACAAGGTATTCTGAATTCATTCTAGGCTCTACCACTTACTACTCAAACCCTTTATATACTTATGTAATATTCATGAAGCATGCTAATTAAACCATCTCATAACTTAACAATTAATAGCCTAAGGCATACTGTCTACTAGGTCTTAAGGCATTTCATAGCATAATACTGCCAGCCTAAGGACATACTGCCCAATAGGTCTTAAGGCATTTCATAACATAACACTGCCTGCCTAAGGACATATTGCCCACTAGGTCTTAAGGCGTTTCATAACACTCGTAACATACTTGACATTTATAACATACTTTACATTCGTAACATACTTGACATTAATAACAATTCCATATATTCATGAAATAAATACACGTGATGGTAAATATATACATGCAGAACCATTACAAAAGATACAAGAGCAAAAGTTGCTTTCCTTTATACCGTGCAGCCTGTTCTTTCTGAATTCCCTTTTATCTTTCTTTCAACATATAGTGTTGGGGCAGCCCATGGCGATACACTGGGTCAAACAAACCATTTTTCTAAGAAACCCCTCAGATGTGACACTCATTACAATGCACCACCTTTGAGAGTCGATGTCCCAATAGCTCTACTTTGCAATTCGATGTCACAGCGGCTCTACTCTATAGTACTTTACTCGACGCTTAACTTAGTTCACTCTTACTGGTTAGCCCATCCATTCTTAACCTTCCATAGGTAACTCTTTCCGATCAGAACTCCCCTTAGGTATCTCTCACCTGTTGGCTATCTCTGATTGGAAGTACTATTGTAACCGGAAACCCAAATCTTATAAGGTCCCTCTTCTCCAGCTATTTTGTACTCTATTTTCCTTAATTTTGCTATCTCATCTAATGTCATTCTACATAGACTTTCAATATTGATAAGGCTCTAGACATAATTCTACTTCCCTTACCAGGGTACTCTGTCCATATCGTGCAAGGAATTCATAAGTCACTAACATAACTTCTATTATCTGCCTTAGCCATGAGACCATAACTGAAGATTTTTCTCAATCTTTCTATTACTTGGTTCCAACAGGGAACAAACTCTTAATTATTCTTTTATATGAAGACTCTGTAATCAAGATCTTTCCCTATATTATATCAGTAACTAGCAACTTTAAGAAAACTTCATACACATTTTTTATGGATTCTAGTACCTCAAAACATCCGGGTCAATTCAAATGTTGAAAGAATCAATTTAACTATTGTTTGATTCTGAGGTTAAAATTCATTAGGTAATAAATCTATGAATATTCACCGAATCTTCTAAATTCATAATTGAATCTAGAACCTTAACATTACACATATTAGAAATCATTGTCCTAAATTATACCCTTTAGGCATACTAAGATCATGATCAATAGCACGTGGTCTAACCTTCACGGTATTCAGGTAATATTCTCAAAGCATTACTGAAGGTTTAACATTATCCACAGGTTCAACTTTCATTATGAAATAGAACCATAGTGCAACCTGAATCACATTTTGACCTAACCACTATTTCAGTTTAGATCTCAACCTTTAGTATCATAAGATCGGATCCTCTAGGATCGATTTACGGTAAAATCATTACTCATCATGCATCACCGTTTATCATACTTTCATACCTTTAATCAAAAGGCTTCAAATTCCCAAGGTATTTTCAAGGGTTCACCCATCTTGGGATTACTCTCATCTAAGCATGCTTAACCACAGAGTTCTAATGGGATTCGGGGTATTAGTGCTTGCATCGACCCATATATCTTTAGGCATCGATATCCCACATATACCTTGACCCCAGTATACTATGTTATCATGCCAAAAAATGCTAGATATTGTCCCCTCAAGGAAACATAAGCAGTATCAGCTTCTTGGTATAGACCCTCTATGTGTTCTCATAACACAGGGAAAAGTCTTGGCCATACTTTAACTCAATATCAAGAGCCCTAAAGTTAGCAACAGACTTTAAATCCTGTGCTTCCACTTCTATCCTTAGGGTTACATTGTCAATGTCTCTAGTAGAGGAATCCTCACTGGGACTAGGCACCGCTAACATCCCTATCAAGTGAAGCTACTTCCTTTATATAGATTATTGCCCCTTCCTTCAACAAGCTGATTAACAAATAGGGGTGGTCTAATTCCTTATGTTCCCTAGCTATCTATAACTCCCAATTACAATAGCACTAACAAGAAATCACTCTACTATTCACATGAGTAGAGAATGTAAGCTATAGTTAGAACCCTTTCCTATGACTAGATCTATATCTCTGAGTAGACAATTCCATTGCCAGAATCACTGCTTTGATGCCAAAACTATAACACCTTACATTCTATAATTGATCTGATGAGTTTTATGCAGCGCATTTGAACCACTAAGCGATATTCTTTTTCAAAACTCTTTCGATTCCCAACCTTATGATAGGATTCGAACTTGTAGTTAGGTAGGTCTTTTTTTGAATTTTTCAAATCTTGCAAAAGTGTCTTATAGCGGTTCGTAAACTCATTTATATTCATCGATTCTCATCTTTATTCAATTCAATTAGAGTGATTCATTAATCATATCTCTACTCATTCTTAACTCATTTATTTAGCCTTGATAACAAACACTCATCATTCATGGCATGTTTATACAAAAATGTAAGCAAGAAATAATTTATGCATAACAAACTATCATGTATAAATCTTCAATTCGCCATTACCCTTCTTTCTTGCATATCTTTATGCGCTCCTTTTTCATATTCGCATACCTATATGGTTGGGTAGGGGGAGTGAGATTCGAGAGAATCTCAGTAGGAAACAGTTACCATAATCCATGTATGATAGATGCTATATGCATGACATGTTAGCTTTAACTAGATGTATGCCTTATAATGAAATTTTTGCATGCTTAATGTTTCATGCAACATAACTATAGCCACAGTATAAACAGAAACAAAGCTTCATTATTCAAATATGCTCTACAAAATCAAGTAAAGCAATCACATACATTACTACACAAGAAAATATATCAACTACATGCAAATAAGGTAAGTTCCCTACCTCTTGTCTTTGAGTCCTCCACTTGTACCTTTTTCTCCAACCATTGAAGATGCTTCTTGGAAATTCTCCTTCTTAACTTCTTATGTCCTTAAAATACATAGCCATATTTTAGAGTCATGAAAATGAATGTCTAATGGGGCTACATGGTCTTTTAGGACTTGTCTCTTATCTTTGGCCCCTATACTTACAACAATTTAACACAATGGCTATAAATTCATGGACTTGACCAAATCTGCCAGTTTTGTTGACCAACTTTGGAAATTCATAATTAATTCTGAAAAATCTAAATGGTTTGGTTTTAGTGGCTAAATAAAGCTATTTAAGCCCTTTTTAAGGGAAAAACATCACAGAGCATCAATTACACTTGTAACATACTTGACATTCATAACATACTTTACATTTGTAACAATTCCGTATATCCATGAAATGAATACACCTGATGGTAAATATATACATGTAGAACCATTCATAAGATACAAGAGCAAGAGTTTCTTTCCTTTATACCGTAAAGCCTGTTCTTTCTTAATTGCCTTCTTTTATCTTTCTTTCAATACATAGTGCTGGGGCAACCTATGGCAATACACTGGGTCAAATAAACTTTTCTCCTAAGAAACCCATCCGATGTGGGACTCATTACATTGCACCACCTTTGAGAGTCGACGTCTCGGTAGCTCTACTTTACAGTTCGACCTCACGGTGGCTCTACTCTACGGTATTATACTTGATGCTTTACTCAGTCCACTTTGACTGGCCAGCCCTCTGTTCTTAACCCTCTATAGGTAAACCTTTCTGATCAGAACCCCTCATAGGTATCTCTCTTTGGTTGGCTATCTCTAAATGGAAGTATCATTGTAACAGGAAACCCATATCTTATAAGTTCCCTTTTCTCCAGCAATTCTATACTCTATTTTCCCTAATTTCTCTATCTTATCTGATGTCATCCTACATAGACTTTCAATATCAGTCTGGGTCCAGGCATAATTCTACTTCCCTTACTGGGGTAATATACCCACATCGTGTAGGGAATTCATAAGTCACTAGCATAACTTCTATTATTCGTCTCTGCCATAAGACCATAACTCGAGACTTTTCTCAATCTTTCTATTATTTTGTTCCAACAGGGAACAAACTCTTAATCATTCTTCTATGGGAAAATTCTGTAATCAAGATCTTCCCCTATGCTAGAAAAGTAACTAGCAACCTTAAGAAAACTTCATAAACATTTTTTATAGTTCAAATACGTCAAAACATCTGGGTCAATTCAAATGCCGAAAGAATCAATTCAACTATTGTTTGATTCTTAGGTTAAAATTCATTGGGTAATACAGCTCTGACTATTCACCCAATCTTCTAAATTCATAATTGAATGTAGAACCTCAACATTACAAAGTTCAAAAATCATTGTGCTAAATTATACCCTTTAGGCATACTAAAATCAGGATCAATAACACTTAGTCTAACCTTCACAGTATTCGAGCAATATCCTCAAAACATTATTGAAGGTTTAACATTATGTATAAGGTTCACAAGGTTCAAATTTCATTATGAAATAGAACTATAGTGCAACCTAATTTACATTTCAACCTAAGCACTATTTCAATTTTGATCTGATTCAAACCTATCTCCAACCTTCAGTATCATAAGATTGAATTCTCTAGGATCGATTTACGGTAAAATCATCACTCATCATGCATCACCGTATATCATACCTTCATACCTTTAATTAAAAGGCTTCAAATTCCCAAGGTATAGTCAGGACTCAACTGAGGTACCTTGACATAAAGGGGAGTTGGCCCTGAATTGTATGCATATACCGGATATAATTGAAGTACCTGGACAAGTAGGGGAGTTGGCCCTAAATTGTATGCATATGGCAGATATAGTTGAATTTTCATTTACACTATGTGGTGCATAGCTTATTTATTTATGGTATTTTATATGATTGATTGTATGTTTCTACTGAGATTTGTTCAAATCTCACCCTTTTTCAAATTTAAAAAATATTCTTACAGAAGATAGTGACTCTAGGGGTAAAAACATAAATACGGGCGATTGAGGTTTCCAGTTTGACTCAGAGTTGCAGTTGGTTCTCAATAGTTTTATTTTTTATGTTTCAGAGTCTGTATATATTTTTCAAACCGTATGGGGATTTTCTGTATTGTAAACAAGCACTTTGTATCAATATGTTTATGCTATTTCTGTTGCCTACTGAACTATACATTTATTACTCTATAAATATCAAAATGTTAAGGGGTTTGACATACCAAGTGGGACTAACACACAAACTGTTAGAACCGGCTATCACCCAAGAGGGGGGTGAATTGGGTGTATAATAAAAACTTAAGAACTTTAGAAATATTTTCGTATCTTAACGAAAGCGGTAAGTATGAAGGTTTATAAATCAACAGTTAGATTAAATAATATATGCTGGAAATATAAGAGCTTAGGGAAGAGAATATGCAAACTGTGATTTATCCTGGTTCGGTCCAATCTGTGATGGCCTACATCCAGTCCCCAGGCTCCTCCTAAGATTTTCAAATCCACTATCTTATTGTTTAATCCGGGCACAAGAAAAGCCTTTACAATTCCACAAGTTTAGCCGGGTACTTGTGAAACCTTTTACAAATCTCTCATTGAAATACTCCTCCTTACGGCAAGTCTTACGAGCAGAGCAATCCCGAAGATCTTCCTCTCCTGCTTACTCATGCAAGTCTTACGAGCAGCAACGTTCTCTCCTGCTTACACCCCTGTAAGTCTTATGAGCATCAATGTTCTCTACTACTTGCACCTTGCAAGTCTTACGAGCAGAATGTCTTACTGGCAATTCTCTCTACAGCTTCTCCCGTAAGGAAATCAACCCTCTCAAGGTCCCTCTACCTTGAGATCAACTCAGAAATACAGATGAAATTGTTTACAGACTCTCTCACAGAGTGGATATATATGCTCACTGAAGTACAATACAAATAATCACTCTCTCAATGATAAGTAATATAGAAACTGGAAAACAGAGAGTGTTTGGGTAGAAGCAGAGGATTCACATTTCTATCATTTTTCTTGTAGTTGCTCGCTATGTCTGTTTTCTCCGTTACCCATCAAAGATGAATGCTCTCTCATTTATAGTTGATGAAGATGATGACCGTTGTGAGCATTCGTCCGTTGGAGTCCCATTGCTTCATTTGAACGTTTGAGCATATTTGAAAAACAAGCTATTGTCCGTTGTGGAGCAAAGTGGAGCGTCATGTTGAACAGCAGGAAGATTCATTTTGAGTTGCACATCATGTTGTGGAGCGTTTTGTGTTTCAGACAATCTCTCATGGTGGGTCAATTACTTGTCGTGGTTGGTAGCCGCCATTCGGTGTGTAATGATGAAGTTCACCGTAGTTGACTTTTATTTGAATTTGCAATCCGAACGTTTAATATCCTGTTTCTCACTTGAAATATATGTTAGTTATCATTTAGAAACAATAACAAGTGAGAACACAATTATTCAATAACATGTAACCATATTCGGATTGTTCGTTGAGTGATGATATTTCCGTACGTGACCTCCGTTCTTGAAGATGCAATCCAAATATTTAATCTCCTGTTTTACACTTGAAATATATGTAAGATAATGTTTAGAAACAATAACAAGTGAAAACATAATGATTGTATAACGTTTAACCATGTTTGGATTGATGGTTGTGAGGCTCTGTTTTGTTTGTGCATTCTACCACGTTCTGTCAGGACCTCACTTCGAGTGCAATATGGCTCACTCGAGTGCAGTTCATATTTTCACGTTCTGACTTTCTCTTGGGCAAGCACTCGCTGCACTTCACTCACATCTGCTCGAGTGAATTCTCGAATCACTCGAGCACAACTAGTCATGCTCGAGTGCGTTTCATGCTTTCACGTACAAGCTTCTTCTCGGGTTATCACTTCCATGACAAAACTTGCATGTGCTCGAGTGAGAAATCATCCAATGCTCGAGCATGGATCCTAGTGCTCGAGTGATGCAATTTTCTTCATGTTTCAGTTGCTTCTGGACATCACTCGCACAATATTTTCAGAGAGAAAGTTTTTGCACTCGCGGGTGATGTGGGGCCACTTTAGAAAAATTTTGTCCATTTGATTCAAATGATGTATCATAAGAAAGCTCTTGCCATATGCATTCCAATACAAAAAGAATCAGCTCCAAACTCCTTGTATTCTGCAAGTTATGATTGAAAGAGTGTATATTTCGCTATACTGCACAAGCGTCAACTTCCAGAAGGCATAGCTCCTATAATATACGTTCAAATTAGGCAAATTACCTATCCATGGAAAGCTCTTTGAGTCTACTTTCATTTGGCACTGGTCTCGTCGCAATCCGATGTGTAGTTTGTGAGTTATACTCAAAATACCGAACCTGTGTCAAAAAGTGACGGTGATTTCAGTTTCATTTTCCACGATTCATAACTCCTTCATTTGATCTTCTTTCAATGTGATCCTGGTGCCCATTTTACGTGTTGGGAGTCTTCTTTCATATTCCACTGGTTTCGGGTCAATCCAATGTGTGGTTTGAGAGATATGACCAAAATACCAGACCTCGCTCAGGCTGAACGTAAAACAGAGTAGAACAGAGTTTTCACCCCGTGCTCGAGTGAATTCATCCGTGCTCGAGTGAGTTCTTCCTGTGCTCCAGTGAAACACCTCGTGCTCGAGCATAACACCTCTGGAAGTGCCAAAACTCATAAATAAGTCATCTTAGCTTCGTATTAACCTATTTCAACCATCATTTGATCATATAAACCTCCGGTATCATCATAGAAACCTTCAGTATCACTTCTAACAACGTGAATCTTGATCTTCTTGTAAGATCTAACAAGTTCTTCATTCTTCAATATCTTTCTTCTTGGTTTTCCTCTTGATAATAATTCTTCATAATCCGAGTAGGCATCTCTTTGACTATCTTCAATTTCTCTTCTTCTTCCTCTTGTTCATTTTCATTAATTCAATCTTCTTCATTCTTTGCTTCACTAATCTACAAAATATGTAACATTAAATATAGTAGTTAGTCAAAGAAAGACATTATATAAACTTTTTGCTCTTATCATTTCACATCTATATTTTACATCATCAAAACTAATCATATCTAACACAAACTAGCTAAGAAGATATAATAAGCAAGAGCATGATAATATCTATTCATATTCACAGAGAACATTTACTTATAACACAACATATTATTTCACAATGATGCATGATTACTCTTTATCTTTCATTAATGCCTAACCTCCTTATATCCTCCTTATTTCCTTCAAATGAACCCATGACTAAGTACATTCCATGTTACTGAATTTCTCTCACAAGCTCTCTTCTAGTGTGATATAGATTGACCAAAGTACTATAGAGCACACTAGGGAACACGGATTCCTCTAGTAGGCTTATTGCCCTTAGGAATATTGCCTGAAGCCCCTAGAGTGTTGTATCAAGGAATACTGCCTTATAAATAAATGCCAGCTTGTGCACAATAATCAAACTAATGACTTGCCACATTGTATTAAATTTTTATTAATCACAACTCATTCACTAACTCCACCATTTATATCACATTACTCTCAAGGAGTTTTCATATACTCATGCACATCCATTCCAGTTCATAACATTGAATCAACATGTTCCAACACAGGCATACATTTTTTATCCAGTCAATCAACAATACATTAGCTTATTGCATCACATATATAATACATATATTCATTAAGTTCAAGCTCAGAAACACATTGCATTAGTAGTTTAATTACCCATATAGGACTACCTGTTGGGGCGAGAAAGGCTCCACTCACCGCTTGCAAGGGCAAGCTCACACTCAACTTGCTTTGGTAAGAAGGAAATTCGCCAAGGTAAGGCATAAATAAAAAGTATACGACAAACAGTCCAATTTACGTGTCTAGACTTTTAGTTTTCTCTAATAATTCCACAAGACATTTTTGTCACAAAATAGTATAGTTCATACCAGTTATGCATATTCTAGGCTTGTGGAGTTTTCTAAAAAACCAACAAGTAGCACCAATAAATAAGATAAATAGAACCATGTTACCTGAAGCTTTTCCCAATAATAGTCAAAGAAAGTTTCCCCAATGCACGAATTCAAGCTACAAAGTAAGGAAAAACACAATGACATCAGTTCCTTCTAGCTACCCAGGAATTTATCTCATATGGTTACTCAGAAAATCTCGCGAGTAACACTTGTAATAGGAATTCAAGCTAGAACTAGGAATTTTTCTCAATGGAATATTAGACTAAACTAATCTAACACCTTTGTATCATCAATTTAAGATTTTAGCCCTTAGAACTTAATTCTTTATAAAAATTATCAATCTATATGACCTAATTCCTATTTTTTTTTCAAAAGAATAGGTTTATTGCGTGATAAATTACTCTTAGCCGAGGCATCCAATCGATGTTCCCACTATTGAGAATGCTGAATGGACTATCGTAAAGCTCTAACGGTGGATGTAGTAAGAAACATCGATTCTTCCCTCTAGAGTTTGTCCTCTACATTCTAAAAAATTTGATCATGTTTCAAGCTTTGTAACTCGTAAACCACAATACCAATGGCTAATCCAACCATTGAAAATGCCGAGTTGGATGTCTTGGATGGGCTGACCAAATTTCAGCCCGATCCAATGATTAACGTAAATGAAATTTTCTTTTTACCATGGCTGCCTTGATTGTATGCAAGAATAGAAATGTTGCACCTTGGATCCACCTCACTACTCCTAATAGGCTCCAAGAACTCCCTCTTCTCCTAATTTAGCCTATGTGAGACTTCTTATTCCCTTTTATTTTATTATTTATTTATGCACATGTATAATTAGAATTATCTTAAATATTTTTATTTAACCTCTATTAACTTTATTAATTTATGTTTTTCTAAAAGAATTCAATAATAATAATTGCTCAATTATATTTTTATTAGACTTCACTAAACTTAAATATTTTAATTTATTTTAGATCTATCTTCCTTATTTAGACCATTACTTACTAAATTCTATTTACCGATAAATATTTCCTTCATAAGATTATTTAAGTCATATGAATGAAATTTTAGGATATTATCGGTAACAATCATTCAGATTATTGTTGGCGGCACTATTTGTTTGCATAGATTCTTGGTCCCTTGCATATTCATCCTTGCAAGCTCTAATACCTCATTAATCTTCATTGGTATCTCACGCATAAAGTTCAGATTTTACAGTATCATTCTAATCTTTTTGTGTTATACTTTTTTGATGTGGGTGATTGTCTAGTGATCCTTAATTAAAGTACGTGGTTGCTTTAAGGCGTCACCTTGGCATGACTGAGTGACCCTCAAAAGCACCAATCAACAGGGTTTCCTTTCCTTCTTTCTCAGCATGGGTGCATGCTTTTGGATTTCCTCTTGAATATTAAACTAAGGAGGTGGCTCGGCGCATTAGTAAGACCTTTTGTTCACTTGTTGAGTTTGATTTAATGTGCCCTTACTCTTCCAATGGCCTTCAATTTAAGGTGCTCTTTTCCAATTGAATCTGAATCCTTAATAATCTTTCTTTTCAACTTAATTTTGATGTTCTAGTTCTGCTTTCTATTCTTTTTGAATACTTCAGATCTTGTAGCCACAGATGTGGTAGTGTTGATCTTCCTTGGCTGTATTGTGCTATGGAAGTTAGTAGGTCGGTAGTTTGGTATGACATGTGCGCCCACATTCTGGAATTATTCAGTGTGCCAATGATTTTTATTTTTTAATAGAGGTCTTGGGCTTAAGATTTGGGCCATCAATGCTTCATCCATATCGTGATAATGCCTTAGGCTTTTCTGCCACTTGAACCCCTTTGTCTCATGATCCTATTCGTGCTTCTTTGAGCTTGCCTTCTTCTCTTCCTTCATCATGCTTCATTTTGAAACCGAAGGCTCTACAGCCACTTGGTTCTAGTTGTAAACAGCTTAGAGCATAATCTTCACCTGAAGTGTCTAATTGTTTGGTTCTTGCAAGGAAATGATAGAGGCCTATACCTGCTGGGACAACTAGTGATATAGAGTGATTTCAACCATATCATGAAACTCGGCTTCAATTTCATCCCCACTCATGATAGATCTTAACTAAAAGAAAACGTGAACCAAATGTTGAACAAAGAAAAACACTTACAGGCTAGGGAGATTCTGAAGGAGGCCGAGACAAGGAAAAAATAACACATAGGAGACGAAAGCTTTCTACAACAATAGAATTCTGGAAAATGGGGGATCTACAGAGAAAGTGGGAAGATGAAAATGAAAACAAAAACGGCGGGTTATAAAAATTAAATTATGAGATGGGGAAGCTACGACGTTTTTTGTTAAAACGCTGAAGCTTCTAAATTAAAAAAAATGATAGCCAATTTTAAAAAAACAAGACAGAAGCTACGACAGTTTTTCTCAAAACATCAAAGCTTCTCAATTTAAAAAAATGATGATCAATTTTTTTAAAAAACAAAAGGTGTTAGACGACGCTTGATTACCAAATGCTGTCTAAAACTGAGTCTTAAATGACTATTGAAAACCAACCGCCATCCAAAGTCCTTAAAATATCAAGGCTTGAATATTCAAGGCACCTTCACTACTACAAAAAGGTCAAAAGGTGACGCATATTTTGTGGCCCTTCTTTAAAGAAGTGTCACAACTGTCTTTTTTTTTTCCTTTTCTATTTTATTTTATTTTTTAAATTTTGGGTACCAGCTGTGGCGCTTGGTAGACCAGGGGCCACAGCTGGTTGGCTCAAGTATGGTGCCTGCCAAGACAGGCGCCACACTTGGGAGTTATTATAAAAAAAATTACACTAGCTGTGGTGCCTAGTATCCCAAGCGCCACAACTAGTTATATATTAAAAACATTCACCAGCTGGCTACCACGTGACCAGTTGGTTTTATATAAAAAAAAATTTAACACCAGCTGTGCCGCCTAACCAACCAGGCGCCAAAGCTCGTTCTTGTATGAAATTTTTTTTTGTAACCTCTTAAGTGGATAGCGTAATCCACTCCCCACCAAACACAATTGCCCCCACTCCCACCCTTATCTTTTTTCCCGTTTCCCACATGTGGCTCCTCCTTCTCTTTTATTTTGACTCCCACTCTAATTATTCCCTCCTCTCTCACTTTGCCTTTCTCATCTTCTTGTCGTGGATGTCGCCCCCTCCCTCTATTTCCTATCATCTTCCCACTTAAAAACACACCCACACGCACATACGTCTTCATCATCAAATCTACTTCTTTGTTTTGTTCCAATTGTCACCAACGGGCAACGTGGTCCCCCACTCCACTGCACTGATCAATTAAGTTGTAAGTTCAACGTGCTTTTTTTTAATTGGCATATAATTTTTGTAATTTTTTATTTCAAATTAATTGTAAATATTATGCAGACGTGTGTACGTGTTATATATATATATATATATCCTATTTTTAATATTCCAATATGATGAGGTATGAAATTAAATTGCCTCAAGGATGATCTTTAGTAGGAGGATATTTATGCTTAGCAAAAGAAAAGTATTATTATGAAATGAATAATTTATTGTTGGCATATAATAATACAGAATATGTGAACTAAAATTTAATTTATGGGTATATAAGAGGTATAATATTTGTTGGAGGATTTAATTTTTTTTGAAAAAAAATACCCTCCTATGGCGCTTGTTGGAGGAAGTGCCACAGGAGGGGGGTCTCCTGATGTGCACTATTGGTCAGTCACTAGTCTCTGATTTCTAAATTGTTAAAACTTTTGTCTTATCAGCTATAGTTAGTGAAAGCAGCTACCTACTTGCTTGATGCTAGGTTTCTCGACCTTTTTTAGGCTTCTTAGATCATACTGTTGGTGCCTAGCCTACCCTAAGCCTAACTAGAAGGTAATGAAATATAGAGGATGGAGATTGAGTAAGATGCTTTTGTCTTATGACAACTCTGATTGATTGAAAGATATGTCATCCATTCATGTCACTGAAATCCCAGAGTAAGATGAGTCTACTATTCTCTTTGACCCGATCAAGTTATCCTCATATTATTTAGTTTTTGTTAAAGTGAAGTATTTGGGATAAAACTTCTTTACCTATCGATTTGTGCTTAAGTCAAGGCATGCCCTTGAATCCGTATCTCAAAGGTTTGGTGATAAACTGCCTTCGAGAAGTCTACAAACCCGTAGTGTAGACTTAAAGGCCCCTCTAAAAGAACTCAATAAGTCATAAATGTTTGAGTTGTTAGAAGAGGTAACTTTGTTAAGGTTGTGGACCAGCTTAACTATGGTAAATGGTATTATACAATAGCCTTATCACCTGGTGTCACTTTCAAGGATTTTATCAAAGCATCTATCCTTACGATGTACTAGAAAGTGCGTCAAGATGATCTGCATGTAGTCTATTTTGGAATAATATGGAAACTCTACGATAAGGTTGCTAAGAGGCCCCTGAACTACAACCCACCTGTCTTAGATGTGGGTTCAGATAATGGGCCTTTCCTCCTTGGAGGTCTCTCTGGTACTGAGTACCTTGTGTATGCTTATGGGCT
Organism: Inga laurina; assembly: GCA_963855925.1. Taxonomy (NCBI): domain Eukaryota; kingdom Viridiplantae; phylum Streptophyta; class Magnoliopsida; order Fabales; family Fabaceae; genus Inga; species Inga laurina. The sequence continues at coordinate 63,627,222 of OY979704.1, read as the reverse complement.
TAACTAGCCTAGAGCAGGTAGAGGAGTTGAAATGGGAATTGAGAGGCACGAGACAAATCTAAAAAAAGGACAAAATTCACTAAAGAGACTCCCAAGAGTTCAACTATACTAGTTAAACTAAAAGGCTCTGTCAATACAGTAAACTGATGCCTTACAGTTTCATATTATAGACTCGAAACCTTGCTTTGCATATGATTTTTCCTGGTATTCCAATTCCCTCTTAGACTTGACCTAGGAATTATTATTCTATTTAATAGCAGATAATTCGTAATATCTGAGATGAGCAGGAAGATGGTTATGTTATTAGCTTTTAAAAAAAGTTAAATGAAGAAGGCTTTTGGAGTGATTTTGCTAAAGGATAGTAAAGTCAAGTACAATTATAAAATGGTTTACTACAGTAAATTTATTCAATAGTAGTCTAATATAGAGAATATCAATAAAGTATAACCTTTAGGTTACCGCTGTTCGGATTCACTGTATTGACTAATATGTCTGAAGAAGGAGCACAGAGAGCTAAGGAAAGATTTTTCCATCTCAACAGTTGATTTTGTATAGCCAAACTGGAAAAGAAGGAATATCAATAACGTAAAAGCACTTACAGTTAGATGTAAGGATTGGCTTAAAAACAAGGGATAAATAATCACCGAAATGAAAATGAACCCTACCTGGAACGAAGGTAGAATATGCTATTGCTATTCACGCTAGAGCTTGAAATCAATGGATAGGAGCAAAGCAGCGCCATGGGGTTTTGGTTAGAGGAGTAAATCTAGGCTCTATCTAGATGCCAATCCATAGAGTCCTTTTGTTCTCTTTCCTGAATGAGGAGTGTAAGTCTACTAAAGATCATGCATGTTCCCCTAATAATAAATCTTAATAAGTATTATATCCTGATGTGAGTCGAGAACCTACGCACAGAGCTCTATTCTATTATTCTTATATATGTGCTATATGCTCAATCTTCCTTATGTGTCAATATTGTACCAGATTCGTTTCCTCCCTGTCCATGCTTAGTAAGACCTCTTATTAGTTTTGTTCTAAGCTAGGCGACTGGCTATTAGGTGGTACTTCTGGCACTAGCTTCTTGGTCCAGCCTCTTGGTCTAGATTGCCTTTGTGTTTAATCTCTCATTCTGTTCTATTCTCTTCCTACCCTTTTCTTTGAACTGGATTGAACTTCAAGCCATGAACAAGATCCTCAAATGTGTTTTTGGCTTCAACTTTCTGATTAATTCTTTTATTCTCTTCCTACACTTTCTTTGAGTCGGATTGAACTTCAAGTCATGAACTAAGTACCATTTGATGTTAAAGATATGAATTGATTGCCGTTTGATGAGTAACTGAGAACAAGGGAGAGGAATATGGAAGGGATGAAGTAATGAAAGAGGAAGTAATTGCTAGAAGTAACAACTTATCACGCTCCATGGGTTTATATAAAATCCATGTCCTAGGTATATCAAAAAACATTCTTTTACTAAGCGTATATAATAAAATAGAGTGAAAAGTCCACCCTGAAAGGGGGTACTAACTAACAACTGAGTCCTCTCTAAACTGCAGGAGATAGTTGCCCATCATACAGCTCACCAAACCCATCATCGGGTAGGTTTTGATCACTTATAATACACGACTCTACGAAGGGGGTTAGGAACATTTTCAATATTCTTCTTTTCTAAGATGAGAAATGCAAGAAGAAAAAGGAACCCGCCTTTTTGACTGGGAAATGTAAGTCTATTTTATCCACTTTCTCCATCCTTCTCTATAAAAATGATCAAAAAGGAAGGCAAGCTTGCTTCTTATTCTAGTGTTCTATCTCTTCCATCTCTGCCCCACTCATTTTCACCTATGTTGAAGAAAGGTTTAGAACCCTGTAGAGAATAAGGAGGGGCCAAGGATCTTCCTCTCAATAGTTCTTCTTGGGGATCCACTCTCCCCTTGAATAAGTAAGGCCCCGTTGGCCTGGGTGAAAATAGAGATAAGGAATAAGGATTGAAGCCCCTTAACTCTACTAGGGATTGGAGGAGGGTTAGCTCTATAAATGTGTAGAGCCAAGTATAGTGGGGTGTAGTAGTAGGCACTTCTAGGCCCTTTCCCAACAACTGGACCACTCTAGTGCTTTAGGTTCTACGAACCCTCTACCATCTGTAGCAGCAAAAGCCGTTTCTTGAGTGAAGGGGACTAAGCGCAATTCTTTGAATCAAATGTTGAATTAAATTGATTCTTTTTTAGATATCAAAATCTAAATTGGATAGGATATATGGATTGATCTATCTTTCTATTCATATATATATATATATATATTACTAAATAAATTGGATAGGATTTATCTAGTTAAGTAGCATAGTAAGAAGCCCCAAATCCTTGATTTGGCCAAGAAAGATTGCACTGCTTTGGGCCTAGGAAGCAAAGGGAATGAGTTCAGATGCTTATCTTCCATACTGATTTTTCTCCGTGCTCGTTTCACATGTGCTTCACACACCATTGGCATTTTGGCTTTGCTTTCCTCTTATTCTTCATTGGATGGTTCGGATGGACTTTGCCATTCTTTCCTAACTAAAATAGAAAGGCTATATCACATCGAGATGTCATACAGCCTATTTGACTTGATTCAGATGGTTCGGATGGACTTCACCATTCTTCATCGTTCTTTCTGTCCCCAATGAGATGGGGAACTTTTAACCCCATATTTGACTTTTATTTAGACCTTCATCTTTTTGAATTGAGGCCTGGCCTGGCTCATATCGTTCCAACAATTGTGGGGAGCTTCTCAGCATACAATCGCACATAGTAACTAGGAGTCCTATTACACCTAAAGCCAACTTCAATTCAAAAAACCAAGGTTCATCTCGTGTAGTGATTATGGGAGCATACAAGGATATTGAGTAGACGGATGATGTATTAAACTCAATCCCATCTTTCATAGCATGCATTCCTATTGGTGTCACAACTGATTAAGTAAGCTATGTGTCCAGTGCACGGAGAACTGCCTTTGGTCCCCTAAACTAACTTACTCGTGGCAACCTTACCGCCGCCCATCAACCTATAACGCTAGTCACTACTCCTACTGGGGCTAGAAAATAAGCCCCACAACCCAAAGCGACGAAGAATAAATAGAATTTGCTACAAAAACCGGCTAACGGGGGTATTCCTGCGTATGAGAACATAGTAATGGAGATGGCAATAGCCAAAATAGGATTTGTTTTGGCTAGAGTGCCCAAATCTACTATATATTTGACTCAGGTTTGCCGTAATGCTAAAACTATGGTGAATGCATATATCATCATTAATGCATAAATAAAGATACCAATTAGTAGTAATTGAATTCCTTCTATGGTTCCACATGAGAAACCAGGACGAATATAACCTACATGTCCAACTGAATTATGAGCTAGAGGTCTTTTGATTTTTATTTGGGCCATGGCGGCTAGTGCTCCTAAAATCAAAAAAGTAATGCTACAGAAAAAGAAGATTTGTTGCAATATAGCTCCAAAGGAACCATAAATAGAAACACATGAAATATAAGCAAAAATAGAAATTTTAGGTGTAATAGAATTGAATGCTATAACCAGGGTGGGTAAACCCTCAAAGATATCAGGTGCCCACATATGTAACCCCCTCACGGTAATTATATCCGGATTACAAAATTTAAGTGAAATAGAGATCAATAAGACAAAACAACATTTAAATCCCTTATCTTCAAGATAGGGTATTTAAATAAAACAGTTCAGAATATAATAATCTTAGTCTCACATTCACGTGCGGATATAATTACTTGAGAAATCAAATCACATAATAAATATCATAATGCGGAAACTAAAATCCCGGCAACCCCGGGTTCATATATATAAAATGGGTTTAATGTTTCCCAAATGGGATTACATGTCCAAAAGAATTCACTATATACATACAGTAATCCCAACCAAAACAGATAACTAACATAGACCAAAATAAATGTCCCTACAAGCCCTAACTGCTCCTGGTTGGCCGCTTATCCTTGGAGCCACTTGCCCTGTCTGAAATGTTAGTCATTTGGAAAGAGTGAGATTCTAAAGAATCTTAGTAGTAACAAATTATTCATACCACACGTAATCACATAGCATGTAAACAAATCACCACATAATCAGCAACAACATCAATCACACTCCACCCTCATCCCCTTTTACCGTTAGGAAGGCACACCGTCCTAACCTGAACCGTTGTTAGCGACTCAGGGACTATTGGTATGGCAGTGCATACGAATAGCCTTACAGCCCACAAATAGCCTTTCGGCCCACAAATTCACAAATATCACACCCTATCCTCATCCCCTTTTACCGTCGGGAAGGCACACAGCCCTTACCCGAACCGTTGTTAGCGACTTAAGGACTATTGGTATAGCGGTGCATTCACAATTTCACAAATTTTGAGCATACGAATCTATCACAAATCAATGATTTAGCACACATACAATGTATTACATAAGGTATAAAGAAGGAGTCACTACCTTGTTCTTTCCTGACGTCCTTTGGCACAGTGGGCTCGCGGGTACAACAAATGTCAAAGCCTATAAACAAAAAAAAATCAAGAATGGAGGATTAATTTCCTACCCCCAATTCTTACTTCCAAACACTTAAAATATGTCCCATATGAGTCCCTTAAATGGTTATAACAAGCTCAAAGAGAACCTAAAAGGATTGGTAAGTATTAGGTTGGAAATTACTTGCAAAATCACAAAATGCTGAAAATAGGGGGGTTGGCTGCAGCCAAGAATCATCTAGATGCAGCCAAAACGAGCACAGAAGGTTTTGCGTTGCAGCCCAGATTTTTCTGCTGCAGCCAAGACAACTTTGAAAAATCATAACTAATTCTAAAAAAATCGAAATGAGTTGATCCCAAAGCCACATGAAATATATTGAAGTTATCTTCCTAGGAAAAATATTGGCCATTATTGGAAATCACCACAAAAATACAGAATCACACAAATCTCATCACTACCCCAAAACAGAGTCCATTTTCGACCTCAACATTTGGACAGTCATATCTCCCAGTTCCCAAAACGAAATGGCACAAATTATATGTCCATTTTGAAGCTTAGAATTTGAACTTTAAGACTGAAAAGTTTCGTAATTTTCTGACATAATTTACCCAGTCAAAACGCTCACACAACCTGACTGCCCAGGATAGACTTTCATTGGACAACATTTCAATTTTGCACCAATGCTGCCAATGGTTCCCAAATTCATATCAAATACCATTCCCACATAAATTTGCACAAGGAATCCATTGAAATCATCAAAATAATCCAATTCAACCTCCATTGACATGTTACACAATGACCACCACATGTCTTAGCAAGAACTCAATCAAACCACCATATTGAAAACCAATCCAAACCAACATTCCAAATCAATTTCAAATGCTCAAAGACACACTATGACACCACTTTCACACTAAACACTAACCAATTCACACATTTCAAAATTAAGCTAAAATCAGGGCAAAAATCCAAAATCCTTAAAGCTAAACCAATGACCACAATAAATATGTCAAAAGGTTCCAAATTCTTACCTCTTCCCCTTTCCAAGACTAGTTTCTTGATTCTCAACTTTTCATTTCGCTCCAACACACAAACCGCCACCTTTCCAAATTCTGAAATCACCATATTGAAGCTCTCAATGAGATGCACAACATTAGAGAAAAGGATTTGAGCAAAGGAGGACCATTATTCACCCAAAATCAAAGCTTTCCCTTTCTCTTTCCAAGCTTGAGTTCAGCGAAAATGGGGAAGGAAGAGAGAGAAAATGAGAGATGGAAGGGATGAAGAAAGGATTATGATGATGTACCACTTTTCCCCCTTGCCCATGCTCAAAAACGCATAGGAGAGAGAAGAGAGAGAAAAAAGGTGGTTTTTGTCTCTTATGCCTCATCCCATGGTCCATAACATTGCCACATGTCAACATCTCAACCCTTGATCTTAAACACCACACACATTTATACTAAATTCACATCTCATTTCTCCAAAAATATTTAATTACACAAATTACAATCTATACCATTGTCATTAAACCTTAATCACAAATTGGGATATTACAACATACATAGAGTCAAAAGAGATATGGAGTCCAGAGGGGAGGGGGTTTTCTTCATGGCTCTAGAGATGGAATAGATAGGGCCCCACAAGTTTTTAATTTGCTATTGGGGAATTCACAAGAAAGGGAATGAAGAATTCTTAACAAAAAAAATGTTCTCTAAACCGAATGTGAAAAAAGTGCTCTCAACTTGGATTAAATATCCAAAAAGGTCCACTCTTGGACATTCCACATGCTACTTACCGAATGTGAAAAAAGCACTCTCAACTTGGATTATATATCCACTTGGATTATATATCCAAAAAGGTCCGCTCTTGGCCATTCCACACGCTACTCGGAAGAGGAGTGGTTATCTCAAGTGGATTCTCTCTTTTTTAGTAGATTTCAAACTTGTTGCTCTATTGACTAAGAAGGGGGCAGACATAGCAATTACATGGACCCCCCTCCTTTCTTTTGGTTCCAGTGCTTTCCTGGGTCGAGATATAAAGGCAGGTAAAGCCCAAATGCTGCTATCCTAATAGGCCAACTGGCGAAACAAGGACAGTGCCGACAATCATACCACCGCCGTTGAAAAAGCATGTTCCCTTCAGATAACACATACAGTAGGCTATCCTCAGCCTTGTTCATTTTTTTAAAAACAAATCAAGCCTCAATCTCTGAATGTGTTTTCCTTCCCCTCTCCCTATCAGGAGAGTGTCTTTAATCCTCTCCCTATCGGTTGAGTCATTTTGTACCCCCCAGCAAGAAAATGAATACTGCGACGCAATCAATAACACTCCTCTCCCAGCAATTAAACTCTTGTGCTAACACATAATGTGCGAAGCTGTTTGAGGAAAGTGAGAGGTACGGAGCTGCTTGAGTGTCAGTAAGAGGGCTTGAGACCCATTTATGCTCAGTTTGTTGCTTGTTCGGTCTAGATACTGTGTAACCTCTCGCTATCACTTGAGCATTTTCAAACCTTATCTATAAGCTATTAAGGATCCATTCTCAGGAAAGAATGAAAGGACTGGGCCGCCACCTGAAAGGATTGACTCAATTTCATTCTTTCAAGGATAGGTCATTTGACTCTTTTTCAAGAATTCTCCTATTTCTTTCCTCCCCTTGAACTAGTGGAATACGCTAGTCCACAAAGGAAGGCTAGCCATGATATCAATCTCTAACCAAAGATCCTTAATGAATCTGTAGAAGTCTTACTTCACCTTGTTATATTCACAATATTCTCTTGGGAGCTTCAGCTCACTCTTTCCTAAGTTACCTTTTCTGAAGCCATCTCTGCTATGTGACCTAGTTGTTACCTATTTCAACGTTATAGATTCCCTAAAAAGTGGCCTCCCAAGTATAGCCGGTGCTAACCTTGCCTTGACACTTTCAGTTTACCCTTGCCCAGATTGATCTGCAGTTGGATACCTGAGATGAGTCGGGCAAGCCCCTTATTTATATTTAAGTTTCTTCCTATGTTCTTTCACTGCTCTCCTCAAGTTATCCTTCTACTTCCAAGCTGCTTAGGTATGGATTCACTACACCATACCTTTTTATTCTAGGCCTTCCTCTTTAGACGAACTCACTCAATCAGAGACTTTCCTTTGCTTTGTCTTTAATAGGAAAGAGATTCTGTCTTATTCGTAAAAAGAATAAAAGCTCGTTCATGTCCTAAAAACTTTCTCTCTTTCTCCTTGCTAAAAAAATGTTTACTCAAATATTATACCCGCGAAGTGGAATTGTTGACAAAAGTGTTAGAGCGAAAACTCCGCTGTAAGGTTTTAAGGTGGTAGAGATAAGCCTTAACAACCTTAGAATCTGTAATACAGATATTGTAATATCCCGATTTGTGATTAGGGCTAATGACTCTGATAATTATGGTAATTAGTGTAATTAAGCACTTTTGGAATTAATGTAATGTGAATTTTGGAAGTTATGTGTGTGGTATTTAAGATCAATGGTTGTGATCCCTTGACCATGGGTCGGGATCTTATGTTTTGCGGTTGTGTGGGTTCATAGGAGAGTGACTAAGATGATGACACGTGGCATTATGTGAGCTATTGGATGGAGCCACAAAAGAACAAAATAGCACTTTTCTCTCTCCTCCCTCTCTCCAATTCGGTTGAGTGTGTGTGTGGGAGGATGAGTTGACTTCTTCTTCATCATCATCTCCTCTATATCTCATTTTCTCTCTCTTCCTTCCTCCATTTTCGCTGAGCAAGCTTGGGAAAGAGAAAGTATAGAGCTTTGATTTGGGTAAGAAGATGCCTTCCTTTGCTTAAACACCATTCATAAATGTTGATCTTTTAGTGATAAGCTTCATTTTGGTGGGTGTAGCTTGTCCATTGGTTGTGATTTATGATTTGGGCGAATTTGAAAGTTGGAGAAGCAAGATTTCCAGATTGAGCAAAGTGAAGAGGTAGGCATTTAGAGCATTTTGGTATATTGTTTATGATTTTTGGCTAAGTTGAGTAAAATCTGGAAAAATTGCCCTAATTATGCAAAATATTGAAAATGTGGATTTTATGGTGTTTGATGTTAGGAATGAGTTATTGTGGAGTTATTTGAGTATTGAATATGATTTGGAATGTTGGAATTAAGTGTAATGAAATTTGGATATTGTGTATCATAGAGACCTTAGTGTTTGATTGTGTTCAAAGTGGTTTTTGGGGTGTTTTTGGAGTTGCCATTATGTTCCCTAATTAGTGCTTGAAATGTATGAGTTGTGAGAGGAGTTTGGGAACCATTGGGCATGATTTTGACCATCTGGCGTTTTCTGGTTTTTCTGCATTTTTGGTCTCTGATACACATCACTTGAGCAGAGGAAGAACGTGCTCAAGTGATGCGTGAGTTTTTCCCTATTCTGCTTCGAGTTCGTCTGGGTTTTATGAATAATGCTCGAGTGCATTGCCTTGTGCTCGAGTGAGGGAAGAACATGCTTGAGTGAACTTGGGTTGCTCGAGTGATGGTGTGAGTCTAGAGTGAAAGGTTTCTTTCAGGTCTTCACTCGCTGGTTGATGCCAAGAGTGTGCTCTGACACTCGCTAGCATAGCCGTCTCACCCGAGCATTGGGGGTCATGCTCGAGTGAGCTTGTGCCTCTGGTGTGGGTGGTGCTCTCGGGTTGTCACTCGCGGGTAAGGTGCACGAGTGTGCCTTCTCACTCGCGGGTATGGGGTGTGTGCTCGAGTGCATATGGTTGTGCTCGAGTGATCCTGATCTTGGAGAGCTTTATGTGCTCTCGGGTGCTCACTCGCTATCTCTCACTCTCTTGTGCTCGAGTGAGAGCTTCTGTGCTCGATTGAAACTGCCAAAAATCTGTGTGTTGCCTTCGAGTAAGGGGTCTTTTGGGTAGTGTTTTTCAACCCTTTAAGCATATGTTTAGGCCTCTAAGACTCACCTAAAGAGTCCTAAATGATAACCAACTTAGAGTATTATTGAAATATACATATGGAAAAGAGATTGATTGGTTGTCCCTAATTGATATAGGATTTGACATCTGTCGCCCTCATGAGGCCACGGTGCCGGAGCCAGTCAGGAAAGATACAGGTAGTGACTCTCTCTTTATATCCTATGTGATACATCGTATGTGTTCAATGTCATTGAGGTGAAATGGTTTTCGTATGCTGCATGCTTGTGAAAATTGTGGAAACACCACTATACCGATAGTCCCTGAGTCGCTAACAACGATTCGGGTAAGGGCTGTGTGCCTTCCCGGCGGTAAAAGGGGATGAGGTTAGGGTGTGTATATGTGATTATGTGGGCTGAAAGGCTATTTGTGAAGGCCGACGGGCCATTTGTGAAAGCCGAAAGGCTATATGTGAGCCATAAGGCTATTCGTATGCACTGCCACGCCAATAGTCCCTGAGTCGCTAACAACGGTTCAGGTTAGGATGGTGTGCCTTCCCGGCGGTAAAAGGGGATGAGGGTGGAGTGCAATTTGTGTTGCTGATATGAGATGATTTGTGTACATATTATGTGATTGCATGCGATATGAAAAAGTTGTTACTACTGGGATTCTTTAGAATCTCACCCTTTCCATATGACTAACCATTTCAGACAGGGCGAGTGGCTCGAAAAGGAAGCGGACAACCAGGAGTAGTTAGGATTACTCTAAGACTTAATAGTAGTTGGTTATCCTCATTTTGGTTTTGGGATTACGAAGTGTACATGAGAATGTAAATGAATATTTTGGTTATGTAATCCCCATTTTGGGAATCTGTAAACCCATTATATATGTAGATGAACCCGGGGTTTTGCCGGGATTTTAGTTTCCGCACTCTGATATTTCTTATGTGATTTGATTTCTCAAGTAGTTATATCCGCACGTGAATGTGAGACCAGGATTAAGTATGTTTTAGAACTGATTTTTGAAATACCCCATCTTTTGGATATGGGATTATAAATTGTTGTTTTGTTTTATTGGTCTCTATTTCACTTAAATTTCGTAAGCCGGATGTAATTACGGTGAGGGCGTTACAGATATCATCACCAAGAATTGCGTACTTAGTAATGTGTTGCCTTGGGTGCACCTTCTCCACACCATACCACAACAAGTGATGGGTAAAAGTGAAGAGAGGGGTAGTATCTGAAGTCTCATTCCTCAGGTAAGGGGTAACTTTTATTACTCCTTAACTACAACTTGAGCATATAGAATGATAATCGTTCTTGTTGTTGTCGGTGTTGCATGAAGCAATCACTCTAGTTTTGACTTACCGCAATAGTCTACTCTGTTAAAGTAACTTATGATATAGAGTGATTAATCTTCACTTTTGTCCTATCTCTCATTGTAAGCTTTTGGTGCTTACGGTGTTCGATTTTGACAAAAGCCTTGGTTGGAACCCAGGCCCCCTCATCTCATCTTTGTGTTGAGTGATAAGGAGAGTGGGTGCAACTCATACCAAAAGGCACATGGCTTAAAACTACACTTATTATGATTAGTCTATTTAGTTTTGTAGAAAATGTGCCAGTTGTATCCTGGCTGTGTCTGTTTGAATAGACACAAAGGTTAGTTGGACTTCTTGTTAAAGTCCCACTAATCTTCTCCTTTTCCCTAACTAGAGAAGTTGGCCTTATGGCTATCTCATTCTTGCAAAGAGTGTTCCATTTTTCTTCATGGTCCGGCTTGCTATTCATTGTATTTTACTTAAAGCAGTGCTCTGTATGTCTTTAGAGGTATTATTTTGGATCTATACAATATAGCAATTCCTCCTTGTTGACACATGTTTCCTTAACTAGATGTGGTATCCCGCATCTCATCTTTTCAGTTTTAGGAAAAGTTATCATATGTCGTGATGATTGTAACCCCCTCCGTAATCATATTCGAAACACATGATTAGAGTGAAATAGAGACCAATAATAATCAAAATTCATTTACATTCCCCATCCTTAAGATAGGGTTTTGACAAATACATTTTGAAATCAAACACTTTAACCTGGTCTCACATTCACATTTCGAATACAATTACATTGCGAAGATAATTAACATTCATAATATATCAGAGTGCACAATAACAATCCCAGCAATTCTGGGTTCATATCTTCACTAAAGATTCATGGGCACATACGCCCTTTACAATTTCTCAAATGGGGATTACACATATTTCAATCCAAATACACCTCCACAACATATATAATTATCCCAGCAAATAATGATAACCAACTATCAAATCTACATGCCCATAAGGGATTCTCACCGCCCCTAGTCGCTTGCTCCTTCCTCGAGCCATTTGTCCTGTCTAAAATGTTGGTAGGGGAGGGTAAGATTCTAGAGGATCCCAGTAGGAAACAGATACCAATATGCATGCAAGATAAGTGTTTAATGCATGACATGCTTGCATCACAATAACTCGTGCTCACATAATGATATATCCGCATGCTCAATGTTTCAACAACATACTCATGGACATAGTATAAATAGAAACAGAGCTTCAATCATTCATATATGTTTCACATAATCAAGCAAAGCAATAATATGCATCAATACACAAACACAAATATCAATACATACAGGAGAGGTAAGTTCCCTACACTTATTCTTCCACCTATGCTCCAGCATCGGCTACAGTCAATATGAGCGGATATCAAACCATGATCAGGGTGAATACCCAACCCTATAACCAAATCAAGGACATATGATCATTCTCTTTTCCAAGTTCTCATTTTCATAACACTTAAAGTTGGTTACCATTCATGACCTTTAGGTGGCTAATCAAAGCCTAAACACATGCCTAAAGGCTTGGGAAACACTTGACCAAAGGTCACCTTTTAAATATCCAAAATGCTGATTTTTGGGGGCTGGCCGCGGCCAGCCTATCCATGGGCCGCGGCCAATGGATGCACAGAAGGTCTTGGGCTGCGGTTCATAACCTCTGGCCGCGGCCAAGAAAATTCTATTTCCTGGCTGAACTTCCATAATTTGTAAATAATTCTAGAAAAATTGAAACAAGGTGATTCTAAAGCCAAATGAAAGGTACTTAAGTCCTCTTTATAGGAAAAATATGTACCATTACTGGAAATCACCACAAAATTTCAGAATTACACAAAACTCATCACTACCCCCGAAACAGAGTTCTGTTTTTATCCCAAACTTTGGCAAAGCATAACTCTCAGTTCAAAAAACGAAATGACACAAAATATATGTCCATGTTGAAGCTTTGGATGTGAAATTTGAGACTGGAAAGTTTCACAATTTTCTGAAATCATTTGGTCATTCAAAATGTGAACACAAATAAACTGCCAAGAACAGAGTTCCAAGGGACAGATTTTCCAATTTTCTACCAAAGTGTCCCATGGCTCCAAAATTAATAATCAAGCCTATTCCCACATAAATTTTCACAAGGAACACAATGGTAACCTCAAAATGACCAAAATCATAACCCATTTACATGCCCTATTTTGGCCAATGCACAAAAACTAACACAAAGGGTGACAAACTTCACATTTAAGCTTCAATGCAATTCTATCAATTCAAAACACTAAACAAGGCACCATTTCCATGACAACAACAAATTATACTCCCCAAGACCCTAAATCATGAAAATTAGGGCTAAAATTCCAGAAATTCAAGGCCAAACAAATGGCCACAAAACTTATATGAAAATGAAGCTTTCACTCACCTCAACAACTTTCCCAAAGAAGCTCCTTGATTCACCCAAGTCCAGAATTTTGTGAGAGCTCAAACACCACTAAATGACAAATCTAAAACCATGAAAGTGAAGATCTCAACTCAAGGAACAACTTTAAAGAAGGGAGTTTTTCCATTAGAGGTCATTTACTCACCTTAATCTCAAGCTTTCCTTCCTCCTTTCTCCTTCAACAATGGCGCAAGAGAGAGAACAAGAGAGAGAGAGACAGTGTGTGATGATGAAGATGAGAGTGAGGTGCAGAATTTCTGCCCCCTCAAGCCACTTCATGCGCATGAGAGAGACAAAAGAGAGGGAGAGGGAGAAAAAAAAATAATAAACAATGGCCATTTGACTTTTCCAACAACTCCCATCATCATATAAGCTTGCCAAGTGTCTCAAATCTATTGGCTCTCATAAAGTAAGTAACCATATTAGTTACTCTAATCCCTCCATTAGCCATTTTAATTTCACATCTCATGCCCTCTTAATTAGTAATTAATCTCTTCCATTAATCACTAATTTAGAGCCATTCTTTCAATTTTTCCAACAGTTATGGCATATTAATTAAAATTTCCATATAACACATAATTATTCCACTTTAATTCGATAATTATCCTCAATAATTACCATTAGCCCTTAATCAAAAATTGGGGTGTTACAATGATCATGCTGATTTCTTGGTTCGGCTTCACCTATCTTGGTTTAGTTTAGCTAAGTTAATAGCTATCGCTCCTCGTGTGATTAAATCAACTTTCACCTCGATTGTGCAACCCTATTCAGATATTAGTTCGATCATAGAGTTGTTAGGTGAGATTAAAACCTCATTCTCCACCCTCCAACCAATGTTTCTACCACATCTCTCCCGATTTCTCTTAACCAAGGGGATATCATGGGAGCCAACTTGGAAATCAATACCGATATAGGAGAATCTCCTACTTCATCTCAGCTTTGTTATCGATCCGACTGTTGATATAGCTATGCGTAAGTTGTTTAAGTTTCAGAATCTTTTCTTTAACTTAAAGCATGAACTTGTGGCCTTTATGTATAATAAAAATAAAATACAAAGCCTCCCAGATTAGTTCTTTTCACTAGGTAATTTGTGGTATCCTCAAGTGTCCCTTAGATTACTTCTATAATACCTCATCCACCATGTTCGATCTGATTACTTTGAGCGAGCAGTAGGGCCTTAGTTTACCCCCTTGCTCCTATGTACTCGGGCTTCCCCATGGCAGCAGTTCACCTAGCTCAAGCGATTGGTCTGGAAAGTGCAGGCTCTTCGTAATCTCTAACTATGTTAAGTAGAGATTCTTAAAACCTGTCCATGACTGGGCAATAAAGGTAATGTCCTTAATACTGATGGATGGTACTTTTTGATCAAGTACAACCGTTCATTCGGCTTCACCTCCAAAAGAAAGAGGTATTATACTCTTTCGATTTGAAGTCCATAACTGATCAATGTCTTCTCTTTGTCATATATACTTTATTGTGCATGTGCTAGGGAGATGTATTGGCTTTATCAATTGTCAACTCATCCTTAGGCCTCAACACCTTTTTGGTTGGGCCACCATTAGTAAAGAGGTGGTTTGAGGTTGCCTTTTTTTGTGGCCAACCTTTTTGGCTTTTATAGCTCTTAGTCACTATTTGCTCTGTCCTACCACTATATTGTACGGTTGGCGGTGCAAAATGTGATGCTAGGGCGGACTAAACCCTTTCATAACTGTGCCCTCCTTAGTGATGACATCGTTATAGCTGATGAGGTGGTAGCTCGAGAGTCTTCTTGCTGCTTGGTCACCTTGGTGTCTCTATATCCATTCCAAAATCAATTATATCATGGAATAGCTCTATGGAGTTTACTAATAGATTTTGGACCCAAATCAATGCAAATTTCTTTGTCTCCAATATTGTTACACACCCTATGGGGAACACGCACTTTGCTTGGTATCTATCATGTGGCAGTACATTATAATGTCCAAAGTTTTAATTTGCTTTGCCGCTTGGCTGGTGTTGGGTATTGTGTTTGTTTTCGCTTGTCTTCCATTTCCTTGATAAAGAAGTGGGAGCGTTTGTGGGTTATCTCTAGTTTACTAGGTTAGTCAGCCGACTATCCCCATGAGTTTTGGATTAGAAGAGGGCAACCTCTCAATTCGTACTTTGATGCTAAGATACGTCGGTATCTCTATAGGGCTCTTCGCCTAAAAGAGACGCAACTTCCACCTAAGGAGTTGTTGTTCGATGGTAAGAATGAAATCTTTGAGCGCACTATGATCTGTAATTGGATGCCTGATGAACCCATGTCATGTGAGTTCTCAAAATAAAATTAGGTTAGAAAATGTAGCATAGTAGCTCAACCTAGGTCGTTCTTGTGAGGAGATTAATTTTCAAGTTTCTAAGTAGTAAAGTGATAAAAAAGACTTTAGAGTTGTGAGAAATCATTTTGAGAATTTGATTTTTAAACTAATGAAGTAATCTAAGCTAAAGCAATTTTTTTGTATTTTTCAGTTTTTAAAACAAAATAGCAAAAGGAATTGAAATTAACACTAACAACAAGATAAATTCAATTAACTAATATAATGATGAGACGAGATTCCCTTGAGTTGGGGTTTTAGTCTTCCTTGCTTGCTAATGATTTGAATTCCATAATGAGCCAAGAGGATGGAACTAAGCTACCACTAGCTCCATACTTGCATAATCATTTAATTCATTCAATCGAAGCAATTAAATGAGTATTACAAATTAATAGTGACTCAAGGAGATGATAAACTAACTTCCAATTCTAAATTGTAATTACCATTACAATAATTCAAAACATTTAGTTTAATCATTTAAATCCACTTAACCAAGTTGGAATAAACAATTCAACCAACTCCTACTATGAATCATACAAAGCTTAATTAATCAACTCCTAGCTCAACAACCAAGTTTATTCACTTGGCATAACAATCTAGATCACAATTACATACTTAACCAAGCTACATAATCATGAACTAAAAAGAGAGCTTCAAGGAATTCCATTAAAGTTTAGAAGCTCAAACCATTACCCAACTCAAGGACATCACCAAAACTTAGCTACTCATGGAGGAAGAAGATGCAGATTAATGGAAGGGGGAATAATTGGCCATAGATGCAAAGGCAAGATGTAGAATCTGTTTGGTCTTCAAATGCTCCACCTAATGACTTTCCAATCTTCAATAAAATGGTTCAACTCTCTCTATCATCGGCTAAAGCTCCAAGACATCATTAATCACTGCACAACACCTCCTCCTTCTTTTTCTCGGCCCTCTTGATTTTTCTCCCTTTTCACACTTTATTTCCGCTGTCACTCCCTCTCTACACTCTAGCCGCCCCCTCTCATGGTCTTCTCTAAGTCCAGCGCCTCTTCCTCTTTTTCATTTTAGCCTCCCCTTTTCACCTACACAGCCATTGCTCCTTTATTCCTTTTCTTGTATCATGTGGCAGCTCATGTGGTCCCCTCCTTTCTTTTATGCACAGCCACCTAACCCTTTTCTTGTATCAATTCCTATCCATTCTCTATTCTCTATTGCTCCCAATTTGGTCCACTCTCCCTCTTTTCTCAATTCCCATTTTTTGGTCCACAATTTCGGCTTCTTTTTCATTCCTTTATTTCCTTACGGTCCAACATCTTTCTCATGGGTCAAGCCCTCTTTAATTCAGTCCACACCTTTCCTTTTTGTTCAGGGAGCTAATTCGGTCCAGCAGCCTCACACCTTTCTAATTCCAATCCCATTTCCGTTCAACTTTCTCTAATTTGCTGCTCCCTCTTCTTTTCTTATTCCATGTGGTCCCCTCTTTCCATTTATCCAAGCCTTTTAATTCGGTTTACTAGCTGCTTCAATAAATTTTTCCTTGTCATCACGTACAAAATTAGATTTATAAGGATAATATCTTTTGCTCACAATTAAGAAATAATGGGAATACCAAATATTAATTGAAAATAGAACAATTTAACCACTTTAATTCCCAAATTATGCTTTCACTAAAATCTCACATTATCACTTGATTATGCCCAAAATATTCAATTAAGTTCCACAAAAGCCTAAGATTAATTAATAAAAATATACAAATATTGAGCTCTATCAATGTCACAATGGCTTAAATGGCTTTCACGGTATCATACAATGACCTCTAATCATGAGACCCCTCTTGTAGACCTCTTGGTATCGGCCCCTATCCGTGCACATTCATGGAAGCATTCTTAATTTGATCTAAAACGATTCAATTTTGGCCTTATATTACATGTTTATGATGCGGGTGACCACTGGGATTTGGGTACTACTGACAAGTATTTCTTTCCTGTCATTATTACTCATCCAAGTGGGGGTAGTGGTTCTCCTCCCTCCGAGGTCACTTCTCTGGCCCCATTTAAGTAATCATCTAATGGGTACTGGATTAGGTTCATTAGAAAAGTAAAGAGAGGCCAGGAAGAGTAAGGCCCTAGGGGTTGACTAGTATTAAAAGTAATCGGGTCAACCCCCGGATGCTTTACTTCAAGCAAGGAACCTTGAATGTTCCGAGTCTAAAGACATCATACAGGCATGTCTCAAACTCAGGACGAAACAAGTGTTTAACTAAAAGCGTCTGAAGACTAAGAGGCCATCGATCAGTGGCACTCTTTAAGTCTATTAAGTAAATGTCCAAGTGTCCGGTTAGCCAAACAGACTTGATTAAAAGTACCATCCATTGGTATAGAGTGTAGAGCTTTCATAAGAAAGTCATGCAAAGGCCTTAGGACACATTAGACGACGTAATTGCAAATGGCAAATATACATCTCTTTCCTCCGACAGACGCAGTCAAGAATGCTAATCTTCTAGGGTGATTATTAGGATATACCCGTGATACCTCTAGAACTCCCTGTAAAAAGTCCCAAAAAGCTTAAAGCGCGGAAATAGTGTGTTGGGATAACATTGAGTTCTCAATGTCATCACAAGCGTAACAAATGAGAGCTAACCATAATGGGAACCTTCTCAAGACATAATCTCGACACTTAGGGGAGATTGTCTCTGGAAAAGAGGCCCATGATAGTTCGCACTCAAACTTTGAAAAGATACCATCATCCTTTCATCCTTTTAACAAGGATAGCTTTCCATGTTATGTTGGCACCCATCTTATTCCTTCATACAAAGGGATAAATGTCAACGATAGAAGGTATCTAGGGAGGAGTGCACCTTTGGTACTTTAGTAAGGCGTTAAAAGAAAGGCCACTTCAATTTAGGAAATAGCCAAAAACTCAAGAGGGTCACCTTTAGAATCATTTGCTAGTATCTAAAGCATCCCTCCTTCCTTTTGATTATGTCTTGATGCTGACTGCCATAAACCCGGAAACAAAACAAAGTTTGTTCCCTTTCATTAAGTAGGTAAAGTAAGCATATGAACCCACTTTTGCTTTGCCAGACTCTATTGGAATAAAGCAAAGAAGGAGGCTACATAGAGAAAGGAAAAGGACAAGGGTGGTCTTGTTTGACGTGAAAGCTGCTGGTTTAGGGGTAGGGTACAGTACTAAAGGTCCTCATACTTCCAGGTGGTTTTTCTTTTAGGCAGTTGTTCACTATTAGATCGCACCAATACAACCCCCATAGTTTTTGTTACCGAGTTATCTTTTTTTTTCATTGTTCCTAGGGATTTTTTGGGTAATCTGCTCCCATACTGCAAACAGTCAAATTTGAACAAAACCTTGTCACTCTTCTTTCTTTCCTTGTAGGCAGGAAGCATACTAGCAGTATGCGTTGCATGATTCTACTATGTTTTTTTTGCAGTTGACTGGGTGGACAGTTGAGCGGAAGAGAACTTCGATTCACCCAGCTAGCTGGTGAGCGGCGTGCTTATCTTATATGACAACACTATAGAGCGAGTTGCTCTTCTAGGCAGGCAGCTGTATGACAACGCTATAGAGAAGCAGTGCTTTTGTTTAACATGCAATAGTCTCAATGCCCTTACGAGATAATGATGAGTTTCATGCACTCTAAGCCTAGCCAGTGCGCGGTTAGGAAGATTGGCCATAATCTAAGCGGTATCCACCACCCTATAGTTCCACCTATAGGCGACCGTCTTGAAAAGAATTGCAATGATTTTGAATATGGATCCTACAGTGATAGATATAATGCCCATAAAAATACCACTAGATCAAGCACCAGTGATTTCATATCCAGTCAAAATCTTGGCTAATTAATCAAAGTGGGTAGCTCCTGTAGAGCCATAGATCATAGAACAAATAGGGTAGATAGGCCCAACCACTACACTATACATATAGACGTGAACCCCCCTCATTACCGTACATGCAACTCTTACCGAATACGGCTCACACAAAGACTCCTAAATCCATCCAGAGCCTTTTCTTCCACCTCTCATCTCTACTCCTTGATCTAACTTGTGTTCCCCAGGCACTATGAAATGGGTGCTTCATTCAGAACCAAGGAGGTATGGCATTTGGGCAGGCACGTGTGTGTAGGATAGTCGACTACTACATAAGCTAAAAAACTATGACGACTACTAGCTAAGTCTGAAGTGACTCACCTTATTCTCATTGGGATTAGATATAGATGGGGAATCTATAGATCATGGTAGTTTACCAACCTCTTTAACTAACATACAACACAATTTCACTTCACAACACGACCAAAACAAAAAAAAAGAAAGAGCTTCGCTGGGTGGGCCTTCCTATACTAATGAATGCCTCTTTTTTCTTCTTTGAAGTCTACAACAAACAAGCAGGATAGGCAAGATTCGAACCTACGTAGAAAAACTTCAATAGATTTATACTCTATCGCTTTTGACCACTCAGCCACTCTCCCCTTCCCAGGATGAGGCCCCCCTCAATGGGTTCTAAGAAGGAGGGATAAAAACCTGAAAAGTAAAAGCTTATTGATTTGATTGAAGGAACAAGCAAGGAGCAAGAAAATAAATACTATGAAACAGTCAATAACACTCCTCTCCCAGCAATCAAATAGATGCGCTACCATGCAATGAGAAAGAAAATAGATATGCAGCAATTAAACGGATGTGCTAAAGCATAACGTGCGTAGCTACTCGAGCAAAGTGAGAGGTACGGAGCTGCTTGAGTGTTAACTCAAGGGCTTAAGACATGTTTCTGTTCAGCCCCTTGCTTCTTTCTAACACGCACTAGCTTTTGCTAATGTGAGCTTAGTCCGTTGCTTCTTTCTAATGCGTACCCTACTCGTCTAAGGCCTTCTTGCTTTTTCCTTAGATGAGTAGGAAAGATAGGGGTGCTAACATGTGAAAGCCTATTTGGAGTAGTCCCTCAAGAAAAGCTTATATATGGGAAAAATCTCTCTTTTATTGCCTCCATTACGATTGACCTAGCTTGGTATAGTAAGGGCTTATGATAGGAATAGAGAAGTCAGAAAGAAGGAAAAAAAGCAACTCCAACAGGCTTGTTTATAATGGAATAATGGGGGAGCATTTTGCTCGTTGAAAGGTAAAGGTTCACTAATCATCATATGCTATTTCTTTCCTATCTTTGTCTCTTAAGTGATTAAAAAAGTTAAATGAGGTATGGTATGAGAGAGGAGTAATTCCCACGAAGGCCCTCGAGGGAACCCATCCTTCTTGATAAGGAGAGAGTCCTAGACATAGTGAAAGAGAAAAAAAGAGGCTAAAGAGGTCAGTGCTAGCAAACATATTTTATAAAAAAGTCAAAAGGGTTAGAAAGAGTTCTTCATTTTCCCCAACCTTACTTAGGAATCTTATATTGGCAGGAGCTGCTTAAGATGGGTTTTCTTCCCTAAGGGGCTTTAGGGAAACCAAGCAAGTGTCATCCTGGAAAACAGACCATCCTAGCCACCCCGTAACTCAGCGAAAAAGGTTACTATTTTCTATTTTAAAGAACAACTTCTAATCTGAGACTCTTTGTCTATTGTCTGACTTTTGGCATCTTTATTTACGAATAATTGCTAAGTAGGTGTATTAGTTGTCTCTTCTTGAAATGCATTCCCTTGGCTTTGGTGTCAGTTAAAAAGGAAAGCCATCTCCATGAGCACGAACGAGCGGGAACCAAATTCAGTCTTATATTTGACCTAAACTTAGGAGGCTCAGCACCTTCCATACTGGATAATGAAAAAAATAGAAACTTTAAATGGAGATTGTCCACCCTTATAAAAAGGGAACAAGGTCTGCTCGGTGGTTTATAAAGAGAAAGTGTTCAGTCTACCGGAAAGTAAGATTTCTATCAAACTTTGAGTTTCAATTGTAACTCACCCCACTACTAGAGATAGGGGTCTATTTTAGGAGGTTGAAAAACATAAATGGATTTGTGAGGTTCTAATTCTAGTACTTGTTGTTCCGAAAGGCTAGGAAGGATGAAAGAGATAGGAAACTAAGCCAAGGGAAGGTTTCACGAGAGATACCTATGACTAGGCTAATGAGTTATTTAGGGAAGGAGCTTAGAAGGTAAGGGTAGGTAGAGGGTTTGGTTTCTAATTAGGTTGGTGTGAAGTCAATTGTACTAAATACATTAGATGCCTTTCGTAACAACCTGCAAGGTAATGAGAACATTCAGATATCATATTAGGAGCATTCAACGGTAGTCCTCCCCTTACCCTTGTCATGCCAACACCCTTCCCTCCGAACTAAAGACGTACTCTTTCCAGCAGACATAAGATAAGAATAAAGATAGATATAGAGAATAGGTCTCCCTGAAAGAGAAGTAAGAACGGTTGATGCATCTCCAATATCTATCAAATCCCGGTAGTTCCCTCCAATCAGAACATTAGCACTGTTTCAAAAAACCACTAAAGAAAGATCTCATGAAGAGATCTCAGGTTATGTATGCTTCTTCAAAAAGGAAATATTAAAATCTTATTAAGATTTTTTTCCTTTCCCATTCTTGCCATATCTGGTGATATTAATGGAGTGAAAATCTAGCTACTGAAAGAAAGAAAGGGGCACGACATTAGCTCTCATCTATAAGTTATAGAGCCCCACTAAAATTCTACTTTTTATTTTCTTTTTTCACCTTCACAAAAACAAGGGCTAACCCCTCTCAACATTCCTTTGAAAAGGTTGTTTCAAAGCTAAGTGATGGGAAGCTTCCCCTCCTTGATCCCCATAATCTTTCTTTTTTGATCTTATTACTAAATTATTTTTTTATTAAAAATTTCCAATTTTTACCCATTTTCTCTATCCATCCACAAAGACGAAGATGTCATCTGCAAAGTGAATATGCGTGAGGCTTTCCCTTTTTAATTTCCATCGCTTTGATCTTTCTTTCCTCTTTTTATTAGCATAATTTATTTTGATAGCTGAACAACTTTCTCTCTCCTTTGAATAGCCTTAGTCCTATACTTTAATAAAAAGTTAGAAACTCACACTCAGTCCACATGATTTGAGTCTTTCGGGACCGTAGAAGTTATGCCCAAAAGACTGTGTTTTCTCAACTTGTCCGATTGAACTGGCAACTAAAGATGTGGAGAAATGGACTACATTAGCACAGAATACCAGCCTTAGTAAATTCTTTAGTTGACATCAAGATGAAGTTCTATTAAATCTCTTAGAGAAAGATTAGTAGATGAGGAGTGAGGCACTTTGTTACCTATTCCATTACTTTCACCTACGTAGGGTAAATTCCTTATGAATCAATACCCGAACTCCACTCAATTGAATAAGCAATCTTCTTTCAACTGGGCCTAAGATCAGATCAGGAGCAATTTTGCTTTGGCATTGGATCATTTCCCCTCTTTCAATTCTAGAGATGGAGATCCGGCTGTTGGAAATTGTGCCCTAAGGGCAATCATTGTACTTTGAACATTATTATTTTAATGAAATTTCTCCATTCTGTTATCATATTATTTGCATGTTAACTGTGATAATTGTATCCTTGGATAATTCATGAAGATTGTCCTAAAATGTCCCTGGTCGGTCATCTATACGGGAGCAGAGATAAAACAAGACTAGTGTGACTTTGATAAGATATGGAGATATGAATCAAAGTGTTAGGTACTTGTAAGAATACAAGGTGCTGACCGACCCACTATGAGAAAGCTACATTGATCAAGTCATAAGTTTTTCTCATGTATAACCACGTCACAATGCCCTTAGACCTGAGGACATCATGGATTCCTACATGAGAGTTGCTAAGCTTTGAACTAGTTAAAGTCACTTTTGATCGAGTCATGATAAAGGCTATGATCAGGCTTGGTGGTTTTTCATGCAGAGGAATATGAATGATCAAGATAGAATTTGTCCCTCACATTAGTAGAGAGATATTACTGCGCCCCTCATAAGTGAGCCTGAGAAATGTATGACCATACTACAATGGAAAGGAGTTTCCATTTCTATTGTCAGGTTACTCAGGAATCGAGAAAGTAATGGTCAAGAACAAGAGGATGACATTATCCATGCCTTATCCTTGATCGATATATCGTGTGACAAAAGGGACGTGACATGATTGTATGACAGGTTGCATCGTGATAATGATCCTCATATGATTTGGCTAGTCGTAATGTCTTGCTAGAGGCCGCTTGCAACTTTTGGGTTAGTATAGTTATTGGCTCACTGCCAACTTCATATAGGCCTACAGGGTCCCACAAAAGAATGGCCCAACACGAGATAATGTTTAATTTAGGGTGGACGAATTATATATATATATAATATAAAATTCGTTAATAATATTATATAGATATATATTTTTGAAATACATATCTTATATATTATATATATATGTATATGTATATATATTATATGATATTATTATATTGTGTTAGTTTTAAATTTAATTTATTAAGATATATTAAATTTAATAACTAACATGATAGAGATGTAGTATCTCAGATTTAATTTATAAAGATAAATTAAATCTAATAGCTCTTTATTTGGATTAAATAAATAAGTTCAATTAAAACTGTTGGACAGATTTAATTTAAACCGAATTTATTTAATTAGCTTATCAAGATAATTAATTGTTGATTAATTTCAAAATTAATGATAATTAATTTTGAAATTTGAATATAGCCATTATAGGTTATAAACTTGATAGAGCAGATATACTCATACACGTATGAGAATTCAGAGCCGCAAGGGAAACCCTAAAAACATTAGAGGCGCTAGCACACAGTCTTGGTTGGAGAACATTCGTGTGGATACCGGTAGAGGGAGCGGACCTAACGTGTTGGCTCCTCGAGATCGTGAAAACCCTAAGTTAAAAAAGGAACAAGTTCTTTCTAACCCGATTTAAACGCCGTTGATAGATCATCTATTAGGATCGGTAAAATTTTTAAAATTCTTCCGCTGTGCCTGCCGATCCTAACAGCGGCTCCTCCTAGTGATCTGTCTAGATTTCAGAATAGAAATGAGCAAGGAATATTAGTTAAGCCAAGGGATAAAGTGGTCCAATTTAATGTATTACTGTTACGTATAGTGAGAGACAAGCTCTCTTGTTAGGAATTGATCTAGCTGCTACTCTATCTCCTTTAGGAAAAAGTGTTGCACCTTGCCCAACTCTTACAAAGACTACCCCCAAGGGAGAAAAGGAAAACCACCTAAAAGGCTTATTATAACCCATGGGCCTTTCCTCTTACTTTAGAGTAAGGAAGCACTCACACTTTGACAAGTGTGATGGAAAGGTGAAAGCCATCACAAAATGGACGCTTGCGCTTTTCTTGCTTGTTGAGTCTCGGACGCTATTCTGTCCCAAGTACCTCTACCTACCATTTGAGATCATTTTGGTATTCCAATTCATCTATCTTCTTTATAAGACCCTCATGTATTTTCTTTTTCTAAGTTAATAGGCTAAAGCGGCTTTGAACTAAAGGCTAAGGGAGTCGCGCTTACAAATGGCGCTTAGTAAGAAAAGAAGGTAAGCCTACACCTATTATGTATCAGGGAATCGAGATTCTTACCCGAATCTGGTATGAATGGTTCAGAACTCACAACGGGTGCCAGAGCAACTAGGCATTGTTAATTACATTAAGAAGGGAGGTTGTGAGCCAAGTCAAATAGAGACAAGCTTGAATCTTATAAGTTTGACTCAAAAGGTGTGATTAACGAAGTCTAATGCCAACAACTCTCTCCTCTTTGTAAGAGAATTAGAGCTAGTCAATAAAAATAGGCTTTAGCTACAAGTCATTGGAGAATGTCCCTTTCTGAGAGCCGTTCTTTGAAACTCTTTCTCGTATTAAAGCTTATCCATTAAGGAATAGCTTTGTCAGCATGTTTATCTTCCCAGCACCTAGCTAGTGCATGTTCTAATTTTATATAGAACATAGTTGGTTTTATACCCTTATCGGTGAAGCAAATGGGCTGCTAATGTCCTGTAGAGATACTATTGTCAGTCAAAACTCTTACTAATAAGGTGCAGCAAGGCTTTCCATGTGATGGAATCTCGTCCTTCCTTTCGATTAGAAAGACGATAGCGATTCCCTTCAAGTTTAGGAAATTCAGGGAATTCATACACCCCTTGGCTATAAAACTAGGATGTGATCCACATCGAGAAAGAGAAGGATAACTCTTCTAGTCTATTTATTCCATCTTACTTAACTGATTATAATATGAATTTGCTTCGTACCTCTCCTTATAAGTCTAGTCATTCAGCAAGCTAAGGGAGATGAGTAAGAGAGCAGACAAAGTGAGCCTTGCTATTAAATCACTGGATTAAGTTATACTTAATATGCTCAAAAAAGGTTGGCTCAATCTATCCCTAGGGTCGAGTAAAGTAACTCTGTGCCATTGGCTATAAGTGAGTTCAATTCAATCATATAGCAGCTTTAGTACAGTGATTACTGATTTCTCTCCATCCTGACATTTGATTCAGTAGAAGCAACAGACCAAGATATCATGCAAGCCAATGGCCAAAAGTAGAAGCAAGGGGCCCTCTAACTGTATTTGATTCCATTCACTGCTCACTAAAGCTAGCTAAGTAATTTGTGATATCCTACTTCTGGTGAGGAAACCATAGACTGAACTGAAACCATGAATCAGTCGTTACTGTTCTTGTAATTGTTGTCACTGCTCTTAGCCTCCTTTTGACCCTACTTCTTTATCTTTGTGTCAAAATCAAATCGCATATATAAGGACAAAGAGGAGGAGAAGGTGTTAAGTGTAACCATTGAATAAGCTAGAGCAGTCAAATCAATTAGAGCTCTTTTTCCCAGTTATAAAAGTGATCAAATTGATTCACTTACAGATGGACTTTTATGTTACCCGCAAGCGCTAAGAAAGATGTATCAAAGAATATGAATTTAGAGAGAGAGGTAGACATTACTACTATTCTTTACTTACTTGCCTGGGAATAGTAATAGGTGAGTAGGAATTAAACTAAGCTATACTGATTAAATAAGGTGTTTCTATATCCAGCCAGCAATCAAAGGAAGAGTTAGTCGGATTAGACTTGTAATTCAATTGACATGTAATTCAAAGCTAGGGGAAGGAGTTCAGTAGTTCAGAGGTTGAAGAGGTGCATAGGTTGCTAAGATGAGAGAGAGTGCTTAGAAGGAATTCCATAGCTCACCCCCATTCTTTAAAGAACTAATTTCAGAGTAACTGTCACTATACTTGAAATTGAGAATCCATTGGAAGAGCATCAAAGGTAATCAATAAGCTAAGCAGGCATTAAAGACAAACAGGCTTTAGGACTTGGTGATTACTTTAACTAAAGTAAAGATTTGGGAAGGGATTTCACATTAATGTCAGGATTAGAAGTAGAATATGAGAATTGGGAGGTGCAAGTGTTCTTGCTGCTTCAAAGTCTATGATGTAAAGGTCTGGAGTTGGAATGCTTCCCGCTTTCAGGCCAAGAAAGGCATCTTAGTGTTTTCTATCGGTAAGGTATGAAATAGCTCAAGCTACTATCTATCTCATTCAACTTTGTTAGTACCTGTAAAGGACGATGAGTTTGCTATCTCATTCTCTTCCTCTCCCATAGGTCTCATTTATTCCTTGATCAAATTGAAGTTGTAAAATACTTCTTATTGAACCTTAAGAGAGTGAAGTGAGCCCTAGGAGGGCGCACAAATGGTACTAAGAAGAATAAGAAAGAATTCTTTGCTTTCAACTCATACACTTCTTCTATTAGCTTTCATCTCTTTTAGGTGTATTTAAAGGCTTATATCTAATCTAGTTTAATGCTTTCAGCATAGGAGAGTTAAGCCCCCTCCTTAACAATCAAGTAGTGAGATCGAAGAGCAAAGCGAGAGGTTACTATGTAGCTTTCACGTACAAGCAACGGACTGAGCCTGTACGCAGGAGTTTGATTGCTAGTCGCACATCCATTTTCTTCCTAGGAGAAGTTCAGGGATCTTGAGCGACAGTGAAAGTTTACTTATACCTCTCCTTAACTGTCAGTAATGACCTGCTTCACTATATTTTTGGCAGGATGGAAGACTTAGAACTGAATAGTATCCTTTGGCGCTAAGCTTTATAGGGGCTTCCCTCTTCCTATTGGTCACAAGAGGGTATATTTGAATGATTTTATTGTCCAACTCCAACATCTGCACTCTAGTATTTTTATTTTACCATTACAGTGTATAGTATTAGATAGAGAGGAAATTCTTTCTCTCTAGGGCAAAGCCTATAATGGCATACATAATAGTCCTATTCCTCTCCTTTCAATCTTGCTACTATTACGCCTATCCCAATCTTGCGAGCATCACATACCATAAATCCATTTTGTTTTTAAGGCCAGACTTAAAAGGCATTTTCAGGTCCTCTTTTGCATGATTTGGTAGAATCGATGGTTAGCAGGCCTTCAGGGTGATCTACTGGTCTGTGATGTTATCACAGATATAGTGAGGTTTACTCGATCTAGTAGAGGAGGGGATTCCTAACATTCAAAGAAAGTGGAAGTGGAAGCGCATATAAAGTCTTTTGACTTTGAGTAAGCTAGTTGCTACTCTTCAAGCAAGTCAGCGATTTTTAGCTTAGTGTGTGTTCTGATTAGCTTTTGGAGAATAGCTTTTATAGTTTATGATGTAAGTATGTAAGAGGAGTTTTGTCTCGATTTACGGAAAAGTGCTTCTAAAACCATGGTTTTGAGGGTACAAGAACACACAAGCAGGGAGCTCCGCTCTATAGTACTCTAGTACTCTTATTTCTTTGTGAGAAAGATTTCCCCCCTAATGTCTCTACTAAAGAGAATTGGAAAAAAGTCTTTAAAAGAACTTAAGCTCTTCCTTTTCTGGGGTAGGGGTTCTCGCCTTTTCCGTACTGTCTTTCTTTGATTTATCTCCCCTACTCTACTTGTACTGCTTCTTTCCTCTCCAAGACCTTCCTTTCTTAATCTTGTCCCTCTCTCTTAGGTCAACATCTTCAGGAATACCCGTCTTAGTCGAATACCTTTTCATTCCTTCTGCAAGTTTGTATCTTAGAATAATCAACTTTGTTTGCTTTGGTGCTTTCTTTTATGCCCTTCCTCTTGATATTACTACCAAACCGGATATCATGATCTTGGATATAGGTATTTGACTTCCTCCTCTTCCTATATATGGGCCAAGTAACCTAGCCCATCTCCTCAGAGTAGACTGAGCTAAAATACTAATCTTTTGAGCTGCTTCGCTTCTTGGGATGCCTTACCTTAGGGAATTTTGAAGATTGAAGATTAGTATGAAACTCGAGCCATCTCTCTTTATCGGGGAATGTCCTTTGGTTGATTATCTTATTTTAGAATATGAATTTTAAAACCTTTTTCTCTCATACCCATTTGCCCAAACTCCGGTTATCTAGCTTTGCTTATGTCATTCCCACTAAACTCGATTCTTCTCTTTTTCTGGACCCTTATGCTTTTTATGACTTCTTTATTTGAATGAATCCTTTCCCTACCAATAATGATGTTGATGATAGATATTTTCTTTCACAGTTCTACTCTGGGATATCTTTTCTTGCCTTTCCTGTATTATCAGATTGATTGCCTTTCTATAGTATAGTAACCTATATTCCTATAGCTGCAAAAGAATCAGGAACAACCTCCTTTTGAATTTGATCTAGTCTAGTTCAATTCTTTTGATCCTATTCTTAAATGATTGTCAACAAGTTTGGGTAAACAGATGAGCCTTTAGAAAGATTCCCAGAAAAGCCAGCCAATTCCTCTTGGAAGACCAGCTATAAAAGAGCTAGTATAATTAGCGAGGAAGACTAGCTAGAAACAAGGGCAGGGGTTTCATTTACTCTCTCACCATCTCCAAGGGCGCAGGTATTCCATGAAGTGCTTTGTATTGACATTCTCCTTCCCCTAAGTTTTTCTCTTTGACTAATGTTCTCTTTTCTAATAAAGCAGCTTTGAAAGAAAGGTTTGACTTCCCTTCGGGGCTTCCCCTGTGGAGTAGTTAGACCTCTGTATTCCTATACCTGCTTTATTTCATCTTTTTAGTTTTCTCTTTCCTTCTTGCCTAAGCGCTAACTTTTTCAGACTTGTGCTGCCTGGTCAAGGAGAATAGGGAGTAGGTCTTAATTCACACGGATGCCTTATTCTTGGATCAAAGGGAAACGTCCTCTTTCCAGAGCATACGTGAGAAGCGATATGGCATCAATTAAAGAATGAAGTTGCATCCTACGAGATGACAGACTAGAGGACAACTGGCATAACAACATAAAAAGAGTGAGGACATAGGTAGAATAGAGACTCTAGTTGCTAGAACGCTTAGGCCGTTGCTTGTTGAGATGCTCGACTGAAAGGAGAGGGATTTCATGTTAGGGTGCTCACTCTATTGCTTGTTCTCCATTAGTCACTTCACTTGTTCAGGAGGATTGTTGTTAGGTTAGCACCATTCTACTACTGAGATAGGATATCAGATAAGGAATGAAGTAGGGAATTCTAAATCTTTATGTGCTTATTAACTAAAGCTAGAAAGTCATTGCTTGTTTGGTCAAGTTAGCCCATGACCTCAAGATCAAGAAGAGCCAGCCATACATAGAAGACAAGGGAAGACCTTGCTCAACCAAATAAACATAGTAGCAGTATCATGAGATAGAAGTCGGTCTTGTCTCGGCTGTCTATATATGGAATATAGGGAAAGACCTTTAGAGTACCTACTAAAAGAAAGACAGAACCACTTGGCTTAGGGGACCAAACCTTTAGGAGGAAGAAGCAGATAGAAGTCATGGTCACTTTTGAAAGAACTAGCTGAAGGGGACCATCACAATTAGGGTGGTGGATGGTAGGCTTGCTGTAATCCCCTTCCTTAATGGCCGAAATTAAAGTTCATAAATACATAATTATGTTGAATTAGAGACCATAAGAAAATTTGAAACTTTTTAAAAATTCCATCTCTAAAACAGGGTTTTTTAAAACTTTCCAAAACCTGTCCAATACGGTCTCATATTCACACTTCGAACATATAATTGGCTTGTGCAGTTTGATTTCATTTATACATATCAGAGTGTAACAAAACATTTTTGATACACATGGGTTTTATTTAATCATCTAAGGGTTTATTGAGCATAATTGCCTATTTTTAGTTTCCCATATAGGGCAAAACACAAAAATATTCAACATCTACAATGTGTACAACAAATCCCCAACAAAATATCCAATAGCCAATAGCATAACAACCAATTATCCAAAATTGAAACTCCTAGCTTGGACCTCTAACTGCCCTTCATCACTTGCTTTTCCTTTGAACCGATTGCCCTGGCTGTAGGTTAGTCAATGGAAAGAATGAGATTCAAAACAATCTCAATAGTAATAGTTCACTTATAATATGTACAATCACATAGCATGTAAGCAAATCACAATACATCTCAATGGACCAGCTCTCACCAAACTCTCATACTTACCCCCAGATTGAGATTTTGAGTTGTGGAGAGGCGAGAAGTGCAAGGATGTGCTTATATCCTTGTGAGTCCATCACCGTTGGTGAGGGCCATAGTGGAGCCGTGTGTGTGGGTTGGAGGGGTGTGACAATAAAAAGGCCTCACCTCTGGTGATGGACTCACAAGGATATAAGCATACCCCTTACACCTCTCGCCTCCCCATAACTCAAACTCTAAACCTGGGGGTAAGTATGAGAGTTTGGTGAGAGGTGGTGCCATTGAGCTAGGTTATCCCTATGAGTCTACTTCCATCGGTGAGGGCCATGGTGGAGTTGTGTGTATGGGCTGGTGGGGTGTGACACTAGCTCACCAAGAACATCAGGTGAGGTTGGTCAAGACTTGGCTCTGAAAAGTCAAAGAGAGGTTAAGTCAAGGTATTTTAAACAGAAGTCCCATCAATCAAAAGAAAAGGATGTTCTGGGAAAGTAAGGAATAAGGATTCTAAAAGAATAGGCTTTGAAGGAAGGCATGAATGAGGGGAGACCAGTTTAAGGGCTATAAGATATACTACAAGGTTGAATCAGTCCACTAAGGGATGACCTCTTATACATGATTTCAGTGAAGTGTTCAAGTCAAGGACTTAGGTGATCAAAGAAAAGAAAGAAAAGCCTTCTGTCCTACAGCTAAGGCATCCATCCAATACAGATAGAGCGTTATACACAATTACTTTATCCTTTGAAACCACCTATTCCTCTCATCAACTACCTTCACTAGGGTCAAGATTCATGGTTGTCTAAGGGTGCCCATTAGCTTCCAAAGATAGAACAAAGGATTGCTTTCGTCTCTTTCCCTCTGGGCCAGGAGTAGAAGATGTTGTTAAGCTTCTTTTGATCAATCGATAGTGTTCTTCTCACTCTACTTTGCTTGATTCTTATGCTAGTGGACTCGTCGCTCAGCTTTAGGCCTTATTAGCTTCATTTCTAAAGTGAGCATGAAGTGGCATCAAGAGAGGAAACTCTTTGATATGGGGCTAATACCCCAGTTAGAGGAGGTGAGAACTGAATCTAACCCAATGGGGAAAGTAACAAGTTTATGTGTAGCAGCTCACTCATTTTTACTTCCTCCTGTGAAGTTGCACGTGTTTGGAGACACACAAACACTGTCCTGGCTTTGACATAGTCAGTGCCAACCACTGGCCTTCTTTGTGAAGTGCCATCACGGTGAGAAGGACAGACTGCTATATTTATTATTGATTAGATTGGTATTATCAATTTGTTAACATTATCATGACTAAGTCAATAACAATATTTCTATCTCGAGCAATGACCAACCCAGTTCATTCTTGGTGGAGTACCTTGGAAGATACTCGAGTAGTAAAGTCATTAGTTAATTCAATGATTTTATCACTCACTAATAGTTTGACCAAGGAGTGGTGTATTGCCACCTACCTGTTTTGAGTTGCTACACGACATATACAGAAACAATCTAGTAAGGTTCACCTTGTACTTGATTTAAAGTAATGTAAAGTCACACTACATAAGTTTACTACCGGGGATAAAATCCCAACAGGTATTACGCCATCAATCTCCTTAACATGCAAGGGACTGCCTAGAATTTTCCCTCTTTTTCATAAGGGGAAGATTGAATACAGGGAGGTGTTGATAATATAGTTGTACATGTCGCCATTCTCGTCATTGTCAAAGTTAATACCTTTGGCTGCAAGAATGCAAAAGTCACTGTTTGTTTCAATCACTTCTCCTCCTAAGTCTATTAATTCAATAGAATCCATTGCTGGTGAAATGTGACCATTATTACTTCAGCTAATTCTTAGGTATATACCATGGGTTACTAGGATTTCCCTTCACCAGGGTATGTCGTTTGTGCCATGTGCAAAGCCGTCCCCTCACAGGTATGGTTTTCATGCCTACTATGAAAATCATGTGATGTTTCGATAAATCTCTAAAGAGGTTTTCCTTGAAGTCATCATTCACCTATTTTTCGTATGAGCTAGTTGCTTTTGCCTTTCTATTAAACTTTGTTCATACGAAAGGTGAACAGTTTTCTCAAGGTTGGCTACTATATGTGAGATTCGCGTTTGATCATTATAACAAGCATATAGCAAATACTTTGTTAGAATGGTTCAAATATAGGATAAGCCCACTTCTTCCTACTCCGGATGATTTGGGTATACCAGCGAATACGGGGAGACTTTGTGCTTTGTGTTTAGGAGATAGGAAGAGACATTTATTTGTTGTAGGTAACTACATAAATCAATGTCTTTTGTACTCGATTCACCAATGGTTGGCAGAGATACTCAAAGGTTTAAGGGCTGATGGTACCTTATGTCAAATTGCTCAATTGGATCATTTGAAAGGGGTAAAAGGCACTGTATACTTAATTGACCTTAAGTTGACAACCGATAGGTGGCCCCTCTTATTGTTATTTGAGCTTATACAATGTTTGTTTGACTAGTTATTTGCCTCATTCATTATTAATTCAATGCTGGGGACAAATGTGTTCGATGTCACTTTTGTCCATAAGAGGGCATCAATGTGCTTAATAACTGGTCAGCCCCTTGGGTCATCTTCCTCGTAGCCCTTGTTCACGCTATCATATCATGTTATTGTATGGTTCATGATAATATTGTGATACCTAGGAAAGAAGTTTAGCAACTATACCATCATTGGCGGATGATATTGTAATAGCTGATGACAATATTGCTAAAAAGTATATGAGCCTTGTTGATAGGCTTGGAGTTAAAATCTCACTTTCAAAATCTTTGATTTTGCTAAGCGTTTTCATCTTGATAGATGTACAGTTGATATATCTCCGTTGTCCATCAAGCAGCAAGCGATGATTTGTAGTCTGATTGGTTGGTACAATTATATGTTGTTGGGGCTATTGGCTATGTTGAGGAAAGCATCCCAGGTTTGATTAATGCATTGCCTAACCATTTAACTCAATCACATTGGATATTAGATTCTGGGGCAACGTGTCATGTTATTAGTGATATTGCTCTTTTGATACTATAGTGCCTTACCTTGGTCCACTTAGAAAAATAAAGCTGTCTAATGGAGATAAACTTCCTATTACACATGTCAGACCAGTGCAACTATCTAAGCATATTGTGTTGCATGATGTCTATTTTTTTGCATGATATTGTTTCAATTTAGTATCCATTTCTAAGCTTACTAAGCAATTGCAATGCACTATATCATTTCACCCTAAGTTCTGTACCCTGCAGGAGAAGTTGAATGGGAAATCCCACGTGATTGGTAAGGCTTATGATGGTTTATACTTAGTTGAGAAGACCTCATAATCTCATGGAATCATGAATTTACATTCTAAGGATGAAACTGTATTGTGGCACTATAGAATAGGTCATGCCCCTTTGGATATTCTCAAACATTTAGATTCTCTACATAAACATGTTGCTCATTCCTCTATGCAAAGTTGCGATATTTGTCCTCAGGCCAAACAAACCCATATGCTCTTTCCTTGTAGCACTTCTACTACTCATTGTAATTTTGAATTGATACATGTGGATACTCGGGAACCTTATAGGGTACCAACATACTTTGGCTATAGATATTTTCTTGCTATTGCTGATGACTTTTCTAAATGTACTTGGATATTTTTGATGAGAAATAAGCATGAAAGTACTTGTCTCAAATCCTTTATTGCATATGTTCACAATCAGTCTTCTGTAAGTGTTAAAAGGGTTCGCAGTGATAATGGCCTAAAGTTTATAAACAATGAACTTAAAGCTTACTTTAATGATAAGAGAATTGTGCATGAAACCACTTGTCCACACACACCACAACAAAATGGTGTGGTAGAACAAAAACATCGACACTTATGGAATGTTGCTCATAGTCTCATTTTGTCTTCACATTTGCCTATTAATTTTTGGGGGGAAATCATTAAAACAACAACTTTCTTAATTAATCGCACTCCCTCCAAAATGTTGCATTATAAAACCCCTTATGAAATGTTGTACAACACACAACCTAACATTTCTCATCTCAAAGGTTTTGGTTGTTTAGCCTTTGTAACCCTTCAAAACAACTTTGATAAGTTTTAACCACATTCCAATTCTTGCATCTTTGTGGGGTATCCACCTAATCAAAAAGGTTATTTTTTGTACAATTTGGTTAAAAGGACTATCATGGTTAGTTGCCATGTGATATTTGATGAGACTCGTTTTTCGTTTAAAGATAATGCACCTATGGTGCAGCACACCTCTTTCCCATCTGCTTTAAATCCTTTTCTATATGATACTAATGATTTGGAAGCCTCCCTGATTAGATTTTGTTCATGAGGAACCTATTGACACCCCTCATGATCATGATCCACCTTGGAATGAGTTTCCTATTGATGTAGAAGAATTCTCCAATAGAGAATCGAGGCTAGAAAGGAACAAATGAGCTCCATCGTAGTTAAACGAGTACATTTGTCTTGGATAAGCTGAAAATGGTAAGAATGGCAACATACTTAAAATAAGCTGTAAGGATCCTATTCATGAATATATCTCCTATGCAAATGTTACTCATGATTATAAGAATTATTTCCTGCAATACTAATAAGCTTGTTGAGCCTTGTAATTTTCATGAGGCATTTAAGCATCCCAAATGGATGGAAACCATGTGTGAGGAAATGACTATCCTAGAGAAGAATCAGAATGGGAAATCGTGCCCCTTCCTAAAGGTAAAAGGGCCATTGGTTGCAAATGGATCGTTAAAATAAAGTATGATTCTTCCGGGAACATCAAGAGGTATAAAGCAAGATTGGTGGCAAAGGGATATAGCCAATAAGAGGGGATTGATTATTTTGAGACCTTTTCCCTGGTTATTAAAATGGTAACAGTAAGCACCATCCTCACTCTTGCATCAATGCAAGGTTGGCATCTCTTTTAAATGGATGTCAACAATGCATTCTTGCAAGGGGATTTAAATGAGGAGATTTGGATGCATATCCAACAAGGATTTGATTTTTTTTGGCAAAAACAAAGTTTGTAAACTTCACAAATTCTTGTATGGATTGAAGCAAGCTTCTAGGCAATGGAATGTCGAGCTTACTAATGCATTAGTTCAAAGGGGTCAATTAGGCAAAGAAAATATGACTATCCTTTGTTTATTAAATTAGATGATCATGGAATAATTCTTGTTTAGGCATATGTAGATGATTTGGTTATTGTAGGAAACAATACACAAGGGATAGAGGAGGTTAAACCCTACCTGCACCTTCAATTGAAAATCAAGGATCTAGGGCATTTGAGATATTTCTTTGGTTTAGAATTGGCATGGTCAAACAAGGGAATAATGCTTAGTCAAAGAAAGTATACACTTGATCTCATAAGTGACATAGAGTTGAGTAGTGTAAAACCATTATGTATACCTATGGAAAGGAGCACACGGTTGAGTCTAGAAGGACAAATGAGACATGAAACAAGTAAAAGTACTTGTAAGAAACAAAAATGAAGGGAAAAGTTTGATCCTTTGATGACAGATTCGTTAATTTATCGTCGCTTGGTTGGTAAGTTGTGTTATCTTACGAATACTAGACCTAATATTAGTTATGTTGTGCAGACTTTGAGTCAATATATGAGCACTCCAAGGAAATCACATATGGTAGCCGCTGATCGTGTTGTGAGATATCTCAAGAGTTGCCCAGGACTTGGGATTCTTCTCTCTTCATTAAAGCAGTTCAGCATGGAATGCTATGTAGATTTAGATTGGGCAACATGTCATGATACAAGAAGATTGGTTACTAGATATGCCATTAATTTCGGAGCATCATTGGTGTGATAGAATTCAAAGCAGCAACATACTGTCTCCAAGTCATCAGCCGAAGCCAAGTATAGAGCAATTGGAACAACTGTATTAGAAATTGTTTGGCTTACTTAATTATTGAAAGATCTTGGGGCAAAGGGATTGGAACCAGTTAAGGTTCATTGTGATAATCAGGCAGCTATCTATATAGCCATAAATCTAGTATTTCACGAACTTATGAAACACATTGAGATTGATTGTCACTTCGTACATGAAAAACTACAGCAAGGTATTATTGATTTACGACATGTGGCTTTTAAGAATCAATTGGCAGATGTGCTAACAAAGCCGCTTGGTAGAGAGGGCCATGCTAATTGTGTTCACAAGTTGGGTACTACCAATCTGTTTGGTCCCCTACTTGAAGGGGGTGTTAGAGAATATTGAATATTGTTTGCAATAAGTGTCATTTGTGTTACAGATTGATTGTATTAAGTCTTTTATAATGGGCCTGTGTATCTGGGCTTATATGTTTGGACTTAGACTAATGGCTATTATATGTACATTTATTTTCTATAAATAAGAGAAAGCCAGTTAATTTTGGTTGGCTGGGTAATTTGTCCGTTTTGTTTTGGGTGTAGATTGGCTTAGTTTTGATTACTTTTCACAGTTACCCAAGTGATAATATGCTTGCTTATGATGTTATATCTTAGTCAACTGGTAGATGAAGATGCAATTGGTTCATACATTGGCGTAATCATGGAGTCATTAAATGGTACAGATTTGTGGTGAAAATGTAATTAAATTAAAGTGATCGCACATAATTAATTATTACTTGAATTACAGTTTCCATTGGCAAAAGGAGATGAAGAAGAAGCAGGAGGAGGCAAGCAATGATGATGATGTGAAATAATATCGTTAAAAGAACTACTATATATTTAAGTTTGACAATAGCAATATATACTCAAATCAAATTTCATAATATCGAAAACTATATATACTGTATTAAAAAAAAGGAGACGATACTTTTTTAATGTGAACGTCTGCTATTTGGTACATGATAAAACGATTCGATCAGGATAAGATTTTTTTTTGGTCGAAATATGCATATGGCATTCTGACATAGGAAAAACCATCACAAAAAGTTCCTTATACCAAAACAAAACAGCAACAAACAACAACAAACATCAACATTAAAATGGAAAAAAGAAGAGAAGGAAACAACAAATTACCCAACACCCAATCTCGGCTCTAATAAGGGAGGATCAGTTGTTGAAGCACTAATCTTTGGTACATCCGAGGCTAGAATCAGAGACAAAGAAAGTGATGGCATGAATACCCACCCCGTAGGGCTCACTCCCTTATAAGCATCAACTGCAAGGTTGTCAGTGGCAACATTACCCATTCTAGGAGTAAATGATAGAGAAAACCCAGCATGAGATGCAAGAAGATTAATGACATCTTGAATAGTTCCTCCACTTTTCCATTCATAGAGTTCAAGCTGTTGCAAGTCCACAGATTTCTTGAGAAGTTGACAATCTGTTTCGAATACAACCTTGTCAAGGGCTAAGTCTACCGCTAGCATCAGTGCTCGCCTTAAGGCAAGGGCCTCAATCATGAAGCCTGAGATGGATTTGATTTTGTCTATAAAGCCCCATTGGAAACTACCAAACTCATTCCTATAAATTATGCCCAAGGCAGTAGATTCAAAGATTGATTTAAAAGCTCCATCATAGTTAATTTTAAGATACCCTGTATCAGGAGGTTGCCATCCTACTCTCAGTGTATTATGGGTAGGGGTTAATCTGTAGTTTCTCATCTTTCTCCTTGTCACAAGCTGCCCAAAAATCACGGTTAGCCTTTTTTGCTAATTCAATAACAGTAATTGGGTCTGGGGTAGTGAATTGAAATATTCTATTGTTCCTTTACTTCCAAATGTACTATAATGTCTAGCATATTAGAGAAATATCAATTTCAGAAAAGCCATTATTCTCATGACTTAAACTCATCCACCAGGTGCTGACATTATAAATAGCAAGAAGATCAATTCTAGCACCAAGATTACTCCCAAACCACACACACCTTGTCCATGGACACCTGAAGAATAGTGTTCCAGAGTTTCCTTTGCTTCTTCACATATTGGACATATCTTTGTGAGAGAGTGTTTATGATGAAAGAGAGCTTCCTTTGTGGCCACTGAGCCTGTTAGAATGCACTATATGAACTGTTGGACTCGGTGAACTATCTTAAGCTTCCACAGCTGTTGCCATTCTGAGGAGGGGATAATGCTCGAAGACCCTGCCGTATCTCTAATCAGTTTATTAGACTCTTTCTCCTTTTTATAACTCTTCTTGATTGTGAATTTACCATCTACAGCTGGTGTCCAGGCCAGCTTGTCATTCAAACCATTCACTGGCATTGGGATAGATGAAATAGCAGCTTGTATTTCACTGGGCACAAGTTCTCAGGTTGGTGTTAAGTTCCATGCTCCATTGACAATTAGGTCACTGACTCAGCCTTGTTGCACAATATAATCTTGGTTGTTTCTAGGCTTTTCAGGGAAATTAACATTAGGTACCCAATTGATTCCCCAAACACGAATGTCCCTTCCATTGCTAGGATCCCAAAAAAGATCTTTCTTAAGAAGTTCTCTGCCTTCAATAATACTGAACCAACACCAAGAGGCTAAGGTCATCTCTGGGAAAGTAGACACTCTTTAAGACTCTTACCCATAGCTCATCTGGGCTATTAAGTAGTCTCCATGTAGTTTTAGCAAGTAGGGAATTATTCATAATCACAAAATCCCTGAATCCCATCCCACCCTCAGCTTTAGCTTCAGTAAGAAAATCCCAAGATTTCTAATGAACACTTCCCCCATCAATCTGTCCGCCCCACCAGTAATTTGAGATGAGGCTATTTAATTCCTTGCAAAGTTTACTAGGGAATTTAAAACAATTCATTGGATAAATTAGGATAGCGTTCACTACTGCTTTAATCAAAACTTCACGTCCTGCATGAGAAAGAGTCAACTTACTCCACCCACTAATCTTAGTTCTGACTCGCTCCCTTATATATGATAAAGCTTGATGCTTTGTTTTGCCCCAGAGACTAGGAATGCCCAGATATTTCCCTGGATCCTCTACTACTTAGATGCCTAAAATCTGACTAGCTTTGTTTCTAATTTCAGTTGGGGTATTTGATGAGAAAAAGATGCTAGATTTCTCTAGGTTTGCCAATTGACCAGAAGCATTACAGTAATCATTGATAATTTGTGCCAATAGCATACAATTTCTTTCACTGGCGTTCATAAAGAAAAGAGCATAATCTGCACAGAAGATATGTGAGAGCTCTGGGCAGGTATTGCTAAGCTTGATTCCTCGCAGTTGGCAATTAAGCTAGTGTTTTCTAATCATACACGATAATACTTCAGCCACTAGAATGAAGAGGTAGGGGGAGAGGGGATCCCCCTGTCGAAGACCTCGACCAGGTTCTACCACACCAATCTTTTCCCCTGTACACACAAATTAAATCGGGTAGAATCCACACACTTCATTATTAGATTTACCCAACTATCACAAAAGCCAAACTTCAATAGCACAAGCCACAAAAAGTCCCATTCAATTCTGTCATAGGCCTTACTCATATCCATTTTAAGGGCAAATTCATACTTCTTCCCTGTTTTCTTCCTCCTCAGATAATGATATACTTCATGAGCTATGATAATATTATCATGTATTAGACGCCCTGGAACAAATGCACTCTAATTTTGAGAAATACAATTATCTAGCAAAGGACGCATACTATTTGCAATTATCTTAGCTATAATCTTGTAAGAAAAATTGCAAAGGCCTTTGGGTCTAAAGTGAGATACATGATCAAGTTTCTCAATTTTAGGAATCAGAGTAATGTTTGTCTCATTAATTGCATACAAGGATGACCGACCAGCAAAAAATTCTAATACCAGATGAAAATTGTATCAGCAATCTCAGGCCACGCAGATTGATAAAATTTACCTGAAAAACCATCCGGACCAGGGGCTTTCGAGCTACCGAGACTAAAGGCTGCAGACTGAATCTCTTCACGTGTAATAGGCAGCATTAAATTCTGATTCATCTGATCTGTGATTCTCGTTACAATACAATTTAAGACTTCATCCAGGGATCTTGATTCAGAAGGTTGGAATAAGTTATGGAAGAAACAGGTGATATTTTGTGAGATAGCATCCTGAGAAGTCAGCCAATTCCCTGCATCATTTTTAATACGTAGTATGTGATTTCTTTGTCTCCTTTGAATCATTGAGGCATGAAAGAATCGCGTGTTTCTATCCCCTGCTTTCAGCCAATTGATTTGAGATCTCTCCCACCAGTCTTGTTCTTCTTGGTCTAATGCACTTTTTATAGCAGCCGTCAAATTATACACTTTACTAGTACTTTCAGCAGAAATTCGGTCTTGAGAACACTCAGCTAGCTCCAAACGCAACTTCTTAATAAGTTTTCGATTATTGGGAACTTCTTTGCAACTCGACTTGATTAAAACACGTTGACACGAGTCTAGTCTTGTTAGAAAATTATTCAAGCAAGAGATGTTACTTACTGAGGGTTGACACCATCCATGTCTCACAATATTAAGATAACCAGCATGATCAGCCCATCTTGCTTCAAATTTGAAATCTTTCCATTGTTTACTACACTGATAGCAGCAGTCAACTAGAAGTAGATGGTGATCAATATCAACATTAAACACCTCCAGGTGGGGAAAGTCTTCCCAAAGCCTGACATTACCTAATGCTCTGTCAATGCATTCCCTTATTGTAGCTTGCCCTTCCCTTTTGTTACACCAGGTGAAACGGTAACCATTGAAGCCAAGATCCATAAATCCACAATTTGAAATAAAGCTTTGGAAATCAAGGATTTTCCTCACAGCTCTGGGATTACCTCCTTCTTTCTCTTCTAGAGATAAAATATCATTAAAGTCACCTAAACACAACCAAGACTGATCCATTCCCCGTGATATTCCCTTCAATTCTTCGTAACACAACAGCCTCTCGACCTCATTTGGTAGACCATAAACAAAAGTAATATAAGAGGGAGCTCTAGTGATGACGAAAGTACCTTGGTATGGATAATATTTGGGGAGGAGAATAGTATATTAACTTCAATTTCTTCAGACCACCACAGGGCAAGACCCCCATTTCGACCCATAGGATTGACTAACCATTCCTCCATAAACTTGCACTTCCGCCTGACTTTCTGCACATATTTATTTTTCTGTTTTGTCTCCATAAGGAAGACAATTTGAGGTTTAGTTCTAAAACATTCTTCTTTTAAGCATTTTACTGTCAAAGGAACCCCAAGACCTTGACAGTTCCAAGATAGTATTTTCATTATGAACTGGTGGTTGGTCCCATCCAACCACCGGCGTTTTGAGCATCATTAAGAATAGAATCATACCTATTTTCTTTGCTGCTAAAATTACCCAAGCCAGCATCTTCAATTGTGTTCACCACAGCCGAAGATATAGAATCCCTTGGAACCTTTTTCTTCTGTATTCGCTGCTTTAGTGCGCGAAGGGACTTCCTGGGGAAAGAACCACCAGTCGACTGAGATTTAGAGCTATCCAAATCAATAGCTTTAGTAGTGAATAGTTGTCACTGCCTCTTCTGGTCTGTTAGCTTAAACTCTTCTACAAAAGGCCTTTTCAAATTTATACCTTTAAGCCTAAAAGTTACTGCAAAGATGGGGGAAAGCCCAAGATAGGGGGTAATTGCTTTTTGCAAACTATCGTCTTTTGTTGGGCTTTTATGACCTGGGGACTCATCACCTTCACTAGGAAATTCCACGTTGTAGGTTTGCTTTTGCTTGGGCTTTCGGTTCATGCTAATAACCCTACGTTCCACTTGAGTATCCCCAATATGGAGACAAAGAGATTTGACACATGCTCCTCGGTCTATATAATCTTTACAGATGTCACTCCTATTCCAAATTTTCCACTTCCTTGTTAAGAAAATTCTTCATTCTATTGTCAACGCTTGAGCCTTCCCCCGTATCTCTTAAAATGGATATTTCCTTATTTGGTTCCTCAATCCCGCCATTCACAGAGGACCATTGATTTTTATTCCTAAATAAAGGACCTTCATTACTTTCGGATAACCTTTTTCCATTGCATAAATCACATGTAATTGTTGACCAAGATTTCCTTTTTCAATTATGGTGCTTTGTGGGTCCTGTATTCGGTGTCGGAATCCCCTCTTCA
Organism: Inga laurina; assembly: GCA_963855925.1. NCBI lineage: Eukaryota > Viridiplantae > Streptophyta > Magnoliopsida > Fabales > Fabaceae > Inga > Inga laurina. The sequence goes on along the minus strand of OY979704.1, from coordinate 63,584,327 downwards.
TTGTTAGAGACATTTCCTTCTGACGTGCTTCAATCCATTCGTCTTTGTGAACCACCAACACCTCCTTCAAAGTCTTCATCAGAGCAATACCTAGCCAAGGCCCATATTTTACATTGTCGACTTCCTCCTCCAAAGTAGCTAAAGAAGCAGTACATGCATTATTGTCATGACCAATTCTCTCACATCTATAGCAATAGTTTTGGAGGCGCTCATAGCATACAGTAACCTATACTGGGTCCTTCTTCTCCCTTGGGACCCAAAACCCAGTAACCAGAGGTTCTCTAAGGTTAATGAGGACACGCACCCTCACAAAGCTTCTCGATAGTTTCCCATCAACTTCTGGATTTTCAAACATAAGGACTTCCCCAACAACATTGCCAAGGATTATTGCATTATCTGGATCAAAAGCTTCGAATGGTAGTCCATGGAACTGAACCCAACAAGGAGAAGTATCAAACTTTACCTTGTTTAGGACCATTAATCCTCCCAAAGTTGCAAGTTTAAGAGGTGTCCTTGGATAGACCACGGCCGCCCCCGAACAATTCACATAAAATCATCATACTTGTTGAATCTAAATAAGAAGATAAGATTCTTCTTATCCATATCATGGATTTCCAGAGCTTCAGCATCGATCTGCCAACCTTTCTTGATCATTGAAATCACCGTTGTCTTATTCAATTGTTTCCCAGTTATCAATCTTCCCACCAAAGATCCACCTTTTTTCTCCTTACTAGAATTGAACTTCATAACCACCTCTCTCTGTTTTTTCTTCCCACTGCTCTGTCCCTCCTCCATACCTCCAAATATTACAAGAAAGCTACACTCCAACTCACGACCTCACTATTTTCAGGAAAATGAAAAGAAAGAAGGAAAAGAGAAGAAGTTAGAGAATAAACTAGACCCACGACATTCAAATAACGTCGCCGGTGGGGCTACAGGAGCCTTACAACTCTCACAGAAGAGAGAGACGGACACTCACAGAGGAGAGAGACTGCATTCAATTATTGATCAGGATAAGATTGGGATATAAGGCATATGTGAGCAATAAAGTTGATTTGAAAGTTCTCACTTCTTTTAAAAAATGGAAGACAGATTATCGGATTCTAATTAACTGGATCCCATACTTCTTGCGTTGACAGTTAAATATTCACTTTCAAATCAAATTTAAGTAAAATGACAACTCAAATAAAAATATGTACATTTCATGGGCTCAGGTAATATTTCAAAAATCAAAATCAATATTTAAATCAGTCATCCAAAAAAGGAAGGAAAAAAAAGGCAAAGCGCACTTAGCATAATAATTAAAGCAAAAGTTCACTCCTTTCCCCCCTCCCATTTGATGTATGGGGCGTTTGTTAAACTTTTTAAGCAGTGAATTAAATGATAAATTAATGAAACATTGCACTGCACAGGGTTTCCAATTAAAACGAGTATACAATAATAGGGTTAGCCACATGATAATGACGATTCGTATTTGTTACTTGGCCTTGCTGCATAAGCCACCGTAAAGGGTATATTCCCCAAAAGCACTCATAAAAATATGATGTACAATACATAATGAGCACAAAACCTCCAAACATATATATACATGATTAAATTAATCTGATTAGACTCAACAATCTTGAGGCTCAAACATAAATAAATAAATACACTTAATTAAATAGCTAGCAATCTCTGTTCTGATCATGATTAATAACATCCTAGATTAGTCCAATAAATGATTTTTATATAAGAGATGTTGAGATTGTGTTTATATAATCTGTTTAAAAATAACTCTATATTATGAGTTCTAAATGAAATATTATTGATTGTACATTTGTGAGCATCATTAGACCCACTCAGTATATAATACTACCAAAGTTTACGTTAAATCTTTAACATAAAAATGATCTAAAAACTAATTATTAGTTGTCCATGTGTAATAACTTAATCATTTGAGCATTTTCAGGAGAAAATCCCAAATAATAAAGTTTGATATGTGTAATATCAAAATACTAGTATTTTGATAATATTACACATATCAAACTTTATAAACTCATATCTAGCGACCTATATGTAAATGTTTTGTGTGACACCCTAATTTCTATAGTTATCATATGAGCACTTATACATAATGAATTTGAAACCACTCTAAACCAGGCTTCAATCCTAGGACAAATATATCTTTGAAAATAATCAAAAATCCAATCCAAACATAGGATTCAAACCTGTAATCGAATGGACTTTTCTACAAAAAATTTAAAACTTTCAAAAATAATTATATAGTGGTTCACAACTTCAATATGACTTATCAATCCTTAGCTCCATTTATTATTATCAGAGTACTTTTCTGTTGATACTAGTATATTGATTATTATACTATGAGCACTTAATATGCAATTGCCCAATCCTAGTTCAATTATCATGCTTGACATCATGACCGTTTCGTTATGTATAATTGATCAACTAAGACTACCCCGTACTATGCATGCTATACTACCTCTACTTCTACAACTACAGGTACTAACTTTACTATGATTATGTATATACATATATATACACACAACCATATAGTCACATGAGGTTATCAGAATACTTAAGTCTAATTAAAATTAGAATACAGATAACCAACATAAATTATTTCTTCTTTTCTTATTTCACAGCAATCGCTACTTTCTTGCCTCGTGAGCTGCTTGCTTTCGTTGTATGTCATTTAAGGGAAAGGGTGAGATTCATGAGAATCTCAGCAGTAACAGCAGTTAATCATAATATACGAAAGTTCACAAAGCATGCTAAACAAACCATCATATATTTAAGCATTCGGTAATCAAGATGCAACACAAACAGATTCACATGACTTAATAATCCAATACAATATAGCCATTTAATAGATCTTACAGCATAGGGATATATCCTATGTCCTAAGCATATCGGGACTTACAACCTCGGGACACACAGTCCATCACAATGATGATTGCATAGCAGGTCTTATAGCTCAGGAATACACCCCATGCCCTAGGCACATCAGGCCTTATAGTCTTACTTTGAATGCATATCAGGTCTTATAGCCCAGGGTTATACCCCATACAACAATGTACATCGGGACTTACGACCTTGGACACACAATCCAATATCTTTCCATATATTCATAAAATGATTATAATCAATGGTAAACACATACTTGCAGAACAATACATAATATATGAAAGAAAGAGTTACTAACTGTTGACCTTTCCAGCCATTTACCTTTACCTATTAGCTTTCCCTTCGAGTTCGGGCAAATATCAAATCTTATAATTTGAAATTCATGTAGAGATGGGGTCATTACTTATTCCAATTTATTAGTATAATAAATATTAAGTTATTCTTGACCTACTCATAATTCTCGCCCTTTAGTTTGAATTAGTTGGTTATCATAATTACTCTTTTGTGCTTATGCCTAAAAATGTTCCTAATTTATGATATCCTATATGCTTCTCACTCTTGTGATTTAGGTATTCAATGTAGTTCAATTGGCCTCTAAAACATGTCCCTAATCCACAAATTATATTTCCCTTAAACCTGGAATTTCCAGAATTAATCCCAATTCTTTCTCAATTTTTAAGTAACTTTGAAAATTCATATCTTAGGTTATAAAATTCCAAATGAGGTGGTTCTAGCTTCTATGTGAACCTTTTGAAGTCCCCTATAAAAGAAAAATATTGATCAATGTCAACTCATAGACTTGGTCTCCCAAATTTAACAACCAAATTGACTGCCTTACTATGAACTTGGAGTTTTCAAGATTTTACACCTAAACTTTAAAAATTCATAACTTATAAATTACACATCCAATTCTTATGTAATAATATCCAATGGAAGGCTCTAAATACCTATTTTAATGAACAAATAATCACACAGCTAATTTATCATATTAACATTATTAAATTCATCAATTTTCCCACTGTCAAAACCTAAAATCCCAAAATGCTCCCTATTTCCTGACCAAATTTTCAAAAATCATAACTTTCTCTCTAGATATCTAATTGATGCATTCTAACACTCATTTTAAAATATTTGGATGTTTAATATTCCCTATAAAACTTTATGAATAATGGACAAGTTTTGACTGATCAAAACTCAACACAAAACTTACTGGCTCTCTAGAAACACAATTTCGATAGTTTGACTTCAATACTCAAGAACTCATTCATTTTCATTCCAAATTGTACTCTTCTTGATTCTATTACCATCTACACATCCAAAAATTTTAATACTCAAAGAAAATTGTACCTATATACCTTGTTTGAGCTTTTGCAACTTCTGGCAGAAACTCTGTTTTTCTGGCGACATGTCAGAGATGAAGAAACCGACATGCAGCCACGAATTTGTACTCTAAACCACAAGGATTTTAACTTTGTACATTCCTACACATATGCCATGTGTTCAGTGACCCAATTAGATAACCAAATAAGTGCCAAAAATCCCTCAAAACTGACATGCATGCTCTGTTTTAAGCTCACTGGTGACAGTACAATTTTCCAGTGGTTTCTCTCACTTCAAACACCCACAACCACTGAATACAGCCTCAAATCAACTGGAAAAAGTAAGCAAAAGGTGAAGGAGACTCACATATACCCATATTTGTGGTTGCATGTGAGGTTTGGAGCTTTTTTCTTCCTCTTCTCCTTTGAGAACCACGTCCTTCAGCCTCTCTCTTATCAATCTCTCTCAACTCTCTTTTCTCTTTTTTTTCCCTTGTTCTCTAACCGAAATGCAACAAATGAGGGAGTGAGGTGTTTAGTTGAAGTGTGTTGTGTGTGTTTGGGGTACTTTGGGTCGGTTGGAGGGTCCAAATTAGGGAGTGAAATACAATAGATAGATCCCTGTGTGTGTGCTAATAATGGGTTTTGGGTGTGTGTTTTAATTATATATGTATAGGTATATTTTTATCCTATTAATCATACATACTAAGATCTAATTTTTTCCCTTTTGTCTAATTTAATATTCTTGAATTCTTTATGTCCTATAATTTGACTTATCCTGAATCCAATTCCGATTTTTGTGTCCAAATAATGAAGTTACGAACTTTTTTTAATTTCTAAATCAATATTGACTCATTATCTAATTTCATAAATTAATCCCTAATACTTTTTAAGGATTTTCTTCCTTAATTAGCCTCATAAAGCTTCAAATAATTTTTCAGAAACTTTTGAGCTAAATTATGACCTCTAACTATTTTTCCTCAATTTTTTTGGGAAAATAGGCAATTAAATTCTCAAAATGGATTTTATCATTATTTAAATTTCGTTTTAGGAATTTATCCCTTTTACCAATTTTAGGGATGTTACATTTTGATCCTCAGTTAATGTTTTTTCCGTATTGTTTATGTTGTTGTGGCAGGTTGGTTTTAGCTTTAATTTTGAACATTAAGGTTTCAATTTTGGTTTTCATTTTAACAGTATCTTATGGCAAGAGTTGTTTGAAAAGCTAATCAGTCCTCTATTTTATTGGATATTAGAAGAGTCAGCAAATTGATAGGTACATGTTTTAAGTCAATTTGAGAATACTTTAAGAAACCAAAGCATATCTTCTATGTAAGACTTTGGACATTCTGTTGTTGTGTCTTTTTCTATTGGACAGCAATTGTTATTGTGTAATTGTTGTTACTACTACCTTAAATTTATTATTGCTACCAAGATTCAGGTCTTTGTAGATTATATTCGCTGATCCAATTACCTCATGAAGTGTTGGTATCAAGTTTTGCTCAATTTTTTCATGTGCAAGTTCAGGCCTGTGTTGATGGATGCTCCCTAAAAGGCTCGAGTTTACTGGTGACATTTGGAAAAGTTGACTTCTTTAAAAGGTTGAGAACATATGTCCGTCTTTGTATTTAATCATTGGTGTAGCTCTTTGCTTACCTCCTGCTGGCTATCTAGGACATTACTGGTCCCTGCTTTGTCATAGATCCTCTGTTAAGTTTGCCGTTTTTTTTTAACGTTCTTCTTTGGTTGTAATACAACCTTATAGTTTAATTTCTATGTTGTTGGTGTTGTCTTTTGCTTATTCATTTAAAGTATATTTTATACATGGAAGTCTGCGAAACCGGTGTTCAATTATGTATTACATGTTTTGTGGAAGTCTAGCTTATTTGGTCATGTAGTGAAGAGAAATGACATTCCCATGACAAGTTTAAGGGAAGTTCTTTTATCTTTTATTTAAAGAATAAAAATTAATAAAGGAAAATATGTTGGCTCATATTGACATTTAGCCATTACGCTTAAGGAGTATCATGGGTTCATCTAGGGAAATATGCTCCTTTCTTCGAGGACTTGTCGAAGGTATACTATAAAGTTGAAAAATCTAAAGGAATTGAGAAGATCAATTTAATTAACAGTGTTGGTGTAGTGAATGCACTACTTAGGAATCCACAAGCATATGAAGTATATTTGGCTCTAGGCTTCCAGAAAGTTAAATATAGACTGCAAATTTGTCTACAAGTTGATTTTGAGACAGTTCATTCCCAATATGATTCATTGTAACGATACATTGGTCCTGGTGAGCCCTGAGATTCTATTAACCTAAACTTTTTTAATATAGAAATAATAATATTTCAATAGGGGGTAGAAAAATTATCAATAATCAAAGGAAAAAGTTGAATAAATGGAAATGAATTTAGTCTTTGTCTTGATGATAAAAAAGAAGCGAGAGCAATGACGGGGGATTGCATATCAAGTTAAGGCATTCTTAAGTAACTGATTATTCCGCATATCAATGGTTTGGGAAATAAAACTTTCCATTATCTGACAAAAAAGCACTCCCCATTAACTCCTCACGTTTAAATTTAATAAAGGGTTAAGTGTTATTTTTACCCCGAAAGTATTCACTAAAGGGCAATTCGGCCCCGAAAGTTTTTTGAGGCGCATTTTTTTCCCCGAAAGTGTCAAATTTGGAGTAATTCTGCCCTGACCGTTAGTTAACCATTGTCCGGGGCAAATTTGCTCCTATGTTAAAACTTCCAGGGCAAATTTATATCTTAATAAAAGTAATATGGACAGCAAAATGCCTTAAAAGTTTTAACTCAGGAGCAAATTTGCTCCGGATAATGGTCAACTAACGGTCAGGGCATAATTGCTCCAAATTTAACACTTGCAGGGCAAAAATGCGCCTCAAAAAACTTTCGGGGCCGAATTGCCCCTAAGTGAATACTTCCGGAACAAAAATGACACTTAATCCTTTAATAAATTTTTAAAAAATTATTTCGATGTAAACATATATTGATGTAATACTTCCCATTATATATTTATTGTTATGTGATATTTCCTGTTATATATAATTGGACTTGAATATTCGGATAATTTTTAAAATTTAGATTTTACTTTTGATAAAATGTGAAAGATTATGTGAACACCCTATTTTGTCTGGGCCCCACTCAAAAATTAAAAAATAATTGATAATTGATTGGTGTCCAAATTGGCAATCATCATTGAAAGAAAAAAAATAAAAAAAACGAAAATAAGAAAAAAAATAAGAAAATCCTCCTATTGATGATGATCGGTGTCCAAATTGGCAATCATCATTGAAAGGGAAAAAAATAAAAAAAAAATAAATAAATCTCCTCATTGGTGATGATTGGCATTGTCATTCATTAATAGAAATAATAAATAAAAAAACAAAAAAAAAAATCTCATTTATGTTGATAGGTTTAAATTAGGAAACTACTTGTGGGGAGAATAATAAAAAAAATTAAAAAAAGAAAAAAAAAATCTCCATTAAATGGTGATTAGGTCAAGCTAGGAAGTTTTATTAATAGAAAATAAAAAAATTAAAAAAAAAATAAATAAAAAAATTCCATTGATGGTGATTGGATTAAGTTAGGTAGTTTTTAACATAAAAGACAAAAAATTAAAAGAAAATGAAAATTCAAAAAAGAATGAGCATTTATGAAGAAAACCCTACCTTAAGATTATAAATAGGGGAGCAAGGGTTGAAACAAGACACACAAAATTTTGGGAGAAAAAGGGAGGCAAAGTACAGAGTTAATTTGATTTTCTGATTTCATTGCTTATAACATAATTCTCATGAGGAAGGGTAGCTATTGATAGTCATTTCATCTTTATTTAGAAAGAAATTCTTTACCAAGTCAATGAACATCTCTACAGAGATGGAGGCATTTTTATTAAAATATTGGGTAAATCTCCACAAGTATATTGCCTCTTGTTAAACCTTGGTTATATTATTTTTACCCTTTCTTTATCCTCTTTTCACCAAGCAACATTCGTTTTCACAAGACTATGCATTTAAGTTCTTCGCCACGTGTACTTCTTGAGGTGTTTGTTTGCATTTTGATGACTATTGAATGCTTGCATTACATGGTAAATATATTAGTTGCTTCATCTATTGCATGCTCCACGTGTTGGCTCACCATGCTTTCATGATTTCACTCTTGTCTTTATGCTTGCCTCATGAATGCGTGAATCACCATAGCTTTTTATATGTGTTGGGGATGCTCAATATAATGAACCAGATGCATTAAAAAGTGGGAGGATGTATGTGTTGGCCTCTTTCATATTTTGGGCATTATTGCTAGTTCTAGTAATATGTTCCCTTTTTGTATATGGCTTGCAAGGATAAAAGGTATACATAAGTTTTTTCATCTTTAGCTTCTCATTCTTTTAACTTGTAATTTCTTCTTCTTCTTTTTTTTCTTTGTCTCTTTTTGAAGTTCCCTTTCAAAAAAAAAAAAACATTTTAACACATCTTTATAAATGAAAATAAAATGGAAAAACTCTCTTTTATGAAAAAAAAAATTAAAGAAATTGCTTTCATAAATAAAAAACTTAAACCAAATAAAAATTTATTTTCTCTAATAAATTAAAGGAAATTTTCCTTTAAAAAATACAAACAAAGTGACATGCATTTCTACCTCCAAACTACGTGTGCTTTAATCCCTCTAAAGGGTACGTAGGCCCTAGGCTCTCTTCCTATGTCAAGTCTAACTTTATAAATAAATATATTTTTCCTTATTTTATTTTTGTAAATAAATATTCTTTTTTTTCTTTAGTTTTCATTTCATTTATTTTTGTAAATATTCTTTTTTTTATTTGGGTAATTATCATAAGATTAAAGGCCATATTTATTTTTAAATAATTAACTTAGGGTAACCATTCTTATGAATGAGTGTTGTGGGGTGCCTAACATCTTCCCCATACACAATTGACTTCTGAACCCTAAATGGTTTTTGTAGACCAGTTTCATTAAAAAAAAGGTTTTCAAAATCATCCTTTTTCCAAAATTTTGGTGGCGGCTCCATGTTTTCCAAATTTTGAGCGCTACACATTATGTCTATTTTATTTATATTTGGTTAATTTTTTTCTTCCATCAGGTGACGAGAATTAGGTTGTGTAGAGACTAAGGACCATTAAGTTAACTTAAGTTCTTGATTAGTAAAGAGTTTGAAGAGGTTTTGACAAATGAATCAAAAAATTGACTTAACAATTGAGGTAGTTCCAAAAATATATTTTTCTTAGGGGCAACATTGTATGACAACCTATCCTTTTTGCTTCTTGTGTTTCTTTTCGCCTTATAATTGGTGTGGACAAACTAAGCCTAATTTACTAATTAATACACTCACATAATTGCTTACTTTTGTATTTGCATTTTAATCACTTAGAAATAAGGTGCATGTGTTAGAACAAGACTTTTGCCTAAGAGAGGGGTGAATTGGGTGATAATTAAAAACTCAAACTTTAATGCAAACTTTAAGAAATAGAATAGAAGTGCAGAGATGTCACTAAAGATAAACACATGAGATTTATACTAGTTCGGTCCAAAACACCTAACCTACATCCAATCCTCAGAAGCCTTCTGAGATTTCCACTATTCTCCAAGATTCACAGGGCTCTTAGTGCATCAGTACAAGCTAGTTCTCTTTTCAAAGAACAATTGCTCCCCCACACACTTTGTAATTTAATGCCCACTCAAGATCCCACTATCTTGAGTCTCACAGAATAAATGACTTTGCAATGGCTCTCTCAAAGAGTATATGTGATAAACACTGAAATACAAGAATGTCATAATGATATCAGAAGAACATATAGAGCACACGAACTTAATGCAAATAGTGAATTTTTGTCGTATGTTGTTGGCTCCATCTTAAATGCATCTGTATTTATAGCTTGAAAGGAATTAATGACTATTGAAACACTTGAATGTATCCATTAGAGAGATAATATAGCCGTTAGTGAAAGAGAGCATTTGAATTGGACAAGTTTTGATGCATTTAATAATTTTGACACAAAAGTGCTTTATGTGATTTTGACTTTAATCCAAGGTTAAGCACATGAAACTTAATTATACATAAGTGTAATTAGTAATATTTCAGAACAGTAGGAAGTATTGTAGCTAGATTGTAGCTATATTCTATCACATTTAGAATAGGCATCAAAACTTCTGAGGCGTTTCTAAACTCTGCTATCACTATCACAACTTCATTGTAATCTAATTAAATTGACATTAAATTATAAAAGAAACTAAAATTCTACATTGAGAAATGTTGAAGTTTAAAAGTGAATATTTAACTGTCAAAGTTCTTTGCACTGTCTTTAATGTTTTTTAAGTACTTTGTAAAGTATTTACCTATTTAATGGTCTTCAAATATATTTTCTATCTTAAATTTCCTGATCCATTATAATATTTTTATTTGATTTAAGAAATAAATACCTTTTTTTGCCAACTTAAAAAATAAATATCTGTTCACAAATATTTATTAACTTGTTTTAAATATATTTCTTTTGAAAGTGAATATTTAACCGTTAAAGTTCTTAATTTTTGACGACAGGTACACTTATTCTACACAGCCAGCTTACCAGATGCTATCTACCCAAACAATATAATTGTAAGCACGTTATCATATCAGCACATGGTATGATAATGTGATTTGATTGCATCGCCCAGGGAAAGGAAATGGAGAATTCCAACCAACGGTGGAGATTAATCCGAATTCCCCGTACCAGAAAGACTTTGAGATCGAATGGAGGGGACGAGGGGCCACAACACTTTATGTGGGACCCTCCCTTCTGGATTGGGCATCCATCTCCACTACAAAACAATAGGGTATTAGTGACGAAATTTAGCGACAGAAATTCCATCGCTAAAAATATTAGTGACGGAATTTCCATCTCTGATTCCGTTGCTAATCTGTTAGCGATGAATTAGCGACGGAAAATGATCCATCTCTAAAAAGGGCATTACTAATTCTGTTAGCGACGGAATTGCAAATTTAGAGACGGATTAGCGATGGAAATTCCGTCTCTGATTTGCGACGGAAATTCCGTCCCTAATGAGAAATTCCGTCTCTAATTTTTGAGACAAATTAATGATGGAAATTCCTTCACTAATTTTTGAGACGGATTAGCAGCGGAATTTCCGTCTCTAATTTTTCCAAGATTAGCGACGGAATTTCCGTCTCTAATCCATCACAAAGTCAACAAAAATTAATTTTTGTTATTAATTTCTGAGACGGATTTGCGACAGAATTTTCATCCTAATCCATCACAAAATTTAAAAAAAATTAATTCCGTTATTAATTTCCGAGACGGATTAGCGACGGAATTTCCGTCGCTAATCCGTTGCAAAGTGAAATATTTTTTTTAAAAAATAATTTAATTTTGTGACAGAGTTTCTGTCATAAATCTATCTCTAAGCTTTTTTTTTTAAATTTTCTCTCTCCAATTAATTTTTTTTTATTTTGAATTTAATGATAAGTCAACCTTAATAACCTATAATGGTTAAAGAACTGAAAGTGAAATTAAAGTGATTGCAAATAAAATAAAATTCAAACCAAGTTATAAAATGATAGTAAGTTAACAACTGCAAAGCAACAAAAGTATTAAAGTGAAATGTATATAATATATCAAACAAACCACACAAATATTTAATGCAGTCAAACAACCTAGTAACCACCATATCTTATGATGGGCTATCATTAGTGGTATGAGCTTCAGGGTTTGAATTGTTGACAGCCCCCGAGAGTTTTTGCTCAAGTGCTTCCAACCTAGTTAAGATAATTTCATGTTGTTGCTTAAGATTGTGATTCTCTTGTCTAAGCTTGTGACAACATTTTCAATATCAGGTTGGAGCATTGTGTTGAAGGAAGGAGGAGAAGACTATAATAATAGGATGGGGAATCAACATGTTTGCCCTCAGATCCTAAACCAAATATGCGACCCTTCTTGTCCTTACCACCTGCAGTCTCTAAATATAGGTTCATTTCTTCTTCATCTAGCTGATTTGATTGCACATGACTCAGAAAATATGTATTAGAACTTCTAGATGCCTTGATCCTCATGTAATACTCCTATTAAAGAAACTAGCATTTACTCCCCACGCATTGCGCCGGGAGCATGTTCTTAAGGAAAAATCTGTTTTTCCAACCCTTCTTTCATTTAATATATTCTTACAGCACGCACTAATCCTTTCATTACAACATATTCCATGAAAAAATAGCATAGTTAAAGACATGAAGAAGTTCATAACCAAAACACAAACCATAGAAACAAAACTTAAAAACATCAATAGGATAAAAGCATAGTAGAGTTCATAACGTTATCGGTACATTAACAATACACAAAGACATTGATAAGAAAGGTTACGGGAAATAAGTAAATGACATAATGTATGAAGTCATAAATGAATAACCCAAACATCTGGAAAGCCACTAGCATACAGAAAATGAAGTAGGTGTACATCCATCATGGTAAATAGTTGGCTTTGATGTGATATGGACACACGTTCACCAGCAACTTGATGATGTTCATGACCTGAAATATACATTTGTTTAAATAAACATTTAAGTATGGATTATATGAATGAAAAATATAGATATAAAAACAATATTTTTTTTACAATTTGTATCATTTGTATGTAGATGGCAAATGAAGTAGGTATGTATGCAATAATTTCAATTAATTGAATCATCCTAAACTTACAATTTAATCCCCATATGATGAAACAAAACAAATTTAAGAACTTATAATGAAGCTACCTACCACCAATAAAGGTAGACCATCATATGATAATAAACCAACACAGTTAATTAGACCATTCCATTTAATATGGACAACCTACAAAGTAACAATTAGTTGAAGTGTAATTTATTGAGCACCGTAAATGATGTTTACCTTAACAACAAATGTAGATTATGGGATTAAATTTCTGAACACCTCCTTATAAACAATATTTGTTGTTGTCCTGCTCCAGTCATCGTCTTTAGTAGGAACATATATCTTCAATCCATCCATGCTCTTCACCCTAGATAATGCAACATATAATTGTCTATGTGTAAATACATGTTTTGATATATATCCCACATGACGAAGTGATTGGCCTTAACTTTTGTTGATTGTCATTGCAAAGCTAACAATGATTGGAAATTGTCTTCTACGCATATAGAATGGCAATATAGTTTCAGAAGGATTCATGTCTATCCTGTGGATTAAAAACTTATTGTTAGGATTAGGGCCATTTAGTGTAATATCCTCAATGACATTCTTTCCAAGATTTGATACACGAAGCCTTGTTCCATTGCATAAGCTGGATTATTGGTCTATATTCCTTAACAACATTATGGGAGCTCCAACCTTCAATGTTAGTCTGTGCGGTGGCATTCCAAAGCTAGTAATGGTATTAAGGAATTCTGTGGTGTAGAGGTTGTCAAAGCTATCTACATCCTTCATTGATTTGCAAACAGAGTCACAACTGAGGAAATCATGTGATTCACTTGGTAGTAATGAGCACATATAATCATTGATCTGGCCAACCAGTTCTATTGTTGGTGTAAGTATTGCTCTATCATTGAACTAGTCATTGTTGCATAAATTTTCTTCCAACTTGTTGTAGGTAGCTGCCACAATTGCTTGTATTGGGTTTGTAGATTCTGGAACTAATAAATATTGTGGAATTTCAATATTAGTAACACCATCATTTGATGAACCTATCTTACCATCACCCATATTTAGAAGCCATTTACTAAACCATTCTAAGTTCTTAATTTCTTTATTTGAACAGCCAGCTGTCAATCTCATGTTTTTTGTCAAGTAGAAGATATGGCAATGATCCTATAAGGATGAAGAGCTTATGCATGCATTGACAATAGTTGCTCTATTGCCTTTTGGTACAACTGGAAGAATCTGACGAAAGTCACCACCCATAATAATGCACTTGCCACTAAACACTCTATAGGAATGCATTATGTCCTTTAGAGTTCAATCAAAAGCTTCAATACAGTATCATTGCACCATTCACTACTATAAGAACATGATTCCACGACACCAAACAATAACCATTTTTAGAAACCAGTAGTAAAAAAGCAAGCGTTGTGAATGGATAGCACTGAACTGAAGTTTCAACGACTGTTTTCAAGGAAAACAGTCTTTGAAACCTATGTTTTCAACGATTGGTTTAAAAAACCAGTCGTTGAAACTTATCTTTCAATGACTGGTTTAAAAACCAGTCGTTGAAACAAGATTCAACTACTGGTTTTATAAACTAGTCGTTGAAACTGGTTATATTTCCCCCAAATCAGCGCGTGTTTCTGTCATTGTCTTCCCCACGCTAATTGAACCCTGAATTTCGTGTCACCTGTGAGCTCCATAGGGAAAATTTCTTGGCCTATCTCTTTCTCCTACATTCTGTCCTCTATCCCTCTCTGACGTCCACCGTCTTCACAGTCCCTCCATTCTGTAACCCCCTGCCTTAATTACTGTAATTTATATTCGATAATGCATAATAAAAAGGGGTTTGAGACCGTCGGATAGTTCAAAACGTATTAAATTACCTACCAAGCAGTAGGACCTTACAAATTTTTTTTTAAAACTTCTTTCCTACCCGGGTCTCGTTTTCAATTACCGAATATAATCACCTGTGCAGTTAATTTACATTCACATATATCAGAGTTCGTAATTTAAACCCCGGCAAACCCCGGGTTCATCTATATATATATAGAGTTTCAAATTCCACGTAGGGGATTACAAACCAAAATATCCACACTATTTACATCTCAAAATGCCATACAATAATCCCTATCCAGAATGATTATCCAACAAAAGCCATCCTAATGTCCCTAGGAAGCTCTAACCGCTCCGGGTCACACGCTTCTCCTTAGAGCCAGTCGCCCTATCTGAAAGGTTAGTTCAAAGGAAAGAATGAGATTCAAAAGAATCCCAGTAGTAACTAAACATTTATACCACACATAAGCACATAACATGTAAGCAAATCATCATGCAGCAGCAGCACATATCACACTCCACCCTCATCCCCTTTCTCCGCCGGAAAGGCACACAGCCCTAACCCGAACCGTTGTTAGCTACTCAGGGACTATTGGCGTGGCAGTGTATACATATAGCCTTATAGCCCATGCAGCTATCCGGCTCTCACAAATGGCTCGTCGGCCTCACATATAGCCTTTCGGCTCACATATCACATATATCACACTTCATCCTCATCCCCTTTCTCCGCCGGGAAGGCACACTGCCTAAACCCGAACCGTTGTTAGCTATTCAGGGACTATTGGAATGACAGTGCTAACACAAATCCACAAAGGTCGCAGCATACAAATCCATTTCCAATCGACGATAAAACACACATGCAATGCATCATATTTGGTACAAAAGAAAAGTCACTACCTGATCCCTTCCTGATGTCTCTGGGCACAGCAGGCTCACGAGGATAGCAGATGTCAAATCCTATATTCAAAATAGGGACATTTGGTTAATTTCCTTTTCCAAGTTCTTAATTCAATAACACTCTAAGTTGGTATTCATTTGGACTCTTTAGATGGCCATTAAATGCCTAAACATATGCCTAAAGGGTTGGGTTAACTATCCCCAAAGATCCCCCTTTAGAAGGCTAACTTCTGCTTTTTGGTCTCTTCACTCGAGCACAGAAGGCCGTGCTCGAGCATGACTCCCGCTCTCACTCGAGCACGCATGCGAGTGACCTCCAGCGAGTGCTTGCCCGAGAGCAAACATCACTACAATTCCCCACTCTCACTCGAGCACAAGAGGCTGTGCTCGAGCAGAGACCCCGAGCACACTCGAGCACCACGGAAGTGAGGCCTACGAGTGACAACCCGAGAGCATCTCTCTACTTCTTCCTCTACCTTCTCTCGAACACAAACACCTGTGCTCGAGCACTGCTCCCCAGTGCTCGCGAGCACAAGGAAGTGAGGTCCAGCGAGTGTCCACCCGAGAGCAACTCCACTCCCAGGCAACAGATTCACTCGAGCACAACTCCAGTGCTCGAGTGATCTCCCCATACTTACTCCCAATACTCGCGAGTGCCAGCGCACTCTTGGCAACCACCCACGAGTGATCACCCGAGACGCTCACCCCCAGTGATTTCAGGCACCCTCACTCGAGCACAACATGCTCACTCACGAGCACATTCATCCTGTGCTCGAGTGAGTTCTTCTCTCACTCGAGAAATCACCTCAGAAACCAGATCGCAGCAACTGGTAAACTTCTCCAAAATCCACCAAACGGACTCTAAGGGTTCTTAAACTTGTCTCAAAGCTCATTATCATTCATTTCAACACAAGGAACCCATTGGCAACCACAGCCAACCCAAATTCAACTCATTCAACACATTCTCTCTCTAAATCATCAAATCACTCAAAACCTCCTTCTAACAACTTCCCTTATTCAACTTCAAATCAAATTCTAATCACTCCCAAATGTCAAAACTGACCAAATGAACAGTGACCCACTAATCCAAGCCTACCCTTTAATTAACATCATAATTAGGTCAAATTTCCAGAATTCTCATTGATTAGGCAAACATCTTGACATATATATCAAAATGCATTACAAACCTACCTCTTTAACTTGCTGAAATCAACACCTTGATTCCACCAACTTTCAGATTTGTCCCACAATCAAACACCACCAATGGAAATTCTGAAATCATAGAAATAATGCTCTTGAAATCTTGATCAATATTAATGAAGGGTAGCTAAGCATATAAGATCATTTACCTTAACCAAATTCAAACCCTTACTTCCTCTTTCTTGCTTTCTCGCCGGAAATGGAGGAATGAAGAGAGAGAGAGATGAGTAGGTGAAGGTGATGATCATTCCTTCCCTTCCTCCCATGCACTTGGCCGACTAAGAGGGAGAGAGAAAGAGTTTGAAATTGTTGACTCATCCAATGGCTCTCATTTGGACACTTGTCACCATCTCATCCTTCCCACTTATGAGTGCATGTAAACTCATTCACACTAGATTCCACCCCTTGATCTTCCAATCTCAACCATTGATCATGATTACTAAAGGGTTTACTCATCAATAACTAACCAGACGGTTGGTAAATTTACCGTTTTACCCCTGTTTAGCACAATACTTATTAAATCATGAATAATGATCTTATTATCACATTACACAACATATACTTCAAATATGATGAATTAACATTAATTACATCATTTGAAGTCATAATTCCTTGATTAAAATCCAGGATGTTACACATTCCCTCTCGGTCAGAAGTCTGATCTTCACTTTCCCTCTTCTCAGTCTGAGCAGCAAGCAACGCAAGTAGGTAGCCCTGTTTTCTTCCTCTGGTTTATTTACTTTTGGTTTTCTCTTCTTAGCCTCTATTTTTGCTCCTGTAGTTCATACTGGGCTCTTCGCATACTGTTGTGAAGAAGACAACGTTGGTCATTCTTGGTCTATACCGGTGTGTGTGTAAGTTTCCCTTTTCTGTTTCTAGTTGATTTGCTCATTTGGATGTCAATTTCTGCTGTTCTGGAAAAAAATTGGCATTTTGCACTTCGTATGGCATTGAGATTGGTTGTGCCTGTTAAATATCTCATGTCTCTGTCTGCGCACTCCACATAGCTTTCCACCATTTTTCTTCTTATATATTTCTTACTTTGCACTTAGCCCCCCAGGTTTTCTATTTTCTTAATAAGTCCAAAATATCTGAGTTTTTAGTGTCCTAATCATTCATAAATCTTCAAATTTCATTATTTCTTCCAAGTTATTAATTTCCAATTACATTTATATATACACACGTGTATTTGAAGGAATTTAGTTCCCTTTTTCTAATTTCAAATTTCATTATTTCTTCCAAGTTCCCTTTTTGAGTGTGTAATGTGAATTTAGTTTTTTTATACCACATTGAGAAATCATGAAAGAAACTTGGAAGCACCTTCGATAGTAGATCTTGAAGCTAAAAAATCTGGCTATGATATCTAATGATGATTGACAAGCCATGTTGTGGGGCTATCAAATTAAAAACTAGATTAATATGCACTAGCTTACTTGTTTTGAGCTTCCTATTAAACCTAATGATCTTGGTATATTGAAACTGATGAATTTCTAGTGTAAAATTCACATTAATTTTAATAGTGTAAAATTCGAACTCAAAACCCCCAAAGATATTTAGTCATATCTAGATCCACCAGGCTACCAATTGTTCTTAATTTTTAATTTACATCAAATATATAAAATATTGATATTTAAATATTTTATTATTTTTAGGACTAATACAAATTCACATTTCTATCATATTTTCCTATTATTGACATAAATATCTTATTTAAATTTATGGGTCTTTCCAATGTGTTTTCAGGAAATCAAAATTCACAATACCATGGTTTGAGACGTAAAACCAAGGTTTTTGACAAGACAAAATTATGACATTGGTATTGTTGTGATCACATAGAAATTAAAGTGGTATTCTCTTAGTGATGCGAGATGGGTGAATTAATAAGTGTTATTTGTAGGTAAACGTGTGAATTAAAAAGTGCAAGATTAGTGGCGTACATTTTCTAATTTGCAGACAATCAACAAGGTCAGTTCAACAATGCCTTTGAGTTCATAAAAGATGTAGTAGTTTTGGGTAATATTATAATGTTTTGGGTAATAACTCTCTCATAAACCTACAGGTATCACTACTGCTATCGTTCTCCCTTAGGTTGCTGGCCTACTACATCCTTGCCCCAGTAGAATCTTCTTCCAAATCCTCAATCATAAACATAGTGTCCCTGGAAGCTAAAGATTAGCTGGTAAGTTATGTTATTGCTTGTTGATGAAAGTTTTTGAAACTTGAGGATATCATGGTGCTACTATTTGTAGTAAGCGTGATAAATTTGAATTACTAAACTTTGAAAATGGTAGTTGAACTGTTAGTTTTTATAGTGTGTCATGAGTGTTTCATATAGTTGTTCTAAACTTGAGTGTCTGTGAAAATGGATTAGGTGGTAATAAAATGGATCACCGTTGGATGAATGCTTTGAGAATTAGTGAAGAATATGAGAATGGGGTGGAAAAGTTTATTGAATTTGCTAAAATGAATGCGCATAGTAAAAATGGGAAGTATTTTTGTCCATGTATTAACTGTTTAAATGAGAGTCTACGAGATGTTGATGATATAAGGGATCACTTACTTTGTGATGAAATAAATCTTTGGTACACAAGGTGGATATGGCATGGTGAGGAAGTAACCACTTGTGCATCACACGAGAAGGAAGTTTTGGAGGTTGGAGATGACGATAGAAAGGAGAACATGATTCACGATATTGAGGTAGAATGTTTTGTACAAATGCATGTATATGATAGCATACGGAGTGATGCAGAGACACCTTTGTACCCTAGGTGTACTAAGTATACACGCTTGTCCGGCATTTTGCACTTGGTCAACTTAAAGGCAACTTGTGGGTAGACTGACAGTAGTTTCACATTATTGCTAGAATTGTTGTGTGATATGTTTCCAGAGGATAATGTACTTCTAAATCGTATGTATGAGGCCAAGAAAATATTATGTACGATGGGTATGGAGTATAAAAAGATACATGCTTGCCCTAATAACTGTGTATTGTACAGAAATGAGTATAAAGGCTTAAGTGAGTGTCCAAAATGTAAAACTTCTAGATACAAAGTGAAGAAAGGTAATAGGTGTGGAGATGAGACAAATAAAAAGCAACCTTTAAAGGTTTTATGGTATCTTCCAATTATACCATGGTTCAAATGAATGTTTGCTAATGTGAAAGAAGCAAAGAAGTTGAGATGACATTATGATAACAGAGCTTGTGATGGAAAATTCCTTTGGTACCCGACTGACTCTCCACAATGGAAGAAAGTAGATGAAATGTATCTCGGATTTGGTAGCAAGCCTAGAAACCTTCAGCTTGGGCTTTGCATAGACGGGATCAATCCCTATGGTACTTTTAGCAGTACACATAGTGTATGGCCCGTTCTGCTGGTAATTTACAACTTACCTCCCTGGTTGTGTATGAAATGCAAGTATATGATGCTTTCTATGATGATTTCGGGACCAAAATAGCCAAGGAACGATATTGATGTCTACATGGCACCTTTGATAGAGGACTTAAAGAAGTTGTAGGAAGATGGTGTAGATGTGTTTGATGTATATAAGCAACAGTCATTCAAGCTACGTGCAATGATTTTCACTACAATTAACGACTTCCCTGCATACGGTAACTTGTCAGGTTATAGTGTCAGGGGTCATAAAGCATGTCCGATATGTCAAGCGAGCACACAGTTCCATCAACTCAAGCATGGTAGAAAAATGGTCTACCTTGGTCATAGACGATTTCTTCCTCGGTTCCACCTGTACGTAGGCTAAAGAGGGCTTTTAACGGTTTGCCAGAGAATGAAATGGCTCCGAAGCCATTAACTGGAGATGAGGTTTATAGTCAGGTGGAAAGAATCAATGTCACTTTTGGTAAAAATCAAAAGACTATAGGTGAGAAGAATATATGGAAGAAGAGGTCAATTTTCTTTGATCTTCCATATTGGCGTAGTCTTGATGTGAGACATAGTATTGTTGTGATGCATGTGGAAAAAATGTATGTGATAGCCTTGTTGGTACACTTTTGCACATACCAGGGAAAACTAAATATGGAATTAGTGTAAGACTAGACTTGGTTGAAATGGGTATAAGAGAACGACTACATTCACAACTAAGAGACGATGGTAAGATAACGTATATGGAGCCAGCAGTGCATTCATTGTCAAAAGCTGAGAGAAGAAGTTTGTGTGGGTGTTTGAACGGCATTAAGGTGCCACAAGGGTATTCTTCTAATGTGAGCAGGCTTGTGTCAATTGAAGATTTGAAGTTAGTTGGAATGAAGTCTCATAATTGTCATGTCTTGATGCAACAACTATTACCAGTAGCTGTTAGAAGCATTATGAAAGATGATGTGCGAAGCACGATAACAAGTTTGTGCAGTTTCTTTAATGCTATTTATAGCAAAGTTGTTGACATTGCAAGGTTAGCCGAATTAGAAAATGAGGGTTATACTATTCTATCCCAACTAGAGATGCATTTTGCTCCTGCATTCTTTGATATAATGGTGCATTTAATAGTTCATCTGGTAATGGAGGTAAGGCTATGTGGCCCAGTTTATCTAAGGTGGATGTACCCTTTCAAGTGATACATGAAGAACTTAAAAGGGTATTCTAAAAAAAATCCTTATTGACCTGAAGCCTCAATTGTGGAAAGATATGTCGTTGAAGAGGCTATGGACTTTTGCAAAGAATATCTATCAAGGTCAAAGGCCCAATCTCGTCATGAAAAGGGCACAGGTAAGGGAAAACGAGGGCTCAAAGTGAAGAGTATGTGTCGTGAAGAGGTGTTGCAAGCACACTTGTATATCTTGAATAATACGGAAGAAGTTCAGCCGTACTTAGCCGAACACAGAAAGAGTTTAAAAGAGATCTATCCAAGGAAAAATGACATGCATATAGCTAATGAGAAAAACAAAACTTTCATAGAGTAGTTCAAGAATAAGATAGCGCACAAGACCAATGTGTCTAAGACAATCAAATGGTTAGCTTGGGGGCCTTCTTTTGAGGTCATAACTTAGAATGGCTTCGATATAAACAGGTATTCTTTCTATACAAATGCCCAGGATAACAGAAGTACTATGTAAAACAGTGGGGTGATGGTGGTAGCAGAATCAATGCACTTTTCTAGTTCAAAAGACAAAAACCCCATTTTGGCATCCATAGTCTATTATGGAGTTATTGAAGACATATGGGAGATAAGCTACACTAAGTTGAGAGTTCCATTATTCAAATGAAAGTGGGTTAACAATAATGCTGTTGAAATAGATCAATTTGGATTCACCTCAGTTTATCTTGAAAGAGTCGGTTATAAAGATGAGCAATTTATTCTAGCAAGTCAAGCAAAATAAGTGTTTTATGTCATTGATCTAGCAAATGAAAAATTGTCTATTGTACTCCAAAGTAAACAACAGAAGGATGGTGATCCGAGTTTGAATCTTGAAGACACGCCGCCTTTCACTACAAATCCGCCTATGCCATCTGAAGTGGAATTGGTAGATGATGATGAATATGCAGCTAGAGTTGATCATTGTGAAGGAATTTAGGAAAACACTTAAAGTAAGATTTTGAATTGTTTAAAGTGTGCATGTAATTTCAATTTACTTATCATATGTCACATTTATTTCTTAGTAAGATTTTGAATTGTTTAAAGTGTGCATGTAATTTTACTTTACTTATCATGTCACATTTATTTCTTAGCAGGATTATGGCAAGTTCAAATTTGGGCGACTCTGTTGGCTCACCGGTTAAGAAAAAGGTTAGAGGAAGCATGAAGCACGGTCGTTAGTGGCACGTCATGAGGAACAATGGGCGAGCAGGGTTCACGTGGAATTTGATGATGATTTGAAGCCACTCGGCCCAGACGGAGACAAGTTCATTAGCTACCTTAGCTTTTTGGGTTGGAGCAAAGTTAGCATTCTAATTCCTACCTGGGAACAAATTTTTGTATGTAAATTTGTATTTGTATCTATATTTTTATTTCTATTTGTTCATATATAATGACTACTATATATTTTATTTTGTAGTAAACCTATGATGTTCCCAATACGAGGGAGATATACAAGCATTGGATGGGGAAAGTTCGTGAGCAGTGGAAAGATTTCAAGTCCACACTCACAACCAAGTACGTCCGAGGGCCAAGGAGTCATTTGGATCCTTGCAAAGAGTATTCGTTTCTTTCTCCAAATGGCTGGAGGTTGTTTGTTGCATCCCGGCAGGATCCCAATTTCTTGGTACATTGTGTGCATCTTAGTGTTAAACATTTTAGTTGAACTTACTTGACATCGCTAACTCAGTTATCATTATTCTTTGTTTATATAGAAATTGAGTCAAGCAAATCAAGAGAGGCGAGCGAAAAACAATTATCCTCATTAAATGTCGCGTGGGGGTTACTGGAAGCTCGAAAAGAAGATAATGCAGGCTAAATTGTAAAAATTGGAGGAAGCAGCCTGAGTAGATCCTAGTATAGTCGTGTAGGCGCCACCTCTTCCCCCGCGTCACAAAAAATGGAAAGCAGGGAGGATAAAGGGAGAGACATATATAAATCCAGTCGTTGCTTATGTCGCTAAAAGGATTGTGAATATTTCATAACAAGTATATTTAAATTTGTTTACTTTTTCTAACTTTGGTGGCATGTAATTACTTTCTATTTATCCATTGTATGCCACAGGATGAACTTGAAGAGCAGAACAACCAAGGTTCCTTCACTCAAATTGGAAGGATAGACATCTTAGCCATGACGCTTGGTAATCTAGATCACCCTAGTCAAGTTACAGGGGAGTCAATGGGAGTTGGTCTCTCTAAATACTTTGGACAAGGTTCACAAGCTTATGGACGAGGTGAAATGAGTTAGTAGTTTGTGGCCAGGGTTCGAGAGGAAATCTGAGCAGAGCTATGTTACTCACTTCGAGATGAGCTTAAAGAAGAGTTGTTGAGTGAGCTACGTGGTGAGATGAGTACGATGGTGTTGTCTCACATGCAAGGCAGGATATGTAATATGGCGTCTAGATCAGAGGTTTGTAACTTATTTCATTTAACATTATATTGAGTTTTTCCTTACGTTATTTAATTAATTCTTTCATTTCTATTACTCAGGAATCCCCGGCCTTTCCGAGCACCAAAGGCAGTTACAATCCGCTAGAAGTTGGACATGGCGAGCCTACTCCTTCACTAGAGCCTGGAGAACCCTACACTCTATATTTGGAAGTCCCATACCTGCGTGTTATTGTTGATGCTGTTGTATACAGCCATGCCACCACCCACCATAATAACCAAATCTGGGACGATCAATGCAAGGTCAATGTGACAAGTGTTTGATTGGGGGAGGAAGGTGTAGATGTCCCATTCCCTGATGGTGAGGTTGCCAATCTAGGCCAGGCAACAGGATATTTCATCTTGTGGCCTAGACATCTTGTTCAGACTGTGCTAGTCCCTCCAATGGTAGGAAACACCTTACTGTTACTTGATCCTTAACATTCTACTTATAATCTTTATTTTGTGTGTTACTAGGAACAAGATGATGTGACAAAATTTCTCTTTTTAGCATGACTAGAAAATATTCATCAAGACATAAACAAGGTCGACTTGTAGATGCCTTGTGAGATTGTGGGTCGCAAAATCTCATATAATTATGGACTTGATAAAAAAGATATTAGAGAGTTCTTATCTTTGGAGGAGATTGATGTAAGATGGGTCACATTTGCAATCATGTGAGTTTAGTTATAATTTTTAATTATAATTAATGCACTGATATTTAGGGGTTTTAGGTTTCTACATTTACTGTGTCATTTCACATTTCATTTATGTGGTAGCTGCTTCCACAAACTGTGCGCCGAATGAGGGCTCGGCACTACATATGGCTTCTTATGTCCTGGCACTATGTCATGGCGTAATAGCCAGAGGTTGGAAGATCGGATGAGCTATGTAGGCTATACAATAGGCGAGACTCAGCTACCTTGTTATCTGGCACCAATTGTTGAAGGGCAAGTAACTTTATTTGATATATTTATACATGTTCACTTTGCTAAATAGTATCATGTTATCTAACCTTATTTTAATCTATATATGCATGTGATTATAGTTATCATTAGAGTCTCTGTGTTCCTTGTCCCTCGATCAACGTCATCTTTTGGTTTGACTCATTGGGTCGTAAGCCAAACGTAGATATCAAAAACATTTTTAACATGTAAGTAAATTTATTTGTCCATCATTGATTTTTAATTTTACTCAATTGTTTTAATGTCTTCTGTTTATCATTTTAATTATTACAGTGCACTGAAGACATATTATATAATGGGTGGGAAGTGTGAAGGTAAAGCTGGTAACACAGAGTGGTTCCAGACAAACGCAAGTTCTTTACATTCAAGTTCTTCGATTTACTATTGCTTTACATAGGCCTTTATTCTTTTTTACCGTTTGCTTTTGATGTATAGTGTCCTCGGCAAGCAGGAAAAATGAAGTGCGGCTTCTATGTTATACTATATATATATAACATCTTTTTCTCTGGCCTTACTACAAATTTTGAACAGGTGATCATTTCTTGATTCTCGATTGAATTTCAGTTCTTTTCATGTGATTGAATTGTTAGTTATTTCATTCAATTTATTTATTTATGTTAACATATTCTCCATTTTGCGCACAGACTTTTGGTAATCAAGACCCCTACACAATCAAAGACATTAATTTGATCCGAGACCTATTGTCAGGACATCTTCTACAACACATAGACGGGTGATGATATGTAGAGGTTTTTTTATATAGTGCTGTATAAGTTTGCATATTCGAATACTTTTCCTAGTTTCTTATTTATGAGTACTTTGAATTTGTTAAGGCATTATGCTTTTCAAAGAACACTTTGGAAAATGATGATGAAGAATAGGGATTTCATGGAAGCATGTCATCATTTCTTTGGCCATATGCATGTCTTGATTTACATTGAAAGTTGAAGTTTGCACTTTGAAATAATGTTATGATGATATATGTGCTATATGTCATGATAGAAAAATTAACATGTGATTTTCACTTCCATAAGTAATAAGGGAAGCTAGAGAGTTAATCATGAGAGAATAGTTCATGGATCTAGTTTTTTCTTTCAAAGATAGCAATGTACAGGTTAGAAAACTTGTTAGGATAGGTTCATCTACTAGTATGAAAGCAGCAAAGATGGAGCCAGTGGGAGGGGAGACTTGTAGTAGTATGGAGGCAATGGTGAAATTGATGGAGCAAATGGGAACTTGTAGTAGTATGGATGCTGTGGTAAAGGGGATGGAGGAGGTGGGGACTTGTAGACATATGGTGGAGGAGCAGAGGGGGATGGTGTAAGGAGTAAAACGTTAAAAAAAAGGATATAATGACTGTTTTAGGGAAAACAGTCGTTGTATCTGATCTGTTAGATACAACAACTGTTTTCCATAAAACAGTCATTGTATATGTTAGATACAACGACTATTTTATGGAAAACAGTCGTTGTATCTTGTAGATACAATGACTATTTTACCTAAAATAGTTGTTGTATTTCCCATACTACGACTGTTTTTTAATGGTCATCTTTTCCTAAATTTTCAATAATACTAAGATAGACGTCTCTCTAAAAACAGTCGTCTAAAAGGCAAAAAACGGTCATTAAAAGTCCCTTCTGTAGTAGTGATTGGAGCTTCATCCTAAATGATTAACTTCGTACTGACAAGTAAATCTGTTAGGGCTGAATTTTATCTTATTACGCACATAGAGTACTCATTGATCTGAATTGGTACTTGAATAAGTACTTGATTGTTGTTGATTGATTGCATTTTTCAACATTTATATGAGCTTGAAACATCTGTAGGAGCCATGGATTGTACGGTACTACAAAACAGTTATCCAATTATATCCCTTTAACTTTAATTGTTTGACCATCTTGCCTTCTTCTGTATGTAGGATAACCGTCTTCATCGATCATGGTTTGATCATTAAATTTCTTAAGGAAATACTTGCTGCACTTTCTATCTTTCATGCATGGTGATTTAGGGTTATTTTCACCACAAGGATCATGTATCATAAATTTCTTGACCAAGTCAAACAATATAGGTGATGATTCTTTGTCTAGAATTTCTGGAGAGATCGCCTTGTCAATAGCTTCTGTTAAAGAAATCTTCTCATGTGGTGCAAGGAATAGCAATATATGAGCATATGGAAGGCCACACTTTTGAAATTCTATAGTATACACCTCTACAATAAACAGTAGTTAACAAAAATGTTAGAAGTATGAAATATATATAACAACATCATTGTACTCTAATGAAATGAAATATGAAATATATATATATACACCTGCATGTATAGTTCCAAATATCTTCTCTTCTTTGATGGTCTTCACAAGTCTTAGTAATTTCATCTTGAAAATCCTGGAAAGAAATTCTAGCCTATTTGAAGGGTTCAATGAGTTTTTTTTACAATATCTCATAATCTCTGGCCATACAGGATTGCAAGTGAAAGTGAGGAAAATATCAGGATATCCAGCCCATCGACATCTTGCCATAGCATCCTAATAATTTTGAAGCATATATTGAGCTCCACCAATGAAAGTGGTAGGCAATATTATTCGTTTCCTAGTTGATGAAGCATTTGTTTCACCTCTTATAATAGCATTAGATAGACCTTGGTACAAATTGACCTGGAGTTCCTTTTGGTGAGTTCGAATCCAATGTAATCGTTGTTCTTCCATCATTGTGTAACCGTCTACAATGAATTGTTGTAGCAATCTATTTGCATGAAGTAACATTGAAATCTCATGTCCCCTTGTCATCAGCCTGAATGCAAAGAATTTTCTGATGCTTAACTTCTTCCTTGTCTTTGTCTTTGCTAGTGTTTCCTCATGATGCTCAATGTCATCTCAATATCCATCTTCCCTGAAAGGAAATAGGATAGGATATCGTAGTGGTAAATATGAAGCATGCAGTTCATTGATTCTCTTCAAAAATCTGGCTTGGGCTTCAATGATGATATCTCTAACATTGAACATGTCTATGTCACCAATAATTAGTGCAACTACTTTTGAAGCTGCTGGGACATTGTAAGTACGTCATCATGTTGTCTTATTCCAATAAAGCATAGCTTCATTTCATGCTTGCTTTCATTTTTTATAAGCAATTATGCGAATCTATATTGCTTCACAAAGGGATTAACTTCATCTAGCACCTTCTTGACTTCATTAACAATTTCAACATCAAGAGCACTCTCTTTCTCATTCTTGCTGATAATAAAAAATAGGTCAGTATAGTAGAAGGCAGTGAAAAACTTATATATATACAGGTTGCTATATTAAATTAAGAGTGAAGTCAATCACTTGACTGCTTCTATTATATTCCTCACTTCATTTTCTATATCATACACATAAAGTTGAGAATAAACTAGTCATGCACTATTTGGAGGAAGTAAGCTTCCTATTCTTCGGTAGTTTATTCTAAATAGTGCAAAACAGTAAGGTCCTCCACCATAATTCTTCGAGTAGTCAATATTCCCTCCCATAGATGTGAACGAAAACATGTTGTATTGCCTAATATTAGCATGGAATTTGTTTGATCCTTCCCATTTTTTATCAAAGAACAGATTCTCTAGTACAAGTGGTGGCATTTTCATGATTGGTAATTGCACCTTCCCTTTAAGGCAGCATATGGAAAAGGTATTCACAACCCTTTTCTTAGAATCTTTCTTAGCTCTTTCATTATACCAGAACATGGCTCCTCAATATTTGCATGCATGTATGGGATCCCCTTCATCTAAATAATCCTCTATTTGAAAACATGTTAGTTAGATATAATTCTAAGTTTCAAAAAGTGTTAGTTAGATTTAATGCATATCGGTATCATTAACAGGGTAACAACATGACAAACATTGATGTAGAACTATACAACCTTCAAATTCATAGATTGGATGTATTGTTTTGTCCATGACTGGAACTTGTACTACAACATCTACATCAGCTGAAGTTCTCAATAGATCTGCATATAATAGCAATATTAGTGTTATAACACCTAATAGCTTCATATTTAAGGAAGACTGAAAATGTTTTAACATGAAAATGATATGACATTGTTTTGTAAATATACAATAGGCAAGAAAGTACCTTGCTCGTCATCTAAACATGATGACATATCATTATCGTTATAGTTCCTTTCATTGAAGTCTAAATTAAACTCAAAATCTTAATGGTTAACTCCTTCCACTGGTATGAGGAATAAATGCATAGAGTCATAATTCAAATATGAAGTATTAGAACATCCACAACTATATACAAAGGTATTTTTCTTATAGCTTTATGAATAGGAGCTGTGTTGTGACTTGTTTGTTTTGGAAAAGAAGCTGTGGCATTAATTATTACATTCATTATGAACCGCTTTGCATTATTAGTACATACAGGAACTAAAAAGGCATTGAAGAAATAGAAAGATTGATACCTTTCAATCAAGTCCTTCACCTCAGGTATAAGTGGATTGAACGAAACTCTAGTAGCATTGTATGAGTTACAAACTTATGATAGTCCTGTAATTAAGATATAAGGATTTAAGTAAAATACTGAAGAAGACATATAAATACTTACGGTCCAAGATGAAGAAAGGAGGAAGGGAAGCAACTGACCATCTTCAGACCAACCAACCCTTGCAAGATTTATCAGCACCACAACTAGTGTGTCCATGTTCTTTAGCTGAGCCATATAGGCATTGGAGGAGCATTCATCAAAAAGAACACACTCGACTTCATTTGCACTTCCCAAACATGACAAATTGATCAATGTATGATGTTCAATGGAATGACATATGATATCACATTAATATATGATAGTATAGGTTAATTAATTAACATGGCAATCAAGTATGTAGGGTGAAAGTGGTACTTTAAGTCAGTTAGGATCATCTTCAGCTTGTTTTTAGTTTCATCTTCTCGGCGATACTCCTCAAGAGGTCCTATGGTCTTCACAAAACCGAGGACCTCTGGGAAATTACATTTCATGTAGAGTTAGTAACGCAAGATAAAGGCTGATGTTACGAATAGTGAATAATGAAGAATCAATGAGCAGATTGAAATGAGAGAGAGATGGATATGAGCATAAAGAAAATGAGATCCAACTAATCAAGTAGTCTACAAAATTTCTCTCCTCAATTTTAATATTTCGGAACTAATATGAAAGAGAAGACATGGGTTGGAATAGTTGCAACTTCCTCTCGATAAATGTGTGCTGAGTCAAATCAATTTTGAATTGGTGGTGAGTTGCCTTATACTGGTTGGAATTTTGAGAGACCACAAAATTAGCTATAAGATATATCTTCCCCTTAACTAAAGTCTGTAGTATTTGGCATGAAGGTTATTTGGTATCACGCTAGCTTGAATTTTTGTACCCTACATGTCATGGTGCAAAGGAATTAGAGACAATATAATAAAATGAGGCAAATGTTGAAGGAAGTATTGATAGTATGTTAATATTACCTGAAAGTTTTAAAGTGTTACACAAGGAAATGAATGTGAAAGTGTCAATTACTTGAAGTAAATTAAATTAGTTACTTGAATGAAACAAATGAAGAAGTGAAACAACGTTGTACGTACCTCAGCATCAACCAATATCATAGTAATGCAAAATAATTGAGAGGCAGAGGCCTTTTGGTAGACATTCCACTTCCTAAGGACACGGACTACAATTGTCCATCTTTCACTACTATTAGTACATCTTTGAGTAGGCAACAATGAGACATGATTGTGGTCAAGAGCAACTAGAACAGATGTTAACACTTCAAACTCAAATAAAAATCAATTATAGAGGCTAGAGGATTATGTGTGGATGGAATAAGAACAAATCTACAACTGTTTTATAGGGTAAGTGGTGATCAGAATCAGCAGGAAGCTTTTTTAGGTTTCATTGATTTTCAAATTTGAGTTTGAATGAACCGTGAATTTGAAATTTGAAATTTAACTGAATTGAATATGAATTTGATGTTGCTTCAATAGATTGCTTTGAATTTGGAATTGGTTATCAGGATACGCGGCAATCTGGTTTCTCCCTCTGAGATGATTTAATGATTTGTCTTAACAATTGCTCAGAAGTGCAAGTT
The DNA here is from genome assembly GCA_963855925.1 of Inga laurina. NCBI lineage: Eukaryota > Viridiplantae > Streptophyta > Magnoliopsida > Fabales > Fabaceae > Inga > Inga laurina. The sequence goes on along the minus strand of OY979704.1, from coordinate 63,553,424 downwards.
GTGATTGTAACATGGCAGTAGTAGGAGGGATAGCGAGGCATATGGGGATAAATTAATGTTTCAGCAGTGCAATAATAGATGCAGATCTTTTGACATTGATGAGAAAAGATCTCAAGATGGAGTACCATGATATGATGTTCATATGTAAGGTATGTTAGGGCAGAACTTTATTTAGAAGAAGTAGCAGGATCACAAAACTGTCAATTACTATTCCACAATAATAAGACAAAGATGACATGCATGTTAAGTAAAGGGTCAACATTTAGCAATGGCAATGTCGACAGAGGCCACATACTCTATGACATATCATATAAATGGTGACATTGGTCTATAAAAGGTCTAGGAAAAATATCAGCCTAGGCATTGCTATGGATTAGCCAAGCTATCATAGGCATGGGTCTACACATAACCCTGCTGACATTTAACCCTTCCAATGAATAACATAAATTTTAAATAAGGCACCCGATGACTAAAGCACACTCATGCATAAATAAGGAACACATTACCAATATAGGCATTGAATTAGCAACCCATGATATCATGGTAAGGGTGCATCACATAACCCTGCTGACTATTGGCCCATACAAGAAACAATATGAGAAAAGGTATGCAGAGAAAAGGGACATGTGATATCTCAATTGATTCCACAATCGTGCTTGTTTTATATATGAGTGATTTTGCCTTTGCAGGTGATAAAGAAAAAAGTATTGTTTTCAAACTCTTTCAGGTGTAGGTCCTTACAATTGAAATTAGTCAATGGTTAATGACATATATACAGAACTCTAACCCTTTTGTAGTTTTGCCCTTGTAATGAAGATGCTTTTAATGTTATTCACATTCTTGAAGCCAGATTAGGCACTCTTTTTTTTAAGTATTGCAGTAGCAGATTCTTTAAGCATGAAATAAGGGTATGCTATTGCCATTAATTCATCTACAGAACCTTGGTCAAAACTCAATGGCTGGAGGGAACTAAATAAGTTAAATTTGCAGTATGCCAACCGAAAAAGTTAACTCAAACCTAAATTCAAGTAACCTGGTATGTAGAATTGCTAACATTGGTAACTTTATAGGAACAATAAAAAAGTGAGCAGAGTTTGAACTATCCAGCTGGTCAATAATTTAGCCAAGGAAAATCTCAATCATTTAATTAATACATGATAGAAACGTATGGTAGTTTTGTCTTGCTAAACCAGTCAATAAAAGGCAAGGAAGTCCAAGGTGTGGTTAGCTGAAGCTAGCTATTTGATGAAAGCATTGGGGGTTGTCGACAAAGTAAAGAGCACAAGGTTATATATCCCTATGTACCTGTGTAATGACCTAGAGAATCAATAGCTTGGTATTATAAAAGGACCTTTAAATGACGTACATCACATTAAAACAAAATAGTTGCTTATTTCTGCAAAGCAGTGGTTAATAACCAAAAGTTAAAACCGAGTAGCATGATAAACCATTAGTTAATTTACGGAACTCATAGTAATATATAAGCCCTACAATTGACCTAGTAAGGATCTTGTAAATCAATACAAGGAGACTGAAATCAATTAGCTTGAAAATTGAAATATGAGTGAGTTTACTAATTTCTCGTTCTGTGAGATGAACAACTTCCTATGACAATAGAGTGAAGCACAAGTTAGATCAACATGAATCACTTGTAGACCATTTGATGTGATCGATGATTTTGGCATAGATGGTATTCTTACCAATGTTGATTGCTATGAAAGGGGTGAGGTAAGAGTTGGGAGCTATAGATTTTGTGACTCTCAGTATATACTTTTTTGCTACTTATATGGGATCATCAGGACACATGGGCTATTGAACCGTGTGTGGGAAGCTACTGATGACCATGATCCATGCTTTTACGATCAACATATGTACATCATATCAACTTTTGTCCCTCACATAAAAATCAAGCTACAGCAGGGGCATTACTCAAAAATCCAAATATTGAATATGTGGTCCCATGCCTATATGCAGATAGTCCCAGAAAACCAAAGGTGTCGGCTGAGAAGGTTAACCACCATATATCGCCGCCGTAAAGCCATCAAAGTCCCGATCTCACAAGAAGTCATCACTTTGCCAACGTCAACTGAATTATGGGCTGAATTAGGCTTCATAGATGAAGAAGATGGAGTGCATAACTAATGGACTAACTCACATTCAGTTTCAGGCATGTGGTTTGGTTCCAAAAGCTTAGAATTTGTCATTCGTGCCTTTTCTATGAAGAATTGGTTTTAAAAGATATTCCCATGCGTTTAGGTCTAGGTTTATTTTTTTTACTTCACCATGTATGCGAATACATTACAAGTGGACCTAGTTATTGGGCTTAATCTTACTGTTTTCATTCTTCAATATGAAGGTCATGGCTTTTAATATGCTTTGCATACTTTAAGAATACAATGAAGTCCATGAACTCATTTAGTCTGCTTTCTTAACCAAAGAAAATGGCTACCACTATTCATGTTTTTTTAATGTCAAGATAATGTTATTTTAAGATGACACAATTTCATATACGTGTCTCATATAAACAACATAATATATCTAAATACCCAAAAACACATACTTCAGTGAGCTTGCATTCTTAACCAAAGGACATGCCTGACATTACTAATTTATTTTGAATGTATAGAGGACGTTATTTTAATATGACACAACTTGACATAAATGTCTCAAAAGAAAACATCATATGTCACAATACTTAGAACACATATTTATAAAATGTAAAACACTAAAATAAATGTTCATTGTGGCTAGGCCTTTGATGATACGTAACACAGCATCACTATAGAAGTGATTTCATAATATAATGAAACCTAATATTAGTTAAACATGAGAATGGAGTGCGGTTACAAAGATAGAATGATATAGACTATGAAATTGGATAAAAACATGAAACATTAGGGCTGGTCCCTTCTACATATATCACTTTCTACAACTTCTGCTCAACTCTGTGAACCAGACTAAGGATTAGTCTGGGGTATTGAAAGCATCACATGCTTTTTTTGAAGAACCTCTAGGAAAGTGGGATTGAAGAAAACCCTTGTGGAATTGTAATAGGAGGTTAAGATTGAACTACCTTATAAGAAAGAACCACATGTGTAACAAACATTTTTTAAATCAATCAATTGATATTGGAATGTATGTCCAAGTACAATGAAGAAAAAAAAAATCTTCACTATCAGAACTCCCTATCTCCATAGCATACTGGATGACTACAAGCATTGGGTCTTTATACGGTACAGTCTCATATGCTTGGATTGTTGTATCGACACAACAACCAAAGAGGCTATAAGATAGAGTTCGGCTTCTACTACATGAAATCACCAGACCAGGGTTACAACTGTTAACCAGTCTATTAAAGCAATGACATGTTAAGAAAAAACTAATGTAGCAACCGCAGTGTGTGTGGTTTTACCTCTCAGTCATTTGGGTCACATCCTCAAGTACCAGAATAACTTCCTTGCTATAAACTCTAACTGCCTCACTCATACCAGCTTCATACAGAGTTTTAAGGATGCCGCAGACTTCTGTATGAAATGAAATAAAGGTTTTAGATAGTTCTTAAGACATATTTAATTTCTATAGGTCCTTACCAACTAAGCATCCTAGCCTTGGAACTCGAGTAAATACTTGTGGGACTGTCATAAGATTGAACACATGTTTTGGAAAGGACATAGCTGTGCTTATTAACAAGGTTGTTGGATGGAGTCAGAGATGGTGTTTCTTAAGCCAGCCCTCCCTGTTCCGAATTACAGAAAAGTTCTTTATCATACATATAGCATCGGTCTTTCTCCAAGAATGGGAGCGATAGCGTCAATGGTGGGATAATCTTCCAATGAAACCACCATTCGATAGTTATACATCAACGTGCACCAATTTAACTCACAAATTAAAGGATAGTTAATCTGTAAGCTTACAAATGATAAATAGGCAACAAATAAGAGGCTGACCGAATGATCAAACACGATCAGTTGTAACGCCACCAACTCCTTCACCGGATGAGAATGTCCAAATGAATACATGAGATAATGTCTTCGCACATTCCTTCCATCAAGCTCTGCAGATTGACAATGTTGTTGGCAACTTCCAATCTCGTCACCACCTAAATGCAACAAAACCAAATCAGAGATGGTGCGCGTTAGTGGATTGTGATATATTTTGTCAATAAATGAGACATCTTACTGGCAGACCATTATAGATTTGAATGCAAGGGTTAAATAGGGACTTAGGGCCTCTCTTCCTCTGATCTGACATATATAAACATCGTTTCAATTAAGATTTGGCATATATATTAGTGTGAAAAGATGATGCATTAAACAGGAAGATAGGAGACCATGTTAGTACCCGTATTGGACAGATCCAACATCCTAGATACTATATCAGGACGTCCCCCGTGAGACTTCATGTCATGCGACCACAGTTGAATAGATTAACGGTCAGAGTGGTGTTGGAGGTCTTTTTCATCTTTCGCCATACCAACTTTCCGGATGGAGGGCTTTCAAAACAAGTTCGGCCAAGTAGGTATGAGGAACTAATGTGTGCCTTTACAAACAGTGTCCTCTATATATAAAGAGATGGATGGGTGTGAAAGTACACGACTAATGCACTTGTTTTCATATTGAAATTGAAACATAGGGAACTTGGTGGGTTGGCTCTGTTAGCCAAAAGGAAGAGTTCAGAGCGTAATAAAAAATTATTTCCCATGAGCAGTTAGACCTTATGAACAGTGTTTTTTGAATATTTTAATAATATTTTGTGTACTTTCAGTTTTGTGAATAGTGCCCCATGAGAGAAGCCATATTGAGCCAATGTTGAGGTGGAGAGGCTTGGTGGAACAGTATTATTTTGTTATATAGATAATGATGAGTACAAAAAGTCAAAAGATATGAATAAATATAAAATAAAGGATGGTATGCAACCACTAAGATGAATTTGACCACTCAAATTAACAGAAAAATAACAAGGAATCAAGAAGCCACTCCTTAAAAACCAAGTATAAGAAGACAAGGCCTAACAACTCACTACTTCATGATGGCCTAACATATAAAAGGCACACCCTTAAGCTATCATGAGATATCCTGTACGTGTCATAAAAGAGAAAAGTATAAACTATTCCATTAAGATATTCAATAAAGATATATGTCAAAGTAGCATATCATTGAATAGAAATGAGCATACAAGGAAAGACCAAAATCAAAGTCCTTCCCAAAACCCACCCAGCAAATTACTTCAAAATTCAGCGAGGAAAGTCATATTACCATGAATTTGGTGCTCTATTATAAAGACATTATATGCACAGTAGCTAAACAAAGCCCCTTGAACACAAGCTTCAAATCGATAGAAAAATGCGTATAGTAAGCAAAGCTAGGTTCCAAGCAGTTGAACACAAGCTTCAAATTGATAGAAACAATATGGTCATAATAAATGTAAAATGTAGTTTATGCTGCACAGAAAAAGAAAAAGAAAAGAGAAGAGATCACCGTCTTTTGCAATTGAGACACAAAGTAGAACAACTTAATATGTGGTCTAGAGACACAAAGTACAACAACTTAATATGTGGCAAAAAAAATTCCAGCATGTATTATGGGCTATTTGTCACAATAGCTTAAACTTGCAAAATTATCAACATATAACATAAATGAAATCAGCATTTTAAATGATTTAAGCATTGTAGAATAAAAGATACGTATATACACACATACCATTTTTGTCTAGTTTCCTCTTCCTTTTTGTTAATTCCCACTCTATATTGATATCACTCTGTGGGAGAACAAATTAAGACATAAGCTAGTCAATTAAATGAAAAAGCCACAAACATTATAGCACATGAAACAATATTTAATGTTATCAACATAATATTGCATAAAAAAGTGTTGTTATTCTTTAGGTCTTGCATGATGCACTTGAGTGATAGGTCTAACATGAAGGAAAAGGGGAAGGGGAAAAAAGTAATTGACATTGTTTGACTTGAGTACCTCAACAGTTTTAGATATTTTCGTGATCACATTCATGGGTTGGTTTCCCACTGGGGGCACTTTATTTTAGGTTGGTCATATTGGAGGCTCATGTTGAGTCATATTCAATTTTAATTTGGTGGGGAACAAGATCTATAAATTGGGTGTAATTAATTAACGTGCATGATCTATGGACACTTGGACCCGCATATATGCAAATTCCATTCCAAAGTTGAGGCCTTTAACCTAGACTGGTCTTGGATGGATGGTATACTTCACTCTCACTCTCGGTCTCACATAGACCAGTATGCTTTACCTCTTATTTAGGCGGCTGATGAGTGGGTTAGTCTTCATTAGTTGGTATAACCAATTAAAATACAACAATTCATGAGCTGATTTGGCACCTCTTAAATATTAGTTGGTATATTTAAAAAATTAAAAGATTTCACAATATTTATTTTTCCTTTATTTGTGAAATCTTAATTAAACGATTTGAATTTTTAAGAAAAATAAAAATGTGAATAAGATGAGCAGACAACTAGGATTAATATTAGTTGAATTATTGTATTTTAACTAATTATACCACATATGACATGACAAACTAAGTTCACATAATAATTGCACATACTAGCTCCACCTTTGATTTAGTATTCAACAATCTTGATATGCTTAGAAAAACACAAAATGAAGAAAATGAAATTCCTAAAGGTTATATGATGCATAAATACTTGTATTTAGAGGTTCCTTCAGCTAGCAAGCGTGGCATATGTACTTCATAATTATAGGGTTGTTTCTCAATATAGAGTACAATTATGGGTGAGATGGTAAAAATACAAAAACAAAAACATACTGACTTTATTATTTAATTTGGCCTATCGACCACCATTATGATCCTACTTATTAGTCTCAATTAGCATATCAAAAATTAGTATTTAACATTGAACTAATTTCAAAACTTAATATTATTACATCAATGATAAAAAAATATTTATTTATAAAGTTATAAATTGTATAGAATAACAACATAAGAAAAAAAATTACATTTTCTAAATTTTAGACTAGATTTATATTTCGAAGTAGATTGGCCAAGTTGCAAGATTGAACTATTTTTTAATACAATTGCAAGATTGCACTTATACTGTAAATCAAATGAGTATTTAATTACACATTCATTTAATATATGTAGTAGTAATTATTTACATGTTTTTATGTATTATTTGAAATGGTAGAATACATTATTGCAGTTTGTCACAAATTCAATATTTTATAAATAAAATTCTATGCTTTGCATAAAACTCAAAGAAACAAGTTGTAATGTCTATACTTTGTAAATTATATCATGAATTGTTATGAATTTTAACTTTTATATATTAGTGTTCTTTGTTTGTATTTTTATTTAATGTTTATCTACGGATTTCATAACTATATATTGCTTCCAAAACAACTATTGTATTTTTATTTTGTTAAAGAAATCATATTAGTAACACTAATAAATGAATGTACGAATAAATTAATTAGAAGTCTAATTAATTTCAAGAAATTAGCACTACAATTATTCTTTCTTCATTTATCATGTTAATTTCTAAAAGAGAGTAGTTAATATATTATTTCATTGTTTGTTTAGCTAATATGGAGTCACATGACGATGCCATTTTTATGATATACGAATGTGTTTCATAAGAATTCATCTCCATGATGTCTCAACAAGTTTTACATAATTATATCATCATTTATTCTTTAAATGGTGAAAATTTGAAAATTTCAAATTTGCAACGGAATTAGTGATGGAATGGTGATGAAACTTAAAGACAGAACAATTTTTGTCGCTAATTTCTGTCAGAAAACAAGATTAAATTATCCCTCAAATTAGTAACAGAATTTGTGATGGAATAAAGATGGAATAGCGACAGAATTAGTGACGGAATTTAGAGATGGATCAGAGATGGAATTTAGAGATAAAATAATTCCATCTCTAATCCGTCCCTAACTACACTTAAAGACGGAAATTAGCGACTGAATTATTTCGTCTCTAAATTTTTAGTGATGGAAATTAGCAATGGAATTAATTTTGTCTCTAAATTCCATCTCTAATCCGTCTCCGATTCCGTCTCTAAAAGTAATGACGGATTTATTGACAGTTTAGAGACGGAATACGAACGGAATTAATTCCGTCGCTAATTTTCATCTCTAATTTTCTGTTTTTTTGTAGTGCTCACACCATTTGGATAATATATTCAATTTATTGTAATGAAATATGGGAAATGCAATATAGTTATATTTAGAGATTATAGCTGTACAATAAACTACATCCCGCTTTCTGGCATGCATTTGAATACATCATGACCTTCATGAATTTTTCCGGCTTGGACATGAGATTCATAATCAGATCTCATGATGAGTGAGTGGATTTGTCTTCCTAAGACAACCTGGAGAACCTGTGCATGAAGTAAGTACAGTCGCAACAGTGAACTCATTGGGTTTGGTTCCAACATATCAGAAGAAAGTGGCCCAAAACTAAAGGTTTTTATTTGATAATTGAAATGACGTCAAAATAAAAGCCTGGAAGGATTCCACTCCTTTTCTCTGTATTGCAAGTCATCACCTTGTCATTTTTCTCCCCACTTCTCAAACCCCCTCCCTTCATTTTTTTCAATAATGACACCCTCCGCCCCCATTTATATTACAATGGAATCCAAATATGAGGATTAGTTCTCCGCTATATATAGACGCTGTCCAAATACTTACTCTTTTGTCACAATCCCAAAAGCTTAAAGCTAGGATAGAAAGAGTTTAATACGGGAATCTTTTGGTTGCAAAACGTGTGTGTGAGGTGCCACACAAGAATTAAAAGGATCCCCCCAAAAAAAAAGTATTCTTTTCTGATTTTCTCTGAACATACATATGTTACACACAATTTAAGCATTTGTTAAGAGAGTTTCCCTTTTTACAAAGGGGCGGCTCATTATATGAGGCTTTCATCAAATAAAATCTAAGAAGAGTCAAATGTGCATAGCTTTAGACCCGCAAGTAGAAATACTGTTTCTAAAATTTGAAAAATCATAACCTTTTAATCACATGACAACAACCTTTCCCCCATATACTTGTTTCTAAATTACATATTGCCTCTTCACATAAGGAGAAGTAAGAAGCTAGGAGAGAAACTGGCTTCCTTATAAAATTATGAAAATTACAAAAGCTCTACAAAATTCATTGGTCAGACGATGATGAGCATACAATTCAGTTTCCTTTCAGACTCTTTATTCTCTCCAAAGCACCTCAATAAAATATGGTCTCACCGCCTTATAAATAAAACCATAGCAGTAATTTATATTTACTTTAATAATTTTAGTATTACATGGTGATTTTTTAAATTCATATCACTGTTCTAGTTTTGCTTATGTTAGGGTATTTTCTAGAATGTTTTCTAACTTATTTATCTAAATAAACTAAAAGGGTTTAGATGCAATTTTGTCTCAGAAGTAATCACTTAAGAGCATTGGGTATCTATAATTTTTTTTATGAGCAATTTCATCCAAAAAGTATTAAAAATATTTAACATTTAAAAAATTAACGTCGATTGTTAACATTTTTAATGTATAAGAGGCAAAATTGTTACGTTTAGTTACTTTTAAAGTAAAATTACTGTAACCCCCTCACCGTAATTACATCCGGATTATGAAATTTAAGTGAAATAGAGACCAATAAAACAAAACAACAATTTATAATCCCACATCCAAGAGATGGGGTATTTTAAAAATCAATTCAAAACATACTCATTGGTGGTCTCATATTCACGGGCGGATATAACTACTTGAGAAATCAAATCACATAAGAAATATCAGAGTGAGGAAACTAAAATCCCGGCAAAACCCCGGGTTACTTCATAAACATAATGGGTTTACAGATTCCCGAAATGGGGATAACATAACCAAAACATTCATTTACATTCTCGTGTACACTTGGTTATCCCAAAACCAAAATAAGGATAACCAACTACCACTAAGTCTCAGAGTAATCTTAACTACTCCTGGTTGTCCGCTTCCCTTTCAAGCCACTTGCCCTGTCTGAAAAGGTTAGTCATATGGAAAGGGTGAGATTCTAAAGAATCCCAATAGTAACAACTTTTTCATACCGCATGCAATCACATAATATGTACACAAATCATCTCATATCAGCAACACAAATTACACTCCACCCTCATCCCCTTTGACCGCCGGGAAGGCATACCGTCCTAACCCGAACCGTTGTTAGCGACTCAGGGACTATTGGCGTGACAGTGCATACGAATAGCCTTGCGGCTCACATATAGCCTTTCGGCTTTCACAAATGGCCCGTCGGCCTTCACAAATAGCCTTTCGGCTCACAATTAGCCTTTCGGCCCACATAATCACATATACACACCCTAACCTCATCCCCTTTTACCGCCGGGAAGGCACACAGCCCTTACCCGAACCGTTGTTAGCGACTCAGGGACTATTGGTATAGCGGTGCTTCCACAATTTTCACAAACATGCAGCATACGAAAAACCCATTTCATCTCAATGACATTGAACACATAAAATGTATCACATAGGATATAAAGAAAGAGTCACTACTTGTATCTTTCTTGACTGGCTCCGACACCGTGGCCTCACGAGGACGACAAATGTCAAATCCTATATCAATTAGGGACAACCAATCAATCTCTTTTCCATATGTATATTTCAATAATACTCTAAGTTGGTTATCATTTAGGACTCTTTAGGTGACTATTAGAGGCCTAAACATATGCCTAAAGGGTTGGAAGACACTACCAAAAGACCCCTTTTTCGAAGGCAAAACACAGATTTTTGGCAGTTTCACTCGAGCACAGATGCTCTCACTCGAGCACAAGTACAGACATCACTCGAGCACAAAAGAGTGAGAAACAACGAGTGAGTACCCGAGAGCACACAAAGCTCTCCAAGATCAGGATCACTAGAGCACACACCCCATACCCGCGAGTGAGAAGGTACACTCGTGCACCTACCCGCGAGTGACCACCCGAGAGCACCACCCACACCTGAGGCACAAGCTCACTTGAGCATGACCCCCAGTGCTCGGGTGAGACGGCTATGCTCGCAAGTGTTAGAGCACACTCTTGGCATCAACCAGCGAGTGAAGACCCGAAAGAAACCCTTCACTCTGGACTCGCACCATCACTCGAGCAGACCCAAGTTCACTCGAGCATGTTCTTCCCTCACTTGAGCACAAGGCAATGCACTCGAGCATTATTCATAAAACCCAGACGAACTCGAAGCACAAAAGGAAAAACTCACGCATCACTCGAGCACGTTCTTCCTCTGCTCGAGTGATGTGTATCAGAGACCCAAAAACACAGAAAAACCAGAAAACACCAGATGGTCAAAATCATGCCCAATGGTTCCCAAACTCTTCTCAAAGCTCATACATTTCAAGCACCAACTAGGGAACACAATGGCAACTCCAAAAACACCCCAAAAACCACTTTGACCACAATCAAACACTAAGGTCTCTATGATACACAATATCCAAATTTTATTCCACTTAATTCCAATATTCCAAATCATATTCAATACTCAAATAACTCCACAATGACTCATTTCTAACATCAAACACCATAAAATCCACATTTTCAACATTTGGCATAATTAGGGCAAATTTCCAGATTTTGCTCAGCTTAACCAAAAATCACAAACAATACTTCAAAATGCTCTAAATGCCTACCTCTTCACTTTGCTTAATCCAGAATCTTGATTCTCCAATCTTCCAATTTTGACTCACACACAAATCACCACTTCTCAAGATTCTACAACCACCACCATAAAGCTCTCATTGAGATAAACAATATTAGAGAAGAGGTTTTGAGTAAAGGAGGAGCATTTCTTACCAAAGATCAAGCTTTTCTTCTTCCTTTCCCTTGCTTGTGTGCCAGAAATGGAGGAAGAAGAGAGAGAAAATGAGAGATGGAGGAGATGATGATGAGATGAAGAAGTCAACTCTTTCTCCCACACACACACACTCAACCGAATAGGAGAGAGAAAATGAGGGAAAAAGTGCTATTTTGTCCTTTTGTAGCTCCATCCAATAGCTCACATAATGCCACACGTCATCATCTTAATCACTCTCCTATGAACCCATACAACCGCAAAACATAGGATCCCGACCCATGTTCAAGGGATCACAACCATTGATCTTAAATACCACACGTATTTATTCCAAAATTCACATTACATTAATTCCAAAAGTGCTTAATTACACTAATTATAATAATTCTCTTAATCATTAGCCCTAATCACAAATCGGGATATTACAATTACTCCTCGAAAAACTTTTGAATATTCAGTATTTTTTAGTGGTTATTTTCGAGACAAAATTATAAAATAACCCTAAATTAAATCATATAGATAAATTAATAGTAATAAAATATTTAGTTTTCTTATATTAAGTTGAATGGTTTTATTTTTATTAATGGTGACAATGTCTGTCTCTTTCTCTGATACTGCCCCACTGCATGGGAAAGCGATGATCACCTTGAGACACACACACACAGCCTTGCTAATATTGCAATGAGTACAATAAATAAGCACAACTTCAAATGCAGACTCGTTATATGCATAGTTGGCAAAATAAAAGACAGGTAATATATACATACAAATACTTCCAATCTTCTATAGCACTTAGTTGATGTTAATATAAGACTTAATTGATTTTTTTAAAAGAATAAAAACATTAAATAATTTTTTTTTAAAATATTTATATCACTACAAAAAAATGATATTTCATAGTAGTGAATTTGTAGCAGTTACTGTTATGTGTGTAAATGATCTATTAAATAGTATAAGTGTACATTGTTGTAATCAAATAATATAGAAATGAGTAGAATATCGTTCCTATGAGGATTAATCACTAAGTATCAAAATAGATCATTTTAATTCTATTTAGTCGATTGATTAGTTGGTGATTGAGAATACAAAATAAAATGATTAAATATGAGTACAAATAATATAAAAGCAACTATGAGAAAAAAGTCTTGGGGGTTAGATTTCATTTAACAAATTTCAGATTAAATCATTTATATATTCTAGCCCAATTTATTCCACATGATTCATAGTCGAGTTTTCTTAATTTAATCACTAGCTTCTTTCAAGGTCAAGCAATTCTATAATTAATTGCTAATCCAATATATTCCTATATGAATTTAAACAATTAATTATGCAAAAATAAATTAACATTACCTAAAACTTGAATGAAAACCTCATAAATACTACATAAAATTTGAATATTAAATTCTAAAATATAAACAAACAACCAAAAGATGCATGAAAAATGGAGAAATCTAGCCTTCCATATAGGAGGTAAAACCTTCAATGTAGGTGGTAACCTATACCATTCATAAAGAATGACTACCTATACCATCCATGTAAGAGGTCTACCTATACCATCCATATAGGAGGTCTACCTAAGCCTTCCAAGATGGAATCAAGCGAAAAGTAATACAATGCATGAAATTAAATCTAAGAAATCACATAATTTATTCAGAATTGTCAGAGAAAATATCTCTTCCTATCAGAGGGAAACCTCTACTTCTCTCTCTCTCTTCCTTCATAAATGCTTGGCCAAGGATATCTATTTATAGGGAGAAAATGCATTGCTATAGTAACAAAAACGCAGTTGTCACAATGAAAAGCGCATTGCTACATTGATGAATGTGTTTGTGATAGTACTTCCATCCACTACAGTGACTTTCATCTGCTATAGTGATTCCGTTATGAATAGTGACCCAATGAATACTCCTTGATGCTACAGTAATTGACATTTTTCAGTCCTATCGGTCCAATTTTTAGTCTCCTTTCTCCTCTTATTATGTGGCTATCAAAAGAGAAAACAAGTAAATATTATAATAGTAATAAAAATATTTATGCCAAAATCATCCTGTATTTATCAATTAAACCAAATTTATTACATTAACCTCAAATATCATCCACAAAATTATCATATAAGGGAAAATAAATATGCAAATATTTTACTTATCAAATTCCCCCACATTTAGCTCTTAGATGTCTTCGGATAAGGAATGACTAATTAGTGCTTCCAACAAAATCAGAAGTGTCAAGTCATAAGTAAGAACAAAATTGAAAAGTAAAGAGATCATAGTATTCATGAATCAACAAAAATATAAACTGGTAACTTTATTTGAAAATCAAAAAGCCGAGTTCATAAGTGTAGCTCATTATCTCAATCTCTCAAGTATTTAAGGGTAAGTATTTCACTCAAATTCAATCGAAAAAATTGCCCTACCATAGGCTTGTTAAAAATCTCAATCTCCACCACTTAGTTTACATGCTTAATTCAAATCAAAAAGACTTATTAAGGGTTGTAATGGGGTTAAAGTAAAAGGAATGTAAAACATAATATGAAGGGTTACTTTTAAGAAATAGAGTATTTGAAAAATGGGCCAACTTATAAATAAATTTATCTCATCACAACAACCCATAATTCAAATACTATATTTTTTTCCTTTTTTTTCTTTTCTCTTTTTTTTCCCTATAAAATTACAACTCTAAAGTTGATGATATATACACCCCACACTTTTCAAAAGCCCATTTCACAAGAATTTCAAATGCTCTGCTAATCCTCAAAATTAAGTAAAAACACTTGATATATCATTACAATACATGTTAATAGGTTGAGAACAAAGAAACAGTCAATTAGGCTCAAAGGGGCTTATTAATGACATAATTGCAAGGTTGGCTATTAGGCTCTGGCTAAAGAAAATGATTGCCTTTATCATTTTTTAATGTGCATGTGAGATGTAATTTCAACCAGATTTAAAGCAAGTTCTAGAGTGACAACTTAATAGGTGAATATCACACATAAGAAAAATAATCATTATAGGCACATGAGCTCACAGTTAAGGGCTTCCAAACTCAGCTCATTCAATCTCAAAATTCATTACCAATTGCAACAATCAGTTGTTCATTCATGCTATGAAATCTCTAAATTCAATTGATCTATCCTTAAAACTTATATACTTCTTAAAATCATTACAAAGCACTTGAACAGGATGATTTCTTTTTTCACTTTTACTTGTTTTTTTTTAGAAAAGAACAAAAATATGTAACTAATAAAATGCGTCTCAGGAGTTATTTTTTCAAAAAAAAGAACAAAAACATGTAACTAATAAAATGCGTCTCAAGAGTTAATAATAACTCCTTATTCTGCCATTTTTTCACACCCCATGCATCTAATGGTTTTTACTAACTAACTATTTTTTTTTTACAGTTCCTCCCCCAACCTAAATTAGACATTGTCCTCAATGTTTT
Organism: Inga laurina; assembly: GCA_963855925.1. NCBI lineage: Eukaryota > Viridiplantae > Streptophyta > Magnoliopsida > Fabales > Fabaceae > Inga > Inga laurina. Next base: position 63,538,150 of record OY979704.1, on the reverse strand, counting down.
CTAGAGCTTAGGAAAGTTTTTTTCTTGAAACATAAACACATAATAAACAAAAATGCTAAAAGTAAAATCAAAAGATTAAGGAGGTTACAACTGAAGAGTGGTATCTGGATTCTGCTTCTGACTGCTATCTGAAGATTGCCCACCTACTTGCTTGACTAATAGATCTTCTTTAGGTTCATAGGTTTGCATTTGATCTAACAGCTGATCAGTATTTGATGCAACAATTATGGAATGGCAAGACGCTTGGGGTATGAATCATGTTTCCACAGTATGATCAAAAAAAGACAACAGATCATCATAAAAACCATTAACATTTAAGAATCTTAATGGCTTTTTGGAAAGTCTAACTTAGCCCAATGTGCAACACTAGAAATGCCATCCAACGTCTCCAAACCACCGGGTAGAGCAAGGAAAGCTTGAGCATGGTAGAACATTCATTCCGTTCATTCAAGCAAGCTCGAAACCTGTAACTCTTGTCCTAAGGAAAAGGTGTGAGCTTCCAACTCCTTCACCCTTACACTCAAACCCTTGCTTCCATTCATGGATGTAGAAAAGGCCACACTTCCCCTTAGGCTTTGGATGCCTCCCCTGTATATAAAGTTGATCTTTTTGATAGCTAATACAATTCCAAGTTCTTTTAATGTAGTTACAAACTTTCCATTCTTGCCCGAATCAGTTTCACCAAAAATGCAAATAGATGTAAATCCACATTTTTGTGTGATACCATTTTTCTCTTTTTTTTCTCTTAGCCCATTTGTGTTCACAAGTAGAGGAGTGCATATTTACAAGTGACGAGTGATATTTACAAGTGGAAGAGTACATATTTATATTCCTAAAACAACGACAACAAAGTCATACAAATCACACATTTTTTAAAGAAATTTGAAAAAAAAATCTGACATAGATGACCGGTGGGCCATTGCATGAAGAAATTAAATAAAAAGAGGAAAGAAAGTCAAAAGTTATTGAAAAGATAAAACAGATTAGACAAAAGCTACTGAAAAGATAAGACAGATTAAACAAAATCATGATTATGTACAGTAATTGTGATTTTGGCTCACATCTTCCTCTGATTTTACGTCTAGTAATATCTTAAACGCTTTCTATGAATCGAGGATTTGCTTCCCATCCAGTTTTATTATAAACTGCAAACATGGTCTTTTAACATTAGATTCCCAAGACAATAGCGCAATTTTTCCTTATTGAATACGTCTACTAAATCAAGAAAAATACGATGAACATCACCACTCGGATGCGTCTCAAGAGTTTGAATAATGTCATCCAGTGACTCCTTACTCAGTCCATCCTTTATAAATTTAATTATCTTCTCGATTTATAGAAACCATATCTTTGCTCTTACAATGCTAATCACATGTCTACCTTGCACATTTATGGTAGATATTCATTCTTTTAGCTCTTCTCTTTTTGGAGTAAAAACTTCTTCCCATTCCTGGCAAAGGTTTAACAAATGATTTATGAATCTCACCTGCTAAACACACCTTAGCTTCAATGATCTAACGTACGTCCACAGGAAGGCCCAAATGCTTAAATATCTTCATTCTTTCAAGTCAACTGCTATAGATCTTCCTGAGCACATCTTTAGGAAGAGTGGGGAACTTTTTCTTAAGCTTTCCAAAAGATTCCTCTATGGTAACTTAAAATGAAACTGATGAAAACTAAAATTCTCAATGCATTACAATATGTTTTAGTGAGTAAGAAAGAAAAATGAGAGAGTAGGAAAGAAGTTTTGGGTTGCCTCCCACATAGCCGCCCTTCTTTAACGTCTTTAGCTAGACAAAGATCAAACCAATTTTTTTTTAATTTTTTTATATCAGAGCGTACCTGTTTGTTCCTCAAAAGTGATTATAGCTTTCAAAGTGTTGAGTACACCGTCATTGTATTCTTTAAGTGTTCTTGTCATCAGGGGCTACCAGAAGCCCTATAAAATCACAACAAAACATCCAACCAAACCTCGGGTTGCCTCCCAAGCAGCGCTAAATTTATAGTCTTTAGCCATACTTCCCAGACACAAACTACTAATTAAAAGTATCAAACATCATGATTACCTTGTTTTCATTTCTTTCCAAGCAACAGAACTTTAGACACAAAAAATGATCATTCAAGTTAATTAATTGTACCTCTTCAATCATAGACAATTTTAGAGTACAAGTATTTACAATATTCAAATAAAGCACAACATGCATATATTTACAAATATATTTAGGAGCTTCTAAAATTTTAGAGTATCCCACAAAATCCACTTGACTCTCATTAGTAAGCTTCAACACTTCAATAAGAGAGACATAAAGAACAGCTTTTGGAACATCCACATTAATTTCAACCTCAAAATGATAGGAATTAGGTTCCACAACCTGAACCTAATCTAAACTACACCCACTATTCTCTCCAAAAGTGATTTAAAGTTCCTTATCACATTTCATAAGAGCTAAGGTTTCATTCAATTCTACATCCTCAACTTTCTCACAATAATCACCATCAACACAAGAAATTGTCATCATGCTCAAAGAATTATTTTGCCTCATAGTTTCAAATGACGAAATAATTTGACTCACAGATATTCCAATATTTTGGACACTTGACTCAGCTCTAATGGTAAGTTCCTTTTGCTTTCTACTAAATTTCTCTGTTGATTCCATAAACTCCTCACATAATCTTTCTAAGTCAGACTTTTCCTTATACTCAAGAGTGTGTTCTTCAATATATGGATAAGAGTAGAAAGGAGGATTAGGACAATACCTGACATATGGATTCAAAAACTCTTGTTGCTCTAAAATTCCACTAGGACAAAAGGAATGATCAAAACAAGTTTGGTTCATAGTGAAATCATCTCTCACATAATGACCAGTGGTTCTATATGGACAATACTCATAGGAATGACATCCTCCCTAATAAGGACTAGAAAAACAATTATAAGGAGAAGAATTTTCAATCCAACCAGCATTTATATTTTCTTGTCTCATTCCATCCACATGCATTATAGAAAAAGAACCAAGATATCACAATTATAGAAAAAACGCGTTGCTACAGCAACAAAAACGCGGTTGCTACAATACTTCCATTTACTACAGTGACTGCCATTTGCTACAGTGATTCTGTCATGAATAGTGACCCATTGAATAGTACCAATGCTACAGTATTTGGTATTTTTCAATCCTGTTGGTCCAATTTTTTGTCTCCTTTCTTCTCTTATTGTGTGGTTATCAAAAGAGAAAACAAGTAAATTTATAATAGTAATAAAAATATTTGTGCTAAAATCATCCAGTATTTATCAATAACACCTAAATTTATTACATTAATCTCAAATATTGTACACAAATCATCTTATAAGAGAAAATAAATATGCAAATATTTTACTTATCAGTTACATTTAATCACTACAAATATCATTTTTTGTAGCGGTTTATATGTAGCGGTAAGCTTCACACCAAGTGGCGTGACGGTAAGCAAATATTATTTGTAGCGGTTTTAAAAACAAAACCGCTACAAAGATGGGGGCCATTTTCCTACCATAAGTTGTAGTGGTTACATTATATAAACCGCTACAAATGTGGTGCCAGCTTGGCACCAACTGACGCATAGTAGGCGTGACAATTGTAGCTGTTATTTTTGTAGCTGTTATGTTGACATAAACTGCTACAGAATGCAAAAGGTCATCTTTTTGTAGCGGTACTTTAAAACAACTACTAAAGTATATGACATTTTGCAGTAGTTTTGGGCAGAAACCTCTACAAAACTTCAAGGATCTTTATATTTGTAGCGGTTAGTAGTAACTACTAAAAAGTGTTCTATTGACCAAGGTGCTTTGTAGCAGTTCAAAAATCAGTGCTATAAATAGCCTACAACCCTTCATTTGTCTTATTTGGCCATTTTGATTTCAGGCGGTTCTCTGAGAGTTTTCCTTTAGATCTTAGCTTTTTTACTTCTCTCTGAGAGTTTTGCTATAGCATTTCACATTTTTATCACTTGAGGTATGGAAGTTACATATTTTCTTTCCACTTTTTAACTATTATTATATTTTACATATAAATGTGACTAATTTTTTTTTATTTTTTGCAGTTGATATAGCTTCAGGGAGGGACAAGGGGAAGGAGCCCGAGCTTCCTAGACTGATTCTCTGGGGTGGTAGTAGGAAGGGGCAACGTAGAGGGAGGGCAATCGTGCCATAATAGCCACAGGAGTCGACCCCACCACATCCATAGTAGATTACCCCAAAGGAGGCGATAACACCACAAGTGCCTGAGGCTGTTCTGGGAGAGGGAGGTGAGCCCAGTGTCAGTGACTATGAGGAGAATGAGGAGTTCGAGATCCTAATTCTGCTCAGAGACATAGAGCGGTTCCTAGATGAGGAGTACGCACGGGACTAGAACAACCCACTATGGTCGTCTTCCCAATCCATTGGGTCTGAGGTGTAGGTCCAAGGTAAATATATTTTTTATTTAATAAATTAAATATTTAAATTTGACCTGTTAAATGTGAATTTAAATTTATCTAACATATGTGGTAAATTGTACAGATGAGCAGGGGAACATGTCCAAGAGGAGGCTGGATGTGGCAGGACTAAACAACCTGAATCAAACATTACAAGTTGTAGTTCCATGGAATGACGCAACAGACCAGCCTATCGACAAAGGGGGACAACTGTTCAACCGCTTCCTGAACTAGCTAGGCTTGAATTGGATGTGGTTCCCCCTTCAATTCAAGACGTAGAGGAGTGCAGAGGGACAAGTAATTTATTTATAATTATAATTATAATTTCATAAATTGTATGTTTTTCAATAATTATAGTTGTTTTATATTTTTTAAAAAATTTTAATATTTTTTTGTAGGAACTTTATCAGAGGAATACGAGGTGCCGAGGGCATCAGACGATCCACCACACAGTAGGATCAAAGACCTTTGCTGTCACTTACATCGAGTTGGTAATTTTTTACAATATCAATTACTTTTTTCTGGTTATTGCATATTATAAATTTATTGTTTTGTTCTTCAAATTACTAATTTAATTTTTTTTAATTATTTTAGGAGAGGAAGGCATAGCAGGAGAATCGTTAGACGAACTACGGGGAGTTATTCGCTATCACCCATATGGGTGGAAATGGGCTAGGCTAGGTTAGTCTTTGCCTAAATAGGCCTGGGCCTGCTATAGAGATTCAAAGCCTGAGCCTATATGTAGGCTTTTTTTTAGGCTTGGGTCTGGAACTTCAAAAGGCCTGACAAGGCCAGAAGTCTATTTAAAGGCCTATTTAAAATGTATGACTTTAAATAGCCTTTAAAGTTTACGCCTCCAAATTTATATATACTCTTTCATGCTTATATACAATCCTACATTATATCTTAAAAGCCTAACATCTATTCTTGTCGTAATATTAAGGCTTAGTAAGGAAAAGAAAATAATATCTAGTGACAACACTTGTCTGAGCAGATAAGAATAAGAAAAACTAATCTTCTGTTGACTAATGAGATATACTTTTTAAAATCGACTAAACATAACAAATAACATGTAAAACTAGATTTTTGCCTCTTTAACTCTTCCCACGTAAATTGGGACAAATCCTCTTATTAAGATTATAATGTTTCATTTGACACTAAAATAAAATCAGAAATTATTATGCTTTAGTGGAGGGCACAAATTAAGGGAGAGAAAATGAGTTAGTGTTATCATATTAAGCGATCAAAGAAAGGAGAGGTGGGGGTGATGATTTATGCGAAAGTAAGGGTTGAGTATAAGAATGATGAAATATGAAACTTAGAATTAAGATTATGTTGGTAAATTTATAAGTAATTTATAAAATTATTTAGATGATATTATATTTACTTATATAATAGTATAAGTTTTTTTTACAAAAAAAGTTTAATAGGCCAGGCCTGTAGGCTTGTAGGCTAGGCCTTATAAAAACAGACATGGCCTGTTTATCTAAATAAGCCTAGCAATATGCTTGAGCCTGGCCTATTTACTAAATAGGCTAGGCTAGGCTTTATGTAGGCTAGGCCGTAGGCCCCTGTTAGAGGTTTGACCTATTTCTATCCCTACCCATAGACATCGTGACGGGACTCCAACCTCTCAGTAGGCAGAGGAGGCCATTGTAAGTTAATTTATTATATGTATAATAATAATTTATTGTTATATTGTTTATAAAACCACTTTATTATGACTAATAATAATAATAATTAATTGTTTCATAAAATGGTAGGAGCGGATGCAGCAGTCTCAGGCTGAGCTGTGAGAAACCCAAACCCAGGAGTCACAGGGGTTTGTGGACCCCACTACACCATTGAAAGCGGGTCTAGATTCAATTGAGGACCCTGGATGGGTGAGGGGATGAGGATAGGCGCTAGACCTAGTATTGTCTACAGCAGGAGCGACGCCTCTGAGGCTGGCAGCTCTCGAGCACTGACGTCTAAAGTCAGACGTCCGAGAGATGAGTCTATTGAGTATCTCCATTCAGAGTTTGCCAGGACACAAGCTGCGGTGGCCCATCAGATATAGTAACAGGCCAATTCCTACTATGCTTAGTATACGCAATGGTGGGATATCACGAACTACATGCTAGAGTAGTCATGAGTCGCCTGTTCCCTAACAATGAGCATCCACAGGTCCCCGATATCCCTAGGTTTGTCGTCCAGCTAGCTTCTTCTACTAATGATGATGGTGCAGTTAACTTTGCTCAGCACCCTGATACAATCGCACAAGAGGGAGACCCCCCCTCGACGGAGATCTAATGATCAGTGCCGTGAAACTTCCCCTCCTGAGGGAGGACCTGATCATCATCATCTGGGTAGTTAGTTTATATGTTTTTTATTAGTTAGACTTAGGAAAGTTATATTTTTTTCAAACATCTGTACCAAAACTTGGATATTTATATTTTCAGAGCTTTATTAAATTCTTCTTTCATTTACAACAGTTATATTTATATTTTTAGAAAAAAACACAAAAAATAAATAAAAATTTATTTGTAGTGGTTTTATTGCAACAACCGCTACAAAAACATGAATTGATTGATTTTTGTAGTGATTTAAGGGCGTAACTGCTACAAAGTGAAAAACCATTCTCAGAAGTTGATAAAAAGGTCCACAAAGAATTTCCAAAATGGCTTGCGTGCAGAATTCTAAATGACCACAACCCACATTCACCAGATTTTAGAGCTCTCGCAATTGGCCCTCTTCACCATGGAAAAGGTTTACAACATACAATGTCAGTGGTTTCAAGTTTTGCATGGTTTCACGAGATCAATGATTGCAAACTCAAAATTTGGGTGTTTATGGCACCTTTGGGACAAGGAGTTATGCGAGTAGCAGTGACGCCAGCATGCAGTTCGGAGGCATCCCTTACTATGGAAAGCTTCTTGATGTCGTCAAACTAAATTACCAAGGTCGTTTCACCGTGACACTGTTCAAGTGTTTGTGGGCAAATACTATTACTTCTCAGGTATTCACAACTGACGACTTGGGCATTACATTAGTAAATTTCTCATGGCCAATTCACACTGGTCATTCTGAAGATGATGAGCTGTATATTCTTGCCTTAGAGGCACACTGGGTTTATTATGTCTAGGACGAGAGGCACAGTAATTAGCATATGGTGGTTCATTTAAAGCCTTGAGACCTTTACGACATGGGTGATGATGATAACATCGCCTTTAAGAGTAAGCCATTTCAGCCAACCAATTTCAAAAACTTCTTCTCTGAAGGCGATGGAAATTTACCTCTTGTTTGGTGTATTGTTTTTAAGTTCACATCATTTAAATTTAATATTTTTTACAAAAAAATACCACACTAACAATTTCTTCACACAATATTTGAAAGGATGGTGAGGAAGAATAATTAAACAAATTATGTTTTTTTTTTGTAACCCTTGATGTATATTTATGTAAAAAAAGTTCAAGACAATATTTGTAGCAGTTATAAAACTACTACAAAATCACCCAAAAACCACTACAAAAGTACAAACCGCTACTAATAACTAACAATAACTGCTAGTTAATTAAACCGCTATAAAACCCGTTACCTTAAACACTACAAATGCTACGCAGATCCCTATAAATACTCACACCACACCTCATTTCAAACACCACCCCATTTCTTTCAACTCTACCTTTCTTTCGTTTTCTCTCATTTACAAATTTTTTCCTAATAGCTGAGAAGCTAAACAAGATAATGAAATATGGTATAAAGTTTTTTTTCTCGCATAATATTTATTCTCACTTTTTTTCTTTTTTGCAGATATTGAAGGACCTTTTCTTTTCTCACAGTTTCCTACATTGTAGCACACAACATAATAATTTCTTATTACCTATCTATCCACAATAATATTACCAATATAAAGTTTATACTTATTCAACTTAATTAAATCATTCTTTTTAAATAATAAATACTATCAGGAAAACTACTTAAATAATAAACTATGCAAACCCATATTATAAAAATGGAGACAAATAATTATATAATTTTTTTTAATTTCACAAAATATTTGTAGCGGTTTTAAGAACTACAGCTGCTACAAATTTAAAAACCAAATGAAATTAAATTTCTGACGCCAAGTTTAAAATTTCATATGATATTAGTAGCTAACATTTGGTAATTTCACTTTAGTAGCAGTTTTATAACCACTACTAAAAAGAAGCCAAATTTTCTTTTTTTCATTTCCCGCTACGCAAAAATTTGGTGCCAACTTTTGTAGCGGTGATAAAACCGCTACGATTTTGACAGATAAAGTGTTATCAACATTATAATCTTGTAGCGGTTGAAATGAGTTACTACAAATATAATAGTGGTTTTGTTGCTAGAGTAGCGGTTATTTCTAACTACTAAAAAATCGTTTGCAATAGTGGATTTTGTAGCTATTTTATTAACGGCTACTAATGTCGTTTGAAGCGGTTAAAACTGCTATAAGTACATTTTTTTAACCGCTACTAAATTGTATGTTTTTGTAGTGTATTTGTCATTTTTTCTAAACTAATTTACTTGATTCATAAACTGATATATTCTAACACCCCAAATTTTATTCACTAAGAATATATTATAATTATTTAATATATTCAATAAAATGGTGAATATTTACGACCAAAGGAATTAAATATTAGAAATTGAAAGGTGAACAGTGAAATCACTTGCAAGGCAGAGAGCTTATATGTGGTTTTAAATTACCAAACGATGACAAACATTTATGAAAGTTTTAAAGATGAAAGTAGACATCCTAAGCTTTAATTTGATAAGTCATATGACACAATTAGAGCAATATGAAAAAAAAATATGAATTTTTGAATTTATCCCAAAAAAACTATGAATTTTCTAGAATAGCACTCAAAGACATTAATTCTGGGAATTTTGTGCTTCCAACTGGTGGGAGGCTATATTTTCTCTTGAAACTAGACTCAATAAGGGTTCTATAGCCTTTAATATCACTCAAATTCTATTTTCTGGATTTACTTAAGATTTCTCAAAGATTGAGCAGGAAATCTACCAGAAAATCCGAAAATAAAGAAAAATGCAATGGCAAGCTTGTAATTTTGCCAAACAAGTACAAAGTTAATTATTTTCAAATTAAGTGAAGTTAATTTCAATTAATTGAGGAAAATAAAGGGGAAAAATATATTTGAAATATTTTGGTCAATTAAATAAGATTTATGGAACATTTAAGTAAAAAGTGCGTATTTGACCAAAATTGAGACTTTACGTATATACGTAACTTGAACAAGCTATGAAGCTAATTGAGACTATAGGGATGGACCCCTAGGTGTCTCCTACATTTAGTGGGAAGGAGTAAATATTAGTTGGGCTTAATGGCATGATTACATGTACATAGAGTTTATGTACATAAAAATTAGAATTTGTAAATTTTGGAAATTGGAAAATAAATGAAATATGACATCATCATGATATTGAATCATCATCCTCCTCCTTTCTCCAGCAAAAACGACGCCTAAGTGCAGCAGAAATAGAGAGAGAGAGAGAGAGAGAGTTCAGAGAGTTCATAGAGATAAAAAGGAGAAATCTCAAGAGGTAAGCCGATTCCTCCGACAATTTAGCTCCTAACGCATAAAACTCCAATCCTCAGCTACTCTTTCATTCATTTCAAAGGTTGTGAAGCTCAAATTTGCTTGTTGGGAGCTTAGGATTTTTAGCCAAGTTAAGAAAAGCCAAAGGGATGCTTGAGGTAACTTCCAAACTCTTGTATATTGACTATTATGGATATTGTGGACAATTTAATCGGTGAAATTTAGCTGGATTGCCTTTGTTTGTAAATTTGGTCCAAATGGTAGTTGTAACCTAATGGAATAGTCAATAAAGTAGTTAGGAGTAGAAAAGAACACGTTTATGGAGCCGAAATCGCAAAACTTCGATTTTCCCTGGAGTATTGTTCAGTTTTAGCCAGGGCTATTAGAGAGGCTTAAAGTTGGATTTTCAATGATTTCATGATTCTAATGAGTTCAAGAGAAAAAATTAGGTGTGGTTATAGTTGGTCAATTTTTCAGAAAAGCCTGAAAAAGCATAATTTTGAAAACGCCCCTGAAACCCTTAAATAGGGGATGCCAAGGGCAATTTTGTAATTTGACATTGAATTTGATAATTCCGAGTTCAAAAATGGATTCCTTGGATGAACATATATCAAATAACCCATGTCAAAATTTTGGAAAAAGTACAGTCAAATCGGGTATGGCGAGGCCGGCCCGGGCCGAGGTCTGGGGGCATTTTGGTAAATTTTCTTCATAGGCTAATATAATCACAATAAACACTATGGAACTGTCTAAAATGGTACATCGATCAGTTTTAACCTAATTCTAGTCCATTTCATATTTTAAGACCGAGTTGAACACCTGTAGTTGGCACATTTAACGAAGCGGACCATTCCAGACTAGAAAAGGGTTTAGGTAGGAAGTACTATCTCTTACATAATATGTGACTTTTTATATGATGCGCGTTACTGTATTTTGTGATTTGAACATGTAAGGGAGGCACATTACCTGGTTGTGGTTCGGAGCCCAGCCAATGTACATTGGTATTGCCTAGCTGTGGTCGGTGACTAGGCTGAGGTATACGTATTGGTTTTGTAACATCCTTTTTTGTATTATCAAGTTAGTTGTTGTTTTGATTTTATTTAGGCAAGAAAATATAAAATAAATTAATATGTAAAGAAAAGTATCAAGTTCTAAAAATCTATTCTACAAATAATATACAAATAAAATACCTCTTTAAAAATAATTATTTTAAATATATGAGTATGTGTATGTAAACTTATCTTAGTATTGGAAAGTAATATTAAAAAAAATGTGATGTCTAAATTTTATACCTATTATTACTTTATTATTTTTCAAAAATATTATTTTATTTAAAAAGGCAACCCAAACCCTAAATTCTCTCTCCTATAAATACCCCATCTCTCCCCTTCAAACAGAAACCCTAGGCGCTGCTGCTAAGTCTCAGGTTTACTCTTTTCTTCATTTTACTGTTCATATTTCGTTTCCCCGTGTCTATGTTGTCTGATACATGTCTTTCACTTTTACATTTACTTGTTTCCTCTTCTTCCCTTTGTTTAAGATTTTTTAAACCACGTCCTATTGTTATTTTCCTCTCCTACCGTCACTTTGTTTCTATAAAGGAGTCTATTTAAATATAATTTCAAAAAGAAAAAAAAGGAAACCACATGTCATTTCCCACCTTTGTTTGCACCATTTATCCTGACTCTTCCATATGTGTAGAGTGTATGAGCATTTATTTACTCCTCCTTTTGTGACCCCTATGACCCCATGTTTTCTATCAATCAAAGCATTAAGTGTGAGTGTATACTGTATACCCTACAGATCTAATACTCTTTCGCCTTTTTCTTATGATGTGTGTATATATTTTCCTCAATTTCTTTTATTTCGTATGTTTTCTAGCTTCTGTTGGGTGGTATGTGAGTAGGATTTTGTTATTACTTCTTTACTGCCACACCCTTTTAACCAATAGATGTGTGGGTGCATCATTATAGATATATATATTATACCATAACTAAGACAGACCTGGGCAGCATATAAAATTTACGGAATTTTAAAGAAATAATAGATACAAACACATTTGCAAAAATCAAAATATTTACTAGGAGTGAATAAAGGAAACCATAATGGTTTTGACCAAATATTGTTAGAGCAAGCGTTTCACCCAAGAGGGGGGGTGAATTGGGTGATATTAAAAATTTCGTTGCAAATATAAAATTTGACGGTGAAATTAAAATAGGAAAGAGTAAGGAGAAATATCACCAAAGTGTACACCGGGAGTTATACTGGTTCGGCCACAACCACTTTGACCTATGTCCAGTCCTCAGAGCTTCTCTGAGAGTTTCACTATAACTTCCAAGATTCAGTGGGTTCTTGGCACCTCAGTACAAGCAAGTTCCTTCGCCTGGACACTCGCTCCCTCTTACAAGTTGTAATCCAATCCCAACTCAAGGTTCCACAACCTTAAGTTATCTCAATAACAAATATTAGTTATCTCAATAACAAATATTGAGTTTGAATGAAACATCTCTCTCACAGAGTGAATAAGAATCACTGAAGCATAGAATTACAAGTATAATGTAAAACAGAGTAATGAACTTTATGATACGTTCATGAGTGTTCTTGTTGTTGTTGTCTGTTTGGATGTTCCCATATATGTAGATACGTTGGTAATAATTGCTGGAACATATTTCTACATGTCCGTTGGAGCATGCGCAGCCACTGTTGACTTTTCCAGTATTTGAAAGATATACGTTTGTGGTAGGTGGCGGTAGGTGAACGTTGCATTTGACTTTCCTTATTTGGTAATATCTCTTCATTGTTTATCTGCAACTATGCTAAGAATACTAATACAATGAAAGATTGATCATATAGGAAACAAAACAATGAACGTTGGAATGATTTCTGAATTTCTGGGTTTGCATACTCGAGTAGCTACTCGAGTATTCATTAAAGTTTACTCGAGTATCATCGGGAAAAATTTGATGAACTGCAAGTTAACAAACAAATATAACATTACTCAGGTAGTGCATGGAATAAGCTAAATTTCAAACCTTTGGAAATACTTGTTTACTCGGGTACCTACTCGGCTAAAGTACACTTTTCTTTATTGGTTACTCGAGTATCAACTTGAGTACACCTTCAAATAAACTTTAGGTTACTCGATGCTTTACTCCAGTAATGTTGGCAGGATTTCAAGGCCGAGAGCACTTCAAGTTTGATTACCTTGTTACTCAAGTACATACTCGAGTAAACTCAATCTATGTGCATAGCTTACTCGGGTAATGACTTGAGGTTTTTCTTCAAAAATAACTTTGCATACTCGAGTAATCCACTTAAAATGAGTCATTAAATACCTGCATACTTGAACAACACCTCGAGTGAAATATGATAAAAATAGATCAAGTTATTCGAGTACTACCTTCAGGTTTTTGCTTAACACAGTGAGTTACTCGAGTAGCTACTCGAGTAACATTGGCAGGGTTCAAAATGATGACATCAACACATTTTCTGAAACAGAGTAACTTGAGTACATACTCGAGTATCATTGGCAGGCTGAGAGTAACTTGAAAACTTTTATCTGGTTACTCGAGTAGCTACTCGAGTAACGTTGGCAGGCCGAGAGCAACTCCAAGGTATTTACCTGGTTACTCGAGTGGCTACTCGAGTAACATTGGCAGGCCGAGAGCAACTTGAAAACTTTTACACTATTACTCGAGTACTTACTCGAGTAACATTGTAGGTTACTCGAAGGTATCTCTGGTTACTTCAAGTTTTGTCTCATTACTCGAGTACATACTCTAGTAACGCCTTAGAAAACTTACTTCTCATCAAGTTTCTCAGCTTTTTCTCTTGGCCTTTCTTCATTACTCCAATGCTTACTTCAAGTGATGCTTTTCCCTGTTATTACTTTGTTCAAACTTATTTATTAATCAAATCTTTTTCATAATATTCTTTGTTATCATCAAAACATGAGATCTAACAAATATAACCTAGGTTATGAAAATAATCCTGTCCTCTCTCATATACGAACCATTTACAGAGAATCCTCCATTTACATCTCAACCTTTCTCCTTCAGGTTATATCAACACAGCCTGCTTCATTTACTACACGAGGTGTAACATTCCATTTTCCTTCTTTTCTCCAGAGTATTTCTTTTAACATGCTGCCAAGTAGTTTCATTTATCAAATCATTCCCATGAATCTTTGATAAATTTACCCCTAGATCCCCAAAGAAAGTTTAGCCTAACATACCTTATTCGTCATTAGCAATAACTGATTAAAATAGATGTTGCAAATGACCATGGCTGCAAATTGATCGGAAAGCTCAGAAATATATATATATATATTTATATTGTCATGCCTTTATCTTATTGTCACCTTTATTAGAGTATTCATGGAAAACAATATGTGGTACGATGGGCAACATAGAAATAACATAAATATACTGATAATATATGCATGATTACAGAAATTCTCCATAGGGGTTTGTACATAATAATTACAAACCTTGTAGCCGCACAGGGCTGTAGGGTATCTAAACCCGTCCTAGTGAAACGGAGACTTCTTCCTATCTTCACTCCACTACTGTAACCCTCTCTCATGCAATTTTCTTCTCTGATTTTCATGTACCTCCTATATTTTCCTGTCTAAATTGTTGGTAGGGGTGTGTGAGATTAAAGAGAATCTCAGTAGGAAACATATACCATAATGCATGCATGATAGATGTTATGTATATGACATGTTAGCTTTAACTAAATGTATGCTCCATAATGATATTTCTGAATGCTCAATGTTTAATGTAACAAACTATGGCCATAACAAAATAGAAACAGAGCTTCATTTATTCAAATATGCTCTACACAATCAAGTAAAGCAATCACATACATCACTACACAAGCAGAGATATCAAATACATGCACATAAGGTAAGTCCCCTACCTTAACCCTTTTCCAACTTCAAACGTGTGCCTTGTAAAGTGTACCAATAGCTCAGGCTCCATATTCGATCCTCAAGCTCTCACTAGCTTTTCCTCAATGTGGTTGAAACCCTAAGTGCTCAACAACATATTTTGAGCTTCAAAACAATACAAGATCTCTTCCCCTTTCTCTCTTTAAAAGCTCTTAACTTTCTCTCTCTCTCTCTCTCTCTCTCTCTTGTGTTATCAAAACTGACGTAAATGGGAGGAGGAAGATGATGAAATATGATTTTATAAGATATTATAATTATCCAATAATTATATTCCCATTTTCAGATTTTTACATAATTCTGACAAATTTTCTACCCTAAATTTGAAACATCATAACTAAACTTGTAGACATCATTTCGGAGTGATTCCAAAGGCTATAGAACTATTATTGAGTATAGTTTCAAGGAAAAATATAGTCTTTTACTAGCTCAAATCATATCATTCCCACATTTTCAATCTTTTCATGCCGTTCCAGAAAATAATCAATTTCATTGGGCAAACTTCAAAAAATCATAACTCTTTGTATATAGCTTCAATTGATTCACATGACCTATCACATTAAAGTTTAGGATGTCTACTTTCACATTGTAAAATTTCATAATTTTTGCTCATCATTTGCTCTTCCAAAACCTCATGAAAAACTTACTACCTCACTTGAAGCAATGAAATGTCAATCACTTGCAACTTCAATAATTTCCATTTTTGTATACAAATTCCCCATACTCCTTAATTTCCTATCTTATTCTCTTTTATACCTTAAAGATATACGAAATATCAGGGAATAAATTTTGAACACCTGCTAAATCGGGGCTTAATAGTCTGCTTAATTTAGGTTTATTCCCAAGTCTCTAATCCTAAAATTCGAGGTATTATATATAGGTATATACACATATTTTTTCCAACTTAAATCTCCAACAAGTCTCATCTGACTTGAGTGTATGGTTTAGTCTATTTTTTAAATTTTTATCTTATTCTTCACATAAACCCCACAACTCACATATGGGTGTAAATAGGTATATGTATATATATAACTTTTAAATATTTAAAATATGTTTCCTGCCATAAAAAAGTTATTTTCCAAATAATACTGTGTCTAAGAAAAATAGTGGAATCCATAGCAACTTAGGTGTGTATAATATTAATCATAGAGGGTAGATTTAAGGCTTTAGAATAGTTTTAGTTAATGTATTAATAGACATTTGTTTGTGTAATTTTGTGGACTCTCTTTGAGAGTTTTGGAAAAGTTATTTGTATGATTACCTGTGAGTCAGAGAGTAGCAGGTAACTTTGAATATTCTTTCATATACTTGTGAATTGTGTATGACTGTAAATGACTATCTTTTATTAAAAAAATGAACTGAATTATATGTATATGTATATGTATTGTAGATTCTCAAGTAAATAATGTTATAAGCAAAATTTTTTACAAACTCATTTTATTCACATAGTTAATAATTTAATTATCATTAATGTATTGTTGCATCATTGGTTCCTTGTTGGCATGTTTGAATATATGATTATATTTGATATGAATGGAAGCACAATTTATTGTATTTTATCTTTTAATGATATTATATTTATTGATGATTGAATATAACAGTCATGGCGGTTGTATTTGTGATGGGTTGGAGTAAAGAGAAATTCATATGTTGAGATCTTTTACCACGTGGTGTGCCATCACTTGGTGCACAGTGTATGGCACTTGTCAAGGCCCCTTCTTCCAAATTTTCCTTTGGCCGGAATTGTATTGAAGCTGTGGGACATGTGACACCTCTTTAGGTATGTTCTTTTAAGGAGGAGAGCCATAGTCCAGATGTTACAAGTGTAAATGGTCTATTAAATAGTGCAAGTGTACACTATCATAATAAAGTAAAACAGAAGTGAGTAGAGTATCATTCCCATGAGGATTGATCATTAAGTACCAAAATGGGTAATTTTAATTCTATTTAGTCAATCGATTAGTTGGTGATTGAGAGGACAAAATAAAAGATGATTAAACATGAGTACAAGCAACTATGAAAAAAACCCTAGGGGTCAGATTTCACTTAACAAATTCTGGATTAAATCACTCATATATTCTAGCCCAATTTATTCCATATGATTGATAGTCGAGTTTTCCTAATTTAACTACTAGCCTCATCGAAGGTCAAGCAGCAATTCTATAATTAATTGCTAATCCAATATATTCCTATATGAATTTAAGCAATTAATTATGCATTAAGATTTATGGAACTCAGTAAGACTACACAACTCATATGAATATATTCCTATTTCATATACAAGTCATGGTTTTAATTATAGGATCTATACACACACATTTCCTTCCGGTCTCAACATGTATATTGAAATCATTCAAAAGATGGCCAATCAATCAAAAGCATTAAGAATAGTAATTAAAACTTAATCATGAAAGAGAAATTTTAACTATATTTAAAAGTTAAGATTCAATCCGTCATTAGTAAACTACGTCATCACCCTAGGAATATGGAAGTTTAGCACATGACGAAATTAAAAACAAAAATAAAATAAATTAAGAACTTCATAAACATTGCAATAAACTTAATTATTAAATTCTAAAACATAAAAATTACAACCACAAGATGCATGAAAATAGAAAAATCTAGCCTTCCATGTAGGAGGTAAAACCTTCCATGTAGGAGGCATGCAAGAAACAAATATAATGCATGAAATTAATTCTTAGATGATGGTGTAAGTGGAGAAGAGAGGAGAGTAATGGATATGAAAATAGTTGTGTAAAATGTGAAGGAGAGGGTGGCTATATATAGGGAAGAATGGAGTAGGGTAGATGAAATGTGGTAGATGAAGTAGTAGATAGAATGTGTTAGATAAAGTAGTGGATGAAAAGGAAGATGAAGTGGTAGAAGAAATGTGGTAGATGGAATGGTTGATGGAATGGAAAATGATTCCCGGTCTCAACTTCCAAGCAAAATTCAAAACCCTTGAAGATAGAACTGGGCTTTGGTCTTAACATAAAAGTTGTAGAGCTCTTTCTTTGCTTTTTATGCATATATAGAATACTCAATTTGACATCTAGAGCTCCAGATATTGCCAAAAAAATGAAAGAGGGTCTAATTTAATATTTTTAAGAAATTCTATTTCATGCTAAAATCATTATTTTTTTATTAATTGCAACCAAATTTATTAAATTGAGCTCAAATATCATCCACAAAATCATCATATAAGGGAAAATAAATATGCAAATATTTTTCTTATCACCAGACTTATGTTCTACACCTTTAGCAAGGTGTACCTTAAGAACTGGTGAGCTTGGGACAATCCACTCAAATGGATGAGTTTCTGTTGGACTATGTGTTAGCCTATGACTCCAGTCAGCGGTATAAGGGTGGATGGTGATATAAGGGAGGTTGCATCTTGCATAATTGCATAGTACATGTTATGATGAAAATACATATTGACATAATGATGATTAAATTTGTAATTGTTTCGTATGAGGATTATGGTACATACAAATATATATATATGTAATCAGTTCCTTCCTTTTATCATATGTGGTTTGCTTGTGTATGATAGAAACTTTCAGTATTTACTGAGATGTGGAACTCATCCTTATATATTAACATTTTTTAGGTGATTATTCTAGTAGAAAGCAAGGGAAGGCACAAATGTAGTGTGTCTTGAAGGCTCTCTTGTGCTCCTGAAGCACATGTTATGTTATTTTATTTGCCATGACCCTAAGACTTCTGCATTTTATTTTGTTTACTAAAATATTCTGTTGATTTGATTTAACACTAAGATATAGGCTTTATTTGAACTGATTTTGATATTTTGATTATTAGGATGTTAAACATCTTTATTGGCGATATTTGAAATACTTTGGTTTTTGGTTTGAGGTGTTACATTTTTGGTATCAGAGCCCAAACGTTCTATGCCAATTTTTTTTTTCTGATTTTCTAAATGTTTTCTTTTAACTTTTTAGAGGTCATGGCAAAATAAATATCATAACATGTGCTCTTCCCTTTATTTAGTTTTGGAATTTGTTTGGTTATTTGTTTAGCTTACCTAGTGTCGTTATGGTATTTTTCATAAGAGGGGAAAAATAGGTTAGCCTAAGATATTCAACTGATTGGTAATGAGAATTTGCATCAAGATAATGCAATCTAGGAGCAGATAGGAGATATAATGGTAAATCTTAATTAAACGATATTAAGTTTTAGAAGAAAGATATGCCAGTATATAATGTTAGACCCATATCAATGCTCGGTCCCATTTTGAAATCTAACTATCTTTTGTTGGTTTTAAGTCTCTAATTTGATTGTTTGGAAAGCCCTCATTTAGCTCTACTTATAATGTTGAAGAGGCGGGAGATGGCATTTTTGCTTCATGGATCTATTTGTTCTATTTGTATATTTGTTTGTCCAATAGTTGCAACATTTGGCATACTAATGGTTGGGATCACTTTGAGAGCTTATTTTGTGTCATTTGCAAATTGTGATTGAGAAGCGTGTCCTAGGAAATGAGCCCGGGTAATTGAATCTATTTTCATAAGTTAAACATTTTCTTGTTAGCGTAGGCCCAACTCTACTTTCACACTAAGCAATGCTATGGTTCAATTTCACAAATTCTTGACTCAGTTAAATTTTTCTTTACTAGCCTTTTTTCCTATGAGTTTGAACACATGATCTTGATCTAATAATTGAGATTATTGACTAAGCTTTGTTTGGGCTTTGCATATTCAAATCAAGTGTCATTAAGCCCATAGTATTGGTTAAAGCATTGGACACTAAATTTATAGGTTTTCGGATGGGGTATTAAAGGATTGGACATTAAGTTTATAGGGTAATCAACCCAAGATATTCAATTGATTAGTAGTAGGCAATTATATCAAGACGTTGCAATTTGTTATAAAGAAGGGGTATAATGTTAAATTTCAATAAGAGAGTTAGACTTAAAGCAATAAATGACAAGAATAAAAGGTTAAAGAGCTGACAAAGGAGAAAAATGTAGTATGTGATGTTTAAACAAAGAATGACATGTATAAGTTAAGAATGAAGAAAAGGAGAATGATACTTCCAAAACAAAGTCAATGTTTTATTTTGGGATATAGGCATATTTCCCAATTGTATTTTGAGCTCAAGTAAGAATTTTCTAATGATAGAATTACTGGGCTAAGTAGACTTTTAAATTTCCCTCAACCAAAGGTTATTGCCACATGAAATATGAATGGAGGTGTAGATAAATTTTATGATTAAAATATAATTGAATTTCATACAAATAGGATGCTTGATGTTGAGGCTTATACAAGTAAGTATTTCTTTTTCATGTAAACCTGTGGCTGCATCTACAAGTGATGTCGCAAAGATCGTAAGGAATCATCAGAACTTTAGGCTAGAATTTAGAAGTTATACATGATTACTTACAAGTTTGCTAGAACCTTAGGGTTGAATTTAAATGTTGTGAGACTTATGAACATGTATATATGTTACTAAGAGAAATAGAAAATTATAAATGAAATTTATTATTGTCAAGCTAGACGTTTCAAGAAGTAGTAAATTATATTTTATAGAATAATTAGCTTCCAAATTAAGTAAACAATGGTAATAATTAGGTAAGTATATTTTTGAGTACTTCATTTTCTACAGGAAGGGAGTTAAGGATTGTATATATTGACTTAGTAGAAGAAAGAGGGAATCAGAAATGATTAATACTTTTAGTTATTAGCAATTAAGTTTTGATTGGCCACTGTATGGGAATTTTGGTTAAGCGAGATTAGTGTCAAAGGTCACAAGGGATTTACTGATTTGATGACCAATATTATGATTATTCTAAAAGGTTATGAGTGTGAGAAATATGGGAACATGCATAGAAAGTGTGAGAGATATGAAAGGTTAGGTCACATTTAAAGATATGTGAAAGTTAATTAAAGACGAAATGCATAAACTCAAGCATGGTTATACCTGTGAGAATAATTTTTGAGATTATAGAACTAGTGTATTTGTAATATCCCGAATTTTGGGATCAGAGGCTTAGGAATAATCATCAATTAAGTGGACTTCTAAGCCCTAGTTCAGCAGGTGCCCCAAATTTATTCCCTAATGTTTCTTATATCTTTGGGGTATTAAAGAAAGTAAAATGGTGAATTTTGGAGAAGGTGATTATGCTTTCAGTGAAATCGCCTATAAGATAGTGAGCTTGTCATGTGATTTTGTAAAAACAAATGATGAGAAAAAGTTATGAAATTTTATAGGGTGAAAGTAGACATCCTAAGCTTTAATTTTATAGGTCATATGACTCTATCAGAGCTATATACAAAAAGTTATGAATTTTTGAAGTTAGCCCAAAAAAACTGTGAAGTTTCTAGAACATCATGTAAAGATTAAAATTTTGGGAATGATGCGCTTCCAATTGGCTAAAGAACATATTTTTCCTTGAAACTAGACTCAATGAGGGTTCCATATCCTTTGGAATCACTCCAATTAGATTTTTTTTAGAATTAGTTATGAGTTTTTAAAATTTGGATAGAAATCTGCCAAAAGTTTGTAAAAATCGGAATTGTTGGAAATTTAATAAATAATTAGAAAATAATATTATATTATATTAAATCATCATCCACCTCCTCCATCAGCCCCAATACCGTGCCTAAGTACTACAACAAGAGAGAGAAAGAGTTGAGAGCTTTTAGAGAGAGAAAGAGAAGAAATCTCGAGAGGTAGGTTGATTTCTTCAATTAATTCATACCTAACACGTATAACCTTGTTTCTAAACTTCTCTTTCATGTATTGTAAGGTGTTGGAAGCACAAATTTGGGTGTTCTAAGGCTAGGGTTTTTAGCCATTTTGAGAAAAGCCAGAAGAAGTTTGAGATAACTTCCAAACTCTTGTATATTGACTATTATGGCTGCTATGGGTACTTTAATCGGTGAAATTTTGCTAGATTGCCGTTGGTTTTAAATTTTGGAAATGGGCTTCCTTAGGGTTTATGCTGCCTACATTGGTACTAACTGGTAGTTGTGACCTAATAGAATAGTTAATAAAGTGGTTAGGAGTAAAAGGGAACGTATTTACAAACTCGAAATTGCAAAACCCCGATTTTCCCCGTAAAACCCATATATTTTGGTCAGGGGTGTAAATGGGCCTTGGAGTTGGATTTTCAATGATTTGATGGTTCCATTGAGTTCAGGAGGGAAAATTAGGTGTGGTTACAGTTGGTGACTTTTTCGGAAAAGCTCGAAAAAGTATAATTACGAGAACGACTCTGAAACCCTTAAAGTGGGGCTGTCAAGGGTAATTTTGTAATTTGACATTGAATTTGATAATTCCGACTCTGAAATGAATTCCTTGGGCAAAAATATGTCAGAATAGCACATGTCAAAATTTCGGGAAAAGTATAGTTCAATCGGGTAAGGCGGGGCCGGACCAGGTTCCTAGGGGTATTTTAGTAATTTTTTAATATATACTCATATAACCCCCATAAACACTATGGAAGTGTCTAAACAGTACATTTGGCATTCTAGGGTTGTATATGGACCCCGAGCTATTTGCACGTAGATCAAGGAACTATTTCTGTTTAGCAAAAAGGACACAAAGTAGAGAACTTATCTCTCCTGCGTGTGTTTGATAGTTGTGCTGGTGTATTGATGCATGTTATTGCTTTTCTTGATTATATGAAACATATATGAATGATTGAAGTTCTATTTTTGTTTATACTATGGCCATAAATATGTTGTTTGAAACATTGAGCATGCAGATATGTCATTGTGTTAGTATTAGTTTATATAATACAAGCATGTCATGCATTAAGAACTTATCTTGCATGCATATTGGTATCTATTTTCCTACTGAGATTTTCTCAAATCTCACCCTCCCCTACCAAGAATTTAGACAGGAGGAGGTAGAAGATATATTGAGAACAAAGAAGAAAACTGTACGAGGGGATTGCAGTGGTGGAATGAAGACAGGAATATGTCTCCATTTCACTGGGATGCTATTCTTGTGTTACCCACCGAACCGTATATCATTTTCCGTGAATACTCTAGTAAGGGTGAAATTAAAATAAAAGTGTGATAATATGATCATGAATAATACTTTATCCAAATTGAATGAGTTGTATGGGTATAAATTCTTATTTTTCCTTCATGTCCTTGTGCTTGTGAGTGTTTATGGGGACTCTGATAGTTGTTGTGATTTATAGGCTTGGATTTTAGAATTTTATCGAATTGTGAAGAAGTGATTATGAGTGTCGCATATTATTAAAGAATTAGGTCGTTTCATTAAACATAATGTACTGCAACTCATTTGGTGCCTTGTATTACTTTGTGATATACTAAAAAAAGAAAGTTCTTTAAAATAATTAACTAACTATTTTGTTGAGTATTTTCTTCAAAAAAAAAAAAAAAGGTTTTTAAAAAGGGGGTTGTGATATAATTGATTAGGGGAAAATTTAGTTAACTTTTAAAGTGAGTTTGAAAAGAAATCCTTTGAAAAATTATGTCTTTTAACCATGATTCATAATCATGGCAATGATATAATTGAGCATAGAGATGTAAGAGATAGAGTTGATGTCAAGACAGAAAAGTGATTTTTAACTATGATGTGTAGTTTGTGATCGTGAATGTAAATACTTGGCAGAACTTATTGCTAGGAATTTGGAACCGACTTGGGAAACTAATAGTGAAACTTTATGTATGGAGTGAGATGATTAGAAGTAATAAGTAGATTATCTATGTAATAACGATGTTAGTATAAGAAGGAGAATCCTTAGATGAAATTTATATTGAGAAGCAAGGTACGACAATAACTAGATATAAGTGTATATATAACCTTACAAGGATGGATTGAGTATGGGGTATGAGACAATATTACTCTTCTATTGATTTTTGTTTTCAGAGGCAGATAAAGAAGTGAAGGGATGATATGGTAAATATTTGATTTTAATGAGTGGTTGAAATGAAAATTATGAGTATATAATATATTGTGATTTCCTAAGTTTTTGTTATAAATGGAAAATTGTTGTGAATCATATTTTAATCAATGGGCGTTTATCTTTCCTAGTGTTTTGAAATTATCATGAAGTGTTGGAATGGCACATATTGTTAGGAGTCTATTCACATAGAGTTAAATAGAAACTTTTAGTCAAAGTATTTTTTTAAAACAAATTGTGAGCTAAAAGTTTTCCATTGACTCAAGAGAAAAGATTTTGAAATGAGATTTACTAAGAAAAAAAAACAACAACAACAACAACAACAAATTTTGATAAGCATCCAAGTCTACATGAGGATTTGCATATGACCAATTAGTTTTCAATTTCTAAATATTTTATCAAAAAAAAAATATGAATCATATTTTTATCAGCAGTATATTAAATGAGCATGAATTTCATATTTTCATATGAAATTTTCAGATTTGAACATATTGTTCGGAGCTTATTTGCACTTTGAGTCAAATGGAAAATTTTAAATAATTGTGACTTGTTCAAAATTTTGTCTGTGAATTAATATGTTCATGTGGAATTGGAAAAAAAAAAAAAAAAAGAGCTGTGATTTACCATCTAGAAAATATTATACATACATCTCTCATTTGTATACGTATATTTACAGCTTTAAAAAAATTGTGAATTCAAAATGTAATAGTTTAACCACAAACTCTGCATCATATTATCGTCCATATACATTTCAGCGGAAAGGATACAGAAAGCTTTATTTGGAAAGATTTTGAAGCATGGGCATTTTTATGCATAAAGAGAATTCTTTCAGTTATTCAGAGACTTGTAAGTTTTTGTAGTTACTTAAAATCATAATAAGAATGATAATGATAATAAAACAAAATATCAGTCTTCTGAGTAATTTAAAGGGTAACATAGAGATTTAAGACTTTGAGGTTTTGTTTGACGCTAAAGATTTATTCTAGACACTATATTAAGTTTTGGATGGATGTCTCCTTGAGATTAGGAAGGTTCTGTTGGGGGGAAAAAACCGGGGGGTGGTTATGATCCACTTATTTAGAGAAATAATTTAGTTGGTTGAGTAAGGTATTGAATTTTAAGGACAAAATTCTTTTTAATTGGGGAGAATTGTAACATCCTTATTTTTATTAGCAAGTTAGTTGTGGTTTTGATTTTATTTAGTCAAAAAATATAAACTAAATTAATATGTAAAGAGAAGTATCAAGTTTTAAAAATAATATACAAATTAAATACATCTTTAAAAATAATTATTTTAAATATATGGGTATGTGTATGTAAACTTATCTTAGTATTGGAAAGTAATATTAAAAAAAACTGTGTTGTCTGAATTTTATACCTATTATTACTTTATTATTTTTAAAAAAATTATTTTATTTAAAAAGCCAACCCAAACCCTGAATTCTCCCTCCTATAAATACCCCATCTCTCCTTTTCAAACAGAAACCCTAGGCGCTGCTGCTAAGTCTCAGGTTCACTCTTTCTTCATTTTACTGTTCATATTTCATTTCTCGTGTCTATATTGGTCTGATACATGTCTTTCACTTTTACACTTACTTGTTTCCTCTTCTTCCCTTTGTTTAAGATTTTTTAAACCACGTCCTATTGTTATTTTCCTCTCCTACCGTCACTTTTGTAACACCCCAAATTTTATATTCATCAAATATATTATAATTATTTGAGAAATTCAATAAAATGGTGAATATTCATGAATTTGGAATTTATGAATTTTATAAATGTTTATTTTCATGAGAAAAGGGGCAAACTAATTATGGAATTAAATTGGGTAATTTAGAAAGCCCAATATTAAGGTCAAAAAGTGAAGGAATATTAGATAAAATATTTGGTCCAAAAATAGATGGAAAATGACCAAGGAAAAATAAGAAAAGAAATTGGAATAAAAAGGAAATGGCAAAATCGTAATTTTGCCAATTTAGTACAAAATTGCTTATTTTCCGGAACAAGTTGTGAAGCCAATTGAGACCAAAGGGTAGGACCCTTAGGTGTCTCCTACATGTTGCAAGAGGAAGGAAATATTGGTTGGGCTTAATGAGCTTAGTTATATGTGCATAGGGTTTACGTACATAAAATTGATTTTGGAATTTTTGAAAATTCCATAAATCATTAAAAAAATCATATAATATAATAAAAACACATCATCTCCTTCCTTCCTCCAGCCCATTTTCATGCCATTTCAGATCTGAACTAGAGGGAGAGTGTGTGAAATTCTAGAGAGAGAAAGCGAAGAAAAACTTGCAAAGGTAAGTGATTTCTCCAGTAAATCAGTTCCTAACAAATAAATCCGTTCCTAAGCTACTCTTCTATGTGATTAAGGTTTGGGAAGCTCATATTTGGGTGTGTGAAAGCTAGGGTTTTAGCCTTGTTGAGAAAAGCCAGAGAGAAGCAAAAGGTAACTTCCAAACCTTCGTATATTATCTATCATGGCTGCTGTGAGCAATTTAATTGGTGAAATTTCGCTGGATTGCCATTGGTTTTAAATTTTGGAAATGTGTGTGCCTAAGGGTTATGTTACCCCATTTTAGTTCAAATGGTTGTTATAACTCAATTAGATGGTACATAAAGTGCTTACGAGTAGAAAGGAACACGTTTATGGAGCCGAAATCACAAAACCCTGATTTTTCTCGGAGAATACCATAATTTTTGTAAGGGCTAGATCTAGGGGTAGGATTTGGATTTTCAATAATATAATGGTTCCATTGCATTCAGGACAGAAAAGGTGGGGTTACAGTTGGTCACTTTTTTAGAAAAGGCTGAAAAAGCATAGTTACGAAAACGCCCCTAAAACCTTGAAAGTAAGGCTAACAAGGGCAATTTTGTAATTTGACATTGAATTTGATAATTTTGAGCCTGGAAATGGATTCTTTGTATGAAAATATGTCAAGATAGCCCTAGTCAAAAGTTTGGTAAACGTGCCATCGGGGCCGGGTACGGCCGGGCCGGGCCGGTGTCCAAGGGGCATTTTAGTAAATTTTCACCATAAGCTAATATAACCACAAGAAACACTGTGGAAGTGTCTAAAATGATACTTGGATAGGTTATGACCAATTTCTTGTACATTTAATATTTTAGGACCGAATTGGGAACCAAAAGTCAATACTTTTCACGAGGCACACAAAAAGGGGTCGATAGAATTTCGAAGTAGGGACATTATCCTTTATACATCATGCCATAGTTATATGATTGTGTGGATACAATTTTTATAAATGTACTTTGTTAATCAACATGCTTTGCCCAGAGAAGGGCCAGTAGTGCCAAAGGCACTTACACTGGAGTTGGTGAGAACCCAACCGGTGCAGATTAGTAGGGCTGGGCCCTACTCATGTATACATGCAGATGATATGTTTATGTTGTTCATTAATTCGTGCATACATGGTGCATATCATATTTACTTTTCACATTTTCTATAAATGATAGTATGTTTCTACTTTGATTCTTCATAATCTCACCCCTTTTTCTAAATAAAACATCTCAGCAGGTACCAGTGGATCAAAAGGCAAGGATGTACACCAAGGAAAGTGACTGGCATGTGCCTCAAGGAAAATACAAAGTTTATGGTTATAGATAGTCTATGTCAAAAATACTTTTGGATATTTTGTAATAGTGGTATATATTGTCGTATTCTGTATGGTTGACTTTGGACTGTAACCAAATACTTTTATCAGTATATATGTATTCTTCTGTATGCCTATGGAACTTGGTCTTTATTACTCTTTGATTATCGAAATGGAAACGGGTGTTGACAACTTTGTTACTATAGAGGAGTCTATTTAAATATAATTTCAAAAAGAAAAAAAAAAAGAAACCACATGTCATTTCCCACCTTTGTTTGCACCATTTATCCTGACTCCATTTTTCCATATGTGTTGAGTGTATGAGCATTTATTTACTCCTCCTTTTGTGACCCCTTTGATCCCATGTTTTCTATCAATCAAACCATTGAGTGAATGAGTGTGAGTGTATACTATATATCCTACAAGACCAAATACTCTTTCATCTTTTTCTTATGATGTGTGTATATATTTTTCCTTAATTTCTTTTATTTCATCTGTTTTCTAGCTTCTGTTGGGTGGTGTGTGAGTAGGATTTTTTTTATTACTTCTTCACCGCCCCACCCTTTTACCCAATAGATGTGTGGGCATATCATTATACATATATGTGTGTGTATACATATATATTTTTTTAAACTTAAATCTCCAACAAGTCTCATCTGATTTGAGTGTATGTTTTAGTTTATTTATATAATTTTTATCTTATTTTTCACATAAACCCCACAACTCACATATGGGTGTAAATAGGTATATGTATATATATAACTTCTAAATATTTAAAATATGTTTTCTGCCATAAAAAATTATTTTCCGAATAATACCGTATCTAAGAAAAACAATGGAATCCATAGCAACTTAGGTGTGTATAATATTAATCATAGAGGGTATATTTAAGGCTTTAGAATAGTTTTAGTTAATGTATTAATAGACGTTTGTTTGTGTAATTTTGTAAACTCTCATTGAGAGTTTTGGAGTAGCTCTTTGTATGATTACCTATGAGCCAGGGAGTAGCAGTTAACTTTGAATATTCTTCCATATATTTGTGAATTGTGTATGACGATAAATGACTATCTTTTATTAAAAAAAATGAATTGAATCATATATATATATGTATATGTATTGTAAATTCTCAAGTAAATAATGTTACAAGCAAAATTTTTTACAACTCATTTTATTCACATAGTTAATAATTTAATTATAATTAATATATTGTTGGATCATTGGTTCCTTTTTGGCATGTTTGAATATACGATAATATTTGATATGAATTGAAGCATGATTTATTGTACCTTATCTGTTAATGATATTATATTTATTGGTGATTGAATATAACTGTCATGGCGATTGCATTTGTGATGGATTGGAGTAAGGAGGAATTTGTATGTTAAGATCTTTTACCACGTGGTATGCCATCGCTCGGTGCACAGTGGATGACACTTGTCAGGGCCCCTTCTTCTATAATTTCCTTTGGCCGAGATTGTATTGGAGCTGTGGACATGTGACACCTCTTTAGTTGTGTTCTTTTAAGGAGGGGAGCCATAGTCTAGACTTCAGTTCTACACCTTTGGCCGAATGTATCTTAAGAACAGGTGAGCTTGGGACAATCCAGTCAAATGGATGAGTTTCTGTTGGACTATATGTTAGCCTATGGCTCCAGTCAGCGGTATAAGGGTGGATGGTGATATAAGGGAGGTTGCATCTTGCATATTGCATAATTGCATAGTACATGTTGTAATGAAAATACCTATTGAGATAATGATGATTAAATTTGTAATTGTTTCATATTAGGATTATGGTACATACAAATATATATATATATATATGTAATTACTTCCTTCCTTTTACCACATGTGGTTTGCTTGTGTACGGTAGAAACTTTCCGTGGTTACTGAGATGTGGAATATCATCCTTATATATTAACATTTTTCAGGTGATTATTCTAGTAGAAAGCAAGGAATGGCACAAATGGAGTGTGTCTTGAAGGCTCTCTTGTACTCCTGGAGCACATGTTATGTTGTTTTATTTGCCATGACCTTAAGACTTCCGCGTTTTATTTTATTTATTGAATATTCTGAGGATTTAATTTAATACTAAGATATGGGTTTTATTTGAACTGATTTTGATATTTTGATTATTAGGATGTTAAACATCCTTATTGGCGATATTTGAAATACTTTGGTTAAGTATTTTGTTCTTTCAATTGGATGAATAGAACTGAACTTTATGTACACACACGAATTGATGTGAATTTCCATTTTACTTGATGCAGTACATTGCATATTTAATTCTTGCGTTTTATATGTCGATAGTATGTTCTTACTATGATTCCCTAGAATCTCACCCTTTTTTCTAAACAAAATACCACCATAGGTACCAGCGTTTCAAAATGCACGGACGAAAATATGGGAAAGAGTTGGACACATTTCCCAAGATGAGGACAGTGGTTATATTTAGTTTGTATTGGGAATATTTCTAGGATATTCTGTACCTAATTTTAAATATTAGTGAATTTTGCTCTGTTAGTGCCTTTTTGTAAAAAATACTTTTATCAGTATATTTGTACTTTTCTGTACGCTTATGGAACTTGGCCCACATTACTTTATGTATATCGAAATGGAAATGGGTGTTGACATTTTTAGTATCAGAGCCCCAGTAGTTTTGGCAGAGCTAATAAGCAATTTGGCATTATCAGAATTATATACTAATATAGTTTTGTTTGCTTGATGATAGAGTCATTAGCAATTCGAGTGAGACCATGACCAGTTTGAGTGTACCATTCGAGGGGTCATAGGAGTCCGTCAACCAGAGCCTACTGGATTAGCAGATTCCATATGGGTGGCTTTTTATATAGTATTATCATCTTGGAGGTGTCTATATGATGCGAACGGCACAGAAGAGTGTGCTGAAGCTGCCAGTGTACAGTCCAAAGTCGAGGCCGGCATCGCCAGGAGTGTCACAGGTTGGGGAGACCGAAGAGGATCTAGATAAGAATCCAGAGTGGGATTTTGATTATGATCCGGAGGAGATCCCAAGGGACGAGCCAAGGATGGCGAGTCTCAAGTTGAGCCAGTGCAGGTGCTGTATGATCTGCAGCTGGACTTAGAGTTGAGATATCACCTCAGGGGTAGATATCATAGGGAACTGCAGGAACATGATACACCCAGAGGCCGATATCTTGCATTCCTAAGAGGTGTAGAGTCCCTATATCAGCTTCAAATACTGTTGGAGGTCACGGTTTCCTATGATTGCTGGGTTCATACCACGATGTATTTCTTCTCAAACTCAGCATATTGGAACAAGTAGCAGAATTGTATCATTGAGTAGGGTCCGAGAGCAAACATCTGGATGTTTCTAAGACACATCACTGACCTAGAACGGAAGTTTATGTACACTGGACGATGTGGGACACACACAATATGTTTTGATAATCAGAGCTGACTATCATGTATTGTGATACAACGGTAGTCAGGTCGAACCGACAAACAGAGAAAGATCTAACTAGAGTCGGTATGTTAGAAGGGTAAAGACAAAGTTAATCATGCTCAACCCAGGAAAATCCTAGGATGGGTGACCCCCTGGGAAGTTGCATGAACTTAGAGTTTTGTTATGTAAAGGACTAATATATCATGTACAGTAGTTTATAGGATATCTAATATTTCTGTTTCTCTGTAACTACTATAAATAGTTGTTGTATGCTATGTGTGACATATCTATGTACCCTAACTTATTATGAAATGACCTAAATACCCTTGTATTTAAATGGAAATTTATTTTTCCTTATTTTCATTTATTAAGGTACCGAGGTGATACGTAGAAGGGAAGGAGATTTTGACCCAAATTAGGAAGATAGCCTTGACTTTACGCAACAAATTCAGAGCAGGATGGCACGACAACAACTTGTGATAGATGATCTTAGAGATGAACTGAGTGAGGTACAATAGAGACAGGGAAGATTAGAACATCTTGAAAGGAAAGTAGATGGATATAATTCATCTGTACAACTTCATCAAGAGCTGCCACCTACGCTTGTTTATGAAATAATTGTTTTCCAAACATGGGTAAAATGATTTGAGAAACAACAACCTTTTACATTCCAAGGGAGATTCGATCCATTGCAAGTAGAGAAATGGTTATCCGTACTGGAGCAAATTTTTACAAGAATGATGTGCTCCAATAACATTAAGGTTCAACTAGCCGTTTGCAAATTAGAGGGAGAGGCGGATATATGGTGGAGGAATACATAATTAACTCTATAGATATGGAATATTCCAATAACATGGGAAATGTTCCAAGGGAAATTTAATGAAAGATATTCCTCTTAATCATTCTGGTTATCAAAAGAAAGGAATTCCTCAACATACGACAGGATAATGAAGAAAGCTTTGATGAGTATTTAGCATGGTATATCCAATTGTCTAGATATTCCTTGTACCTAAGATATTAGGATGACGAGGAGTGGAGCTCCAACATAATGATACAAGGGTTAAAGCTAGAATTGAGAGAGAACTTGATTTCTAAACACATTATAGTTTCATTAGGGTGATTGAAGAGTGTTGACTCACTGAGAAAGACTTGTTGAGCTTGCACCCTAATAGAAGATATAGTTCAATTGAACGGGATCCAGCTAGCCAGATCTGTTTTTGGTGGCAAGAACTAGGGCATTTTGCTAGGGATTGCCCACATAAGCAACAACTCGAGGAGTCTAGACTCGGAACCTAAGGCATGTCCCATACAATAATTTAGGAGGAGGCTAGAAAATTCCCTGAACTTATCCAAGGTATGATTCCTTTTAATGATAACTCAATGCATAGTTTGAGTTTTAATTACTTATTATATATGCTCCCCAGTAATGCTTGATACTTGATTAAATTGGGAAGCTAATCCTCAATGCGAACATAATAGAGAACATAGAGGATAGGAAAGTGGTTAGTAAATCCCTAGGTCCTTTTAAAAGATATTGGTGGACAATAGGGAGAATTCAGGTAAAATGATTTTAAACCTCGATGACATTAGGATTTGAGTTGAGATTAAGAGAATTGTAACCTGAGAATCAAACTTAGAAGTTGAATTGACTCCTTAGGCATTTGATATGACCTAAGTTGCTCGAGGTACTAGAATGTGATACATGATGTCGAATGATTATGTGGTATGCCAATATTAAAGGATATGACCTGATGATACTGAAGGCTAGGGATAGGCCGGAATTTGATCTAAGCTGAAATAATACTTAGGTCAAAATATGAATTTGCGGCTCTACGGTTCTTTTCCATGATAGAAGTTTGAACCTTGCGAATAATGTTGAACCTTCAGTAATGTTTTGAGGATATTACCCGAATACCGTAAATGATAGAATAGACGCTATTGATCATGAATCTTAGCAAATCTATTGGGTATAATTGAGGAAAATGATTTCCACTATTTGTTATGTACGGTTATAGATCTCATGATAGACCTAAAACTTGGGTTAGAGACCTTAGGCTATAAGATCTTACATGCTGGCTATTGTAGTGGACCTGTGTCTCCAAAGGCCCTAAGACCTAGTGGACTAGTATGTCCTTAGGCAGCAAATTTATTCAAAATCATATTGTGATAGTGATAATTCGTGGAACTGAGAAAAACAATTTCTCAGCTCAGCTCATGTTGAGGTCCTAAGAGTTGAATTATGCTCCAAGAATCAAACACAATCATTGAACTGATTTTGTTGAGATTTAAATTGATCTGGATGGCTTGAGGTGCTACAACATGGTACTAGAATGCATTGAAATGTATGTAAGGTATCTCAAAGTTGCTAGTTACTGGTCCAGCATAGGGAAAGATTCTATCATAAAATGTTTCCATAGAAAGAATGATTAAGAGTAAATCTTTGATAGGATAAAGGATAGTAGGGAATCATGTTTTGACAGCCTGGTAGGCTGACGAATTCTCTAAAATTTGATTTGAAGGGTATAAATGGGCTACCCTAGAAAAGGGTAGTAGAATTGGTAAGTAAACCTAGATTTCTATATGAATAGACTGTGCCTATACCCATGGGTGTTAGGGTTGCCACAGTCAATATATGATATAATGACTGTTGAGTGATATAAATGGACAATGGACTTTATTGCCCATCGATGTATGGTTGTATGGCTTAGTAGTAATTCTCAAAATTGGTTGGCTGATGTCAAATACACCTGTAATGTTTATAGATCATATGAATCAAGTTTTTCATCCGCACATGGTCCAACTTGTGCCAATCCTTCTAGATAACATATTGGTGAACGATGTTGAACTCGGTAAGGGAAAAACAACTCTATGCCAATGTGAGTAAATGTGAGTTATGCCTTTTAGAGGTAATATTTCTAGGCCACATAATCTTTTAGTAAGGGAACCTGATGGACCTTGGTAAAATGGAAGCAGTACCGAACTGGGAAGGCCAGAAAATGTGATTGTGACACGCAGTGTTCTAAGTCTTGTTCATTAGTGTAAGGGGCCTATACCGAAATTCCCCCGAACTTAATATTATGCATGGGATGATGATTGTGAGAGGTGCTTTAGAAAGTTGAGACAACAATTTATTAAAGTACCAATACTGATAATCCCAGATCCATAGTAGACTTTTGTTGTCTTCACTAGTGCTAGGCGGCATTGATTGGGAAGAGAATTGAATCCCAGATGCGAGCAGGCATAGATTGAGATGGGAATTGATGCGAGCCAAGTGAGGGCGTATGCATCTCATCAGTTGCAGCTTCGGGAATTGAACTATCCCATCCATAATCTTGTGTTGATGGAAATAATGTTTGAATTGACTCTGGAAACATTACTTTTATGGCTTAACTATGGAATTGTACTACGACCACAAATGTTGAAATATGTATATGATCAAAAAGAGCAAAATATGACACAATGTAAGTGGATAGAGTTCTAGAAAGATTTAGACCTAGAATGTAAATATCATCCAGGGTAGGCTAATGTTGTCGCTGATGCATTGAGCTATAAAATAGTGCAGGTGGCAGACATGATAAGTTATAAGCAAAAAGTTAATTTAGGATTTTGGATATCTTAGTATGTACAAACAGATTCTGATCAGTGGTAATGATATCAGTGAGACATATGCAAAAGTGTTATCTCAGAGTTTATGGTTATGAAAGTGTAGCAAATTTCGGGGATGAAATTTATTAAAGTGGGGGAGAACTGTAATACCTTACTTTTTATTCATCAAGTATATATTGTAATTGTTTAATATATTCAATAAAGTGTTGAATATTTATGGCCAAAGAAATTAAATATTGGAAATTGAAAGGTGAACAGTGTTTTAGTGAAATTGCCTGCAAGGCATTCAACTTATCATGTGGTTTTGAATGACCAAACGATGAAAAAAATTTGTGACATTTTTCAAGATAAAAGTGAACATCCAAAGCTTTAATTTGATACGTCATATGATTTAATTAGAGCTATATGAGAAAAGTTATGAATTTTTGAATTCATCCCAGAAAAACTGAATTTTCTGGACGACACTCAAAGACATTAATTCTAGAAATTTTGTGTTTCCAAATGGTAGGAGGATGTATTTTCCCTTGAAACTAGACTCAATAAGGATTCTATAACCTTTAGAATCACTCTAATTCAATTTTCTTTAGATTTAGTTATGATTTTTTAAAGATTGGGCAGGAAATCTGCCATAAAATCCAAAAATAAAGAAAAATGCAATAGCAAACTCGTAATTTTGTTAAAAAAGTACAAAATTAATTATTTTTCAATTAATTGAATTTAATTTCAATTAATTCTAGAAAATAAAGGGGAAAAATATATTTGAAATATTTTGGTAAATTAAATATGAATTTATGGAATATTTGAGCAAAAGGTGCATATTTGACCAAAATTGAAACTTTACGTAAATGCGTAACTTGAACAAGTTGTGAAACTAATTGAGACCATGGGGAGGGACCCCTAGGTGTCTCCTATATGTAGTAGGAAGGAGGAAATATTGGTTGGGCTTACTGGCATGATTATATGTACATAGAGTTTATGTACATAAAAATTAGAATTTGTAAATTTTGGAAATTGGAAAAAAAATGAAATATGACCTCATCATGATATCATCATCCCCCTCCTTTCTCCAGCAAAAACGACGCCCAAGCTCAGCTGAAAAAGAGAGACACAATTGAGAGAGTTTAGAGAGAGAAAGAGAAGAAATCTCCCAAGGTAAGCTAATTCCTCCGACAACTTAGCTCCCAACGCATAAAACTCCTATCCTAAGCTACTCTTTCATGTATTTCAAAGGTTGAGAAGCTCAAATTTTCTTGTTGGGAGCTTAGGGTTTTCATCCAAGTTAAGAAAAGGCAAAGGAGAGCTTGAAGTAACTTCCAAACTCATGTATATTAACTATTCTACTGCTATGGATAATTTAATCAATAAAATTTCATCGGATTGCCTTTATTTGTAAATTTGGAAAATGGGTTGGCTTAGGTGTTATGCTGCCAAAATTTGGTCCAAATGATACTTGTAACCTAATGGAATAGTAAACAAAATGGTTAGGAGTATAAAGGAACACATTTACAGAGCCGAAATCACAAAACCCGGATTTTCCCCAAAGTATTATTCAATTATGGCTAGGGCTGTTAGACGGTCTTAGAGTTAGATTTTAAATGATTTGATGATTCCATGGAGTTCAGGAG
Source organism: Inga laurina (assembly GCA_963855925.1). Classification (NCBI taxonomy): domain Eukaryota; kingdom Viridiplantae; phylum Streptophyta; class Magnoliopsida; order Fabales; family Fabaceae; genus Inga; species Inga laurina. The sequence continues at coordinate 63,502,025 of OY979704.1, read as the reverse complement.
GGAAAATTAGGTGGGGTTACAATTGGTCACTTTTTTGGAAAAGCCCAAAAAAATATAATTACGAAAATGCCCTTGAAACCTTGGAATAGGAGTTAACAAGGGCAATTTTGTAATTTGACATTGAATTTGATAATTTTGATTCTAGAAATGGATTCCTTAGGCAAACATATGTCAGAATAGGCTATGTCAAAATTTCAGACAAAGTACAGTCGGACCAGGTATAGCGGTGTCGAGCCGGGGTCCGAGGGCATTTTGGTAAATTTTCATCCTAGGCTAATATAACTACAATAAATATTATGGGAGTGTCTAAAATGGTACATAGATAGGTTATAACCTAATTCTTGTCCATTTGATATTTTAGGACCAAGTTGGACGCTTGTAGTTGGCACGTTTCATGAAGCAGACCGTTCGAGACTAGAAAAGTTTTCAAGTAGGGACTACTATCTCTCATATACTATGTGACTTTTTGTATGATGCGTGTTACTGTATTTTGTGGTTTGAACATGTGCAGGAGGCACATTATGTAATGGCCCAATTTGAGATTAAGGGCTAATGACTTCAAAATTAATTATAATTAGTGTAATTAAACACTTTTGGAGAAATGTGATGCGAATTTGATATAAATTTTCTTGGTGATAATTTATTCATGATAGTGAAATCAGGGGCAAAATGGTAAAATTGGCAATTTACGAACCGATTGGAAAGTTACCAGAGAGGAAACTCATTAGTGATTAAAAATCAATGGTTGAGATTCATTGTCTATGGGTCGGAATCGTGTGCTTTGAGTTTGTGTAAGCTCATGGAGGAAGTACATAGGATTATGCATTCATCATCATCTCTCTCTCCTCATCCTCTATTTTTGGTGACCCAAGGTGGAAAGAGAAGAAGAAAGGTGAGATTTTGATGCCTTTGTTGACCTCTAATGCTCTATACCTCTTCTCTAATGTTGTACACCTCATTGAGAGCTTCATCTTGTTGATTTCAAAATTTTGAAAGGTGGTCGTTTGGGTGTGGGAACAAATTTGGAAGTTTGAGAATCAAGGTTTTGGCTTTGGCAAAGTGAAGTAGTGGGCATTTACATTATTTTGGAATATTTATTATGATTTTAGGTTAAGTTTGATGAATTCTGGAATTTGCCCTGGTTTTATGCCAATTTTTGAATGCATGGATTATATGATGAATGATGTTGGAACTGGTTTATTGTGGAGTTATTTGAGTGTTGGATGTGGTTTTGAATTTTGGAAGTGAGTTGAATGAATTTGGGTATTGTGTGTTATAGAGACCCAAGGGTATGAATTGTTGTTAGGATGAGTTTTTGAGTGTTTTGGAGGTTACTAATGGGTTCCTTATGGGATTTTAGGAGGGAATGAGCTTTGTGTTGAATTTGGGAACCATTGGTATCAATTTTGGTAAATCTAGGAATTTCTGTCAGTTGCTATAATCTGGCAATCTAATGAGCATCACTAGAGTGAGGAGGGTGTCACTCGAGTGCTGCGCTATAATTTCCCTTTGAATTTTGCATTTCACCTGGTTGTCTAATAAAGAGCAAGAGTGCACTTCTTAACCCGTAAGTGATATTGATGATTACTCGAGTGAGTATGGGTTCACTCGAGTGAAGGTATGAGTTCATGTTTAGGGCTGCGTCTCGAGTATGAACTCGCTGGCCAATTTTAAGAGTGTGTTTTGACACTCGCAAGTGTAGTCTTCTGACTTGAGTGCCAAAGGTTGTGCTCAAGTGAGCTTTTTCCTCTGGAGTTATCTGTGCTCTCAGTTTGTCACTTCTGATGTTGCACTTTTGGTGACCCGAGTGAATTTGTAGTCATCACCCGAGTGTGGTCCTTCAAGCTCAAGTGTTGTGAGCGCTTTCTGGCTGTTATTGTTGCTTACTGTCAAACACTCGCGAGTGAGAGCCATTCTCACTCGAGTGCAAGTCTCTCATCACTCGAGTGCGGTCGTCTTCACTCGAGTGAGTTAGTCAAAAATCAGTGTTGTGCTTTCAAAAATGGGTCTTCAGCGTAGTTTCTCCCAACCCTTTTAGCATGTGTTTAGCCTTTTAATAGTCATCCTAAAGAGTTTAAATGATAACCAACTTAGTTTATCATGGAAATATGTACTTGGAAAAGAGATTGATTGATTGTCCCTAATTTGGTTATAGGATTTGACATTTGTCAGACTCGTGAGCCCACTGTGCCAAGGAACATCAGGAAAGAACAAGGTAGTGACTCTTCTCGTATACTTTGTGTAAATGTATTGTATGTATGTTGTCATGAATTGTGTTATTATTGTTGCTTTGTGATGCCTTGTGAAGCTTTGTGATGCTTTGTGCCTTGTGATGCTGCTGCATAGTGTTTACCGCAAACGCGGGCATTGAGATTACAGTGAAAGCTGTCTCATTGTGATTACAGCGAAAGCTGTATCATTGTGATTACAGCCGTGAGTGCTGTTGTTCGTGGCGTGAGCGATGAATCATTGAGATGCTGTTGAACATGATCATATATGTTGTGTTTATATATTGTATGAGTGATTTGTTACTTCTGGGATTCTCTTGAATCTCATTATTTCCAATGACTAACATATTAGATGGGCAAGTGGCTAAAAAGGGAAGTGGAAAACCCAAAGCGGTTAGGGTCTATTAGAGACATTTTATATATATTTTGGATTGTAAATATTATTTTTGGATATGTAATCCCCTATTTTAGGAAACTATATACCCATTATATATATATATATGTAACCTGGGGTATGTCGGGATTTTAGTTGTGTATCTGATATTTATTAATGTGATTTGATTTCTCAAGTAATTATATTCAAAGCATGAATGTGAGACCAGGCTGAATATATTTTGAACTATTTTCTGAACACCCCATCTTGAAGGTGAGGGATTATAAATGTTGATTTTGTCTTATTGGTCTCTATTTCGCTTTAATTTCATAAATCGAATGTAATGAAGGTGAGGTGTTTATACATTACCTGGTTGTGGTTCGGTGCCCAGCCAAGGTACATTGGTATTGCCTAGCTGTAATCAGTGACTCAGCTGAGGTACACGTAGGGGTTTCAACTGAATGATTAGCCCTAAACTTTGTGCGCACACATGGATTGATGTGAATTTTTATTTTACTTGATACGGTGCATTGCATATTTAATTCTTGCATTTTATATGTCGATAATATATTTCTACTGAGATTCCCTAGAATCTCACCCTTTTTCTTAACAAAATACCATAGTGGGTGCTAGCGGCTCTGAAGGCAAGGACGAAGATATGGGAAAGTGATGGGCACATTTCCTGAGATGAGGACAATGGTTATATTTAGTCTGTATTGGGAGTATTTCTGGGATATTCTGTACATATTTGTAAATATTAGTGAAGTTTGCTTTGTTAGTGCTTGTCTGTAAACAAATACTTTTATCAGTATATTTGTACTTTTATGTATGCTTGTGGAACTTGGCCTATATTACTCTGTGTATATCAAAATGGAAATGGGTGTTGACATATATAACCTAATGCTAAAAAACATATTCTATAATTAAGTAATTTATTTATTTCCTTGATCTCTTAAACAAAGTTAACTTGGTCTTGTATTAAGTACTTATTAGAGATTCAATTCAAAATGAGTCAATAACAATGACATAAACTGGACATATATGCGAAGATGCGTCCAAATTTCCTCCCTTGCGGCTCCCATTCTTGCCCTCTCCCATATCCAAAACTATATCGTTTTGGGTGTAAATTGGGAGGGTGTTCCACTTTGTTTCCCTCTTTTTTTTTTTTTTTTTTTGCAAAATAACTTTCAAGCCCTTCAAGAATTTTTTTAATAGCACTCAATGTTCTAGAAATAAAGATAATTTTATAACTATCATTCTCATAAAAATGAATTTATCATTTATAAAAACAAGAATTAAGAATTTTAAATTTAGACTGTTCAAATTAAAATTTGAACGACTGAGATCTTATCTGATGAAAAATCAAGTGTTCATTACTGTGATGAACATGGAAAGTGGACCTACTTCACCCACCACTTCTCTTGACCCTACTACTTCTTTTGTTATAATACAAACAAACGTTTATACTCCTATACTAAGGCAATGGATTGAGATGCAAATGAAGTTATATATTAAAAAATAGGGTAAATGGGCAAATTTAACAACGAATTTTTGGAAAAAGGATTTCTGGCACCATAATGCTTTTTTTTGGGTGCATAAAGTTTATCGGGGGGCAAAATTATCACACCAGTTAACCCTCCTAAACATCGGTTACTTTTCCCTTTTTTGTGAGTCTCAGCTTCTGACCAACTCATCCTCATCCTACACAGCCTAACATTCTCTCTGTTCCACATCATCTTCATCCCCCTTCTCGTCTCTCCTCTCTCTCATCCCTTATCGCCAAGTGATATAATATAAAAGTTTCAAGGAAAATTTAGCAATGTCTGATAAATTCAGGTCCATTCTTATATAGAGAAGTGAACTATACAAAATTAAAAACTACTATACCCAAGAATCAACTTGAACCCCAACAATTTGCTGCAAGATTTGGAATGCTACAATACAAAGTTCAGAACGCTACAACTTCTTGTTTTATTTTATTTTATTTTATACAATTTAAAAATAACCATGTACACAAGCAAGATGGGACCTTCATCTGCCTCTTCAAAATTAATGAACTCTTAACTTCATATTCAAACAGGTGAATGCGCAAATTTAGCATGAACTATTTTTTATAGGCACCCAACACAATTAACTATTTTAGGTTGTAAAAGCATACATAAACAATTTTTTTAGTAGAGGATATAGCAATATAATTAATCCTGGTTAACTTTCGTTACTTTTTGTACCATGTGTTCCACCAGTCTTTTTACTCTTTTAATATAATTTTAGAAGGGCAAAGTTGCAAATTTAGCAATAGACTATTTCCCTATGAGCAACCAACACAATTATCTTTTGTTAGGTTCAAAAGTTGACATAAATATTTTTTTCTTATAATTGCTCATATTTGTTATGTAAATAGCCATATTTGTCTTGTAAAGGGATTTAAAAGAATTTGTGAAGTTAAAAAAATGTGGTCATTCACATATTTGTCTTGTTAATTTTTTAACTCCCTATATTCTTTTAAATTCATTTATTTCTTTTTTTTTTTTAAATACTCTTGTTTATTTTGCAAATGTTCATATGAAAAAAATAAAGTAAGGACACTATTTTCTTTTCACTAATAAAACTTACACTACTACAGAATTATGATATAACCACCTCAAAGGACGTCCCAATTTTAAAATTGGGTGGTTAAAAAGGAAGGTGGTTGCATTTTCATAATTAATTGTATGTAGGGAAACCTTTAGACATCCCAAATTTGAATTTGGGATGCCTAAAGTGTTTAATGGCTCGAATTTAAATTTTCCAAAATTTTTTTAAGCACCAGAAATCAGGTTTAGAGGTCCCAAAATCCATTTAGGACGCCTAAAGTCTTACTTTAGGCATCCCAAATGGATTTGGGACGTCTAAACCAACTTTAGGAGTCCCAAATGAATTTTGGGACGCCAAAAGGGGTCCCTGGACGCATGTCAAACACTTGTCTGACATGCGTCTTCTCACACACACACACCCCCTCCTTTACTTTTGACTATCTCCCTCCTTCATTCATTCATTGTCTTCTTCACAACTAACTCATCTTCTTCGGCGTTATGGGCATTATCCTCCTCCCTTCTTCTTCTTGTCTTCTTCAACCCTTCCTCCTCCCTTCTTTGTCTTCTTCACAACTCGTCCTCTCCTCCCTTCTTCTTCAACTTTAATTTAATCTTCCTCACACGTCCCTTGTCCTGCTGTCTGATTCATTTCCTCACTCTCGAAACCTTTCTTCTTGCTTTGTGTTCTGAAGAAGATTATGAAGAAATCAAAACACACTATTGTGACACCCTCCACCTCCTTCCTTCCATTGTGACGCACGCAGGTCCCCCCTGTGGTTAGTTTGTTTTTTTTAAAATATGAATTTACTTGAATTAAATTTAAACTTGTAATGTGAAATTATTTTATATGATTTTAGTTATTAGAGTGATTTTACCTTGTGATTGAATTTTTTTGTGTTTTTTGGCCAGAAGCATAGAATCGTTGTTAGCTAGTAGATTGTTTGACTTGGAGTGATTTTAGTTATTGGAGTGATTTAACTTGCAACAATATATTGTTTGATATGTATGAAGCTTGAAAATATTTGTTTTTTTTATGTATGGAGCTTGGAAATTGAGAGGGAAAAATGTATGTATATTATTATAAATAAATAGAGCTATTGATTTATTTTGATGAAATGAACAACAATTAAACATAGTAATTTTTGTTTCTTTAAATATTGTTGGTTTTATTTTCCTTAGATTAGATTAGTATGATTATTATTAGTGTAGTGGTAAAAATCTTATTTTAAGATAAAGAGATTAATAAAATAAAGACATTGATCATTAATAAATATATAATTGATTATTAAGGAACAATATATACTTAATAAATATATTGAAATATATTCTATTAATCATTCTCTTCAAGTTATTATAAGTTCTTTATGTCCTAGAATAGAAAAAAAATTGAATATTTATTTTAAATTCTATATTCTTTTCTATATTCATAGGAGAATTATATTATCAATATAGTTAAGAATACAGAGTTAATAACTAAGATAAAATTGCTTGAAATTTTGGGATGTCTTCCTTTTAAGGGGAAATGCTGTCGAAATTTTTGTTGAAAAAAGTGAAAAAAGGCAATCCCATCCTATATCATTGACAATTGTACTAAACGTGTGAGTGTTATTGGGAATGACTTAAGTGGTAACAAAATGGATCTCAGTTGGATGAATGCTTTGAGAACTAGTGAAGAATATGAGAAAGGGGTGGAAGAATTTATTGAATTCAGTAAAAAGAATGCTTCAGCAAAAAATGGGAAGTATGTTTGTCCTTATGTGAATTGTTTAAATGAGAGTCGACGGAATGTTGATGTCATAAAGGATCACCTACTTTGTAATGGAATAAATCTGTGATATACAAGGAGGATATGGCATGGTGAGGAAGTAATGGATTGTCCATCGCACAAGAAGGAAGATGTGGATGCATAGATGAAGATAGAATGGAGAAAATGATTCATGATATTGAGGTAGAATCCTTTGTGCAGTCGTAGGAGTATGACAGCCTGCGGAGTGATGCAGAGACACCATTGTACCGTGGGAGTAAGTACATGCGGCTGACGGGAACATTACATTTGGTTAACTTAAAGGCAACTTGTGGGTGGACTGATAGTATTTTCACATTGTTGCTTGAACTATTGTGTGATATGTTTCCAGAGGATAATGTACTTCCAAATCAATTGTACTAAACGTGTGAGTGTTATTGCGAATGGCTTAGATGGTAACAAAATCGATCACAGTTGGATGAATACTTTGAGAACTAGTGAAGAATATGAGAAAGGGGTGGAAGAATTTATTGAATTCGCTAGAAAGAATGCTCCAACGAAAAATAGGAAGTATTTTTATCCTTGTGTCAATTGTTTGAATGAGAGTCGACGGAATGTTGATGTCATAAAGGATTACCTCCTTTGTGATGGAATAAATCTGCGATACACAAGGTGGATATGGCATGGTGAGGAAGTAACGGATTGTCCGTCGCACAAGATGGAAGATGTGGATGTGATAGATGAAGATAGAATGGAGAAAATGATTCATGATGTTGAGGTAGAATCCTTTGCAGAGTCGCAGGAGTATGACAGCATGTGGAGTGATGCTGAGACACCACTATACCCTGGGAGTAAGTACACGCGGCTGACGGGAACATTGCATTTGGTTAACTTAAAGGCAACTTGTGGGTGGAACGATAGTAGTTTCACATTGCTGCTTGAACTATTATGTGATATGTTTCTAGAGGATAATGTACCTCCAAATCGTATGTATGAGGCCAAGAAAATCCTGTCTACTATGGGTATGGAGTATAAAAAGATACATGCTTGCCCTAATGACTGCGTACTCTACAGAAATGAGTATGGAGGTCTTAGTGAGTGTCCTAAGTGTAAAACTGCACGATACAAAGTGAAAAAAGATGGTGGTTATGTCGATGTGACAACTAAAAGGTAACCTTTAAAGGTTATGTGGTATCTTCCAATAATACCACATTTTAAATGTTTGTTTGCGACTACAATAAAAGCAAAGAAGTTGAGATGGCACTCTGATGAGAGAATTTCTAATGGGATATATCTTCGGCACCCAGCTGACTCTCCACAATGGCAAAAAATAGATGAAATGTTCCCTCAATTTGGCAGCGAGCAGAGAAACCTTCGGCTTGGCCTTTCTACAAACGACATCAATCCGTATAGAACTCTGACTAGCACACATAGTGCCTGGCCTGTTCTCCTTATAATATACAACTTGCCTCCCTGGCTATGTATGAAATGCAAGTATATGATGCTATCTATGATAATTTTTGGACCAAAATAGCCAGGGAACGATATTGATGTCTATTTGGCGCCTTTGATTGAGGACTTGAAGAAGTTGTGGGAGGAAGGTGTAGATGTGTTTGATGCTTATAAGAGGGAGTCCTTTAAGCTACGTGCAATGATTTTCACAACGATAGACGATTTGCTTGAGTACAAAAACTTGTCAGGGTACAGCGTGAAGGGTCATAAAGCATGCCTAATATATAAAGCAGACACACACTTCCATCAACTAAAGCATGGAAGAAAAACTATCTACCTTGTACATAGGAGGTTTCTTCATCTGTTCCACCCATTTCGTAGGCTAAGAAAGAGTTTTAACTGCTTACCGGAGCATGGAATGGCTCCAAAGTCATTAACCAGAGAGGAAGTTTACAGTCGATTGGAACGTATCAATGTCACTTTTGGTTAGAATCAGAGGATTGCGAGTGAGAAGAATATATGGAAGAAGAGATCCATTTTCTTTGGTCAATCTGGGAATTTTCTGTCAGTTGCTACGATCTTGGCAATATGATAGCATTACTCGATTGACCAAAACTTATCCTAATGGTTCCCAACTTCACACAAAGCTCATTGCCACTCAAAATTGCCTAAGGAACACATTGGTAGCCTCTAAACCACCCAAAAAACCATTCTAACCACAATCTAACTCATGGGTCTCTAATTCCCACATAATATCCATTTCCATTCAAATCACTTCCAACTTCAAAACCATTACCAACACTCCAATAACCTCACAACATACCAATTCCAACATCACTCACTATGAAATTCATATATTCAAAATTGGCACAAAACCAGGGCAAATTCTAGAATTTCTCAAACTTATCCAAAAATCACAATAAATATACCAAAAAGCATCAAATCCTTACCTCTTCACTTTGCCAAAACTAGAACCTTGATTCTCAACCTTCTAATTTGCTCCAACACCGAAACTATCACCTTTCAAAATTCTGAAATTACCAAAATGAAGCTCTTAACACTATGAACAAGTTTAATGAAGAAGATTTGAGTATATGGGAATTATTACTCACCAAAAATACAAGCTTTCTCATTCTCTTCCTTGCTTGATCAACGAAAATGGAGAAGAAGGTGAGAGAATATGAGAGATGAGAAAGATGATGATGATGAAGCATTCTTTCCCTTTTTTCCCCATACACAAACTAAATAGGAGAGAGAAGAGAGAGAAAAAGTGAGTTTTTGACTTTTGTCATGATCCATTGGTCCACAATATGACACTTGGCAACATCTTTCCCACTTCCTCCATGAGCTCATATAAGCTTAAAGCATAGGATTCTGACCCATAGCCAATAAATCTCAACCCTTGATCTCTAATCACCAATGCGTTTCCTCTTTGGTAATTGACCAATTGGTCAGTAAAATTCGGATTTTACCATTTTGCCCCTAGTTTTCACTATGATTATTAAATCATCACTATGAACATTTTTATCAAGTTCACATCACATTTCTTCGAAAGTGTTTAATTATACTAATTACAATCAACGTCAGGGTCATTAACCCTTAATCTCAAATTGGGTCATTATAATTCTCCCCCCATAAAATAAATTTCGCCCTCGAAATTTGATCACACAACTTGAGCCATAAACTCTGGTATCATTTTCGCATATCCTCTTCCGCTTCCTAAGTTGCTTATGTCTGGGTCATTCCCCTCCAGATCACTTTCACATAAGGAATACCTCGGTGTCTGAGTTGCCGTTCTTCACAATCAATAATCTACTCTGGCTCCACTGCATACGTGAAGTTATCTTGCAACTCCACTTCCTCATACTCAACGATGTGTGATGGATCCGGTTGGTACTTCTTCAATTGGGAAACATGAAACACATCATGGAGTCTGCTCAAGTTTGGGGGCAGGGCTACTCGATATGCAACAAGCCCAATCCTCTCAAGGATCTTAAAAGGACCTATATACCTCGGGCTCAGCTTCTTTCGCTTGATTGCTCGCCCAATTCTGGTAACTGGTGATATCCTCAGAAACACATGATCACCAACCTTAAACTCTAGAGGCCTTCTCCTCTTGTCAGCGTAGCTTTTCTTTCGACTATGCGCTGCAAAAAGCCTCTTACGAATGATACGAATATGTGCTGAGGTTTGATCAACAAGATCCGGCCCATAAAGCTTCCTCTCAGACAATTCATTCTAACACAATGGTGATTGGCATTTTCTTCCATATAAAGCTTCTTACGGTGCCATTTGGATGCTCGCATAATAGCTATTATTGTAGGCGAATTCTACAAGTGGAAGAAAACGATCCCAACTCCCTTTAAAGTCAAGAACTCATGCCCGCAATATATCCTTTAGGGTCTGAATAGTCCTCTCTGACTATCTGTCTATCTGAGGATGATAGGTCATACTGAATCTCAATTGAGTTCCTAGGGCTTCATGTAATGCCCTCTAAAATCTAGAAGTAAATCGGGGATCACGATCAAAAATGATATTCTTCGGTATGCCATGGAGCTTCACAATATCTCGAATATAAATCTCTGTTAGCTTGTCTGGAGAGTAACTAGCATTGACTAGTATGAAGTGCACTGACTTCATTAACCGGTCCATAATTACCCAGATCACATCATAATTCCTACTCCTGGGCAATCCCACCACAAGGTCCATGGTCACACTTTCCCACTTCCATTCCGGAATCTCAGGACTTTGCAACAAACTAGGTGGTCTCTGGTGCTCAATCTTTACCCTTTGGCATGTGAGACACCGTGCCACATATTTCATCACATCACTCTTCAATCCCGGCCACCAATACACATATTTCAAATTATGGTACATTTTGGTCATACTAGGATAAAGAGTGTACCGGCTCTTGTGTGCCTCATCCAAGATTCTCTGTCTCAACTCCGCCTTAAGTGGAATACAAATTCTCTTTTAATAGTGAACCAGTCCACTAGGAGACAAATCATAGCCTTGAGCTTCTCCCTGCTCAATTTTAGTCAGATTACGTTGTATCCAGCCATCTTACCTTTGAGCCTCTTCAATCTCAGCTCTCAAATCACTTTCCCCTTAGGAAACAGTATAGTTGGCACAGATGATTTGGTTCGACAGATTCAAATCTTGAAAGTCAACAATCAATTTCCCTTCTTGTATCATCAAAGCTGCCACAAGCACCAACTTTCGACTAAGAGCATCAGTGACTACATTTGCCTTACCCAGATGATATTTGATTTCCAGGTTGTAGCCTTTAAGCAACTCTATCCAACGACATTGTCTCATATTCAATTCTTTCTGATCATACATATAATTGAGACTCTTGTGGTTGCAGTACAGTTCTATCATCACACCATACAAATAATGCTGCCAAATCTTCAATACAAACACAACGGCCGCAAGCTCCAGATCATGAGTGGGATAGTTATTTCATGAGATTTGAGTTGTCTAGAGGCATAGGCCACCACACATCCCTGCTGCATAAGGACACACCCTAATCCCTGCCCACTAGCATCACTATACACAACGCATGTCAAACTGGGATCAGGTATAATCAACATAGGTGCGATAGTCAACCTCTGTTTTAGCTCCACAAAGATATTTTTATAATGTTCATCCCACACAAATGGATTATATTTTCTTGTGAGCTTGGTCATTGGCAAAGCAATATGGGAGAAATTCTGAATAAATCTTCAGTAGTAATCAACAGACCCAGAAAACTACGTACCTTCACACCAATTTCTGGCCTCTTCGAGTCCAGTACTGCTTCCACCTTACTGGGATCCATAGAGACCCCTTCTTATGAGATAACGTGGCCTGAGAATTTCACTTTTGATAGCCAAAACTCACACTTACTCAATTTGGCATAGAGCTTCTTCTCATGCAGTGTATTCAACACAATTCTCAAATGATGCTCATATTCTTCTCTACTCTTAGAGTATATCAAAATATCATCAATGAATACCGCAACGAACTGATCTAGGTATTGTCAGAAAATAGATTCATGTAATCCATGAAAACTGTAGGTGCATTGATTAGCCCAAACGGCATCACTAAGAATTCATAATGACCATACCTAGTCTGGAAAGCAGTTTTTGGAACATCTTCTGCTTTTACTTGCAGCTGATGATACCCCAACCTTATATCAATTTTCGAAAATACACACGAATCGGATAGTTGATCTAAAAGGTCATCGATTCTGGGGAGAGGGTACTTGTTCTTGATTGTGATCTTATTCAACTCTCGATAATCAATACACAAACGAAGACTCCCATCTTTCTTTTTCACAAACAAAACTGGAGCTCCCCAAGGCGACACACTAGGTCTAATAAACCCTTTCTCAAGCAATTCCTCAATCTTCTTTTTTAATTTTGTCATTTCGTTTGGGGCCATACGATATGGGGCTTTAGATATAGAACCAACTCCAAGCACAATATCAATCAGAAATTGAACTTGCCTTTCAGGAGGTAACCCACTTAGGTCATTCAGAAATACCTCAGGGAATTCATTCACTACGATTATACTACTCAAAGTTTCACTGGTTTATCCTTATACATAAAAGAAAACCATATACCTCTGACAACCCTTTTTCAAATATTTCTCAGCCTTAGCCGTTGAAAGACCAATTAGGCCGACATTCTTGTCCTCAATGCTTTGAGAAACAAGATACACTATCCTCTTGTTCCTACAGTCTAACAATACATTATTTGCTTTCAACCAGTCAAAACCCAAAATGATTTCCAATTGGTAGAGCGGTAAACAAATTAGATCTACCACAGACTCATGACCCTCAACAGTTACAACACAATTTAAACAGGCTTCTGTAGTCACAGCCTTAACACCCATCGACATTGACACAATCAAATCGAATGGTAACTTATACACGTTCATACCCAGGCGCTTCACACAATCATAAGAAATAAAAGAGTGGCTTGTACCCAAGTCAAACAACACTTGTAACACATTACCATTGAGAAAAACTGTACCTTGAATCAACTTTGGGGATTTTCGGGCTTCCTCGTAAGTCATAGCAAATACTCGGCCCTGAGCCCTCGGTCACTGCTCTTGTCGTGGTTGTCCATACTCAATGGATGTATGCCCCACTTGCTTGTACTTGAAATAGATCATCCAACCATTACAAGTTTTGCCATGATGTGGTTTGTTACATCAAGGACATGTCCATACCATAGGAGCTGTCTGTTTATCACTACTCCTGAATTGGTAAGGCTTCTTACCACTTCCCCTACATGAGAATGATCCCGAGCCCTTCCGCTTTTGAGAAGCACTACCCTTACCGGGCTCCTTATAACCACCAATAGCCTTAACTGGATATAACTCTCTCAGATTGCTCTCTGTGATCCAACATTCCTCAACCGCTTTGTTCAACTCAGAAACTAATGGGTGGCTAATCTCTTCCTCATATCACGTCTCAGACCTTGTACTAATATGTCCAAGCTCAACTCCTCGTCATCCATCTTTCATAGATAAGAAGAATATCAAGACAAGTGATGAAACGGGATAAATACTCATCAAACGACTCCGTGTCCGCTTGCTTGATATTCAGAAACTCAGTCTCCTTCTCAAGCTTCACCAACTTGGGAAAATATTTTTCATTAAAATGATGCTAGAACACCTCCCAAGTCAATGGTATATTTTTTCTCCGTAATGACAAAGCAATATTTTTCCACCAGCGATCTGCATCTCCCTTAAGCTTATACACCGCTAGTCGAGCTTTAACCTCTGAGGAACACTCAAGGACCTCAAAAATCTTCTTAAGATGGTTTAGCCAATCTTCAGCCACCTAAGGATCAAATCTCCCTTTAAATGCTGGAGGTAGGTGTTAACACAATTTGGAGACCCAAAACTAAAGATCTCTTTCCTCTCTAGTTGGAACTCCATATGATTCAGGGTTTGGCCTAGCACGAGGAGGTGATTCAAGTGGTCGCGCCGACCCTTCATCTGTTTCTTCTCTATGTGTCTCCTCTTGAGTCTCCCCATGAGTAGACTGACCCCAACCCTTATTGTTCTTTGCTTTTTCAGCTTTGAGATGTTCTCGCAGCTCAGCTATCATATCCCGCTGATCCCGAATCAACCCCATTTCTTATAACGGGTCTGGTGGATTATCATTAACCATCTCTACCTCGGGATCTACTTATTGTACTCTGGGGTGACCTTTTGTTGTTCTTTTCATTCTACAAAGAACTCACCCCATTAATCCAACAATTATGGTATACGCATAATTCCACAAAGCACACATATCCACGTAACAAGAGCACATATGTGTATACTACAGTTCTTCACAAATGATCTTTTAACACTAAGGCCAAACTATGGGAGCTATCCTATAAAACTCTACCCTTGCCAGGAACTACAGCTCTAACACTAAAAATCACAATAAAGATACAAAAAGCACCAAATCCTTACCTCTTCACTTTGCCAAAACCAGAACCTTGATTCTCAACCTTCTAATTTGCTCCAACACCCAAACTATCACCTTTCAAAATTCTGAAATTACCAAAATGGAGCTCTTAACACTATGAACAAGTTTAATGAAGAGGATTTGAGCATATAAGAACTATTGCTCACCCAAAATCCAACTTTCTCTTTCTCTTTCTCTTTCCTTGCTTGATCAACAAAAATGGAGAAGAAGGTGAGAGAATATGAGAGGTGATGATGATAAAGCATTATTTCCCTTTTCTCCCTATACACAAAACGAATAAGAGAGAGAAGAGAGAGAAAAAGTGAGTTTTTGACTTTTGTCATGATCCATTGGTCCACAATATGACACTTGGCAACATCTTTCCCACTTCCTCTATGAGCTCACATAAGCTTAAAGCATAGGATTCCAACCTATAGCTAATAAATCTCAACCCTTGATCTCTAATCACCAATGAGTTTCCTCTTTGGTAACTGACCAATTGATCGGTAAATTTTGGATTTTACTATTTGCCCCTGGTTTTCACTATGATTATTAAATCATCACTATGAACATTTTTATCAAGTTCACATCAAATTTCTTCAAAAGTGTTTAATTACACTAATTACAATCAACGTCAGAGTCATTAGCCCTTAATCTCAAATTGGGTCATTATATTAATCCTCTCTTTTTGGAGTCCTGGTGATCTCTTCTCTACTTTGCAGTCAAGAGTTAGGCAACAAGAAAGCCTAACAGCTCATTTTAAAAATTAAAAAAAAACAAGAAGTGTTATAAATATTACAATAAAAGAGTGGGTGTCCATAACTTTCTAAGAGATGTTTTTTGGAATTCTACATTTAAAGCCATATAACCTATGACATGAATGGCTTAGTAGGAGCTTTCTATTATAAATGTACATAACCACAAATACTTTATATTTTACGATTAAGTTGTAAGGCCCTTCTTTACATACCACTTATCATTGATATTAATTAGAGTAGCAATGCACAATTTAGTGGGTACATAGGAATAATATAGATATACTGATAAAATATACATGATTATCATATAGAATTTACCCCACAGGGTGTGTTTGTAGTAATTACAAACCTTAAATCATAATAGGGGCTTCAGATAACCAATGTCTTCGCTTGATCTTGATCTAAACCTTCAATGAATTGCTGGTAAATTTGATCATGCCTTCAAAGCCGTTTTCTGCTGCTGTAAACCTTTTATATTTATTGAAAGGGTGAGATTCGAACAAATCTCAGTAGTAATAGACAATCAATCATAGAAAATGCAATAATAAATATTCCATGTACAACATACAACAATATTATAATAACTTACAATTTAGTTTAGTTCAATCGAAAACATTCAGAGACAACTACTGTTGCAACCCCTACTCATTTCGTACCTCAACTGAGCTCGAACCCACCAATGGGGGATATTAATCTACCTGTACCATGTTCGGTTTACCTATAGGCACTATGTTCAGTCATGTTCAGTGTACTTGTAGGCACTATGTTTAGTCATGTTCAGTGTACCTGTAGGCACTATGATTGGTGTGCCTATAGGCACTATATTCCATCATATTCAATGTACCTATAGGCACTATGTTTGATGTACCCATAAACGCTATGTTCAGTCATGTTCAGTGTACCCGTTGGTACCATGTTTGGTGTACCTGTAGGCACTGTGTTCGGCATACCCATAGGCACTATGTTCAATCATGTTTAGTGTACTCATAGGCACTATGTTTAGTCATGTTCGGTGTACCCGTAGGCACTATGCATCATACATATTACAGACTATGGCATACATAAAGCATATAAACATTGACATAATTTATAAAAGATAGAATTACTACCTTAACCCCCTTTTGTTCGAAAACTGTTCTTGAATTTCGTTCATACGGCTCGGGCTATCAATCCGATCCTACAATTCCACATTTATAAGAATTAGGTTAAAACCTATTCATGTACTACTTCAGATACTTCCAAATAGTTTTTGTTGGTCATATTAGTCTAAACTATAAAATTACCAAAATGCCCCTGGGACCCGGTGCAGCCCCTTTTGAACCCGGTCCGACTGTAATTTTCCCAAAATTTTGACCTAGGCTATTCCTACACAGTTTTTCCTGTAGAATCCATTTTTGACCTCGATTTTCACAAAATCACTACCAAATGATAGTTTCACCCTTGACAACCCCGATTTAGGGTTTTAGCGGTATTTTTGTAATTTCACTTTCTAGGGCTTTTCTGAAAAAAAATGTTCAACATCAACCCTACACAATTTTCCCTCCTAAACACCATGGAATCATCAAATGTTTTTAAAATCCATCTCCTACCCCTCTAACCCTACTTGGCCAAAACCCTTGAAAGAAAAAGGGAAAATGCAAACTTTGATTTCCAACTTCAAATCCTTATTCCTTTCTACTCCTAACCCCTTATTAAGAAATTTGGGCAGCATAACCCCTTAGGGTTTCTGTTCCCTAAATTAACAAAAATCAACAAGCAACCACAAATCCAACTAACAACAACAACAACAATATCAAAGTGAAGGAGATTATGGAAGTACCTCTTGATTTCTCAGTTCCTCTCTCCTTAGTCGAATACCCCCTCTCTTTCCCTTGATTTTTGCTTGGCTAGACATGAATTTTATGAACAAGAAGGGCTTAGGGAATGAACTACACTAGTTAGAAGCCAAATCATCATGAACATCAAAACATACCTTAAGATTTTCTCCTCCTTCTCTCTAGAGTTCTTGAGCTCACCTCTCTCTTTCTTGGTGTATGCTTGGTTGGAAAAATGAAATGGAAAAAGATGAAGCAAATCTTCATAAATATCTCTCATTTTCTCTAATTACTTAATTCCAAAAATTTGACTTTTATGACACCTTTAGTACTTGGCTTTATCTACATGTAATTGATATCATAAACCCCAATTTGGATTGAACTAATCCTCCTCCCCTTTGGTCAGCCCAAAATGACGTCCCAAGCCCAAAGGAAAAGCAAAATAGGCTGATGGTATTTTATCCCATAATTACAAGATTGCCATAACATTTTTTCCCATTTTTGGAATAGTTGGCAATTCTGGCAGTTTTCTGACCAAACTTTGAAAAATCATAGGTTTATTTGTAAAACTTCAATTGAAGTGATTCCAAACACTATAGAACCCTTATTGAGTTTAGTTTCAAGGACAAATATAGCCTTTAACCAATTAGGAGCGGAAAATTCCCAAAATTTCAATCTTTGGACACTGTTTCAGAAAATAACCAGTTTCACTTGGTGAACTTCAAAAATTCATAACTCCTTGGGTACAGCTCCAAATAATTCCTATGATCTACGAAATTAAAGATTAGGATGTCTACTTTCATCTTGTAAAATTTTACAATTGTTGGTCATCATTTGTTTATCCAAAACTACATGACAAACTCACTGCCTCGCAGGAAATTTCACTGCTAGCACAGTTCACATTTCAAATTTTCAGTGTTTAATTCCTATAATCATGAATATTCACAATCCTATTTCATTAAATGCCACAAATAAGTACAAGACTTATTGGTGAATCAAATTTGGGGTGTTACATTTCTCTCACTCTTAAATAAATTTGGTCCCCAAAATTTGCTACACACATATAGCCATAAATTCTGAGTAATGCTTATGCATATGTCGCACATTCAAATCTTTTTTCCATATAAATATTTCAAATACTAGTGCTCACAATACCACTATAATCATGAATATTAACCCATCCTAAAATTTTCCTGGGTTGAGCACGTTAACTTTTGTGTGCTCGTGCCAAAACGCAGATATTGGCTCTATCTAGTCCTGACCACTGGTGCCCTAAGACTGCCCTTGTCGTAAACATCGTGTCATATACCTTCGGATGACTAAATGTTGTGTCTATACCCTAGCCTAGGTCATACCCGCTTCCTTGGGTTTCATAATATCCTTAGACCATCCTCCGTTCGGTATTGCACTATTGATTAACAGAAGAAGGGTAGTTCACTTCTCAAGTACCCTATTCTGTATGTATTTCCATTTACCATATATTCAAGACCTTATTAATATACTATCCTATTGCCAGAACCGCCACTCTGATACCAAAATATAAGGCCTATCCTTGCATGCATACCACTTATCATCAATATTAATCAGAGTAGCAATGCATAATTTAGTGGGTAAACGGGAATAGTATAGATATACTGATAAAATGTACATGACTATCTTATAGAATTTCCCCCATAGGGTGTGTTTATAGTAATTACATACCTTAAATCATAATAGGGCCTTCAAATAACCAACGTCTTCACTTGATCTTGACCTGAACCTTCAATACATTGCTGGTAAATTCAATCATTCCTTCAGAGCCATTTTCTGCTGCTACAAACTTTTTACATATATGGAAGGATGGGATTCAAACAAATCTCAGTAGTAAAAGATAATTTATCATAGAAAATACACTAATAAATATGCTATGTACCACATCCAGCAATATTATAGTAAGTCACAATTTAGTTTAGTTCTAACGGAAACATTCAAAGCCAACCACTGTTGCATTCCCTACTCATTCTGTACCTCAGCTGGGCTGAGGTCACTAATAGGGCATATCAGTATTCTCATAGGCACTATGTTGGTGTACCCGTAGCACTATGTTCGGTCATGTTCCGTGTATATGTAGGCACTATGTTTGGTGTACTCGTAGACACTATGTTCAGTCATGTTTAGTATACTCATAGGCACTATGTTCAGTCATGTTTAGTGTCCCTATAGGCACTATGTTCGGTATACCCATTGGCAATATGTTCAGTATACTCGTAGGAACTATGTTCAGTGTTACCGTAGGTACTATGTTCAGTCATGTTCAGTATACCCAAAGGCACTATGTTCGGTGTACCAGTAGGCACTATGTTGAGTCATGTTCAATGTACTCGTAGACCCTATGCATAATACATATTATGGAATATGGCATACAAAAAGTAAATAAACATAGACATAATAAATGAAAGAGAAAGTTACTATCTTAAACCCCTTTTGTTCGAAAACTATGCCTTGAATTTCGTTCCATTGGCTCGAGCTATTAATCCGGTCCTAAAATTCCAAATGTATAATAATTAGGTTAAGACCTATTCATGTACTACTTTAGACCCTTCCAAAGTATTTTTGTTGGTTATATTAGTCTAAACTATAAAATTACCAAAATGCCCTTGGGACCTAGTCCAGCCCCCCTTTGTATCCGATCTGATTGTACTTTTCCAGAAATTTTGACCTGGACTCTTCCTAAGTATTGAATCCATTTTTACCTCATTTTTTGCAAAATCACTGCCAAATGACAGTTTTACCCTTGACAACCCGATTTATGGTTTTAGGGGTATTTTCATAATTTCATTGTCTAGGACTTTTCTGAAAAAGTGTTTAACATCAACCCTACAAAAATTTCCCTCCTAAACACCATGGAATCATTAAATTTTTTGAAAATATAGATCCTACCCCTCTAACACTACTTTGCTGAAACACTTGAAAGAAAAAGGGAAAATGCAAACTTTGATTTCCAACTTCAAGTCCTTATTTTTTTTCTACTCCCAACCCCTTATTAAGCCCTTTAATCACATACTTAACAAGATTTGGGGAAATTTAGGCAGCATAACCTCTTAGGGTTTCCATTCTCCAAATTTACAAAAATCAACAAACAACCACAAATCCAACCAAAAACTTTAGCAACAACAACAACATCATCATCAAAGAGAAGGAGATATGGAGGTTACCTCTTGATTTCTCACTTCTTCTCTGTAACCCCCTACCTTCACGGCCGTTAATATGGTTCGAAAACGTGTCATAAAGAAAGCGAGAGACCAAAGAACAATTTAAAACTCATTCGTAATCACAGCTTCAAGACAAGACTTGGGCCTATGGTAAAGAGGTTTTTTTTTCAAAAATTTTCACAATATGTTTTAATCAGGTCTCATGCCCATATTTCAAAACTACCTAGCCTGTTCAGTACTAATCCATTCATACATATCAGAGTACTCAATAAAATTCCCGACAAAACTCGGGGTTCAATCTTTAACTATAAGAGCCTACATGGCATATTCACCCATTTTCAAATGGGGATTACAGGCAATTATACAAACCTGCAATATCGGTCTACATCTACATATACAATGTTAGATCTCTCATGTTTTGATGATAACAAAGGATGGTATGAAAAAGATTTGATAAACAAATAAGTTTGAACAAAGTAATCACAGGGCAAATCATTACTTGAAGTAAGCATTGGAGTAATGAAGAAAGGCCAAGAGAAAAAGCTGAGAAACTTCATCACTGGCAAGTTTTCTAAAGGGTTACTCGAGTAAGTACTCAAGTAATGAGACAGAAACTTGAAGTAACCAGGTCAACCTTCAAGTAACCTGCCAACGTTACTCGAGTAAGTACTCGAGTAATAAGGTAAATGATTTCTAGTTGCTCTCGGCCTGCCAACGTTAGTCGAGTAAGTACTCGAGTAACCATGTAAATCAATTGGAGTTACTCTCGGCCTGCCAATGTCACTCAAGTAAGTACTCGAGTAACCATGTAAAAGACTTCCAGTTGCTCTCGGCTTGCCAATGATACTCGAGTCTGTACTCGAGTTACTCTGTTTCAAGAAATGTGTTGCTATAGGGATTTTCAACCCTGCCAATATTACTCGAGCAGCTACTCGAGTAACTCACTGTGGTAAGCAAACCTAAAGGTATTACTCGAATAACATAAAATGCTTTTCTCACACTTTACTTCAAGTCACTACTCGAGTATGCAGAGTTATTTAGAAGAAAAACCTCAAGTCACTACTCGAGTATACAGAGTAAGTTAGAAGAGAACTTCAAGTCACTACCCAAGTAAGCTATGCAGAAAATTTATGTTTACTCGAGTAAGGACTCGAGTAACAAGGTAATCAAACTTGAAGTGCTCTCGGTCTTGAAATCCTACCAACATTACTGGAGTGAAGCATCGTATAACCTAAAGTTTATTTGAGGGTTTACTTGAGTTGCTACTAGAGTAACCTATGAAGTAAAGTGTGCTATACTCGAGTAAGTACCCGAGTAAACAAGTATTTCCAAAGGTTTGAAATTTTGTTTACTTTATGCACTACCCGAGTAAGGTTATGTTTGCTTATTAACTTGTAGTTTATCAAAGTTTTCCCGATGATACTCGAGTATGTACTCGAGTAAACTTAAATGAATACTCGAGTAACTACTCGAGTATGCAAGTACAGAAATTTATAAATTATTCCAATGTTCATTGATTTGTTTTCTATATGATTAATCTTTCATTGTATTAGTATTCTTAGCATATCTATAGATAAATAATGAAGAGATCTTACCAAATAAGAAAAGTCAAAAGCAATGTTCAAATGCCACCTACCACCACCTACCGCAAACGTATATCTTTCAAATACTGGAAAAGTCAACAGTGGCTGCGCATGCTCTAACGGGCATGAAGAAATATGTTCCAACAATCATTACCAACGCATCTATATATATGGGAACATCCAAACATAGAAAGATAACAAGAACACACACACGAACGTATTATCAAGTTCATTACTCTGTTTTACATTATACTTGTAATTCTATGCTTCAGTGATTCTTATTCACTATGTGAGAGAAATATTTCATTCAAACTCAATATTTGTTATTGAGGTAACTTAATGTTGTAGAACCTTGAGTTGGGATTGGATTACAACTTGTAAGGGGGAGCGAGTGTCCAGGCGAAGGAACTCGCTTGTACTGAGGTGCGAAGAACCCACTGAACCTTGGAAGTTATAGTGAAACTCTCAGAGAAGCTCTGAGGACTGGACGTAGGTCAAAGTGGTTGTGGCCGAACCAGTATAACTCTCGGTGTACACTTCGGTGATATTTCTTCTTACTCTTTATTGCCTTATATTCACCATCAAGTTTTTTTATTTGCAACAAAATTTTAGTATTAGCCAATTCACCCCCTCTTGGGTGAAACACTTGCTCTAACATTTGGTATCAGAGCATAGGTCTTCTTGTTAAGGGTTAACAACCTAAGAAGGATCCAATGGCAAGCATGGGTGAAGGAATTCTTCCCCATGGACCATCCATCACTAGACCTCTAGGTTTTAGTGGAGAATACTTTTCTTTCTGGAAGGTAAAGTTTAGAGTATTCTTGATGGCTACTAAATATGGGCTATGGGATGTGATTTAGAGTGGAAACTATCAACCTACAAAAATTGTAGATTCTCAGAAAATTCCTAAGACTCCAGCGGAATATGATGAGAATGAAAAGAAACTTATCACTCTCAACAGCAAGGCAATTCTGATGTTACAAAGTGCTTTGAGTCGAAGTGAATATTTCAGAATTTGCACACTTCCAACAGCAAAGGACATGTGGGAAGCTCTGGAGATAGCTCATGAAGGAACTTCAGGAATAAAGGAGAATCGGATCAAGACCTTGGTCACTGAATTCGATCTACTTCGAATGAAATCAGGTGAGTCAATATCTGAATTTCAACTAAGATATACTCATCTTATTAATTAACTTTCAGCACTTGGGAAAATCTATGATCAACATACCCAAGTACGAAAGATTTTGAATATTCTTTCTAAAGAATGGGAGGCCAAAGTCACTGCGATAGAAAAAGCAAAAGGATAATCAATGAGATCAGTTGCTTCTTTATTTGGAAGCCTTTCTGAATATGAAAGCAAACTAAAGTTCAAACGGGAACTAGATGACATTAGGGACAAGAGAAAGAAAGGCCTAGCACTAAAAGCAAAAGAAGAAAATCAAGATGAGGATGAGGAGTTTGACGATGATGAAATGGGCCTAATCATAAAACGATTCAGAAATTTCTACAAGAAAGGACAAGGATTCAAACACTTTTAGAAAGGAGGAACTAGTAGCAAAGATCATATCATTTGCTACGAATGTGGAAAACCGGGACATACAAATCAGAATGTCTAGAACTGAATCAAAAGAACAAAGAAAAGAGAAAAGGCAAATTCTTTAACAAAAAGAAGGCCTTTGTATCTGCTATATGGGGTGATAGTTCCTCTGACGAAGAAAGTGATGAAGAAGAAGTAGCCAATATATGTCTCGTCACTCAAGAAGAAACCGAAGAAGAGGTAAATGATTCTGATCCTACCTATGATGAATTACTTTCTGAATATAATGCTTTACATTCTGAATTCATCAAAGTAGTTAAAGAATTGATTGTTTTCAAAAAGAAAAACAAAGCTCTTGAAATTGAACTTAAAGAAAGTTTAGAAAAGGATTGTGAAAATTGTTCTTCGTTGAAAAAGAAAAACACTGATCTCACAAAAACTCTTGAAAAATTTACATAAGGAAGTGAGATGGTAAGTGTTATTTTAAAAGCTCAACGATTTGTAAATGGCCGATCTGGAATTGGATATGATCCAAAATCAGATAGAAGGAAAGGTAGAAAGAAAGCAGGAGGTAAGTCATATTTGAATTATTTCCAGCATTCTGTGCATACATCAAATCCTTTTGCATTCTGTAATTACTGTAATAGAAAAGGTCATTATACTTCTTCATGCATTCATAAGAAGAAAGGAACAATAGGAACCTACAAATGGGTACCTAAAGGATCATATGTTTCTAAAATTTCCTGTACTAACCCAAAAGGACCCAAAAAGAAGTAGGTACCTAAGAATTAATTGTATTTAATTGCATATGTGTCTCAAAGCATCCAAAAACAACAAATGGTACATAGACAGTGGATGCTCTAGACATATGACCGGTGATTTCGAAAGTTTTACCAAATTACAACCTAAAGAAGGTGGGAAGGTAAAATTTGGAGGAAATCAAACCGGAAGGATAGCAGGAATTGGTGAAATCAAAAATGACAAAGGCATACAAGTCAAAGACGTATACTATGTCGAAGGATTATGTCATAACTTGTTGAGTGTAAGTCAAAGTGCAGACAAAAATAACTAGGTAATATTTGACTCAGAGGAATGTCTAATTATCAACAAGAATGACTTACCACTTGATAAAAAGAATATCAAGGCAAAGCTCAGAGCAAAAAGGGAAGGTAATTGTTATACTCTAGATATTAGTAGAAATGAATCTGAAAACTGTTTTCTGAGTAATGCTGATGAAAGTTGGCTATGCCATAAGAGATTGGCTCATGTCAATATGCATCAATTAGACAAACTACTCAAAAAGGATTTAGTTCTTGGATTACCCAAAGTAACTTTCAAAAATGACTTGATTTGTGATACGTGTCAAAAGGGTAAACAAACTAAATCATCTTTCAAATTGAAAAATGAGATTTCAACAAATAGACTACTACAATTATTGCATATGGATTTAGTTGGCCCAGCAAGAGTAAAGAGTCTTGGTAGCAACTTATATTCATTGGTCATTGTTGATGATTTCTCCAGATTTACATGGGTTATTTTTCTATCATCAAAAGATGAAACTTTTGAAGAATTTATTGTTTTTGCTGAGAAAGTGCAAAATGAGAAAGGTATGTCCATTGCAGGTATTAGGACCGATCATGGTGGAGAATTTGAAAATCAAGCCTTTGAAGAGTATTGTGATACTAATGGCATTGATCACAATTTCTCTACTCCAATGAAAGCTCAACAAAATGGAGTCGAGGAACGTAAGAATAAAGTACTTACTGAAATGGCTAGAGCAATGTTAAATGAAAAGAACGCGTCTCAAGTGTTCTGGGCTGATGCTATGAGTACAGCATGCTATATTTCAAATAGAGCCTATATCAGAACAAAACTTGGAAAGACACCATACAAGTTATACAAAGGAAGGAAGCCAAACATTGCTCATCTACACATCTTTGGTTGTAAGTGTTTCATTCATAATAATGGTAAAGATAACTTAGGAAAATTTGATTCTAAAACTGATGAAGGAATTTTCCTAGGGTATTCTAACCGAAGTAAAGCATATAGAGTTTTCAATAAAAGAACATGTGTTGTTGAAGAATCAATTCATATTGTATTTGATGAATTTGAATCTTTTGACAAAACCATTGATGAAGAAAAGGAAGTTGTTTTAAATCAAGAAAATGGTCAATCTATTTCTAAATCTTTGATTCCAGAAGTTGATGAAACGAAGGAAGAAGAGTAATCACTAGGACAACCTAGAGCCTAGAAATACAATAAAAGTTATCCCTTAGATCAAGTCATAGGAGATGTGAATGAAGGGATCAAAACTAGAAATAGAATTTTCAATGAAGTAAGTGTTTCTGCATTCATTTTTGAGATTGAACCTTTTAACATTAATGAAGCCCTATCAGACAATGATTGGGTTATACCAATGCAAGAAGAATTAAATCAATTTGAAAGAAATCAAGTTTGGGATTTGGTACCCTGACCCAAGGATCATCCGATCATTGGTACTAAATGGGTATTCAAGAACAAACTCAATGAATCTGCAATTATTGTCAAAAACAAGGCAAGATTGGTGGCCAAAGGCTATAATCAAGAAGAAGGGATTGATTATGAGGAAACGTATGCTCCAGTGGCTAGATTGGAAGCTATACGCGTACTCTTAGCATTTGCTTGCATCAAAGGATTCAAAATCTATCAAATGGATGTAAAGAGTGCATTTCCAAATGGCTATATTATAGAAGAAGTATATGTAGAACAACCTCGGGTTTTGAAGATGTAACTAAACCTGACCATGTTTTCAAACTCAAAAAGGCGTTATATGGTTTAAAACAATCTCCTAGAGCATGGTATGAAAGGCTCAGTAAATTTCTTATTAATCAAGGTTTTGTATGGGGAAAAGTTGATACAACACTTTTTATAAAATGAAAACGTGATGATATTTTAATTGTTCAAATATATGTTGATGACATTGTTTTCGGTGCTACTAATGAATCTTTATGTAAGGAATTTTCTGAGATCATGCAGGGGGAGTTTGAGATGTCAATGATGGGAGAATTAAATTTCTTTCTTGGTTTGCAAATCAAACAAAGAAAGAATGGAATCTTCATATCTGAAACAAAGTATTTGAAAGAGTTGTTAAAGAAGTATGGAATGGATGAAGCAAATGGAACGGACACACCTATGAGCTCAACTATGTTGCTTGATGTTGATGTCAAAGGGAAAGACTACAACATCACAAAATACAGAGGAATGATTGGATCATTAATCTATCTCACGGCAAGCAGACTGGACATCAAATTTAGTGTTGGCATATGTGCAAGATATCAATCAGTACCAAAGGAATTACATGCCGAAACTGTCAAATGAATCTTTAGATACCTTGCTGACACACCAGAATTAGGTCTGTGGTATCCCAAAGGAAGAAGTGAATATTTAGTTGCATATTCAGATTCTGATCATGGAGGATACAAGACAGACAGAAAGAGCACCAGCGGATAAGGACAATTTCTTGGAGGATCTCTTGTATCATGGTTCAGCAAGAAACAAAATACAGTGTCTCTTTCGTCAACGGAAGCCGAATATGTTGCAGTCTCAAGTTTTTGTGCACAAGTGATATGGTTAAAACAACAGCTACAAGATCTTGGTATTTATCTCAAAGAAATACCAATCTATCGTGACAATACCAGTATGATAAGCTTGGCGAAAAATCCAATTCAACATTCTAGAATCAAGCATATCGATGTTAAACATCACTTCATCAGAGATCATGTCTAAAAGAAAGATGTGAAAGTGATATTCATTCCTACTCATCTTCAACTACCTGATATCTTCACTAAACCCCTTGCAAAAGATCAATTTCTATACATTAGAAGAGAATTGGGAATGGTAAATCCCAATGAATTGTAAGTTATTTCAGTCTCTTATAATGTTAGATAAAGATATTTGATAATGTTTTGATGATCACTAATTTAAGCATCGGAGTATGTAGAAACTTATTTTGCAGGACAATTGAAACTCTGTTCTAAAAAATAAAAACAGACGTTATCAAAGGACACCTTTACTGGAGTACCAACTTCAAGTAATGACTGACAATGAAGTATTACCCGAGGAACAACTTGAAGTAAAAGAGCACTTTACTCGAGTAACTACTCAAGTAATGGTCTTCCAAAACTAGAAGTAATGTATCAAGTTACCTGAAATTTAAATCAAACGGTTCATTTGGTGAGAAATGAACAGTCTAAACTGGAAATGACAGGTTACCCGAGGAGAGCCTCGAGTAAACTTGAAGCTTACTCGAGTAAGGACTCGAGTAACTGCAAGTCCAGATCACCAATTTGATGAGAATTAACTCAAATCTGCTCTAAATTGGTTATAAAATGATCGAGGGAACATACATGGATAATTACAATATTATTCATGCCAGGTACGCAACTTAAATGAATTATTTTAGAAAATTTCTGTATGATCACTCGAGTATGGACTCGAGTAAACATGCAATTTACTCGAGTAAGGCATCGAGTAACGTCGGGTTCTAGGTCTTAATCTATCGCAAACTGGGTCATTTCCATAAAATCTCCTCGAGTAAATCACCCAGTCCTCTCTGAAAAACTTTTCACAATTTCTTTCCTACACTATTTTCGTCAAAACCCTTCGATTTCTAGCCCCAGAAACCTCCTATTCTGCTCAAATTCATTGTGCCCTATATCGCGTTTTTCACTCTGTTTCTCTGAGTTTTCAAGCTTTCTTTGATTCAAAATGGTTAGAACTAAAAACCTCACTCCCACAGATTCTTCTGGATCCCCACAACTTTCTGACCCCCTTTCTTCTCCTCCCAAAAAGAGAAGAAAACTTACTCCTAGATCCAAAGCCAAAGTCTAACCCAAACCTCAACCGAAACCAAAAGGTGTTGTGATTAAAGAGCCAATGGTTACAAGGGCTCAATCCAAGAAGAGCACCTCTACTGGGAGAGGCAAAAGTGCCAAGTCTCCTTCTCCTCCACCTTCTGATTCCTCAACTCCCTCTTTCACACCAAAACCTGCCAAGAAGCCTAAATATGATGTGAATGTGGCTAAGGCAATGGCTGGCATTCTTGATCAGCTTGAGAAGGGCCAATCTTCAAAGAAATCAGAATTGCCAGAAGAGGAGATCACAAACCTCCAAAGGGGTTTAATGTCAACAAGCTAGAGGAGTCCCTGAAGTACCTCACTCAATTCTCCAGGAGAAAAGTCTGTAAGACTCACTATGTGGACCTCAAAGTACTTCAGGAGGTATTGAAGCATGATCTTAGTCCCTTTTTAGAACCTTTTATGCCTTGGCTATCTGTTAAGCTTCCTTTTTGCACAAAAGTAGTCACTCATTTTTACTGCAACCTTGAGATTCTAGATGAACCAAATTGAACTTCAGTTGAGGAAGAAATCACTACTATTGTTAGAGGCCAAAAGATACTTATCTCACCTTCTAGGATCAATCTGTGGTTAGGAATAGAGAACCCACCATATGATATTTACTCCAAACTTGATTCAAACCAAATTTTCTCTGTTCTTAAACCTGGTGAGCTTATAGGCCCTTTGAACTTCAAACCTAGTGATATGTGCGACCATCACAGGGTTCTATGGCATATATACTCTAGATCCCTTGTGAATAAGGCCAACAATTACACCCACTTTTCTGATAGGGACTTTAGATGGTTTGCTTCCTTAATCTTGAAGGAACAAAAGGATTTAGGGGAGTACATATTTTCTGAGATGAAGAGGTACAGAGTAGATGGGAAAGCTACTACGCCTATGCCATATCCTCATATTGTTTAACTCATTCTGAAGGACAATAAGATATGGTACTTGGAGAGCAAAGAACATATTGAGAGGATTACTCCAGTTGGGAGAAATCAAATTGGCAAGCTCAACATTGAAATTCCTCTCAAGAAGAAGAAGACCGAGACTGAGACAAGTAAAATGGATGACACTCAGTCATCGGCTCCAGTTGCCACTACCTCTATGCCCTCTTTCCTCAATGCCACACTCCAACACTTTATGGAGAATATGCTCAAGGGATTCCATGTGGACATTGCCAACACAAATGCTGAGCTAATAACCAACATGAATCACAAGATGGCTGAGTTGGTTGAGAGAATGGATAAGAGGCACGAGGAGTGTCTAGCTGACCAACGTGCCCAGGGTGAAACCTTGAAGTTGATTCTAGCAAGTTTGGACTCTTTGGGTCTTGGACCTTCTGCTGGTTCATCTTCTTCTGCACATGAGATTTTTTCATCTCCAGAGCATATACCACCACCTCCAGAGAACATCCCATCTGACCTTCATCACACTGAGGATGAGCCATTTATCCCTCCAATCTCTAGTCCACCTGAGCCAAGACCCAAAGATATCCTATGCTCAGTGGATAACCCCAAAACCAATGAGACCATCCATATCATTATTGATGATTCACCACCCAAACCTCAGCCTAAACCCTCTCCTAAACCTATTCCATCTCCTACCCAAAAAGAGGAAATCTCTCCCTCATCCTCTGATCATCATACTCCCGGTGGTACTGAAGAGGTTGAGACCACCACTATGATTGTCTATCAGCCCTCTCCTATTCCTCCCAGAGATGATATTCACATCCCTCCACTAAATCTTCCTGAACCAGAATCTTTAAGTTCCTCATCCTTTGATTCTTCTGGTTCAGATAGCTCTTTGGTTCTTCCTGTCAAACCTATTTCTATGGTCAAACCTTCTGATCCTCCACTTGATTGATGAAGACAAAAAGGGGGAGAAGAGCTTGAGTGTGATTTTGTGGAGTTTCTGAGTTTGTTTTAAGTTTTTCTTTCATTTTGGTATATGGGTGTACATTGGGATTTAGGGAGCTTTTCAATTTATAACTTTTCATCTTGTAATGCAATTTCTAAGTTCAATGCAAGTTTCCTTAAGTTATGATTTCATTTCAAGTCCATTTAAGCTTTTAAATTATAATACATTGTGGGACTAATGAGTTTATTATGTATGCAAGGTAAAAATGTTATGATTTCAACCTTTTCCAAAACACTTTGAATTTAAACTTAACAAGGTTTTCAAAATCATCATTGAATTCAATAAGTGTTTATTTGAGAACTTAATTTCATAAATCTTGTTCAAAATCACCAAGTTTTGTCATCATCAAAAAGGGGGAGAATGTTAGATCTCTCATGTTTTGATGATAACAAAGGATGGTATGAAAAAGATTTGATAAACAAATAAGTTTGAACAAAGTAATCACAGGGCAAATCATTACTTGAAGTAAGCATTGGAGTAATGAAGAAATGCGAAGAGAAAAAGCTGAGAAACTTCATCACTGGCAAGTTTTCTAAAGGGTTACTCGAGTAATGAGACAGAAACTTGAAGTAACTAGGTCAACCTTCAAGTAACCTGCCAACAATACTCGAGTAATAAGGTAAATGATTTCTAGTTGCTCTCGGCCTGCCAACGTTACTCGAGTAACCATGTAAATCACTTGGAGTTGCTCTCGGCCTGCCAATGATACTTGAGTCTGTACTTGAGTTACTCTGTTTCAAGAAATGTGTTGCTCTCGGCATTTTCAACCCCGCTAATGTTACTCGAGGAGCTACTCGAGTAACTCACTATGGTAAGCAAACCTGAAGGTATTACTCAAATAGCAAAAAATGCTTTTCTCACACTTCACTTCAAGTCACTACTCGAGTATTCAGAGTTATTTAGAAGAAAAACCTCAAGTCACTACTCGAGTATGCAGAGTAAGTTGGAAGAGAACTTCAAGTCACTACCCGAGTAAGCTATGCAGAAAATTTATGTTTACTCGAGTAACCTATGAAGTAAAGTGTGCTATACTCGAGTAAGTACCCGAGTAAACAAGTCTTTCCAAAGGTTTGAAATTTGTTTACTTCATGCACTACCCGAGTAAGGTTATGTTTGCTTATTGACTTGCAGTTTATCAAAGTTTTCTCAATGATACTCGAGTATGTACTTGAGTAAACTTAAATGAATACTAGAGTAACTACTCGAGTATGCAAGTCCAGAAATTTATAAATCATTCCAACGTTCATTGATTTGTTTTCTATATGATTAATCTTTCATTGTATTAGTATTCTTAGCATATCCACAGATAAAAAATGAAGAGATCTTACCAAATAAGGAAAGTCAAAAGCAACGTTCAAATGCCACCTACCACCACCTACCGCAAACGTATATCTTTCAAATACTGGAAAAGTCAACAGTGGCTGCGTATGCTCTAACGGGCATGAAGAAATATGTTCCAACAATTATTACCAACGCATCTATATATATGGGAACATCCAAACAGAGAAAGATAACAAGAACACACACATGAACGTATTATCAAGTTCATTACTCTGTTTTACATTATACTTGTAATTCTATGCTTCTGTTATTCTTATTCACTCTGTAAGAGAGATATTTCATTCAAACTCAATATTTGTTATTGAGGTAACTTAATGTTGTGGAACCTTGAGTTGGGATTGGATTACAACTTGTAAGGGGGAGCGAGTGTCCAGGCGAAGGAACTTGCTTGTACCGAGGTGCCAAGAACCCACTGAATCTCGAAAGTTACAGAGAAGCTCTGGGGACTAGACGTAGGTCAAAGTGGTTGTGGCCGAACCAGTATAACTCTCAGTGTACACTTCGGTGATATTTCTTCTTACTCTTTATTACCTTATATTCACCGTCAAGTTTTTTTATTTGCAACAAAATTTTAGTATCACCCAATTCCACCCAACCTCTTTGGTGAAACGCTTGCTCTAACATACAATTATCCCAATTTTTTGATAACCAACACAAAACTAAACTTCTAGCCATAAACTCTAACCGTCCTTGTATACTAGCTTCTCCTTTGATCCGCCCGCCCTAACTGTAGGTTAGTAGTAGAAAG
Source organism: Inga laurina (assembly GCA_963855925.1). Classification (NCBI taxonomy): domain Eukaryota; kingdom Viridiplantae; phylum Streptophyta; class Magnoliopsida; order Fabales; family Fabaceae; genus Inga; species Inga laurina. The sequence continues at coordinate 63,469,435 of OY979704.1, read as the reverse complement.
AGTGAGATTCATAGGAATCTTAATAGTAACAATTTCACTAATATAATATATTATAAACAATGCATGTAAACAGTATAAACAACAGCACACAATAACAATCACAATCTCAATAAAAATTTACAACAATATCTGCAGTAGCTTCGATATTGATGCGTGACTCGTAAGTCACAAAACAACAGCCTTCACTGTAACCACAATAATGCTTGATGATTGTCATAACATCTCCAAAACTATATTCTACTGCTACAGTGATGCATGACTCACAAGTCATAAAATGACAGCTTTTCGTTGTATCCACTTTTACAGAATTACCCTCACCTATACACCCACTAGTAACTTCGCTAATAGTAACCGGGGCTTTTGGGCTAGCCTACTGTTACAGGACACTCTGGAGTCTCAATCTTCTCTATTTGAAGCACCTGACCTTAGTCCACTGTGTCTCCGTAGTAGTCAGGCTCACCTGGTATCCCAGTCTCATCTATCCAGGCGACTGGCCTAGCCTCTCAGTCTCATCTAGCTAGGCAGGAATTCCACTTCCATGGCACTATGATAGCTCTCACCATATTCACTTTCACGGCACTACTACAGCTTTTACGTTCATCACAAGTTCACAACGGCAAAACAATTGCATTCACATTCATGATCATTCAATGGTAAGACATGCATTATACATAATATAAGAGAAAGGGCTAATACCTTGTTCTTTCCATTCGTACTTGGGCACCAGATTCGTACGCTTAGGGCAAATGTCAAGTCCTATACATCATAATCAAAGATGACGAGTTATTCCCTATTCCAATTTTTAAATAACTATAAAACACTTGGGGTTGGTTATCATTTGGGTCCCTTAGGTGGCTATGATAAGCTCAAATGAAAGCCTAAAAGGTTTGGGAAGAACTATATCAAAAACCACCTTCAAAAGTTCAAAATGCTCATTTTTGGGGGTAGCTATAGCCGAAAATCCCCTGGCCACAGCAAAAAACAGGTTAGAACCTTATAGCCAAGGCCAAGAAAAATCCTAGTTCTTGGCTGAACTTTGAAAAATCATAACTAATTCTAGAAAAATCAAAATGAGGTGATCCCAAGCCCTAGAGAAAAGCTATTTAAGATTTCTATACAGGACAAATATGAATCACTACAATCTACAACCACAGAAATATAGAATTATATGAACTTCTGTACTGCTGCAGAATAACTTCCAATTTCAACCTCAAAATTTGGAAATACATAACTCCCAACACACACATCCAAATGACAACCATAATATATCAATTTAAAACTTGACCTGCCTACTATTAGATTGAAAAGGTTCAGAATTTTTAGACACTATTTTCTCATTCTAAACTGCCATGCAAACTGACTGACTGCTCAGAGTTTCACTTGATAGAATTTTCTAGTTTTCACACATATGTTTCTAATAGTCCAAAATCTATAACTAACACCACTTCCACACAAGTTTTCACATAGAATCCAATGGAAACATCAAAACAACCAAATTCTCATTCCATTATCATGCTCTGTTTTAGGGCAGAATTTAACATAAAGTCTTACAAGTTACCAAACTTCATATTCAATTCCCAAATCGATTCCATTTAGCCAATAGACACCAGAAAACACCAATACCATCAACAAAACACCATGAATTCTCTAAAACCCTAATTACACCAAAATTAGGGCAAATTCCACAAGCCAAAGCACTCAACCAAACATCACAATATTTATGTTAAAAGATAGCTTTTGCTCACCTTTATCTCTTCCACTAGTTTGCTCTTTGATTCTCCAACTACTAGTTTTTCTTGAATTCACAAAACACCTCCTTTTAAAAATCTAAAACCATAGGAATGAAGCTTACATCAAGAGGAACAAGTTTAGAGAAGAGGTTTTGAGTAAAAGACACCATCTTCATGGTCAAAACACAAGGAAAAGAACTAAATCTTTCTCTTTCCTCCACCTCCATGCTTTGACGTTTTTGAGAGCTTGAGAAAGAGAGATGATGATGATCAAAATTTTCAGCCCCTTCCCATGCCTTGAACAAAAATGAGAGGAGAGAGGGAGAGAAAATGAATTAAAAATGCCATTTGACTTTTCAACTCATGCAACTTGGTCCATGTCATGCCACTTGTCCAAATCCTATGGCTCCTCTTAAGACATGTAACCATATAATTACAGTAACTAATTCCATTAGCCATTTAATCACACTAATCATTTCTCTTAGCTAGTAATTAATTTCTTCATCAGTTGCTGACTATTTTGCCAGTAAATTTCTTTCTTCCAATTTTGCTCCAACTACGGCAATTTCAATTGGATTATCACTTAACACATTATTTGACCCCTTCCATCACATACCACTCGCCCTCCCCCTCTCTTCTAATTCAACTTAATATTTGACCCATAATTAAGCTTAAATATAGGGTTTAGGCACTTTCTATTGCTAATTCGGGTCATTATTCACACTTTATTCCCTAAAAGAATTCATCCCCATACGTTATGAATTTCGAGGCATTACACTCTCTCTTTGGTTGAACACCCCCTCTCTTTCCCTTGATGTTTTTCTTGGCTAGACATGAATTTCATGCAGAAGAAGGGCTTAGGGAAGGAATAACACTAGTTAGAAGCCAAATCATCATAAACATCAAAACTTACCTTAAGATTTTCTTCTCCTTCTCTCTAGAGTTCTTGAGCTCACTCACTCTCTCTCTCTCTTGGTGTATGCTTTTTCGGCCAAAAGAAATGGGAAAAGATGAAGCAAAGCTTAAAAATTATCTCTCATTTTCTCTAATTACTTAATTCCAAAATTTGACTTTTATGACACCTTTGGTACTTGGCTTTATCTACATGTAATTGATGTCATAAACCCCAATCTAGATTGAATTAATCATCCTCCCCTTTGGTGTGCCCAAAATGACGTCCCAAGGCCATAGGAAAAGCAAAATACACTAATGGCATTTTATCCCATAATTACAAGATTGCCATAACATTTTTGCCCATTTTCAGAATAGTTGGCAATTCTGGCAGATTTTCTGACCAAATTTGAAAAATCATAACTTTATTTGTAGAACTTCAATTGAAGTGATTTTAAAGGCTATAGAACCCTTATTGAGTCTAGTTTCAAGAAAAAAATATAACATTTAGCCAACTGGGATTTGAAATTCCTAGAATTTCAACATTTGGACGCTGTTCCAGAAAATAGCCAGTTTCACTGGGTAAACATCAAAAATTCATAACTCCTTGTGTACAACTCCAAATAATCCTCATGAATAATAAAATTAAATCTTAGGATGTCTACTTTCATCCTGTACAATTTCACAATTGTTGGTCATCATTTGTTTATTATCCAAAACCACATAATAAACTCACTGCCTCATAGGAAATTTCACTGGCAGCACTGTTCACATTTCAAATTTTCAGTGTTTAAATCCTATAATCATGAATATTCACCATCCCATGTCATTAAATGCCACAAATAAGTACAAGACTTATTGGTGAATAAAATTTGGGGTGTTACATATGTAGATTTAGTCTTTTATTGTAACTTTTGTAATAAACGTTAAAGACTTATGGCCTCTAAATAGTAGGCATGTATCAAAGGTTGTAAACTTGAAATAAAATATGAATAATTCCCTATTTGCTTTCCAATTCTCTCTTGTATTTCTTCATCTCCCACACGTTATCAGCATGAGTTTGCTTTAAATGTTTGAGGTATAAGTTCTTTGTAAATTAATATGTTATTAAGGTATATAATAATGTTTTCTATTAGCTTTTATTTACTCAATTATTCCCCCTTCTCAATTATCATGTCAATTTTAATTTCCTATAACTTTGTTACATTTTATGTTGTTTCTTTTATGTTTACATTATGATTTGTCCTCATCATCATATTATAGATGTGTCGTACGTTTTTTATGTTGTCATTTTCTTCTTTCTTTTAATGGTCCATGCTGATATGGCTTACTTCTTACAGCCATTTAGTTTTTTTTATTGGCTCAATCTTACAGCTATTTAGTCTTATTTCATGTCATGTCATTAGTTTGCCTCAGTTTCTCCATTTTTTTAACATCCCCTTCCCTAGTTCCAGCTATATATTGTGAGATAACTTTATGTTTTCTTTAATGTCGTTTTGCCTTTGATTCAAAAAAAAGGAAGTTGCACAACATGTAATGTCCTGAATTTTAGGCCTAGAGACTTAAGGATAAGCCTATATCAAGCAAACTACTATGCCTAGTTTAGGAAGAGTTCCAAGAATGACAAGAAATAGAAAGACTCTCAAGGACAGTATAATTTAACTTTCTTGAAGAGAATGGTTCTCCTGATGATATGAGGGTTTAAAGATTGTTGTTAGTCAGAAGAAATATATCAATGTATGTGTATAGAAGGGAACATGTGGCGCCATCTCATAGTACACAGGGGCTGAGGCACCATTTGGTAGGTCTCGATATATGTGTTGTAGTTCCAATTAAAACTTGACTAGAATCTCGAGTAAACACCAATAAAGTAACTTTATTAAAGTAGCTTTAATAAAGTAGCAATGAGGGCATAACTTTAGCATTGTCTTAAGGAGAAGATGACACTTCTCTATTAATTATCACACTTGCTTTATGCTTTATGTGTTGGCTTCATAAGAAAGTGACATATGTCCTCCATCATGACACTTGCGTTTTGCCTTTTGAGTTTGTACTCTAAAAAGGAGCCACCTAGCCTCTGAATTCGGGGAATCCACCAGTCTCTGGTCAAGTCAAACACTTGACTTTCCTGAAGACTGAACCTAGGTGTCAAGGGAATTCATCAGGCCTCCCTTGCCCATACCAAAAAGGATGCCTAAGGAGAGAGAGAAAAGAGAGAGGATGATCTTGGGAGGACACTTGTCTTCTTGAGAATTAATTTCTTGACACATGGCACTTTGTGATGCAAGATTAAGACACTTGGCAAAAATCTAAACCTCTCCCTCCTCAAATTTTCGGCCAGCCAAGAGATAAAAAGGGAACAATAGAAAAAACATAAGGAAAAAGAAAGAGGAGAGAAGGAAGGTGAATAGTGAAAGTTCTAGAGTTCTAGAGCTAATTCTGACCCCGTAATGGCGTTCCCTGCCGACGGAACCTTCACTAATCTTCTTCTACTCAGTATGGGCTTCCTTTCTATGGTTTCAAATTTTCGATCAAAGGAGTTTGGTGTTGTCTACTTGAGAAAAAGTAAGAACAAGTTATGAGATATGTATAAGCTCCAATTTAAGCCTAATATCTTGAGTTTTGATCAGTTACTTTTAAAGTTACGGGGATACCAAGTTTCAGCCAGAATAGAGCAGAGAGAGGGAGTATGATTTTTCTAGTTTTGATTCTTCTAATGAGTTTAGAATAAACAATTGTGTGAGATAGCGGTGAGAAATCAGTCCCAAAAGCATTATAATCAAAAACTGAATTCTAGCCTAAGAACCTTAAGTTTCGGCAGACGCAGAATCATAGACACGGAATGTGATTTTTGTGTTTTTGAGATTTTAAATGGATTCTACATGTAAAACTATGTATGAATAGCTTGTCAGAGGAATTTTAGAAAGACTTGAAAACCCAAAAATATTGAAGTTAATGAATAGTGCTACCAATTCATTTTCTGAAAGTCAGATTTTTTATGGCTTGATTTTGACTGATCAAATGGTATCTGATTGTTGTAAAATTTTACATGCTGTTAGTAGACATCTTAAGTTTTAATTTTATAAATAATAAGCATTATTTGGGTTAGTAGATTGTGAGTTATGAATTTTTGAAGTTTAGGTGTCGAATCTGGACAAAATTCTAGGACAGCCATGTTAGTCATGAGGTCTAGAATTGTGTGCTCATAATGGGCAGCAGGAGATTTTTTTTTTCTTTAAAATAGACTTAAAGAGCTTAACATGGGACTTTGAATCACCCCATTTGGAGTTTCTTGGATTAAGTTTTGATTTTTCAACATGAGTTGATAAATCTGGCAGTTTAGGTAGACCCATGAATTTGTGGCCTTTGAAGTAATTTGAGACAAGTCAGGGGCCAAAAATAAGAGACATGTCCTAAAGGCTAATAGAGCCACATTGGACATTTATTTGTCATAACTCTAATAATGTTATTACATATCTAAGGTCATGAGAAGACAAGGAAGAGAAAATGGAAGGTTTTCCTGATCAACTTCATTGGTTGGAAGAAAACATACAAGAAGAGTACATAAAACGAAAGGTAGTGAGCTTATCTAACTTACATGTACTTAAAACCTATGTTTTCACATTGATATTTGTTATTGCTTTACCTAATTATGTTAAGCATATTTGAATGACTGAAGCTCTGCTTTGATTTATGCTATGGGCATGAGTATGGTAAGTGAAACATTGAGCATGCAAATATGTCATTATGTTGGCATGCATTTAAGTAAGTCAAGCATGTCATGCATGAAGCGTATATCACTGCATGCTAAGTGATATTATTTGCTACTAAGATTCCCCTAAATCTCACTCTCCCTCAACCAACCATATAGGCATATGAGCACAGAAGAGGAGTGCAGAATGAAGTTCCAAGTGATGAAGTTGCAATAAAGAGTTAAAGATTACCACGGGCTAATCGTAATGTATAAATTAACGTTAGAAGTGATTAATTGTATAATCTGCATGATGGATGAATTGTTTCATAAGCGCAATAATTGAACTGGGAAATAGGTAATCGCACAGTACGAGCCCATTAGTTAAGTAAACAGAGGAATTAATAAGCAAAGAAAAACCCTGATAGTGATGAATGGAAGAATTGATAAATTGAAGTGAATAGTAGGCCCGTGAATAAAATTAAATATTTTGGTAAAAACAGATTTACCAAATAAATAGTGACCCTAGAATTAAAATGAAGATTTGGGTTTGGGACTTAAGCAATGTTTCCCTTAAGCTGGTAATGCTTCTGCAGTACTAGAAAAAGGGTTTAGAGAAAGGCGTTAAACAACAAGTATTGTTTTTCCTTTTATTACAATTTCTATAATCCTTATATATATAAATATATATATGTATATATATATTATCTATTATATAACATTATGCATATAGATACTGTAATAGTTTATTGCTCATATATATTTGCCAAGCATTGTGTAATGTACTGAAATTTATTAACCAGCATTGTTTTGTATGTGTAATTAGTCAGATAAAATATACCATGCATATGTGTATAGGACATTTGGTGTCTCTTTAAGAGACACACATATGGCGCCACTTTTATGGCACTCAGGAACACATAGCGCGATTTATTGACATATACACAGACATCTATTGCTTTTCAAGACACACCGGCACATACTCGGTAGTTCCTTAAAGCATGTGGAACTATCTCATGCCACTTACACGGACACATAGGCCATTCCTGAGATATAAGCATACATGTAGTGCCATCTAAACCCTATACCGATAAAGTAACTTTATTAAAATAACTTTATTAAAGTAACTTTATTAAAGCAGCTATATTAAAGTAGCTTTATACCTGACTCTACTTTTAGGTTAGAACTGTGAGATGCCGCCACCTAAGCCCCTTTAGCTTTTTCCTTTTTGGTTGGCTTAATAAGAAGTCTCCACCCAGCTACCTCATGAATCACATAACTAATTAGTTAGGACAACTCATCGGTATTCGGTTGAGCCACATGTATGTCCTCCCTTGAGACTATATATAAAAGCTTGGGAAAATCCTCAGACCTCCTTTTGTAAAGCCATTTTATGGCATTCAAAAGTGTTAACATTTTTGTTATGGCTCAGGGGAAATTAATAAATTAAAATCCAAACCAAAACTTACACATTTATCTCACTCGGGGTACAATCTGCCACATCCTTATCTTATTTTGACTTTGCAGCAGAATATTAATGTGTGGTTCGATAGGCAACACAAGAATAGCATAAATATACTGATAATATATGCATGATTACAAAAATTCCCTATAGGGGTTCGTATATGATAATTATAATCAATGTAGCCTCATAGGGCTACTAGGGTGTCTAAACTCATCCCAGTGAAATGGAGACATCTTTCTGTCTTCATTCCATTACTGCATTCCTCTTGTGCATTTCTCTTCTTTGTTCTTAGCATACCTTTTATCTTCACCTGTCTAAATTGTGGGTAAGGGAGGGTGAGATTTGAGATAATCTCAGTAGGAAGCAATACCAATATGCATGTAGGATAAGTGCTTGACACATGACATGGTTGCATTACATAAACTCATGTTAACATAATGACATATTTGTACGCTCTATGTTTCAAATAACATACTAATAGACATAGTATAAGAGAAACAAAGCTTCAATCATTCATATATGTTTCACATAATCAAGCAAAGGATTAGCGTGCATTAATACACTAGCATAAATATGAAGTACACGCAGGAGAGGTAAGTTCCCTACCTTAACCCTTTCTTGCCTTGTAACGTGCGCCTCATAAAACGTGCCACCAACTGGCTTTCAACTCGGTCCTGAAACGTCCAATGTACAAGAATTAGGTTAAAACCCATTCATGTACTATTTCAAGCACTTCCATAGTGTTTCTAGTGGTTATATAAGCCTATTATGAAAATTTATCAAAATGCCCCCAGGGGCTCGGCCAGCCCCACCGTACCCAGTTTGACCGTACTCTTTCCAAAATTTTGACCTAGGCTATTCTAACATATTTTTGCCCAAGGAATCTATTTCTAACCTCGGAATTACCAAATTCATTGCCAAAAGACAAAAATGCCCTTAGCAGCCTCTAATTTAGGGTTTTAGAGGCATTTTCGTAATTATACTTTTTCAAACTTTTCTAAAGAAGTGATCAACTGTAAACCATATAATTTTCCCTCTTAAACTCAATGTAATCATGATAATATAAAAAATCCAGCTCTAACCCCTCCAAAAAGCACTAGCTAAAACCTGAAATTCTCAAAGGAAAATTAGGGTTTTTGAGTTTTGACTTGGCACACTTGCTCCTTTCTACTCCTAATCACTTTATTAACTATTTAATTACATTAAAACCACCATTTAGACTCAATTTTGGCAGTATAACATTTGGGACACAACGTTTCCCAAATTCTATAATTGCAGCAATTTAACCAGAAATTCACTGATTAAATCATTCATAGCAGCCAGAATAACTAAAGATTTTAATTTTAGGAAGTCACCTTAGCCTCCGTCCAGCTTTTCCTTTCTTGGATGAACCCTAGCCTCCTCTCAACACTGAATTTTGAGCTTCAAACACCTTGAATCATGTAAAAGAGAAGATTAGAGGAAGGATTACGCAAGTTAGGAACTAATTGATCGAAGAAATCACTTATCTTTGTGATTTTTTCCTCTCTTTCTCTCTCTAGAAATCATAACTCCCTCTCTCTCCTTTGAGCTAAGAACTGATGTGAAATGAAGGAGGAAGAGGAAAATAATTTTATATTATTTTCCCTTAATTTAATTATTTAATTTCCTATTTTCAGATTTTTTACAAATTCTGGCAGATTTTCTATCAAAACTTTGAAAAATCATAACTAAATTTGTAGACATCGTATTAAAGTGATTTCAAAGGCTATAGAACCCTTATTGAGTCTAGTTTCAATAAAAAATATAGAATTTTGCCAATTGGAAGCACATCATTCCTAGATTTTTAGTTTTTGAAAGATGTTCCAGAAAATAAGTAGTTTTCCTAAGCTAACTTCAAAAATTCACAACTCTTTGTATATTGCTTCAAATGATTCTTATACCTATCAATTTAAAGCTTAGGATGTCTACTTTCATCCTGTAAAATTTCATAATTTTTGCTCATCATTTGGTCATCCAACACCACATAAAATCTCACTACCTCACCAGAAGAAATGAAACAGAATGCATTTGCAACTTCAATAAATTCCATTTTTGTATACAAATTTCCCATACTCTTTAATTCACCATTTTATTCCCTTTAATACCTCAAAGACATAAAAAAATCAGGGAATAGATTTGGGATACCTGCTAAACTGGGGTTTAGCAGTCCACTTAATTCAGGCTTATTCTCTAGCCTCCGATCCCAAAATTCAGGATATTACACTATCCACTTATTACTAACAGAGTACTTCTTTGCTTATAAGTGTACATGCCATGGATAATATATCTAACAATATTATTCAACTTGGCAAATTTATACAATCAATTATTAACAGCATGCGATAACTTAGACGTAACAGTTTATTGTGTAACAATCTTCAATTCTCCATCACTTTCTCCTTTTGCACATCTTCAAGCACTCCTCTTTTGTGCTCATTATACCTATGTGGTTGAGTGAGGGAGGGTGAGATTCAAGAGAATCTCAGTAGCAAACAATGCCAAAATGTATGCAAGACAAATGCTTAGTGTATAACATGATTGCCTTACCTAAATTCTGTTAGGATAGGCAATCACAACGGAAGAATTTTAAAATTTTCGACGATCCTAATCGAGGATCTATAAACGGTGTTTAAACTGAGTTAGAAAGATTCATACCTTTCTTTTTAATTCAAGGTTTTTAATCTCCTGAAGCCAACACGTCAGGTCCGCTCCCTCTACCGGTATCCATACGAATGCTCTCCAACACTGACTACGTGCTAGCGTCTCCAATGTCTCTTAGGGTTTCCCTTACGGCTCTAAATTCTCATTCGTGTATGAGTATATCTGCTCTATCAAGTTTATAACCTATGAGGGCTATGTTCGAATTTCAAAATTAATCTTTATTAATTTTGAAATTAATTATCTTGATGAGCTAATTAAATAAATTCAGTTTAAATTAAATCTGTCCAACAATTGTAATTGAACCTATTTATTTAATCTAAATAAAGAGCCATTAGATTTAATTTATCTTCATAAATTAAATATGAGATACTATATCTCTATCATGTTACTTATTAAATTTAATTTATCTTAATAAAATTAAATTTAAAACTAACACAATATAATAATATCATATAATATATATATACATATATATAAAATATGTATTTTGAAAATACATACATATATATATATAATATTATTAACGAATTTTATATTATATATATAAATATAAAATTCATCCACCCTAGATTAAACATTATCTCGTGTTGGACCATTCATGTGTGTGACCCTGTAAGCCCATACAAAGTTGGCAGTGGGCCAATAGTTGTACTAGGAGACAGATCCTTGTTAAGGCATATGGAACCTTACTCATACGATCTTGCTGATCAGGTGTACTAGGACATATATCCTTGCTAAGATAGAAGCCATAAGGCATGGGCATGTAACCCCTTTTTGAATCATGCATACTAAACTTATGCAGTATCTTGTCTATGTATGTGCTCTGACTTAGGCCTATTAGTCTTTTGGATCTATCTCTATATATCATAATCCCTATGATGTAGGTGGCTTCACATACGTATTTCATTGAAAAGGACTTTCCTAACCAAAACGTGATACTCTATAAGGTAGGAATGTTGTTCCCTATGAGTAGGATGTCATCTACATAAAGTACTAGAAATACAACTGTGCTCCCACTAACCTTCTTGTAAACACAAGGTTCATTGATATTTTGAATGAATCCAAACTCTTTGACTCCTTCATCAAAATAATGATTCCAGCTCCGAGTTGCTTGATTCAATCCATAAATGGATCTTTGAAGCTTACAAACTTTACCAGACTCCTCTGGACGCACAAAACCTTCAGGTTGTGTCATATACACATCCTCAAGGAGCTTTCCATTAAGGAAGGCTGTTTTAACATCCATCTGCCATATTTTATAGTCATAATATGTTGTAATGGCAAGAAGGATTCTGATTGATTGGGCCATTGCAACTGGGGAAAAGGTTTCATTATAGTCTACACTATGAGTTTGAGTAAATCCTTTTACAACCAGTCATGCCTTGAAGACACTTACCTTGCCATCCATGTCAGTTTTCTCCTTGAAAACCCATTTGCACATGATGTTTTTACACCTTTAGGTGGATCTACTAAAGTCCATACCTGATTGTCGTATATGGATTGCATTTTAGACTTCATGGGATTTAGCCATTTCTCAGAGTTTGGTCCCATTATGGCTGCTCAATAGGTGGTTGGCTCATTTTGCTTAATGAGCAACAGATCATGGCCTTCAGTAATCAGAAATCCATATATCTGTTGCTGATGTCATATCCTATTAGATCTTCATGGATCTTATGTTATTTGAGGAGGCTCAACAACTTGTTGTGAGTCTTCTCTAATTTCCATATGTAGTTCTGTAATATCTTGTGACTCTCAGACTTCTTCGAGATGTACCTTGCTCCCACTGGTTGTTTTAAAGACAAACTCTCTTTCCAGAAACTTACCATTTTGAATAACAAACACTTTGTTATCGGTGGGATTGTAGACATAGTATCTAGGCACTAATTCATCATAGGCTTATTGCTTAACATATACCTCACGCTCACATCCCTAGATCTTGAGAAAAGATAAACTTGGTTTCTTTCCAGTCCATATCTCATGTGGTATCTTTTTAATTGCCTTATATGGAACATGATTTAGTGTGAATGCAACTGTCTCTAGGGCATATCCCCAAAAGGACGGTGGAAGATCTATTTGACTCATCATAGATCAAACTATATCTAATAGTATTTGATTTCTCCGTTTAGAAACACCACTCCATTGTGGTGTTCCTAGAGGAGTCAATTGTGAGATTATCCCACAACTCCTAAGATAGTCAATGAACTCTTGGCTTAAATATTCACTACCTCTATCATATCAAAGTTCTTTAATTGTTTTGCCAAGTTGGTTTTGTACTTCATTTTGGAATATTTTGAACATTTCAAAAGATTCAGATTTATGTTTCATTAGATAGACATAGCCATATCTACTAAAGTCGTCTATAAATGTAATGAAGTAGACATAACCTCCTGTGGCAGCTATATTTAATGGTCCATATACATCTGTATGTACGAGGCCTAATAATTTAGTGGCCTTCTCACTATGCCCAGTAAAAGGTGCCTTTGTCATCTTTCCTAATAAGCAAGATTTGCATGTATCATATGATTCAAAATCAAACGAGTTAAGAAATCCATCTTGATAGAGTTTGGAAATGTGTTTCTCATTTATATGGCCTAGACGACAATGTCATAGGTAGGTCAGATTTAAATAGTTTGATTTTATCCTTTTAGTAGTTATTTTATAGATATTCACATTATTAGGATGTTCCAAATGTAATATATAATGACAAATATGCAAATCACCATTAGCATAGAAAATGTCATTATGTTAAATAGAACATTTACCATTCCTAGTAATGAAAGTATAACTTCCCTTATCCAAATAAGAAAGAGAAACAATGTTACTACTCAAAGAAATAGCAATTGTTCAAACCTAATAAAAGCCTATTGGGCAAAACTAATTCATAAGTGCCTACAACTAAAGCAGCAACTCTTGCTTTGTTTCTAACTCGTAGGTCCACCTCGCCCTTCTTCAGCTTTCTACTGTCCTTTAGACCCTGCACATTTGTACAAATGTGAGAACCATATGTAGTATCTAATACCCATATACAGGAAGTAAAAATGAATGTCTATAACATAAATACCTGAAGCGTTAGCCCCACTATCCTTCTTGTTCTTTTTTAGATCTTCAAGGTAGAGTTTGAAATTCCTCTTCCAATGACTAGGTTCATTACAGAAGTAGCAGACTCCTTCCTTAAAGGCTTTCCCTTCTTGGGTGCAGGCTTAGTTTCGGGCTTGTTTGACTCTTTAGTCTTACCACCTGAGCCATTACCCTACCATTTGCCCTTCCCTTTCTTTTTCATACCTTTCCTTTCTGAACCATCAAAATAGTACTGGGCTTTTTCTTAATGCTTTGCTCAACAGTTTTGAGCATCCCATGCAGCTCAAAAATTGATTTCTCCATGTTGTTCATGTTGTAGTTCATGACAAACTAGTCATAACTCTCCAGGAGTGAGTTTAGGATCAAATATGTAGCTAACTCCTAGCTCATGGGAAATCCAAATCTCTCAAAGTGATCAATATAGCCTTTTATCTTTAACACATGAGTACTAACTAATGCACCTTCAGCCATCTTATAGGAATGTAAGGCCTTTGTGGTCTCGTACCTTTCTTGCCTTGCCCATTGCTGGAACATTTCCTTGAGATAGACAATCATCTCATGAGCCTCCATAAGTTCCAGATCTCTTTAGAGCTCTATAACCATAGTGGCAAGCATCATCCAACCTAGATCCACAGAGTCATCCTTATGCTTCGTGTAAGCATTTCTTTGAGCTCTTGGAGCATGGGTTACATGCTCCTTAGGAAGGGGTTAATCTAGGACATAAGCTTTTCTTTCCTGCTTGAGAAAATTCTCAAGTTCCTGAACCAGTCAACAAAGTTTGTCCTATTGAGTTTGTCTTTCTCAAGGACCGATCATAACAATAGTATAGTAGTATTACTAGTCGACATGATTCTACAATTAAAATATGCAAAGTTAGTTAGTAATCTTCCACTAAATTAACAACCCTTAATATAATAATTAGTAGGCTAAGATCCATATTTAGCTTAAACTTAAGTCCGCTTCTGCAAGACGCCTAAATTCAAGTTATTTAGGTAGGTAACCTATTTACCAATTACATCACATGTAACTCTTAGACCTTTATAGGATTCGATCATCATGTGATCTGGCATGTTTAATCCCATGTAACGCCTTGAGATTCAAAACTATTTTGTTAATCTCAATTAAGTCAAAACAATAATGAATAGTATGAGTAGCACCATTACTCATGATTGTCTCATCAAGATAACTCAAGTGCATCTACTATGGTGGTTTCCCCAATTGAGACAAGTATTCATTAATTGACGGCATTATGACTTAAGAATTGATACAGAGGGCTCAATTAATTAGTTTTGTTTATATGAATCCAATTGTGGTCGTATTTCATACAGATAAACACATATAAATGCAAAAGTATACATGCAATGATCAATGAAAAGCATAATTTAAACGTGACACAATATGGCTTACCTAACCTAAAATCCTCCCAAGCCAATGAGAGGACTTCTCTAAATAAGAAAAGAAATACATTGAGAGAAACATCGATTAAACATTCGAGGGGAGTGAGATGAGGAGAGAATGTACATTGAGAGTATTTAGAGGAAGGCACAACATGCAAGTCGTATTTAAATATTACAACTCTTTGTAAAAATCTAAAGCCATATTGTTCACCATACCCAAACAAGTTTGAAAATAAACCATAACAAGTAACATTTCATACAATATGAAAAGCAACAAATGTCATGATTAGGTTATATCGCGCTACGAACAAGTAGTCACAGTGGTCCTGCTAGTTTCAGATTAGGTTATATCCCACTAGTTTTAAAAAAGGCACATTCCTTTTAAAAGAAATATTTAAAAATTTAAAATATTTAAAAATTTTGGCCCAATTTTTTTAAAAATATTTGTTTCAGTCCAATTCAAAAGATTTCGGTGCAGTTTCAAAAACGGCCCAGAACGCTTCTGATCTGAATTGTCTTCCCTATAGTTTCTGATCCCTACAACCCAAATAGAGATTCAAACTTTAACCCAGTTCTTCTCCAAGATTTTGGATCCCTAAATCCGATTAGAGACCCTAACATGTCCATATGTCGTGATCTTCAACCAATTCGAAACCAAGAATGATGAGAATTCCAATTTCAGATCCAATCCAAAACAGAAATCGCAACACAGCAACAAATCTCATAGATTAAACTTTCTCAAAACCGAAACATATTTCAATATCGTATACAACACGCAACAGATCACATACAATTCAACTTTCTTAAAACCAAAAACTAAATTAGATACATATGCAATCATCTTCTTATAGGCATACATATATATCCCATATATATCACATGTATAAGAACATAAACTCAATTTAAATGCACAATTGACCTAGCTCTGATGCTACTATTAGGATAGGCAAGCACAACGGAAGAATTTTAAAATTTTTGCTGATCCTAATCGACGATCTATCAACGGTATTTAAACCGAGTTAGAAAGATTCATACCTTTTTTTTAATTCAAGGTTTTCAGTCTCTATAAGCCAACATGTCAGGTCCACTCCCTCTACCAGTATCCACATGAATGCTTTCAAACACTGACTATGTAAATATAAAATTCATCCACCCTAAATTAAACATTATCTCATGTTGGGTCATTCTTGTGTGTGACCCTATAAGCCCATACGAAGTTGGCAGTAGGCCAAAAACTGTACTAACCCACAAGTCGCAAGCAGCTTCTAGAAAGACATTACGACTACCCAATTCATATAAGGATCGTTAACACAATGCAACCTGTCATACAACCATATCATGTCCTTTTTGTCACACGATATGTCGGTCAAGGATGAGGCATGGATAATGTTATCCTCTTATTTCTAACCATTACTTTTTCGATTCTTGAGTAGTTTGACAATAGAAATGGAAACTCCTTTCCATCATAGTATGGCCATACATTTCTCAAATTCACTCATCGAGGGGCCTAGTAATATTTCTCTACTAATGTGAAGGATAAATTCCATCTTGATCATTCATATTCCTCTGCATGAAAACCCACCAAGCCATATCATAGCCTTTATCATGACTCGGTCAAAAGTAACCTTTGACTAGTCAAAGCTTAGCAACTCTCATGTAGGAATTCATGATGACCTCAGGTCAAATGGCATTGTAACGTGGTTATACATGTGAAAGGCTTATGACTTGATCCATATAGCTTGCTCATAGTGGGTCAGTACAACACCTCTTACTCTTACAAGTGCCTAAGGCTTAGATTCATATCTTCATATCTTATCAAAGTCATATTGGTCTTGTTTCATCTCTGCTCCCACATAGATGACCGACCAGGGACATTTTAGGACAATCTTTATGATTTATCCAAGGATACAACTATCACAGTTAACATGCAAATAATATGATAACAGAATGGAGAAATTTCATTAAATTAATAATGTTCAAAGTACAATGATTGGCCCTTAGGTCACAATTTCCAAATAATTCATGCTTACATAATGACATATCTGTGTATTCAATATTTCATACAAAATACTCATGGCCATAGCATAAATAAAAACAAAGCTTTAATCATTTATATATGCTTTACATAATCAAGAAAAGCAATCATACACATCAATACACAAGCATACATATCAAATACACTCAAGTTAGGTGAGTTTACTACCTTCTGTTCTTATGTCCTCCTCTTGTTCCCTTTTCTTCCAACAATTGAAGTTGCTTAAAGAATCTTCCATTACCTCACCCTTGGCATCTCATGCCCCTAAATACACAACCACATCATTAGAGCCATGACAGAAAGTCATTACTCATGAGTTGTCTTTCTTACACAATCTTTATAACTCTTGTGTCATATCAAATAAATATCCAACATAAGACACACTGGTCTATAATGAGGTCACATTAGGTTTTAAGGAATATCTCTTGTAAAACCTTACATTTCTAACCCTTTTATATATGTCGGAAGCATCACTATTCAATTCATTAGGGGTTCATTCCTCATTTCTGGCTATTGAGCTGTTATTCTTACCATGTTCATATATCAGAGTTAGTTCTATTTCTCCATTGTTATTTTTAGTTTCAGTGATCCAATTTACACTTCAATAAAAATTCGTGTATTTATATTGGCATATTCATACATATACGTCAAGTGTAAATATTTTACATAGAGTGAACATAAATACACTTAGCTCTTCAATTCTTCATCTTCTTTCTTTTTGGTTTATCTTCAACATTCTTTTCTTTCATACTCCTGTGCTTATATGGTTGGTGGGGGAGGGTGAGATTCGGGGGAATCTCAGTAGCAAGCATACAAAGAATGCATGTGAAATGAATGCTAATGCATGATATGCTTGCCTTACATAAGCTCATGTTTACATAATGATATTCTGCATGCTCAATGTTTCATGCAACATACTTATAGCCATAGTAAAAATAGAAACAGAGCTTCATTCATTCATACATGCTTTACATAATTAAGCAAAGCACTATAGAAAATCAATACACTGCATAAACATCATATACATACAAGTAAGTTTACTACCTTTTGTCTTCGAGTCCCCTTTTATACCTTGTCTTCCAACCATTGAAGTTGCTTCCATTGCCTCTTTTTTGTCAACTCATAGCCCTAGATAAATGGTCATGTTATTAGAACCATGACAAATAAATGTCTAATGGGCTACTTAAGCCTCCAGGACTTGTCTCTATTCTTTGGGCCCACACTTGTTCCAAATTTAATAACCTAAGACACATCGATTGGCTAACTTTAAAGTTAATACATTAAGCCTAACGAGTATTTAATGGGCCCACACCAACTCCAAGAGCTTAACTTAACCCATGAGAGTTAATTTTATTACCAAATGCCATTGCTTTTCATTTGCAGATTTTTCACTTAATTTTAAAAAATCATAACTAATTTTAGAAAAATCTAAATACAGTGGTTCAAGGTTCTATATGACCCTCATTAAGTCTACTTCAATATAAAAGCATGATCCATGGCCAATTATAGGGATAAATTTCCTAGAATCATCGAACAGCACAACTGGTCTAAAAAACATTCCAGATTTGGAGCCAAACTTCAAACATTCATATCTCACAATCTACAAACACAAATGACACCTATTATTTATCAAATTAAGTATACGATGTCAACTTCAAATTCAAAAAGTTTTATGGCCAGTGGACAAGATTTGATCATTCAAAAACTCATCACAAACTTACTACCACAGATTTCATTCAAGAATCAAGGTCAAACATTGAAAAATCATAACTTTCAATATACTAATCCAAATGGCTCAAATTCACTATCAAATTAAAGCCCAGGATGTCTACTTTAATCATGTAAAATTTCATAGCATTTGGACTAAGTTTGACTGACTAAAAGCATATTGTAAGTTCACTGTCTCCAGAAAACGAATTCAGACAGCTTTAACATAAACTTCCAAAATAATCATATATCATCATTTAACCATAAAACCATGATTAAACCTTAAATATACCCCTTGGCTTAATTATGAACAGTACCCACCCTTAAGAGTACTCATCCAAATAACAAACCAAGCGTTCAATTCTACATGTTTTCGCAACCGATTCAGAAATCTGGCTGTACTCCGGCAAGTAAGATGGCACCAACCACCTCCACATGAAAATATGAAACCATATAAATGAAGCTTGGGATGAGTAGAAGAATGTTTGTGAAGGGTATTTCAAGAGGAAATGACGATTCGGGGGTGAAATTGGCTCCGGAGCTCAAGAACGGTTACTATTCACACTTTTTCTTTCTTGTTCCAATTTCTCTTGAATTTTCTGATTTGCCACTTGATTTTTGTTAGCTTGGATGAAATTATTGGGCCCTTAATGGTCTTGAGAGGTGTTTTCCCATCACATTCCTCAGGTGCCATTTGTTCAGTGATCTAGTGATTCAGTGACACGTGTCACTTACTTTAATAAAGTAGGTCCTGCTTCTTGTCCTAGGCCTTTAGCTATCCCAATTGTCAAGGAAAGTAAGGGACTGATGACTCTCCCCGCTTCCCTGGCTAGGTGTTCATGAGAGTCAAGATACAAAATACAAAATACAGCGGAAATTCTAATAATTATAGGATGCCCCAAAATATCTTAAGATAGACCAATTATAACCACCGTCTTTAACCTAGCCTCGAGACACGTGCCGATCACTTCTCTATATCTACACCTTTAACTTTTGTTCCACTGCTGCTGAGATGTTTATTTTTAAAAAAAGGGTGAGATTCCAAGGAATTCCAATAGAAACATGCTATCATTCATAGAAAAAACGGAAATTATATATGATATATGTCAATGTCTGCACCAATTAATAAACAATATAAACACATCATCGTGACACATCATCATAACACATCATCATCATAGCACATTATCATCATCATGTATACATGAGTAGGGCCCAACCCCACTATCTACCACTTGCACTAATTGACCCTCTCTAGGCAAATCATGTTGATTAATAAAGCGCATTTACAAACAATGGCATCCACATAAGCATATAATTATGGCATGATGTATGAAGGATAATGTTCCTAACTAAAAGTTTTTTCAATCCCTTTTTAGTGGGCCTCGTAAAACCTGTCGCTTCCGGCTTCCAACTTGGTCCAAAAATATTAAATGTACAAGAAATTAAAAATGACCTATCCAAATATCATTTTAGACTCTTCCATATTGTTTCTTGTGGTTATATTAGTCCACAGTGAAAATTTACTAAAATGCCCACAGGACCCCGGGTCGGCCCCGCCGCCGTACCAGGCCCAATGGCACGTTTCTCTAAATGCTATCCTAAAGTATTTTTACCCAAGGCATCCATTTCCAAGCTCAAAATCATCAAATTCAGTGTCAAATTATGAAAATACCCTTGGCAGCCCCGATTTAAGGTTTTAGGGGCGTTTCGTAATTACACTTTTTCGACCTTTTCTGAAAAGTGATCAATTGTAACCCCACTTATTTTTGCCTACTGAATCAAATGAAACCATGTACTTCATGAAAATCCAGCTCCTTCCCCTAGATCTGGTCTTGGCCGAAACTTTGGTCAAGAAAAAGGAAAAATTGCTCTTTTGTGTTTTAGCTTCCAAAGCTTGTACTTTTTCACTTCTAATCCCTTATTAACTCAGTTAAACACATATTAACCATGACTCAAAGAAATTTGGGTAGCATAACCCCTTAGGATTAGGACTTTTCCAAATTTACAAACTTTACAAAAACCACAAAAACTAACCATACACTTCAACAACAACTTCATACTTGTATAGATCCAAGATTTATGTAGATACCTCTTGAGATCTTGGACTTTCTCTCTCTAGGCATTCACCTCTCTCTCTCCTTGAGCTCAAAATGTATCTTCAAGATCATAGATTCCATGAAGAAAAAGGTTTAGAGAAGGTTTTTCATGCAAAGATTCAAAGAAAAGCTTAAGAGATCATTACTTACCTTAAGCTTTCTCTCCTTCTCTCTAGATCTCCAAGCTCTCTCTCCTCTTTCTTTCTTGTCTTGGCCGAAATGAGAAGGGAAGAGGAAAGGGAAATGTGTTTTAATAAAATGCCTCTTCCTTCAATTTAGCCCTTGATTTCCAAGATGCTTTCTTGTGTGGACACATGGCAAGTAGTCTCAACTTCTTCTAACTATGTCATTAGGCTTCTAGTTGAATTTGAACTAACTTCTTCCTCTTCTAGTTAGCATAAAACTGTCCCCCTCTTGCTCATCTAACTAAATGAATTCTCTTCCAACTAATCCAAACTTGTACTCAACCATACACTCAAGTAGTGTACTACCTTTATCATCATTATTTGTCCAAGAAGCAATATTTAATTGCAATTAGACATGTGCTCTTGGAAAATAAATTATATACTAATATCATTCCATAGGATAATGACACTTGTCATATTTAATTTCATTAATCAATTTTCCCTCCATTTTCCTTGTGTTGGACGAAATTTGGAAAAATAGGGAAATAAAATTGTTTTCATCATTTCCATAATTCAATTAAATGAATTATGCATAATTCCCTCTAATTTCACAATTCTTGATTTATTCCTGCAAGAATATTCTAATTATACATTTTCTTTTATTTTTCTTGATTAATTGAAATTAACTCCAATTAATTAGAAAATAAGTTATATTGGGCAAAATTGGCAAAATTATGATTTTGCTATTACCTTGGTAATCTAATTCCTTTCTTGCATTAATTTGCCCATTTCCTCATGAACATATTTCAAAATTCATAAGTTCCAAATTTCATGAATATTCACCATTTTATTAAATTTCTCAATTAATTACAAGCTATTTTTGGTGAATATAAAATTTGGGGTGTTACAGTTATCCACCACTTAATTAAATTTCGTCCCCAAAATTTGCTACACTTATATATTCATAAACTTAAGGTAACGCTTCTTCATACTATCTTCTGTCTCCTACATAGCCTCTCTGGGCGATAACACTTTCAAAACAATTTTGACTAACAGAATGCTCTTGTTTCTGAGCTACTCCTCCTGCCGATCGATGATTTGGTCAGACATGACTTCGTAAGTTAAATCTTCACCCATCTCCACAACTTCATACTCCATTACGAGTTCTAGATCAAGTTGATACTTTTTCATCTGGGAAACATGAAAAACATCATTAGTCTGCTCAGATTTGGTGGCAAAGTGATACAGTATGCTACTGGCCCAATCTTCTCTAAGATCTCGAATAGTCCATTGTATCTCAATTACAGCTTCTTTACTTTCAATGCTCTGCCAATACCCATAACAGGTGATATTTTCATACACACGTGGTCACTGACTTCAAATTCTAGAGGTTTTCACCTCTTATCTGTATAACGTTTCTGTCAGCTTTGAGCAGCTAGCAACCTTTGCTTAATCAATTTTATCTGCTCCATTGTCTAATTAATAAGATCTAGCCCTAACAATTCTCTCACAAACAACTCAGGCCAGCGTAAGGGTGATTGACACTTCCTCTCATAGAGTGCCACATATGGAGCCATCTACACTATCTTATGGCTTAATGCATCAATGACAACATTAGCCTGCCCTGGAAAACATTTATATTACAGGTCTTAATCTTTCAACAACTCTATCTACTTACAGCAAGTCATATTTCACTCTTTTTTATCGTAGACACATCTCAATCTTTATCGTCGTAGTACAACTCCATAATTACACCATAAGGCAATGTTTCCAGATTCAATACAAACATTATTATCATCAACTCAAGATTATGGATGGAATAGTTTAATTCCTGAAGCTTCAGCTGACGAGATGCGTACGCCCTTACTCGGCTCGCATCATTCCTCATCTCGATCTATCGGAGAATCAATTCCCTTCCTAATCTATGCCATCTAGCATTAGTGAAGACAACAAAGGTCCACTATGGATCTGGGATTTTAATGTTGGTACTTTAATAAATTTTTGTTTCAGCTTTCCGAAGCTCCTCTCACTATCATCATCTCATGCATAATGTTGAGTTCTGGGGAAATTTCAATATAAACATCTCATAATAATCAATAAGACTTAGAATACTGAGTATCACAACCACAGTTTCTGACCTTCTCAATTCAGTATTGCTTCCACTTTACTAGGGTCCATCAGGATCCTTTGCTATGAGACTATATGGCCCAGAAATGTTACCTCTAAAAGCCATAACTCGCATTTACTCAACTTGGCATAGAATTGTTTTTCCCCTCACCACGTTCAATTCTATTCATAATTTAACCAACCAGATTTTGCGAATTACTGCTATGCCATGCAGCCATGCAACAGTAGATAATCAAGTCCACTAGTGATTCATATCCTTCAGCATTCATTATGCCATTCATACATACATCGACTGTGACAACCCTAACACCCATAGGTGTAGGCACATTCTATTCGTATGGGAATCTATGCATTCTTACTAATTCTACTACCCTTTCTAGGGTAGCCTATTCATATCCTCAGAAACAAATTCCAGAGAACTCCTCAGCCTACCAGGCTGTCAAAACACAATTCCCTATCATCCTTTATTTATACCTTTCAACATACTATTTGCCATCCACCAATCAACACCTAGTAAAGCCTTAGGTTCGTTAAATAGCAAGTAGGTCAATTCTATCTTTCATCAAGATACTTTACCCTCATTGTACAGGGAAACTAAAAGCCACTCTACATTTTATTCTCTATTTAAATATTGAGACCCTATCTTATGGCTACCTTTATTTTATCAAGAACTATTCTTATTCCCATTCTACCTACATATTGCACTACAACCCACACAGATCACCTATCACACATGTTACACTGCACAGATCGCATACCACACAAAGATTACATACCACATAGATTATACCCCACAAAGATCACAAAAGTTTCTACATAGCAGACCACATAGATCATACTACACAAGTCACCTCATTGCAAACCATATAGGTTGTAGTACACAAATTCTCTCATTATAGACTACAGGTCACACCATACAGATCCATCATGACAAACCACATAGGTCACCACATCGTAGAACCACAAACGTCAACACACAGCAGATCACACAGTTTACTATTTAGGTCAACACACAACACACCATACAGTTTACTACACAGTTCACCACACAGGTCACTATATAAGTCAACACACAGCAAACCAGACATATAGGTCAACACATAGCAGACCACACAGTTCACCACACAGTTCACTATATAGGTCAACACATAGCAGACCACACAGGTCACTATATAGGTCAACACATAGCAGACCACACAGTTCACCACACAGGTCACTATATAGGTCAACACATAGTTCGTGCCACACAAATCACCTCATTCGGACCACACTGGTCGCACCACATAGATTATCTTATCAT
The DNA here is from genome assembly GCA_963855925.1 of Inga laurina. Lineage (NCBI taxonomy): Eukaryota > Viridiplantae > Streptophyta > Magnoliopsida > Fabales > Fabaceae > Inga > Inga laurina. The sequence goes on along the minus strand of OY979704.1, from coordinate 63,445,108 downwards.
AGACCACACAAATCACATCACCATAAACCACTTAGTAAGTTAATCCCTAAAAGTTAGAGCTTACATTTGATTCCTAGTACCACCTATATGTGTTTCTGACGTTCTTCTCTACTCCTGAAGTTAATTAGAACATTGACACTAAGTCTATCACATGCCAATCTAACTTTAGTCAATAATTATATTCAAATACTCCACTTATATCTCTAATCAAGACATTAGGGCAAGTTTTCACACCCATAGATGTGATCAAAATCAAATTATACAGCCATTCATATCCATTTAACCCTAAATGTTTCACATAGTCAGATACAACATATATAATGATTCCCAATACCAATACTACCTGTAAAGCATATTCATTAATTCAAATTGCATCGGGGGTCATCTCAGGCAACCCCTATGCCTTCTCATGAGTAATCACCTATTTGCCTGGAGCTTTTGAGCTAAGCTCCTTGGTTTGTTGCTTTTGTAGACAATCTCTAGCAAAATGACCTGGCTTTCAATAGTTGTAGCAAATCCGTAACCTGATTGAGCATAATTCATTACCATGTGGCCAGCAACAATGCCAACACGTCTTATTTCCAGAGGATCTCTGCTCGCTACCGCTATCATCCCGATACCGCTTTTTATCATTTCCCTCAGAGGGAACTTCCTGATTCTTACATTTTTGAGAAAATTCCCACTGCCAAATATACCCTTAATTTTGATTTTGGTAGCCAAGCTCAACATAGGTAGCTGTTGATTACGGAATCTGCTCAGCCAAACTTGAATATCCACCTCAGGCTCTAGTGGTATATCCATAGCTGTTGTTCCTCTAGTATCTCTTCATCATTAACTCTCATAAATTCATCTAGATGATTTTCCAAATCATCTTGCCTTTGATATACTCCCTAAAGGTCAACCCTTATTTCTTCCATCATTTGTTGCTATTGTTCTAGTATATCCAGTATTCGATGCTGTACCAGATTAGGTCATGGCTCAATAGCTATGTGATTATGCCGTGCACGTGACCTACCACAAGGTCTACCAGGTTGAACCATTTCTATGTTTCAAACTACATAACGATAGAGAAGAATTACACTCGATATAAGGGCAAGGGCATTTTGTCATTTCACGAAAGTTAGGATACAAATATGTCATACATAACACATAACAACAATTTACATTAGTCACTGAGAAATAGAATATCATATAACCTCTATACTACTGTACATGACATATTATCTTTTACATATTTAAAATATCATGTTCATGCAACTTCCCAAGGGTCACCCATCCTATACTACCCCAGGTCGTGCTCACCTAACTTTCTCTATACCCTCCAAAATACCGAATCTAGCTAACCTTTCTCTATTTGTCAGCTTCGCCTAATTGCCCTTAACTCATAATAAGTGTCGGTCAGATCCAGTCACCAAAATATACCATTTGGATCCCACATCACAAATCGGTATACATGAAATCCTACACTAACCCTCTGATATTCTTCCGGAAAGTCCAGAAGTTTGCCTTTAGGCCTCGTTTGACGATAAGGTTCTTCTGTCTGTTCCAAAATACTGTGTTCAGGAAGAAGTACATCATAGAAAGAACCCAGCACTCGTCGGTCACCGTAACTCCTAACTATATCTATAGGAAATATAATGTCTCTACGCCATCAAGGATGCATCATACCAGCCTCTCAGGGTATCGTGCTCCTGCAGTGCCCTGTAATACTTGGCCATGAGAAGCTAGGATAACTCTATATCTGCTTCAAATCATACAAAACTTGTACCGGCTCTACCTGAGACTCCTAGTCATTCGTCTCATCCAACAAAATCCCTTTGGCGTATCTCCGGTCTCACCAATCTCTATCACTGCTAATCTCAATCACTAGCTTATTCTGACCATCCATGATGTCCTGTTGCCATGCAAATAAAACCATATCAGCATACAATTCTAATAATGTCAAAACCGCTTCTAAGCTCTGACACTAAAAATGTCAAAACCCGTTTCAATTTTGACAATCGAAGAGTAATAAAGACGAAATTCCATGGGCATACAGCAAAGTACATTTATACTGATAAAAGTATTCATTTACAAACCCAACGTTGTTCCTAAAAAAATACAAAATACAGCAAATATTCTAATAATTATAAGATACCCCAAAATATCTTAAGATAGACTATATATAACCACTATCTTTAACCTTTCCTCGAGACACGCGCCGGTCACTTCTCTATAACTGCACCTTTACCTTTCATCCCACTGGCACTTGCTGAGATGTTTATTTTTAAAAGAAAAAAGGTGAGATTCCAAGGAATCCCAGTAGAAACATGCTATCGTTCGTAGAAAATGTGGAAAGTAAATATGATATGCACCAAGGTATACACCAATTAATGAACAATATAAACATATCATCGTAACACATCATCATCATCATCTGTGCATGAGTAAGGCCCAGCCCCGCTATCTACACCTGGTTGGAATTTCACCAACTCCTAGTATACTCTAGGCAAATCATGTTGATTAATAAAGCACATTTACAAACAATGGCATCCACATTGGCATATACCTATGGCATGATGTATGAAGGATAGTAATCCTACCTCAAAGTTCTTTCAATCCCTTTTTAGTGTGCCTCGTAAAACATGTTGCTTCAAGCTTCAAACTCAGTCCTAAAATATTAAATGTACAAGAAATATGTCTTGACCTATCCAAGTATTATTTTAGACTCTTCTATAGCTTTTCATGTGGTTATATTAGTCTATGGTGAAAATATTCCAAAGAATCCATTTTCTGGCTCAAAATCACCAAATACAATGTCAAATTATCTAAATACCCTTGACAGCCCAGATTTAGGGTTTTAGGGGCATTTTCGTAATTATGTTATTTCAGCATTTTCCAAAAAAGTGACAAACTATAACCCCACTTATTTTTGCCTACTGAATCCAATGGAAACATCTATTTCATGAAAATCCATCTTCCTCCCCCATATCTGGTTTTGGCTGAAACTTTGGTCAAGAAAAAGGAAAAATTGCTCTTTTGTGTTTTAGCTTCCAAAGCTTGTACTTTTTCACTTCTAATCCCTTATTAACTCATTTAAACAATAATTAACCATGATACAAAGAAACTCGGGCAACATAACCCCTTAAGGTTAAGACTTTTCCAAATTTACAAACTTGTCAAAAACCACAAAAACCAACAATACACTTCAACAACAACATCACATTTATATAGATCTAGGCGTCCACCTCTCTCTCTCTCCTTGAGATCTTGGACTTTCTCTCTCTAGGCGTCCACCTCTCTCTCTCCCCTTGAGCTCAAAATGTGTCTTCAAGATCATAGATTCCATGAAGAAAAAGGTTCAGAGAAGGTTTTTCATGCAAAGATTCAAATAAAAACTTAACAGATCATGACTTACCTTAAGCTTTCTCTCCTTCTCTCTAGATCTCCGAGTCTTCTCCAAGCTCTCTTTCTTCTTTCTTTCTTTTCTTGGCCAAATTGTGAAGGGAAGATCAAAGGGAAATGTATTTTAATAAAATGCCTCTTCCTTCATTTTAGCCCTTGATTTCCAAGATGCTTTCTTGTGTTGACACATGGCAAGTAGTTTCATCTTCTTCTAACTATGTCATTAGGCTTCTAGTTGGATTTGAACTAACTTCTTCCTCTTCTAGTTAGCATGAAACCGTTCCCCTCTTGCTCTTCTAACTAAATGAATTCTCTTCCAACTAATCCAAACTTGAACTCAACCATACACTCAAGTAGTGTACCATTATCATCATTATTTGTCCAAGAAGCAATATTTAATTGCAATTAGACATGTGCTCTTGGAAAATAAATTATAAACTAATCTCATTCCATAGGATAATGATACTTGTCAAGTTTAATTCCATTAATCAATTTTTCCTCCATTTTCCTTATGTTGGACAAAATTTGGAAGAATAGGAAAATAAATTTTTTTCATCATTTCCATAATTCAATTAAATGAATTATACATAATTCCCTCTAATTTTACAATTCTTGATTTATTCCTGCAAGAATATTCCAATTATACATTTTCTTTTATTTTCCCTGATTAATCGAAATTAACTCTAATTAATTGAAAAATAATTAATCTTGCGCTAAATTGGCAAAATTATGATTTTGCTATTACCTTTGTAATCTAATTCCTTTCTTGCATTAATTTTCCCATTTCCTCATGAATATGAATATTTCAAAATTCATAAGTTCCAAATTTCATGAATATCACCATTTTATTGAATTTCTCAATTAATTACAATCTTTTTTTGTTGAATATAAAATTTGGGGTGTTACTGAAATAGCATGTAAACTATATAAGTGTTCAATAAATTTGATAGATGCATCTATAAGACGGTTATATGTGATATTACTATTAGTTTGCAGCTGGAAGTTTGCAAAAATATTTGAATAAATTATTATGTTAAGCATGCAATTTCTAGATTATATGATTCTGAGATCATTAATTGAAGCCTCCATAAATAGCTAAATCAATACTTATGAGAACAAAAATTTTATTTTTAGTGTTTGCATATTTGATCTTATATATTGCAGCACTTATACTAGCCAACAAAATTCTCCCAGTAAGTTTGGCTTATGATCAGGAGCCATATATTTTCCATCTTAAATGTTTGAATGTGCAATGTATATTCCTTTTAATACACTACAATGCATATAGATGGATATTTAAAGAAAATTGGGATAAAATTGTTAGGTAAGAACCTCCTTCTTCTTGTTTGTCTTTAAATGAAATAGAAGGATGATTCTAAAGGAAACAAAAAGATTTAGGAGACTTATACTGCATAATTAATCGATTGTCATTTGACAAAGTTTTTCTAACATTAGGGGGAGAAAGTGAATAGATGGAAAAGAGAATGAAAGAGAATGCTTCACCAAGATATATCCTTGAATATAGCAATATGAACCAGAAGTTCATTAGGTTTTATATTCATGAATTATTACATACTTTCTGCTAGATGCAATTACTAACCTAAATAAGAATTATTAAATCCATATTCTAGCTAAAAATGCTCTAATTAGCATAAATTAAAGTGAGACATGCCCAAAGCATGAGAAAATAATTGGTTCCCAAAAGAAAAAGAAAAACAGAAATTAGTCATGATGATCATGTGTGTGTTTGGTGAGGGCCCTTAAGCCCGATTGGAAGCCATCATTTTTTTTAGTGTTTGGGGAGGCTTGCAGGCAATTGAGCTTTTGCCACAGACCAATTGGTGAACGCTCAATTGTGAGAAGCTGGAGAATGAAGCTTATATTAAAAGCTAATGGCATTTTATGCTATATTGGGTTGTCTGGAAATTAGTTATATGATATTGGTTTTTCCCATAAAATATTTTTTAAATAGTATGTAGTATCAAAAAAAAATTTTGAGTGTTTTTAACCCCTTAAAATATTTTTCTAGTTGTACCCACTACCCAGTGTGTTATCAGACTGATTGCAATTTTACCCTTAATGTACTTTTTCAGCTCCAAAAATTACTTTAAATATTTTTTTGTGCTTTTTAACCACTTAAAATATTTTTTTGGTGTTTTTAACCCCTTAAATATTTTTCCAGTCGTACCTAGTGTTTGATCAGACTTATTGTAATTTTACCCTTAATGTACTTTTTCAACTCCAAAATTACTTTAAAATATTTTTTTGTACTTTTAACTCTTTAAAATAATTTTTTAGCTGCACCTAGTCTTAGGAGGTTGACTACAATTTTACCTTTAATGTATTTTTTTTAGTAGTAAATAGCACCCAAAACTTAGAAACAAGCGCAATTGCCAATTGTTGTTTCTTATACAACCGTCAATCCAAACATAAATCATAATACACAATCTGACTTTTACCAAAAGTAATATTACAATAAGCCCAATTATCAATCGTTGTTCCAAACACACACCATATTGAGGAGGTATGTACTTCAGAAGAGTGTCAAGACATAACTAATTGCAAAATTTCAAAAGAAATTTAGGTACCTGAAAAGTAACAAAGATGCTCAATAAGTTATGTCACAACAAAAAAAGGGTAACCGAAAAGATAAAGCTATGGACAAAAATTTTAAAAATGATTTCACGTGATCAAATGAGGGTCTTGTACATGAATCTTTCATGCAAAGCAGACAAAAAGATGGTTGGCTAAAAGGAAAAAGACATAATGAAAACAATATCACATTCTTTTTCTTTTAAAAATATGGTCCTACCATCCAAATACTTGAAATATAAAGTTATATGTGATATATGAATATTTATGTAAAAATAAAGATTTTCACAAAGGTCCAATGATGATTATAATGAGATAATTAATTTGTGGTGGATGCAATAATTTATGCATATATTATATGTTTGGTAGTATATAAAACATAACTATGTGCCTATTAGATCTTATTATAACCTATGCATATGGCTCACTAAATAGTGAAGTTAACATGAAAATTGTAATATCTCAAATTTTGGGATCGAAGGCTAGAGAATAAGCCTAAATTTAGTGGACTGCTAAACCCTAGTTTAGCAGGTGTCTCAATTTATTCCCTAATGTTTCTTATATCTTTAAGGTATTAAAGGGAATAAAATTGTGAATTAAGGAGTAAGGGAAATTTGTATATAAAAATGGAATTTATTGAAGTTGCAAGTGCTTGTCGTTTCATTGCTTCAAGTGAGGTGGTGAGATTGTCTTAGGCTTTTGGAAAACCAAATAAAGTCCAAAACTTATGAAATTTTATAGGATGAAAGTAGACATCCTAAGCTTTAATTTAATAGGTCATATGAATTATTTGAAGCTATATACGAAAAGTTATGAATTTTTGAATTTAGCCCAGAAAAACTGTTGATTTTCTAGAACAACTTCCAAAAACTAAAAATCTGGGAATGATGTGCCTCTAATTGGCTAAAGAATGTTGTTTTTTCTTGAAACTAGACTCAATAAGGGTTTCATAGCCTTCGGAATAGCACCAATTCGATGTATATAAATTTAGTTATGATTTTTCAAAGTTTGAGCAGAAAATCTGCTAGAATTTACATAAATCCAAAAATGGTAAGAATTTGTGATGGCAAATGATGTAATTTTGAAACAAATGCATATCAGCCCATTTGGCCGCTCATATGGGATGTGGGACGTGAAAGTGGGCTGACCAAAGTGGGAAATATTATGTACAAGTTCAATTGGGCTTTATGTGCATACATGTTAACATTTTTGAAATTTTTGGAAAGTTGGACATATGATTAAAATATGATAAGATATATTATAAAAATGTTTTTTCTCCTTCTTCCTCCTCATTTCAGACACCATGACAGACCTGAATATAGAGAGAGAAAGAGTGAAATTTTAGAGAGAGAAAGTAAAGAAAAACTTACAAAGGTAAGTGATTTCTTCGGTAAATCGGTTCCTAACACATATAACTCCACTCCTAAGCTATTATTCTGTGTTCATAAAGGTTGAGAAGCTTATATTTGGTGTTGAGAGTTAGGGTTTGTTCGACCACCTTAAGAAAAGCCATAAGGAAGCGAAAGGTAACTCCCAAACCTTTGTATATCGACAATTTTGGCTACTGTAGACAATTTAATCGGTGAAATTTCGTCGGATTGTCTTTATTTGTAAAACTTGGAAAAGTGGTCTTAGAAGTGTTATGCTGCCAAAATTTGGATTAAATGGTTGATCAAACCTAATGAAATAATTGATAAAGTGATTAGGAGTAGAAAAGAACACGTTTGCGGAGTTAGAATCGAAAAACCCTGGTTTTTACCAGAGGATACCATAGTTTCAGCCAAGCTGAGATCTAGGGGTTAGAGTTGGATTTTCAATGATTTTATGGTTCCATTGAGTTCAAGAGGAAAAATTAGGTAGGGTTATAGTTGTCACTTTTTTGGAAAAGCCCAAAAAAGTATAATTACGAAAACGCCTCTAAAACCCTTAAAGCGAGGCTGCCAAGGGCAATTTTATCTTTTGGCAGTCAATTTGGTAATTCTGAGTCTAGAAATGGATGAGTTAGCCAAAAATATGTAAGAATAGCCTTAGTCAAAATTTCAGGAAAAATATAGGCCGGGCTGTGGTCCTGGGGGCATTTTGGTAAGTTTTCACAATAGGCTAATATGACCACTATAAATACTATGGAAGTGCCCAAAATGGTACATGAATGAGTTTTAACATAGTTCTTATACATTTAATATTTTAGGACCAAGTTGAGAACCCAGGCTGAGGCACAAAGTTCAAGGAGCCTCTTTAAGGATCAGGCAAGGGCGATTAAGGTAGAGAACTTACCTCTCCTCCATGTATTTGGTATTTGTGTTGGTGTATTGATGCATGTTATTCCTTTGCTTGCTTATGTGAAATATATATGAGTGATTGAAGCTCTGTTTCTATTTATGCTATGGCCATAAATATGTTGTTTGAAACATTGAGCACGCAGATATGTCATTATATGAGCATGAGTTATGTAATGCAAGCATTTCATGTATTTAGCACTTATCTTTCATGCATATAGTACTATTTTTCTATTGAGATTCTCTCAAATCTCACCCTCCCCTACTAACAAATTAGACAGGTGAAAACACGAGGTGTACTGAAAGAAGAAAAGAGAACTATAAGGGAGGAATGCAGTGGTGGAACGAAGATGGGAAAATGTCTCTGTTTTACTGGGACAAGTTTAGATACTCTAGAGCCCTGTGTGGCTACAAAGTTTGTAATTATTATGTACGAACGCCTATGGGAAATTTCTATAATCATGCACATATTATCAGTATATTTATGTTATTCCTATGTTGCCCACCAAACCGAATATCATTTTCCATGAACACTCTAAAAAAGGTTAAAATAAGGTAAGGGCCTAACAAAAATCCTTGGAGGATCCAAAATGCCAAAAGCATATGCAATAAAACATTCAATATATAAAATGTGACGCGATAAAATTGATTTGAGTATATATATATATATGTAATTAATTGGAAAAACAAATATTGAATTTAATGGTTTAGAAGAACTATATATTCTATGAATATTTATATCATGCTAATATTGCACTTATTATGTTTTGTTGGTAAAATAAAGTTCTTGCAGGTATGCTATGAATAATATAAAACTGAGGTTTGGTGTGATAATTTTATGGAACTATAGTATAACACCATTTTGTTTGAAATAAATATGTGGATGTAAGATATATCATGGTTATTTTTACAATAAATTTTTGTTGTTATTTCCTAATTGCATAAGGCAAGTGGGTATATTAATAATTTAACATATCCAAAACATATGTTAGAGAGATATGTTGCAGGAATACATTTTGGTAGATCATTTGATAGTAATGAATCAAGCATATATGATGTGGCTAAATAGAAGATGTGCTCAAAAGACATTGAGAATAATCCACTAGAGAAATCAACATTCTCTATTGAGATTTAAGGGTGAAAGCCATGTTTTCATTAGGGGAGTAAAGTGATATTGTCATGAGAAGTAAATATGATAGTATCATCAGGGGGAGTAAAGATCATGTTGTACTCTTTTTTCCTTGTCCAAGGTTTTCTCCCATGAGGTTTTTCTTGATAAGTTTTTTAATTAGACAACTTCAATATGTTTTGTGTACTCATTACAAAAAAAAAAATTGACTTTCGGTGACCACTTTCAGTGACGACTATAAAAAGTCATCACTGAAACTTGCCTTTTAGCAACAACAAATAGAAGTCGCCATTGAAAGTCTAACTTTCAACGGCGACAGTTTTAGTCACCATAGAAATTTTGACTTTCAGCGGCGACAATGAAAATTCAACGCTGAAACTTAGACATTTAGCGACGACAATTAAGTGACCGCTTAAAGTGACATTTTCAATGGTAACAATAAATGTTGCTGCCAAAAATCATACATTCAACGGCGACTTTAATTATTGCCACGGAAAGTCAATTTTTAGCTGAATGTTCTTATGGCTTTTTTTATCACTAAAAAATGTTTTTTTTTATATTTTTTGTTTAAATTTAATATTCAACATTTGGGGACACTAAATATGTTATTTATTATAAAAAAAATATGATAATAATACATTTGCATGTATGTGGGATCTCCCTACACAAGTTTCCTTCTCTTGCACACTTACATATTAAGATGAATAGATGAAAAGCAATTAGATTCATAGGAGAAGAATATATATTAGTGAACAAAACTAACATAGCTGATTCAAAGGATAAATAAATATATATATATATATATATATATATATATATATATATATATATATATATATATATATATATATATATGAGAGAATAAGGGGTTATTAGGTAACGTTTAAACTTTCAAATGCATAAACAAACCTAAATTAAGTTTAGAGAATATATTTTTACAAGTAATATTTTACTTTGGTAAAAGGACTTTATTTACCTCCTAAAAATAATCACAATTTACTAAATGTTGTTTAATATATAATGTGACCTACCGTCTATTAAGTTCTTCAAGATTTATTATTCTGCACACTCCCATCAATATATCTTTATAGATTAATAACATGTAATGACACTTTTATCTAAAAAATTATATGAAGCGTATTTATATGAGGTCTAGTTATTTTTTAACACAACCTTAAAATATAAATATAAATCATATACTTTAATCTATATTCTTTTAATAAATTTATCATTAAAAATAAAAATAATAAATACTACAAACAGAAAGCATAATGTAAAAATTATTAATAATATTTTTTAAAAGTTATGTAATTAGATTAAAATAAAAATAAGTTATTTCATAAATTTATCAATTAATACATATGATCTATACTGGATTTTATTTTTTTAATTACTTCATTTATATATATAGACACTTAATAAATTAAATAAATATAAAAATTGAATAAATTTTTAATTAATAATAGGATACTAATTACATTTTTATTTTGATCTTTTCAAAAATAATTCTGAAGTATTATATTAGGATATATATACACACACGTTAATATTTTTATATTTACAAATATATATATATATATATATTTATATATAATATTAAACAATATAAGTAATATTTTATAATATCTATTTATTTGTGTTTGTGTTGCATCTATATATATTATATGTAACACCTTACATTTCTGCCGCTTTCATATGTGTCAAAAGCGTTACTATTCAATTCTTTAGGGGTTCATTTTGTATTTTTGGCTATTGAGCCATTATTCTTACCATGTTTATATATCATAGTTAGTTCTATTTCTCCGCTCTTACTTTTAGTTTCAGTGATCCCGATTACCGTTCAATTCAAAGTCACGTATTCATACTAGTGCATATTCATACATATACGTCAAGTGTAAATATTTTACATACAATAAACATAAATACACTTGGCTCTTCAATTCTTCAAATGAGATTCGTAGCTGCACTCTTTGGTAGTCTCTCTGAGTATGAGGGAAAGCTGAAATTCAAAAAGGAGCTAGAAGAGTTTGATGATAAAAGGAAAAAAGGCGTCACCCTAAAAGTCATCAAGGAAGCTGATTCATCAGAAAATAAAGATGTAACTAATGATGATGATGATGATATGGGAATGATAGTAAGAAAATTCAAGAAGTTCTAGAGAAGAGGTCAAAGGAACTTCAAGAATTATCAAGGAGGACCAAGCAAGAAAGACAATAAAGAGCAACAAATCATATGCTACGAATGTGGAAAGCCTGGCCATATTAAGTCCAAATGCTTCAAAAACAAAGACAAGAAGAAGCAGAAAGAGAAAGCATACATATCATCTATATGAGATAACAGTTTATCATATGAAGAAGACAAAGATGATGCAGTTGCAAACATATGCTTGGTAGCTAAAGAAGAAGAATCAGCCTTTGAGGTAAGTGATTATGAACCTACTTATGAAGAATTATTATCTGAATATAATGAATTGCATACTAAATTCATCAAGGTAGCTAAAGAAATGGTTAGTCATAAGAAGAAAGTAAAAGAATTAGAAAGTACTGTCATATCACATTCATCATGTGCATTGTGTGAAGAAAAAGATAATAAAATAAGAGATTTAACTAAAAAAATAGAAATTTTTACTAAAGGAAGTGAAACTCTTAAAATAATTTTAAAATCACAAAGAGTTTCTCTTGATAAATCTAGGATTGGATAAAATATTGATCAGGATAGAAACAAAGGAAAGAAGAAAAAAGGCAATAATACATATATCAGATATTAAGAACTCTGTGGATACATCAAATCCTTTTGCATCATGTAGTTACTACAATAAGAAAGGCCATTATACTTCATCATGTTATTTTAGAAAAGGAAAGGTCATTGGTATGTATAAATGGGTTCCAAAAGGGACGTATATGTCAAGAGTAATTCATAATAACCATGAAGGACCCAAGAAAGTGTGGGTACCTAAAACTTGATAAACTTACTCTAGGTATGTCTCAAAGCATCACGTGCAAATAAGTGGTACATTAATAGTGGATGCTCGAGACACATGACTGGTGACAGAGATAAGTTCACCATGCTAAAAACCAGACAAGGAGGAAACGTAACCTTTGGAGGTAACTAGTTGGACACATTGCAAGAATTGGTGAAGTGGGGAAATACTATGGTGTTCAAATCAATGACGTATATTACGTTGAAGGGTTATGCCACAACCTCCTAAGTGTAAGTCAATATAAATTGAGGTTTAAATGGTGTTGAAGTTTGGGGGATCTCTTTTGCTTTATTTTTCTTTTGGAATTTCATAGTTTAGATACTAGTTTTAGTTATTTCTTCTCTTTTTTATGATGGATGCACTTGTTACTTATGAGAATTGGGTCAATACTAATGTTGGCGATGATGCAACAATTGGAGTTGACGATCTTGTTGCACAACCATATCTTAGACTTTTCTTGATAATGGATTGGAATGTATCTAGTTGTAATGAACTATATTGTGGATAGTTAACTCCTTTTGTATATGGTACAACTATTGTCTTTTTGTTACTTGTGCATATGTTTCTTATCTCCTTTACCTACTGGTGATTTTGGTGCCTCTCATGCATGTAACCTTTTTGTTATTTTTGGACATCTTGTTGCATGAGAGAAGGTCCTCAATTTTCCTTTTTGACAATGAGGACAATGTATATTTTAAGTTTAGGGGGTAATTTTGACTATTTTTACTGATTTGACAAGGATTTCAAGTTTGGAAAACTTGACTGTTTCTCGTCTTGTGGCTTGAAAGCTGAGTTAGATTAATTAATTATCTTATGTAGTGAATATGTGATCCAATGATAGAAATGATGCTTATACTATATGTTTTATAGGAAATTGTGGTTAATATTTTTGAATGCTTGATTTTCTCAACAATTTTTAAAATTTCGATCCATGACATTATGCACACTCAATTTTCATTTAGCCTCAATCTATTCAAGCTTACTTGTTGAAGCCCAAAATTTCAATTGCTTCAAATCAGTTCAAAGCAAAACAAATTATCTTCTATTCTCCAAGTCCTACTTTCAATCTAGATGCACGCACCCAAATCGGAAATTTCAGCTTGAATCACTAACAATAATTCCATCCTTATGCTAAAATTCAAACCACTAACAGGCTATAGCAATAATAAACAACCATCTTAATCCTTCCTCTAAAACATCCACATCAAACAAACAACAATCAATGTTCAACCTAGTTATAGAGTCACTTTAAGTAAGCCAAAATCATCGACAACTACAATAGTCACCCAAATCATACCACAAACTGCATATTGCTTTGAAACTTATCTCTCAACTCTAATCCTATTAAAACATTAAAGCCAAATCAAGCAAAAGTGGTAGTCATACCTATAAGATATTACAATCAAAGCATAGAAAGGAGAGTTTGTTGATATAAAGCAACAAGAACACTGGTAAGAGTGCCAGAAACATGAAGGACAAAAAGGAGAAAGAGGCTCCCTAAGATTTAAAGTAGTGATTAAGATTGGTGTTTCTGTTTTGTGAGAGAGAGAGAAAGAGAGAGAGAGAGAGATAATAAAGGCTGGAGAGACACAGGAAGGAAGGAAAAGGAATCAATGGCAATGAGCAAAGTGACTAATAGAGGTAGGGGTTGAGATTGCTGGGAGAAGATGAAGTGAGGCTGCAATTAGAAAAGAAGGGCAAAGTTACGATTGAGAGACAAAAGCCTATAGATAAAGATAGAGGGGTGACGGAAGGGAAGAGGTAGAGGGATGGAGACCTTAGTTCAGACCGTCAGCTATGAAGGTGGAGCTAGTGATCATCGATCCAAGGAGAGCTATGTGTGGGGGCAGGAGATGCATCTGGGTAACGGTGAGGTGATTGTGAGACACAAAGAGGAAGAGGGATCAAGGTAAAAGAGAATCTCAAACTATTTTTTAAATGAAAAAAGGGGGAAAATCTTGATATATATTCTTTTTTATTTTTCATTTTTTTGTTTGGTTGCAGCCACATTTTTTTTTATCTTTCAATTTTCTGTTTCTATGGGCACGTAGGGCGTGTGCCTTGTCCAAATGAGACGTCGTTCATGCCTAAAAATCCCTAAATTCATGTTCTTTAATAAGATATGATATATGAGTAGTTTAGACACCAATTGATATATGTTTATGATATTTTAAGTTCATTTATGAATGTTTTAAACCATTTTGAAACTTCTAATATTCATATCACTACTACAAAAAAGCAAAGCTGTGGCGCTTATAATTATATTAGTTGTGGCGCTAGAGAAGTGCCACATATCTGGATGCCACTAAAAGAAGCTGTGGCACTTCCAAGCACCACAACATTTTAAATTTTTTTTAAAAAAATACCCTCCTATGGCGCTTGTTGGAGGAAGCGCCACAGGAGACCCACCTCCTGTGGCGCTTCCTCCAACAAGCGCCACAAAAGGGTATTTTTTTTAAAAAAAATTAAAATCTTATATATATATATATATATATATATATATATATAACATTTATTATTTTCATATTTAATAAAAGTCTCGTAAATGAAGGGACAAAGCATAAATAAAGATATACCTGCATCTTTTTTCTTTTTTTTTACCTTCCATATATCAATTTCTCTTTTCTTAAATTGTTTGTATGGTTTTGCTACATTTGTCTGTGCGTTCCTATCACTAAAAAAAGATTTGCTTGTTAAAATTTATTTCAATATTTCTTTTCCAGTAGTAGTTTCTATAATAGATTTGCTTGTCTGTGTATTCCTATCACTAAAAATAGATCAACAATGATGTTCTTACATTAATACTCTCCAAAGCTAACATAAAAAATAAAAAGAATGAAACAGTCTACTTCTTGACATCATAACCAACCAAAAACTTTGACTATAAAAGAACTTGAAAAAAATAAAAATTAAAAAAGCATAGACACTTACAAATCTATTAATTGACCAGCGTAGGGAGTGGAGGACCACGTTGGTGTCGCTAGCTTGAGTGACGAGGATGAGCAAATGTGAGCTATGGAGTGGAGTGGGGTTCAAAAGAGGAAGAGAGACAGAGAGTATGAAGAAAAGAGAACAACTAGGGACAAGAGTGGGGACGAACGGAACAAAAATAGAAAAAGGACAAGAGAATTTTAATGAAGAAGACGCCTGTGTGTGTGTTTGTTGTGCAAGAGAGAAAGTGACTTTTACAGAGGAAGAGAGGGACGTCAGCGAGCTAAGGAAAAGAGGAAATAAAAAAGGTAAAAGGGAGGGAAAAAATAAAAGTAAAGTAAAGATGAAAAATTTGATTGGCGGGAAATGATTTAAAAATTCACTTCCAGCTGGTAAAAAAAAATTTTTTTGGTAATATAAGCAGCTGTGGCGCCTGGTTTCCCAGGCGCCACAGCGAGTGATAATTTTTTTTATATTAAACCAGCTGGTCACGTGGTGGCTAGCTGGTATAAAAAAAAATTTGTTATAAAGGGCCACTAGCTGTGGCGCCTAGGAACCAGGCACCACAAATAGTGGCAATTTTTTTTTTAATTATACCAATTGATCACGTGGTGGCCAGTTGGTAAAAAAAATTTTAAAGGACTACCTGTGGCGCCTGCCAAGGCAGGCGCCACTGGTGGCTCACCCCAGCTGTGGCGCCTGATTAAACCAGGCGCCACAGCTGATCACCTCCTCCCAATTGTGGCGTCTTTCTTGACAAACACCACACTTGAGCCAACTAGCTGTAGCACTTAGTCCACCAGGCGCCACAACTGGTACTCAAAATTTTAAAAAATAAAATAAAATAGAAAAGAAAAAAAAATAAAGGCAACTGTGGCACTTGTTTAAAGAAGGGCCACAAAAGGTGCGCCACCTTTTGATCTTTTTGTAGTAGTGTATGTTGGTTCCAATATTTTTTGTTATATTTAAATGTGTTATAAACATATTTTTCAAATATTATAGAGTGAATATTGTCTTATTTATATTATGATGAAGCATGATTTAGTTAATAATTCATTATATTATTATATGTTTTTGACAAGTGGGAGCTTTTAGGAGTTATTAGTCCTAAAAGGTAGAGTTGTTAAAGTAAATATATATAATTCTTGACATATTTTTAGTGATGTTGCTAATATTTATGTGATGGGAGATACAAACATATACTCCTAATAATGAATTTAGTAGTATTACTATTTTTCTGGTTAAGAATAATATAAGTACATGGCATTGTATACTGTGTTGTGCTATATATATTGTTGATGATATGTTCAATAGTTTAATTCCCTTAGAGAGACATGTGGAATAGATTTGTTTCAGAATTGAAAATGGCAACTAAGAATATCATCGGTGAGTTAAATAAAGGGAACAAATTAAATGGTGACAATTGGGATATCTGGCACCGAAAAGTCCAATATATTTTGGAGGAACAAGAGGCAATGGAACCTCTAACAACAATTGTAGCACAACCTGCTGCTGGGAATACAGCCCAACACAGGAGAGATCAAGAGGTCTATGAGGCTTGCAAAAAGAAAAATAGCATTACAAGAATTACATTGCTGAGTACAATGACAGATGACCTCATGTGTGAATATGAGAAAAATGAAACAGCGCAAGCCATATGTGTAACCCCCTTCGTAATTATGATTTGAAATACGTATTTTAAAATGAAATAGAAACCAATAATAATCAAACTCATTTACAATCCCTTCCTTATGGAAGGGTTTTCACAAATATTTTCAAAGTTTCTGCCTTACCCTGGTCTCAAATTCCATAACTCGAATATAATTACCCTATGCAGTTACATCACATTTATATATTAGAGTGTACAACAAAATCCCGGCAACCCCCGGGTTTCATACATAAACTAAAGGTTTATAAATTCCCATTAGGGGATTACACCACTATCTCCAAAACAACATTTCTAAGATATACGGTGATCTCCCAACAAAACATGATATCCAACACCAAAATAAAAATCCCCCTAAGGAGCCCTATTCGCCCTTGGTTGTCTCCTTTCCTTTGGAGCCACTTGC
Organism: Inga laurina; assembly: GCA_963855925.1. Taxonomy (NCBI): domain Eukaryota; kingdom Viridiplantae; phylum Streptophyta; class Magnoliopsida; order Fabales; family Fabaceae; genus Inga; species Inga laurina. The sequence continues at coordinate 63,427,744 of OY979704.1, read as the reverse complement.
CCTATCTGAAGGTTTGTCGATGGAATGAATGAGATTTAAAAGAATCCTAGTAGTAACAAATCACTCATACCACATGTAATCACAAAGCATGCAAGAAAATCATTAAGCAGCATCACAGCATAAAGCACAGCACGTTGGCTGCCACATATGCACATAATCACATAATCTCATCCCCCGTATTCCACCACCCCGAAGGCATGGTCCTCCCACCGTCAACACCGATAGGCCGTGGGTGAAGGTTTCACAAATGGCCTTTCGGCTTTCACATAGTCTCATCCCCCGAATTCCACCGCCCCGTAGGTACGATCCTCCCATCGTCAACACCGATGGGCCGCAGGTGATAGACTCACAAACAATGATCAAACAAACATACCATGTATCACATATAGTATAAGGGAAAAGAGTCACTACCTTGTTCTTTCCTGACGTGCGCCGGCACAGGTTGCTTGCAATTAGGGCAAATTCTCACCTACAGAACACTTAAATTTGGTTATCACTTGGACTCTTTAGGTGGCTACTAGAAGCCGAAACACATGCCTAAAGGGTTGGGTAGTACTATCTTAAAGACCACCTTTTAGTGTGCATCGTAAAACGTGCTAACCACTAGGCTCACAACTTGGTCCTACAATTCCAAAATACAATTTAGACACTTCCATAGTGTTTCGGGGGTTATATGAGCCTATTATGAAAACTTACAAAAATGCCCCCGGGGACCCAGCCCGGCCGTACCCGGTCCGGCTGTACTTTTTCTGAAATTTTGACATGGGCTATTCTGAAAAATTTTTGCCCAAAGAATCCATTTCCGAACTCAAAATTATCAAATTCAATGTAAAATTACAACATTACCCTTGGCAGCCCCACTTTAAGGGTTTTAGGGGCGTTTTCGTAATTATGTTTTTTCGGCCTTTTCCGAAAAAGTGACCAACTGTAACCCCACCTAATTTTCGCTCCTGAACTCAATGGAACCATAAAATCATTAAAAATCCAAATCTAACCCTCAGATCTAGCCCTGGCCGAAATCTTGGCATACTTTGGGAAGAATCGGTGTTTTTCGGTTTCGACTTTGTAAACGTGTTCCTTTCTACTCCTACCCACTTTATTAATCATTACATTAGGTTACAACTAAAATTAAGACCCAATTTGGGCAGCATAACCCCTAGGCCATATCATTTCCAAACATTAAAACCAATGGCAATCCGGCGAAATTTCACCGATTAAATTGCCCACAACAGCCAGAATAAGCAATATACGAAAGTTTGGAAGTTACCTCAAGCTCCCACTAGCTTTTCCTCAAGGTGGCTGAAAAACCTAGCCTTAGAACACCCAAATTTGTGCTCCATAAACCTTGAAAAACATCGAAGAGTAGCTTAGGAGCGGAGTTATACGCATTAGGTAAGCATTTACCGAAGAAATCGACTTACGGCACAAGTTCTCTTCTCCTTCTCTCTCCAGAATTTCTCGCACCTTCTTTCTCTTGTTGCAGCTGAATGTCACGGTTTTGGGCTGATGGAGGAGGTGGATGATGATTTAATATGATATAATATTATTTTCTAATTATTTACTAAATTTCCATCAATTTCGGATTTTTACAAAATTCTGGCAGATTTCTGCCCAAACTTTGAAAAATCATAACTAATTTTAGAAAAATCAAAATTGGGTGATCCCAAATCCAATGGAAATCTATTTAAGTCCTATTTATTGGAAAAATATGGATCACTGCATTTAATAACCTCAAAAATACAGAATTGCACAAAAGTCCATACTGCTCCAAAACAGATTCCAGTTTCCATCCCAAACTTTGGAAAATCATAACTCTTAGCTCAAAAATTGAAATGACACAAATTATATGTCCATTTTGAAGCTTGGCATGTAAAATTTAAGACTGGAAAATTTCATAATTTTTAGACACCATTTTCCTATTTAAAATTTCCATACAAATCGACTGCCCTGTACAGAGTTTCAATGGATAGAGTTTCCAACTTTTGCACAATTGTTCCCAATGGTTCCAATTTCACAATAAACACTCTCCCCACACAAATTTTCACAAAGAAGCCATTGGAAACATTAAAACATCCAAATTCTCATCACCCATTCTCCAAAAGTGTTTATTCAACAATAATTATATTCACTTTTGAAGTCATTAGCCCTTAATCGCTTGTTGGGATATTACAATATGGGTAGCGTTGAAAGATAGGTTTGATGGTACATCTACCTCTAAGCTTAGACGATTAACTATTAAGTTTGATACGTATAAGCTTAGGCCAAATACTTCCATGAAACAACATCTCAGAGAAATGGCAAATATGATTAGAGAATTGAAGGAAGCTGGGCATACTGTGTCTGATGGACAACAAGTTCAGGCAGTGATAAGATCATTGCCATCTAGTTGGGAGCACATGAAGGTTAATCTAACCTATAATGAAAGCATTAAAAATTTTAATGATGTGGCTAAACACTTGGAACTTGAGGATGAGCGCTTGAGGCATACAAGTCCTCTGGCCATGCCTACTACACAAAGGGTGCAAGTCCTTCTAATGCAAAACCCGATTCCAAGAAGGGGAATAAATTCTAAAAGAATGGAAAGAAGGACAAGAATAAATTTGTAAAAGGAAAAAAGAATTCCAGAAGAAAGGAAAAAAGGGCAAGAAGAAGAAGAAAAATGACTTAAAGAAGGTCAAATGTTTTGCCTGCCAAAAGATGGGTCATTTCGCACGGGACTGCACCGAGCGAAATGAGAGTGAAAACGTACTAGTGGATTATGTAAATTCACATGTTTCCTATGTTTCTAGCATTGTTTTCCTAACAGAGAATATCTGTTCTTCTTGGATTTTAGACTCATGTTCAACAGACCATGTGACGAGGGATCGAGGATCTTATGTAGAATACCGTCGGTTGCCTGACAAATGTAAGTGGCTTTATGTAGGCAACAATGCAAAGATTGAAGTTAAAGGTATTGGAACTTACAAATTAACTTTGCGTAGTGGAAAGCCTATGATCCTTCATGATGTGCTTCATGCTCCTGACATCCGACGGAATTTAGTTTCTATAAAATGTCTTGTAAACTATGGGTTTAATGTAAACTTTCATGATAAAGTTTCAGAAATATTTTATAATTTTGTATTTTATAGTTTAGCTTTCCTTTCAAAGAAGTTCTTTGTAATGGATACTATTGATGATTATAATATACATGATTGCTTTGCTGCATCCTCTAATTCAACTATTGATATGGCTATTTGGCATGCTAGACTAGGGCATATTAATCAAAATAAAATGATTAAACTAGCAAAAGAAGGTTTGCTAGGATCCATATCCAATATGGAAATGTCCTTGTGTGAAAGTTGTCTAGCAAGTAAGGCAACTAGAAAACCTTTTGGTAAGGGAACCAGATCAGAACAACCATTGCAAATAATTCATTCTGATATTTGCGGTCCTATGAGTATGAGGGCAAGGCATAAAGCTTGGTATTTTATCACTTTTATTGATGACTATTCATGATACGGTCATGTCTATTTGATCACACATAAGTCTGACTTGAGTGCTTTAAACAATACATAAATGAAGTTGAAAATCAAATAGACAATAAAGTTAAAGTATTACGTACTGATCGAGGACGTGAATATTTGTCTGATCAATTTAAAGAGCTCTGTGAAGAAAAAGGGATAATTAGGCCGCTAACTATCCCTGGTACTCCATAACAGAATGGAGTTGCTGAAAGAAGAAATAGAATGCTTCTAGATATGGTTAGGTCAATGATGGCATGAGAAAATCTACCAATTTCATATTGGGGTGGTGCTTTAATGAATGATACCTTCATACTTAATCGTGTGCCCTCAAAATCAGTTACATCAACACCTTATAAGTTATGGACAAAACGCAAGCTGGATCTTAGTATCCTTAGACCATGGGGGTCAGCTGCATACATTCATGATAATTCTCTTAAGTATAGAAAGTTAGGTCTTAGAGGAAAGAAATGTATCTTTATAACATACTCTGAACAATCCAAGGATATGTCTTCATAGGTGAAAATGAAGATGGAACAGTAACTGAAATTGAATTTAGAGATGCTACATTTCTATAAAATGAATTCCCTAATAGGGGAGACATTGACCGTACTGTATCTCTTTATGAGACACACGAAAAACAAGTATAGAACATGTTGGTATGCCTGAATCATCCCAAAATGTCAATCTAACTGGGAGCTTAGAAAGGTCAACCCAAAGACCTAGACAAAAGAAAAGACAAAGACAAGAAGCTCCTACAAGAAAGAGTAATAGGGAAAGTGTACCTAAAAGACTCTTTCAAATCGAAAGTGAAGCGCTTATTGTTACTCCTAATGGGGATGATGAACCATGTTCTGTACAAGAAGCCTTATTGAGTCCTGCTAAAGATGAATGGAAAAGGCAATGGATTAAGAAATGAACTCAATGAGAAAGAATAAAGTTTGGGAATTAGTTGACTTACCAAAAGGGCAAAAAGTCATTGGGAATAAGTGGGTTCTCAAAATAAAAAGAAAGGTAGCTAGGTCAATTGATAAGTATAAGGAGACGCACACAGTGATGATGAAAATGGTTGAGAGATTGGTAACTCCCTTGTTCTCCCGCCTAAGTTCTCAGCTCTACAATCTGACCATCAGAAATACAATCTGTTGCTCCTTGCCACTCTCAGCTCTGCATTTTTGTGAAGAAAAGACGTCGTCAGAACGGTATGTCATCGGAATTTGCAAAAGGATGCTGGGATATCTCAGAGAAGAGTCGAAGAAGGTCTGTAAGGACAATGGAGAAAATGGCCAACGGAACTCTGGAAGATGGAGAAGGAGGTGACGGTAAAGCAAGGAGGTATGATGAAGGAAGAAGAACAGAGGAGTAGTTGAGGACGGGACGGTGATGCTTGCACTAAGTGGTTCACCGAAACTGAAAGTCACCAGAATATAGGGGCTGGAGAAATAGAGTAACAAACTAAAAAGAAATGGAACTGAGCTTTTGCAACGGTGTAGGTGAATTACAAGCAATGGATGATGTTGGTATCGTGTTGCATGAGGAGAGATGGTGGTAGGATGATGGTGACCGCAAAGCAAGGAGGTGTAGTGGTCAGAAGTTGCAGAGCTCGTCGGTGATGGTACTTCCAGCATTGTACACTGTTGGTAGTGAGAAGAAGATGAAGCAAATGACGATATTGAGTTCCTTTGAAACTCAGAACCCAGTTGTGAACTCTGACAGTGGTGGTGTGCTATGATTGAAGCAGACAGAAGTGACGGTGATGACGATGAGCACCATGAAAATAGGGCATGATCAGTAGCGTCAAGAGTTGGTGATAGTATTGAGGAAGACATCAAATGGCAAACTCACTGTCTTGGTTCTCTAGGAATGGCGATGATCAATAATGACGGTGGAACGATGTTATTTGTAGGTGACTATAGAGAGATGATGACGGAAAATGGGGGCCGAAAATAGGAAATCCTACAGTATTGTGCCGGAAAATGATGGTGAAGGTAGTGCAAGTGAGGAAGATGAAGGTTGATGATGGTGAAGACTGTGGTGGTTTTATGAAGAAGAAGGTGCTGAAAGTGATGAAAATGATGGAAAAGAATATGTTGAAGGTTGTTAAGGTGAATGGTGATGATGAAGAGAAGACGTCGGTGGTGATAGTAATGACCTCATTCTCACTTTAACTCCCCATTCTGTAGTACCTCAGCAAAGAAAATGAAAGAAGATTGAAGGTATAAAGGAAGGCTGCCTTTTTTTGATCCAAGGATGTTCCATTTTATAGAAGGAAAAAGATGAAGATAAGATGCGAGATGATGGAAAGGAACATGGCCAGATGATAGATGTAATACCCCGAATTTCGAGACTCGAGGCTAGAGAATAAGCCTGAGATTAGTGGATTGCTAAGCCCCGATTTAGCAAGATCCCAAATTGTGATTAGGGGTTAATGACTAGAAAAAGTGGACGTGGTTAGTGATTAATGAACCCTTTTAGAGAATATAAAGTGGATTGTAGTCACTTGTGTTATGAGCAACGCCAAAACCCTGTATTTGAGTTCAATTGTGGATCAACATCCAAATTGACTTAGAATAGAGGGAAGAATTGAATGGGGTATTGTGATGGAAATGGTGTCATGTTGTGGTATTTAATCATTGGAATTGATTTAAATTGAATTGGACACATTGGTTGCAAAACTGGAAATGCTGTCTAGTGTGAATTCTGTATGGCCAGTCTTCTCGTCTGGATGTTTTGACTAGGCAAATTATGTCATAAAATTATGAAAATTTCTAGTCTTAAATTTCACATCCCAAGCTTCAAAATGGACATATAAATTGTTCCATTTCATTTTGGGAACAGGGAGATATGACTGTCCAAAGTTTGAGGTCGAAAATGGATTCTGTTTTGGGGCAGTGATGAAATTTGTGTAATTCTGGAATTTTGTGGTGATTTCTGGTAATGGATCATATTTTTCCAATGAAGAGGACTTAAATACCTTTCATTTGGATTTGTAATCACCTCATTTCAAATTTTCTAGAATTAGTTATGATTTTGCAAAGTTTGGTCAGAAATCTGCTAAAAATCCAAAAATTGAGAATTATGACATCATCATGTTACATTGATGACATAAACATGGGATATGTTATTAAACGGTTTTTTCCTTCTTCCTCCTCATTTCTGACGCTGAGAACAGCTGAAATAGAGAGAGAGCATATGGGATCTTTAGAGAGAGAAAGAGGAAGAAATCTCGCAAGATAAGCCGATTTCTCCGACGATCTAGCTCCTAACGCGTATAACTCCGATCCTAAGCTACTCCTTTATGTTCTTTAAGGTTTGGAAGCTCCTCTTTTGGTGTTTTGAAGTTAGGGTTTTCAGCCACAAGAAGGAAAAGCTAGTGGGAGCTTGAGGTAACTTCCAAACTCTTGCATATTGACTATTCTGGCTGTTATAGACAATTTAATCGGTGAAATTTCGCCGGATTGTCTTTGGTTCTAAAAATGGAAAATGGGTTTGTGGGGATATTATGCTGCCCAAATTGATACTAAATGGTAGTTCTAACCTAATGGAATAGTCAATAAAGTGGTTAGGAGTAGAAAGGAACGTGTTTACGCAGCCGAAACCGAAAAACCTCGTTTTTCCCTGGAAAACCCATATATTTCGGTCTGGGCTATAAATGGGTCTTAGAGTTGGATTTTCAATGATTTTATGATTCCATTGAGTTCAGGAGTGAAAATTAGGTGGGGTTACAGTTGGGCACTTTTTCGGAAAAGGCCGAAAAAGCATAATTACGAAAACGCCCTTGAAACCCTTAAAGTGAGGCTGCCAAGGGTAAATTTGTAAATTGACATTGAATTTGATAATTCCGAGTCCGTAAATGGATTCCTTGGGTGAAAATATGTCAGAATAGCCCATGTCAAAATTTCAAGAAAAGTACAGCCGGACCGGGTACGGCGGGGCCGGGCCGGGTCCCCGGGGGTATTTTAGTAAATTTTCAATATAGCCTCATATAACCCCCAGAAACACTATGGAAGTGTCTAAATGGTATATTTGACATTGTAGGATCGAATGTAAAGATCTGAGTTGCTAGCACGCAAATCGAGGAGAAAAGACTGGAGGTAGGGTACTTACCTTACTTGCATGTATTCGATATCTTTGCTTGTGTAGTGATGTATGTTATTGCTTTACTTGATTGTGTAGAGCATATTTGAATAAATGAAGCTCTGTTTCTGTTTTCACTGTGGCTATAGTCTTGTTGTATGAAACATTGAGCATGCAGAAATGTCATTATGGGGCATACATCTAGATAAAGCTAACATGTCATACACATAGCATCAATCATGCATGCATTATGGTATCTGTTTCCTACTGAGATTCTCTCGAATCTCACCCTCCCCTACCAACAATTTAGACAGGAGAAGACAAAAGATATGCTGAGAATAATGCAGAGAACCATATAAGGGGATTGCATTGGTGGAACGAAGATGAAAAGATGTCTCTGTTTCACTGGGATGGGTTTAGATACCCTAATAGCCTTGTGTGGCTACATTATTTGAATTTATCAGGTACGAACCCCTCAGGGGAAATTATGTAATTATGTACATAATATCAGTATTATCATGCTAATCCTGTGTTGCCTACCAAACCGCATATCATTTTCTGCGAATACTCTGGTAAATGTGAAATTAAGATATGGGTGTGACAATAAAGATAAGATAGCCAAATGATGACGATGAAGATAAGATGCCTACTGTCTCCCACTTCACCCATTATCTTTCATTATCCTCTACTCTCCGATTCCCAGCTCACTATGTCTCTCCCATGTCGTTGCGGCTCAACTGGAGAAAAAGCCTGGCAAAATATAAGTGTTGACAAGGGACCTTTTCTGTAATTTTTTCAATCTTCAAAATATTAATTCTAAATCTTTAAAAATCGTCAAATTCTTTTCAAAATACCTGAGATGTAAAATTAAGCATAATATAAAATCAAAAGTCTAAGAAATTATTTATATGAATAATTAACAAATTATGATCATTTTACCCCTATTTACACTTAATTCAATACAAAGGTCTTTTACTCAAATTAATGCTTAATAACACAACAATGCTCCAGAAAATACATTAAAAATCCCAATTTAATTATGAAAATTATATATAAAATATATGGTTCAATCATCCATGACCAAAGACTTTACTTGGGTCCAATTCATCGCCATTCTCTTCAACAACCACCAAATTTTCGTTACCATGACCAGAGACTTCACTTGGGTCCAATCCATCGCCATTCTCTTCAACAACCACCAAATTTTCATCGGCACTCAAAAAATAGCCACCTGAAATGACTACGTCAACCGCCTTCGATAGCCAAACCCTCTCCCTCCACCCATCAGAAGGCGCCACATGGAAGTCCAACACCTCCCCACATGTGGCCGTCACAAGGGCCGCCAAAACACATTATGTGGTGTGGAAATCAAAGGGATAGTGAGAATAATAGCCAAGGTTGTCCCCATAACTATGGGATAACGGAAGAGGATTATTTTGCGCACCTAGATCAAGTGAGTGGCGCGTTGGGCCAAACTTATATAGTAGATTATGTGGGAGACCCTTATCTTATTGTTATATTTTTCAGAGTGCTTACATGTAGTTCGGTGAGCAACAGAGAAATAGTGTAAATATATTGATATATTAACACAAGGTACTTGATTACATTATCAGTCTTCTCCTTGGGATTTCATAATATATACAAATTGCACAAATATCCAAAATATTTAAACATAATAGATTACATATAACCATTATCCCTATCTCGGATATCCGTACCATCAATTCCCCGTGTCTACCACCTTACATTTGGATCCGCTGGTTCCCACTAGAATTATTTTATTTATTGAAAAAGCGTGAGATTCAAATGAATCTCAGTATAACATACAATCAATCATAGAAAATGCAATAATAAATATGTCAAATATCACATACAGTAATATTATAATAACACAAAATTTGGTTCAATCGGGAACATTCAGAGCCAACCACTGTTGGAACCCCTACTTGTTTCGTACCTCATCTGGGTCGTGACTTCCAACTAGGCACATCAGTGTACCCGTAGGTACTATATTTGGTCATGTTCAATGTACCCTTAGGCACTATATGTTCGGTCATGTTCAATGTACCCGTAAGCACTATGTTCGATCATGCTCAGTGTATCATACATATTACGAAAGATGGCATACACAAAGCATACAAACATCGACATATTAAGAAAAAGGTCAGAGGAAGTTCACCTATTAGCAGGCTCACCTATTAAGAAAAAGGTTAAAGGAAGCACGAAGCTGCGATAGTTGGTCAAACTTCATAAGGAAGAACAAGCGAGGGTTCACGTGGAATTTGATGCTGATTTAAAACCTATCGGTGAAGAGGGAGACAAGTTCGTTAGATACGTTGGCTTTTTGGGTCAGAGAAAAGTTAGCATTCTAATTCCTACCTGGAGGGAAGTTTCGAAGGAGACGAAGGCTATGATTTAGGAACAACTTTTGGTATGTAAAGTTGTATTGTTATCTCTATCTCTATCTCTATTTCTATTTTTTCATATATAACTATTATATATTTTATTTTGTTGCAAACCTATGATGTTCCCAATACAAGGCAGATGTACAACCATTGGATAGGGAAAGTTCGTGAGCGATGGAAAGATTTCAAGTCCACGCTCACAACCAAGTACGTTCGAGGGCCAAGTAGTCATGAGGATCCTTGTAAAGAGTACTCGTTTCTTTCTCCAAATGACTGGAGGTTGTTTGTGGCATCGCAACAGAATCCCAATTTCCTGGTACATTTTGTTCATCTTAGTGTTAAATATTTTAGTTGAACTTACTTGACATCGCTAACTCAATTATCATTATTCTTTATTTATATAGAAATTGAGTCAAGCAAATAAAGAGAGGCGAGCAAAAAACAATTATCCTCATTACATGTCACGTGGGGGTTATCAGAAGCTCAAAAAGAAGATTATGCAGGCTGAATTGCAAAAATTGGAGGAAGCAGCCCAAGCAAATCCTAGTATTGTCATTCAGGCGCCACCTCCTCCCTCCCTCGCATCATATAAAATGGAAAGTAGGGAGGATAAAGGGAGAAAAATATATAAATCCAGTCATTGCTAATGTCGCTAAAAGGATTGTGAGTATTTAATAACAAGTATATTTAAGTATGTTTCATTTTCCTAACAAGATTGCATGTAATTACTTTCTATTTATCCATTATATGATGCAAGATAAACTTGAAGAGTAGAGCAGCCAAGGTTCCTTCACTCAAACTAGAAGGATGGACATCTTAGCAATGGTGCTTGGAAATCTAGATCACCCTAGTCAAGTTAGAGGGGAGTCAAGGGGAGTTGGTCTCTCTAAATACTTTAGACGAGGTTCACAAGCTTATGGACGAGGTGAAATGAGTCAGGAGTTTGTGGCCAGGGTTCAAGAGGAAATCTGAGCAGAGCTAGCGGTGCAAATGTGTCAATCACTTCGAGACGATCTTAAAGAAGAGTTGTTGAGTGAGCTATGTGGTGAGATGAGTACGATGGTGTTGTCTCACATGCAAGGCGGGATGTGTTACATGGAGCCTAGATCTGAGGTTTGTAAATAATTTCATTTAATATAACATTGATTTTTTCCTTATGTTATTTTAATTAATTCTTTCATTCCTCTTACTCAGGAATCCTCAGCCTTTCCAAGCACCAAAGGCAGTTACAATCCGCCAAAGGTTTGACATGATGACCCTAGTCCTTCACTGATGTTGTTGTATACACGCATGCCACCACCCACCATAATAACCAAATCTAGGACGATCAACGTAAGGTCAATGTCATAAGTGTTCGACTGGGGGAGGAAGGTGTAGATGTCCTGTTCCCCAATGGTGAGGTTGCCAGACTAGGTCAGGTAATAGGATCTTTCATCTTGTGCCCTAGACATCTTGTTCAGACTATGCTAATCCCTCCAATGGTAGGAAACAGCTTACTATTACTTGATCCATGACATTCTACTTATAATCTTTATTTTGTGTTACTAGGAAAAAGATGATGCGACAAAATTTCCCTTATTGGCATAACTGCAAAATATTCATCAAGACATTAACAAGGTCGACTTGCAAATGCCTTGTGGGATTGTGGGTCGCAGGATCTTGTATAATTATGGACTTGATAACAAAGATATTAGAGAGTTCCTATCTTTGGAGGAGAAAGACATAGGATGGGTCGCATTTGCAATCATGTGAGTTTAGTTATAATTTTTAACTGTAATTAATGCACTGATATTTAGGAGTTTTAGGTTTCTACATTTACTGAGTTATTTCTCATTTCATTTATGTGGTAGCTGCTTCCACAAATTGTGTGTTGGACGAGAGCTCAACACTACATATGGCTTCTTATGTCCTGGCAATATGTCATGGCATAATAACTAGAGGTTAGAAGATCGGATGAACTATGTAGGCTATACAATAGGCGAGACTCAGCTGCCTTGTTATCTAGCACCAATTGTTGAAGGGCAAGTAACTTTATTTGATATATTTATACATGTTCACTTTTCTAAACAATTCATGTTATCTAACCTCATTTTAATCTATATATGCATGTGATTATAGTTATCATTGGAGTCTTTGTGTTCCTTGTCCCTTGATCAACATCATCTTTTGGTTTGACTCATTGGGTCGCAAGCCAAATGCAGATATCAAAAGCATTTTTAACACGTAAGTACATTTATTTGTCAATCATTGATTTTTTATTTTACTCAATTATTTTAATGTCTTTTGCTTATCATTTTAATTATTACAGTGCATTGAAGACATATATAATGGGTGGGAAGCGTGAAGGTAAAGGTGGTCCGACAAAGTGGTTCCAACCAAACGTAAGTTCTTTACATTCAAGTTCTTTGATTGACTATTGCTTTACATAGGCCTTTATTCTTTTTTACCGTTTGCTTTTGATGTATAGTGTCCTCGGCAAGCAAGGAAAACTGAGTGTGGCTTCTATGTTGTACTATATATGTATAACATCATTTTCAGCGACCTTACTACAAATTTTGAACGGGTGATCATTTCTTGATTCTCAACTCAATTTCATTTCTTTTCATGTAATTGAATTGTTAGTTATTTCATTCAAATTAATGATTTATGTTAATATATTCTCTATTTTGCGCACAGATTTTTGGTAATCAAGACCCCTACACAATCGAAGATATTAATTTGATCCGAGACCTTTTGTCAGGACATCTTCTGCAACACATAGAGGGGTGATGATGTGTAGAGGATTTTTTTTTACATATTTCAGTGGTTTGTATAGTTCTATATAAGTTTGCATATTCGAATACTTTTCCTAGTTTCTTATTTATGAGTACTTTGAATTTGTTAAGGCATTATGCTTTATAGAGAGCACTTTGGGAAATGATGATGAAGCAAAGGGATTTCATGGAAGCATGTCATCATCTCTTTCGCCATATGATTATCATGATTTTACATTGAACGTTGAAGTTTGCTCATTGAAATAATGTTATGATCATATATGCACTATATGTCATGATAGAAATTTAACATGTGCTTTTCTCCTTACCTGAAGTAATAGGGGAAGCTAAAGAGTTAATCATAAGAGAATGGTCTGTGGATCTAGTTTTTCCTTTTAAAGATAGCAATGTACAGGTTAGAGAACTCGTTAGTATAGGTTCATCTAGCATTGAGGTTTAGGAGCCTTTGATCATCAATCACTGTTAGTCTTGAGGTTGTAGATGATGAAAGGAGATAGATTTTAGGGACAATGTAACTTTGTAGATGATGAAAGGAGATGATGAAAAGGATGGGTTATTCATTCCTGTGTAACCTACAAATTACTTGCCCACTTTGAAGATTCAAAATGTAATTGTCTGGGTTGATGCTTTTCTAATGGCATTGCTGGTTGTAATGAGTAAAATGTATTAAAAAAACAGCTAAGATACAATGACTGTTATTTCTATAACAGTGTTGTATCTCAGAGATACAAGGACTATTATTGCTGAGATACAATGATTGTTATTTCTAAAACAGTCGTTGTAACTATGATACTACGACTGTTTAAAAACAGTCGACTTTTCAATGACACTCACATAAACGTCCCCCCAAAAGCAGTCGTCTAAAGGGGGGAAACGGTCATTAAAAGTCCCTTCTGTAGTAGTGCAAAAAAATCAAGCTTACCTGGCAACTTACTCCTCCTTCTCTCTAAAAATTCACACAAGCTCTCTCTTTCTCTCTCTCTTCTTTGGCTTGCTAAATGGAAATGAAGGGAAAGAAGGAAGAGAAATGCTTTTGTACATATCCTTTAATTTCTCTAATTATTTAGTTTCCAAAATCTCCATTTTCAGATTTATTAAAATTTTGACAGATTTTCTGCTTAAACTTTGAAAAATCATGAATAAAGTTGTAGACATCGTATTGGAGTGATTCCAAAGGATATAGAACCTTTGTTAAGTCTAGTTTCAAGAAAAAATATAGTCTTTATCCAATTGGAAGGTCAAAATTCCAAGAATTAAATTCTTTGGATGTTGTTCCAGAAAATAAGCAGTTTTTCTTAGTTAACTTCAAAAATCCATAACTTTTTGTACACATCTCCAAAAATAACCAATGACCTATGAAATTAAAGTTTAGAATGTCTACTTTCACTCTGTAAAATTTCATGATTTTTTATCATCATTTGGTCATCCAAAACCACATGACCAACTTATTGTCTCATCAGAAATTACATTTCCCACACTATTCATACTCCAATTTCATGAATATTTACCAATTTATTGAATATTTTAAATAATTATAACACATTTCAGTGAATAAAATTTAGAGTGTTACTGAGTGAACATAAAGGCCAAAATGTCGTTGATGGGAGGAGACAAGGACCTTTAAACGACAAGCTTGTTTGTCCCAGATTGTTCTGTTTCTCGCTTTGCAAGTGGCATCAACGGCCAAGGATTTGTTTGCAAGAGATAGGCTCCGATCTCCAATTTGGTCCTCACCCACTACACACACAGATCTAAGCAATATAGTATCTTTGTTTTCAATTAAATAAATTAATCGCTTAAATTAAACATATTTGATTCACCATAACCTCTCGGCACCAAATTTCCAAGCCAGATATATTGTATAGATTCATACCGTAAGGGATTGCTTGGTATGAGGATTTGGAGGGGTGAGGAGATGAAAATTTTTGACTTGGATTTAAAAAAGGAAAACTTAGGAGAAGGATCCTAAAAATTGTAATTATTTTCACGGACCAAAAATTAAAGTATAAATTTTTAATTATGAAATTAACCCAAACCAAATCCCTACATTCTCTTTAACTTTGACCATCTCATCTATTTGATTGTTAGTATCTGTAACATCTCAAATTTTGGGTCTAGAAGCTCAATAATTAGCTTAAATTAAGTAGACTATTAAGCACAATTGAGCAAAATGCATGTTATAAGGAAAATGCTTAAGATAATTATTAAAACTATTTAAGGGCTTAGAAAAAGTGAGGAAACATTATGAAATGTTGTTATGGAGATTGAACCCTAAAAGTGGGCTAGATGATTTTAAAGTTAATTTTTGAGAATTAATGGCCTATTTTCTAGAAAATTCAAGAAAAAAATAGTCAATGTAACACATACACGTACCATTCAACAAAGATTGTACATTGTCAGGTAGGACCTTCATGTTGTGAGGGCAAAATTCACGACAAATCGATGATTTTAACTTTTTTCAGAGGCATTTTCTAAGACGGAATGTTTTTCATCTTAGCTTTTTTCTCCATTGAATCTTTATTATAGGGAGAATATCATTAAGATCCAAACAATAAAAAATATTATAAAAAAAAAAGTCCTTATTGACAAATAAAAGAGCTACCATTGATAAGTTGTGAGACTTGCGAATATGTTATTTCTCTTGTTTGAGACCTAAACGATATTCTTCCTATTATATAAGGCACCAATTAGAAACAAATTTTAGTTCCGAATATAAGGCACCAACCATCTCATTAATTTCCTTTTTTCCTTTTTCACTTTACCCTTGTTATTTAATTGAGGTTTAAAGTTGAAAAAAAGTAAATTACATTATTTAAAGAAGAGTAAAATTGAAAAAAATTATTAATTTAGAGCAAATTTAATTATTTAACTGTCATTCCTTAGTTTGCAAAAATTAGAAGTTGTTGCTTTATAATAAGAACAATAGGAAGTACATTATATTATATACTTTAAAAGGCAGCTATAAATCCAAATTTTGCGCAAAGTTTAGAAAAGCTCATTTTAGTCCAACCTCTTGATATTATGCTCTTCTTTTTATATCGTAGATGGCGTTTTAGAATATCAACTACCAATAAATTAAAGACAAATTTTACTAATGAGTGACATTAGCAACCCCCTAAGGAATTTTTGGGTTTCATTTGAAGCTTCCGGATGCTGTCTCTAGATCTTCTATCACTTTGCAGTTTAGTTGGGGATGTAAGAGTTGAATACTTGGCCTTCTATTCATAAATGGGGGGAAATCAACATGCAGAAAACTTTATAATAATCTGTAGTTGTATGCTCTTTTGATCAAACTTTATCTGTTTTATATTTATTTATGTATTTTTTAAGTAAATTATAAAATATTAAATATCGACTATTGAAATTTTAATCCAATGCGATACTGGGAAAATGAGGATAGAGGAAAGGTAGAAGATAGGAGAGGAAGAGTAGAGGAAAGAAGATAAATTTAGGTAAAAGAGGGGTAGATGAGGGGAATGGTAGAGGAGAGGGTCCTCCAACCCCCATGTCCCCTATCTATGTAACATCTATCGATTATACATTATGCATATATATTTCCAACTATTTTTACCTTAGTTTTATTATATTCCCTTCAAGTTTTTTTTATAAGAAATATTCTCTCTCATAAAAGTAGTCCTTAATATCATGAACAAATCTCCCTTTTGTCCGAAATTTAAAACTAGTCTTTACATCTTTAGACCAATTAAATACATGTCACTTATCATCTCTCTACAATAAATTTCCTCTCATAATCTTTCATCCCGTAGCCTCTTCACAAATAAGGATATAACTGGAAGGCAAAATGCATATATTATACATTTATTACTTTTAACTAACATTTTGAACAATATAATTTTGATAGTTTTTCCTTACTAAAAAAGATTGGAGGGAGTACTAAAACAGTTATTCAATTGGGCAAAAAAAAAAAAACATTTATTTAAAGGATTGTGTTATGCTTATCATTTTATTGTTAGCCAATGATATTGTCATCTAATCGATCATGATAACATTTAGGTATTAAAAGAGAGAATTAATGACAGTTAACTATATGACAAATTTTTCTAATGATTGAATTATATATAATGATTCAAATAATTGCAAATTCAAGCATTTCAAATGTAAATAAGACACTTAAGTTTTAAATATAATTCTCAATTTACAATTGAGATTTTTTTTATTTATGTTCTAAATTATTTGATTTATGTACAATTGAGATTTCTGTTCCAAATCTAAAAATATAATAGAAAGACAGGCAAAAAACGAATAAATTAAATGTTCTAATGTCTCCTCTTAAAGGCAACAGAACAAGCATTTACCAAAACAACTTAATTAGTGTTTGTTGAGAATGGCACAACTAAGAATACCATTATGAAGAAGCTTCCAAATTAGGAGAATATCTTAAAAAGCTACGTAGATGGACCATAAAAATTTCTTGAATTAATCCTGTGTGCCCTTGAAAGAGAATTTTGTAGATACAGATGAAATCCCTCTTTGACACTACAACAACCTGAAGGACTTTTACACCAATAAAGTTGTGTAGGAGTGTTATTAAAGGAAAGTGGAATCATTAAAATGGAATTAGCAATATCAAGGGATTATAAAGAGCTTATCCTAGGGGCATTCCATTGCAACGGATTTCAGTTAAAAGGGATATATGCATAAATAGATCTACAACAGTATGAGAATTTTTAGGGGAAGTAGATCTAGTATGTGTAGGCCACCACAACGGTTGGTTGAGTAAAATAAAGGCGTCATTGCCCACTTTACATTTTAGATTATTGAAGGAAGAAAGAGGACATCTTTTTTCAAGAGGTGTATCCTCCTTTTGTCTCCATTTGAACCCCAGGGGAAAAAAAAAAAATTCTATGCATCGAGAATCAATATGATTATAGATGTGCTCAGCAACCTAATAGATGACATGATATTGAGATTGGGTGTAGAAAGGACATATTTAATGAGTGTCTAATGAATGGCTTAAGAAAAACCTCACTTTATAGGTAGAAGTTCTTCTTTTGATTGATTCAACCACTTGATGCCTAAATATTTACCTTGCCTTGTTGAAAATTTACATCAAGAGATTGCGATAATTGCATTTCAAGATAATGAGGTACGTTTGGGCTAAAGATGAAAGTGGATTTAGCGTGATTGTAACAGCGATTGTTAAAATATAGTTTCTCAATTTAGCTTTTGGTAATCTTATTTTTGGTAAAAGTCCGATTGTGTAATGTGATTTATATTTGGAACAACGATTTTATAAATGATTTTTGTAAAAGTAAAACTTGTTTGGATTGACTTAAATATAAGTAAATTTTGTGATAATAATAAGAGAGAGTGAGTGGAAAAATATTTTAAAAGGTTAAAAGAACTAAAAAATATTTTAAAATAATTTTTGAAGCTGAAAAAGTACATTAAGGATAAAATTACAATCAGTCTGATAACACACTGGGTACAGTTGAAAAAATATTTTAAGGGTTAAAAGCACAAAAAAATAGTTGAAATTATTTTTTGTAGCCGAAAAAGTACATTCAGGGTAAACTTGCAATCAGTCTGATATCACACTGAACAAAACTAGAAAAATATTTTAATCATTCTCACTCTCCCCAAAAGCTAGGAAATAGAGCTTGTGGCAAAAGCTATTAAAGTGAGATTAAGCTCAATTGTTCACTTTATTCACCAAACACTCATTTTTTTAAGCTCAATTGTGGATTGGTATTTTTGGGGGCAATTGAGCGTTTGGGGGGCCCAAACGCTCCCCCCAAACACAGCCGCTTTGGTTCATTTAGATGAAAGTGGAGCGGTACATTTCTAGAGCCGCTTTGGTAATATTGAAACAATTATAAGAATTATATTAAAAAAACAATTATAAGAACATTCAAAGAAAAGAGAATTATCTGCAATTGCCAATGGCTTTGTAGTCTGGTGACATGAGAGTTCACCTTTAAGTGAAAGGTCATACGTCCGATCCTGCTTGTAACCTCAGGTCAATAGTGTCTGCCCCTTTAATAGAAAAGACAAAAAATCATCTGCAGTTAGCATTGTTAGGGTTAAACAGTTAAAGAACTGATCGGGTCTGTTTAGTGTGAGAGATTTGAAGGGGAGAGAAAATTTTTATGAGTTGAATTTTAAAAGATTGAAGAAGTGGGGTAATAAATTTTTAATAAAGAAAATATATATGATAAAAGAGTAAGAAAAATTAATTAAAAATTTTTAACCCAACTTCTCTAATTTTTTTAAATTCAACTCAAAAAAAATTTTCTTCCGTCTACTTTCCCTCCCCTCCTCTCCCCCCCTCAGACCAAACAAGCCGGAAAAGACAATTTACGAAGTTAACGGACCAAACTAAAATCTCGTGAAAAATTAGAAGACTAGATATGCACTTTTGCCTGAACTAAAGCGTTAAATGATCAATGTGGGTCCTCCGTTAAAATTGGGTGACATTGCACTCTTTAGATTGCATGTGACATTACCCCAATTATTCCTTATACTTTAAAAGCAAAATGCCTTTTAACCTTAAAATAAGATTTCAAAAACATTAGCCTTTTCTGAACCAAAATAAAAATGCCTACCTGGTGCAACATCCAACATAGAAAATAGTTAAATGGCAACAATAATAACAGCCAATTGGAGTGCATCAATATAACCTCCAAAACAAAACAAAGGGATACCAATAAAACTTTGTATAGACTGTATCCCCTTATAGACATAATGAACAGAAAAATGCCATTCTATACAGCTGGGTCCACTTTAGAAATGTTCGAACTTACAAAAGTCTGAAACTGCTGAGCAATTATACTTCAACAGCAAACACTTGGACAGTGTGCTATACATCATCAAAGGCCAAAAGAGCAAAAATATTACACACTACAACCATGTAGATCATCTACACCTGTCAAGTGGAGCCACTTTATGATTAATGGGTTACTGTAAGGGCAACTATGGGCTGATATCTCAGTTCATGCATACATCCTTAAGAGTGAAGGACACTCGGATCTGGCTCGCCCAGAGTTTATGATATAATAATACTTTCCAAGTATCGGCCGATCGATGCCTTTCTGTATCGTACTTTCAGACTTGTTGAGGTATTTAGGCCCCCTGTGCAAAAATCAATGCATGGAGAAAGAATGCATCAGATTTCAGCCATTTTTGTGTTTGGTTCGCAAAAGTATTGAAGGTCTGTTTCTTTCCTTCCGTAAAACTTGGTTAAAAGTTGTAAGCTTTCAGCAGCTTCTGGTTTGACTCAAAGGATCATAATCATAGGCTTCACCGGCTTTAACAAACCGGCCCTTCACACGCCTTCGCACATCAGCCCTTGCCTTGCGAGATTCATACCTCACTCTTTTTTCAAACCTGTTTCCACAAACACAAATTATATGAATCACCTAGGCATCAAATCTGCTTTGGAATTATATGATATGACATGACTTGACACAAGCAACATCTGAAGTACATATATGTTGTTTTAAAAGTTGCACCTTGTCTAATAAATTGTGACATGTTAGCTACACACATGGTTTTTTATTTTCAATCATTAGTGCTATTTTCAGACATGTTGCTTGAAACTGCGCCTTGCATTATTATTACTATGTAAACTTCAAATTCTTTCTCACTTCCTTTGTTCTTTGAGATTGTCAATACCTTCTACAACTGTATTGCTTCCACTTTACCACTTTAGTCAACAAGCGGCTAAGATTAAAGTATGTTAAAAAAAATGAAGATTAGGTAAGAATATGAGAAATAGCTAGTGTCAAACTAATAATGACTTGATCGAGAACACAAACAGTTTCATGAAACTAACCATATTTTTGTCTCCATGAAAGTAATACACTATACTAGTATGCTGCGATATACTTACTTGCGTGCCTTCTTCTTTTCTTTGTAACGCGTGACGGCATCACTGCGGTTGGAACTCTTCAGGGAATTCTCAAGGCATGGAGGGCACCATGGAGACTCCCCCGTGAGAAGCATAGAAGAAGCACCGCAATCTTGATAGTCAGCACCGCTACTCTCTCCGGTAACACCAGAAAATGAAAGGTTTGATTGCGCTTGCTTTCCCGTGAAATAGAGAATCGGTTCGGTTTTTGTACTTAGCATGGAATCTGCAGATGCTGCATTGCTGCATGCTGGATGAGGTGTGTTGACCAGTCCAACTGAAGATCCCTGGACACAGATTTTTGTATCTGACTATTAATTTAGAGCAAGAACTCGTATAAAAAAAACAAGTGTATCAAGAAAACAAGCAACAACAACAACTAAGTGTGGGGTCGGCTACATGGATCGCAAGAACCAATAAACCATTCAAGAAAGCCAAAGGAAGCAAGGCAGAAGTTTAAGCTACAATGGGCTTAGAAGAAGCAAATTGATCTCCAAGAATCTCATTGCCCACAATTACTTGCATGCACCATGAGTGGTTGAATGAAATGTAACCGACTCAAATACAATAGGGGATGTTTGGATTAAAGGGAATGGAGAAGGGAAGAGAAATTTTAATTTAGACATTTACTGTCATTCGTATTTGTTTGATACAACAAACTCAACATCAGCTCTTCGATTGGTTCAGTGTTACATTCATCAGTTTGATCCAGTTTGCGGATTAATTACAAGACATGTTAAGCTCTAGAACAATTTTTGCCAAAAATGAAGCTAGATAGCTGGTCCCACCTTTCAAATTTTGAGCCTCTCCTATCCACTTCAAAGTCTAAGCAATTACAAAACTTGTTTAAATGACAGATACACACCGGTCCTTACATGGTCTAAAAGGAGTTTGATTCGTTGAGAAATGTAGGTTGAAAACATGTAGGCATACAATTAAATGAGGATCAATCTAAATTATAGAAAGGCTCATGTCCTAACAGATAAAGAATGATGAGATTTCCATACCTCAGCAGCAGCCTGATGATTGGAATCACTGGCAGACGTTTCCTTTGTCCTGAACAAACTATCAATCCCACCATTTTCAAAAAGCTCTTCAGAATGACTAAGAGCCACACCAAAAAGTTCTTCATAATTCTCAAGCTCCAGATCCACTTCATCCATGTCAAAGTCACCATACAGGTTATCATCTTCATATAGTTCAGAACCTTTGGTACCAGGGCAGCATAGCTACAGATTAATGAAGAGATCAGCAAACATGTTAGACTTAATTGAGATAATTTTACAGTAAAAAACTAATACTTGTGCACATGTTGGCATAGCAGCTATAGTAACAATAAGACTTATCCCACTCAAAAAGGTCAGCAACAAAGATCAAATGATGACATTTTCCTCTTTTAACAACTAACTCACTAGATATTGCAGATTTATTACTATCCTCACTGACTCCAATTTCACACCAACTAAACATGCCTTAAATGAATTCATGTTGAATGCAGATTGGAACAGAAATTTCATCAGCCACCACTTGTACCAAAAAATGACAACAATTATGTTATCACACTATTTTTTGTTGTCTATATTTGTTAATTTTACATTTTTTGTTCTCTCGTCCAACAAAAATGGCAGTTCTCTGACCAAAGATATATACCTGATAAAATGTCGCATACAAGGGTCATTCTTCTTGCACTGCGATTAAGCTACCACTATGAAGAAAAGAAACTAAGAGTAGTATCTGCTACTAATGCAATGGCTATCCAGAAAATGAAACCGCCACAAAACTCAAGACTCTACAGTTTAATAGAAGAATCAGGACTCTGTTACTACAGGGAAAGGAAAGGAATGGAATGGGAAAAAAGTGGTACTACCTCTAGTCCTAATTATAAGACAAAGTTGACTTTTTTTGGAGAAATTAAGGAAGCTAAATAAGTTACTTAATCATATCATATGTTGTGTATCTTTAAATTATATATTAATTTATTAGTCAAACTAATTAGTTTGAAGAAAAAAATAAAAATAAAAATATTCTAAAATAATTTAATCAGCTTCCTTAATTTCTCCAAAAAAGTCAACTTTGTCTTATAATTAGGACCGGAGGGAGTATTGAAGATAGGAAATGACCTTTGTATCCCTGTTTTCCCAAAAAAAAAAATTATAGATAAACAACACTAAGTATTGAGTACAAAGACATGAGGGACATAACATGAAAGAAATGACAAGGGACTGACTCTTAATCGTGGTAATTAAATGAGATCAAATGATTTGGAAAATGGGAGAATGACATTTGGATCCTTGTAAGGAAATTATTGACATTTCGATACCCTGATTTTGAGCTTGACAACTATAATATACTGTATTGGCTACTTTGCTATTTGAGTAGTAATCAAAGTGTTAATAATTTTCTTACAAATCACCCCAAATATCATCCTCCATTGGAACCAAATGCAGTAGACCTGAAGGACCAAAGGATTTCCAACAGTTTTGCTTTTCTACCGTTGGCTTCTAAGCCTCATAAAAAATATCAAAATCCATCAAACATGGACAAAAAACTCATTTCCCTACATTAAAAAAAAAAAGATAATACAAATTTATGTTGTACCTTGGATAGACTTTGATTGGCAGGTCCAGTTGGGTGGTCTAAAGTACGAGGCTCTGAGCTCGACTCAGCCATCGAAGATGGCCCAACACAAGACTTATCCATGCTGCGTCCATCAATTACTTGAGCTGAACCAGACGCATTCTGACTTTCAGGGGAAAGCCAATCACTCCTGTTGCTGTTCTCATTAATGCTCATCATTCCTAGTTCTTTCTCACAAGAAGATTCACCAATGGTTGGAATGTCCAAGACAAATGACCATATTGAAGAAAGTTCTGCGGCTGAAGGGCATCCAGAATAGCAATTGATTGTTTGTCTCTTATGTGTTGACAAAGATTTGGAAGTACTGTGGCCCACCCAATCACAATTTTGACATAGCGAAATCCTCTCTTCAGTACACCTTACAAGAGCAGGTTGTGAATTGCATCTCTCACATACTAGTGTCCTCGAATGACGTCTTGAAAGGGCATTAGCAGAATGAACATTTCGATCACATGACAAACACAAGCATGCAGCATCGGACCGGCAATACACCATGGACCTCTGTTCTCCACAGAAATCACATAGATAACCCATCTTACTTTGTACTGAGTCTTTTATTAGTTCAGATGTTTAAAGCAAGAATTCTCCTATAAACAATCTCGCACCCAAACTATGATATCCTCCAATGAAACTAAAAGTGTGTTTGTTTTATCGCAGAAATATCTTGTAATTCAGGTAGTTCGAGATAATGTGACAACGGGGGCAGAAAATTGAGTCCTGCGGATTCTGCTGCTGCCAAGAAAGACTTTGTCATGAATGTTACATAATAATAAATTATGGAAAAGAAAGGCCAAAACAATAATTCGGCGTCTACTGCAACTTAACCATGGCAAAAATATCATGGCCAGCAATTTGCTCAATGTAAATTTGCTTCTTCACTTATCTAGAAGAAAAATGCAAAGTTGCAAGCCAAGACCAGAAAGTACAGTAACAGGTCAAGGATGGACACTAAATACACCAATTAAGTACACAAATATATACTTTCCTAAAAACAAGGATTTGACAAGCAAACTCATCAGTATAGCTCAGAAGCGAGAAAAAGACCAAATTATATTGACAGACGTTAACTATAAAATGTAATTATAATAACTAATACTACTTGCCAAGAAGAGCTTGCAAAGATTACAGATTTAAGTGAAATTATACAAAGCTGAATTACCACAATTAAGCAGAGAATCATAAGCTTTTTTTAACCTCTGAAAAAGGACATTTTCATCATCATAAAAATAATTCAAATGAAAAACTGACAGAATCCGGATTCAACTGAAACTGTAAAGTAACCTTCACATTCTGGATGAAGTAATATAAGCTGCAGATCAATTTCAAACAAACAAGAAAGAATCTCTTACTTGTATACCCCAACAAAAAGTGGGGGAAATCAAAAGAACATAAACAAATCTAACCCAATAGCAAAAATCACCCATCTCCTTAATTCTCACCCTCTCCTTATGCTGAAAGACCCAGAAAACTTTTTGATCAAAAAAGAAGGCAACCAGAAAAATCTTGAGTTTGCAAGAAAGATGATAGAACAGAAGCAGCAGCAAAGAGAAGAAGGCAAGGAGAAATTTACCTCAAGGGAAGAAAGACAGAGAGAACAAGATCCGTAAAGAGTTTTGCTTTTTCAGGAATTATATATAAGTTCTTGCTAAAATTAAAAGCAAAGAAACCAACCCAGAAGCTGGACTTTTCAAGAAAGCACACACTGACTCTCTCTCCCTCCCCTCCTCTTTTCTCGTTCTCTTTCCAAGTCTGCTCATACAGAGAGGAATATGAGTAGATTAGATTGATAGATATGAGATGGAAAGAGAGGAGAGAGAGAGTGTGGGCGTTGGTGTGAGATAAATCATAAATGAGATACTGCAAATTGGTTTTGATGTGGCCTTTGTTGTGTGTGAATGGATTGTATTGTAGGTAATGTGACCCAAGCAACGCTGATAAAAAGTGTAAAAAAGAGCAAAAAATGAATAAATAAAATAGACTTGACGTGGGACCATTTCTTTTTCCTAGTGAAAGCTAAAAGGTTAGGGCCCTTTTGCATTCCTATGTATCAAAAAAAAAAAAAAAAGGTTAGGGCCCTTTCCCATGAGAGGATAAAATTACTGACATGCCCCTCTTTTTTATTGACCATAACTGTTAATAGGCAAAAATGCGCACAAATTTTCACCTTAGAGCGTTCGGTGTGTGAAGCTTTTGAGGGAGCAATATTACCTCAAAAATTGATTAAATTTTGCTGATGTGTATCATTTAGAAGAGAAAGGGTTTTCACATCTTTCAATAACTATGTTTCTTAGGATTTAAATTTATATTTTTTTTTATAGTAGTGAGGCCCTTTACGACCTCAACCAACAATTTATTAGTTATGATCTCAATATTTTGAATATATATAATTTCATAAAATCAAATTATAAAGTATATATAATAAAATAAAATTAACTCATACTTCTTTCACTAAGGAAAAATTGACTCAAGGCGAAAAAACAAAAAAAAATTGGCTCACATATCTATCAAATTATTGAAAAAAAAAATTATTTGATATAAATAAGGATTTAATCATAAATTTTGATATTATAAGGATCAAACTAAACATGAAATAAGACATTAAAAGCTTATAAAATTTGGGGCCTCAGATGTTATTTTATCTATTTATTATTCGTAGTCCAAGGTACGGTTGAATTTGCAAAAAAGTGCATCACATGTTGGGTGAGGTGGACAAATAAAGCTCAAGTAGTATCTTGTAATTATTCCCTTCTCTTTTCTATTATTTTTAATTTTATTTGTACATTATCTATAGTTACTGTCCGTGTGATAATATTTTATTTTCACGGCCAAAAAAAAAAAAAGACAATATTTTATTTTAAAATTAATGAAGAGTAAAACATATTTTAAAAAATAAACAATAATATCCTTGACAAGCGGTGTAATTGAATTGGTCTTTGGTTATATCTTTTTGTTTGCTTCTCAATGTTGACCCTTTTGGCATTCTTACTATGGCGATCACTAATTGATTTATGGGTACTTAATTTCGTACATACGAAGCAAACAATTGCTTTATTAACTTTTAATTTTTTCGTACCTTTTAGTTAGTTAATTAATTAATTATATAAATGCGTGTAATAATTAATATCTTTTTATTCTTTCTTTATATCATCCTCTAGTATTTGGTTCGAACTTGAGATTCAAATAAATCTAGTAGAGTCTTGCACCGCTAGACCAACGGGTTTGGATCCTCTCAGAATCTTTTTTCTCATTTTCTTCTCAAAATCTCATATCCACCATCAGATTTAAAAAAATAGATGGGTCAATTTTAATATTTTATAAAACTATTATTTTGAACATAAATAAATAAACTTAAATTTTTAAAATATGATCTACACAATTCATAACTTCAATACAAATAAAATTAGTAAAAAATTAATTTATAAAAAAATATAATCATCGTTTTAGAAAATATTATATCAAAATCATTCATTTTTTCATCTAATGGTGAAGATGGGATTCTGAGAAGAAAAGAAGAAAAATGATTTTGAGAATATCTGCTCTCCTAGACCAACTCTATGTTGATAATATCTTTCTATTCTGCCTACTCCAAATATAGTAGTGTAATTACCTTGCCTAACTTTGCCAATATTGCCTAATTATAGTAAATCTCCAATGGTCAATTATCAAACTATAAATAATAACATTTTTTAAATATATGGCCACAATTTTTTTTCTTAGATTACTTGTTTCGCGAAACATTTTGAAATATACATGATATTTCTATTTTTTAAATATTTAGACAAACTATAAGTAGCTAAAGTTATAATTAAATCTTGCGAAGTGAATAATTTTATTGAAATTGAAATTTGATAATAAATCACTTTACCGTTTAATGAAATTCTAATTTTTGAAAACAAAATAATTGTAAGTAAGATCCTTTTGATTTAAAGTTTATAAAAAAAATATATTATCTTTCAATGTAATTTTGTTTTTTAATTTTTACGTTGAATGATTAACATATTGTTTTAAGAAAATAAAAATCAAAAAAGAAGTCAGCACGAGGAGCCTTAGCAACCATTTAGGAATCATTTAAATCATAGGAGATTGTCGTTTTTATTCTGCATCTTTCAAATATGCCAACCTGCCTTCTTTTCCATTTTCCTTTCCCACAATAAATATAATTTAATTTGAAACAATAAATTAAATTTTGATTTTTTATTAAGGAAATAATATTTATAATATTCCTGTGCAATTACTAATATGATAAGGATGTAGATTGTTGGAAGAAATATACAAAAAGGACTATGCAAATACTCATGCCCTGTTTGGTATCATGGAAGACTTTTTATGGAATTGAAAGTGGAAGTGAGGTTTAAAAGTTTGTTTGGTATAATGATGGAAGTGATGTGTTATTTTAATTAAATATTTGTATTTATAATATGAAAAGACTTATATGCCCTTTACCAAAAAACCCTAGCAACTAAAAAGAAGAGAACCACATAGTCACTAGCCACTTAGCCCCACTGCCACCACAAGAATGTCAGCTACTAGAGGAACAACGGCACGATGAAGAAGGCAACAACAAACATAAGCAAGGCGAAGCCGCCACAAGAATGCAAGCCACTAAAGGAACAACGGCACGATGAAGAAGGCAACAACAAACAAAAGCAAGGTGGAGTTAAAGATGAAATCAAAGAAAAGTTGCAAATGGAAGGGAAGTGAACTTGAAATCAAAGAAGAAATTGAAGAATAGTTACACTACAAAGTTGTTGATATAACAAAGTCACATATCAAAACCATCGGCCACCATAGCCATCGGCCACCATAGCCATCGGCCACAACAAGGAAGAGTTACAAATCAAAGAGGAAGAAAGAGAAAGACAAAGAAGGAACGAAATCAAAAATCGAAGAGGGAAGAGTTGGAGAAGTGGGAGAAGCCGTCGTCATTCTGATTCTGGTCAAGAAGCTTTAAGATCGTCGTTGTCTCCTAGTGTCATCGTCGTCATTGTGTCCCTCGTCATCGCTGTCGCTACACCGTCTACCATCCTCATTGTTGTTTTTGCCCTCCATCATCCGCTATTGGCCTCTATCATAATCGTATCTCGTTGTCCTCGCCATCATCGTACCTTGCCATCATCATCGTCGTGAGACATGGAGATGGAGGCTGTCGAGTCAGAGGTTGAAGATAAAGGAAAGAAGCAAGAAGGGCAAAGTTGTGAATTTGATAGAACATATGAGGGTATAATAGTTAATAGTTTTCAAATCCATGGAAGTGGAACCATTTCCTTAGGGGCTGATAGAAGCCACTTCCATCATTTTTTATGAAAGTCACTTCCTTAGAGAAGTGTTTTTAGCCACACCAAACACACAAATATTGAGTTCCACTCCTACTTCCATTTCCTTCCGTCCCACTTCTATGATGCCAAACAAGGCATGATATAAGAATTCTGAAGAGATATGTCGAAATTTCTTAATTCCTATGAACTTGTTAGAAACTATTCTAAAATGAAACTTTTGTGAGATGGCCTAATTTCAATTAATAAAATTAATTGTCATTGTCTTATATATTAGTTGTCATATGTTAAAGTTGTTACATTTTAACCTGTTTTTGTCGTAGATATTCAACAAGAAATTTCACCGAAACTAGTTACCAATTGTTTTAGTTGTTATTGTCATTTGACAAGTTAGAGCTGTTTCTTATTAAACTTTTGTTCTTTTTCCAAATTAAAGGCATTTAACTAATTTTTCTACAAAATTTAATCATGTTCTAATCCCATGAAACTTCAACACGATTAGGTAATTTTTGAGATTTTAAATTGGGATTTGCATATTTTTGGAGGTTCTTTTGTGTCTTTCTCCCTAAATTATTAATCCAAAAAAATTAATTTATTGAGTAACCACTATAATATCATATAGTTTTATAAATATTTTGTCTTCACTAGGTAATGATTGTAATAGCCTCCATATTTACCGTATGATTAACTATTTCAAACAACTTATTAAAACATTGAGCATTACTATGGTAGAAAAGTAAACCAATCATGCAAGTTTGAAAACTGTTGTATAGTTCACATTAGAGTATGAATGATCTCTATGTGGCAATATACAAAGTCAACACATAAAAATGGTAAAAATGATGGGGTTAACTACAAATCCAATTTAACAAGTATGTGAAAGAGACAAACTTCACCCAAGAGGGTGGTGAATTGGGTGATGTAATAAAATTTTTTGCGTGCAACAGTGATATGAAAATAGATGAAGAGAGAGTAGAGATGAGAAAAACTGTACACAGAGATTTATACTAGTTCAGCCAAAAAACCAAGCCTACATCCAGTCCTCAGATATCAAAACCTATTGAGATTTTCACTATTCTTCCAAGATTTAGTGGGCTCTCGAAACGTCACAAGATAACATTCGTCCTAGCAAGGACCACGAGTAAAAATACTCTAACACCTAGAATATTCTCTCCCCCTTACAACAAGTCTTAATTACAGAACAATCCCTATGACCTTTCTCAACTGTCTATGTATGCAAGTCTTATGGGTAGCAACGTTCTCTTCTGTCTACATCCTTATAAGTCTTACGAATAATAACGTTCTCTCCTGATTGCACCTTGTAAGTCTTATGAGCAGAAAGTCTTCCTTGGAATTTTCTCAACTGCTTCCCCTATAAGGAAATCTGCCCTCTCAAGGTCCCTTTACCTTAGATCAAATGAAAATATAATTTGGAAGTGTATATAGACTCTCTCACAGAGTAGATATGATAATCACTGAAGTACAATATGAATACAGAGAAATATATGAAAAATAGAGACTTGTGTAAATTTTTAGCGTGTGCTTTCATTTTATGTTCTATATTCGTCTGTCTCTAATGCTCTATATGTATAGTAAGTATGAATTAGCCGTTGTATAACATGCCTTTGAGGAGCGGATGTTTCGTTATGAGATGTACGTCACATTGTGGAGCGAGATGAAGATGTTTGTATTTTCAGACATTTGTTTATGGTGGGTCAACTTCATGTGATGACAGTTGTTTGGCAGTAGGTGTGTCATGATGATGTTCGCCGTATTTGACCTTCTTATTTGAAACTGTAATCCAAACATTCATCTTCCTGTTTCACACTTGAAATATATGTTAGACAACATTTAGTTATAATAATAAGTTAAAACAGAGTGAATAAATATCATTTAATCATATTTGGATTGTTCGCTGTGAGTCTGATGTATTTTTGCTTCTGGTGGATTCTCACTCGAGTATTCTATCCCTTACTCGAGTGCATGCTATATTTTACAGACAACACTTTCATGACTTTCGAGTAAAGATAGAAAGTGTTGAGGAATTTTGGTTTCTCACTCGAGTGCATGACATCTCACTTGAGTGAATCATCACACTTCTCCTTCTATCTTAGCTTTTAGACAGCACTTTCATCAAGATTAGCAAGAGTGATTTTTCTCACTTGTGAGTGTATTGAGCTCTCACTCAAGTGTGAATGGTCTCACTTGAGTGCATGTATATATTGTACTATGAACTTGAGCTTCTGGACAACACTTGCACCATTCTCTTCAAGAGTGTGTTTTTGCACTTACGAGTGTGATTGTACCTCACTCGACTACAGATGTCTCACTCTAGTGCATTAGCATGTTTCACTTCTATTTCATCCTTTGCTTAGCACTTGCACTAATATTTGAGAGAGTGAGCTTTCTCACTTGCGAGTGTTGGGACCTCATTCGAGTGCACCTGAATGTATCATGTTGTGGTGTTCTTTCTGATCAACACTTCCTTCAGTATTTCCAACAGTGCATCTTGCTCTTTCAAGTGTTGTGAGTCCTCACTCGAGCGCATATACAGACACTCGAGTGCACTTCATGTTTTCAGGTTCTTGCTTACTCTCAAGCAAACACTTTCTGGTCTTCACTTGCTTCACTTAAGTGCAATTCTGATCTTCACTCGAGTGTGTTGTTCAACACTTGAGTAATGTTGAATTGTTTCACATCTCAGCAGCTTCTATAAAACACTTTCAGGGCTACACTTCCTTAACTCAAGTGCAAGATTATTTCTTACTCGAGTGTGGCTGCTTCACTCGAGTACATCAGTCAAATTCTTAGCAATTTTCTCTTAACTTTGTGAAATCCATTTGATAACCATTTTAGATCAAAGTTCATACTTTCAAAATATGAATTTCTTGTCAAAATACTTAATCACATTTTGTTATCATCAAAACATGGATTCTAAAAGTAAGCAGGGAATAATTACAAGATAGTTAAGCGGGCAAAAATATACGTTCATGTATAACATAAAGTCTAAATAGTTTTCCCAAAACATTAGTAGTTCAAGAGAATGGTTTAATATGCATAGAATACTCTCATCCATCCTTATAATCTCTTTATAACCGCGGAAAGAACACATGGGCTACAACACATAATAGGATTAGTCTCTTTGACAAAACTACATTAAGCTATCCAATAATAAGGTGAAGTGTAACCCCCTTTACGGTTTAGGCCATGATTTACGTTCGTAACACGTAATTAAGTTTGAATTAGAGACTGTAAGATGATTTGGGACTTATTCAGATTAAACTTCCCAAAATCAGGGTTTTCAAAAACTTTTTCAAAACCTAATCATAACAATCTCATATTCATAATACAAAACAAATATGGCATGTATCGGTTGGTTTCATTCATACATATCAGAGTACAGCATAATTTCCCGACACACTCGGGTTCCATTCATTAATAAAAAGGGATTTACACAAGGCACAAAGCCTACAATTCATACCTTTTTTCTTGGGGATTACACAAAATCTACTATATACAATCGTTTCTACCAAAAATATCCAAAAGGTATACAATGATAACCATTAACCCAAAATATACTCCTAAACTAGAGTTCTAACTGCTCTTCGTCGCCCGCTTTCCCTTAGATCCTTCAGCCATGTCTAAAATGTTTAATTTTGGGAGAGTGAGATTCTAAAGAATCCCCGTAGTGTCAAATCAATCATATAATGTACAATAATAAGGCATGAAATCAAATCATTATCCATACAAGCAACTACAACGGCAGTTCAACGGCAATGGTTAGTATGACACATGTCATCCCTGATGATTGCTCACGCTGTATTGCATCACAACAATCAACACAGTATAATTCATCACAGCTGGGATCCATATAAAGCATTTCATAACGCAAGCCATACATGCAAGATACACACAACCCACGGCTGGTTTCACAAATGCCGCCCCACGGGTCGGATTCACAAAGATCCATGTCGATTACAACGGCAGTTCAACGGCCGACCTAGAGATGACCACTGTCACTCCCTATACGGCTCACGCTGAAGTGCTCACGTCATAATGGACCATGGTATACAATTTACAAGTTCAATGATAAGTTATGCATACCAAAACATCATACAAAATATGAGAGAAAAGTCACTACCTTGATCCTTCCGTGCGTGTCCTAACGCCGGTCTCTCCCGAGTAGGGCAAATGTCAAATCCTATATTCACAATTAGGGACGAAGAGTTATACTCTATTCCAAGACTTAATTCACTTCATAATACTTAATTGGTTATCATTATTGCTCTTTTAGAGTCATTAAATACCCCTAACAAAACTCCTAAAGGGTAGGAAGAACTATCCCAAAGATCCCCTTTTGGAAGCACAAAAACTCATTTTTCACTGCTTTACCTCGAGTGAAAATGGTTTCACTCGAGCACTGGTACGGACACTCGAGCACAAAAGGCTTTACCCGAGCATTGGTACGGAAATCACCTCAAGCACAAGGAAGTGAGGACAGAAAGCACATGCCCGAGAGCACAAAAATTTTCAAAGAAGAGGATCACTCGAGCACAAAATCCCTCACTCGAGTGATGTTCTTCCCTTACTCGAGCACACTCACTCTCACTCGAGCACGATTATCAGAAACCAAAAAACGCAGAAGGTATGACAGCATTTCCAGAAATTTTTTCAAGTGATCCAAATGAGCCCAAGTACCAACCCAAAGCTACTCCCACACAAAAACACCCAAGGAATTCAATGGAATCATTAAAATGACCAAAATCCAACTCCATTATCATGATTTGGTTTGAATCAACACAAATCATCAATTTTCCCAAAATCACTAAACTTAACATTTCAACCTCCAATCAATCTATCTATCCTAAACTCATTCCAAAACACCATTCTCATGCCAAAAACATACCAAATGAACAGTGGCACCAAATTTTCAGATTCAAGCCAAAATTTCCAGAAATTATAAACTACTTCAAATGGCATGAAACTTAGATAGATAGATTAGTTTCCCTTACCTCTTTCACTTTTCCAAAGACATTCTTTGATTCTCCAACAATCAGATTTTTTGTGTGGCACAAAATAACACCAAATGGTCAAACTATACACACCGAAATGAAGCTCATCACTCAAGGATCAACATTTATGAATGGAGATTGAGTAATGGAGGGCATTTACTTACCCAAAGATCAAGCTTTTCTTCCTCTCTCTTGCCCACAATGGCTGCCGAAAATGGAAGGAAGAAGAGAGAGAAGAGAGAGATGGAGAGATGGAGTGAGAGAGTTGACAAAATGATGATGATACCCCTCCCTCCATGCTTCAGCCGAAAGAGAGAGAAGAGAGGAGAGAGAAAATAATATATTATCCCATTTGACTTTCTTCCGTACTCACACTCCAACTTCCACCTTGACACATGTCACACTACCATTGGCTCTCATCAAGTAAGTCACAAATCAACTTATCTAATCCATCCATTAGCCATTTAATTACACATCTCATTTTCTCTTAGTTAGTAATTAATTTCCCCATTAATTACCACTTATGGCCAATAATTCCATTCTTCCAAATTTTCTACTAATTATGGCATATTAATTAATATTGCCATAAAATACATAATAATTCCAATTAAATCCATAATTATCCACAATAATCATGATTAGCCCTTAATCAAAAATTGGGATATTACATGTAGCCTGACCAAGGCTATAGAACTTATATCGGACCATGGGTTCCCTTTCCATCTAATATGGAGAAGTGTCACATATCCTTTAAGCTGACCCTTAATCTAGCCAAGGAAAGGTTGATACCAAGGGTCCTAAGAATGTCAAAGCCAGCCATGGGACACCAAGTGGAGACTATACCACATGATATAATATAGCATCAATCCTCCCATAAGCACAACTCTATACAATCCAATACAACTCATTATGTAGTCCAACAGTTCAATATCACAAACCAGTATTATCAGATTTTTCATAATCAATCCTCAACGTCATACGTTATTAACATTCAAATAAACCATTCAAGCATACTTAACTAATAAGTTTACTAAAAACATAATTCATATTGTCATTGTACATTTTTCATATATAAAATACTATAACATATTTATAGCAATTAAAAATACCAACATACACTTATAATCATCTCAACAAGTATACAAGATAAATTTGAAAGTGGTTACCTCAAGTTCGACATAAAAACTAAACTTGAGAGAATTCAAGTCCAACAAACCAAATTCAAATTCACTTTACAATAAACATAATTACATATTAATAAAATCATCATATCAGCATCCTAGACCAACTAAATCACGTTTTTAGCTTATATGAGAATAACCTTAATTATTAAACAACATTTAAAACCTCCATATAATTAAAACCATATCAAACTCTAACTTTAATATCAAATTATAACTTATAATTTTACATAACTCAAAATCTATAAAACTAAACCAATTAAAATTTCAATAATACCTCCAATAACCCAAATAAATTGTTTAATCCAAATTTAATCGGTTAAAAATGTCCCTAAAGTATAAATTATGATCTATTTTAAAAGAAATTAATTATAAAATCATAAAACAACCAAATGATAAATCTAAACTGATTAAAATTAGTTATCAACATTCTTCTACCTATATATAGTTATCTATTGTCAAAACTTAAAATTCCCCTAGAATCATAACCTAAAAATGTTCACTAATAAATACAATATTACCCTCTTTAGAAAGAAAAAAAAATATGTGAAACAAGTTTTATGAAGGTAGTTTAATAAAAAGAAGTGATTTTAAGTCCTAAAATTATCTAATAAGTTTAACATCTTACCTGAAATCACAACGGAGATAGAAACACACCATTTGGTTTTGCCAGATGAATTGAAAAGTGGTGGGTGGAGGAGGGTAGGGGTGTTCAGGATCGGGACGGGATCGGGAAATGACAATCCCGATCCCGATCCCAAGAAGGGTTCGGGAATGATTTTCATTCCTGATCCCGATCCCGAAATCGGGAAATTTCGGGATCGGGAATTTCCCAATCCCGGATTTGCTTCTTTTTTTTTTTATAAAAAATCTCTATATAAAATTTTTTGTTGTGTTTCATTTAGTCTAATATAAATATATAATTTTTCTAATACCATATTGTACTAAATAAGTCTAATATAAATATATAATTAGTCCAATACATGCTTAAAGTTGTCGATTCAGATGCAAAAAGAATAAAGACAAGAACAAAAAAATTAGAATTATTTAATAAATAATAAATGAAATTAACTAACTAAACTAAAAGAATAGATATTACCTTAAAGGTGTTAGAGATTTTCACATTTTATTTTACATTTGATCTTATTTTCTTGAATATTTTTAAAAAATATACATGTGTATATATATATTTTTGGGATTGGGAAGTCCCATTTCCAATCCCGATCCCGAAATTAATGACCACCCGTAGAGGAGGGTATTTATTAACCCACCACCGCCTTTGAACCAAAGGGCCAATGTGCTCTTTAGTTTTTATAATTATTATTTTATTATTTTATTTTTATATTATTTTATTATATATTTATTTATTTATTTCATTTTTTTCCCAATCCAAGCCCTTTTTTTCTCAATAATTACCTGCTAAATCTATTTTTCATTAATTAAATCCTAAAGATAAAAATTAGGATATTACCATGATAATGTCCTAAAATAGGGTTTTAAATTTTGACAATTTTATCTTATTTCCAATCATTGCTCATTTATTGCTGCAACATCATGGCAACCAGTGATGATTTTAATCACAACAATTTATCTGAGTCTTTTTTTGTTTTTTTGGCAACCATGAATTGGGCTTTGATGCTTGAAGATTCTAATTTGGTGGCCTAAATCGATGTTTGTATTCGTTGGCCATAAATTCATTCTTGGTTGTTGTAATGTCAGATTCACCATGCACTTATCTCAAATAGTCCATCAAGCTCTAAAAAACCCAATAGTCTTGAACATTATGGCATTGTGATCCCAGCATGGAATGAAATTTATTGATGCACCAATCTAAAGCAGAAAAAATAGAGAAATCTGAAGGAAGTAACAAAGAAACCACAAATTCAGTTCAAAAAGTTACTAATATTTAGAATTTCATTCAGAAAACTTGACCAAAGAAAGGAATTTCATTAAGAAACAACAAATCCAAGGAACTAAATTAGAGAGAAGAAGGATGATAACCAGAGGAGAGGGGCAGATGTTCACGAATTCGTGGAGACGGGTTCTCATCATGAACCCATTTGGAAGGAAAAAGTGAATGGATGAGCAGTAGAGTCTGTCAGCATGGGGGCTCAATAAGCAGGGACATTTAAACTAGGGCAGTAAGATAAAATTATCAAATTCTGAAATTTTATTTTAATATATTTAATCTAATTTAGGATTTATTAAATTCAATGACCTAATTTAAAATTTAAGTAATTTAGCTATCTTTTAAAGGGATTTTTCCTAAAGAGCATTTCTATTATTAATAAAATAATGGTAACATGAAATAATGATATCAAATGTATTTAATATGGAAAAAGGCAGATAATGACCAGTGAAAATGGTCAAAGATAGAGAGAGGATTCCAATTTCAATAACTCTATAATATACTAGTGCTCTATTTGTCTTTTGTGAATTAAAAAGAAATGACACCAATGCCTTTCACACAATTTTGTTTAAAAACAATAATCCCTACCCTTGGCATTGGTTGGTAGCCGGTTGCAAGCCAACAACATACCCCGCCGGAGCTCCGGTGGCTTGCCACTGACACCAGAGCTCCAACGGGAATAATTAATTATTTTTAAATGGATAGTTGTTATTTCCAAATCCAAAGTTGTTATTTTTAAATCTAAATTTAGTAAATCCATATCGAATCTTGAAATTAATCCATGTACACCTTTTCATTTTTATAAGTGGTCATTTTTTAATGGATAGTTGTCATTCTATATCTATAATTGTTATTTTCAAATTCACCGCCGGAGCTCCGACAATGACAGTCACTTATAAAAATAACAACTCTGGATTTAGAAATGACAACTATCTATTTAAAAATAATCACTTATGAAAGTGAAAAGGTATGCATTGATTAGTTCCTAAACTCAATGTGAGTTTACTTCAGTTTGAATTTGAAAATAACAATTTCAAATATGGGAATAGTAACTATCCATTTGAAAATTACCAATTCCCATATGAGCTCCGATGGTCTTCTGGTGCACCCTCGTCAGCCGTCATCGTCTTATCTTCTGCCATCCTCACCAACCTCTATCACTATTCATCAGCTCCATAACTCTCTCTTCATCCCTCTTCTCATCCTGCTCCTCTGCTCCAATTCCCTCTTTTTTTCATTTGGAGATCCCAAAGAGATAAAAATCAATTGGAGCCTCCAACCAAATTCGTAACTCTTCAACTTTTTAGGAGAGGGAAAAAGTAACAGTTTGTGTTAAATATATGAGTCTCCAACTAACAAAATCAAAAGGAAAGACACGTTTTTCTTTATTTATTTTCGGCCAATACCAACCGTAAGGTTACAAACACCCAATATAGAAATTGTTCGCAAAGAAAAGGGTTTAGATTTGACCACGACAACAGCACCGTCGTCTTCGTCAATGACTTCAACCTTGGACCAGCCAAAGAAGCTGGCCCCTCCAGGTTCCAGTGCCTCTTCAACTGGGATTTCAGCTCCCCTAACTACCTACTCATCTCTGATGTCATGTCCACTGAAGCCTCGCGTGGGGTGTCACCAGCTACCGATTGGGACAGGGGTTACTTGGAAAAAAAAAAGGGGCGTACGAGGGTATTTATGTTATTTCCTTTTAATTTTATAAAGGATAAATAGGACATAACACTTCTATGATATTATCAATATTGGAATCACCCCTATGTTCTTTACCATTTTTATTGGCCTTTATGTGGGATTTTTTCTATTTTATATTTATTTTTATACAATCAAAAAACAAAATTATAAAAGGAAAATTTCAGAAAAATATAATTAAAAATGGGAAAAGACAAATTAGTATTGCGACTTTATAAATTCCTAGATCGGAATTGAAGTATGATTCTAGGATTTCTAATTTTGACCAAATAACCAAATTGTCCTGAGTTAAGTTGTGAAACATGAAAGTGAAGTCATTAATATAAAATATTATGTTATTAATATAAATACAGAT
This sequence comes from Inga laurina, assembly GCA_963855925.1. Classification (NCBI taxonomy): domain Eukaryota; kingdom Viridiplantae; phylum Streptophyta; class Magnoliopsida; order Fabales; family Fabaceae; genus Inga; species Inga laurina. Next base: position 63,389,047 of record OY979704.1, on the reverse strand, counting down.
GTTATTATTGACCCCTGAAATTTATGCCTTCAAAATTAACCCTAATTTTTGGTATATGAAGTTGTGAAACATGAAAATAAAGCTGTTAATGTAAAATATAATATTATTATTATAGATACAGATGTTATTGACCCCTAAATTTGTGCCCTCAAAATCATCCCTAGCTTTTGGGATATAAAGTTGTAAAACATGAAATTAAAATCATTAATGTAAAATCTGATATTGTTAATATAGATACGAATGTTATTATTAATCTCTAAAATTTGTACCTTCAAGTCAAGACATTTTGGTCAGAATTAGAAATCCCAAATTCTTACTTCAATTCTGAATTGAAATTTGATAAATTCACACCAACAATTTATCTTTTCTCATTTTTAATTATATTTTTCTGAAATTTTCTCAATGATAAAAGCCAAATTAAACTTTGTATATGGCATAATGACAGTGGCATGAAATGTAAATAACGTTAGCGATGGAGGTTGGCTTGTTCTTTCTTGGTTCGTTGGATCTCACGTGTCATCAAGTGGTGATTTTTTGTATGTCCACAAAATCATTATGACGTAACAAATTAATAATAAACGAGAAAAAGTAAAATAAATAAAGCAAAATATCTTATCTGTTCGAATAGTTTCTTAGGATTCTTCTTCAGGTGAACGTTGACTACTCCACATATCACTTGTTCATTGATTCTAATGAGTTATCTCATCACTTCCTAGTTCTGATTAAGTTAGTATCAATATCCATCCCACACTGAAAATAAATAAATATACATCTTTTAGTGAAACATTATCAATATATTCAAGACAATGATTACAAGTGGCTAATATTTTTTTTTCCCATGACATATAAATTTGTTTATTTAGATGGTCGGCATTGAAGTTAGAAGATAACCTTCCTTAAAGAAAACAATTGGATTATGATAAGCAAATGAAACTGAAAGCATTCAATCATTACTTATGAATTATCATAGGTTTGCAAGTTATATAATTATTGTTTTGAAGAAAATTATGTTGAATACACGCACACATCAATTCAATATAAAACATGGATGATTTAACCAACTTTTACATATTTGATTTTTATTTAGCTCAATAATTTTAAATATTTTATCATGAGAGAAATTACAATATTTGCAAACGGTATTCACGCAAATAATTAGGAATTTTTAAATATTTTTTTAAGGATAAATACAACATTATGAAGTATTTTTTTGAACTATTTTAAAAAGATTTTTTTGGGCCAAAACTATTTTGAAAGATTTGAAAGCCCAACCATTCAAAATAACCCCAAAAAAACACATCATATTTTAAAGATAGCCCAAAGATTAATCCCTACCAAAAAAAAAAAAAACCATTGATGCATGTTAAAAAAATGTTAAAAATAAATCCACGTCAATCAACGTGAAACTTTAAAGGCACGAAAATAAACCCTAAAGCATTAATTAATGAAAATTTCATGGCTATGAACAACAATTTTTTATAGCTCACCATTTTTTTGGGGTAATGCATAGCTCACCATCCAAGCTTAGGCTTATATTAAAACAAAAAGGATATCTCTTGGATCACCTTGTTTTTATGATTACAAAACTTTAAAAAATATTGTTTTGAAAGAGATCAGGTTAAATGGTTACATGAGAAGACAATAATAAAAATCCTTTAATAAGTGCAGTAAATATGAATAATTTGAAGAATAGATTATAAATTTAAGAGAGAAAGTAAATTGGAGTCTTTTATTTAAAATTAAAACAATTCCCTCCACTAAATGCTACATCTATGATAGAACGAATATCGTTTAACTAGGGTTTAAACCTTCACGTCTCCTAAGATAACCTAAATGCATATTTGGTTTCCTAAGATAAAAGTCCAAAAATAAATTTTTAAAGTCCATCCTCCGAAAGCAGTTTTCATTAGCATTTTTCAAACTGACTTTCCTATAATTTTATGCCTTTTTAATATGAAATTGTTTTTTTTTAAAAAGAAAGTTTTTTTAACACAAATCTATTTTCAATAAACATGGGTTTAGCAGAAATACTTTGACTTTCATGCTATGTGATGAGTGATGGCATCCTTACCTAGCTGAAATAAAACTTCATATAAATTTAAATAAAGATTAATATAAACTTATAATACTAAACGCATACTTTTACCAACAATAAATTACATTTTTAGACAATATGAAAATCACTTATTTTAAATTTAAATAAACGAGCCAACCATCTAAGTAGAACATTCTAAAATTTATCCCTGAATTACTTGTAAAGCATAAAGACTATCAAAATTATATTGTATGAGCAAATTTAAAAACTGAGATAAACTATAAAGAGTAAGAACTAACTTTTGTTCTTAAAACTACTACTCAATTTTATTAACGTTACATGGACTTTCCGGTACATACTTCATAAGGTTATTACTACTCCGTTTCTCAAAAGTTGCTTAAACCTGATATTAGAAAGTTTAAAATTTGTTTACTACTTTTTGAATAAAACACCATTATAACATCTATACATTAGTTCGACCAATAACCATCCCTATGAATGAAAATATAATTTAAATCCTCAAAAAGGTTCATCACTATGAATACAAGCTATAGGATCCTTACCTATCATTTCTCAAGATACTATTGAAATGTCACGTACATAAATTAAAGTAGGGAAAACTGGAAGGAACACCCCCCCAAAAAAAATTTGAAAATTTTATTAGTCAGGACCTAAAAAAAAATTGAAAATTTTATTAGTGAGAACCTAAATCAAAGTATTGGTATTTAGTGTGTACAAACAAAGAAATTTGCGTAAAAAAATTTATTAAGTCCTTTTCACCAATAAAATTTACAATGGGGGACTTTTCCCTAATTTTTACAATAAACTATCTTTCAAAAACCAAGTGCACACTTCTGGATGCTACAAGCAGGATATTCTGCATTTTAAATGATGCAAGTGGTTGTTGTACTGTGAGACAATAGGCCCTTCTAGGGCAATTTCACGTTGTAAATAGTCCATGCCTCAAACAATACCACTTGTTACATATGAATCAGCCTAGTGAACGTAAATCAGCATAGCCATAATATACTATACATGCTAAGCCAGGATACAATACAATCAAAGCAGAGAGCCTAAGATCTCCCATCCAGAAAACTAACAATCAAATCCAACAAGATGTTGGTCATGTGTTAGAAGCGAAAGTCAGAACTACCTGGGAAATACTCTTACAAAGCCTCTTGATTCTTGAATAACCAACTGTCACTCTCTCAGCAGTTGTTCTTATATCGCCTTCAAGCGACCCAGAAAGAGACTTTTGTTCCCCAAAAGCAATATCATTTATATGAGATGGAAGAACTTCCATTGGATAGATCCCACTGCTCAGAAATCATTAGAGAAAAATCAGTCAGAGTTGTTAATTTCACAATCAAAGCTTATCCGATGGAGGGAAACATCATATTGGTAAAAACTTTGAATTGAAGGCAATCACAGCAACAGATAGTAGTATGAAAAATTAAAGTAATCTAAAAAATTTTAAACAGTTCTCAAACAAACCAACCTTACAAGAACAACCAGTGAAAATCCCAAAATTGTTTCGTGTCCCAGAGCAATCGAAATGGATTCCCCTTTGTTCCAGAGTAAGCGAATCAGGCCGGCTTTATAGCATCATTTCATAAAAATTATTATTACTTTGTATAAATTTGTTTTATATATTAATTTATAGAAATAAAGCACAATACATTTGCTCAATTCCAAATTTACATATGAACTGTTTTTTTTTCATACCATGGTTGTTTTACATCATGATACAATATAATGAATCTCTATATGCTCATAATTTTTTTCAAACATATAGCATATTCAAGTTAAAATATTTTTTTAATAAAAATAATCAATTCAGCTAGTTTGGCTCAAACATTTTTTAAATGGATGGGAGTGGCTTTCTACCCCTCCCCTTTAAAAGGTTTTTGATGGGGAAACTTTTAATTAGAACAATTTTAGATTATATTATAATTATAATAATATTAAACTTTTAAATTGTCCTTAAAATCTCTCCCTTCCCCTTCCTCTCCCCTTTCCTGTTTGTTGAACCAAACAGTGTTAAATGATGTAATAAGTGGTTGGCAGTTATAGCATTTAATACTCATGTATAAAGCTCTCTCTATAAATACCCATGTAAGTCTTGTAAATGAAATCATCAAAAACATTTTTCTTTAAATACTTTGTCATGGTATTAGAGCTAGGTTGGCTCTAAACCCTAGCTTCTAGTTTCTAATCATTGTTTTGTTAAAAATCCTATTCTTCCTATAAAAAATGCATCTGTCTTGTTCAGCCCCAACTTGTCTTGATCTCCGTTCAAGACACTCGCCCCACCATTGTGTTCAAAGGCTGCCAACAAACCAAATCCCACCGCCATTAAAGATTCTGGCATGGCAAGCGCTGTCACGCGCTGATCGAAGATTTCTGGATAGTTTTCTCTTGCCGGCACGTGGGTACTCCTCTTAGTCACCGGTCAAGTTCGTTTTGCTTGGAATCTCCTTCTCTTGCTGTTCTAAGCCATGTCTAAGGAAAAAAATGCCTCTAATAGTACTGGGTCTTCCACAGCCGGTGTTCTTGGTGCTTCTAGAAACTGGTAGAGTTTTTTGGCTTCTTATAAGCTGAACGGAACTAAACGTTTAAGCTGGTATCAATTTGTCCGCACTTTCTTGAAGGGTTGTGGGAAACTCAATCATTTGCTTGGAACAGGTCCTAAACCAGGAGATCCATCTTTTGATGCTTTGGATAAAGAAGACACCATGGTTATGTCTTGGTTATGGAGTTCCTAACTCCTGATGTTAGTCAAACATGCTTATTCTTGTCTTCAGCAAAGGAAATCTAGGATACTGTGCATCAAACCTATTCAAAGGTGAAAGATGCAGCTCAAATATATGAGATTAAGACCAAGATTTCCAACAATAAGCAAGGAAGCATGTCGATTAATGAGTACTCTATGGCTATGAAGAGTTTATGGCAACAACAAGATCACTATTGGTGTATTACTATAAAAAGTAGTGAAGATGCTACTACCTTCAAACGCTTTGTTGAGAAGGAACGGATATTTGAGTATCTTGTAGGGCTAAATGCAAAATATAATCCGGTAGAGAGTACAAATTCTTGGAAGGGAGGATCTACCATCTCTCAATGAAACCATCGCCATTGTCTTAGCAGAAGGATGAAGAAATGTGATGATGGAACCTTAACAGCTGGAAAGTTTGGCCCTAGTCTCTAAAAATTTCGCTAACCATAAACAAGGAAATCATTCAAAAGTCTCTAATAAGGAAACCTTATGGTGTACTTATTAGGGTGTAGTTATTACAACAAACCCCGTCATACCAAGGAGAAGTGTTGGAAGCTTATTGGTAAGCCTGCGAATCTAAAGGGTCAAGCTCATATTGTTTCACATGGTGAAGGCAAATCTGGTCCTACTGATCTTAAGGGGGAGATAGAAAGACTAAGAGCCTTGTTGGAGACACTTGACAAAGATTCTTCTCCTACTATAGGGACTTGTGCTTTGGGTTCTCAGATATTTCCTTTCAATCTTCGTTTGCCTTATTCTCATCTGCACTTATTGCCTCAAATAAAGATTTCCTTCGCTCTTCGATCATTGATTCAGGAGCCACATATCATATGACTAATTCTTCTAAGCACTTTATTTATTATAGTCTTTGTCCTAGTAATAGGAAAATTATTATTATTATGGATAATGGATCTGTAATGACTGTGGCTGGTCAAGGAGATGTTTGTCTAAATCCTACCCTTGTCCTAAAAAATGTCTTACATGTCTCGAAACTTTGCACTAGTACTATCTCTATCAAAAAACCTGTTGTTGATTCTAATTGCTATGTATTCTTTTCTTCAACATCTTGTATCCTTCAGAAGCAGGACACGAAACAGATGATTGGACTTGTTGAGGAAAAAGATGGACTTTATTTTCTGGATGAACCTAATGAATGTGGTAGAGTTCAGAGTTTACTATTTTCCTCCCAACCTAGAGATATCAAATCAAATGAAGAACAAATTTGGCTTCATCATCGTCGTCTTGGTCATCCTTCTTTTAATGTCCTTAATATCTTGTTTCCTTCTTTGTTAAGAAATGTACCTGTTGAGTCTCTTCATTGTGATATTTGTGAGTTTGCAAAACACAAACGGTCCTCTGGTAGTAATAGAAGTTCTGTTCCTTTCAACTTGATTCAGAATGATATTTGGGGTCCTTCTAGTATTCCTAATGTTTCAGGGTCTCGGTGGCTTGTGTCTTTCATTGATGATTACACTTGTGTTCTCGGTGGCTTGTGTCTTTCATTGATGATTGCACTTGTGTTACATGGATCTACTTCTTGAAACAAAATTCTAATGCTACCTCTGTTTTCCCCTCCTTTTATAATATGATCAACACTTAGTTTGAAGTTGGGATAAAAAGGTTTCATTCTGATAATGTAAAAGATTTCTTCAATCAATCTCTATCCACATTTTTTTGATAAACAAGGGATCTTACATAAGTCATCTTGTGTCAATACTCCTCAACAAAATGGGGTAGTTGAAAGAAAAAATAGTTATCTTCTTGCTATTACAAGGGCACTACTGTTTCAAAAGGATGAGCCTAAGCAGTTTTGGGGTGAAGCAATCTTAACTGCAACACATCTCATTAACCGACTTCCAACTCCAATTCTTGGATCAAAGAGTCCTATGGAGGTTCTCACTAATTTCTTTCCAAATTTCAATGCATCAAATGGTCTCATACCTAGAATATTTGGATGTGTTGCATTTGTTCATGTGTATTCTCAACAGAGAACCAAACTTGATCCTAGGCCTCTCAAATGTGTCTTTGTTGGATATTACTCCACCCAAAAGGGATATAAATGTTACAATCCTCCTTCTAGGAAGCTCTTATGGAGGTTCTCACTAATTTCTTTCCAAATTTCAATGCATCATATGGTTTCATACCTAGAATATTTGGATGTGTTGCATTTGTTCATGTGCATTCTCAACAAAGAACCAAACTTGATCCTAGGTCTCTCAAATGTGTGTTTGTTGGATATTCCTCCACCCAAAAGGGATATAAATGTTACCATTATCGTTCTAGGAAGCTCTTAGTTCCAGCTAATGTCACCTTTTTTGAATCTGACTCTTATTTTAGCACCCCTTTTTAGGAGGGAAAGTCCAATCAATAATGATCAAAATAATGATCTCTTTCTTGGTGACTTTCCACAATCTCATCTAAGTCTCCAAAAGCTCCACCAACTAATCCAAGTAAGTCTCTCGAAGCTCCAACTCTTAGCTCTACTCATCCACTACAAATTTACTCCAGAAAGAAGGCATCTCAACCACCGCATGTTCAATCATCTGAATCTGTTACTATTGAGACACCAGAACCGTCTCCTAAGAATACCGAGGTAACTCCACCCCTTTCTGATATTCCTGAAAGTCATAATGATATTCCTAATGACTCTGATCTACCCATTGCCTTGAGAAAAGGAGTTCAAAGTTACAATAAGCATCCTTTATATCCTTTATCTCCATTTCTTTCATATGATAAGTTGTTTGGCAGTCACATAACCTTTCTCACTCATCTCCAATCCATTTCAATACCAAAAACCTTATTTAAGGCATTAGCAGATAATAATTGGGTCCAAACAATGGAAGTTGAAATGGAAGCCCTAGAGAACAACAAAACATGGGAGCTTGTTCAATTACCAAAAGCAAAAAAACATGTTAGAAGCAAATGGGTCTTTACACCCAAATACAATTTTGATGGTGCTCTAGAACAGTATAAAGCTCGATTGGTTGCCAAGGGATACACTAAAACTTATGGGGTAGATTATGAAGAAACTTTTGCTCTTGTTGCAAAGATGAATACCTTTTGTATTTTATTATCTTTGGCTGCTAATTGAGATTGGAAGATACTACAGTTTGATGTAAAAAAATGCATTTTTACATGGTGATTTGAAGGAGGAGATCTATATGGAGGTTCCACCTGGTTTTAACTCTCAACTAGCTCCTAGTACAATATGCAGCCTTTAAAAGGCACTCTATGGCTTGAAACAGTCACCAAGGGCATGGTTCGGGAGATTTACAAATTCCATGGTTCGCACGGGATGCAAACAGAGCCAAGGTGACCATACTTTGTTTATCAAACATTCAGCTTCAGGGGGAGTGACAATCTTACTTGTCCATGTTGATGACATCATTGTGACAGGAGATAACGTGGAAGGCATTAACTCTCTACGTGCACAATTGATGAAGGAATTTGAAATTAAGGATTTAGGGAGGCTCAAATATTTCTTGGGCATTGAGGTTGCTCATTCCAAACATGGTATCTTCATATCTCAACAAAAGTATGTTATTGATCTTATGGCAAAAACAAGGAAGTTAGGTTGCAAGCCAATGGCAACACCAATAGAACAAAACCACAAGCTGTGTGCAACTGGGAAGCAAGCTTCCAAACCAAAGAAAAATAAAAAGCCTCGTAAACCACAAAAAGATCCTTCTGTCAACAAGGAATCTTATCAAAAGCTTGTTAGTAAGTTGATTTATTTAGCACACATGAGGCCTGATATCGCATATGCAGTCAGTGGTGAGCCAACATATGCACGATCCTAAAGAATCACATCTACAGGCAGTATATCGAATACTGCATTACCTAAAGGTTACTCTAGGAAAAGGAATCTTGTTCCAAAGGGGGAGAATATTAACAATTGAAGCTTATACTGATGCAAATCATAGTGGAAATCTTGACGAAAAGAGGTCTATAGTAGATTATTGTACTTTTCTTGGTTCAAATCTCATTACATGGAGAAGCAAGAAACCAAATGTGGTATCTAGATCCAGTACTGAAGCTGAGTTTAGAGCTATGGCACTTGGAATTTGTGAATTGTTGTGGATTAAAATCATTCTATCAGATTTGAAGATCAAATGGGAAGGTCCAATACAGCTCTATTGTGACAATAAGTCAGTTATCAATATCGCTTATAATCCAGTTCATCATGATCGGACTAAACATGTTGAGATTGATCGACATTTTATCAAGAAGAAATTGGAAAGTGGCCTAATATGTACCCCATTTGTTCCTTTGGGAGATCAATTAGCAGATATTCTCACAAAGGGATTATCTAGTAAGTACTTTAAGAACTTAGTGTCCAAGATGGGAATGGATAATATCCATTCTCCAGCTTGAGGGGGAGTATTAAATGATGTAATAAGTAGTTGGTAAATAGTAGTTGACAATTAATCATGGATAGTAGCATTTAATTAAAAAGCTCCCTCTATCAATACCCATGTAAGCCTTATAAATGAAATCATCAAAAACATTTTTCCTCAAATACTTTATCACATAGCATAAGGGATCAGAAGATAGCTTGCTATTGCTATTCACCAAAGCCTAAATCCCAACACCTATTGAAGCTTAACTTTTTAAAGTTCAACTTCAACATGTGACAAGTCAAACTTTTTTCAAAAAAAAATTAGGTATTTAAACTTAATAGAGGGTGAGTATTGGCATAGTGGTAAGATTGCTGCCATGTAAAATATTAGAAACAGCTTCTCCACTTGCAAGGTAAGGCTGCATATATCCATTCCTTCCCAAACCCCACTTGTTAGGAGCCTCGTGCATTGGGCCGGCATTTTTTTACGCTAATAACAACAATTAGTTACAGACTAAGTCATGGATTAAAAAAATGCACATCCTAATTCAACTAGAAGTAAAAAGTATTTTGGTATATGAGCTTGAATACCCAAAGTTTCTCTCTTTGAATATGTTTTAGAAAAACGGAATAAGCAAACAAGGATTAGCCAAAGTAAAAAAGAAGACCCTTAAAAGGAAACTTACCATTTCAAGCAGGTCACATCAAAAACCACTTTAAATTGTTTGCCAGTATTAAAGTCAATGAAAGAAAGTAGCAACTCAAGTTGGTCAACTGCAAATTCAACAAACATTAAATGAAACTCCAGTTTTTGTATTTACAAATCAAGCGTAATCAGGCACATTGAACAATAATAGTCAGACAATAACCAATTCATAATTAATACTATCTCAGATCCATAATATAAAAGCTAGTTGGGGATTGAATTTGGTTCTAAGTATAATACCTCACTTTACTTTGTCCCCCCATATTTATCATATCCCTATTGATCGCATATGTTAAGGAAGTTTACATCAAGGGGCAATTTCAATACAAATGATTTAAGAAAGCATTTTAGGAAAATCAATATACATGTTTGACAAACAACTAATTTAACTAATTTTCTTAATCTACTCAAATTAGTTAAGTTAATCTTAAGGACTAGAGGGAGTAGTTTATATGGACAGTCCAATCTGATCCGTACTTAAGATTATATAAGACATCAAGCAGTTGAAGTATCTCCAATTCAAAACTCCAATGGGGAATGCCATTGTCAAATGTAAAAATATTTGCAAATTCTTTCGTGAGAAATTTATGGGAAAATTACATTTAGATCCTAGGCAAGAGAAAATATGAAAAAATGGTCCTTTGCAATCTCAAAATTGCATTTAAGTCTTGTGAGACTTTTTTGTAATATATTTCAATTGTCAAATGCCTATGAACTTGTCAATACACGCTCATTGACTTGTCACCGGACGCTTATGGACTTGTCAGTGTAACGCCCTTGGACTTGTCAGTGGACGCCACTGGACTTGTCAGCGGATGCCCCTAGACTTGTCAGCGGAATTGAAATTTATTACGAAAAAGTCTTACGTGACTTAAATGCAATTTTGAGATTTCAAGAGACCATTTTTTCATATTTTCTCTTCCTAAGACATAAATGCAATTTTCCCAAATTTTATTTGCAAATTAAATCACATATTCTTTTAATTGAATAATTAATTTACAATTTTTGCACATCAAGGAACATTTAGAGAGAAAAAACGAAGCTAACCAACCAAAGGCAATTGAATTCGAATCAGATCCATGAAGTTTCATATTTGTAATTGAATTATAGTATTATTCCCAAACCAAAAGAGTTTACCATCATTAAGCATATACTAAAAGCTCATGGCCCCCGTCCAATTTTACCTTCTCGAATTTTGTATTTATGAGGCAAACGATAATAGAAATAATAAAAGCAAAATGGACGATACTCAAAAACCATGGGAATTATGCCAAGTTACAACAGCAGTATCAGTAGATGATAGTTATAAGCATTCACCAAAGGAGGCATGTCTCAAGACCGTACAGATTCTCAAGTACCTAAAAGATCACCAGAAAGTGTTCTCTTGGTTAAAAAGGGGCAATGAGCTCAAGTAGTTTATACAAAAAACAACTAGGCCGGTTCAGTAGATGATGGAAGATCAACTGGTGGATAGCTTTTGTAAAGGGAAACCTATTGACATGGAGAAGTAAGGGAAAAAATGTGGAGGCAAGTAGCACGGAAGCAAAATTGGGAGCATTGGTCTTAGGGATATCGGATATGTGAAGGGTTAGGGCTCAAAAAAACTGTTTGAAAAAATACACGTTAGTGCAAAACTTATATCAAAGTATATTTTGACAGCAAAGAAATTAATATATTTCTCAGACTGGTGCAACATAATTGAACAAAACACAGGAAGTGGCATCAAAGGAAAAGTGGAAGGAATTGAGGACATGACATACATTCCCAAAAAGGAACGAACGGCTAATCTCCTTACAAAGCACTTACAACTTCATACATACAAAGGATCCTTGGTGAATTGGACATTATTAACATTTATGATCCAACTTGAGGCGAGTATGAAAATCCTAATATTTCAGGATTACTGATGAATGGGCGCTAGGCTGGTTTTTTAGTAGTATCATTTCTACTTTTATTAGAGAAAATCAAATTATTTTTTTGAGAAATTTTTGGGATTGTTTGTAGCAATTCTTTGATTCTTTTCCTGTATATAGTATTTGGGTTTTTTTGAGTCGTACCTCAGATTTTAGATTCAATACAAAACTTTAATCATCCACACTAACTACCATGCTCAAAAGGCAATATTCACCGTAGTCAAAAAACTTTTCACCTGATTGAGAATAGAATGTCACTTGCACCAAATTTCTGATCTCTATGCGAGCTGACTGAACCTCCTCAATCACCTCAAGCAAATTGCCCAGAAGTGAACTTGTTATCTGCATAGAATCTCATGTTAGAAGCAATTCTTTAATACTTGCCAATTTTTAGGATGTAAAGCAATAATATTGTCCTAGAAATTAATCAACTTTTGACATATAAAAAAGGAAGAATTTTTATTCAATAATACTCCAGGAAAATAATGTTTTCTCACCCTATTAGTGGCATTATGCAAATGGTATCTTCAAAGGAATGTTTTTAATAGATTCACGGAGAAATTGAAGAACCTTTTGTATCCATAACTCCCAAGAGTAAGGTACCTAAGGCTTATGCCTTTTGCAAGGTAAAAGGCACAAAAGGTGCTCGCTTCTTGGTTACAGAAGGCAGCATCTCTCATGACGCATGCAAGAGATGCTGGACCTGTTGAGCCCTTGCCTGAGTGTGAGTGCCTTACAACTATTGCCTTATAAAAAATACAAGAAACATAATCCTTTGGAAAAGAAACTAAATATCAGTTAAATCCAATGCAACATGAGAATTTGTGATGATTTACCTGTGTCTCTTGTGCCAAACATCTTGAACCATAGCATTTCTTAGTGCTATCAGGATTTAAGACAAACACAAATGCTACAAAAGCATCTATGTTTGGAAAGGTCTAAATCAAAATAAAAAACAAAAAGAAAAATTAAAACAGTAAGAGTATGAGTAATGGAATAAAATTAATTGCCCCCTATATTACCTTCAAAATAGTTTGATCATTCAATTTGTTGGAGATTATTATTGTTGGTGAATCAGTAGGTACTATTACCCTACATGCCATGAAAAGACACATGTACATTTAGTTATATAATTAGTTATATACTAAAACTTCAACTAGAAATAGATACAAAAGGGATTAGATCAAGATTTAACCTCTGGATGATGCAACCACAAAAGTTGAGAAGAATTTCATAACAAGCATCCTTATGCTCAAAATTGTCAATTTCCCAAACCTAACAATAGGATGATAATGAAGACAAAGTCTGAGCAAGGGATAGTTTAATATATGTACAAGAGAACCGTGTGAAAAGCAGAAATACCTTCAGATTTCGGGATATAAGCTTACAAGACATTCGCTTCTTCAAATAATCATGAACTAGTGTTATAGGATCAGCACTGTTCTGATCATCCTCCAACTTGCAGCAATTATGAAGGAATTTAGTTAAGGATCTTGCCTGGTGAACCAAGGTTTCAAGCTCCAATGACATTGCCTTCATTTTGTAGCAAGAAACAAAACAGTGTCAAATCAAGATTCATTTAAAAATTCCAAGCACAATATTCTGTACCTCCTAATATACAACTGCACCAACCAAATAGGAAGTATGAGAGGGAAAAAACCAGGAATGATATGTAGGCAAACATTTTAACGTGTGGGTGCGCACACATTTAACAGCATTGCTTTGTAGACCAAGACGTCAAATAAAGATATATGGATAACCAACTTTTATCATGGAAAGAAGGGTAGGAGAATTCCCAGCTAACATTTTCTACATTTCTCTCAGACAAAAAGAGGGCATTTGGGAGGAGAATAATCTAGATGAAAAGTTTATTTTTTCTAAAATTGAAGATGTTTAATCTAAACTCTCAGGCAGACAACAGCATTAAAATGAGTAACCAGAAATTTTCTGCACTCCTCGTCCTTGATAGCATGAGTTTTGGTCTTGGCAGCAATTCTATGTCACTGTAGGACAATACTGATGGCAAAACCAAAATACTTATGTTGAATGAAGATCTGGCGGAGAAAGCTGTTTCAAATTAGAGACATAATACCCTCTATATTGTATGTTATTCCAATGAGAGTAGAGTACATTATATAGGCTCCAAAGGAGAGCCCTCATAAAGAGAGGAATTAAGAGAAAGGATTACAATCAATAACTTAAATTTAGAATCCTTCCTAAACTAGAGTGGCAATAATCAAGGGATATGATAGGATACTAGAATCATGGAATCCTAATTTATTTCCTAATATTCTAACACTTCCCCTCAAGCTGAAGAATATATGTCAATCATTCCCAACTTGCATCGCAACTCTTCAAATTTAGATCTGCCCAGTGGTTTGGTCAATACATATACAATCTGATCTTCAATTTTCTCTTTAATAAAGTGCCGGTCTATCTCAACATGCTTTGTTCGATCATGATAAACAAGGTTTCTCATCATCTCAATGCTGGATTGGTTGTCACATCGACTTGCATGGGACCCTCATATGGAATTCCTAATTCCTTCAGTAACATGATAACCCAGAGTCCTTCACATGTTCCGTTATTCACAACTCTCAATTTTGCTTCTGTACTGCTCTTTGACACAACAGTTTGCCTCTTGGTTCGCCACGTCACTAGATTTCCCCACACATATGTACATTATCCTAACGTTGATCTTCTGGTTTCTCTGACTTTTGCATGGTTTGCATCGGTGTATATCTCTAAGTTCCAAGCCATGCACTTCTTGAAGAAGATTCCTCTTCCTAGATTGAATTTTAGATAACTCAAAATTCTATAGACAGCTGCCATGTGTTCTTCCTATGGTTGATGCATGAACTGACTTACTATTCCGACAGCATAGCTAATTTCTAGACATGTGTGAGTTAGGTATATCAACTTCCCTAAAAGTCTTCTATATTGTTTAGAGTCAACTGGGACACCATTTCTAGACAACAACCTTCTTCCATCGGTGTTCCCTCGAGTTGTGCCCCTAACATTCCTGTCTCATGCAACAGGTCTAGGGTATACTTCCGCTGGGATACATTGATGCCTCTTTTTGTTCTTGCCACTTCCGTACCCAAGAAGTATCTCATTTGGACGAAATCCTTCATCATTCCCAGTAATGACTATATCATCCACGTAGACAATCAGGATAGTGATTCTTCCGTCATCATGCTTGATAAACAATGTGTTTTTTGCTTGCCCCTGATTGTACCCAAGTTTCTTTATTGCTTTGTTAAAGCGACCAAACCATGCCCCTGGGAATTGTTTT
Organism: Inga laurina; assembly: GCA_963855925.1. NCBI lineage: Eukaryota > Viridiplantae > Streptophyta > Magnoliopsida > Fabales > Fabaceae > Inga > Inga laurina. The sequence goes on along the minus strand of OY979704.1, from coordinate 63,373,983 downwards.
AGTCCATACAATGACTTGTTAAGTTTGCAAACTAAGCCGTTTGGAGCTAGGACTCCATTTGGAACTTCCATATAGACCCCTTCCTCTAAGTTACCATTCAGAAATGCGTTCTTTATGTCTAGTTGACACAGTGACCAATCCAAGTTAGCTACTATTGACAACAACACTTGGATTGTGTTGAATTTGACTACTGGAGCAAAGGTCTCCTGGTAATCAATTCCATAGGTCTGTGTATATCTTTTTGCAACTAGTCTTGGTTTGTACTTGTTGATGCTGCCATCAGGATTGAACTTCAGGGTAAAGATTCACTTACATCCTACAGGTTTCTTTCCTGGAGGGCAGGATATGATTTCCCACGTTTTGCTTTCTGAGAGTGTTTTTAACTCCTCTTCCGCAACTTGTTTCCACTTTGGATCAGCCATAGCTTGTTGGAAAGTGTTAGGGATTTCAATTTGTGCACTGTTTACAATAAAACTCTGCATCTTGGTAGACATGTTACTATATGAAACAAACCGTTGGATTGGATGCTGAGTATAAGACTTACCCCTTTTCTCAGTACAATAGGCCAGCCCATCTCTTCAGAATTTATTTTCAAGTCAAATTCAAGGTTGTTCCTTAGAGTGGGATTGATGTTTCTCTTTGCCTCCTGAGATTGTTGCCGGGCATCTCCTTCATCTTCTACATCCATCTCAATCATGATCTTAACCTGTGTTTCCAATTTATTTGGAGTGGTATTACGAGGTGTAGAAGGTAAGGTATTTAGGTTTGGTGGCAAGGTACCATTGGCATCAAGGAGGTTAGATAAGGTATGAGTGGTTTCTGGGGTAACAGGTAGGACATCAATGGTTTTGAAAGTTGATTCATGTGAAATTAGCCATTCAATATCTGAGCACTCCTCTTGAATGGGTAATTTGGGATAGTATGCATCCTCCTCGTAGAACACGATGACTTTAGAGACATAAAGCTTCTTTAAGGTTGGACAGTAACATTTGTACCCTCTTTGTGTGGAGGAGTATCAAAGGAAAATGCATTTATGGGAACGGGCATTAAACTTACTTCCATCAGGGGTATGGACAAAGACAACACACCCAAACACTTTAAGGTAAAGGGTTTATAAGAGGGCAATTAGGAAAGGTATTAAGAAGTGTTTGGACAAAAATGGCATAATTGAGAACTTTGGAGGGCATTCGATTGATAAGGTAGGCCGCAATTAAGACTGCATCTCCCTAGAAGGTCCTGGGTACATTTCTTTCCATCAACAGAGTTCGAGTTATCTCTAACAAGTGACGGTTCTTTCATTCAGCGACCCCATTCTACTGAGGGGTGTAAGGAAGGTTTGATGGTGAATTCCTTGTTGATTAAGAAATTCTATAAAGATATGACTTAGGTATTCTCGACCATTATCACTTTGAAAGACTTTGATAGAGGATTGAAATTGGGTTTGTACAAATTTGTGAAAGCTTTGGAAAACTTGAGCCACCTCGGACCTTTCGTTCATCAAGTAAACCCATGTGAGTCTGGTGTGATCATCAATGAAAGTAACAAACCATTTCTTATTTTTCTAGGTGGTTGTTCTTGTTGGGCCCCAAATGTCACTATGGATGAGTTGGAAAGGAGTGGTGGGTCGTAGGACTATTTTGGATAAGAGGATCATGTTTATTTAGCTAGTTGACAAGTTTCACAGTGAAAGGGAATAAAATTTTTATTGAATAAACTTGGAAACATATGTCTCATAATCAAAACTAGGATATCCTGAACGACAATGTCATAAAAGTACATCTTTATCTTGAGAACTTGAGCTGACTAGAACTTTTTGTGTGTTCCAAATCGCTTTATTCTCCATCTTCGATCTCTCCAGGTAGTAAAATCCATCTCACTCTTTAGAAGTCCCAATCGTCTTTCCCGAGTGTAAATCCTGAAACAGACACATCATCATCAAATATCACTCAGCATACATGTCCTTTCGGTAACTTGCTCACAAATATTAAATTAAAGGTAAGTGTTGGAACAAATAGAACATGGTGAATGCTTAGTGAATTGGATAGTGTGATGGTGCCAATTCCTTCAACTATGGTGAATATTCCATTAGCAACTTTGACACGAAGGTTTTCAGGACACAGTTTAAGAGTGGTAAATAAGGTTTGATTACTCATCAAATGATCCGTGGCTCCTGAATTGAGTATCCATGTATTGTCGCTAGTCCGTATAGTATTGAGGGCTATAATTGAATTACCTGATTGAACCAAGTTAACACTCGGCAAAGAGTTGGACTTATTCTGTTTTTCAAGTATTCAACAAAGCATCTGTAGTTCTTCTTAACTTAATGAAGTAGTATCCTCAGTCTTTTGTTTAGTTGAGGTAAGATAACCCTATGGTTTGCTAGTTGATAGTTTGTCATGCAGTTTCTGACATTGCTCCTTGATGTGACCCTTCTTCTTGCAATAATTGCACCATTTGTTTTTTTGTTCCTCCTGTGGCCTGCATACTACAAGTGATGAACTCTCAACTGGACTTAGGCTACTTCGGTTCAAGAGTTTCCTACTTTCTTCAAACTGCACATGATTGACAACATCAAAGAGGTGCGGTAGGGGTTTTATTCCCATTATTCTGCCCCGTATTTCCTCAAACGAATCATTGAGTCCGAGAAGAAAATCATAGACTCTCCCTTCTTCTACTATCTTGTATAACTAAGCATCCGCCACATTCTTCCATGGATGCACTTCATACAAGTCCTGTTGTTACCAGAGTTTTATGAATGCATTATAGTAATCAATTACTGTTAGGGTACCTTGTCTCAAATCTCGAAGTCGGCGCTTCAAATGGATCAAGGCAGCAGTGTTATCAAGTGAGGAATAAGTTCTTCAGGCTGCATCCTAAATCTCTTTTGCAGTATTTGCCAAGAGATAGCCTTCATTGACATCAACAGTTAGAGTTACAAAGCGAAGTCATAACTTGGTTGTTTTCAGCAAACCATGTATCAAAGGTGGGGTCGTTTGGGGCTAGTTGTGATACTGCTCCATTGATATATTTCTCCTTTCGCTTTCCATGAATATACCTTAGCACGCTTTGGGAACATTAGAGGTAACTTCTTCCATTAAACCTATGGTTAATGACCATACTTTGAGGTTCTGGAAATTCTGATGCCATTAAGGTGTTGCTGGTAGTGGAGGAAATTGTGGAAGAAGATGAGTTGTTGGAGGAGGAAGAATTAGTGGAATTGGTACCAAGCATGGGTGCAGCGGGATGAAGTCCGGTTTTAGATGAGTTTCCAGGGACAAAGCCGAAAAGGAGGGAATTGGAAGGATTCATGGTTTTGGAAAAAATCTCACCGGAAAATGCCGTGGATGACGGCGTGAGGCTGTCACACGCTGGTGCAGTGGTGGCGCGTGCGGACCATACGCTACTCCGATCATGTCCGCCTCTCTGGGATCCACCGATCGGTGGCCTCCGGTTTCGTCTGTGCCGACGGTGTACTCACGCGTCACCCTTCACCACTAATGGGTTCGCATCTCTCTCTCTCTCTCTCTGTGTTCTCGCATGTCTCTCTCGCTAGCTCACCATTGCAGATGCTGATTCTGGTGACACAACTCTGATACCATCTTTCAAATTAGAGACATAATGCTCTCTATATTGTATGTTATTCCAATGGGAATAGAGTACATTATATAGGCTCCAAAGGAGAGCCCTCATAAAGAGAGGAATTAAGAGAAAGGATTACAATCAATCACTTAAATTCAGAATCCCTCCTAAACTAGAGTGTCAATAATCAAGGGATATGATAGAATACTAGAATCACGGGATCCTAATTTATTTCCTAATATTCTAACAAAAGCTAAACAGCTTCTTCAACATTATGCACTTGTATTAGCAGTGAGGTCAGACTCAACGTAAATTGTATTTCTTGAGATGAATTCTGATGTGACGAAATATTGATCACTAGCTAATCATAATCAAAAGATTCACAAAGTTTAGAAACTAAAACTTTTCATACTTGATGAGTCAAGAAAAAAGAGAGCAAGATAGAAATTAATGCCGAGTTTTCATATTGTGGAATTTTACATGGAAAAAGGAGGTAACCTTAAGTCATAGTACTTATTTTTAACTTTTCTTCAACTCATTTCCTATTCCAAGACCACCCATAGTGCCTATTTCTCTTGAATTATCTTGTAATAGACATTAAAAAGGCAGCACGATGATTCTGAAAGCCGTTATCATTTGGTCAATCTAAACTTCAACATACACATACCTGATGTTTGCCTTCAGAACTGATTGAGCTAGAAAGTAAGAGACTCTTAGCAGGAGTATCATTGGATGCCACAATTTTAGATGCAAATGGAGCACCGTTAGACTTCAATGCTTGGCACTCCTGAAGCCCAAATCTCAATTGCTCTACCTTATTCTGCGCATGATAGAAGTGCACATCACAAACTATAAGAATTTAAATAGCTAAGAGACATGCAACAGAATACCTGTAATATCTCATGCTTCATATGCATTAGTTGCAGTTTTGCCTTCTCATATGCTATGCTACACAGCATCATTCTTGTTTCCAAAACTCTGAAAAATAAATATACAGTTGTCAATAATCACAATCACCCTAACAGTTTCATAACGAACAAAAATGGAAAACATAATCCACAAAGTTAATTAAATAGTGTAAGATAATTACTTTCTATGACGTAGAATGCTTAGAGGCTCAGTTGTTTTCTGCTTAAATCAAAACAAGTAGAATCCATGAGAAGGAACAAAATCCAATCACCAAAAACATATCTTTATATGTGATTATTAGACAAACCTGGGAATGAATTTCAGCACAGAGAATCTCAAATTTTTTAACTCTCCACTGACGAACCAGAATATCTTCCAGCAAGCCAATCTAAAGAGTGAATTAGCAAGAACCAATCAAATACTAGTTTTCTCAAGCTTTAAGAAAATAGCCATGGGTAATTAAGTGAAAAATAAATAAATAATATTCACAAACTTTATCTACATGATGTCTCATCTAATTCTCTACCCATATGTGAAATTCAATTGCTTGGAACATACCATTTTCAGATTTAGCTTATCTGCTGAGGGACCTAGCAAATTTGTTGTGCTCCCTGAGAATTTTGCTAGAATCTGCAAGAAATATGTATAGTCAAGAGATGCAAAGATACAACTGAAATATGATAAACAGTTAACATAGAAGGTAATGAAAATCATACATCATTATAATTCTTCCATATCTGATTTCCAAGCTTCTCTCTATCACTTATATCATCTGACTGCTGCAAGATTATCTGTAAATCCATATTCTCATTTGTATGAACATTTAAAGTACCATCAATTCTCCCTATTTTATCTACAGTGTTTTCTTCCCTTAGTGGTTCGGTTGCTTTTCGTTTTTTCCCAGAATGATTCTCCACACAAAAATCATTAGAAGGGCTGTCAGCAACATGGGTTTGTAGTATCTGATGGCAGTTATCATTGGAATCATCTGAGTTATGGTGCAGTGATTCACTGGGCAGTCCTTCCACAGGGAGTAACAAAATTGATTTTTCTTGGATTGGACTTTCTCTTATACCTTCGCTATAGGTGCTCAGAACTTGCGCTTTGTTAGTCAGTTTCTCAGCTGAATTTTTCCTGTACATAGCCTAAGTTACCCAATCAGCAAAACCAGGGTCAGATCAACATGGACGAGGAGGGAGGAATAACATCATCAACAATATAAAATAATGGGAAAATCAGAGTGATGTTTCAATTAACAGTAAGACACTTGAAATCTTCTTAGGCACGTCTATTTGAAGAAAAATATTTTCAGTATTATTAATATTAAGGATATGTTTGGTAGCACAAGGCAAAGATGCAGGAAATGGTAGTCATGACTCATGAGAAATTAGGTATCAATTTGTCCTCCAATGTATCATGCCTTTATTATCACACATCAATAGTACTAGTATTTTTTTATAAAGTACCAGAGTGATTTACATCCACATTACCTCATTTCTTTTTTCCATCCCGTTACCACATGTAACCTAAGAAAACCAAGAATTGTTATCAAGTAACATGTTTGGAAAAAATCAGGGCGAACTTAACGCTTCTTTGAAATTTCTTGTGGGCAAAATTCAATTACGGCTGGACCAGGCTGGTAAACTTTCAGTTCACAAGTTATATGCCTTGCAATAGTAATAATCATAATGCTAAAGGGAACCAGCAAGTACAATATCAACTACAGATATTGGAAGTTTAAACATCAAATAACATCAATATAACCAGAACCAGATTTGTTTGAGATGGCCTTCTTCCAAGAGCTTCACTTCCCAAAGGAAGAACCAGAGGCTAAATAGATATGTGAATTTTACATAGAAAGGTATAGAAAATAATGGAAGCTAGAAGAGAGATAACCATATGAATTGATGAATTAATATCAAGAATAAACTTGTTTTAAACTACTGTAACAAACATCTCTGAATTTGATCAAACTTATAGTTCTCAAGTTTTCTTCTTACCTTGGAAATTTGGGTGACATCTGCAAGTTCAAAAGCTGAGCTTTCATTCTTTGCAGATATAGGCATGTCCATATGCTTAGCTACTGTAGCCAGAGAGCTACATTCATCACAATGCCCTGAGCCACTACAAGCAGAAGCATTCTTCTGATCTAGCTGTTTCAATTTATTAAAGCAATTCTTTCGACTCTCTAAGGATGGCGATGAGTTCTGGTCCAATAATTCCAAAGGGGGAGAAGAACATCTTTGATGCATAAAAACCACATTTTCATCTTTTATTGTCTCAACTGTGTCATTTTCCAGGTCAAAATTTATCTTTTTTGCATGAAGCATATAGGGAGAAGCAGCCATTTCCACTGACTTTGGATTTTTACCATCTTGAGAAATGTCAGCAGTAGTGCAATGGTAAGGTTCTCCTGCCTGTCTGGAGTCTACAGTCTCTTCATTTTGACTTAATTTGCCAAAATTTATCAAAGATTGAGCTTCACGAGCATCCATTTTGATCAAATTCTGTTGCCCTATATTCTTTGGAGTAACAATAAACAGCTGGTTCTCCAAATGAGCATTGAGATTTCCAACATGTTTGCGCTCATTGTCTTTCATATTAACAGGTGTAGACGCCAGAGAGTATTTTGACAACCTGCTTTTTGATCTGTTTATGCCCTCTCTAAGACTTGATGTCTTGGAAGAAGTCCCCATATTTTTCAACTTGGAAATGTTTTCACGTATGGATAATGGAGTCTCTCCATTTCTTACATATTTGTCAAGTAATATGGAACTTAGCAGTTTTAAGGGAGGAGTATTAGCTCCAGTAGGTCTGGATGAATCAGGAGAAGCCATTAATAATGGTTCTCTCCCAGAAAATGATAATGGAGTTGATCCCTGTATTAGATTTCCATCTACTTGATTATCAACGTCAGATACATGCACTGCTTCTTTCAGATTAATTTCCTTCACCTGATCTTCATTCAGATAGTGATATCCAAGGTCATGTTTTGTTGACACCTCCAAGCAATCATCAACCTCTGATGGGCTTGTCATATTAGCAGCAGCAAAGTCTAATTGCTTTTTAGCTGGTCCAGCAGCATCTTTAACAAACTCCTTAATTCCCTGCACACATATATTGATAAATATTATATATATAACAACTAAAGCCTTCAATGCGTAACATGTAACTCAATATAAACACCTGCAGATACAAGAATAGATGCAAAACTACCACTGCAAGCCATGCATACCATCAATGTAATTTGATCGATCACATAATGCGAGCAAGAAATTGTCTCCTGAAAATTATGATGCATTAAACAAAGCCACAAACAAGTACACAACACACGCACAAAATGTTAGAGCTCTGCTACAAGAGAACAAGAGCATTCAGACTAAAGAGTAATGCAAAAATAGAACAGAAAGACAGATAGAAGTAGAAGCAGGAGTGAAGCATTCTGTATACTAAAGGAATAAACAATTCAGAAGGCTCAGAGAACATTAATAACTAAAACAAGAACAATAAAGTCTGTCTTGATACTAGCATAATGCATGAATGTCAGGTATTCACTAAAAACATGTCTTCCATTACATAAAAAATGCCTTAAATAAATGAAAATAGATGTGTAAAGGAAGAGAACAGTACTTCAATCAAATATTAACATGCCAAGCTGCTTACTTTGATTGTAGAATCAGAGCTTTGGATTTGGTTGGTGGACATATAAGAAAACATATTATCGCCTTTATCAAATAAGAGAGTATTGGTGATTCCATTAATAGGAGAGCTCTTGGAAGATATATTTATCTTGTCCAATTTGCTTGGAGATCCCGACATTTCATGTTTTGGTGCATCATTCATTGCTGAAACTGATGGGCTCCTCACCCCATTGTTGTTCTGTCTAGTCAGTGATGTCTTACTCGGTTTTGATAAACCTGAGCCAGTAGAATCTAACTCAGGGGCAGCAAGCAAATCCTTGCTTCCTTCTACTAACATTGCTTCTATTGAAGGAGAAAGTTTGTGATAATCATATCTACGTGGGTTGTCTCCCACAATACTCATATCATTTGAGTCTTTACTGACACTTGATGTGCCAGCAAGAACCAAGGGATGAGGAGACAACCTGTTAATTTTAGTAAGTTCCATAAAACTTCCTGATGCAGTGGGACCAGAAGCTTGGCCAGGAGTTTTGTCTTCAAATGGAACAGAAAATCTCGTAGGGGTCTTAAGATCTCCACTATCTGAACAAGCAAAACTCCGGTAGTGCAATGAAAATGCAGTTGAGTCCATCGTAAGATCATGATTATCAAGTGAGGCAGCAGAGTCAGAGAGCTCTACAGGTTGGATGAAACTTGCAGATACAGGACCATGAAATTCATCATCTGAAAAATGGAATTGGAACAAATTTAACACCAATGTCACACAAGATATGCATTCACTGAGAACAAGTTAAAGTTAAAGCTAATGTATTATGACAAAAGTCAGCCTTTCAGTCAGGGTTTATCAGCCACAAAAGGTCTTTGTTCCCCATTGATATAAACTCATCAGGAAAATAAAAACATCCAAGTTATTAGTCGGGCCTAAACATCTTTTACTAGATTGATTAGATAATATCAGAATTCCAATGTCCAAACTAACTCACGAAATTAGACATGGTTTAAGGGAGGAAATGCCTATCATTCGTGCAAATTAAACAGGGGGGTCTGGAACCCCATAAAACCACTGTCCTTGCGCCGTTTTCCTTCCCACCACCTATTTTTTTAATTTTCCTAACATACATACCAAACTATAAGAGAACAGGGACTAGAACTTGCCATCGTCAGTTGAGGCAACGGAACCAGCAGTGCTACTACCCGGAGAAGGAGTACCAATTGGCTTCAAAAAGGACTTTCTCATATCCACAGCTTCACCTTCGTCATCATTGTCGCAATGATTCCTGCCAACATCGCGCCGTGGCGGCGACTCTTTGAGATCATCATCATCATCGCTATCACCTGCCAAGTCCCTAAAAAACCCTAGAACTTCGTTCTCCGGACTTTTCCCGTCAGCGGGGGAGAATGGTTTGGTGGATTCAAAGGGCGAATCAGAGTCTTCGTCGTCCCTGCGAAAGATGTGAACGGAGGTAATCTCATTGTCGGCGAAACTAACACGGCGAGCTCTCTTCTTTTTGAACGCAATAGTTTCATCTTCCGTTCCTGTGTTGTTGGAAGGGTCCATTGCTGGTAGTGGTAGAGAGGAGCTTTGAACTTCGTAAATATCACACACAAGCTTCGCAAAATGAAACTTCAAATTTGCTTAAGGCGGGAGAGTTTTGGAATTGGAAGGAAGAGGGTGTGGAGAAATGGAAATGCAACGGGAAGTAATGTTTGGTATTGCAAAACAAATTTAAATGAGCTGCTTGTTTTATGGGAAAATTCTAAAAAATTATATTGAAAATATAAAAAAGATAAATCAGTACATTGAAAATGAGAAAAGACGGATCAAGTGGGTGTCAGAGATATGGGGAATATGTCATTTTGAAATCTTGGCCAAATGATAAAAATGGCCTTCAGCTCTCAGTCGCAATAACAACATATGAGTTGTTAATAGTGAATCCGGAGTTGTTAATGGCGAGATAGGTATTGTTATTGGCCCTGAAACTTGTTAATTGTGAAGAAAGAAATTGGAGTTGTTAATTTCTAATCCAGAGTTGTTAATTAAGAGATAAGTGTTGTTATTGGCCCTGAAACTTATTAAGTGTGAAAGAAGAAATTGGAGTTATTAATATCGAATCCGAAGTTGTTAATGTCGAATCCGGAGTTGTTAATTAAGAGATAAGTGTTGTTATTGGCCGTGAAATTCGTTAATTGTGAAAGAAGAAATTAGAGTTGTTAATGTCGAATCGGGAGTTGTTAATTAAGAGCTAGATGTTGTTATTGGCCCTGAAACTTGTTAATTGTCAAAGAAGAATTGAAGTTGTTAATGTCGAATCCGGAGTTGTTAATTACAAGGATCATGTTGTTATTGTGAAGTGGGGGATGAAGTGTGAAAGAAGATATTGGAGTTGTTAATTAAGATATATGTGTTGTTATTGACCTTGAAACTTGTTAATTGTAAAAGAAGAATTGAAGTTGTTAATATCGAATCCGGAGTTGTTAATTACGAGGATCATGTTGTTATTCCGAAGTGGGGATAAAGTGCTGAAGGGCATTTTCGTCATTTAGCCGAAATTTCAAAAGGACAGATTCCTCACATCCTTGACACCCACCTAATCCGTCTTTTCCTATTTTCAATGTACTGATTTGTCCTTTTGATATTTCCAATGTAGTTTTTTGGAATTTTCCCTTGTTTTATCTTGTGGTTGTATGTTTTAGTGTGTATTTGAATTAGCATTTGAAAATAGTTTTTACAATTTATGAAATAAGTATGTGAGATAAGTTTTGTCTCGACTTATAGAAAATAGTCTCTGAAACCATGGTTTGGGTGTTTCCTAAACACTTACTTAGTGCTTGTTTAAATTAGCGGCGGAGAATGAGCTTTTTTTGCAGATGAGCTTTTGAAAAAGTCAGATTATAGATGTAATTTGTGTTTGGATTACCCATGACAAAAGTGACTTTTTTACTGAAGAAGTTGGCATTTCAGGTTTTTACTCAGAAGCCACTTTTTGGTTAAAAGCCCAGTGGCTTCCAACGTGAACCCAAACACCACCTTAAGCCACAAGCAGTTTTTTAAGCTAGAAAAGTGACTTTTTTTCTTCTCATCGTGATCCTAAATAGGCCCTTAGTTTGGTATGATTGCTTTTCAAGATAAATACAGAAGAAATAAATATGTAAGAAATGTTTTATTTTCACTTACAGAAAAGTGAATTTTAAAGGCTCCATATAAAGAGCACTTAAGTAAAAAAAATAAGAAAATTCCACATCCCAAATTTTCAAATAAGTGATTTTTTATTAAAATGAGTTGTTAATTGTTATATTCTTGTAATCAATACCTATACTCTTATAGACAAGACTAATTTTAGATTAAGTTTAAGTAATAATTTCATGTCTTTTTTTTCTAAATTTTATATATTTTTAGGAAATAAAAGTATTTTTTGTTTTTCAACATTATATAACATTTCAATTTTTAACAATATTAGTATTAAATTATATTTTTATGGCAATTATTATATTTGTAAAAAATTAAACTCAATATATCAGTATCACATTTAAAATTTTAATATCCATATTTTTTTTAATTAATAAAATCAATTGTATTAGAATTATAACATCAAAAATATATCTTACAAACTTAAAGAACTAAAATAAAACCTTTAAAAAAAAATCTTCCTTTTGAAATAACTGGCTTTTAATAATTTACACCACATCTCAGATTTTGAAGATTCCTCGAGCTATTTTTGCGAAGAGAGCTATTTTGGAATCCACATTCCATGGATGAGCATTCCTAAATTAAGAGGCTTTTCCAAAAAAAAAAAAAAATCATTATTTTTTTATTTGTTTGAGTTAAGATGTATTTAACAGCCTGAAGTATTTTTTTAGTAATATCCAGTATTTTAAATTAATTAATTTTTAGTGCATCCAATACCGTGGAGCTTTTTTTTCTAAAAAAAAAAACTCTATGATGTTATATGCACTAATAATTTGAGGGTACTCTGAAAAATATTTCAGATGGGTGCTATTAGAAAAATATTTTAGAATACTAGGTGGGGTTTAGGAAAAATATTTATGGATGATAGATATACTGGAAATTAAATAACTTGAGATACTGGGTGCCAAAAATATGTTAGGGTGCAATATACCATTTAATCCAAATAAATGAGAATAAAAGAAAAGGGAAAATCCCTTATAAAGAAGGGAAAATTCCAAAAAACTACATTGAAAATAGTAAAAGGACATTTCAGTACATTGAAATTGCAAAATGACAGATCAGACGGTGTCAGACAGGCAGAGGAATCTAGCATTTTGAAATTTCGGTCAAATGACGAAAATGCCCTTCAGCCCTCCATCCCCCACTTCAGAATAACAACATGATCCTCATAATTAACACCTCCGGATTCGTTATTAACAACTTCAATTCTTCTTTTACAATTCAAAAGTTTCAGGGCCAATAATATCACCGATCTCGCCATTAACAACTACGGATTCGATATTAACAACTCCATTTTCTTCTTTCGCATTTAACAAATTTCAGGGCCAATAACAACACCCATCTCTTAATTAGCCACTCTGGATTCGAAATTAACAACTCAAATTTCTTCTTTCACAAATAACAAGTTCCAAGGTCAATAACACCATCAATCTCGCCATTAACAACTCCTATGTTGTTATTCCGACTGAGGGCTGAATGGCATTTTCGTCATTTGGCCGAGATTTCAAAATCCCAAATTCATCTGCCCGTCTGACACCGCCTGATCTGTCCTTTTGCATTTTCAATATACTGAATTGTCCTTTTGCTATTTCCAATGTAGTTTTTTTTGGAATTTTCCCTATAAAGAACCTTAAAAATACTAAAATACAAAATGGTGCTCTTAATATTAATAATACCAAAGAAGTGTTAATGCCTTATTTGTCATTTTTGAAATTAGAAGAAAATTACACCAATGGCCTTGACAAAAGCACATTTTCCATCTTTCGACAAAATCATCTTCTCTTCCAATAATGGCGACGGTGACCTCTATCAACAGCGACTGTTTCTCCAGCGACAACGGGCTTTAGATCTTCAATCTATACCACCAAATGTAGCTTCTGCAATTTCTCCAGCTCCCGCATCAACACCGATCTCTGTATTTGTTGACCCATCTTGCACAATCTCTCAAAACCAACCCAATTTGCCATATATATATTCGTCAACCCATTTCGAGATTACTAATCAAGCATATCGAAAAATCTCTCTAACGAAGAAGTCGACAACGATGATGAGTTCTAAATATGCACAAAATCTTCCATTTACTCAAGTTCTGAATCTGTCACTCGAGTGATGATGTTAAATAGGTACATCATTTGCAAGATACCCGATAGTGATACTTGAAAATCACCCAATCACAAGAGTCTTGAACATGTCACTCGAGTGATTAAATGATAACACTGTGTCGCTTGAAAGTAGGGGTGGAAACAGGCCAAGTCAGGCCTGTTTTGTAACAGAGGGGGCTGAGCTTGGGCTGTGGCTTGTTAGAGGCTTTTTTCTGGGGCTAAGCCTGTCTTGGCCTGAGGCCTGTTAAGAGGCCTGAATTTTTAAAACTTTTTAAACAGGCACCCAAAATTACATAATTGCATAAATCAATTAAATTATCCAAAATACGTAAATAAATATAATCAAACTAAAAAAATTGATTTTGCTCAAATCTGTGACTTAAATAACTAGTAAAAGAAGTACTTTCTTGGACTTGTTGAAAAGTCTTATAGGCATAGTAACGTCAATCGATGCCAAACCAGGATCTTCTGTCACATTCTACCTCTCAGACTCCTCAATTATTCAGTGCCTAGTCCTGGAAAATGACATTATTAAAAAGAATGTAAAGCAAAGATCTGCAAATCTTCCAAGTTAATGATATGAGTTGGATTCACACTACTCCTATTATATCTTTTTATTATGTTTGAAACCAAATTTGTGTATTATACTATATGAAAAGGTTTGCAAATGCTTTGTTTGTATAGCTTATTCACTATTAGAAAGAACTAATATAGCAACCTGCAAATTGTAGTAGAAGAAAAAGGCAACTTAAAGGAAAAAGAAATTCGAAAATATATGATTCCAACCCCTCCCTTATAACGAGAAACAAATGGAAAATCTCCAGTAGATACAAAACAACAACAAAAGTATAGTCATGATAAGGAAGGAAGAAAATTTTTGGCAAGGAAGAACACAAGGAAAAAAGAAACATCTTTGTTTGCATGACAACAAAAATGAGTGTTTACCACACTACAAAAAGCTACTGAATTTGCCATGGAATTTAGAGTTTCTGATGGATTTCCGATAGAAATGGATTTTTGACAAAATGGATTCCGTCACTAATAATAGCGTGACAAACCAATTTCGAATGGAATTTAGATTCTGCAGCAAATTTCTGACGAAATTAATTCCGTCGCAATTTTCGACTGAATTTTTGTCAGAAATTTGCAACTAGATTGAATTCCGTCGGAAACTTGCAACAGAATTTCTGACGGAATTCAATTTTGTCGAAAATTTCCCGTCACAATGAATTTCGTCAAAAATTCCCTTGGAAAATTATTTTTTATTTTTAAAATTTTAAAAAACCACGTGGCAACTCCGGCGACCCCAACTCATTGTCGGCGGTGGCGCGTGTCAGCTCCTGCGACCTCCACCTTGTCACTGGTGCCCAGCTCTGCCACATGGTGCAGCCTCGCTCTGCCATGTGGCACGGCCTCTTTTTTCCTGAAAATACAACTCAACTTACCCTCCTTTGGTTCAAACCCACGACCTTGTCTGTACGCACACGATGCCTTACCGGATGGAGTGTCGGAAATTGAATGTTTTTTTTGTAGTGTCATGCCTCAATATCAAGACTGTGACAATGAGAGTGAGACGCTAGAGAGTTACTAGCTGGAGATCTAAGTAAGAAGTCAAGAGAGCAAGAGATCTGAGTGAGATGCCAGAGAGAATCGAGTGATCTGAGTGAGATGCCGATGAAAGCGAAAGATGAGAGTGAGAAGTGAGAGTCAGAGATATGAGTAAAAATCTAGATCTGAGTGAGAAGCAGGAGAGAGCAAGAGATCTGAGTAAGACGCTAGAGAAAATGGAGAGATATGAGTAAGACGCCCATGAGAGCGATAGATCTGAGTGAGAAGCGAGGATTAGAGATCTGAGTGAGAATATGGAGGTTAAGAAGCCATAGAGAGAGAGAGAGAGAGTAAGAATGAGAGGGAAGGTACTAATAGGAAAAGGGATAAATGAAAAGGTAGGGATTATCATTTTAGGTATAGCCCACAACTCACAAGCACTACTCACAACTCACTTTTGATCTGTTAGTGTGAAGATTGAAGAAACAGATTTGTCGGTGTGGGCCAAATAATTCCACCCTCACTATTTTGTTGCTGTTAACAGGCCGGCCTGATAGGCCTAAAAGGCCTAGGCCTGGCCTATTAAATAAAACAGGCTCTGAAATAGGCCTTAGCTTGGCCTTTTAGCCTAACAGGCCAAACTTGGTCAGGCCAGGATCAGGCCAGGTGGCAGGCCTTTAACAGGTTGCCTAGCCTGTTTCCACACCTAATTGTAAGGTATTTGATAGTGATACTTGAAAATCCCCCATCACCCGAGTCTTGAACATGTCACTTGAGTGATTAAATGAAAACACTGTGTCACTTACAAGGTAGTGACACAATATTTTTATATATCACTTGAGTGATAGATGTGGGACTCGAGTGATTGAACCAGTGAAAGTCTTATATAACATTGAGAAAATGTAACAGTATATTGAAAAAGGCTAA
The DNA here is from genome assembly GCA_963855925.1 of Inga laurina. Taxonomy (NCBI): domain Eukaryota; kingdom Viridiplantae; phylum Streptophyta; class Magnoliopsida; order Fabales; family Fabaceae; genus Inga; species Inga laurina. The sequence goes on along the minus strand of OY979704.1, from coordinate 63,358,090 downwards.
TCTTAATTTGGGACTCCAGTGAGAGGAGATTTTTAAAGATCACCATCACTTAGAGCCGAGAAAACGGGCCGAGCCCGTCGGGCCGAGCCTGTCGGGCCGACCCTTTTAGGCCCTGGCCCTTCAAGGGCCGGGCTTGTAAATTATAGCCTCAAAAGGAAGTCAGGCCTAAAAGGGCCGGCCCTGTAGGGCCTCGGGCTTAAAAGGGCCAGCCCTGGAGGGCCTTGGGCCGGCCCTTTAAGCCTGTTTATTTTTTATTTTTTATTGTTTGGAAAGGAATCATATTACATTTTTGAATTGCCTTATTGAATCTATATGTCATTCTGTCCTCATATTGTATAGAGTATAATTTTTGAGTATATTGTTTTGTCTAATTGAATCATATTATGATTTTCGAGTATGATTTTTGAGTATATTATTCTGCCTCTTTAGAATAAAATCATATTATATACTATTCTGCTTGATAGAATATGATTTTTTATGGAGGTTGTGATTATTTAACTACTTGAACATACTACTTAAAGTGAAATACAATCAAATATTCTTGAAATTGATGATAGTGGCGAAGAAGGTGAAAATGATAGTCGTCATACTCATGTTGTTTAGAGATTAGAGTATTTAGCTTCTTGCCTTCTTATACTTTGGCCTTTGTGTGAGTTACTTATGGACATGATTTTACCTTTGATTATACATTAGTAATTGTATTTGTTTGTTGCAAGAGACATGTTATTTAAACCTTAATGTTGATAACATTTATGTATTAAATTAGAACTTTAATTATTATTATTTATTAATTATATCTCTATGGGGAAAATACACAAGAAAAATAATTAAATATTGTGAAAAAGACTTCCCGGCCCTGCGGGCCGGCCCTGGCCCTGATGCTCTCAGGCCGGGCTTTGAAAAACTGCAATTTTCCTGACCCCGAGCCCTTTAGGGCCGGCCCTGTTAGGCCCTGGCCCGTCAAGGGCTGGCCCTGTAGGGCCGGGCCGGCCCTGATTCCCAGCTCTAACCATCAGGTACCTTGTACTGACATAGTGTTTTTGTTATCACTCGAGTGATAAATGTGGGACTCGAGTCATGTCATAGACTGATGCTGTTGATGAACTTGTGAAAGTCTTAGATGACATTGAGAAAATGTAACATTGTATTGATAAAGGCTAATCTCGATTTGGGACTCGAGTGAGAGGAGATTTTTAAAGATCACTATCAGGTACTTTGCAAGTGACACAGTGTTTTCATTTAATCACTCGAGTGACATGTTTAGGTCTCAAGTCCCCACTAAAAAAACTGTTTTCCTAAATCGAGATTAGCCTTTCTCAATACATCATTACATTTTTCCAATGCCATATAAGACTTTTACAAGTTTAAGTAATAGCCAAAAGGCTTGCAAGTTACCTGATGGTAACTGGCCAATTTTTAAAAAATCACTCGAGTTGCAAATTTATCACTCGAGTGATACACAAATATTTGCAAGTTACCTCTTGGTAACTAAAAGAAGATAACATGAGAACCTTTAAAAATCAAACATCACCTGAGTAGTAATTGCTCACTCGAGTGACACACATAAACTTCATGTAATTGCTCACTCGTGTAATTGCATCCATGACAGATCTTCTATGAGAATTTTGCAATTGCTTCCAAGATCTATTAAGGGAATTTTGTAGCTACAATTTCCTTTAACATTTAATTTTAAGAGTTGATTGGTTGGCGACTCAATTACTTGTCTCATATGTATGATTACTCATCATCATCTTCATCTTCTTCTTCTTCTTTATCGCCACCAACAACTTCGACACCATCGCCCCCAACAACTTGTCATCTTCTTCTTCACTATTATCACCAACATTATCGACATCACCGACAAAATCTCCTACTCCAGTGACACTGCCATCACTAAGAAGGGGTACTTTTAGGTGAGTTAGACTTACATAGCTTCACCAATTCTTCAATTGGCACCTCCTATTCCACAGGCATAGTCAAGTGCGTATTAAAGAACAAATTGTGAAACTTCAGATTTAGCCACACGCACCAGTTTTGCCCAGAAATGGAAGGAGCAACATTAGAGCGGGGTCAGTCTTCCTCTTCATCTTTTTCTCTGCGATTATTGTTGGAGAAAGTGTTAGGATCAACAGGCACAGTGGAAGAATTTTAAAAAAATTTTTACCGATCCTAATCGATGATCTATCAACGGCATTTAAATCGAGTTAGAAGGATTCATACCTTTTGATGATTCAGAGTTTTCACGATCTCTAGGAGCCAACACATCAGGTCTGCTCCCTCTACCGGTATCCGCATGAATGCTCTACAACCGAGACTGCGTGCTAACACCTCTAATGTCTCCTAGGGTTTCCCCTGCGGCTCTCAATTCTCATATGCATCTCAGTATATCTATCTATCAAGTTTATAACCTATGAGGGCTATTTTCAAATTTCAAAATTAATCATCATTAATTTCAGAATTAATTAACTATTAATTATCTTGATGAGCTAATTAAATAAATTCAGTTTAAATTAAATTTGTCCAACAATTTTAATTTAACCTATTTATTTAATCCAAATAAAGAGCCATTAGATTTAATTTATCTTCATAAATTAAATCTGAGATACTATATCTCTATCATGTTAGTTATTATATTTAATATATCTTAATAAATTAAATTTAAAACTAAAACAATATAATCATATCATATAATATATATATATATATACATATATATATATATATAAGATATATATATATATATATAATATATATATATATTTCAAAAATATATATCTATATAATATTATTAATGAATTTTATATTATATATATATATAAATATAAAATTCGTCCACCCTAAATTAAATATTATCTCGTGTTGAGCCATTTTTGTGTGTGACCTTGCAGGCCCATAAGAAGTTGGCAGTGGGCCAATAACTATACTACCCAAAAGTCGCAAGCGGCCTCTAGCAAGACATTACAACTACCCAATTCATATGAGGATCGTTATCACGATGCAACCTGTCATACAACCATGTCATGTCCCTTTTGTCACACGATATATCGATCAAGGATAAGGCATGGATAATGTCATCCTCTTGTTCCTGACCATTAGTTTCTCGATTCCTGAGTAGCCTGATAATAGAGACGGAAACTCCTTTCCATCATAGTATGGCCATACATTTCTCAGACTCACTCATCGAGGGGCCCAGTAATATCTCTCTACTAATGTGAGGGACAAATTCCATCTTGATCATTTATATTCCTCTGCATGAAAAACCACCAAACCCGATCGTAGCCTTTATCATCACCCGGTCAAAAGTGACTTTTGACTAGTTCAAAGTTTAGCAACTCTCATTTAGGAATCCATGATGACCTCAGGTCTAAGGGCATTGTGACGTGATTATACATGAGAAAAGCTTATGACTTGATCCATGTAGCTTTCTCATAGTGGGTCGGTCCAACACCTTGTACTCTTACAAGTGCCTAAGACTTTGATTTGTATCTCCATATCTTATCAAAGTCATACTAATCTTGTTTCATCTCTGCTCCCGTATAGATGACCGACCAGGGACATTTTAGGACAATCTTTATGAATTATCCAAGGATACAATTATCACAGTTAACATGCAAATAATATGATAACAGAATGGAGAAATTTCATTAAAATAATAATATTCAAAGTATAATGATTGGCCCTTAGGGCACAATTTCCAACAGAAAGCATGTGAGCGAAGCTTCGATCAGTCTTCATCAAGGAAGGATATGGAGAGGGAGAAAGGGACTCGGCCATGGATGCAGCGGAGAGACGCATAAACTAGAAAAGGCCAACATGTAATTTCATTTAAATTTTGAAAATGCTTGTTCAGACACTAACACCTCTATGGGAATATGCAAATTGAGTGCACTTTTTTGTCTTTTCCCTATTTTAAAGTCCTTTTTCAAGGATTTTCCCACCAAAAAAATTGGGTTCCCTCACCCTAAAATTGGGGGATGAGCATGCCTTGCTTATAGATGCGACGAGCAGGGCATGTGAACCTACTATATTGGATGCATGAAAGCTCTTAAAACACATTCATCCTTCTTTCTAGGCTTTACACATAAACTCTCATCTCTTCTCATGAAACCTCACTTCCTTCATGCTCATTTTGTCCACACTAAAATTTAGAGATCAAGCTATCAATTTCTTTTCTTTGTATGTCATTCAGGAAACAAGACATATTATACAATGCTATATTTCTTGGTCATCATAATCTTGATGTTGATTAGTGGCATTACTTCGATTCTTATTATAAAGTGACTCTTAGAAGAAATAAATGATCATATTATAGTCATCAAGTGGGGTATCAATTACATTTTTCTAAAATTACTCCTATTTAATACATTATTAATTGCAACTTCTATGACTTCTGAATATAATTCATGGATTAAATAGGGAAAATTTTATTTTTTTTTTAAATTTTAAACAAAGTTAATAATTTAACTATATTTAATTAGTTCTAATGAGGTGGATCGATGTGATTTGTAGCATGAACAAATGTATTGTGATTGTGCACTTCCAGTTGCATTAACTTTGACAGCCATGTAATAAAATGCTCTTAAACTATGCCTCTTTTTGTTCTAGCTACAACTTAGAAAATAAGAGATGATTCTTCTAAAGCTTTTTGTCAATAACTTTGGTTATGAAGTGTGATTTGAGGAAAACTTTATTTATACAAGACGTGTGAGGTTTGGGGATCAATTGAGTGATTTGTTTACAAAAAGCTTTGAATAGGTTTCGAGTTGACTATTGATAGAGTACTGGATATCATGGGATTGTAGATGAAGTTAATAGATTAGTTTGTTAGCATATTTGTAAAAGTTATTAGTTTATTTTTTGTAACAAATAATAAAGGGATATTTTTTTATAAATATCTAAGTTAGAATTTGTTTATTGTTGAGCCAATGTTAGTTAGTATCTAGTTTATTTAATTTAAAATTTTGAGAGGATTTTATTATAACTTGGAGATTCTTCTTAGCTATTGAGTTTAGTAGAACGTGATTCTTGCTTTGCTCTATCTTAATAAAGCTCTATCCTCAGCTAATAAAGAGTTAAAGGATAGATTCTTGCCTCAGCCTCTATTAGATTTATTCTTCCTCCTTAGATAGTGTAATTTGTATATTTACTCTGAGATATTATTATGTCATTATAAGCCATTAATAAGAGACTCCTCCCTCCTATTATCCCTTTCTAATTATAAAATGCACAAAGAATTAAGTCCATATTTCTCTGTACCTTATGCGGGGGAAATTCAAATAGAGGAGTAGCAACTAAAGATAAATTTTCTAGTAGAGAAAGATGAAGGAGGAAGCAGAGACTAAGTGACTGACAAAAACGCAAGCTATGCTCCCTGCTAAAAATGTACAGATGATTGAAGACGGAGAGAGAAAACAAAGATTACTTGGGATAATCTAGTTGACTAAGCCACACCAAAAATACCCTAGCCATCACTATTCTCGGTAATAGTGATCTGTGCCTAGCACTATTACTATAGCTCAACTCAATGTATTTGATATGTTAAGTGTAGAAAATATTAAAATGAGGCTTAGTTAGGTAGTTAGAATGTAACAATTAGTTAGTTAGATGATAAGAGATTATTAGAGAATATATTGTTATAGATGTTTTAGACCTATATAAGGGAGATAAACAAATAAGAGAAGCTTTAGTCTCTCTCTCTTCTTCCCTCTTCCCTCTATCTATTCTTCTCTATTTCTATCTCTTTCTTCTTCTTTCTCTGTGCTCCCTTAATAGTAGTATCAAAGCCTTTGTGCTCCTTGGATCACCTAATTTCTTTATAGTGAAGGGTTACCACTCATTCCCACAAAAGAAAATACCAGATTAAGGTTACCACTCCAAGAATCCCAATGCTACCATGGTTGAGTCATTCGAAGCAAGATTTAAGGCGATTGAAGCGAGTTGTAGGGATTACAAGGCCCTCCTGTTATAGTCTAACATATCTCTGATCAAGTGGCTCTTTTAATTCAATAGAGGGAGTCATCCAACCATTTATTTGAAATCTAAGAAACACTACTATAAAGGATAGATTTAACATATATTATTAATGTTTGTTTTTAGAAAAATAGACACCAGCATAAAGGAGGTGGCATTTTTCAATTTTCAGTGCTATTTTTGGCATCATTTTTACCAAAATGGATGCCAAAAAGGTGTTTTGGCATCCGTTATCCCAAAATGGAGGCCTAAAGCCTTGCCAAAAACCTTTTGAGATAATGAATCTCCATTTTGAGATAACTAATGCCAAAACACCTTTTGGTGTATATTACAAATAGACACCTAAAGTAGTATAGAAAAAGCCCTAAATCTAATTGTGATTCATCCACTACATCTTTGCCTTCCTCGTGAGTTCACTCTTCCCTTTGTGCTAATTATCCCTTGTCCTGACGCTCCCTTTATTGCTACTTGTCACTCATTTATGCAACACTACGTCATGCCACTCCTCCTCTGTCTCCTCCCTCTGTCATCCCTCCCTCACTTCCAACCATAGACCCAGTCTCAGCCTCCTTAGACCCACCAGTCCACCATTTATGTTGTTCTAAGGTGATTTTCTTCCACTTTATTTCCCTTTGAATCCCTAATTTGAGTTCTTATAAAATAAAGAAAATTTGATTATGTTTTAGTTTGTAAAAGATTCTAATGTTCCCTTTGTTGTTGTTGATGTTAGGGTTGAGAGGAGAAATTTCAAGCATCCAAATTTAAAGTTGAGGTAATTAGAGTTGAATATTGATGTTGTTGATGTTGATGATGACTTGTATTGATCTTGAAATTTCTAATTTTGGGATGTAGGAATATAAGAGGACATGATCTAGAGTTGAATGTAAAGCATGATTTAAGAATTAATCAAGCTTAAATAGTTGATTAAAAGTTGGAATATAGTTTCTAATGACATAATGCTTGTAATATGGCTAGTATGTTTATGTACATTGAATTAGACAACTTTGTAAAAATGTATGAATGTGAATGCTTGGAAGTCTATAATTTCTAGTTTATCAATTAGACAACTTAGCTATGTTTTTTTATCTTTTGTATTGATGAAATTGTTGGATTAAATTGTTGATATTATCTTGAATTGCATCAGTTAGTTTGTTTTGCTTGAATTAAGCTGAATTGGGTTGTTATTGAAATTTTGGGATATCTTACATTTAGAAAGAAATGTTGCTGAATTTTTTGTTAAAAAAATTGAGTAAAAGGAAATCACTTCCTTCAACCATATTCACATATCATTCCTTGATAATTGTTCTAAACTTGAGTGTTGTTGGAAATGGCTTAGTTGGTAATAAAATAGATCATAATTGGATGAATGCATTGAGAAGTAATGAAGAATATAAGAATGCGGTGGAGGAGTTTATTGAATTTGCTAAAAGGAATGTACCAAACAAACAAGGGATGAATTTTTGTCCTTGTATGAATTGTTTAAATGAGAGTTGATGAGATATTGATGATATAAAGGATGACCTACTTTATGACGGAATAAATCTTCAGTACACAAGGTGGATATAGCATGGTAGGTGTCACGCCCTTGCCTTGTTTTAACTTTTTTTTTCCAGAGTATTCATGGAAAACGATATGCGGTTTGGTGGGCAACACATGAATAACATAAATATACTGATAATAAGTACATGATTACATAAATTCCCCATAATGGTTCGTACATGATCATTACCATCAATGGAGCCACACAGGGCTACTTGGGTATCTAAACCTATCCCAGTGAAACAGAGACATCTTCTCGTCTTTGTTCCACCACTGCAATCCCCTCATATGGTTCTCTGTATTGTTCTCAGCATATCTTTTATCTTCTCCTGTCTAAATTGTTGGTAGGGGAGGGTGAGATTCGAGAGAATCTCAGTAGGAAACAGATACCATAATGCATGCATGATAGATACTATGTGTATGACATGTTAGCTTTAACTAGATGCATGCCCCATAATGACATTTCTGCATGCTCAATGTTTCATGTAACAAAACTATGGCCACAACAAAATAGAAACATAGCTTCATTTATTCAAATATGATCTACACAATCAAGTAAAGCAATCACATACATCACTACACAAGCAAAGATATCAAACACATGCAAGTAAGGTAAGTCCCCTACCTCCAGTCTTTTCTCCTTGATTTGCGTGCCAGCAACTTAGGCCCCTAACTCAATCCTACAATTCCAAATGTACCATTTAGACACTTACATATTATTTCAGGGGGGGTTATATGAGCTTATTATGAAAATTTACAAAAATGCCCTCGGGGACCCGGCCTGGCCCCGCCATATCCGGTCTGGCTGTACTTTTCCTGAAATTCTACCCTGGGCTACCCTAACATATTTTTGCCCAAGGAATCCATTTCCAAACTCAGAATTATCAAATTCAATGTCAAATTACAAATTTACCCTTGACAGCCCCACTTTAAGGGTTTTAGGGGCGTTTTCGTAATTATGCTTTTTCAGCCTTTTCCAAAAAAGTGACCAACTATAACCCCACCTAATTTTTTACTCTTGAACTCAATGGAACCATAAAAGCATTGAAAATCCAACTCTAAGACCCATTTATAGCCATAACCGATATATACAGATACTTTGGGGAAAATTGGGGTTTTTCGGTTTCGGCTCTGTAAACGTGTTTCTTTATACTCCTAATCACTTTATTAACCATTGCATTTACAAATAACATTAAGTATCAATTTTGGCAGCATAACCCCTAAGCCAAACCCTTTACCAAATTTGAAATCAAAGCAAATCAATCGGAGTTTCACTAATTAAACTACTCACAACAGCTAGCACAATTAAAGATTGAAGTTTCGGAGGTTACCTTAAGCTCCTTCTGGCTTATCGTTCTTTATGGCTGAACCCTAGCCTCTTTGAACAATGAAATTCCTTGCTTCAAGACCTTAATTCACATAGAGGAATAACTTAAGAGAAGGATTATACACGTTAGGTACGAATTCACCAAAGAAATCGACCTACCTTATGAAATGGCATCGGGAAATGGCTGATGAAGATGGAGGAATTGCTTTTAATTCCATGCTGATGTCATCTTTTATTTTGATGGTGTCATAATTCCCATTTTTGGATTTTCTGGCAGATTTTCTATCCAATTTTTGAAAAATCATAACTAATTCTAGAAACATCGAAATGAGGTGATTCTAAAGCCAAATGAACGATATTTAAGTACTCTTCATAGAAAAAATATTGACCATTACTAGAAATCACCAAAAAAATACAGAATTACACAAAACTCAACACTGCTCCAAAACAGAGTCCAGTTTTGGTTCCAATCTTTGGCAAATCATAACTCCCAGCATACATAACGAAATGACATGAATTATATGTTCATTTTGAAGATAGGCATGTGAACTTTAAGTTTGCAAAGTTTCAGAATTTTTAGACACCATTTGATTATTCAAAACATTCACACAAGCTGACTGCCCAGAATAGAGTTTCAATGTACATAATTTCCAACTTTTGCCTAATTGTTTCCAATGGTTCCAATTTCACAACAAACATTCTTCCCACATAAATTTTCACAAGGAAGCCATTAGAATCACTAAAAAAACCAAATTCTCATCACATCCACACATATTCAGTTTTGAACCATAATGCACACAACCACCAAATTGCCTAACTTTCCATTTCACCATAAACATAATTACTTTCTCCAAAATTCACCATTTTCCTTCTTTAATACCCCAAAGATATAAGAATCATTAGGGAATAAATTTGGGCTCCTGATAAACTGGGGCTTAGCAGTCCACTTATTTCAGGTTTATTCTCTAGCCTCAAATCTCAAAATTTGGGGTATTACAGTAAGGAAGTAACTGCTACAAGAAGGAAGTTCTGAATGTCATAGATGATGACATAATGAAGACAATGATTAATGATGTTGAGGTAGAATCCTTTGAGGAATCATGTGTATATGACAGCCTACGGAGTGATGCAAAGACACCGTTATACCTTAGGAGTAAGTATACACACTTGACAAGTACTTGGCATTTAGTTAACTTAAAGGCAACTTGTGGGTAGATCGATAGTAGTTTCACATTATTGCTTAAATTGTTGTGTAATATGTTTCCAGACGATAATGTACTTCTAAATCATATGGATGAGGCCAAGAAAATATTATCTGCAATAGGTATAGAGTATAAAAAGATACACGCTTGCCTTAATGACTGTGTATTGTATAGAAAAGAGTATGAAGGTCTTAGTGAGTGTCGAAAATGTAAACCTTCACGATATAAAGTGAAGAAAGATAGTAGATATGGTGATGAGACAACTAAAAGACAACCTTTAAAGGTGTTGTGGTATTGTGCAATAATATCAGGGTTTAAGCTTTTTTTTTGTGAATGCATCAAAAGCAAAGAAGTTGATATGGCATTCTGATGAGAGAATATATGAGAGAAAATTTGTTAGGGTACAGTGTGAAGGGGCATAAAGCATGTTTGATATATGAAGCAGACACACACTTCTATCAACTTAAGCACAGAAGAAAAATAGTCTAGCTTGGTCAAAGGAGGTTTCTTCATTGGTTCCACCTATATTATAGGTTAGGAAAGAGTTTTAATGCCTTAGTAGAGAATGAAATGGCTCTAAAGACATTACCAGAGAGGAAGTTTATAGTTGGGTAGAACATATCTACATCATCTTTGATAAGAATCAAATGACTGCAGGTGAGAAGAACATATGGCAAAAGAAGTCAATTTTCTTTGATCTTCCATATGTTGGGATTGGTAGGCACAATGAAAAATTAAAATTCAACAATTTTGCAATCCTGTTTGTGGATCTGCTAATGATGTTTAAATTGAGTAGTAGAGAAATGTGCCTTTCTTATGTGTTCAGTCTTTATTTTCGATCTCAAGAAGCTAACAACTTGGATCAGCTCCCTTTACCGGTATCCACACTAATAGGAATCCAACACGAATAGTGTGATAGCGCCACCAATGTCCCTCTCTAGAGTTTTCTTTTGTCACGGCTCTTTATCTATCTTTTTCATCACTTGTAGAAAACCCTAACTCACCCTTTTAAATAACTAGTTAGGGCTTTTTATTTTATGATGGATATTGGATTTTTAAAATTAATCTTAATTAATTTTGCAATCCATATCATATCAATTAACACTTAATTTTCTTTTCATAAGAAAATTAAATAAATATGGTTTAATTAAATATGTCCAACAGTTTTAATTTAACCTATTTATTTAATTTGAATTAAGTGCCAATGGAAATAGATTTAACTTATCTTTATAAATTAAATCTGAGATATTATATCATTGTCGTGTTAGTTATTAAATTTAATTTATCAGATAAAACTAAATTTAAAACTAATACAATATAATAATATTATCATAATATATATATATATATATATGTATGTATTTCAAAAATACATATATGTATATATAATATTATTAATTTTCTTTTCGAATATATATACATATATATTTGTTCACCCTAGATTAACCATTACATTCATTAAATCTAGACATATCTTAGATTCAATGAATTTGGACGTTATAGCTTGTGTTGGGCTATTTTTGTGTGTGTCCCTGTAAGCCTATATGAAGTTGGCAGTAGGCCAATGAATATACTAACCCACAGTTGTAAGCGGTCTCTAGCAAGACATTACACTACCTAATTCATATGAGGATCGATAAACTGATGCAACCTGTCATATAACCATATCACATCCCTTTTGTCACATGATATTTCGGTCAAGGATGAGGCATGGAGAATGTCATCCTCCTATTCCTAACCATTACTTTCTCAATGCTTGAGTAGTTTGACTATAGAAATGGAAACTCCTTTCCATCATAATATGACCATACATTTCTCAGACTTACTCATCGAGGGGCCCAGTAATATCTCTCTACTAATGTGAGGGACAAATTCCATCTTGACCATTCACATTCATCTGCATGCAAACCACTAAGCCTGAACATAACTTTATCATCACTTGGTCAAAGGTGACCTTTAACTACGTCAAAGCTGAGCAACTCTCATGTAGGAATCCATGATGATCTCATGTCAAAAGGGCATAGTGACGTGGTTATACATGAGACAAGCTTATGACTTGATCCATACAGCTTTCTCATAGCAGGTTAGTCCAGCACCTTGTACTCTTACAAGTGCTTAGGACTTTGATTCGAATCTCCATACCTCTTCAAAGTCACACTGGTCTTATTTCATCTTTGCTCCCATATATATAACCGACCACGGACATTTAGGACAATCATTATGATTTATCTAAGGATAGTCATCACAATAAACATGCAAATAATATGACAACAAAATGAAGAAATTCATTGAATAATAATGTTCAAAGGATAATGATTGGCCCCCAGGGCACAATTTTGAACTCTATATTGGTGTAGTCTTGATGTGAGACACAATATTAATGTGATGCATGAGGAGAAAAATGTTTGTGGTAGCCTTGTCAGCACGCTTTTATGCATACCAGGGAAGACTAAGGATGGAATTAGTACGAAACTAGACTTGGTTGAATTGGGAATAAGAGCATGGTTACTCCACATCTAAGAGATGATGGTAAGAGGGTGAACATGGAGCTAGCAATGTACAAACTTTTAAAAGCTAAGAAAAAAAGTTTGTGTGGGTGTTTGCATGGCATTAAGGTACTACGAGGGAATTCTTCTTCAGGAAAATCCCTATAAAATACTTTTGAAATAGGGAAATCCCTATTTGGTATAGTAAAATTGGTAAATTCTGTATCAGTGTGTGACTAGGAATCAGGGATTTTAAATTTCAAAGAAAATGACACAACTACCCTTGGACGATTTAAAAGAAAAAGGGAAGTAAAAAGCTCGAAGAAATGTGCCTGATTGAAGAAGACGATCTGAAGGAGGTTTGAAATAATGACATTATTTCAAAAATAATGACATTATTTCAAAAATAATGACATTATTAGAGCCATGACCAATGAACCTCTAGTGTGGCTACACTAGCCCCAAGTACTCAACTTAACCCTTAGAGTCCAAAGAAATTACATTTGGCCCTTTCCTTCTTAAATTCGTATGGTAGCTAAAAGCTACCAGCATTTTGACCAAACTTTAAAAATTCATAATTAATTCTATAGAACTTCAATTAGGGTGGTTCAAATTCCTACTTAAAGCTCTTTGAGTTTATTTTAAAGATAAAATATTACTTAGAGTCAATTCTAGCCTTATATTCTAGAATCATGACCAAAGCCATACTGGTCTATGATTCTGTATAGATTTATCGTCAAACTTTGAAAAATCATATTTCTCAATCCACTAGCCCAAATGACTTATAATGTAATATCCCGATTTGTGATTAGGGCTAATGACTATGAGAATTATTGTAATTAGTGTAATTAAGAACTTTTGGAATTAATGTAATATGAATTTGGTGTACCTATATATGGTATTTAAGATCAAGGGTTGAGATTCCTTGGCTATGGGTCAGAATCCGGTGGAGTAAGCTTATGTGAGCTCTTTGAGAGAGTGTGTAGATTTGGACAAGTGGCATGTGGTGAGCCATTGGATGAGGCACATGAGACAAAATATCACTTTTTCCCTCTTTTCTCTCTCCTATTCGGTGGATGTGTGTATGGGAAGGAAGAGGAAGGCTTGTTCATCATCATTGCTTCATCTCATCTCTCTCTTCTCTCCATAGTTCCGGTGATCAAGGGGAAAAGGAAGAAGAAAAGGTGAGATTTTGATGCTTTGTTTGATCTCTAATGCCCTCAATCTCTTCTCTAATATTGTTCATCTCATTGAGAGTTTCAACTTGGTAATTTCAGAATCTCGAAATAGCGTTGATTTGTGAGTTGGTCAAAATTGAAAGTTGGAGAATCAAGATTCTAGATTGGGCAAAGTGAAGAGGTAAGCATTTAGTGCATTTGGATATATTGTTTGTGATTTTTGGATGAGTTTAGAAAAATCTGGAAATTGCCCTAGATTGTACCAAATGTGGGTTTTAGGAATTTCATTGTGTTTGATATTGGAAATGGTTTAATGTGGAGTTGTTTGATTGTTGGATATAATCTGGAATGTTGGAATTAAGTTGAATGAAATTTGGATATTGTGTATCATGGAGACCTTAGTGTTTGATTGTGGTCAAAATGGTTTTTGGGAGTGTTTTTGAAGTGGCAAATGTGTTCCCTAGTTAGTGCCAAGTATGTATGAGCTTTTGGTAGAGTTTTCGGAACCATTGGGTATGAATTTGACCATCTGGTGTCTTCTGATATTTTCTGTGTTATTGGTCTCTGATGAACAACACTCGAGTAGAAGAAGATCATGCTCCAGTGCTGTGTGCATTTTCCCTTTTTCTGCTTTGAGTTTTGCTTGGATTCTTTGAATGAGACTCGAGTGCACTTCTTTGTTCTCGAGTGAGGGAAGATCATACCCGAGTGAGCTTGGGTTTGCTCGAGTGATAGTATGAGTCCACTGTTGAGTTTGCTCTCGGGTCCTCACTTGCTGGTTGATGCCAAGAGTGTGCTCTGACACTCGCAAGCACGACCATCTCACCCGAGCACTGAGGGTATGTTCGAGTGAGCTTTTGCCTCTGGTGTGGTTGGTGCTCTCGGGTTGTCACTCGTGGTGTAGCACTTTCGGGGACTCGAGCATAATTTGGGTTATCACTCGAGTGCAGAGCTTGGTGCTCGAGTGATGTGAGCACTTCTTGGCTATGAAGGTTGCTCTCTGTCAAGCACTCGCGAGTGAGAGTTGTCCTCACTCGAGCATAAATCTCTCATCACTCGAGTGAGGTCGTCTTCACTCAAGTGAGATGGTCAGAAATTAGTGTTGTGCCTTCGAAAAAGGGGTCTTTGGGGTAGTGTCTTCCAACCCTTTAGGCATATGTTTAGGCCTCTAGTAGTCACCTAAAGAGTCCTAAATGATAACCAACTAAGTGTATTATGAAATTAAGAACTTGGAAAAGAGATTGATCGGTTGTCCCTAATTTGGTATAGGATTTGATATCTGTCGCCCTCGTGAGACTGCGGTATCGAAGCCAATCAGGAAAGATACAGGTAGTGACTCTTTCTTTATACCTTATGTGATACATTGTATGTGTGCTATATCATTGTGATGTGATAGATTTCGCATGCTGTAAGTTTTGTGAAAATTTCATGAACCACCGCTATACCAATAGTCTCTAAGTCGCTAACAATGGTTCGGGTAAGGGCTGTGTACCTTCCCGGCGGTAAAAGGGCATGAGGTTGGGTGTGTTATGTGATTATGTGGGCCGAAAGGCTATTTGTGAGCCGAAAGGCTATTTGTGAAGGCCGACGGGCTAATTGTGAAAGCCGAAAGGCTATATGTGAGCCATAAGGCTATTCGTATGCACTGTCACACCAATAGTCCATGAGTCGCTAATAACGATTTGGGTTAGGACGGTGTGCCTTCCCGGCAATAAAAGGGGATGAGGGTGAAGTGTGATTTGTGTTGTTGCTGGTATGAGATGATTTGTTTACATATTATGTGATTGCGTGTGGTATGAATAATTTGTTACTACTGGGATTCTTTAGAATCTCACTCTTTCCAAATTACTAATCTTTTCAGACAGGGCGAGTGGTTTGAAAGGGAAGCAGACAACCAGGAGTAGTTAGTATTACTCTAAGACTTTATTAGTTGTTGGTTATCTTTGTTTTGGATTTGGGATTACCAAATGTATATGAGATGTAAATGAATATTTTGGACATGTAATCCCCATTTTAGGAACCCTTAAACCTATATATATATGTAAGTAACCCGGGGTTTGTCGGGATTTTAGTTTCCACACTCTGATATTTATTATGTGATTTGATTTCTCAAGTAATTATATCCGCACGTGAATGTAAGACCAAGATTATTATATTTTGAATTTATTTTTGAAATACCCCATCTTGTGATGAGGGATTAATATTTGTTGATTTCATTTTATTGGTCTCTATTTCACTTAAATTTCGAAATTTTGGGTGTAATTACGGTGAGGGGGGTTACATATAATACCTATCAAATTAGAGCCCAGGATGTCTACTTTTATCCTATAAAATATTATAAGGTTTGAACCAGGTTTGGCTATTCAAAAACATGCCAGAACAAATCAATTTCTGGAAAACGAATCTGGCAGCGCTATTCATCATTTTCCAAAATTCAAGATTTTCTATACAATCATCTAAAATCACCACCATACCATATGCACACATGATTTTTCCCAAGGAATCCATTGGAAACTTCAAATTTGGAAAAATCCTAGTCCTTCTATATGCCCTGTTCTGACCGAAATTAGGGTTTCACAACAATAATTCACAAATTCACAATCTAACCACCAAACTAGGTTCATATACTTCCCAAGCCTCATATAGCCACATGTATATGAGCAAAGCATCATGAAACCCTAGAAAATCCTAAATGGCAGAAATTAGGGCAGCAAGAGAAAAGCCACAAAAATCCACCAAATAACACCATATATACATCAAATTGAAGCTCAAGCTTACCTCTTTCACTTTCTAGGGCTTGTCCTCGATTTCTCCAACTTTGGCATTTTGTATATAGCACAAACCACCTTCTTTCAAGAAAACCAAAAACATAGAAATGAAGCTTAGTGAGAGGAACAACTTCCATGAAGACCTCAAGAGCTAGAGAGGTGATCTTGAAGGTGAAAATCAAAATAGAAGACTCACTTTGCTTTTTTTTTTTTTCTTTTTTCTTCTTTCTCTTTCCTTTTTCATTTTGTTCTTATTTTTCTCAATTTCTTTGGTACTGGATGAAATATAAGAAGTAAGAGCGAGAGTGTAATATTTAATAGCCCACTTGCAATTTACTACGTCAAAAATTGCCAAGAGAACATGTGGCCATAATTGTGGCTTCTTGAAAAATCCTATGGTTAATTAACCATGTGTAATTAATTCAATTGATGAAGCTTTCTCTTTCCTCTTCTTCTTTTGCTTTGGACGAAATCATCATGCAAAATGGGAGAGGAAATGTTGACCAAAGTGTTCATGAAATATTGCCTTTTGGGTCAAACTTTCCAAGCTTGAAATAATTGGAGAATACCTTAGCCACAATTATTAACTTTTTTTAATCATTTTTACTTGTCTCAAAATGCTTCCAAAAGGCACCAATTTGTTCAATATGCATTTTCTCTTTCTTGCCTCTTATTGGAAGAAAATGAGGGCCTTTAAAGAGGATAAATAAGCTTCTTGAAATATCATAATATTGCCTTATCAAATATTACAACATTTGCCTACAATTATTGACTTTTCCAACATCTTTTTATTTGGCTACAATTTCACCATATTAGGCTTAATGTGAACCAAGTATTCAATTTCCTCTTGCCTCCCTCTTTTTAGAGGTCCAACAGATAAGGAAAAGGGAAAAATATTGGCTTTTGATGTTATTTAGCCAATTGACCATTTTGCCCATACATTTTAATAATTAAATTGGGCCTTCTTCCTTCCCTTTGTGTTTGGCCAAAATTCAATATTAATTGGGCCCAAAATTGTGATATTTCAATATCTACATTTTGGGCTTCTATAATAGGCTTTTATAAATACACAAATCATATTTTATGTCTTATTGCGGCCCAAAAATTTATGTGGCCACCAACTGCACTGTTTGGCCATTTCAAGTGCTTCATAATTCACCATTATTTCTTTTTAATGCCATAAGGTGTAAAGGAATTTTGGTGACTGAAATTTGGGAATATTACACCTATACTATTTGTAAGGACATTTAGGTTATGAAGAGCTGCTTAATGTTTCTGTACAGGGTTTAGTTGCTAGGTAGCAAAAAATATCAGGCAATTTTTTTAATAAAAAAAAGAACTTCTAGTGTCTGTTTTTGGAAAACAGACATTGTAAGGACCTTACAATGTTTATTTTCCAAAAACGGATACTATAAATATGCCCTTATAGCATCCCTTGTAGACAAAATAAACCATGTAAGTATGCCACTTACAGTGTCCATTTTTTTAATAGACATTGTTTTGAAACTTTACAATGTCACTCACATATGCATTCCTCTAGAAACAGACATTAACAGATGTTAAAAAGTGTTTTCTGTAGTAATAAAAGACTGTGACAAATAAACAACTAGAGCATCGCCACCCTAGAACAAGGGACGACAAGTAATAGCCACCACTCTATTTACCAAAATAGGATTTCATCATTTTTAAAGGTAAGACATCATAGGATAGATCCAAGAATGCAAGTACTATTTTGAGTTAGAGGGAATACCCAATAATTGGAAGGTCCAGCTAGCTAGTAGGAATCTTGATGAAAAGGGCTACATATGGCATTTGGCCTTTAAAGAAGAAGAAGAAGGCAAGCCGATTTCATAGAAAAAAAATACAAACATGCTCTAAAGGTCCATTTTAGGTCACAATCAAATGAGGGAAAAAGTGTATGTTCGGCCAAACCCAAGGACCTTACGTCAGATTTGGGTTCACTCCCCTAATTTCTTTAAAGGGAGACTCTGTACTTTCCATAAACGGTGCAAGAATTACATCAGGAGTTAAAGAGTCTTCAACCTTCATCTCTCTTGAACATTTTTGGGGTATTCTACCATCAATTCCACAGTAATGCAGCATAGAGCATGTAGTAATTATTCAAGAAGATGAATTGGTTGTTCAAGAAATTTTTGGGTCGCATGAATTTTCAGAGCAAGAACCTTCTCTTTCAGTCAATGATGTTAGTCAAGTCTTTCACCTAAGAGGGGGTAAATTGGATGATATTTAAAAATTTAAAACTTAAATAACATAAATGAACAAGACAAAGTTAGAATGATATCACTAAAGAAAGTAGAGAAGATAAACATGAGAGATTTATACTGGTTTGGTGTAACCACTTGACCTACGCCCAGTCCCCAGAAGTCTTTCTGAGTGTTTCAATAAGACTCTAAGATTCGTTGGGCTCTTGGTGCCTCAATACAAGAAGCAAGCTTCTCTTGAAGACAACTCTCTTCCCCTTAACTTTGTAATTAATGCCCACGTGAGATCCCACTATTTTGAGTGACTCACAATGAATGTAATAAATGAAGTCTAATAGTCTCTATCAAAGAGTAAATAAGATGAACACTGAAGTTCAAGGAATATCAGTAAAATAGATGCTTGTCATAGATAGGTAGCTCTATCTTAATTTTGTGTGTGTTTATGGGTTGGAAGAAGTTAAGGACCATTAAAGCTTTTGAATATAGCTATTATAGAGATGATATAATCATTGAAGAAATAAGGCATTTGGATTAGTTGAGTTTCTTTGCATTTAATGCCTCTAACACAAAAGTGCTTTCTATGTTTTTTATTTTAGCCCATGTGTTAGCACCTAAAAAGGAACAAGTTTAAGTGTGTTTTGAATCAGTATCAAAAATTTTGAGATGGTGTTCTGAGACCAGACTCATTATCACTCGAGTGTTCATTTGAGTGATTAGTCTTTTTGACTAAGAGTGTGCTAGGGAGTTCTTTCAAAAAGAATGATCACTTTTAGCATCATTGCAATTGACATGCAAGTGATGACCAATAGAGAATGCCATTAGTTGCTCACTTGAGTGATAGAGTAATGGATAGTATTTTTGAAAAATGATCACTTTCAACATCACTCCAAGTGATATGCTAGTGATAACCAATGGAGTGTGTTATTCAAGTGATCCTTCTTGATTTTTAGAAGTTCATAATTTATCGCTATTTAGTGAAGTCCAATGACCTAGCATCACTTGAGTGCTCACCCAAGTTAGTAGGACTTTGTGGCAAAAATGAGTAGTGTATTAATACAAGTAAAGTAATAGTGATGGTCAATGATAAGCAATATGCTTCATCACTCAAGTGATCCCTTTTGAAAACTTTTGATAACTGGCTCATCCACTTCTAGTGACTATTCAGTAATCATTCATCCTTTCACTGTCTAGTGCTTTGTTAGTAATCCTTGGAAAAAGTACATCACTTGAGTACTCACTCAAAATGATCCTGCTAAATAGTGGATCACTGTCCAATGCCCACTCAGTGATCTAGCTTTTTCAAAGAGTGTCACTCAAATGCTCACTCAAGTGGTCAACTTAGATTTTTAAAACTAGCTCAATCATTGGCAGTAGGCTTCAAGTGATGAAATTTGGTCACATCACTCAAGTGACTCAGCAAACAAGTCTCTTCATATCACTCGAGTGATTAGCCTTAACATTGTTTTCAAAATGAATTCTAAGTTTTTCAAAAAGCTTTTCTCTTACAAAACCAAAACTCCAAAGATTTCTTATTATTAAAACATGAAATCTAACAATTGACACCAGAAACATTACAAACACATTGAGTTTGAGTCTTCTTGGGTCTACCCAAAATAAGTTGAATGAAGTTGGGGCACGCATGGAGTTACCTTGTCCTCTTGCAATCTAGAAAAAGAGAAGAGTCTAAATTGTTGTATCGGGCTTGGGTAGGTTATCAGATTACGGTTCTAGTGGAGCTTTATGAGCACATTTGCATGTAACAGATATGAGGGATTTGATAGAAACATTGCGTAAAGTAGGTAAGTTTTCAAGTCTCGATTTCCTTAGGCATTTTCAGTATGGGTAGAGCAATGTGCATTCAAGTTCCCCACTGTCATCAACTATTTCTGCATTATTGACATCAACTGTCTTAGTTTTCTTTATGCTAATAAGTTCTTTTTCTTTATTGCCATATTTGTTTTAATTATTTGGCTGAAGGGATTTGTAAGGTAATGATTATGTAGATCCTCCAAGAAAAATGGAATTGGTTATGTCACATGAGTGGGAGTACACTTGGCTAAGTAAAAAATCAGTTTTAAAAGTCAAAGGCAAAGCTAGCAGCAAGCAGGAAAAGGAATAACATGACTTTTACTTGGTTTTGTGATAAACTCCTCCCTACTCTAAGCATGAATCTAACTTGGTTCAAAGGGAGTTTAATTAAGATGCTTATAGACTCAAGTCTAGTACAGTGCTTTATGTAGTTGACTATTGAGGATAATATCCAGTAGGCAATAGCTTGGCTTTTGCGACATGTAAAAAAAAGAACAAGTAAAGTTTGTATTACACATGGTAAGGCCCTTAACAAGCTCAGAAGAAAAATCTCATGGCTGGTTCCCATCTTCTCTGAGTGTCAGAGATATTTTGATGGTGCATTGGGGTTGATAATACTGGAAGAGTATATAGGCTTTGATGGTTTCTAGAGCCCAATAGCTTGGCATTTGGGTCTCATTATTCCTAGAAATATCTTTAGTGTTGGAATGCTTCAAGAATTTATTCAGTTTTCTCCTATACAATGTTTGGTTCTAAATTGGTTCAAGGGGAAGTTAATCAAAATGCTTTTAGGATCTGGACTAGATTATTACTTCAGTTTGTTCTAGCATAATAACGAACTGTATCTATAGCAGCAACTTTTAGAAGTTTCCTAGCTCAGTTTTCTGTGTAAATCTTTAAAGTTATATTCTTATTGCTTAGCATCCTTGAGGGCAAGGATGTTTTGGGAAGGGGTATTGATATGTAAATTGTATAAAATTTTAAAAGTAAGCTTAGTTGGGTAGTTAAAATGTAATAGTTAGTTCGTGATAATTAGAGATTTTTAGAGAATAAATTGTTATAGATGTTTTAGGCCTATATAAGGGAGATAAGCCGTCTCATTATTCTGCTATGCTTTATGATGAATGAATAAATAAGAGAAGTTCTAGGTTCTCTTTCCCATTTCCTCTTCCCTTTCTATATTCTTCTCTATTCCTATGTCTTTCTTCTTCTTTCTCTACACTTTCTTAATAATATCCACGATTTAAAGTGATATTGATGATAGCAAAGACAAACAAAATAGTATATTCATTCATTTCTTATATTAATTATGTACAGTAAATTCATCAATATGTAACACTTCACCCTTATACAATTATGCAACATTTTACATGAAGAAAAATCTAAAATTTAGAAATTCA
This sequence comes from Inga laurina, assembly GCA_963855925.1. Classification (NCBI taxonomy): domain Eukaryota; kingdom Viridiplantae; phylum Streptophyta; class Magnoliopsida; order Fabales; family Fabaceae; genus Inga; species Inga laurina. The sequence continues at coordinate 63,336,189 of OY979704.1, read as the reverse complement.
TATAACTTTCTTATGACTACTTATAAGATATATATTTTTGTGTTGTTTGGTGCCTCAACACCATGTATATTCATTTATGGTTATGTGTGCTTATTGTTTATATTTTCTATTAATGTAACAGTTTTGCAATTTTACTATCAAACTAGTCTAATATCATCACTAATCCTCATAGATAATCATTTTCATGATTAAAACAACATATAGCCCTAAAATAATAGATTGAACGAAATCATAGGGTAGCCCAAGAAATGCTCAAAGATCAACAAAACTACAAATCAATCGGTTCAAATCGAAGCTTGTACGTACCTCTACTAGATTCTACAACTGGTTCTTTATTTTGGTAGCACTTCCCCTAAGTAGATGCTCCAAACACCTCTAATCAAGAATCCAAAACCATAGAAATAAAGCTCTCATCGAGTAGAGCAATGTTATAGAAAACTCCAGAAGCTGAAAACACCGAATCGAAGGTCAAATCAGCTCTAGAACTCTAGAATTTTCACTATTCACCTTCCTTCTCTCCTATTTCTTTTTTTGATATTTTTTTCCACATTTTCCCTCTATTTTAGGGCAGCTGGACATAATTATGAGGAGGGAGGGAGTTTTTAATCTTTATCCGACTCAAATACTTAGCCTCCATATGCCAAGTATCACATTCTTGTGGCTCCTTGAAAAGTAATTGGTTAATTAATCAACTATGGTTGGTTTACTTGGGTTAAACTTTCTTGCTCCCTACTTTAGCCAACATTTATCCCAATTAAGGGGAAAAAATGGTTGCTTGCTTTATTGGTCAAATGACCATTTTGCCCTTACATTTATTTCCATTTTTCGCACTAGCTGGAAAATTGGACAAAATTTTTATCAAACTTTAAAAATTCATATATTTATTTATAGAGATCTAATTAGTGTGTTTCCAAAGGCTATGTGATCCTTATTAATTCTATTTTCAAGAAAAAATATAGCCTTTAGACAACCAGAAGCTTACAATTCCCAGAATTATTGTTTTTTGATGCTGCCACTGAAAATTGCCAGTATCACTGAGCTAACTTCAAAAATACATAACTTTTTATGTACAGCTCCGAATAACCTATATAACCTATCAAATTAAAGCTTGATAAGTCTACTTTCATACATAAAAAGATATCATAGGCATTAGACATCAATTTCTATTTAAAAAATGTCACACAACAAAACTGCTGCATAAGGAAACTCACTGGCAGCAAATTCAAATGTTTGCAATTTATGTTCTAAACATACTCATGCAGTGTGTGACCACGAATTGCCTTGTTTTATCATTTTATTCCCTTAAATTCGATAAAGATATATAGAATATTGGGGAATATCATTATGCCCTTTTGGGATACTTGCTTAACCAGGGCTTAGCATTTTACTGAATTTAGGCTTATTCTCAAGCCTCTAATCCTAAAATTTAGAATATTACAAGAGGGCTACCTACGGAGAGTTTTGACAGGAGGGGCTGACCAATCAGGTGACTGAGTAAAGCATCGAATATAATAGCATAGTGTGGAGCCACCATGATGTCGAACTGTAGAGTGAAGCCAACGTGACGTCGAACTGTAAAGTAGAGTGATGAGAACGTTGACTCTTAATGGTGGTGTATTGTAATGAGTCTCCCATATAATGAGTTTCCTTGAGAGAAGGGTTTATATGACCCAATGAATCGCCATGGGGTGCTCCAGTGCCGTTTGTAGAAAAAAAGATGAGGAAGGAAATTAAGGAAGAACATGCTCAATGGTATAAAGGAAAGCAACTCTCGCTCTCGTATCTTGTGTAATAGTTCTACATATATGTGTTACCATCAAATATATTCATGTTATGAATATATGGTGGGAAGTAAGACCTATTGGGCCAACGTGTTCTTAGGGAGTTAGACTTGATGGGCAGAGGCTCAAGGCTGTAAATCCTATAATGCCTATGGCATAAGGGTGATTCCCTAAGCAGTAAGACCTAATGAGCATTCAGAATTTGTGGGGTTCTCGCCCGAGGCCTATTGCACAGGTGGACCCCTAGGCCATGGAGATATCTGTTTTGCATGAACAGTCGCTCGAAGCCTATTGTGCGGGTGGACACTCAGGCTATGTGATTTGTTATTTTACATGAGCAATTACCCAGGGCCTATTACGTAGGTGGACACTTTAGGCCATATGATTTGTTATGATATCTAAATGCTCATTGGATGATTGTGGTTGGATGGTGTGTTTTGCATGTTTTGAGAACATTACATTAGTATATAAAGGGTTTGAGTAGCAAGAGTTAGAGCCTAGAATGAATTCAAAATACCTAGTGGACTGTGTGTTCTGAGGTAGTTAGTCTCGATAAATATTCGACAAAGAGGATGGATCCAATGTCCCAAGGCTATAAGACCTGAGGGACTATTTTGTCTTTAGGCTGGTAGAATATTATGTATTTGAGAATGGTTGTGAGTAGAGGCTCGAGGCTGTAAGACCCGGTATGCAAAGTTGTAGAGGCAAAGGCCCTGGGCTATAAGACCTAATTGCCTAACGCTATGATATTGGATCGGTGTGTCCAGAGTATGCCTTAAGGTTGGTAGACCATTTAGAGTATACCAAGTTGTAGCATGTGGCAGTAAGACTTATAAATGCGTAAAGCACAGGGCTCTGTCCCTGGGTGGTAAGACCAGAATACTAAGCGCTGTGGGAGTAGAATGAGCTGTTAGGCTTGGTATGCTTATAGTGTGATTTGGGTGGAGTCTCAAAGAGGCTGTAAGGCCTGGTATGAACACAGTGTGATCTAGGTGAAGTCCTGAAGAGGCTGTGTGGCCTGAGAAACCAAGTACTATGTGAATGGACCAGTAGGTCTTATGTGTGAATGCTACATACTATGTACTGAAGGAGTGAAAGTTTCGAATGGAGATTGCTAAATACTATATGAGATTTTGTTGAGAGTATAATGATTTAAGTTACCTGCTCTGTAAGCTACAAATGAAAGAGATAGAATAAGTAATAAGAAGTGATCCCCGGGGTATAGTTAAACCTATATGATGTTCGAAATTTTGAGGTCAAAATTTATTGAACATGGGAAGAATTGCAATATCCTGAACTTTGGGCCTAGAGACTTGAGGATAAGCCTGTATTAGGTAGACAACTAAGTCCAGTTTGGAAAGAGTCCCAAGAATGATGGGAGATAGAAAGACTCTTAGGGACAATGTGATTTGGCCCTACCGGGCAAAAGGCTCAGTATTTGTAGGTAGTATGATTAAGTATCGGTGTATATGTGCACAAGACATATATACGGTGCCATTGGGTTGGTTGAAAGATTCCACCCAGCTATGTCATGAGGTATGTGACTGATTGGTGGAGTAAAATTTGCTGGTATATGCATACACATGGCATGTTCAAGGCAGATATGTGTACCCTATGTTTTTTAAAGAAGACACTGCTATGTGGCGCCATGTGCGGTGTAACACCCCAATTTTCGATTAAAGGCTAATGATAATTATTGAGGATTAATATCGAATTAAAGTGGAATAATTATGTGTTGTATGGCAATTTTAATTAATTTGCCATAATTGTTGGGAAAATTGAAAGAATGGCTCTAAATTAGTGATTAATGGAAGAGATTAATTACTAATTAAGAGGGTATGAGATGTGAAATTAAAATGGCTAATGGAGGGATTAGAATAACTAATTTGGTTACTTGCTTTATGAGAGCCAATATAATTGAGACACTTGGCAAGCTTATATGATGATGGGAGTTGTTGGAAAAGTCAAATAGCCATTGTTTATTATTTTCTCTCCCTCTCCCTCTCTTTTGTACGCATAGAAGGGGCTAGGGGGCAGAAATTTGCTGTGCTTCATCATCATCACTCTCATCTCTCTCTTCTCTCTTCATTTTCACCATTGTTGAAGGAAAAGGAGGAAGGAAAAGCTTGTACAAAAGGTAAGATCTTGACCTCTAATGCCAAAACTCCCTTCTTTAAAGTTGTTCCTTGAGTTGAGAGCTTCACTTTCATGGTTTTTGATTTGTCATTTGGTGGTGTTTAAGCTCTCACGAAATTCTAGACTTGGGTGAATCAAGGAACTTCTTTGGGAAAGTTGTTGAGGTGAGTGAAAGCTTCCTTCTCATATAAGTTTTGTGGCCATTGGTTAGGCCTTGAATTTCTGGAATTTTAGCCCTAATTTTCATGATTTAGGGTCTTGGGGAGTATGGTATGTTGTTGTTATGAAAATGGTGCCTTGTTTAGTGTTTTAAATTGATAGAATTGCATTGAAGTTTAAATGTGAAGTTTGGCACTTTTTGTGTTGGTTTTGTGCTTTGGTCAAAACATGGCATGTTGATAGGTTGTGATTTTGGTCATTTTGAGGTTACCATTGTGTTCCTTGTGAAAATTTATGTGGGAATAGGCTTGATTGTTAATTTTGGAGCCATGGGACACTTTGGTAGAAAATTGGAAAATCTGTCCCTTAGAACTCTGTCCTGGGCAGTTTATTTGTGTGGACGTTTTGAATAACCAAATGATTTCAGAAAATTGTGAAACTTTCCAGTCTTAAATATCACATCCCAAGCTTCAAAATGGACATATATTTTGTGTCACTTCGTTTAGTGTTCTGTGAGATATGGTTGTCCAAAGTTTGGGATTGAAACAGAACTCTGTTTTGGGGGCAGTGATGAGTGTTGTGTAATTCTGGAATTTTGTGGTGATTTCAAGTAAAGGTACATATTTTTCCTATAAATATGACTTAAGTACCTTTCATTTGGCTTTGGAATCACCTCATTCCAATTTTTCTAGAATTAGTTATGAATTATAGAAGTTCAGCCAAGAAACAGAATTTTCTTGGCCGCGGCCAGAGGTTATGAACTGCGGCCCAAGACCTTCTGTGCATCCATTGGCCGCGGCCCATGGGTAGGCTGGCCACAGCCAACCCCCAAAAATCAGTATTTTGGACTTTTAAAGGGTGACCTTTGGTCAAGTGTTTCCCAAGCCTTTAGGCATGTGTTTAGGCTTTGATTAGCCACCTAAAGGTCATGAATGATAACCAAAGTTAAGTGTTATGAAAATCAGAATTTGGAAAAGAGAATGATCCTATGTCCTTGATTTGGTTATAGGGTCAGATATTCGCCTTGATTATGGTTTGATATCCGTTCGGATCGCGAGTAGCTGACGCTGGAGCATACGTGGAAAGAATAAGTGTAGGGAACTTTCCTCTCCTGCATGTATTGATATTTGTGTTTGTGTATTGATGCATGTTATTGCTTTGCTTGATTATGTGAAACATATATGAATGATTGAAGCTCTATTTCTATTTATGCTATGGCCATGAGTATGTTGTTGAAACATTGAGCATGCAGATATATCATTATGTGAGCACATGTTATTGTGATGCAAGCATGTCATGCATTCAACACTTATCTTGCATGCATATTGGTATCTGTTTCCTACTGGGATTCTCTAGAATCTCACCCTCCCCTACCAACATTTTAGACAGGACAAGTGGCTCAAGGAAGGAGCAAGCGACTAGGGGCGGCGAGAATCCCTTATGGGCATTTGTATTTGGTAGTTGGTTATCGTTATATGTTGGGATAATTGTATATGTTCGAATGATAGATTAGAATGTGTATTTGGATTGTAATTTGTGTAATCCCTGTTGAGGAATTGTAATGGGAGTATTGCCCTATGAACTTTTAGTGAAGATATGAACCTGGAATTGCCGGGATTGTTATTGTGCACTCTGATATATTATGAATGTTAATTATCTTCGCAATGTAATTGTATTCGAAATATGAATGTGAGACCAGGTTAAAGTGTTTGATTTTGAAATGTATTTGTGAAAACCCTATCTCAAGGATGGGGAATGTAAATGAATTTTGATTATTATTGGTCTCTATTTCACTCTAATGTTGTATTTCGGATATAATTACGGAGGGGGTTACATGCGGTCCACACACATACTCTAACCTGACATCAACTTGCAAGATTCGATATGAGTAATGCAATCTTGAGTAAGTCCCGAGTAAAAACCCGAGTAAAATCCCAAGTAAACACCAATAAAGTAGCTCTATTGAAGTAACTTTATTAAAATAGCTTCAATAAAGTAGTAATGATGACCTAACTTTTAGGTTGGCACCATAAGAAGGCGACACTTGTCCCTTCATCATGAGATTCATAAAGTGACTTTTGTGTTAGCACTCTCTAGAGGCGACACCTAGCATAATGGTCAACGAAAATCATCAGACTCTTCCCTTCCCTTGATAAAGTAGATGGCCAAGTAAGAGATTGGGTCCCATACAAGGGACACATGGCACAACATGGGCCATGAATCCACAAAATGATTTTATGCTTTATGTGTTGGCACCATAGAAAAGGCGCCACCCAGCCCTTTAGTCAAGACAACTTGTCGGTCCCTGACTCCGAGATCGGGGAAAAGGAACATCAGGCACCCTAGGATATTTTAGCACTTATGACACATGTCATACTAATTCATCACCCTCTAAGCCTTATAATTTCATGCACCCATAAGAAAAGGAGGAAAAAATGAGAAAAATCATGAGAAAATGAAAGAGAAAAGAGAAAGGATGAATAGTGAACGTTCTTAAGCTCTGGAGCCAATTTCACCTCTGAATTGGTGTTTTCTCTCAAAATACTCTTCACAAACCTTCTTCTACTCATCCCAAGCTTCATTTATGCGATTTCGGATTTTCATTTGGAGGGGTTTGGTGCTGTAACCCCCTTCCAAATCAAGGTCAAGAATTATGCGTATAAACACGTTTAATAATGGAATAAAAGATCTAGGATAATTAAAACTTTTCTAAAATATCTTTACAATTAGATCTTCATTCAATTCACAATAAAATCATTTGGCCTGTTAGATCAATCACATATACAATATCAGAGTATTAGCACCATTCCCAACATACACCCGGGATAATAACATTAATCCAAAGGTTTATACAAGGCATCAATGCCTGTCTCAGTATCCATACCGGGGATTACACAAAACTATAATACTATAATCTATTCAATATATACATTTATCCCAAAATGATAACCATTTCAATGTAAAAACCAAAATATCTAACTAAGACTACCGCTGGTAGTCCTAATCACCCTTATCCACTTGCTTGTTCCTCGATCCACTTGCCCTGTCTAAAATGTTATTTGGAAAGAATGAGATTCTAGAGAATCCCAGTAGCACCAGTTTACGGATATGATGCATATATACAAAGCAAGTAAACATATGTCACAATGCAGCAATCAATATTCGAGGCCAGGCACACTACCACGTCCCCTTCACTATATACAAAGGCCGGGCTTTCACCACGTCCCCTCACTATATCTATATTTAAGGTTGGGCTTTCGCCACGTCCTATCAACTATATCTGTATTCGAGATCGGGCTTACGTCACGTTCCCTTCACTGTTTATGTATTCGATATCGGGCTTACACCACGTTCCCTTCACTGTATTCAATGATTAATGCAAACAAGCAATGCCATATACATGATATAGGATAAAGTGTCACTACCTTTGTCTTTCCGTTCTTGATCAGGCACGAGCCTTCTACGCTCCGGGCAAATATCGAATCCTAAAGTCATAATTAAGGACGATTCATTACCACTTATTCCAATACTCAATAACTTCACAATACTTAATTTGGTTATCATTATTGTCTCTTTAGCACTCATGTATGCCTCTAATAAAAGCCCTAAAGGGTTGGAAGAACTACCCCAGGGATCCCCTTTTAGAAGCACAAACACTAACACTTTTCACCGTTTCACTCGAGTGAAGACGGCCTCACTCGAGTGATGGTGCGGTCTGAACTCGGGCACCAGGAAGTAAAGGATAGGGAGTGAGCACCTAAGAGCACAAGAAATTTTTAGAGACAGGGTCACTCGAGCACACTGGACCTCACACGAGTGATGGCCAAATGCCTCACTCGAGCACTAGAGAGTGAAGTTGTAACACCCTGCCTTTAATCACGTAATTATAATTCGATATTAGGTAATTAAATTAAATTAGAGACCGTCGAATAGTTTAAAGCCCATAAAATGTTCCCTTTAGTAGTAGGGACTTTACGAAATTTTCAAAACTTTATTCCTCTTCCGGTTTCAAGTTCAATTATCGAATATAATCACCTGTGCAGTTTATCTACATTTATGTATGACAGAGTGTGAAACCAAAATCCCGGCAACCCCCGGGTTCAACTACATATATATAGTTTCAAATCCTGATGAGGGAATTACAGGTTCAAGTATTCAAACCATTTACAACTCAACGTTATACAGTAATCCCCAATTAAACAGTCTAACCAACATGTCCAAAATAAATGTCCCTACGGAACTCTACCCGCTCCGGGTCACGCGCTTCTCCTTGGAGCCACTCGCCCTGTCTGAAAGGTTAGTTCAAGGAAAGAATGAGATTCAAAAGAATCCCAGTAGTAACAAAACATTTATTCCACATATAAGCACACAACATGTAAGAAAATCATCATACAGCAGCAGCACATATCACACTCCACCCTCATCCCCTTTCTCCGCCGGGAAGGCACACAGTCCTAACCCGAACCGTTGCTAGCTACTCAGGGACTATTGGCGTGGCAGTGCATAAATATAGCCTTATAGCTCATACAGCTATCCGGCTCTCGCAAATGGCCCGTCGGCCTCACAAATAGCCTTTCGGCTCACATATCACATACATCACACTTCATCCTCATCCCCTTTCTCCGCCGGGAAGGCACACTGCCTAAACCCGAACCGTTGTTAGCTACTCAGGGACTATCGGAATGACAGTGCTAACACAAATCCACAAAGATCGCAGCATACGAATTCATTCCCAATCAACGATATAACACACATGCAATGCATCATATATGGTACAAAAGAAAAGTCACTACCTGATCCTTTCCTGACGGTTGCTGGCACAGTAGGCTCACGAGGATAGCAGATGTCAAATCCTATAATCAAATAGGGACATTAAGTCAATCTCTTTTCCAAGTTCTTAATTCAATAACACTCTAAGTTGGTATTCATTTGGACTCTTTAGATGGCCATTAAATGCCTAAACATATGCCTAAAGGGTTGGGATACCTATCCCCAAAGATCCCTCTTTAGAAAGCTAAACACTGATTTTTGGTCCCTTCACTCGAGCACAGAGGGCCGTGCTCGAGCATGACCCCCCATTCTCACTCGAGCACATGCGAGTGAGACGCAGGAAGTGCTTGCCCGAGAGCAACTCCCGCGACAATTCTACACTCTCACTCGAGCACAAGAGGCTGTGCTCGAGCAGAGATCTCAGAAGCACTCGAGCACCACGGAGGTGAGGCCTGCGAGTGACAACCCGAGAGCATCTCTCAACATCTTCCTCTACCTTCACTCGAGCACAAACACCTGTGCTCGAGCGCTGATCCTCAGTGCTCTCGAGCACAAGGAAATGAGGTCCAGCGAGTGTCAACCCGAGAGCAACCCAACTCCCAGGCAACAGTTTCACTCGAGCACAAACACCTGTGCTCGAGTGATCTCCCAATGCTCGCGAGTGCCAGCGCACTCTTGGCAAACTGCCCACGAGTGATAACTTGCAACGTTCACCCCCAGTGTTTTATGCACCCTCACTCGAGCACACACATGCTCACTCGAGCATGTTCATCTTGTGCTCGAGTGATACTCCTTCTCACTCGAGTGATACCCATTAGATACCCAAAACGCAGTAGCTGATATAATTTTCCAGAATTGACCATTTGCACTCTAATGATTCTAAAACTTGTGTCAAAGCTCATTCTCACTTATTTCAACACAAGGAACCCATTGACAACCAAAAACAACCCAAATTTCCACTCAACAACAAATTCACATCTCTAAACCATAAATCCACCAAAACCACAACTTAACACATTTCCCTTATTCCACTTCAAATCAACTTCTAATCACTCCCAAGTGTCAAAACTGACCAAATGAATAGTGACCCACTAATCAAAGCCTAACCTTTAATTAACATCATAATTAGGTCAAATTTCCAGAAGTCTCATTGATTAGGCAAACATCTTGACATATATATCAAAATGCATCACAAACCTACCTCCTCAACTTGCTGAAACCAACACCTTGATTCCACCAACTTTCAGATTTATCTAACAATCAAACGCCACTTTTCACAAATCTGAAAACATAGCAAGGGAGCTCTTAACCATTTGAGCAATATCAATGAGGGATGATTAAGCATATAAGATCATTTACCTATCCTATTTTCAAACCCTTCCTTTCTCTTTCTTGCCTAGCTCACCGGAAATGAAGGAAATGGAGAGAGAGATGAGTTGTTGAAAGTGATGATCATTCTTTCCTTCTTCCCCATGCAAGAAAACCGACTAAGAGGAGAGAGGAAGTGAGTGTTGAAACTTTGACCTCATCCATGGCCCATAGCTTGCCACTTGGCATCATCTCCTTCCTCCTACAATGATTTCACATATTCCCATCCATACATGATTCCACCTCTGGTTCAACACATCCTAGCCATTGATTTTAATTACCAAAGAGTTTCCTCTCCAGCAACTAACCGATCGAACGGTAAATTTACCGTTTTGCCCCTGATTATCAATTTACACATTAAACCATCCCCAATGATCTTTATATCATATCACACATAACATCCACTTCAAATATGCTTAATTAACATTAATTACATCATTTGAAGTTATTATCCCTTAATTACAATCCAGGATATTATAGAAGTCCAGGAAGTGAGAGCCTAAGAGCAACCAGAAGTTTTACAACAGCGAAGCACTCGAGCACTGGCCTTTGTACTCGAGTGATAGTGAATGCTTGCAAGTGATAAGACACACTCTTGTACTTCTCCCGCGAGTGACAACCTGAGAGGCAGGCTTAGCGCATCAAATACACCCTCACTCGAGTGAAAGAAAGCTCACTCGAGCAATGTTCTTTACTCACTCGCAAGTGAAGTAACACTCTTGCCTCACACCCGGAAGCACAACATAAACTAGAAGCAAAAATGGAGAGTTGCACTACCATACTCGGGCAGACCCCAGACTACTCGAGTGATTCTATCAGAAATCAGAAAACACAGACAAAAATGACAGCTTTTCAGAATTTCTACCAAAAGCTACCAATGAACCCAAAACCTCAACCAAAGCTATCCCCCCATGAAATCACTCAAGGAATCCAATAAAACCATTAAAACAACGAAATTCCTACTCCATTAACACGCTTTGGTCTTGAGCAACAATCAACACTAAAATTCCAAAATCCACACACTCAATCATTCAATCTCCAATCAATCCTATCTATCTATATACATTCCAAATACACCATTTCCATACCAATCACATGCCAAATGTCCAATGACACTCATTTTCAGATTTTAGTCCAAAATTTCTAGAAATTCAAAACCAGTCCAAAGGGCACAAAACTTAGATAGATAGGTTGATTTCACTTACCTCTTCAACTTTTTCAAAGGGACTTCTGATTCTTCCCACTTTCAAAATCCTTGAGATCACAAATCAATACCAATAGACAAACTACAACCATAGAAATGTAGCTCATCACTCAAGGAACAATTTTAGAGAAGGAAGTTTGAGCAATGGAGATCATGTACCTTACCTTTTCAAAGCTTTCTTCCTTTTCCTTAGGACAATAATGGCGCCAGATGAAGGAGAGAGAGAACGAGAGAGAGAGAGAGAGATGAGAGGTGGAGTGCTTGAGGATGAAGAGAAAATGATTACTCTCCCTTCCCCATACCAGTTTCAGCGCCAAAAGAGGGAAGAGAAGAGAGAGAAAACAATTAAAAATTTCCTTTGACTTTTCTCCTAATCCCTTCACATGTGATCTTGCCAAGTGTCCACTCCTCATTGGCTCATACACCCTAAGTCTCCAATTAGCTTCTCTAATCCATCCATTAGTCATTTAATCACACATTTTATTTCCTCTTAGTTAGTAATTAATTTCCCCATTAATCAACAACTTATGGCCAATAACTCCATTCTATAAATTTTCTATTAATTATGACATATTAGATAATATTGTCACAAATACACATTAATTCAACTTTAAACCACAATTACATTTTCAATAATCCCCATTAGCTCTTAATCAAAATTTGAAGTGTTACAGGTGCCATCTTGCAAGCTAGAGTACTGTCAAAGTTCCAAACCAATTGCAGAAACGTGTAGAGGTAAGCGTGGGCTTTATTTGAACTGATTGGTTTGTTGTTTGGATGAGTTTTCATGAGGGCAAGGTACTGTTCATTTTTTGGCCAGGGGGTATTTTTGAGGTTTAATCATGGTTTAATCTTGTGTTTATTGTTAAATGATGATTTATGATGACATTAGACCAGTTGTCGAACAAACTTTTGTTTTGGTGATTTTGGTAAAAATTGGGTTTGTTCTGTCAGTAGGTGTAGAGGTTGAAGCTTTGTGATTTTGATGATTTTGATATTCTCATTGTGTTTAGAAAATAGCCCTGGTTGTAAATTCTAAACCACTTGAAATATATTCTACAAAGTTGAAATGCTGCCCGTGGGTGTTCTGTGTAGGACAATTTATTTGCATGACGCTTTTACATAAGTAAATGATGTTAGAAAATTTTGAAACTTTTCAATCTAAAAGTAGACATGTCAAGCTTTACTTTGATATGTATTGCATGATTTGGATGTATGTGATGGGAGTTCTGCATTTTCAAAGTTTGGTCTAGAAAACTAGCGAATTCTGGGGGCAGTGATCAATTAAGTGAGATGATATATTGATATGCATCTAGAAGTGTAATGACTATATTTTTCCTTGAAACTAGACTGATTAGGGGTTACATAGCCTTTGGAATCATTACAATTGGACATCTGTACAATTAGTTATGAATTTTCAAAGAATAAGGAAAATTCTAGCAAGTTTAAGTACAAATGCGAAAATGGAAAAATGTAATAGCACTAGGTAATTAAGTGGAACTTTAAGAGTGAAATTAACCAACTTGGGATAGTTGGACCACTTTGACTTTACTTTTGACTTATTGTATTAACCCTAATGATATGATTATATATCTAGGGTCATCAGAAGTCAAGAAAGAAGAAAAGTGAAATAATTTCCGAGAAGCTAAATGGTTGGAAGAAAAGGCACAAGGAGGGAACTTGAAGATAAAAGGTAGGGAACTTTGCTAACTTGCACAACTTGATATGTGTGCTTATGTATTGATGTGTTAGTTACTTTGATGAATTGTATGAAGCATATGTGAACGAGAAAGCTCTGTTTTACTTATGTTATGGCCATTAGTGTAATGTGTTAAACATTGAGCATGCATATATGTCATTATGTTGGCATAAATTTATGTAAGCAATCATGTCATGCACAAAGCATTTCTTGTATGCATTTGTTAGCACTGTTCACTACTCAGAATCTCTTGAATCTCACTCTCCCTCACCAACCATATAGGTAGGTAAGCTCAGAAGAGGAATGCCGAAAGATGTGCAGAAGAAAATGCGATGGTGAATTGAAGATTACTATGTGATAATTAGTCATGTGTAAATTATCACTGTATGAGAATACTTGTATGAACATGCCTAGTTGAATAGTCCTAAGGAATATGTAAATGAATGATTTAAGAATGAGCAAAGAAATGAGCAACGAATCACTCTGATTGAATTAAATGAAGATAAGAATCTATGAGTAATACTAAAGTTGCGAACAGCTAAAAGTTGCTTCCGAAAGATTTTGAAATATTCAGAAAACCTACTCAATTATAGGTTCGAATTCTAACTTGAGGTTGGAAATTGAAAGAACTTTACAAAAGAATATAGCTTAGTGATTCGAATTCGTTGTGTAAAACTCATCAGATCGATTACAGAAATAAGGTATTACAGAAGGAGAGGAAAAATATTTTTACATGGATAACTTTGCCATTAATTTATTTAAGTTGTTTTTTAAACTTTGTAGAATGTTTAATAAAACATAATTATAAATAACATTTAATATATAAAATTATAATTTTAGAATTATCAAAATTACATAAATAAAATTATAATACATAATTAATAATTAATATATATAATAATATAACTCCAATAATTATAATTATACTTATAGGATATATGGTTGTAAATATTTTAAGTATAATTATCTATAATACTCCTATTCTCTCCTATCACCTTCTTCCTAGTTCTACCCATCGACACTTTCCCAATATTGTCGTTGCCCCAGCTAAAGCAAGGATCTAAGCTATTTGCAGCACTTGTTCCCACTGGATGGAGCCTCCTCTTAAACAAAAGATTTGCTTGACAAAGTAATAGTTTTCAAATTAAGGGAACAATTTAAAACGAAGGTGGACAAGGTTAGAGTGGATTGATTTAATAATTATGAAGGTGAGTGAGTTCACAATGGTATGAAGGTGAGACTAAAAAGAATTGGAAGATGACAGAGGTGTGGTCGATAAGTGATGGGTAGAGATTTTGAGTGGTCGATCTCATATGGTGCCGGCATTGGAGGAGTTGAGAGTGATGATGGGATAGATGAGATGCATGAAGAGGGACCAGAGTGAAGAAGGGTAGTGAGGGAATATTAGAAAATTTTATGGGTAAAATAGTCAGAGCATACCAAGATGTTACCCTTCCCCTCTAAATCTCTCGATTTAGGGGGGAACAGTTTTAAAGGAGGGAGAGGAAAATTTCAAAAAGACTTCCCCTCCCCTCCTAAAATTTGTGTTGCCAATCAAAAGGAGGGAAGCAAAATCCTTCCCCTGCCTTACCAAATAGACCCTAAGGGTGTGTTTGGTTGAGGGTTTTTCTAGGTTATGATAGATTAGGTGAGGGTTGAAGACTAAAAAATTTTGTTTGGTTGGAAGTAGAGCAGGGGAACGGAGGTGAAAATTTTTTGTCTTGTTGTACCACCTCCCCTCCTTTGTGAAACCTTCAGATTTAAGGTAAAATTTATGTTCCATTGTGACTAAATTGCCCATGACAATCTTTTAATATTCCAACACTACCCTCACCACTATTAACCCTTTTCCCCTCTGCCATTCGTCGATTTCCCGTTCTGAGTCGTCTCGCGCGCTGCTCCTCCAGTGTTTACTCTGGCCGCTCCTCCAAGCGCACTGCCCATCCATTTCTCTCATAGATCACAAAATTCCTGCTGCCATGGAGGGTGGAAATGACCCCAGGTCCGATGACACTAAGTATGAAGAAGATTGAAGAGCCATCACTGTTGTTGAGTGTGAAATCAAAGTTTGATCGGAGGGGCATGAGTTTGGGGTAGTCGGAGGTCTTCACTACAGCAAGATTCTTATTGCCGGGAAAGCTGGAAATGACCCCTAATATTGTGGATAATCTTTGCCACAGCAATCTGTGAAAGGATAATCTTTGGCAGATCCTGATTTATAGTGTAAACATAGTAAATGTATTTCTTCTGTTTCTAATGATGATCTTTTATATAAGAATCCATTATTTGTAAATGTTGACCATTTCACTTAATGGATCATCCCCTGTTGTTCCTATATTTTATAGCTTTTATATATTAAGTCAACATCCATTATTTGTAAATTACATTTGCTCATGTAAGCTGAATTATCAGAAACAATGAGAATTGAGTATGGAAGAAGAAGTAAAACAGAACTTCCAAAGGTCAATAGCTAGAATGTCTCAAAATTTTCCTAGTTCTTTTGCATATTGGTTTCAAATTGCCAATTTTCTAGAGTTAGTGTATCTTGTGCCTATGAATCATAATGAGTGTCACTGTATCTAATGAAGGTATCAGTTTCCAAACCCAGAATTATTGTGGCAAGCATTAGTAACTATTAATATGATAATTTTAATTTTTTTATCTCACAGCCAATGCTTGTTTTCTTCAATCTAGTTAAGTTTGGGATAGCATTCACTCCTTGCAATTTGCTTTCACTTGGAAGGTATCTACTACCTTTATAGATGAATAATTACATTATGATGCTGTTTGACCATTCTATTCACCCTCTTCCACTGCGCAGTAGCTGACGTATCAGAAGATTTGTAATGTGTTTACTATAGAATGTCTCTTGTTCTTTATGTTTGAATTTGTGAATTTTGAACACTTCTTTGTGAGAACATGTTATCCATCATATTTTGATATTGCTTCTTAGAAGTTTGTTAATGAGGAGAAGGAAGATGCCCTCCATTTTAACAAGATAGCTCTCCTTTTCTCTCGTTTCCTTTCCGCACGTAGTCCTACAATCAATGTTTTAAAAGAGACAGATATCACACGGCTTCCTTTCTGTTCTAGAAGTGAAAGATGGGATCTAACTTTGAGTTTCATGCTGACAAAATGTAGGATCATATGTCTTCTTACTCTGGTGTAATATATATATATATATAACTAAATGTTTAGTACTTCCTTCTTAAAATCACCAATCATGATCAATATGACTTAAAAGTATAATTTACCTCATCAAATCTTCTCTTCAGCTATAAGTGCCTGAATCAATTTGTAGAGAGACTACCAGTATTAGAGTGAAGTTCTCTTGAAGGTGCTATCATGAATATTGCTTTTTTAGCATGCAGGAGTTGTTTGTTAATTTACAAAGTTAAATAATTTTCTCCCATCATCTCTCTAGTTCACTCACTCTTTTTGATAATGATGTGATTGCTTTTTGTACCCTAACATTTCACCTTGCTCTTGCGAATTTAACTTGTGTAAATAATTTATATCTCAATTGAATTGTTGGCGGCCCCTCTTTATATACTCTTTGTTGAACTCAGTTCCTTGGCTGTTCTGTTTTCTTCAGATGCTAAGTTAGATTCTTTTTAATGACAGCACAACAATCCTCATTGGTCCTAAGAGGCAGTTGACAATGATGCTTGATCATGTATGTATCTATGCAACAGCTATATACCTAGCAAGTATGATAATCGCCTTTTTTTTTGCTCTTTATGTAAGTCACAATATATATACTCATATTTGATTTGTTCTTAGAAAAGAATCCTTTCTTTCAATTGTCCCATTATCTCACATTATACCCGTTTTGCATTGAACAGGTTCGTAACAAACTTTTGACCCTTCTAGCAATTATTTTGGAGTTTGGGGCTCTGATTTGGTATGACAAAAGTTTTCACGAACTTCCTGTCCTTGATAAAATATCATGAAGGATGGACGAGTAGTAATCAATCATTTGGGACAGCCATTGAAGTAGCTCGGAAGAGGTCGTTGCCCGAGGATGAAAGAATTAGCAACATGGTTTCTAGTAATTAATCACTTGTTAACCATATAGATATTTAGAAAAAATTAGCAATATGGGATTTGTGTAGTTTATTAACCATATATGGAAACTTTTTATTTTATGTAATGATGTGGCCTATTACTTATTGATTTTTGATAATGATGTAAGTTGATGTGTAAAATATTTAATTATCTATTAGATTTTGGATTTTTGATAATAATGTAAGAAAGAATTTGGTCCAATGTAAAGACAATTATTTTTTGTTACCCAATATCTCATAATGCAAAAAATTGGAGCAATAAGTTTTCTTCTACAAAAAAATGGAAGCAATAAATTTGGTGATGACTATCATTCTCAATTCAAGTAGATTTATTAAATTCGTTCCACTTATGTTTTCATGATGGTTGAATTAAAATTCTATTATAAGAAATTATAATTATTAATAAAAAAAATTTAAAAAAAGAAGAAAAATATATAGATAAAGAGACAAGGATATATTTATCCACTTATAATTAACTCCCCTCACCTATCATTCTAAACCAAACAAGAAACCAAACCTCCCCTCCCCTTTTCTTGAACCAAACAAAGCTCATAACCTCCCCTAACCTAACTTTAATGAACCTCACCTAATCTAACATCTGTTGAACCAAACACATCCTAAGACTATGGAAGAGATTGAGGTTTATGATTTAATTTATCGCAAATACAATTTCTTCTCTCCTTGTGTATTTGATCATCCTACTTCAGCACAATTTAATTCATAAATGAGGATAATCTATAAATATAAAATAGACACATCAATTAGTTTATAATGATTATTTTTGTTTAGACAGACAATATTTGGCTAAACCTTGTTGTTCTACTATTATTGAAATTTGATTATGAATTAATTTATGTTAGTGTAAGAATTTATAATCAATTGTATTTTAGAATCAATTTTTTTTTTTTTGCTCTGTCTGCAAAAAAACTAGGGGAAATTCCAGAAAAATACTGTGGAATATACAAAAGGACATGTTAGACCTTTGAAATTCTGAAATCCTAAGCCAGTCGGCTGTCAGTACCTAGGAGGAATTTGGGATTTTGAAATCTAGGAAAAAAGACGATTATGCCCTTCAGTTGTCCCTCTCTCTCAGCTTGGAATAACAACATCGGGTTCTTTATTAACAACACTGCATTCTATATTAACAACTTCACTTTACTTCTTCCACAACATCGGGTTCTCAAATATGGTGTTGTTAATGTAAAATATGATGTTGTTAATAAAGAGAAAAATGTTGTTATTGGCCGTAAAACTTAAATTATGAAATTGTGAAAAAAACAAAGTCAAATTGTTAATATAAAATACGGTGTTGTTAATATAGAAACCGGTGTTGTTATTGTGAAATAAGAAAATCGAGTTGTTAATGTAAAATACCGTGTTGTTAATAAAGAAACCGATGTTGTTATTGTCAAAGAAGAAAGTGAAATTATTAATGTAGAATCCGGTGTTGTTAATAAAGAGAGAAGTGTTGTTATTGGCCCTGAAACGTAAATTATAAAGTTGTGAAAAAAGAAATTCGAGTTGTTAATATAAAATATGGTGGTTTTAATATAGAGACCGGTATTGTTATTGTGAAAGTCGAGTTGTTAATATAAAATACGGTATTGTTAATAAAGAAGCCTCTATTGTTATTCCGAGCTAAGAGAAAGGAGGAGCTAAAGGGTAGGATCGTCTTTTCGCATAGATTTCATAATCCCAGATTGGTCCTCCGTACTGATAACCGACTAACTTGGGATTTTAGAACTTTAGAGGTATAATCTATCCTTTTGTATATTCCACAGTTTTTTTCTGGAATTTTCCCAAAAAACTACTATTGAAATTTAATTATGAATTAATTTATGTCATTGTCAGAATTTACAATCAATTGTATTTTAGAATCAACTTTTTTTTGGCTCTGTCTACGGAAAAAGAAAGCTAGAAATGTTTTAAATGCCTATCACTCCTGCTCACCTGCAACGAGCGATTCAATTAAGATGATGGAGAATCGGTTCTATGTTAAAGTTGGTCAAACAGTATAAAGTCTCATTAGATTCCTTAGGGTTTTGAGTTCGAATCCTAGAGACATCACTTATGTTGGGAGAGACGGCTACAAACACTGAATCAGATATCATATGATAATATCTAAAAAAATAGAGAGAATCGGTTATATATATCAAGAAAAAAAATTATGATTCTAATCATCCCGTCGCTTCGCCTTTTGTTGTTGTGAACCTGAGTGATGATAGTCTTCACGAACTGGACTGTGATCTGAACTCCGTTGCTGCCCGTTGGGTCTGGACCGTCATCCTTCTCATAATTCAGATGCACATATATTTACAACTCATCAGATTCAAACATAGCATTTTTCTGGCACTATATATATACATCTTAATCATATAGAGAAAGATTTATACACACACTGGTGAAAGTGGTGATTCAAATCTGCAGTAACATAGAGAGGATGAGAGTGGTAAGCTTGTTGTGCAGCCTTGTTGGTTTCCTCAGATCGTCTTCGCCATACTTTGTCATACACTCCGGCTACGGATGTGGGGGGCAGAAAAACGTTAGGAGGTTTTTTTTTTTTTTTTTTTTTAAAAAGTAATCATTCAAAATAAAGTGTAGAGCCCATTAAATCAAAAGGCAACGGCAATTTATGAAGTTCATCTTTATGGCGTAAAAAGGGGCAGTTTATCTCATTCAACTAAGGTGGTATTTTTGCCTCATTTTTAACAATCTATAGGTATTTTTACATCTAAATAAAGTTTATAATGTTAGATACACTTTTAAGAAAAGTATATGGGTGTTTTTACCCCTTAATCCTACAATATTTTTGTAACTAAATTTTATGAGAAATTCAACTTGATGATCAAGTCGAGAACAATAAATGGTGCCCTTGTATTGTTCAAATCTATCAATCCCATTTTGCCATCCATTCCAATATCTTATCCAACATTTAAACAAGCAGCCTTATCTTACTAGGTGGGTTTGGTTATATAAATTGTATGACATCATTATACTCTACCAACAACCAAATATTTAGTTAAATTGTTATCCAACATTTAAAGACAAATTTAAATTACTCTTGACCCTACCCTTGACCTATGTTTGAATGGAGAGAAAAATAAGGGGAAAATATGGGGAGAGAATACTAGGAAAGAAAACTTCCATAAATGATAAAAAAATTTACTATTTTTAGGAGTTTTCCCTCCTAGTTTTCTTTCCCCTCTAATTTTTTCCCTATCCGAGGGTAAAGGTTCAGTATAATAAAGGCACCAAAATCGTCATAACAAGTGTACATCTAAGCACTGATCAACCATATAATGCAAACCACGGCTCTTTGCTATCCCTTGATGTCTTAGTTGGATTCCATGTCACACTGTCTTTGGAATAGTTCAATCCTGTAGCCCTAGCCAAAATCTCGCCAATAGTGTGAGTTATCTAGCAAAGAGCAACAAGGATTAGATGCGGAAGATAAATCCATGGATTATAGAAGAAAAAGCAGTTAGTTATTTTCTTTTCTTTGTAAGGCACCCAATGAAAATATATAAATAGCTAGGCTAACTCAATTGTTTCCCATGTAATTTATTTTGCATCAACATTTAACCATCCTATGTGTTTTTATTCTAAGATTTAAGCCTAAGTTATCATACGAAAATCAGAATGAACTAAATTTACTGTTAAAAAGCAAGCTATACTGATCTCATAGAGTTGATAAGTTGATCATTTAAAGTTTAGAAATTGCTCACTTAATACTAGTCTGTAACACCAGCAATATTCAAGATAAAAAGGCAAACATTTAACGTGGAAATTTTTATCACTTGAACAAAGAAATATTCTCATCTTCATGAATAATTACCATGAGTATTTCTCAATTCTTTCTTAGAGTGGGGAAAAAAGTAATGCCTTAAGAAGAACTAATCTGTTATTTTATCTCTTTCATCATCCCCAAACATGCCAATTAGCACTGATGGAATGTAAATGTAACTCAATGTTCAAGCAACCATCCAGAGTTCCTAGAGCTCCCTGTAAGGCCCTGGCAGTTGAAGTTGAACAAATCAATGTTGAAAAGCCACTTTAAACCACAAGAGAGTGAACTGACTAGGGGTCAAATGGAATGGGTTGAATTGTAATTTACCCTTATCTCAGAGCATGAGGGTGCAAAATGTAAGTGCATACAAAGGCACCATTTGCACTGAACAAAAATTTTGTCATGGATATACAATTGCACAAAATCAGGGAAATATATACCTCAAACTCTTCAGTAGATTTATTCTGTAAATTCTGTCCTGTTTTTCCAATGAGGAAAAAGGTTGGTCGCTTCAACACATTAAGTAAGTGAAAACAACATGCTAATGTCTCATGCTGAATCTGCAGTGTCGATGGTGGTTTCACAATTTTGGAGAGTAAGGCCTCATTGGTTTCTCTTTCATGACCTATCTGTATACCGTAAACTAATGCTCCACTCTGAGATTTGCTTTCCCCTTTTATTTGGGATGACTCCACAATAATTGGTACATACAGTTTTGGTATTAGGGATGACTTATCTCCTGCTATTTTACTCAGAACCTCATTAACAGCACATGCAAGCACAGGTGGTTCGTAATGTTGCATGATCACCAATGACACCTGGAATCGAGTTTTTTAGATTCTGATATATAATAGGAAAGATGGCATATGTGCACATATGAAAAAGAGATATGCAAGCCAATGGCCTTGTTATCTAGTATGAAAAACTCTTCTGTATGTAACCTCAAGTCATTAGTACATGCCCCTTTAAATTTATTTTAAAAAAAAACAGAGGGGGGGATATATATGCAAGATTAACTGTAAGGGTTACCATTCCATTCTCTGCAAATACTCTAGCTCAAAGCAGGAGTTGCAAAGAATGTTAGGTAAAGAAATTTAAGGTGTATCTCCTCAAAAAAATCATCCAAAAAAACTGAAAACCAGACATTAGTTATAAACCAAAGAAAAAACATGAGATTAGTTACCAGGCGACCAGTGTAAAATAGGGTATATGTATGGGAAGTGCAATTAGTAAAACATGTTTATCGTTCAATATACATTTATCTTCTCTCCATTCTTGAACAAAAGTTAAGCACATCTTACTCTCCCCAACATTGAAGATTCCACTCCTAAAACCAAACACCCCCTCTCCGTTTATTTTGCTTTCTCAATGATACCAACTTTATTTCCTTTATTTCAGGAAGCAAGACGAGTTATTCAGCATCCCTGTCATATCAAGGGTATCAATTACTGCAAATCTCCATATGCACCTTTTAGGCATATTAAAGCTTCTGATGTTGTTAGCTTTGTTGGGAAAAATGAAAATCAAAGGAATCTATTATTAAAAATGGTTAATAGATAAATAATACTCAAGCGAAATTATAGTTCCAAAAAAATTTTATTAAGAATTTAAGCCAAAGATGGAGATTTTAATTTTCTGTATAAAGGATACAGTAAAATCTTGAGAAATTTTCATATCATTAACCTCATTGTGGACCACTTGTTAACCTTCTTAACAAGTTAGACAGCAAAACTGTAAGGCGTACAGTACCAGACAAAATCCACAAGGACACCCACTGTAGTAGCATTCACGGTAAGGTAACAAAAAACCAGGGAAAGAGGCCGATGAGCAGCTATGAGATGCAGGAGAAGCCGGTATGTAATGTGAGGGTGTGGGAATTAGTGGATTGGGTAGTTTAACTGTTGGAGGGGCAACTGCAATAAACAGGAGTGGAAAGGCTTGTGTAGGAAGGTTTTTGACAGACATACAGCGTTATGTGAATCCCCAACCCCGCCCAAACCCCCCCCCCAAAAAAAACAAAAATACTATTTCTATTTATCAAGGTTTTGAAACCTGTAACGGCCATAGAACCGGCCAGGGTACTGGGTCAAAGGTTAGTGGGTCAGGTTAGAGTTAAACCGGTGAGAAATAGAAGAATTAGGCTTATTAATAAGAAATTCTAAAGAATTTTTTAAAAAAAAAAATCGATTTTTGAAAAATAAAAATAGCGAACCAGGTTGATGCCCGGACTGGACCAGTTTGCCAATTTTTGGGCGGTCCAGCCCTGGTTTCAAAACCCTGCTATTTATCAAAAGCATTCATGAACTTTTATTTCTCCAAGCAGTTTTTTATTGCTGCTGTCATTTCTCCTTTACATGCCTTGTTGGGTAAAAGGCCTGGTGGCTTATCACCAATTCACCATGTTGCATATCGATGTCAGTGTGTATGATCAATATAATCTTGAGTAGTGAACGAAGCAGTAGAAAATGGCAGAAGATATCAAGTTGGCCTGTGTTGGAGTGAAGAGACGAACTTCAAAGTTCAAACCTTTATTGAATTATCAAGTTTAACACTACTTTTTCCTTGTAGTGTAAAATCAAGATCAAGCTTCCATTGTCCAGCCAAAGCTTGACATATAACTACCCCAAGAACATTCCATGTTGTTAACTAAAGGAGAAAAGGTTGCTGGCAGCAAAAATTGGTAGCTAAAGAAAAACTACACACACAAACAACTACAGCCCCTTTTCTTACGTTCCTTTATTTAAAGTATTCTGAAAACAGAGTTTTATAAACTCCTATAAAAGTTCTGCTTGCAAACCTCCTTGCAATTTTAGAGATTGAATTAAAAAGATGCGTATTTTGTCTTTATTTCATCTCTTTATCCCTTTACTTCTCTATTTATCCCTAACTTGTCCTCTTCCTCATTCTCTTTACATCCCTATTTTTTCTTCCTTCAACAACAGCTCCCAACTCTGCTTGTATCTCTTCCACTTCCATAGAAAGAAGTGCACTCTCCAACTCTTCCATTATTTTATTTTTAGCTTTCATTTTCCTGGGGACCATGAAGTGAGCAACAGGCTTCTAAGGCAGTGGGAGCCTTAAAAGATCCTGAGAAAAGCTACTTAGGCTTCCACATAGCATTATTTTTTTGGGTTAAAGGCCATTTTAGCCCTGGAAATATTCAATCGGGTCAATTTTTCCCCGGAAGCTTTTCTAAGAGCAATTTTGCCCTTACCGTTAATTGACCAAATTCGGGCAAATTTGCTCCTAACTGAAAACTTCCAGGGCAAATTTACGCCTTAACAAAAATACATAGACGACAAAATGCCCTGGAAGTTTTAACTTAGGAGCAAATTTGTCCAAAAATTGATCAATTAGTAGTCAACTAATGGTAAGGGCAAAATTGCTCCAAATTTAACACTTCCGGGGCAAAATTGCTCCTCGAAAAACTTCCAGGGTAAAATTGGCCCCAAGTGAATACTTTCGAAATAAAAATGGCCTTTAACCCTATTTTTTCAAGGGCTCAGGTTAACGTGGGGAACAGGTACCTCAAGACTATTAACAACAAAAACAAATGTTTATGGTAACAGAGCTACTGATCCTTACTACTGAAAACTTAGACTTACTAAATGACTTCAAAGCATTGCGTCAACAGCAGCATACACAAGTTTTAATCTTAATTTTACCTTTAATTCATGAAGGGGATCGCATTGGCATAACCCAATTCAGAGATGTTTCCTTTTTCTTGGAGACAAGAAGGACAAGAACGGTTATGATATTATCCCTCACAATGGCTATCTACTGCTTAATTCATTAAATACAACTTCTTTAAATAGTTCATTTACCAACACATAAATTGGCCCCTAATAAAAAATTAGCAAAACGAGAAAGGGAGAGAAAAGAGTACCTGGTAAGTGCCCTCATGATTAGCATAATGAAAAATGCTCCCTGATGCCTTTTGATCTTTGATTCCGTAACCCTCCAGGGATAGCTCAAAAGAGTCCTCCCTGTAACAAAATTAAAAACCCTCCGATTCAATTGAGATGGATAAATTCGACACAATTGATGGAATCAAATATTAATGACAAAAATGTGAGAGATAAACACAGAAAGACAGCTCACAGGCAGCGCAAAGACGGGGAAGGGTTTGAGCGGAAAGCATCGGAGATGGCAGAGGCAAATCCTTTTGTGTCTCTGAACAGAAAGATGACCTTTGAGGCTACCTTCATTGTTGCTTCCTCTCTAATTTTGTTGCTCGAACAAAATCTATACGCTACGAAGATGCTTGTTATGTGCACTTTTGAAATTTGAAGGACGAAGAAACTTTGTCTGGAATCTGGATTGACGCTTCGGAATGCAAAATAAGAACAGCACCACTAATCTTGACGGTTTAAAGTACAGGTATGTGCCCTCAACTTTATATTTTGTACATATGAGCGACTAACTTTTGAAACTTTATACATAACCCCTCAGCTTTATATCATGTACTGTACATATAACTTTTTTTTTTTTTTTTTTTCTGCCAGTTAGGGATGGAAATTGGTCAGGCCCCTAACAGGGGCCTACGGCCTAGCCTACATAAAGCCTAGCCTAGCCTATTTAGTAAATAGGCCAGGCTCAGGCTCAGGCATATTACTAGGCCTATTTAGATAAACAGGCCAGGCTTATTTTTATAAGGCCTAGCCTACAAGCCTACAGGCCTGGCTTATTTAATTTTTTTTAAAAAAATTATACTATTATATAAGTATATATAATATCATCTAAATAATTTTATAAATTTACAAACTTAATCTTAATTCTAAGTTTCATATTTCATCGTCATTATACTCAACCCTTGTTTTCGCATAAATCATTCACCTCTACATTTCTTTTCTTCGATCATTCGAGATGGCAATACTAACTCACTTTCTCTCCCCTAATTTGTGCCCTCCACTAAAGCATAAAAATTATTATGAGTTTATTTTAGTGTCAAATGAAATATTATAATCTTAACAAGAGGAGTTTGTCCCAATTTACATGCAAAGAGTAAAATAGGTAAAAGTTTAGTTTTACATGTTATTTGTTATGCTTAGTCGATTTTAAAAAATATATCTCATTAATCAACAGACGATTAGTTTTTCTTATTCTTATTTACTCGGACAAGTGTTGTCACTAGACATTATTTTCTTTTCCTTTCTAAGCCTTAATATTACGATAAGAATAGATGTTAGGCTTTTAAGACGTAATGTATGATTGTATATAAGCATGAAGGGTTAGATATGAATTTGGCGGTATAGGCTTTAAAAACTATTTAAAGTCTTGTCAAGCCTTCTGAAGGCCCCGGCTCAGGCCTAAAAAATAGCCAACATACAGGCTCAGGCTTTGAATCTTTGTTACAGGCCCAGGCCTATTTAGGCAAAGCCTAGCCTAGCCTAACCTAGCCTATTTCCACCCCTACTGCCAGTGTACATATAACTTCTAAACTCTGGAAATTTTACTGTGAATCTCCTAAACCCTTATATTTATGCATATAACTCTCATATGATTAGTTTTGCACATTATTTATGCGCACACACCTTAGAGTTTAGAGTTATCTACTTATTAATTAAAGTTTAAAGGGCTATATGCACACAAAAATAAAATTTGAAGAGTATGTAATTGATAATTGGATTTTGTCCATACAATTTAAAAGTTAGAATTTTATTATTATAATTTTACTTAAAAATATATAAAGAAATATAAACGCCTCAAATTTGATCTAAAGAACTCATCGGTAGATTATTATTATGATGTAGATTTTCTTTCCGTATTTTTCACAACAATTACAAAATGTTCCGATCAAATTTTAACAGTTTAAATTTATTGATATATTTTTTAAGTAAAATTATAATAACATTTCATAAAATATTAAATCTAAAACATTTAAGCCAATATATATATATATATATAATTTGTTTCAAGGAGCTAATCTCTAAACGGCTTAACTCTAGCTCCAGAGTTAGATTACTATTCAACAACATATCATTAATTTCTTGAATAAAATATTTTGCATCGGGCTCCTACGTGTAAGACGGCAACCTTCTATTGTCATCTCCATTTGATATTCAAATCGAGTAGCTTAATTGTCATTTCATCATTGGGCTTTGTGTTATGACCCAAACATATAGTTGCATTTTAGCCGGGGAGTCCTCTTTCTCTACTTCTCTTTCCATTTATATCTATATAGCTATCTAAAATTTTAAACCTAATTATAAAATTACAAATTTCATTTCTCCCTCCATTTTTAAGGAGTTAAAGGGTAACTTTGCCCTGAAAGTTTTTCAGAGAGCAATCTTGCCTCGAAATTGTCAAAAAGGGGAGCAAATTTACCCTACTGGTTATCCCAGTTAATTTTGACCATTAGTTAACTAAATATGTTGAGTTGGCAGTCCACATATCATCCACATCATTTTTGTTAATGTGCAAATTTGCTCCAAAAATTTGAAATCTAATTTTGAAAAAAAAATGAAGTAGATGACATCTCAGGGCATATTTGCACCTTTAAAAAATGATGTGGATGACATGTGGACTGTCAGCTCTGCATATTTAGTCAACTAATGATTAAAATTAATTGGGATAACATGCAGGACAAAATTGCCCCTCAGTAAAAACTTATGGGCCCTTAACCCTTTTTTAAACCACTCACTCACGGCACCAAATGTCATTTTAGTTCTTGTTATCTCTCTCCTTTCCCCCTCTCTTCATGCCTTTGCACTCTTTCTTTTCATGCCGCATGTTTACCCTAGATTAGAGTGATCATAGGCAGATTTGCTGACAACTCTAGTTGAGAAGCAATGATAAGGGTGACCATGATGATGGGGAGGTAGAGATTAGGATGCCATGGCGATTGGCGACAATGGGGATTTAATTTTTCTCTTCTTTTTGAGGGATCGAGAGGCAGAGATGCATAGGAAAATGCCGTTCAATGTTTATCATCTTTTTTGAGAATCACTGTTTATAGTCTTTATAATCACATTTTATTCGTTCAATTTGGAATGAATAGAGTTTTAAAGTAGTCATTAAAACAAGGGCAAAGGGGCAAATTTAAGAACAAAGTTATATGTAAGGGACGTATGATACCATAAAGTTTTGAAATGTACAAAAAAATAATTAAAAATTCAAAGGTGGGGCAGTTTTGACACTTCTGTTAACTCTACCTTAACTCCATTAATTCACAGGGATTTGCAAGGCTGCAAGCCTTCCTCCTCTTCCTAGATCTCTCCTCTAACCAGATGAAGATGGAGAGCTTCACCAGTGCTACCTCCACCACAGTCCTTGACGACTTTTCCACCGATGGTTGTGTCTCCTACTTCACCTCTTGTTTTCTTCAATTCCCGCTCTTGAGGAAGCATGGTGCAAATTTAACAGCAGTTCCCACTCCTAACATTTCTCCGCTTCCGATATTTTGAATTCTCAGCAACACCACGAAGCTCTCTGATTCTCGAAATGGTGGGTTAGGAGCATTGACTCTCCTGTGTTTAAAAGCTTTCAGGATTTCTGTTTTGACTATTCTTCAAATTGGAGGAGAGATCTGGGAAGAGGAGGAAGGTGTGAGGTGACGTGCTAATGCTTGTGGATCCTAGTGAATTAATGGAGTTAAGATGGAGTTAATGAAAATGTCAAAATGCCCCATTTTTGAAGATTTGTGTACTTCATAGCATTTATGAAAACTTTATGCTGCTATACGCGCTTTATATATAACTTTGTTGTTATATTTGCCCCTTTGCCCTTGAAAACAAACCTTTAATATTGATCATTGGAAGGGCCACAATTGCTTAAATACTATGACTGAATGGGAAAAATTGAATTGAATATTATTGATTGACAATATGTCATATATATATATTGAGCACCTATAACTAAATAGATATCATTTGTAACAATAATACATAACAGAAAGAGTATTTACTGGAATGTAAAACTAATTTAGTTACAATATTATGTTACACTTGTCACCCCCCGGAAGCTGAAGCATGAATGTTTTTCATGCCCAGCTTGGCTAACAGATCATGAAAACGCGCAGGGTGCAAAGGCTTAGTGAAGATGTCGGCAAGTTGATCAGAGGAGCGTACTGGAAGCAAGTGAATAACCTTGGCCTGAAGTTTTTCCCTTACAAGATGACAATCAAGCTCTATATGTTTGGTTCTTTCATGAAAAGTAGGGTTAGCAGCAATCTGAATGGCAGACTGATTATCACAGTAAATGAGAGCAGGATCAAGATGAGAAATATCAAAATCAGTCAAGAGATAAAGGAGCCATTGTAGTTCACAAGTAGTAGAAAATAAAGCCCTATATTCTGCTTCAGAGGAAGATTTAGAAACAGTAGCTTGTTTCTTGGCCTTTCAAGAGATTAAAGAAGAACCAAGAAAGATGGCAAAACCAGTGATAGATCGTCTAGTATTAATGCATCCAGCCCAATCGGAGTCACTAAAACTCCGTAACTGCAAATCAGAATTGGCAAAAAAGAAAATACCAGCACTAGGAGAAGATTTAAGATAATGAAGAACCCGATGTGCAGCAGCCAAATGAGTATCACGAGGGTCAGACATGAATTGACTGAGTTGTTGTGTAACATAACTCAAATCAGGGCGTGTGGTGGTGAGATATTGCAAACGACCAATGAGTTGGCGATAAAACTTAGGATCAAGAAGAGGAGTTCCTTTGTCTTTGGAAAGCTTAAGATGAGGATCCATAGGAGAAGTAGCAGGTTTACAAGCTAAATAACTAGTGTCATCAAGTAATTCAAGAGCAAACTTTCGTTGAGATAAGAAAATACCCTCTTGAGAGTGAGCAAGTTCTAAGCTAAGGAAATATTTAAGTTCACCAAGATCCTTTATACTAAAAGCAAAATCTAATTGCTGTTTAACTAAGTTAATTTTAGTCAAGTCATTACCAGCAAGAACAACATCATCAACATAGACAAGGAGAACGGTAAAGGAAGAATCAGATGCCTTAATAAAGAGGGAGTGATCAGAAGCAGAGTGCCTATTACCAAAAGATAACAAGGCAGAAGACAATTTGGAGTACCATTGACGACTGGCCTGTTTAAGACCATAAAGAGATTTCTGAAGTTTGCAAACCTGATTAGGATAAGAAGGAGTAATCCCAGGGGGTAACTCCATGTAGACTTCTTCAGTCAACTCCCCATGTAAGAAGGCATTATTGACATCTAATTGATGTAAATGCCAATTTTTGGCAATAGCAATAGAGAGAAGCATGTGAAGGGTGGTCATCTTGGCAACTGGAGAAAAAGTATCAAGATAGTCAATCCCTTCAGTTTGAGTGTACCACTTAGCTACTAGACGAGCTTTATACCGTTCAATGTCACCATTGGCTCTAAACTTGGTTCGAAAAACCCACTTGCAATCGATGGACCTTTTTCCAGGTGGTAAGGAAGTAAGTGTCCAGGTCTGGTTTTGTTCAAGGGCAGTGAGTTCTGCTTGCATGGCCTCTCTCCAAAAAGAATATTTAACAACATGGTTGTAAGATTTAGGGTCAAGGGAGAGGGTAACTGAATGAACAAATGATTTATAAGAAGAACCAAGACCAGAATAAGAAAGGACAGAAGATAAAAGATACCTAGGACCACCTTGGCATGATGATTGATCCGTAAAGGTGATGAGGGCATAATGATAGTCCTGCAAGTAGGAAGGGGCAGTATGTGATCGTGTGGAACGACGAAGGATAGGAGGAGGGGATGGAGAAGAATCAAGATCAGTAGAAGGAGGAGGGGAGGATAGGGGTGGAGAAGGGATAGAAGGATCATCAGATAAAGAGGTACAAGGCTGCGGTTCTGGCCAAGGGAATGAAAGAGAAGTGATGCTACCATTGCTAAAAGGAAACACAAGCTCATGAAAAACAACATCTCGAGACAAAAAAATTTGATTAGTAGAAAGATCAAGTAATGTAAAAGCTTTGGAACCTGATGGAATACCCAGAAAAACACATTTTCTTGCTCTTGGATTAAATTTAGAACGGTTGTGAGATAAAGTGGAAGCATAACAATGAGAGCCAAAAACTTTGAAAAAAGAGTAGCAAGGAGAAAAACCATGTAATCATTCAAAAGGGGAAGAATTCTGAATAACAGAAGAAGACAAGCAATTGATGATTAAAGTAGCATGTAAAACTAAAAAAGACCAATAAGGAATAGGGATGTGGGATTGAAAAAGTAAAGCACGAGCAACGTTTAAAATATGTTGATGTTTTCGCTCAACCAAATCATTTTGTTGAGGAGTTTCAACACAAGAAGTTTGATGAATTACTCCCCTAGAAGCATAAAATTGGGACATATTAAATTCAGGACCATTGTCAGTACGTAAAGCCTTAATGGAAGTGGAAAACTAAGTTTCAACAAGAGCAAAAAAAAATGTTTAATGTGTGTACGTGCATCAGATTTATGGTTCATTAAGAAAAGCCATGTATAGCGAGAATAATCGTCAACGATTGTAAGAAAATAACCGTGGCCTTGAACAGAGGGGACTAAGAAAGGTCCCCAGATGTCCATGTGAACCAAATCAAAAATCTTATTGCATGAGCTTGTGCTTACAGGAAATGACAATCGTTTCTGTTTTGCAAAATGGCAAGCATCACAAGGTAATGAAGAAGAAATACAAGGAATTTCAGGAAATTGCTTATGTAAAACAGAAAGTGTGGAATTAGAAAGATGACCGAGGCGTAGATGCCAAAGAGTAGAATCTGAAACAGGATTGCTGTTGGTCATGAAAACCTGAGGCGATGGAAGAGTGGAAGGTGTATTTGCAGGAAGCACATATAAGCCCTCAACAAGTCTAGCTGAACCAATCATCTGCGAAGGTAGAATTGAGTGTATCTGACAACAAGTAGAAGAGAATGTTATGGATCAATTATTAGAGGAAGTTAAACGAGAGACATATAAGATATTAAAGGAAAATTTGGGAAGAAACAGAACATTATGAAGAATTAAGGAGTCAGAGAGACAAACTATGCCGGAAAAACAAGCAACAACATGAGAACCAGTGGGAAGACGAACAGAGATAGGAGGAATTGAAATATAACAGGAAAACAAAGCTAAAGAACAACAGACATGATCAGTAGCTCCAGAATCAATGATCCATGAAACAGAATTAGTAGAGGAAATGGAAGAACACATACCAACGGGAAGAGCAGACAAATTGTTGACTGAAGATTAGGAAGCAGAGGACGGATTAGAGATGGAGGAAGGACTGAGCAAAGTGAGGAGACAGCTATATTGAGCAGGAGATAGCTAAGGCAGAACAGTGGTAGGCGAGGGAAGAATTGGAGAAGAGGCATGTGCAGTGGAAGTATCTTGAGCCAAACGCCGGAGTGGAGAGATTGTTCACCGTGGAAGAAGAGCCAAAGTTGCGGAATTCATAACCAGGGGGAAAGCCATGTTTCCGATAGCAGGTGGCCTTCGTGTGGCGTGGCTTGCCACAATAAGAGCAAAGCTTGGTCTGAGAACCAGAAGAAGTATAGCACGGTGCCTTTGTAAGCAAAACTGTAGAATCTAAAGGTATGTGGAGCTCACGCTCTTGTTGGAGAACGAGAGAAAAAACTCGATGAATCGGCGGTAACGGATCAAGCGGCATATCTGGGATTTAATGAAAGAATAGGACTCGTTAAGACCTCGGAGGAACCGAATGACATAGTCCTCATCCCTATGTTGAAAAGCAATACTGACAGATCCGCACGTACAAGCCTTGAGAGGACGAATATTGGTGAATTCGTCCCAAAGGATTTTCAATTGAGTATAGTAATCATTGACGCTGAGGTTGCCTTGTCGGAGGCTATAAATGTCTTCTTGAAGATCGGCGATGCGAAAGAGATCTGCCTGAGAAAACCGTGATCGGAGATCATTATAGATCTCAAGAGCAGAGTCAAACCAGATAATACTCTTGGCAATAGTCGGTGAGAGAGACTTCGAGAGCCAACCTTGAATGAGGTTATTGCAACACTCCCACGCTGGAAAGAGAGGATCCATCGACGGCGGTGGAGGAAGGGAGCCATCAATGAAACGGAGCTTATTCTTTGATAGAAGGGCAATCTTCATGGATCTAGCCCAGGTATGATAGTTAGAACCATCTAATGGAGGAGCAACGAGAATAAGAGCGGGATTTTCATTGGGATGAACATAATAGATACTGGCTGGATCGGAGACGGAATCAACATCCATAGCGGTCTGAGACAGAAGCAGCAGAAATGTGATCTGGAAGAAGAGAGGAGTGATGAAGAACCCGAGAAGCGGGGATCTCGAGGGAAGAAAAAAAAAATTAAGAGTCTCTGGATACCATGTGACTGAATGGGAAAAATTGAATTGAATATTATTGATTGACAATATGTCATATATATACATTGAACACCTATAACTAAATACATATAATCTGTAACAATAATACATAACAGAATGAGTATTTACTGGAATGTAAAACTAATTTAATTACAATATTATGTTACACTTGTCAAATACTATGTTTTATATTCAAATAAATGTGAAAAACAATTATGGTATATAAACTTTCTTGAAGTAAATGTCATCCACGAATGGCTAAGAATAGTTCATTATACACCATAATTGAATAGCTGAAGAAAAATTGGCATATACTTTTCACATCCATTGTACCTTATAGTTTTGGAACATATACTAAATGAAACAATTTCATTACTTTAAATTTTAAAATGTGAAGATCACAAAAAAAAAAAAAAAAAAATTATGTAATTGCCCAACAATAGGTTTCTACTTGCTCCCTTTTTTTTGTTTTTTTTTCTAATTTCCTACTGCATATTTTGTAGATTTGTCAATCCCAATCAAAATTCCAAAATAATACAGAGTTCCACTCATCATAAATAAATAAATAAACAAGGCTTCTTTTAGTTCGTTGACTTATTAAAATAACAGTGTAAAACACTACTCTAATTAGTGTACAAAGCAATTAAAAGAACAAGATTATAAGGTTATGGACTTGTGGCAATGAAATGACCAACCCCTGTATTTAAAACTCTATTAGCGAGTATCAAGGGCATGGCAGTTTGAAAAAATGATTCCACCATCAAATCCCATTCTAAACATTGCTTAAAAATGATTAATTATGAGACAAAAAAAAGCCTGATAAATGCGAAAGACCCATGATAATAAAAGTGGCTCTGCACAGTTTCCTACTTGAAGGGCCTCGCATTGTGAAGAACTTAACGGACTTCCATCATCTGACCAAACTGAACCCAAGTGTGTGAGGAACTAGCCGCTTAACCTGACACAACAAAAGGAGGCCAGAATTAGCACAGCCAAAAATTCTGCTTATCAGGTAAAGATTTCCCTGATACAGTCAAAGTGGTATGTCAGAATTGAACACATTAAGCAATAATAACCATCATCTTTCTCCTTTTCTTTTTCAAGCCTTGTTCTAATAGGTGGAGTCAGCAACATGAATTACACAGTGCTATTTTGCTCTATTAACAACCAAATCTTTAGATAAATTGTTAATTTAAAGAGTTTTAGGTTGATTGTTTGGCCAAAAAAAAAAACAAGTTTTAGGTTGATCCGTGTCATAAAAGATTTAATAGAGTTTTACGATGGCTATGAGGGCTTAATACAACCCTCCTCCTTCTCCTTTACTTGGGTTAAAATTGGCTATAAAACATAGGCGGAGTTAATAACAACTATCATCTCCCAATGGTAATTTGGTATACTTCAACCCTATATTTGTCAGAAAACTTTGCACCCTACCTCTCCATCATCTAACGGATTTTTTCTATCATGCTTGTTACTTTCCAGCTTTAATGTCTGATACAAGAGCATTAAGCAATAGTCACTATCATCTATCATTGATATTTTGACACAACTCAACCCTGTTTTCCCACTGTAGAGTTCATGTGATACCAGAATAAAGGAAAGATAGCTTCATGAAATTTGTTCCTTTTACTTTGCTTTGCATTATTTCCTTTTTCTCCAAACTCCACAAAATTCATGTTTAGAAGAAAAATAACACATCAGAATAATACAGCTATTGAGATGATGGGATTGGTTCATCTTGAACTTCTGCCAATGAATGTCCCTTTAACTAATAAGACAGTGATAAAATCTCCCTTGTAAACGCACATATTGCTTAGTAAGACAGTTCAGTAGGGAACTAACAAGGCTATTGTCAAACAACAATAATTAAGCCTTGAGAAATGGAAACTATTGTAGTCCGGCGAGCAGCCAATTTGTAGGATAGATATAAGAGCATTGAGCAATGGAAACTATTGTCAAACAACAATAATTTGATATAATTAAGCCTTGTTTTCCGGCTCTAATGTTTATGTGATGCCAAAATAAATTGAGGAGAGGCTTCATGAAATTCTTTCTTTTCACTTTGCTTGGCATTATTTCCCTTTTCTCCTAATTTCACATGAATTAAGTATAGAAGTACAAAGATAAGAATAACAGACAGCGCTTGAGATGGGATTGGTTCACCTCCTTTATTTTTCTCTAGGGCAGATGTGTAACAGAAGCATAGATGATAGATCTTTTAGCTGCTTTCAGATTATTCATTTGTTTATAATAACATAATAACTCAGTTGGTAGTCCTAAAACTTCTGACAATGAATGCGCCCATAACTGATAGGACAGTGGCAAATTCTCCCTCGTATTGCTCCTAATTTTTAGCAAGATAATTCACTAGGGACCTAACAAAGGCTAGGCGATGATAAAGTTTGGACAGCAGCCAGTTGAGAAACTAACCAGCGATGTTTATATTCTCTGTAGCATTTCAAAAAGTAGTTCACAGCATATTATACTGAATGGTTTTTCTTGATGAGCATCACAGCATGATTTTATTTTTTGAAATAATTCTTACTCTTCCAAGCCTAAAACTTTGGTAATCCAACAGTAGAAAGAATTCAATTGTGTTCTCATTATTAGTCCTGAAACCAATTCAAATGCCATTCAACCTACATAAACTATAGCTTGAAGACACATACATGAAGCAAATCAGAGAACTACTGCATATGGTGAACATGTAATTACCTAACTTATTCCATTGTTACTTTAGCGCCAGCCTCCTTCATCTTGGCTATAATCGTTTCTGCTTCCTCTTTCGTTACACCTTTCTTCAAAAGGGTCGGCACTTTCTCAACCAAATCCTTGGCCTCCTTCAAACCCAAACTGGTAAACGTCCTCACTTCTTTAATCACCTTGATTTTCGCAGCAGCTTCAAATGCTTCAAGCTTCACATCAAATGTCGTCTTTTCAGCCTTCTTTTCCTCTCCTCCTCCCTTGGGACCACCACCCTTGGCCGCACCCTTCAGGCCACCGGCAACTCCCATTCCGGGCATCATCACCATCATGAGCGGGAGCTCGTTGACGCCTCTCTTCTCCCTCATAACTTCAACAAGGTCCATTACTTCAAGTAGCGTGAGTCCCATGAGCTCGTCCACGATGGCTGAGACCTTCTCCGATTGAACAGGCTTTGAATCTTGTGAAGGAGTAGTGTAGCAGCGCGTGACACCGGAAACATATTGGATTTTCGATTGGCGATCCGGAAAGTTAATCTGTGTAGAAAGTGATGGAGCATTGAAGCTGGAGCTTTGACCTACAGATTTGCAAAGATGAGAAAACCGTATGAATCGCAAAAACCTCATCTTTTGGAGAAATTGTTTACGATAACTTAATCTCATAAGATAAATTCATCAATTGAATCCAGAGTGCACATTGTTAGCTAACAGAGAGTTTGCTTGAGACCCTCCTCGATGGAGCTTAAACCCTACTGGAGAGTGGATACAGCGAAAAAAACTAATGAAGTTTAGGTTTGGGCGTTTGGCGTCTAACAACACTGAACGCGCAGCATCATGGATTATATTAATTTTATTGAATTAAATAGTTATTTTTGTCCATCATATGATATAAGTTTAAGAGACAATATAATTAATTAATTAATTTATTTGATTAAGAGTCTCCCCTAGAGGCTTAGAAGGCAAATATTTCTCACCCCTCTCAACAAATACACTTCCCAGAATTCGAATTTGTATTCCCTTTTTTACGAGGGTGAAACCCCTTACTACCTCAACTAATATCTTGTTGATTTGTATAATTTAAATTTTTAAGCACATTAATTCTTACTAACATTTATAAGCACATTTAGTCAAGCATACAACTACTCCCTCCACTCCTAAATATAATATATAGTTGATCTTTTTTTTAGAGAGATTAAGGAAGTTAAATAAATTGTTTAATCATATCATTTGTTGTGTATTATTAGATTATATATTAGTTTATAAGTTAGACAATACAATTTGAAGAAAAACGATAAATAAAAATATTTTAAAGTAATTTAATTAGTTTCCTTAATTTTCCTAAAAATATTAAACTCTGCCTTATATTTAGGATCAGAGGGAGTATTAACTAATTTAATTAAATTTCAATAAAGTTTTATATTTACGTTAACTAACTTATTTGAACTTATGAGACAAAATATAAGCAAAACAAAATGATAAAAATAAAATTAAAGAAAAGAAAAAGAAAACTCTTAAAATTTCAAAATAATTTTAATCAAAATTAGGAATTTATTATGAAGAAAGGTAGATTAGTAAATAAAATTTATTTAAATAGATTTTTAGAATATTCTTAATGTATAAGATTTAGATTTAACTTTAGGGAAAATCCTTGTAAAATACACTAGAAATAGGGTATTCTCTATTTGGTACATTGAAAACCCAAATCCCTGATTAGTGTTGTTGTAGGAATCAGGGATTTTAAATTTCATTGGAAAAGACTCAACTAGCCCTGAAAAAAATGCTAGTCGAAATGCATAAGAGTGGGAAAGAAAGGAAGGGAAAAAAAGCATGAGAGGAAAGAAAGGACAGTGACACGAGAAAGATGTAAGTTTAGGAACGGTTGAAAGCTGAAGACAAAGCAGAGGTAACCAACGGTAAGTAATTCTCCTAGTGTAGAAATGATGTTGTACTTTGAATCTTCCATCTTTGTCTTCTGAGATTGTGAATAGTTGTGATGGATTTCTGGTTTTGGATGCTTGCTTTTATGGGTAAGGGGGTCATTTGTTGAAGATGGGGAAAGGTTGCAGCTTTAAGGTAATAGGAGATTGTTGATGGTTGTGCGATGGATTTCATTGTATTTGGCCATAGGAATGGTGAAGATTGTGGGTTTTTTGTTGTGAACCGTAATGGTTACTGCGAGCGGTGATAAACTTGAGGCATTTTGGTTGGGGGATGGTGTTGTTTTTAGTGAAGAAGGAGATGTGAAAAGATACCGTGTTATTGTTAATGGTACATGGAGGGTAATGCTATGAGGGGTGTTGTTAATACTGAATATGGAGATGTTAAAGTGAATGGTGTTGTTGTTAATAGTTCATGGAGGGTGATGATAGGGTGTATTGTTAATAATGAAGATGGATAAGTTGAAATAAATTGTGATGTTAAATGAAAATACAAGTTGTTAAAACATACTGTAAAATATAACGTGTTGCTGCTAATAGATATAGGGTGATGATATGTGGCCAATGTTGTTAATGATGAATATGACGATGGTAAAACATACGGGTTTGTTGTCAATTGCCCTTGTTTGATGATGAAATGAGCAGTTACTGTGTTTCATAAAGAATGACTGACAAAATTACTTAACTATATAATGATAAGCGGCTTTGTTTAATTAATTATCTCTTTTTGTTTTTTCTGCAGGTAGGCATGTACAATGACATGCAACAAAGGCTCAAAATATGTGAAGGAACTATTTTGTTATTTCTATGTTGGAGGAAAATTTGTGTGGAATGATGGAGGTAAAATTAAATATAATGGGGGTTATGTGAAGTTGAAGTGCCTGAAAGAGGTGATAACACTTAGAGATTTGAGGTTGATGATATCATCATGGCTTGGTATTGATTGCAACATGTGTGAGATGAAGTATATAGTGAGGTTTGATGAAAGCATACTAATAGATTTAAATGATGATGGTGAAGTTGAAAACCTTTTTGAATATAATGAAAGGAGTGGCCATGTGTATATAGAAGCAAAAGGAAATGATGATGTATGCCACATATCAGATGACCCGCAAACGTAAGTGCAAATTTTGTAGGGATGATAGTTGTTTATTAGTGAAACTGTTGTCAGTTATTAAGTAACAAAAGTTGTTATTATAATTGACTGCAGGTATGTAAATTCCTTAGGACTCTCACAAGGAAGATATGTTGATTGTCAAACTAGTGTGGAAAACTAAGATGAAGCGTGGCACTATGAAAGTGTTGCTTCATGTACGACGGCTGAAATTGCTGGAGGATCTAATAAGCTACTTTGTGGAGTAGAGAGTACACCTACACCTAGCCCAGAGTTGAACTGCACAAAATGGAGGGGGATAATTTCAGGAGTGATGTAGACATTTGCACACGCGGATGCTTTTAAGTAGGCATTGTACAAGTACAGCATAGCACACAAGTTTGAGTTTGAATATGTGAGAAATAGCAAGCATAGCATTTCAGTAAAGTGTAGGAGTTTAGGTTGTCCTTGGAGGGTTGCAGCAAATGCTATCGGAAAGACAACTCCAATACTACGTATGACGGCATTCAAAGATGAACATTATCATAGTGCATAAGACAATCTTAAGGTGACCTATGATGGAAGATCTAATTTGATATCTTCCATTATAGTTGATGAGGTGAGAAATCATATTGACAAACATCCCAATAAAATAAGGAAGATGTTGCAGACAGAATATTGTGTCACCCTTACATACAAGCAAGCATACAAGGCGAAGGAAAAAGCGATGGAAGACATACAAGGTAGACCAAAACAATCTTATATGTTAATACCTTGGATTTGTAAGCAATTGAAGGAAATATATGACAAAACTGTTGCTGAGTGGGAAGCAAGTGGGAATAACATGTTTGAGAGAGTATTTATTGCATATGGGTGTTGTATTGAGGGATTCATGGCTAGTGCAAGACATGTGCTATACATTGATGGAACCCACTTGTCCGAACCATATAAGGGAACAATGCTTTCAGCTTCTAGTTATGATGCGGACAATGAAATTTTGCCGTTTGCAATAGCAATTGTAAAGGGGGAGACATTAGAGGATTGGTCATGGTTCTTACAAAAGATTAAACAAATAGTTGGGTCAATTGAACTCACAATAGTGTCAGACCGTCACAATGCAATTAAAGGGTCCGTGCAAATAATTTTTGGTAGTGAACGACATGCTTATTGTTATAGGCATGTGAAGGAGAATTTCAATTCATAATTGCTTAAATTAAATAGAGGCAAGAGGAAGCCAAGTGGCTGCTCAAAGGAAGATGCACTACAGTTGCTTGATAATGTTGCATATGCAAGGTTGGATGCAGATTTTGAGAAGGCAATGGATTACATGCGCAAATCCTATAAAGAGATGGCTGATTGGTTGATTCACCATGGAGATATCGATAAGTGGGCGTTGAGTAAGTTTTTGTTCCGAAGGTGGGATAAGATTACAACCAACATAGCCGAATCATTTAATGCGTGGCTGGTGAAGGAAAAAAAGCACAATGTTGCACTACTTATCCATGAACATCGTGAGAAGGTTGCCAAGAAGATGTATGCATCGAGTATGGCAATGTTGAAATGGAAAAATGGTGTTGGGCCCAACATAGAGTCCATAGTGAAGGAAAATGTTTGTCATGCTGAACATATGTCACCAGTTAATTATAGAGGTGGTAGGATTTGTGTCCATACCAAATATGGATCCTTAAATGTTGATCTTCGTTTGTGTAGTTGCACCTGTAAAGTATGGCAAATGTCGGGGATCCCTTGTGCTCATGCTTGTGCAGCCATCAAGCATGTCCATGGCAATGTTTATGACTGTGGAAGGATGCTACAAAATAACAACCCAACAAATGATTTATAAGCGTTCCATGACTCCAGTAGTGACAATTGACAAGCCAGACCCAAACAACTATATGCTGGGTCATTTGTTTGCTCAGACATTGTTGCTGCCACCTAGGACAACTAGACCTGCTGGAAGGCCAAGAACTAGTAGGCGTGAATCACAATTTCAGAATAAGAAGATTTACCATTGTACAAGATACCATGAAGCGGGGCATACTATACGGAAATGCACAAATCCAAATCCAAACTAAATTTGGTAAAAATTAGCTTTTGAAGTAAGCATTTTGCAGATATAAGGAGCTGCAATATTTTGAAGTAAACATGTTGATACTAATATAAATTTTCTGAACTTACCCTGCTCATAGTTAGCAAGTCTATTGAAGTAATATGTATAGTTCTTTTTTAGGGAAAGGGGTTGCTGTATATGTCTTAATTTTTTGGTTGTGACAAGAAAATATTAGGGTGAAGTGCAATGTTAATGTTCCCTTGTCATTAGTATCAAACATCCACTGTCACAACTTTAAGGGTATACCTTATATAGTTATGTAATTATGTAGGACATTATGATATAAGGTTAATGTAATTATGCCACATATAATCCTATTATGTTAATGTTATCACTATGTTGTGTGACACAGAATGTGGCCGAATTTCCCCTATCCATATCTGTGCTACCCTGGACCTGTACTGTTGTAAATTTTTTAAGTTGTTTAACAAGATACAACAGTTGTTAATAATATAAGCGTAGTTGTTAATAGTGAAGTTGAAGTTGTTATTTCACCACTTTTTTTGATAGATCAAAGAAGATAAAAATGTTGTGAAAAATGAGAGTGTAGTTGTTAACTATGAACCTTCTGCTGTTAATGGTCCCCCACTTGTTGAACTCCCAAGCTACCAATGCCATGTACTTTTCTGAACTCTTGAAGTTGTTTAACAAGATACGATATATGTTAATAATGGAAGCGTAGTTGTTAATAGTGAAGTTGAAGTTGTTATTTCAACTATTTTTTTCAGAGGTCAAAGAAGATAACA
Source organism: Inga laurina (assembly GCA_963855925.1). Classification (NCBI taxonomy): domain Eukaryota; kingdom Viridiplantae; phylum Streptophyta; class Magnoliopsida; order Fabales; family Fabaceae; genus Inga; species Inga laurina. Next base: position 63,294,350 of record OY979704.1, on the reverse strand, counting down.
AAGTTGTGAAAAATGAGTGTGTAGTTGTTAAATATGAACCTTCCGCCATTAAGGATACCCCACTTGTTGAACTCCAACAACAAGTACTTTTCTGAACTCTTAAAGTTGTTGAACAAGATATGAAAGTTGTTAATAATGGAAGAGTAAGTTAATAGTGAAGTTGGAGTTATTATTTCCCCTTTTTTTCATAGGTCAAAGAGGATAACAAAGGTGTGAAAAAAGTGCCTGTAGTTGGTAAAGAAGATACGAAAGTTGTCAAAGAAGATAACAAAGTTGTCAAAAATGTGCACACATTTGCTAATGGTGCCCCACTTTTTTCTATTGGAAGCTACCCTCAACATGCCCTTTTTTGAACTTTTTGAGTTGGTTTACAACAAGCGAAAGTTGTTCAAAAAGAGCAGCACGTTAAAGGCGACACATATAGTGTTTCAATCTCTTAAGTTGTCAAACTGGATAACATAGTTGTTAAAAAATTACATATAGTTGATAATATAGAAATGCTCCTTGTTAATATGCGTAAGTTGGCAAACAAGATCAGAAAGTTGTAAAACAAGAACTTGAAGTTGTTAAATATGAACTTCCTAACAGTGGGTTGTTACACATGTCTTATGGCATATACACTCTTCTACATTATAATCATGTACCCTGGGCAGTACGGTAATATTGAACTTACAAAAGAACACATCCTAGGTCAAAAAACAACAACTGCATAAAGTTTCCTTGTAGATGTCTAAAATAAAGCAAAGAACTATTGTGTCAAACGTTGACGTTTGATTGGCTGCCAGGATAGAAGCTCCAGAGCATCGAGTCTTGATGAATTTTGATGGTGATTCACCAGCCACCATATAATGTCCCTCATGTATTGTTTGACTTGAGCCTGTACACGACCCAAACAGCAATAGTTCAGTTTATTGTACTTTCAAAACCAGACAAAAGTCAACATACATATGAACTATTGTGGATACCTCTGTGTAACCAAGTACCGTAGATGGACTCCATTGGAACAACCAAATCAAGACATGAACACAGCAGTCATGGCTACGAAATCCAGACAACAGTCATATATGCAAAAAAAATAAGGAAATGGATACAACAGTCATATACACAAAATACAATAGTCAATTCTTACAGATTATTTTGCTAAGGTACTTGAGCACGAATGATGTCTATCTGTTGCTTCTTCCCATGTCGATTGTTACTGACGAAATCCACTATATCAATAAATCTGTCCCTCTACAAAAAAACACAAATATTTGGGTTCAGTCGGGGAAATTTAATTGCTAATGATTGTGGAAATTTAATTGCTAATGAAATTCAAATCCACGATGTTAAAGCATAAATTTCATTACACATGTCTCTACTGCCAATGATTGTGGATCTTCTAAGGCGCTATTTTTCTTCCTTTTCTTTGTGGTGTCAACAATAGGTTTCATTGAGTCTAGAATATAGAAATTCTGTGTTTTTGGATCCAGGCCTACACAAAACCAGTTATCCCAGACAAGTACAGGCCCTAACAGCAAATCACAATCTACAAGATTGTACCCTAATCAATCAGGCAATAATTGGCCCTTGTAATATGAAGGTCTCCAATTCTTTCCTTTGCCAACGATTTGCATCTGCAACAAAATTTATATCAGTACCCAATAAGCTAACATATGAATACCCATAATTTATTTGCCGCTTACCATAAAGTTAGCATAAAAAATATGCCTTTTCACTTGTCCATGTAGTTTCAGATCTGCCATCAATGCCTTGCAAACAATGGACACCACCTGAAATGCACAAGTATGTAATGAAGTCGTCCCCATAAACTTAAAATACAAAGTCCTGAAGCCATGATAATACTAACCCGATTGTTAACCTTATGGATTCCACCTAAAGAATACAGCTCATCCCGAGTGACGTATTCATCTTGCAATGTAACCAATTCCCTGTAATAGTTTTTTATATAAATAGTCAATACAACGTTGCAAGAAAAATTTTGCACGTCCTCTTCCTTACAAGTACATCATGAAACATGCATAAGTCACTCACTTTTGGCCATCAATGGGTCGAGGATATTGAGAAATTAGTGTGAAAAATCTTTCCTTGTCATCAACCACTATCTTCTTTCGCTATATGGCCTTAGGCATGACAAAGGGGGACTCAATTTTCTTTTCTCTTCTAACCCTAGGTGATCTTCGTAACACATTATCCTTAGTAACCTCTTCCTTCTCCACAATGTCTGCTCCTTGTCTTTGACTATTTGAGTCACTTTCATGTGAGTGCCGCTCATTTTTTCCATCATTCTCTTCTTCAACATTGACAACATCCTCTTGTTGGTCCACTCCTTCTCTTCCAACATTTTTATGTTCCCCTCTCATCACTTGAACCTTTATCAACTCCTCTGCAATTACACTCGTCAACTGTCTATACATATCCTTCAGGTCCTGAAGCAAAAAATTAAATCAAAACTTGTTACACACACATTTGTATTAATGTATACAAACATTTACAAATTAACAAATATCTGGTCCAAATGATCAATTCCAACGTTTCCCTCTGCAGCAACATTCAATTTAGATGCCCTTGCTCCAAATATTATGCCCATGTTGCTGTCCCTCTCTAACTTAACCATGATTTTTAATCGATCCTCAATCCAGTAGTTAACAGCATCAACATACTCATGTTTCTCAGTTGGCATCATTGCAAAGTGCTCACTAAAAGATATCTACCAAACAAATAGCATAACAATAACTTAAATACTTGCCACTTAAAGCGTACCATAACATAAGTAAATTTAAGTACACACCAACAATAAGTACATGCATCCACTGACATTGGAGTTGCCCCTCTTGTTGTTTCTCACATCCCTTACATAGTCTTCCATCTCTTTCCACAAGTCCTTAATGATAAAGGTCGCCCAATCAAATTTCTGAATTCCTTTAATTGTCAACCTCATCACCTTCAGTAACCACTCACTAACCTTTGGGCTTGCAGTGGGAGCTAGAAAGGTTCCAAGTGTGTATAACATAAAAAGGAACTCAAAATTTTCATTGTCACTGCCATTTACAATAGCCTCTACAATGTTACTGTATAGGCGTTTTGAATATTCACTCTGTAACTTTGTATAAACCAGGTCATCATCATCCACCTTAGTTTTCACCACATCCCCAAAGTGGGGAAGCCCAAGTAACTGCTTCACATCTAATGCATAAATTCACGTGTCTTGCCCCTGATTCAAAATTGGTGTGTTACTGGATCATATGAGCGGAGCATTGACACAATAAGATCTTTTGGTAGTTTCTTACAACCTCCAACCTCTAGCAGCTTGCTGAATCCTAATCTCTTCACCCTTTCCTTTAAACTTTCATCTTTATTTATGAAGTCAACTAATTGCTTGAATAGCCAAATTGAGCTACGAGTGATAAAAGCTACTTTCCTCTTTGCACTCTTCTTCTCTTGTCTTTCTTTCTTAGGTTTCTCAATGTATTTAGACTTCTCATAGTATTCCTTCCTCTCTTGGTCACTCAATGCTCTCCATGCTTTTAGGACCTCATCATTGTGCACAACACATTTGTCAGATTTCTGTGGCTTAAATTTCTTAAAAAACTCAATTCTGAACAACTACAACCCATTGTTTAAGGCCTTACATGTATCCCCTTTATGTAACACCTTCTTCCCTTGTTCATCTAAGTTTTTCCCTTTCTCCACCACCTTTTCCCCTTCTTTAACCACCATATGCCCTTCTTCACTTTTGTTCTGCCCCTCTTTAGCCCCTTCCTCCCCTTGTTCAACCACCATCTTCTTCTGCAAAACAGAGTTATACAAAGTTCAACCTCTATAATTGATTGGTAAAAAATATCCATTATTTATCTAATATTATAGACATTACAGCTTCCATTCTCAGGACAAGAAGGAAAATTTTTATTTTTCACAGTTGTGTCGTTACTGTAGAGCCTGAACTTGTTATTTTCCCCCTATCTTGTTATTCTCATTAGTTTTACTGGCCATGTTTTGGTTTTTCCAGTCATAAGTTGTTAAACAAGGATGAATTGGTGTTATTTCTAACATTGTGTTGTACCTATAGAATCTTAAGTTGTTAATTGGCCCCCCCAACTTGTGAGTGTCAGAAGTTTCCCTGCCATTCCTTGGTTTTTCAAATCAGCAGTTGTTAAACATGAACGAAAGGTTGTTATTTTTAATCATGTAGATGTTACTGTAGAAACTTAAGTTAGTGCTCATCCCCTTACTTGTTAGTCTACCAAGTTCCACTGGCCATGTTTTCATTTTCCACATCAGTCGTTGTTAAACAAGGATGATCAGTTGTTATTTTCTTACATGTTGTTGTTATTGTTGAAACCTTAGTTGTTAATGGCCCCCCAACTTTGTACTCTCGCAACTACCCTGGGCATGTGTTTCTCAATGTTAAAAAACACTTGTTAAACATTATGCCACAGTTATTCTTTTTTAACTAAGTGTAGTTACTGTCCAACAAACGAAGAGTCAAACACTTACCATTCCTACTTCACTCTCCATATACACATTAGACAAAGACACATATCAAGAATTTGATAGAAAACCCAGGTCATTACAATCCCTTCACCCACTACATACAGGATGTTCTCAATGCGGGGAAAGGGCAATATACGACAGGAAAAAAGTTCATCACATTATTGTTCACCAATTGAAACCAGCACCACCAGAGACAATCACAAATAGTAAAAGGCAACACATGACATCAAATAAGCACATGTCTTCATATTGCATCTTCCAATTATTATATGAACTGAAAATTTGAAAAAAATGCCAACTTACCGCCGTCGACCGTCTCCACGCACACCCACAACTATAAAAAATGCTTAAACTCCGTACATTGCCGCCGCAAGCCTCTCACCAAACCCACCTCTCTCAACTCTAAAAACCACCAAAGTCCCTACAATGCCGTTGAAAACCCCAGCCGAATCCCACAGAAGAACCTCCCGTTCCGGGCCGACAACATCCCCCACCGAAGACCTGTTGTTCGCTCGCCGACAACCCCCCACCGTCTCTCCCCCAACTATCAGTGACCGAACTCCGCCACCAACCGTGACCAGAAATTCCCTCGTCCCCTCCGCCTTCAGTGTTTTCACCCCCTTCACTCTGCCCTACTTCACAGTCCAAATGCACAAGATTAAAATGCTCAAGGTTACTTAGAACTGAAACTTAAATCATTTATGACTCCCCATCTGCCTTCTTTTCTTTCCCGCACATGCACCTCGTCAGTATTTTTTCCAGGGCTATTTGTGTCATTTGCACTGAAACTTAAAATCCATGATTCCTACAACAAGACTAATTAGGGAATTGGGTTTTCAATGTACCAAATAGGGAATACCCTATTTCCAGCGTATTTTACAGGGATTTTCCCTTAACTTTATGTTAGTTTTTAAAATAAAGGAAAGGTCTATTTAATTGTGGCAAATTTCAAGAAAAGTTAGAGCATTTTATTCTCATTCTTATATTTTTTATTGGCCACAAAAGAGTTTGGAATATACTTAGTATACTTTGGTGTAACACCCCAAATTTTATTCACCAAGAATATATTGTGATTATTTTATATATTCAATAAAATGATGAATATTTAAGGCTAAATGAATTAAATATTGAAAATTAAAAGGTGAACAATGTTTTCAGTGAAATCGTCTGTGAGGCAGTGAGCTTGTTATGTGGTTTTGGAAGATCAAATGATTAGCAAAAATTATAAAATTTTATCGGATGAAAGTAGACATCCCAAGCTTTAATTTGGTAGGTCATATGAATCATTTAAAGATATATGCAAAAAGATATGAATTTTTGAATTTAGCCTAGAAAATCTGGAAAGTCTCTAGAGCAGCGGTCAAAGAAATGAAATCTGGTAATGATGTACTTCTAACTGGCTAAAGTCCATATTGTTTCTTGAAACTAGACTCAATAAAAGTTCCATAGCCTTTGGAATCACTCCGAAACGATGTTTACAAATTTAGTTATGATTTTTCAAAGTTTGAGCAAAAAATCTGCCAGAATTGGCACTATTCCGAAAATTTGAAAATAAAATGAGTTTGCAATTGTGTAAATTGTGGAATAAATAAAATAGAAAGGGAAATAATTATTTGGCTTATAAACATGCCAAGTGTCACTATCCTAAGGTAAATGATTAAATTATAATTGTTAGAATATGAGCACATGTGGAATTGGAGTAAAATATCATTAAGTGTGCATGTAGTTTGATTAAAAGAAATGAAGCCCAACTTGGTGTGGGAGGAGGGCTCCTAGGCGTCGCTTTATGAGCCAACAAGAGGAGGAAGATTTGGTTCAATGCTAATTGGAGTTTATTACACTAATTAGAAGGAGATAAGATCAAGTACAAGTGTAGTACAAGTGTCATCATAAATTGGAATTTTGGGGTAATAAAAAATTAAGGAAAAATGAGAGATATTTTACAAACTTTTCCTTCATCTTTCCTTGTCATTTCTCACGCCTAGACACCCAAGAAGAGAAAGAGAAAAGTATCATAAAATTGAGCCAAGTACATGTAGTGTCATAAAGAGGATTTTTGTAATAAACTTAATTAAGGAAAATGGTAGGATATTTTAAAGTGCTTGGACATCTTTCCTTTCCCCATTTTCACATCCTAACACACCAAGAGAGAGGGAGGGAGGGAGCTTGAAGAAAATCTAGAAAGAAGGAGGAGCCAAAAGGAAGAGAAAGATCAGGGTAAGTTTGTGATTTCTTAAGATTTGTCTTCCAAACTTGTGTAGTCTCTTCTCTAAACTTTTCTTCTACATGAAAATCCATTGTTTAGCAAGCAAATCTTGAGCTTAAGGAGAGAGGAGGAGGATACCTAGAGAGAGAAAGTATAAGAACTTGAGAGGTAATTTCACAAATCTCAAATTCATACTAGTATGTTGTGTTGTTGATGTTTATGGTTAGATTTGGTTATTTTTGGTTAAGTTTGTAAATTTGGAAAGTGCTAACCCTAAGGGGTTATGCTGATAAAATTTCTTTAAATCATGATTAGAATATGTTTAAGTTGTTTAATAATGGATTAGAAGTGAAAAGGCATAAGCTTTAATGGTTAAAACACAAAATTCCAATTTTTTCCCTTTTTCTTGGTTAAGTTTTGGCCAAGTCCAGATCTAGGGGAAGGAGTTGGATTTTCATGAAATTGATGATTCCATTGGATTCAGGAGAGAAAATTAGGTGGGGTTACAGTTGATCACATTTTTGGAAAAGCCCGAAAAAACATAATTACGAAAACGCCCCTAAAACCCTTAAAGTGGGGCTGTCAAGGACAATTTTGTAATTGGACGTTGAATTTGGAAATTCCAAGCTTGGAAATGGATTCTATGGGCGAAAATATGTCAGAATAGCTCTAATCAAAATTTTAGGAAAGGTATAGTCGGGTCGGGTACGATGGGGCCGAGCTGGGGTCCTGGGGGCATTTTGGTAAATTTTCACCATAGGCTAATATAACCACAAGAAACATTATGGAAGTGTTTAAAATGATACCTAGATAGATTATGACCTATTTCTTGTACATTTAATATTTTAGGACTAAGTCGGGAGCTGAAAGTCTTCACGTTTTATGAGGCACAGGAAAAGGGGTTGATAGAGCTTTGAGGTAGGAACATTATCCTTCATACATCATGCCATAGTTATATGATTGTGCAGATGCCATTATTTGTAAATGTGCTTTATTAATCAACATGGTTTGCCTAGAAAGGGGCAGTTAGTGTCAGAGGTGTACTTACGATGGGAGTTGGTGAGAATCCAACCGGTGTATGATTAGTGGGGCTGGGCCCTACTCATGTATACATGATGATGATATGTTTATATTATTCATTAATTGATGCATACATAGTGATATCATATTTACTTTTCACATTTTATATGAATGATAGCATGTGTTTACTGGGATTCCTTAGAATCTCACCCTTTTTTCTAAACAAAACATCTTAGCGGGTGCCAGCAGCTCTAAAGGAAGGGACATGTATATGGAAAACTGACGGGCATGGTTTTCGAGATGAAGACCATGGTTATATATAGTCTGTAATCAGAATATTTTTGGATAGTTCTGTACAAAGTTATAAAAATCAAATTATGTAGGTTGATTCTGGTTTGTAAACAAACACTTTTATTAGTATATTTGTACTTTTCTGTATGCCTGTGGAGCTTGGTCTCTATTACTCTATATATATCGAAATGGCAACGGGTGTTGACATTTGGTGGATTAGGACTAAAAGCCAATTCAAGTAGGGATGTTATGTAAATATAGAAAAATGAGTTTATAAAAGGAGCTTTCCTTTTATGGTTTAAATTTTAAACCCACTGGTACTTGATATATGAATGAGTTGAAGAACAAGTTTTTAAGTTGCAGTGAATGATAACTCTCACATAACTTCTCTATTTTGGTTCGCCTATTCTTTTGTCCTTCGTATTAGTTGTCGGTTATAATTGGAGTCCAAACTTGTGATTCAATTCAAGTATTACTAGGATACTTCATCAGAATTTAGTTACGCATTGAATTCCTTCAATTATTATTTGGGTTCTTTCCAAAGCACTTCTATGGGGTTAGTTGCTTAACTTAAGTAAAAAATCAATATCATTTTAATTCGTTGATACGTCGAGTCAAGCCACAGCATGTTAATTACAAGACCTTTTTTCTACTAAGATGATTAGGGAATATTGGTTTGATTTGTGGTGTTAAAATGGATTTATTACAGAGTTAATTAATTAGGTATGTTTTTACACTAAAAAATTTATTAGCATGGCTTGAAGTTAATTTTATACATCTAGCAAAAAAATTATACAAATTTTTTCTTTTCTTTCCCCTCTTTTCTTACCTCACTATTTTTCTTCTTCTTCAAATTTGATTTGCTGATCAATTTTACATTTGTTTTATATTAGTCCCTTTGATCTTAATTATAAGAGCTAAAAGAGTTTGTCTTAGTTATAAATACAAATTTGTCTTAGTTATAAACACTCGCATAATAGAGTATATGAGTATTCTTATAAAATAAAAGAAATATGAGATAAGAGAGTAAGAGATAAGAGAATAGAAAATTTAAGAGAGAAAGTAGAAGAGCAATTTTCATTCAGTTTCTTGTGATTACAAATCCTTGTACAAGGTATCTATTTATAGGCCTCAAGAGTCATCACTAATATATAGTAAATGGTACAATAAATACAGCTTAATGTACAATATATGAATCTTTGTGTCATATATGTAGCTGAATATACATTAAATAGCCTTTTAGTTTCTCAATTATTATTCATGAACAATGACTAGGATATGAGATGTCAAGAGTTAATAAATATCCACATAATTAATATATTCATAACACCCCCTCTTGGATGTTTATTATGAATGTCTTATTAAAAAACTTTAGCTAAGAACAACACAATGGGATAAAAACCTAGCGAAAGGAAAAGAGTACAATGTTCATTGATACATTGTCTAGTTCTATCTCATTAAAAACTTTTCTAAGAAAACTAAGTGGGACAAAAACTAGATAAAGGAAAAAGAGTACAGCGTGTATCGACTCCCTCGCTTGGCAACATCTGTTGAGATCTTTGAGTTTGTGAAGGCTGATGTCATGAACAAGCTTTTCAAAGATTATACCTGGAAGTGATTTAGTGAATAAATCTACCAGATTTTCACTTGAATGGATTTGTTGGATATCTATTTCACCATCCTTTTGAAGGTCATGAGTGAAGAAGAATTTTTGTGAAATATGATTCATTATATTGCCCTTGATATATCCTTTAAGCAACATTATCCTTATATAGGACTTTAGGATCATTTTTCCTGAAGATAAACCACAAGTGGTTTGTATATGATGTATTATCAAGCTTAACCATACACATTCTTGACTTGCTTCACGTATCACTAGAATTTATGCTTGGTTAGATGAAGAGGCTGATATAGTTTGTTTCATAGATCGCCATGAAATAACAATACCTCCACATGTAAATAGATAGCTTGTTTGTGATTTACTATGATGTAGATTAGGCAAAAATCCATCATCTGCATAACCAATTAGTTTATGCTTTGATATATTTGAATAAAATAACCTTCAAAGGTAACGAAGAATGTGCTTTACTTCGTTCCAATGTCTCTGTGTTAGTAAAGAACTATATCTTGCTAATTAATAAGCTAACAACAAATGATATATCAGGTTTTGTGTGATTAGTGAGTTACATTAGTGCTTTAATAACACTAAGATATGGTGCTTCTGAATCAAGTAGTTCTTGATCACCTTCTTTGCTAATCACTCGAGGTCTAAAAAGGTTTTTATCCACCTATAAAGATCTTACAACCATTAGAGCACATAATGATGTGACTTATCCATGTAAAAACGTTCTAGGACCTTTCTTGTGTAAGCTTCTTGAAATACAAATATCCCATTTTTGAGTAATCAATATGCAATCCATGACATAATTCAAATTCTTTCTTCAAACAATTAATTGCCTTTTGAAGCTCTTTAGGAGTCCTAATAATGTTGATATCAACAACATAAATGGCAACTATAACAAACTAATTACATATCTTTTCATAAAGATACATGGGCATATTAGATCATTCTTGTATCCTTCTTTCAATAGATATCTATTGAGTTGATTATATCACATCCTAAAAGAGGTAAACTTCACCCAAGATGAGGGTGAATTGGGTGATAAATATTTTGGTTGATACGGTGATATGAAAATAACTGTAGATAGAGTAAAGTTGAGATGATTAACACACAGAGAATTATAGTCGTTTGGGCCAAAACCCAGGCCTACATCCGGTCCTCAGAGATCAAGACCTACTGAGATTTTCACTATTCTTCCAAGATTCAATAGGCTCTCAGAACGCCTCTAGACAGCAGTCATCCTTGTATGGACTACGAGTAGGAATATTTTAATACCTAGAACTTTCTCTCCCCCTTACGACAAGTCTTATGTGTAGAAACAATCCTATGACTTTTCTCTCTTGCTTACATATGCAAGTCTTACGAGCAGCAACGTTCTCTACTGTTTGCTCCTTATAACTCTTAGAGAAGAAAATCCTGCTAGAAACTCTCTCAACTGCTTCTCTCGCAAGGATATCTACCCTCTTAAGGTCCCTCTACCTTGAGATCAAAATGAAAATATAGTTTTGAAGTGGATACAGACTCTCTCACAGAGTGGAAATGATAAAAACTAAAGTACAATGTGAATACAGAGAAAGATATGAAAACATAGACTCTTATAAATACTTATTGTAAGCTTTTATTTGATGTTCTACCACTCAACTTGTCTCTGATCCTCTATATTTTATGGCCAGTTGTTTTTGTCCATTGAATAATAGCCGTTGTAGGGCAAAGTGTTATGTTGTGGAGTGGCTTGCGTACGTTTGAAATCTCTAGACAAAATATTGTAGTAGGTATGTGCTTAGTTGGTCGATTTTGAATGTAATGATTATGTCCGCCGTAATTGGACTTTCTATGTACATCTCTGATCCAAACATTCAATCACATATTTCATACTTGAAGTATATGTTAAATGATTTTTAATAATAATAATAAGTGAAATCATATTGAATAAATAATATTAAACCACGTTCGGATTGATCGCTGTGAGTCTGTTGCGTTTTGACTTTTGACAGAGTATCACTCGAGTGCACTAAGGCCTAACTTGAGTACAACATCAATTCTTCACATCTCCTTGTGCTTTTGTGTATTACTTCCTAGTGAATTTGCAAGAGTGCATTTTCTCACTTGCAAGTGTTTTAACCTCTCACTCGAGTGTACTTGTCTTACTCAAGTGTATGTGTATTTTGTACTATGGACTCACGTCTTTGGATAACACTTGCAACATATGTTTTAAGAGTGTAATTTTACACTTGAGAGTGTGAAGGTCCTCACTCGAGTGGCGATGTCTCACTCTAGTGTACCAGTGTATTTCAGCTTCAGGCTTCGCTTCTGGATACCATGTGCACCAAGTTTTACAAGAGTGAGCTTTTGCACTTACAAGTGTTGAGGTGTTTACTCGAGTGCTAAGATGCTCACTTGAGTGCATTAGTAATCCTTTGCTTCTGGATAGCCTTTTGCTCACTACTTATACCAAAATTAGAGGAAGTGTGTTTTCTCACTCGAGAGTGTTTGGTTCCTCACTCGAGTGCTAAAGTCCTTAGTCGAGTGCACTTCCTACTTACAGTATCTCCCTTGCTCTCAGACAAATACTTCTTGTGCCACATTCGCAGGCTCGAGTGAGCTTGAGGCTCTTACTTGAGTATTGAGTTAGTGCTCTAGTGTAATGACCATTTTCTATTTCTGACTTTTCTTTTTGTCAAGAACTTTCAAGAGTATGCCTTCATGCTCAAGTGCAAATATGGAAATCTCTTGAGTGCCATGCCTCTCACTTGAGTGTTGCTGAAAAATCTCTGGAGACAGTGCTTTCTATAAAACACTTTCAGGTTAACGCTTCCTGGACTTAAGTGCAAAATTGGTTCTCACTCGAGTGTGGCTGCATCACTTGAATGCATTAGTTAAAAACATAAAAACTTTCTTCTAACTTTATGAAATGCATTTATTAACCATTTGGATCAATGTTTATGCTTTCAAACTATGAGTTTCTTATCAAAACACTTAATCATATTTTGTTATCATCAAAACTTGGATTCTAACATTCTCCCCCTTTTTGATGATGACAAAACCTTTGTGATGGATTTGAAAACTTAATTGAATTGAGAAAACCTTTTTGAAAACAATCATGAGGTTTTCAAATGCATGTTCACCAAAGTTACAAGTTATATGACACACTTTTGCACTTAGCTTTAATAACTTCCTGCAAGGCTTCTAATGTACACTCAAAACAAAGGTAAGTTATAATACCACAAAGATTGAATAATAAACTTTATAAGGAAAAAAAACTTAAAGAACATAAAAATAACCATAAATTCATTGATAAACTTGTAAATTACATTGTCAAATGAAAAACACAAACTCAAAATAGCAAAAATTAAGAACTATCAACCTAGAACCCAAAATACATCAAATACTCAAAACTCCCCCTTAAAATAGCCAATCAATCTAGCAAAAAACTCAAAATACATAACTTATTATTCTCCCCCATTTTGTCAAAATCAAAAGGGGGCTGAGGAAAGGTGATGTTAGACGGCTACGACAGAGTGATAACACCATGGCAGCGGATGGATCAATATGTTTAGGCTTGAATAATGCAAATAATGGCTGAGGAGTAGAGGTTACACGCTGGAAAGAAGATGGCTGATCAAGGTCATATCGACGAGGTAACAGTCTGGGGGCCGGTGTAAGTGAAGAGTACATGGGTCTGTGTCTGGGATAGTGAAACGGTAGTGGTAGGTGTAGAAACTGGAGGCATATCAGGCTAAGGAGTCAGAAGTTGAGTATGCAAGAAAGTCTCTAAATCACGGATTCTCTTCGACTATTCTTCCTGAACCTTGAACATCAAGTCAAAGTTGGTATTTGCCTTGTCAACCAACTTGGTGACTTAAGATTCCATCTTGTCGACCAGTTTCTCATATTCATTAAACAATTCCCATTTTAGACATACTACTGCCTAATTGATCATATCGGCCAGATAACCTTGAAGTGAAGCACCAAGGAATGATGAAGGTGGAGATGAACCTCTTGCGAAGGATTGAGCCTCATCACCTTTCGATGGTGTGGCTTCCCTATAAGATGCAGGCTTGATCTTACTGACAGGAAGCAAGATCCCCATGTGAGTCAATTGAGTTCTGCCAAACCTCAGGATCTGTACCTTCTCGTTTCCCTCTAAGTACCATACCTTATTATGTCAAAGAATGAGAGAGACAAGTTGGGGATATGGTATAGTGGTGGTTCTTGATGAAGAAAATCAAAATCTTCTCATCTCACTAAAAATTAGCTCACCAACATCTCTTTGTTTGCTGGCTAGAAAGGATGCCAACAAGTAGTAATCTCTTTGGGCAAAGTGAGTAAAGTTTTTAGGCTTGTTGATCATACTCTGGGTGTAGATATAGTAAAGGGCACGGTGAGAGTCAAGCATATCTATGGGTTTGAAAATGAGGGGGTCCAACTAGGTCATTAGGTCTTAATCTCTGGAAGGCTTCATTGGCTAAAAGTGAGGGTAGATTGCTAGGAGGAACTATATAGCCAAGTATGTTGTTGATGATAGAGGGGGAAATCATAATGTGTTGGCCTTTAGCATAAGTGGATATTCCTTCCTCTATTATCTCTCTGGCTTTGGATGTAATGTTGTGCACTTTCATATTACAATAAAATATTCTCACAACAGAGGATGCATAAGGCAAGTGCATATTCAACCAAGGTTCATAGGAAGGGTAAAAAATTTAAGCCACAATTCATACTCAGATAATCCAAATCCACATATACCATAGGACAGTAGCTATGATGAGAAAATTCAATGTTATATACCTTCTGATTGAATGGCTTCAGTTCCTAGGTATTAAAGCCTTCTGAAGGATCATATCATGATCTTCTTCCTTCAGAGCCTGAGAGGTGGATGGTGATCCTGATTGAGAACCACCGTGACTGGACTGCCCAACATGATGAGATGAAGAGGCACCGGCTTGGGAGGCAATCTTGCCAACCAAGGCATCCAACTTTAACTTCTCGATTGCTTCCCAGAGTTGCTGATTCAAGGAATCATCAGAGGAAGAATCTTATGGAACTTCTTTGTCTTCCCCCTTCCTTTTTCCTTTCACTTAATTTGTTTGAGACTGAGTGACAATTAGCTCTTTGAAGACTACTCTCTTTGTCTTCTTCAGAGGTGGTTGAACATCTTTGGCCACTTTTAGTTTGGGATATTTCTTCTTAGCTGGGGTTACCTTTTTCTCAGTTTTTTTTGGGTTTTAGAGAAGGAGTTGGAGTAGAAGAAGGTGTGGGTATTGGAGTTGGAGTAGGTGAAGAAGTGGAAGACTTTTGGGGAGTCTGGGGTTTGTTCTAACCATTTTGAATGATTTAGAAAGAGTTTCAGAATAAAAAATCCTGTGAAAGCTTTAAGAATGATTTTCTGTGGTGTGGCTTCGGTTAGGTCAAGAAAAGAGGAATTATAGGAAAAATTTAAATTTTTAGAGATTATTAAAGAGTTGTAATGGAAAATTGAAGAGGTTTGAGATGTTTAATCGGTGGGTAACAGTCAGAAGTGAAGAGGTGTGACTGTCGAGTGAGGAGATACTTTGGAGTGAGAAGAATGAGTGTGTCGTTTGAGCTATCGAGTAACTGGTATAAGGTCCAACACTCGAGTGAGAGACCTACGCACTAGAGTGTTCATACTAATGCGCTCGAGTAACCCATTTTTGCACTTGAGTGCTGCGGACAAAATTTGAAAAAAGTTAGTAAATGCGTACCTGGTTTCATTGTATTTTGTTGTGATCTTCATTTTTGTACTTAACTCCTCCAAGATCACTTGAGGAAACCATGCTTTGAAACTAATTTATGAATTTGAACCTGTAGCACTCGAGAGTTCTTGCTTCACTTTTAGGTGTGTTCTTTCTACACTTGAGTGTGCTATTTTCTCACTAGAGTAAGAGCCAACATACCCGTTGGATTTGAGTAAGCTCTTAGTACTTCTACCTCCTCTGTTAACCTATGTTTTGCAAGCTATAAATAAAGCATGTGATTTAGATACGTACTTGAGTGTTCATCCATTACTCCAGTGATAATATGCCTTGCACTCTAGTGACCTCTCCTGCACTTGAGTGATAATCCTGCAAAACAAACTTCTACATACTCCGATGCCTAGTTAGTATGGTTATCATCAAAACTCATTTTAAACATAATAATTAACAAGAAACACTTACAACTCATTAGGATTAACCATTCCTAATTCTCTTTGTATATATAAAAATTGATCTTTAGCAATCGGCTTTGTGAATATATGGGCAAGTTGAAGATAAGTAGGAATGAATTCTACTTTGACATCTTTCTTCTGTACATGATCTATCATAAAATGGTGTTAGATATCTATGTGCTCGGTTCTTGAATGTTGTACAAAATTTTTAGCCAAGCTAATAGTGCTGGTGTTGTCGCAATAAATAGTTATTTCCTTTAAAGTATATTCCCAAGTCCTGAAGTTGTTGCTTCAACCATAGTACTTGAGAAGAACAGCTTACTGTAGCTATATATTCAACTTCAGTGGAAGATAATGAAGCTATGTTTTACTTCTTGCCGAACCACGATACCAGAGATCATCCAAGAAATTGACATTGTCCACTGGTACCCTTTCTGTCAATTTTGTATGCTCCATGATCTGAGTCTGAATAGGCCATCAAATATTTATTTCTTCCTTTTGGATACCATAGGCCAAGTTCTGCAATGTCTCATAGATACTTGAAAATTCTTTTCATAGTTTCTGCATGTGAGACCTTAGAAGCAGATTGATGCACACATCCCAATACTGAATTGTATATCTTGCCTGCTTGCTAATAGATAGAGTAATGAACCAATCATTCCTCTATATTTAGTGATGTTGAAGTCAGGGCCTTTCACGTCAACATTCAATAGTGTGGTAGAACTCGTTGGAGTATCAGTTCCATTAGCATTTTCCATTCCGTACTTCAATAATTCCTTTAAATATTTGGTTTGAGATATAAATATCCCATTCCTCCATTGCTTAATTTGAAGTCCAAGAAAGAAATTTAACTCTCCCATCATGGAAATTTCAAATTCTCCTTGCATAAGCTTAGAAAATTCTTGACAAAGAGATTCATTAGTAGCACCAAAAATTATATCATCAACATATTTTTGAACTATTAAAAGATCATTTCTGTTATGTTTGATGAAAAGTGTTGTATCTACTTTTCCTTTGACAAATTTTTGATCAAAAATAAATTTGCTTATTCTTTCGTACCATGCTCTGAGTGCTTGTTTTAAAGCTTTCTTGAGTTTGAAAACATGATCAGGTTTTGTGTCATCTTCAAAACCAGGAGGTTGTTCTACATATACTTCCTCCATGATATAACTATTTAGAAAAACACTCTTCACATCCATTTGATAAAGTTTAAAACCTTTAATGTATGCAAAGGCTAAGAGTACTCGTATGGCTTTTAATCTTGCCACTAGAGCATGTGTTTTCTCATAATCAATACCTTCTTCTTGACTATAGCCTTTAGCAACTAACATAGCCTTATTTCTCACAATGATTGCTGATTCATCAAGTTTGTTTTTGAAAACCCATTTGGTTCCTATGACTGAGTGACCTTTTGGTCGAGGTATCAAATCCCCATCTTGATTTATTTGAAATTGATTTAACTCTTCTTGCATAAAATTCACCCAATCATTGTTAGAAAGTGCTTCTTCGACATTGGAAGGTTCAATCTCAAAAATAAATGCAGAAAATGTTAATTCATTAAGAATTCTATTTTTGATTTTGACACCTTTGTGAATATCTCCAATTACTTGATCAATTAGATGATCTTTAATATGTTTATATGCTTTTGGTCGAGCTTGATCATCGACACCTTTTTAATTTTGAAAATCATTTATTTCAAAATCATTTTGATTTGAAATAGTTTTATTTTTCTTTATCAAATCCATTTCTTCTTCATCAAAAGACTTTGTTTGAGAATCAAGTTCATCAAACACAACATGAATACACTCTTCAATAGTGCATGTTCTTTTATTGAAAATTCTATATGCGTTACTTCTATTAGAATAACCCAGAAATAAACCTTCATCAGACTTTGAATCAAATTTACCTAAATTTTCTTTACCGTTACTGTGAATGAAGCACTTGCATCTAAAGATGTGTAGGCGAGCAAGATTTGGCTTTCTCCCTTTGTAAAGTTTATATGGCATCTTACCAAGTGACTTGTGGATGTATGCTCAATTTAAGATAGAACATGCAGTACTCATTGCATCCGGCTATAACACTTGTGAATCTCCTTCTCATTAATAATTGCCCTTGCCATTTCTGTTAGAACTCTATTCTTCCTTTCTACTACTCCATTCTGCTGAGGGGTTCTAGGTGTAAAGAAGTTGTGATCTATTCACTGGTTGCTGCAGAAGTCTTCAAAAATTTGATTATCGAATTCTCCTCCATGGTCTGTCCTAATAGAGACTATGAAATACCTTTCTCATTTTGGACTTTCTTAGTAAACGTAATAAAGTCAACAAAAGTTTTAGTTTTTGAACCAATAAATATGGTCTATGTAAATCTAGTAAAATAATCAAGAATTACTAAAGTGTATAAATTTCCTCGAAAACATTTTACTCTTGCTGGTCTTACTAAATCCATGTGAAGTAACTGTAAAGGTTTTGTTATTGAAATCTCATTCTTTGTTTGAAAAGAAGATTTAGTTTGTTTTCCTTTTTGACAAGCATCCCAAATCATTCTGTCTTTGAATTTAAGTTTAGGAATACCAATAACTAAATCCTTTCTAATCAGTTTGTCAAGTTAATTCATATTGACATGAGCCAGACGCTTATGCCATAACCAGCTCTCCTTTGATTTGCTAAGAAACAATTTTCAAAAGAATTTGAACTTAAGTTTATAGTATAGCAATTACTGTCCCTTTGAGCTTGGATCTTTGCTTTGATAGATTCTTTGTTAAGCAATATATCCTTCTTGTTTACTATCGAGCATTCCTTTGAATCAAAGATCACCCAGTTATCTTTGTCGGTGCTTTGACTTACACTTAGGAGGTTATGGCATAACCTTCAACGTAATATACATCATTGATTTGAACACCATCGGATTTTCCTACTTCACCAATTCTAGCAATACGTCCATATTGGTTACCTCCAAAATTTACTTTTCCTCCTTCTCTAGTTTCAGTATGGTGAACTTATCTCTGTCACTAGTCATGTGTCTCGAGCATCTACTATCAATATAACACTTGTTTGCTCGTGATGCTTTGAGATATACCTAGACTAATATGATCAAGTTTTAGGTACCCATACTTTCTTGGGTCCTTTATGGTTAGTAAGAATTACTCTTGGTACATGTGTCCCTTTTAGAACTTATTTGTATATACCAATGACCTTGCCCTTGCTAAAATGATATGATGAAGTATAATGGCCTTTCTTATTATAGTAATTACATGATGCAAATGGATTTTAAGTATACACATAATTTTTAAAATATTTAAGATATGCCTTACTACCTTTCTTCTTCTTTCCTCTGTTTTTATTCTGTGCCGAGTTATATCCAATTCCATATTTATCATGAGTGACTCCTGTGATTTCAAAAATTATTTAAGAGTTTCACTTCCTTTAGTAAATCTTTCCAAATTTTTTGTTAAATCGTTTATTTTCTTGTCTTTTTCTTCACACAATGCACATGATAATATGACAGTACTTTCTAACTCTTACTTTCTTCTTATGACTAACCATTTCTTTAGCTACCTTAATGAATTCAGTATGTAATGCATTATATTTAGATAATAATTCATCATAAGTAGGTTCAGAATCACTTACCTTAGAGTTTTATTCTTCTTCTTTGGTTACCAAGAATATGTTTACAACTTTGTCATCCTTGCTTTCTTCATCCGATGAGCTATCACCCCATATAGATGATATGTATACTGTAACACCCCAAAATTCAATTAAAGGGTAATGGCTTCAAAAGTGAAGGTGATTAAAGTTAAACCGACACTTTTAGAGAATACGATATGTGATGTGATTTGAATGTGTAACGATTAGTGCCCAAACCCTACATTTAAGCTTAATTGTGTGTCAAAGCTTAAAATGCATTGAAGAGAAGAGGAGGGCGCATGGTTTGTGTAATGGAATGAGAAGAATGTATTTGGTGGTGATTCAGAAGGAATTGCCATAATCAGAGGCAAAACGGTAAAGTTACCGACCAATTGGTTAGTTATTAAAGAGGAAACTCATTGGTAACTTAAAGATCAATGGTTGATATTGATTTGTGAAAGAGATCAAAGGATGGAATCAAGTGTGTGTGTGTATTTGTGAACTCATGGGTGAAGTGGTGAGATTGTGACAAGTTTCACAAGGTGGGCCATTGGATTTGGATCAAGATTTCAACTCATCTTTCTCTTCCTTCTCACCTCCAAGTCGGCTAACAATATTAGGCAAGGGAAAAAATTGACTTTACTTCATCTTCATCTTCATTTCATCCTTCTTTGTTCAAGACACCATGGTCATCCAAACTTTAGAAGAAAGAGAAAGCTATAGGTGAGGTTTTGGTTGGTTTAATGCCCTATTATGCTCAAATCATCTTCTTTAATATTGTTTATAGTGATGAGAGCTTCATCTCTATGGTTTTAGATTTTTGAAAGAAAGTGTTTGAGAGCTTGAAGAATTTGGAAAATGGAGGAATCAAAGAATTAGCTTGGGGAAGAGGAAGAGGTGAGAATTTGATGCCTTTTGAACTAAGTTTTGTGAGTTTTGGTTAAGTATTGTGGTTTGTAGAATTTGCCCATATTTTGTGATGAATTTCGTGTGGTATGAAATTGGAGAATTCACTGGTACAAAAAATGCCTTTTAGACCTGCCCTTTTAAACGTGTTATAGCGGATAAGGTCTAAAATGTATAAGCGGTGGCAGTTTCGTAATAATACAAAACTTGTGAGATTGGTTCCTATAAAGAAAGGTCTAAAAATAGGTTATTTAGACCGGTTATAATAAGAACCGATCTAAAAATAAATGAAATAATAAAAAAAACATGCTATAATACATTTTCTAGACGGTTGTAATATAATGGGTATATAATATATGTTCTGAATTAAAAAAAAATCCATTATTGTTTAGACCGGTTGTATTTTAAAACCGGTTTAAAATGTTAAAATTGTTATACCTGTTGTTATTAAGAACAGGTCTAAAAGTATAGAAATAATTTTTTTTAAGACCGATTATTAGAAATAACGGGTCTAAAAGGCTTGATATTTTAGACTGGTTATTCCCTTAAACCTGCCTAAAAAGTTTAGCATTAAAAAATAAAAATGTGGCCTATTTTTAAGACCGATTGTGTGGAACAACCGGTCTAAAAAGTTTTCTATTTTAGACTGGTTGTTCCTTAAAATCGGTCTAAAAAGTTGAGCATTAAAAAATAAAAATGTTGACTACTTTTAAGACCGGTTATTGGGAATAACCGGTCTAAAAAGTTTAATATTTTAGACCGGTTGTTCTCTTAAACCGGTCTAAAAAATTTTTTAGCTACTTTTAAGGCTGGTTTCTGTGAACAATCGGTCTAAAATGATCAAATTTTAGATAAGTTATTCCTAATAACCGGTCTTAAATGTGCTGCCATTGCCCGCCCTAAAAGGAATAACTGGTTTTAAATGTGCTGCCATTGCTTGCCCTAAAAGCCTCTCTCGCTTGCGGATTTTTTTTATGCTTGAATATGAAACTTTCCCCTTCTGCTAAATTGCTCCTCTGCCCAGCCGTTCCTCCTGCACATATCCCTCCTCTATCCTTAATGCTCCTCACCGTTCCTCCTGCACACGAAGACTGCCGGTGGAAGATCTAGATTGCATTACAACACTATTTTTCATAGTCAAATATGAAACTTTCCCCTTCTTCTTCTAAATTGATCATCTGCCCAGCCGTTCCTCCTGCACATGAAGATCACCGGTGGACGCAGATCTAGATTGTATTACGGTACTCCTCGCTGTTTCTCCTTCATCCTGAAGCTCCTCACCGGCTATTTATCCTTGGGTGTCTCCTGAAGCTCATCACCGTTTCTCCTTCGGTGTCGTCGGTGTCTTCCTGCAGGTAATTAGAATATACATTGGGTTTTTGCTTTGATAAATTGGTCAAGGCCAATTTAAGATATCTGAATTTTGTTATCTAAATTTAAGATACATATGCATGAGAAATGTTGTTCCATTCCCTTTTACTTCTTTGTTTACTTTGCTTTATTGTTTGTCAAAGCTTTGTGGATTTCTTTTAAGATATACTAACATTATAGGGGAGAGTCGACCTTAGGAAATTAGGTTAATTTTTTTCCTTTTATTTGTTTTCACTTGATGAACTCCACTATTATCATGGTTTAATCACGTATCTCTTGCTATTAGTTAGAGCAACATTGCTTATTCATTAGTCCATGCTTGCATTGTGGACAATTCAAGAGATAAGTGTGTGTAAGGGAAGGATGAATGTGTGAATTTGTATGATGTTTTGATTATTGGCTAGCTTGTTGTTGATTATTGGCTAGCTTGTATGATGTTTTGTATGAATGTTTAGCTTGTTGTATGATGTTTTGATTATTGGCTAGCTTGTTGTTGATTAATTGCATTTTGGACAAGCTAAAAGTTATGATGTTCTTCTTATAAATATACTTGTACATTACAATTAAACATACATAAGATTATGTTGATTGGTCTAAAAATGGGCACATTGAAGGCAGTGCATATAATGTTCATGCCTCTATGGAAAATGACCATTTTGAGAGTATTCAATTGCTTCATTGTCGCTTTCAGATGTCCACTTTTAAAGTTCCATTGACATATAATCTTAATGCCCTGTTTAGTTCACTAAGGAAGAGCCAGAGAGGGATTCACTCATCTGTCTCCTTGACCGATGTTTAATTTTTTTCCCCTGTAATCATTAAATTGTATACTTAGGTGTGTTAGGTTTGTGAGACCAAGGGTTATGGTCAAGTTAAAAATTAAATTGTATTAATTTTACTAACATTATTGGTTAGGGTGTTGTCTTGCCGTTTTATTAGCATCTTCCTTGCTTTGCATGCTCTTGGGTGTAATGATTGCATGCTCTCATCTTAGTCCTGCCTTTTCCATGGGAAAAAGTAGAAAAAAAGGTGTTGGAATATATAGATCATAGTTGGATACAAGCTAAACGGACGATTGTTGAATATGATGTTGGGGTGAGGGGTTTTTTAGACTTTGCAAAAAGAAATGCCAATGATGATAGTAGGATGTTTTATTGCCCTTGTATAAAATGTTTGAATAAGAAGCGACTAAGTGCTGCAGATATATATACACATTTAATTTGTGAAGGGTTTTGTAAGACATTATAGTATGGGTAGGGCATGGTGAACAATTAGAAATGCTAAGTGCATCTCAACAGAGGAGAGTGACTTGTGACGATAATGACATGGATCTGGATGATCAGATAGAGGATATTATTTGTGCTGTAGGAGAAGAGGCTTTTAAACAATCACATGTATATGGTAATATGTGCAGTGATGCTGAGAAGCCGTTGTACCCAAGGTGTAAAAAATACCAATTACTGCAAGCTGTATTGAAATTGGTAAGTTTGAAAGCACGACATAGGTGGAGCGACAAGAGTTTTTCAGAAACGCTTGAGGCTTTTAAAAACTTTTAAACAATCACATGCATATGGTAATATGTGCAGTAATGCTGAGAAGTCGATGTAGCCAGGGTGTAAAAAATACCAATTAGTGCAAGCTATATTGAAATTGGTAAGTTTGAGAGCACGACATGGGTGGAGTGACAAGAGTTTTTTGGAAACGCTTGAGGCTTTTAAAGACATGCTTCCTGATGATAATGTGTTGTCATGTCGATACTATGATGCTAAGAAAATACTGTGTCCACTAGGGATGAAGTATAAAAAGATCCATGCATGCCCTAATGATTGCATATTGTATAGAAAAGAGCATGAAGAGAAGGAGCAATGTCCGATATGTGAAACTCCGAGGTATAAATCAAATATGGCCCCTACAAAAGTGTTTGGGTATCTTCCAATCATACTAAGGTTCAAGCGCTTGTTTGCCAATGAAATTGATGCCAAAAATTTGAGATGGCATGCAGGTAAGAGGATTTCTGATGGAAAACTTTGACATCCAGCTGATTCTTCTCAATGGCAGAAAATCGATCAATCATTTCCTAGCTTTGGTAAAGAACCTAGAAATCTCAGGCTCGGGCTTAGCACAGATGGCATGAATCCTTATGGTAGCCTAAGCAGTATATATAGTTTATGGCCTGTTCTGTTGGTAATTTACAACTTATCTCCTTTGTTATGTATGAAACGAAAGTACATTATGTTGTCTATGTGGATTTCTGGACCAAAGCAACCCAAAAATGACATAGATGTTTACCTAGAATCCTTGATTGAAGACTTGAAAGAGTTGTGGGATAAAGGTGTCCATGTTTTTTATGCAAACAAGAAGGAGACTTTTAATTGCGAGCAATGATCTTTTGTACTATAAATGACTTCCCTGCATATGGGAACTTGTCTGGATATAGCGTTAAAGGCCACAAAGCATGTTTGATTTGTGAAGAAGGCACATGCTACCATCAACTTCAACATGGAAGAAAGACGGTTTACCTTGGCCATAGGCGATTTCTTAGACCAAGCCACCCATATTGTAGATTAAAAAAACTTTTTTTGGTGGCCAAGAGTTTGAAGATGCTCCAGAGGCATTGACCAGGGAGAAAATTTATGAAAAGGTGAAGAATATCAATACTATCTTTGGTAAGTTATCAAAGAGTAGAAATGAAAAAATATATTGAAAAAAAGGTCTGTCTTCTTCGATCTTCCATATTGGCGCAATATTGAAGTCAGACCTGTATTGATTTCATGCATGTGGAGAAGAACGTTTGTGATAGTATTGTTGGGACACTGCTCAACATACAAGGAAGTTCTAAGGATGGCATGAAGGCAAGATTAGATTTGCAAGAAATGGGAATAGAAGATTTACATCCAAGGCCATATGGTAATAGAACGTTTTGTCCTCCAGCTGCTCATACTTTGTCTAAGGATGAGAAAATAAGCTTTTATGAGTGTTTACATGGTGCCAAAGTTCCCTCAAGGTATTCTTCAAATTTTAAAAAGCTTGTATCGATGAAAGACTTGAAGTTAATAGGGCTAAAGTCTCATGATTGTCATGTCTTAATGCAACAACTACTCCTAGTAGCTATTCGAGGCATTGTTGAATATGATCTTCAACACATATTGACTAGACTTTGTTTCTTCTTCAATGCCATTTGTTGTAAAGTCATTGACATAGAAAGATTGGAGGAATTGGAAAATAAAGGATAAATGATCTTGTACCAGCTTGAGAAGCTTTTTCTTCCTTCTTTTTTTTTGACATCATGGTACACCTGATTGTTAATTTAGTGAGGGAGATAAAGTTGTATGGCCCTATCTATTTCTGATGGATGTACCTAATCGAAAGAACTATGAAAATCCTAAAATGGTATGTGAAGAACCCCAACTGGCTTGAAGCATCTATTGTTTAGAAATATATTTCAGAAGAAGCTATGGAATTTTGTCAATATTATTTGTCAATTGTATGACATATTGGGCTTCTTAAACGCCATGATCAAGAAAGGGGTAGACATGGGGCAACAGTAAAGAGCGTAGATGCTGATGAATTGCAACAAGTCCACTTGTACATCTTGAATAATGTTGATGAAGTTCAATATTACATGAATGCCCATAAAGAAATTGTATGGAAACAAAATAGTCGAATGACTGAATAAAGGTTAATTAGGGAGCATAACAGAACTTTTGCACATTGGTTCAAACAAAAGGTTGACGGAGAATAATGTGTTTCTGATACAATAAATTGGTTAGCATGTAGTCCTGAAGTTGATGTCATAAGTTGGAATTCATTTGTGATCAATGGTTATACCTTTTACACGAAGTCCCTAGATGATAAGAACACTATCCAGAATAGTCGTGTTGAATTAGTGGCTGAATCTATACACATCTCTAGTTCGAAAGATAAGAACCTTAAATTGGCTGCCATATGGGGTTATTGAAGAGATATGGGTGGTTAACTATGTTAAAATCAGATTTTCCATTTTTAAATGCAAGTGGGTTGATGTCAATAATGGTGTGAGTCGATAAGTTAGGATTTACATTAGTAGATCTAAATAATAGAAGTTTAAGAGATGAACATTTCATTATGGCAGATCAGGCACAACAAGTGTTCTATATTACTGATCAAGCAAATAAAATGTGGTCTGTAGCTCTCCAAGGAAATAGGGTCGTTGATATTGATGAGAAAAGTTGCTCAAATTATGATCTTCTTGAGACTCCTTCTTTTTCTAGGGGTCCACCAGAATTGAACGAAGAAGATGAAGCAGATAATGAACATGGCACAAGAAATGATCATCATCAGGGAATATGGGAGGATATCTCTTTATGATACTATTTTGATCTAAAGTAATTACGATTATGATTTATAGACGTTTAATGTATATAGTTTTTCCATAGATATAGTCTTTTCATATTGTAGCTTAACAATTTATCTTTCTTTATTGTCGTTACAGGAAAATGACATATCCCCGATGTCCTAGTGTAGAGGATCAGCCACCTACTGCACCTCAGAGTCAGCCACCTATTGGCCAGCAGAGTCAGCCAGCTAGTGCTCCTCAAAGTCAGCCACCTATTGCTCAGCAGAGTCAGCCATCTAGTGTTAATCAGAGCTAGCCTAGCAATGCTCGGAGCCAGGATCATAGTGAGCCTAGTAGCCAGTCTGTATGGAGGGGTAGACGTGACACGCGATTGACAGAAATTTCCCTCAGTCAGAGTACAGGGCAAAAGATACCGATTGAGTTTGATAGATATTGTAAACCAATCAGGCATAATGCCTAACTGTATAGGTGTTTTGTTTGCCTCCTTGCACGCAACAAGCCGAGCATCTTGATAGAGGAGTGGAGAAATATTGATGAAAAGGTGTGGTAACATATTTGGGACACTATCCAGGTATACAATTCTCTTATATTTGTATGTAATTATTATCAAATATGTCACAAATTTGTCACTTACTCCTTCAATGCATGCATTCCAGCTCACCTACGATGTTCCTCAGAATGAGATGTTGTACAACAAGATAATGACTTATTATTATGAACGTTGGAGCAAGTTTAAGACAAATCTAACCAACAATTACATTCATATCGAGGTGAAAGATGGTCAGCCTCGTTCTAATCCGTGCGACCAATATACATTTCTTGATCAAGTGACTTGGGTCGCATTTGTTAGGCTTTGGACTACTCTAGAATCTTTGGTTAGTTGACTTATTTTTCATTTTATTTACTTAGCAATTATCTTAAATGATTATAACACTTTCCTTTTGTATAATTTCTTATTCGCAGGCAAAAAGGCAAAAAGTACAAGAGAATGGTAGAAAGAACGATTGCCTTCATATAATGTCTCATGGGGGTTATGCAAAGGTTGAAAGAGACTTGTTGGCGGCTAAACGGAAGAGATTGGAAGAAGCATCTCAATCTGATCCTTCTATTATTCTTTCTCCACCATCTCCGATTCATCATGAAGAAAAATGGTTGTTTGCTCACCAAAAGAGGAGTGGGTCTTATACGAGTGAACAATCTCGTATAGTAGGTGAAAAAATTGTAAGTATATATCGTTGCTGTTATTAATTACATAAGAAACATACTTGATTACTTATGTTTGTTATTTTGTATTATCTTACAGGAGGAACTTAGAAAAAAACAAGCTGAGGGATCTTTTAAGTCAGAGGGTAGGAATGATATTCTAACTCTTGCTACTGGCAAAAATAAGCATCTAGGCCGTGTCAGGGGAGTTGGAGGAGGGGTAGGGATATGGGATTACTTTGGAGCCCCCGTACACTACTCCTCAAATATCGTGACTAGGGAGCAATTGGAGACTATGTTGGCCACTTTAAGAGTAGAAACAAAGGCCGAGGCTGAAGCATCATTTGATGCACTATTAGAGACCCGGTTGAGCAAGATGAAAGAGGAAATGATAGTGTTTATGAGCTCAAGACAAGATACCAGTACTCCCCAGCCACAACCGATTGATCCTAATAAGCAGAGTACTAAAGGGAGTTGTTGCAACATCGGGCAGTCATCAGAGGGTCCTGCATGAGAAATTATTGAGCCTTTTGATATTTTTTTAAGGATCCTCTAAGACGGTTAGTTGCACTGGGTAGTGTGCATAACCTGGATCAACTATCCACACTGATAAATGGAAGCTGATCAAGTCCGAGTGTCAGTTGATGAGGTGATCATTGCAGATGCACCTGTCCCTATCCCTTCTGATGAATTCAAGATCGTAAGCGATGTCCTGGGTACGTTCATCTTGTGGCCAAAGAACCTTGTTTCTGTTCGAGCTGAGGAAAGTCCGATCAAAGCCCCACCAAGTTCAGTTCCCTTCACTCAAGAAGTTTCACAGCCTCCATTGAATATCATGCAGCAAGTGATTCTAATGGCTTATGATACATCCTTTAAAACAAGAGATTGGCCTAAGGATTCAGTTGTTGGACAGTCACGGGTGACATGCTATCTTGAGAAGGATGATTTGATGTCCCTGGTAGCTCCTAGAAAAAGTCTTACTATTGGGATTGTCTAATTGTTCTTAATGTAAGTATCTTCTACAATTCAAAGTAAATATTTTAAAAGTTTCACCATTTACCTTTGATTTATGTGCTTACATTATTGTAGGTACATGCATCGCAGGTTGGTCTCCTTTGACAAAAGCGACAAATTTGGATTCTTATGCCCCCATCACATCCAAGAGAAAGGGACCACTACTGCTATGAAACATAGATACTTATCAGAAAGGCTTAGTGAAACTGGAACTGAGTGTTTCTTGGCTCTATATGTGCATGGGTAAGAAACAAAATGATATTTTATAATTTTTTATCATATTTTTGTTAGAACCGGCTGACACCCAAGAGGGGGTGAATTGGGTGTAAGATAAAAATCTTAAGAACTTTGTAAATCTTTTTACATCTTAGAGGAAGCAATAAATATGAAAGTAATAAATCATAAATCAACAGTTTATATATGCTGGAAATATAAGAGTTTAAGGAAGAGAATGTGCAAACTTTGATTTATCCTGGTTTGGTCCAATCTGTGATGACCTATGTCTAGTCCCCAGGCTCATCCTGAGATTTTCAAATCCACTATCTTCTTGTTTAATCCAAGCACAAGAAAAGCCTTTACAACCCACAAGTTTAGCTGGGCACTTGTGAAGCCGTTTACAAATCTCTCACCGAGTTACTCCCCCTTACACACTGTAAGGTTACAACCGAGTTACTCTCCTTACGCACCCCATAAGGATACAACTTTGATGATGAAAGATTACAGTCAATCTTCTCTCTCAGAAGTGAATGGATGAATACTGAAGCATAATGAAAATAATCTCTCTCTCAAATATACATGATATAGAAAATAGATAAGGACAGAGAGTAGTTGGGCTGGAGTAGATGATTCATGATCTTTGCATGTTTCTCGTTGTAGTGTTCTCGTTGGTTTTCTGAACTCTGAATGCTCTTCTATTTATAGTTGATGAAGGTTGATGACCGTTTGAGCATTTCAATATATCCGTTGGAGTTTGGCTTCTTCAATTTGAAAACTAGCCGTTGTGAACGTTGACGCTCTTCTTCCGTAAATTCACCTTTTGACTCTTCACCTTTAAACACTAATATAATGAAGTATTAGAGTGATTAGAAGCAAGAAGAATGAGTTATATGATCATTCCATTGATTTTCAGAATCTTCGGGATGTTGTTCTGTTTTTCTGGGAAGCATTACTCGAGTGCTCACTCGAGTAAACATCAAGTTTCTTCACAGGTTACTCGAGTGGCTACTCGAGTGACCTTCTATTTTCTGCATACCTTACTCGGGTAGTAACTTGAAGTTCTCTTCTAAGTAACTCTGCGTACTCGGGTAGTAACTTGAAGTCCGACTTGAGGTTCGAGTAGTAACTTGAAGTTCGACTTGAAGTTCGGGTAGTACCTTGAAGTTCGACTTGAAGTTCTGGTAGTAACTTGAAGTTCAACTTGAAGTTCTCTTCTAGTTTCTGTCTCTTTACTCGAGTACGGACTCGAGTAACGTTGGCAGGCCGAGAGCAACTAGAAGTTTTCTATGTGATTACTCGATTACCTACTCGAGTAATGTTGGCAGGCTGAGAGCAACTGGAAATTTTCTATCTGATTACTCGAGTACCTACTCGAGTAAAGTCTTTTGTTATCAACCAATTACTCGAGTGGTGCCTTCAAGTGAATTCTTGATTTTGACTCAAAACATGGCAAAAATATATCATCAGAAAGCCCTCATTATCTACATTCCAATGCAACAAGAATCAACTCCAAACTCGTTGTGTACAGAAAGTTATGATCCAAAGAGTATCTACTGTTCTTAGACAATCCTGAAATCACGAGCAGCAACTTCCAGATGGCATAGCTCTTAGGATATAGCTTCAAATGTGACAAATTATATATCCATGGAAAGCTCTTTGAGGCTACTTTCATATGGAACTAATTTTGTCTCAATCCGATATGTATTTTGAGAGTTATGTCCAAAATACCAAAGCTGTCCTGGAATATGACGGTGATTCATATGTCAACTTTTGAAGCTTATATCTCTCTCATCTGAACTCCTTTGAATGTGATCTTGGTGTCAAAAGTTCGTGTTGGAAGTCTAGTTTCATATGCCACCAGTTTCAGTTCGATCCAACATGTGGTTGGGGAGATATCATCAAAATACCGAACCTCTGTTCTACCGAGCGAAAACAGAGTGTCCATTACTTCAAGTGCCGCCGCGAGTGATTCATCAAATAACCTGGCAGATTACTCGAGTAGCTACTCGAGTAATCACCTCCAAAATGAGGCAGTACCCTATTACTCGAGTGATTACTCGAGTAATCATCCCTAGAGGCACCATAACTTCCGTATACATCATTTTAGCTTCGTATTGACCCATTCCAACTTTCGTTTGACCCTAGAAACCTCCGATATCACTTCTAATAGCTTGGATCTTGATATTCTCATGTGATCTTGCAAGTTCTTCTTTCTTTAATCTCTTTCTTCTTCTTTCTTCAATCTCTTTCTTCTTGTTTTGCCACTTGATGATCATTCTTCATAACCCAACTAGATATCTTTTTGAATTGATGATCGTTCTTCATAAACCAACTAGATATCTTCTTGAATATCTTCAATCTTCTTCAATCTTTACTTGATATTCCTATTAGTTCTTGCAATGCCTTCTTTCTTCAATCCCTTGTCTCTTGATTTTCTTCTTGATGATCATTCTCCACATATGAGGCATTATAACATCAACCCACAATCGGGTTTATGACTAATCTACAAAATATGCAACATTAAATATAGTAGTCAGTCAATGTAAAAGATAATTATATCATACAAACTTTTTGCTCATATTTAACATCTATATTTGACATCATCAAAACTATTCATATCTAACAATTTTATGTTTGCTTAATAATCTTCTCTTTTTTTCAGTGATCATTGGCAGTTGGTTCTTCTATGCAAGAGTAGTTACATTGTCATCCTCTTATGCTCCCTCCACTTCAAACCAGGGAATGATTTTAAAAAGACCATGAACTCGTTAGTTTTCTTGCATTATTACCTTTTGTGTGCAAAGTTTATGGAATTTGTATAAAATAAATAACCTTTGTAATTTTGATGATCATAGGGCTATGCAGACATTCCTACACACTGCTTGTGGTAAGCATGTTCGTGACTTAAAGGACCCTACATGGATCATGCCAAAGGTTAGTACACATTGATTTGTTTAAAGAATGTAATAAGCCATGCCTTCATGTTTGTTTTAATGATATCATGTTTTTTCTCAGAGCCGTAGGCAACCATAGGGGTCCAACTTATGTGGTTTTTATGTTTTGAGACACATTTACAATATTATCACTCTAGGCACGACTAATTTTACTCAAGAGGTAAGTTAATGTTTCATTTGGTAATTTATATTTCAAAACTTTTGTATTACTTTATTGTTTTTAAGTTACTAAGTTAATGTTTCATCTGGTTTTGGTGTTACAGATGTATGATCTTGCTGATCCCTTTCCTGAAGAAGATATTGATTTCATTCGCACATGTTGTGCTGAATTCATCCATTGGCTATTACAAAAATAGTGAGTTTTTAAATCCAACGTTACATTGTATATTGTTCTCATATGTATTGCTCCTGCTGTATGAATTTCTAATTGGGTTTATGTATCTGTGTAGGACAATTTTTGCAATATGGGTGATACTGGCATGGGATTTGAGGGAATCTGTACTTTTTCTTCCCTTTGTATTATATTAAATTGAGGAATTTTTTCTGTTGCTTACTTGTATCAAACCTTCAATTTTATTGTTGTCATTGTCATTCAAAGTTTTGCATCAATTTCTGGGCAAATTTGTCTGTTTGGACATTCCTTCATATTGCACATTGAGATTGATTCATAAGCTGTGTTGAGTGCATTTTGGAATCTGATTCATATTGAATTGCACATTCATTCAAAGTTTTAGATAGTTGTTGAGTGCATTTTGGAGTTCTTGGAATCTGATTTAAGCTTGTTGGTTGAATTGTCCACATTGAAATGATTGTCAAGTTATGTATATGAATTAATATTGCTACAATTTGCAAAAATCTGATTCTACATGGTGGAAATTCATTATTGCTTATTTTGATATTGAACCTTGATATCTTATAATATTTCACCAATTGTTAGCTAAATCATTTGATTCATGGCTCAAAATTAAGTGTACATTCTACATGTAACATTTGTTGTTGATCTTGCTGCTGTCATTGCTTCTGTGTTATGTTGCTTCTTCTGTGGAATCTTGCTTATGTGAAATCTGTCATTTCTTCTGTGCTACGTTGCTTCTTCTGAGGAATCTGGGATAGAAATGGCGTGCTGAGTAGTGTGTATATAAAAAGGGACATTTTTTTATAAAAAAAACTTTAAAGACTGGTTGGACCTATAACTGGTCTTAAAAGTCAAACTTTTAAGACATGTTGTTTCTACAACCGATCTTAAATGAACTTTTAAGACCGGTTTATGCAACAACCGGTCTTAAAAGTCATGACTTTTAAGACCTGTTGTAGTTTAAACGAGTCTTAAATTAACTTTTAAGACCGGTTTGATCTACAATAGGTCTTAAAAGTGTGACTTTTAAGACTGGTTTTGACAACCGGTCTAAAAAATAAAACACTTTTTAGACCTGCTGTAAAAAGACCTGATACACAACTGGTCTAAAAAGTCTTTTTTCCATTAGTGATTGATTGTGTTTTGTGTGGCTAATGATGTCAAGTTGTGCTTTGATGTTATTTGATTTTATTTTGGATGTGAAATGGAAAGTGGTGCAATGTTGTGATTTGAATTGTGATTTGTGTGACATGTTGTGGTAACATGTCAATATGTTGTGGATTTGGTTAATTTGGTGTTTCCAATGGATTCCTTATGAAAATTTGTGTGGGAATGGTGTTTGATGTGAAAATGGGAACCATTGGAAGCAATTGTGAAGACTGAAAATTTGTCCATTGAAGTTCTATTTTGAGCAATATTCTTGGGTGGACGTTTTGACTAGGCAAATGATGTCAGAAAATTATGAAACATTTTGGTCTTAAAGTTCACATTCCAAGCTTCAAAATGGACATATAATTTGTGCCATTTCGTTTTTTGAGCTGTGAGTTATGGTTGTCCAAAGTTCGGGATTGAAACTGAACTTGTTTTGGAGCAGTGTTGATTTTTATGCAATTCTGTATTTTTGTGGTGATTTCTATGAATAGGACTTAAATACCTTTCATTTGGCTTTGGAATCACCTCATTTCGATTTTTTTGGAATCAGTTATGAATTTTGGAAGTTCAGCCAAGAAATAGAATTTTCTTAGCCGCGGCCAGAAGGTTTTGGGCTGCGGCCCAAATGTTTCTGACTTGTTTTTGGCCACGGCCAACCCCCAAAAATTAATATTTTGCCCTTTTGAAAGGCAACTTTTTGATAGCCTTTCCCAACCCTTTAGGCATATGTTTGGGCTTTTAATAGCCACCTAAAGGTCTTAAATGATAACCAACTTTGATGTTTGGAAGTTGAGGAATTGGAAAAGGGAATAACCCTATGTCTTTGATTTGATTGTCAGGATTTGGTATTTGCGCTGATCGTGATTTATTTGTGCCGGAGCACACGTGGGAAGAATAAGGTAGTGACACTTTCTCTTGTACTGAGTATAGAACATTATATGTATGTTGTCATGCATTGAGATGCTTTGTGATGCCTTGAGCATAGTGATTACAGCGTAAGCTATCGCATTGAGTATAGAGATTACAGCAAAAGCTGTCGTATTGTGTATACAGTTGTGAGTGCTGTAGTGTGTGGCGTGAGCCATGCATCATTGTGTTGCTGCTTAACATGACCGTATATGCTATGTGTTTATACACTGTATGAGTGACATGTTACTACTAGGATTCTCTTGAATCTCATTCTTTCCATTGACTAACCTTTTAGACAGGGCAAACAGTTCGAGAAGAAGCAAGTAACCAAGGGCGGGTTAAGTTCCTAGTTAGGAGCATTGGTTTGTAGTTGGTTATCATAGATTGAAAGTGGATTACAATTTGTATTTGTCTTTGGATTTGGGATGTGCATTTGGATATATATCAAGGATGATATTGTGTAATTCCCTAAATGAGAATTTGTATACTCTTTAAAGAATATATGGAACCCGGGGTTTGCCGGGGATTGTGTTGTGCACTCTGATATATTTGAATGTGATTTATCTTCATGAGGTAATTGTATTCGAAATGAGAATATGAGACCAGGTGTATTAGATTTTAAAAGATGTTTTTTTTTGAAAATCCTTTATTAAAGATGGGATTTTAAATGCATTTTGAATTTACATTGGTCTCTAATTTGTCATAATCATGTATTTCGAATGATAATTACGAAGGGGGTTACGTATACTTTCTTTTTTTGCTTCTTTTTGTCTTTGTTTTTGAAGTATTTAAACTTGATATGTCTAGGTTTTCCACATTTGTAGCACACTATCTATTGCTTCTTATTTTCTTTCTTGCTTGGTCGACCTTGGTAATTCTTGAAGTTCTTTTGACCTCTTCTATATAATTTCTTGAATTTCCTAACGATCATTCCCATATCATCATCATCAGGGACATCTTCATTTTTTGAAGAATCAGTTTCCTTGATGGCTTTGAGAACAACTCCTGTTTTCTTTTTATCATCGAACTCTTCCAGTTCCTTCTCGAATTTATCTTTCCTTCATACTCAGAAAGACCGCCAAATAGAGTAGCCACATGTCTCATTGATTTATCTATAGCTTCTTCTAGAGCTATCACTTTTGCTTCCTAAACTTTTGTGAGGATATTAAGAATTTTTCTGACTTGGGAATTTTAATCAAAGGTTTTCCCAAGTGTTGATAGCCGATTAACAAGATGGGTATATCGAGGCTCAAACTTTGAGATCCTTTCTCCAGGTTTCATCCAAAATAGATCATACTCTGTAATTCGAGTATTGACTCTATTTTCTTTAATTTAGATGTACTTTCATAGGCAATTTCAAGTATATCCCATATATCTTTGGCTGTTGGTAGTGTACAAAATCTAAAATATTCCTTCTGACTGAGAGCACTCTAGATCATTAAAATAGCTTTACTCTTTAAAGTTACTAACCTCTTGTCATCATTGTCAAACTCTTCTGGGCTCTTTTGTACTACTCTATCTTCAATATTCTTCTTTGGAACATAGTCACCACTTATATCACATTTTATAGACCGTATTCATTGGCCATCACAAATACTCTGAACTTATCTTTCCAGAACGAAAAATGTTTTCCAGTAAAACTAGGAGGTCTAGTGATAGAAGCTCTGTCTGGATGAATGTTCTCACCCATTGTTGCCATTTACCGGATCTTTCTCAAGCTGTTAGGTTCTTCGGAGAAAACCTTGCTCTAATACCAAATGAAAGATGCAAACTTCACCCAAGAGGGGGGTGAATTGGGTGATGTGATAAATTTTTTAGTTGATATGGTAATATGAAAATAACTATAGATAAAGTAGAGTTGAGAAGAATTATACTGGTTCGGCCTAAAACCCATGCCTACATCCAGTCCTTATGGATCAAGACCTACTGAGTTTTTCACTATTCTTCCAAGTTTCAATGGGCTATCGGAATGCCTTAAGACAACAGTCATCCTTGTATGGACTGCGAGTAGAAATAATTTATGACTTTCTCTCCCCCTTACGACAAGTCTTATGTGCATAAACAATCCTATTGCTTTTCCCTTTTGCTTACATATACAAGTTTTATGAGCAACAACGTTCTCTCCTGCCTACACCCCTATAAGTCTTACGAGTATCAATGTTCTCTACTGCTTGCACCTTGTAAGTCTTATAAGCAGAAAGTCTTACTAGGAATTCTCTCAACTGCTTCTCTCGTAAGGATATCTACCCTCTCAAGGTCCCTCTACCTTGAGATCAAAATAAAAATATAGTTTTAAAGTGTATACAGACTCTCTTATAGTGTGGAAATGATAAATGCTGAAGTATAATGTGAATACAGAGAAAGATATGAAAGCATAGACTCTTGTAAATATTTGTTTTAAAAGCTTTCGTTTCGATGTTCTACCACTCAACTTGTCTTTGATCCTTTGTATTTTATAGCTAGTTGTTTTTGTTAGTTGAATAATAGCCGTTGTGGAGTGGAGCGGTATGCATACATTTGAAATCTTTAGACAAAATATCGTGGTAGGTACGTGCTTAGTTGGTCGATTTTGAACGTAATGATTATGTCTGCCATTTTTTGACTTTCTCTGTGCATCTCTAATCTAAATATTCAATCTTCTGTTTCATGCTTGAAGTATATGTTAAATAATGTTTAACAATAATAAGTGAAATTATAATGAACAAATAACATTAAACCACATTCGGATTAATCATGTGAGTCTATTGTGTTTTGGCTTCTGATAGAGTATCACTCGAGTGCACTGAGGCCTCACTTGAGTGCAACTTCAATTCTTCACATCTCCCCGTGCTTTTGTGTAGCACTTCTTGGTGAATTTGCAAGAGTATGTTTTCTCACTTGTGAGTGTTCTGACTTCTCACTCGAGTGCATGTGTATTTTGTACTATGGACTCACATCTCTGGATAACACTTGCAGCATATTTTTCAGGAGTGTGATTTTTGTTAGATTCCAAGTTTTGATGATAACAAAAGATTGTTGTGAGATATGGTAAGAATATAATGTTTTGCAAGTTTAAACAATAGTTGAAACTATTACCAAAGTATTACCAAATGCATATCACTAAGTTTAGAGGTCATTGCTTCTATTTTAACTGATGTACTTGAGTGATAGACCTAGCACTTGAGCATCAAGCACTTTTGCACTCGAGCACATGAAAGTGTTGGACAGAAAGTGTTTGACAGAGAGCAATGACAGAGATAAAATATATCATGTCACTCGAACACAGAATCTCTAATCGAGTGATAATCTCAAGTGCACTCGAGTCCTTGTAAGTGTGGCAGAGGAAGTGTTTACCTGAGAGCAAGGTAAACTCAAAATGTAAACTGCACTCGAGTCCAAGTGATGAGGGACAGGAAGTGTTTGCCCAAGAGTCACCAAGTGCATGGAAGAGAAAGTATGCTCGAGTGGAGGATACTGCACCCGAGTGATACCTCAGCACTTACGAGTGTGGAATCCAACTCTCTTCATTTTGATGCAAGTGCTAAAGCAAAAGAGTATCTTTTACAAGAATATGTTGTTTACTTATGTGAGAGTAAGTATGCTCGAGTGAGAGCCCACATCACCTACAAGTGCAAAATCACACTCTTGTTAAAATGGGATTCGAGTATTATCCAGAGATGTGGGCTCATAGTGTAAAATAAAAGTGCACTCAAGTAAGGGGATTTATACTCGAGTAAGGTCCCACATCACTCGCAAGTGTGAAAATGCACTCTCTCAAAATCATGTGGAAGTGCAACATAAAAGTTGAAGAAAAGGTGCATATATGAAGATTCACTCGAGTGAGGCCTAGTGCACTCAAGTGATCCTCTGTCAAAAGCCAAAACATCACTAACTCACAGCGATCAATCTAAATATGGTTTAATATTATTTAATGACTATATTTCCACCTGTTATTATTATTTAACATCATTTAACATATATTACAAGTGTGATACTGGTGGTTGATTGTTTGAATTAGAAAAGCACAGAGGAAGTCAAACAACAGCAAACAGAATCATTACTACCAACTAGCACGTACCTACCACGATCAAAAATTTCAAACGTACGCATGTTGTTCCACAGTAAAATGCTCCGCTCCACAATGAATATTATTCAATGAGCAAAATCATCTGGCTATAAATACAGAGCTTCAGAGACCATCAAGAATAACGAAGAGCAAGAATTCAGACAAGCAAATTTATGAGTCTCTGTTATTCACATTTTCTCTGTATTCTTATTATACTTTAGTGTTTATCATATTTGCTTTATAAGAGAGTCTGTATACACTTCATATTCTATTTTCATTTGATCTCAAGGTACTGGGACCTTGAGAGGGTAGACATCCTTTTGAGAGAAGCAGTTGAGAGAATTCTTAGTAGGACTTTCTGCTCATAAGACTTACAAGATACAAGCAGTAGAGAACATTGCTGCTCATACGACTTGTATACGTAAGCAAGAGAGAAAGGTCATAGGTTTGTTTTTCTGCACGTAAGACTTGTCGTAAGGGGGAGAGAAATTTCTAAGTGTTAGAATATTTCTGCTTATAGTCCATTCAAGGACATTTTTGTTTTGCGATGTTCTGAGAGCCCATTGAATCTTAGAAGTATAGTAAAAATCTCAATAGGTCTTGATCTCTGAGGACTGGACGTAGGCTTGGGTTTTGGGCCGAACCAGTATAACTCTTTATGTGCTAATCATCTCAACTCTACTCTATTTATAGTTAAAATCATATCACTGCATAGACTGAAAAAATTTATCACATCACCCAATTCACCCCCTCTTGGGTGAAGCTCGCCTCTTTCATTTGGTATCAGAGTGAGGTCTTCTCCAAAGAGCCTAACAGCTTGAGAAAGATCCAGTAAATGGCAATAATAGGTGAGAACATCCTCCAAATGGAGCTTTTATCAGTAGACCTACTGGTTTTTCTGGAGAACATTTTTCATTTTGGAAAGCTAAGTTCAGAGTGTTTGTGATGGCTAACGAATACGGTCTATGTAATGTGATACAAGATGGTGACAATGTTCTAATGAAAAAAATTGAAGATAGAGTCATTAAAAAGAGCCCAGAGGAGTTTGACGAAGATGACAAGAGGTTAGTAATGTTAAATAGTAAAACTATTTTAATGATACAGAGTGCCCTCAATTAAACGGAATATTTCTGAATCTGCACTCTACTAACAACCAAAGATATGTGGGATGCTCTTGAGATCGCTCGTGAAGGCACATCTGGAATCAAAGAAAATAGAGTCAATACTCTAATTACAGAGTATGATCTATTTCGTATAAAACCTGGAGAAAGAATCTCAGAATTCGAACTCAGATATACTTATTAATCAACTATTTGTACTTGGGAAATCATTTGACCAAAATTCCCAGGCAAGAAAGATCCTTAACATTCTTATGAAAGAATGGGAAGTAAGGGTAACAGCTATCGAAGAAGCTCAAGGAGAGTCAATGAGATCTATAGTTGCTCTCTTTGATAGCCTTTCTGAATATGAAGTAAAGTTGAGGTTCAAGAAGGAACTAGAAGAATTTGATGATAAAAAGAAAAGAGGAGTTGAACTAAAAGCTATCAAGGATGAAGAGTCTTCCGAAAATGAAGATGTCCCTGATGATGATGATATGAGAATGATCGTGAGAAAATTCAAGAAGTTCTATAGAAAAGGTCAAAAGAATTTCAAGAATGATCAAGGTCGACCAAGCAAGAAAGAAAACATGGAGCAACATATAGTATGCTATGAATGTGGGAAGCCTGGACACATCAAATCCGAATGCTTCAAAGACAAAGACAAGAAGAAGCAGAAGAAGAAAGCATATATCTCATCTATATGGGGTAATAGCTTGTCGGATGAAGAAAGCAACAACAACGAAGTTGCAAATCTATGCTTGGTAGCCAAAGAAGAAGAATCAGATTCTGCGGTAAGTGATTCTGAACCTACTTATGATGAGTTATTATCTGAATATAATACATTACATACTGAATTCATCAAGGTAGCTAAAGAAATGTTAGTTATAAGAAGAAAGTAAAAGAATTAGAAAATACTATCATATCATCATGTGCATTATGTGAAGAAAAAGATAAGAAAGTAAGTGATCTAACAAAAACTGTGGAAAGATTTACTAAAGGAAGTGAAACTCTTCTAAAATCTCAGAGAGTTTCCTTTGATAAATCTGGATTTGCATATAAGTCTATCAGGATAAAAACAGAGGAAATAAGAAAACTGGTAGTAGAATTTATCTTAAATATTTTAAGAATTTTGTGCATACATCAAATCCATTTGCATCATGTAGTTATTGTAATAGGAAAGGACATTATACTTCATCATGTTATTTTAGAAAAGGACAGGTCATTGGTACATATAAATGGGTTCCTAAAGGGACACATGTAGCAAAAGTAATGCATACTAACCATAAAGGACCTAAGAAAGTGTGGGTACCTAAAACTTGATCACCTTACTCTAGGTATGTCTCAAAGCATCACGAGCAAACAAGTGGTACATTGATAGTGGATGCTCGAGACACATGACTGGTGACATAAATAAGTTCACCATGCTAGAAACCAGAGAAGGAGGAAAGGTAACTTTTGGAAGTAACCAATTTGGACGTATTGCTGGAATTAGTGAAGTGAGAAATCTCGATGGTGCTCAAATCACTGATGTATATTACATTAAAGGATTATGCCACAACCTCCTGAGTGTGAGTCAAAGCACTGACAGAGATAATTGGGTGATCTTTGATTCAGAAGAATGTTGGATAGTAAGTAAAAAGGATCTAATGCTTAACAAAGAATCTATCAAGGCAAAGATCTGAGCTCAAAGGGACGGTAACTGTTATACTATTGATTTAAATTCAAATTCTTCTAAAAATTGTTTTCTTAGCAAATCAGAGGAGAGTTGGTTATGGTATAAGCGTCTAGCTCATGTTAATATGAACTGACTTGACAAAATGATTAGAAAAGATTTAGTTGTTGGTCTTCCTAAACTTCATTCAAAACAAAGTATGAGATTTCTACTTCCAAGCCTTTACAATTACTTCATATGGATTTGGTAGGTATAGCACGGGTAAAAAGTTTTGGAGGAAATCTATACACTAATTGTCGATAATTTTACAAGATTTACATGGAATATATTTATTACTTCAAAAGATGAAATGTTTGTCGAATTTATTATGTTTGCTAAGAAGGTCCAAAATGAGAAAGGTATATCTATTGTCTCTATCAGGACAGACCATGGAGGAGAATTTGATAATCAACTCTTTGAAGATTTTTGCAACAACGAGGGAATATATCACAACTTTTCTGCACCAAGAACACCCCAGCAGAATGGAGTAGTGGAAAGGAAGAATAGAGTCCTCACAGAAATGGCAAGGGAAATACTCAATGAAAAAGAAATGTCACAAGTCTAGGGGAATGCAATGAGTACCGCATGCTATATTTCAAATCGAGCATATATTCGCAAGTCACTTGGAAAGACACCATATGAACTCTACAAAGGGAGAAAGCCAAATCTTGCTCTTCTACACATCTTTAGATGCAAGTGCTTCATTCACAACAACGGTAAAGAAAACTTGGGTAAATTTGATTCAAATTCTGATGAAGGTTTATTTCTAGGATATTCTAATAGAAGTAAAGAATCTAGAGTTTTTAATTAAAGAACATGTACTATTGAAGAATCCATTCATGTTGTGTTTAATGAACTTGATTCTTAGATAAAGAATTTTGATGAAGAAGAAAT
Source organism: Inga laurina (assembly GCA_963855925.1). NCBI lineage: Eukaryota > Viridiplantae > Streptophyta > Magnoliopsida > Fabales > Fabaceae > Inga > Inga laurina. Next base: position 63,252,766 of record OY979704.1, on the reverse strand, counting down.
GGATTTGATAAAGGAAAAAAAAACTATTTCAAAACATAATGATTTTGAAACAAATGACTTTCAAAATATAGAAGATGTCGATGATCATGCTCAACCAAAAGCATGGAGACATATTAAAGATCATCCAATTGATCAAGTAATTGGAGATATTCACGAAGGTGTCAAAACTATAAATAGAATACTAAATGAGGTAAATTTTTTTGCTTTTATTTCTAAAATTGAGCCTTCTAATATTAAAGAAGCTTTATCTGACAATGATTGGGTGATTGCTATGCAAGAAGAATTAAATCAATTTCGAAGAAATCAAGTTTGGGATTTGGTTCCTCAACCTAAAGATCACTCAGTTTTAGGAACCAAATGGGTTTTCAAAAACAAATTTGATGAATAAGCAATCATTGTGAGAAACAAAGCAAGATTGGTTGCCAAAAGCTATAATCAAGAAGAAGGTATTGATTATAAGCAAACTTATGCTCCAGTGGCAAGATTGGAAGCAATACGAGTACTCTTAGCCTTTGCTTGTATTAAAGGTTTAAAACTTTATCAAATGGATGTAAAAAGTGCTTTTTTAAATGGTTATATTATGGAGGAAGTATATGTAGAACAACCTCCTGGTTTTGAAGATGAAACAAACCTGATCATGTTTTTAATCTTAAAAAAGCTTTGTATGGTTTAAAACAAGCACCTAGAGTTTGGTATGAAAGGCTAACCAAATTTCTTCTTGATCAAAACTTTGTCAGAGGAAAAGTAGATGCAACTCTTTTCATCAAACATAATAAAAATGATCTTCTAATTGTTCAAATTTATGTTGATGATATTATTTTTGGTGATACTAACGAATCTCTTTGTCAAGAGTTTTCCAAGCTTATGCAGGGAGAGTTTGAAATGTCCATGATGGGAGAATTAAACTTCTTTCTTGGACTTCAAATCAAGCAAAGGAAGAATGGGATATTTGTATCTCAAATAAAATATTTGAAGGAGCTGTTGAAGAAGTACGGAATAGACAATGCTAATGGTGATGATACTCCAATGAGTTCTATAAAGTTATTGGATGCTGACGTAAAAGGCCCTGACTTGAACATCACCAAATATAGAGGAATGATTGATTCATTACTCTATCTAATAGCAAGCAGACCGAATATACAATTTAGTGTTGGAATATGTGCAAGGTATCAATATGCTTCTAAGGTATCACATGCATAAACTGTAAAAAGAATCTTTAAATACCTAGGAGACGCTGCAGAACTTGGCCTATGGTATCCAAAAAGAGGAAACAAATATTTGGTGGCCTATTCAAATTCATATCATGGAGGATATAAAACTAACAGAAAAAATACCAGTAGACAACGTCAATTTCTTGAAGGCTCTCTGGTTTCGTGGTTTAGCAAGAAGTAGAACACAGTGTCACTATCATCTACTAAAGCTGAATATATAGCTGCAGCAAGCTGTTGTTCTCAAGTACTATGGTTGAAGCAACAACTTTAGGATTTGGAGATATATTTAAAGGAGATACCAATTTACTGTGACAACTGTAACCCCCTTCCCACCTTAGGCCGAGATTAAGTTCTTAAACTTATAAATAAGTTGTAATTAGAGACCATATTTCAAATTGGGACTTATTAAGATATTCTTTTGCCCAAAAATCGGATTTTTGCAAAAACTTTTTCTAACTTATTCACAATGGTCTCTTGTTCACAATACAAAGTAATAATGGCCTGAACAGGTGGATTTCATTTATAAATATCAGAGTGCAAGCAAATTCCCGACTCACTCGGGTTCCATTCATTAAATAAGGGATTTACAAAGGCACAAGCCCACAATTCAATACCCTTAACTTGGGGATTACACAAAACTCCTATATACAATTCCAAAATATACAATGATAACCATTAATTCCAAAATATACTCCTACACAGGAGCTCTAACTACTCTTCGTCGCCCGTTTGCCTTTCGATCCTTCAGCCCTGTCTAAAATGGTTAATTTTGGGAGAGTGAGTGTAACACCCTGCCTTTAATCATGTAATTATAATTTGATATTAAATAATTAAAGTAGATTAGAGACCTTCGGATAACTTAAACTCGTTTCAATCTCCTACTTTGTGGTAGGGTTTTCACAAAATCATTCAAAATCTCTTTCCTGTTCCTGGTCTCCATTTCAAAATTCGAATATAATCACCTGTGCAGTTTATCTACATTCACGTATGACAGAGTGTAAAACCAATTCCCCGGCAACTCCCGGATTCTATACATATATAACCTGAGGTTTAAGTATCCACTAGGGGATTACATCCAAAATTGAATATACTATTCATATTTCAGATTATACAGTAATCCCGAATTCAAAAGATATAACCAACATTCCAAAATCAACTATACCCCTAAGGGTCCTAAGTGCTTCGGGTCGGCCTCTTCTCCTTTGAGCCACATGCCCTGTCTGAAAGGTTAGTCATAGGAAGGAATGAGATTCGAGAGAATCTCAGTAGTAACAAACCACTCATACAATGTATAAATACCAAGCATGTATATAAATCACAACCAGCAACAACAGCAACATCAATCTCAAAGATACATGGTTTTCACCACAAACGACAGCACTCACGGCTGTATACACAATACGACAGCTTACGCTGTAATCACCATCACGACAGCTTACGCTGTAATCACAATAACGACAGCTTGCGCTGTAAACGACAGCTTGCGCTGTAAACGACAGCTATCACCAGCTGTAACCGCAGCAGCATCAAAGATTCATCACAGAACAGTGATAACACACACATACAGAGCATTACACATAGTATAAGAGAGAGAGTCACTACCTGATCCTTTCCTGACGTCCTTCAGCGCAGTTGGCTCACGAGGGCGGCAAATATCGAATCCTACAATTCCAAATGCACTATTTAGACACTTCCATAGTGTTACTTAGGGTTATATGAGTCTATAATGAAAATTTACAAAAATACCCCCGGGGACCGGCCTGCGCCCCCCATACCCGGACCGGTTGCACTTTTCTCGAAATTCTAATCTGGGCTATCCTAACATATTTCCGCCCAAGGAATCCATTTCCGTACTCAGAATTATCAAATTCAATGTCAAATTACGAAATTGCCCTTGGCAGCCCTACTTTTAGGGTTTTAGGGGTGTTTCCGTAATTATGCTTTCTCGGCCTTTTTTGAAAAAGTGCCCAACTGTAACCCCACCTATTTTCGCCCACTGAATCCAATGGAATCATCAAATCATTGAAAATCCAACTCTAAGACCCATTTACAGCCTTGGCCGAAATATACATGTTCTCCGGGAAAAATTGGGGTTTTACGATTTCGGCTCCGTAAACGCGTTCCTTTCTACTCCTAACCACTTTATTAACCATTACATTAGGTTACAACTAACATTAAGACCCAATTTGGGCAGCATAACCCCTAGGCCACATCATTTCCAAACTTTAAAACCAATGGCAATCCGGCGAAATTTCACCGATTAAATTGCCCACAGCAGCCAGAATAAGCAATATACGAAAGTTTGGAAGTTACCTCAAGCTCCTTCTAGTTTTTCTCAAGAGTGGCTGAAAACCCTAGCCCCTTGAACACCAAATTGTCTTCTCAAACACCTTAAATAACATAGAAGAGAAGCTTAGGAACAAGGTTATACGCGTTAGGAGCTAGATCGTCGGAGAAATCGGCTTACCTTGCGAGATTTCTCCTCTTTCTCTCTCTAAGAGCTCTCAACTTTCTCTCACTATCTTCAGCTGGAAATGGCGTGAAATGGCTGAAGAAGATGAGCAATTTGATTAATAATCCATGCTGACATCATCTTTTAATGAGATGATGTCATAATTCCCATTTTCGGATTTTCTGGCAGATTTTCTGCCCAAACTTTGCAAAATCATAACTAATTCTAGAAAAATCGAAATGAGGTGATTCCAAAGCCAAATGAAAGATATTTAAGTCCTATTCATAGGAAAAATATTGGTCATTACTGAAAATCACCACAAAATTCCCAGAATTTCAATCTTTGCATACTGTTCCAGAAAATAATTAATTTCGCTGGGCAAACTTCAAAAATCCAAAACTCTTAGGTCACAAATCAAAATGATACAAATTATATGTTCATTTTGAAGCTTGACATGTGAAATTTATTACTGGAAAATTTCAGAATTTTTAGACACCATTTGTCCATTTAAAACGTCCATACAAATTGGCTGCCCTGTACAGAGTTTCAATGGACAGAGTTTTCAACTTTAGCACGATTGTTCCCAATGGTTCCAATTTCACAATAAACACTCTCCCCACATGAATTTTCACAAGGAAGCCATTGGAATCATTAAAATATCCAAATTCCCATCACACATTCTCCAAAAGTATTTATTCAACAATAATTATATCCACTTTTAAAGTCATTAGCCCTTAATCACTTTTTGGGATATTACATTTCTCCCCCCGAAAATTAAATTTCGTCCTCGAAATTGCTACACAACTTGAGCCATAAACTCTGGATATCGTCTTCGCATATCTTCCTCCGCTTCCCAAGTTGCCTCTCTTTGCGTCGTTCCCTTCCAGATCACCTTCACAAATGGAATGCTTCGGTGTCTGAGTCGTCGTTCTTCTCTATCAATGATCTGTTCTGGCTCTATCGCATATGTGAAGTTGTCTTGTAACTCAACTTCTTCGTATTCAACAATATGAGATGGATCCGGTTGATACTTCTTCAGTTGGGAAACATGAAACACATCGTGGAGTCTGCTCAAGTTTGGGGGTAGGGCTACTCGATAAGCAACAGGCCCAATCCTCTCAAGGATTTCAAAAGGACCTATATATCTCGGGCTCAGCTTCTTCCTCTTGATGGCTCGCCCAATGCCCGTAATTGGTGATACTCTCAGGAATATGTGATCACCAACCTCAAATTCTAGAGGCCTTCTCCTCTTGTCAGCGTAACTTTTCTGTCGACTCTGCGCTGCAAGGAGCCTCTTACGAATAATCTGAATCTGTGCTGAGGTTTGATCAACCAAATCTGGCCCATAAAGCTTCCTTTCGGATAATTCATTCCAGCATAAAGGTGATTGACACCGTCTTCCATACAACGCTTCATACGGAGCCATTTGGATGCTCGCATGATAGCTATTGTTGTAAGCGAACTCAGCCAGTGGAAGGAAACGATCCCAACTTCCTTTAAAGTCGAGAACACAAGCTCGCAACATATCTTCCAGCGTCTGAATTGTTCTCTCAGATTGTCCATCCGTTTAAGGATGATAAGCCGTACTGAATCTCAGTTGAGTACCTAAGGCTTCATGCAATGCTTTCCAAAACTTCGAAGTAAATCGTGGATCTCGATCGGAAATGATATTCTTCGGTACACCATGGAGTTTCACAATTTCTCGGATATAAATCTCTGCTAGCTTATCCGGAGAGTAACCAGCATCGATTGGTATGAAGTGGGCTGACTTTGTTAATCGGTCCACAATTACCCAGATTGCATCATAGTTTCTGATCCTGGGTAATCCCACAACCAAATCCATGGTCACGCTTTCCCATTTCCATTCCGGAATCTCAGGACTCTGAAGTAAACCAGGCGGTCTCTGGTGCTCGATTTTCACTTTCTGACAAGTGAGACACCTTGCAACATATTTGGTCACGTCACTCTTCAAACCCGGCCACCAATACACCGATTTCAGATTCTGATACATCTTGGTCATACCAGGATGAAGAGTATATCGGCTCTTGTGTGCCTCATCCAGAATCTTCTGCCTCAACTCTGCCTTAAGTGGAACGCAGACTCTTTTCTGGTAACGAACCAATCCACGAGGCGATATGTCGTAGCCTGGAACTTCTCCTTGTTTGATTCGAGTCAGATTGCGCTGTATCCAGTCATCTTGACTCTGAGATTCTTCAATTTCCACCCTTAGATCACTCTCCTCTTGAGAAACAGTGTAATTGGCACAGATGATCTGATTTGTCAAATTTAAATCACGGAAATCTTCAATCAATTTCCTTTCTTGTATCATCATAGCTGCAACGAGCACAGTCTTTCGGCTAAGAGCATCAGCGACTACATTTGCCTTACCCGGGTGATATTTTATCTCCAGGTCGTAGTCCTTAAGCAATTCCATCCAGCGGCGCTGTCTCATATTCAGTTCTTTTTGATCATACAGATATTTGAGACTTTTGTGGTCGCAGTACAGTTCCACAGTCACACCATACAGGTAATGACGCCAAATCTTTAAAGCAAATACAATGGCCGCAAGCTCCAGATCATGAGTGGGATAATTCAATTCATGAGGTCTGAGCTGTCGAGAGGCGTAGGCCACCACATGTCCCTGCTGCATAAGGACACACCCTAATCCCTGCCCACTGGCATCAGAATACACAACATATTGTTAGAACCGGCTATCACCCAAGAGGGGGGGTGAATTGGGTGTATAATTAAAACTTAAGAACTTTAGAAATCTTTTCGTATCTTAACGAAAGTGGTAAGTATGAAGGTTTATAAATCAACAGTTAGATTAAATAATATAGGCTGGAAATATAAGAGTTTAGGGAAGAGAATATGCAAACTGTGATTTATCCTGGTTCGGTCCAATCTGTGATGGCCTACGTCCAGTCCCCAGGCTCCTCCTGAGATTTTCAAATCCACTATCTTCTCGTTTAATCTAGGCACAAGAAAAGCCTTTACAATCCCACAAGTTTAGCCGAGTACTTGTGAAACCTTTTACAAATCTCTCACTGAAATACTCCCCCTTACGGCAAGTCTTACGAGCAGAGCAATTCCGAAGATCTTCCTCTCCTGCTTACTCATGCAAGTCTTACGAGCAGCAACGTTCTCTCCTGCTTACACCCCTGTAAGTCTTATGAGCAGCAACGTTCTCTACTGCTTGCACCTTGTAAGTCTTACGAGCAGAATGTCTTAAGGCAATTCTCTCTACTGCTTCCCCGTAAGAAAATCAACCCTCTCAAGGTCCCTCTACCTTGAGATCAACTCAGAAATATAGATGAAGGTGTTTACAGACTCTCTCACAGAGTAGATATAATACTCACTGAAGTACAATACAAATAATCACTCTCTCAATGATAAGTAATACAAAAACTGGAAAACAGAGAGAGTTTGGGTAGAAGCAGAGGATTCATGTTATTCGCATGTTGGTGTCGTTGCACTATTTTCTCTGTCTCCCATCAACGTTGAGTGCTCTCTTATTTATAGTTGATGAAGATCATGACCGTTGTAAGCATTCATCCATTGGAGTCTCATTGCTTCATTTGACCGTTGAGCATATTTGAAAATGAGCTACTGTCCGTTGCAGAGTGGAGCGTTTTGTTGAACAGCAGGAAGATTCATTTTGAGCTGTAGTAACATTGTGGGGCGGGATGAATATGTTTGAGTTTCCAGATAATCTCTCATGGTGGGTCAGTTGCTTGTCGTGGTTGGTAGCCGCCATTCGGTGTGTAATGATGGAGTTCACCGTAGTTGACTTTTATTTGAATCTGCAACCCGAACGTTTAAAATCCCGTTTCACACTGCAAAATACTTAATCATTAATATGATGAAGTATTAGTCATGGGTATGTTGGATCATTGGTCAAAAACTGAATTTCTGGCTTCTGGGACTCATCACGTCGAGTGAAGAATTTTCATACGTGACCTCCATTCTTGAAGATGCAACCCAAATATGTAAACTCCTGTTTTACACTTGAAATATATGTTAGATAATGTTTAGAAACAATAACAAGTGAAAACATAATGATTGTATAACGTTTAACCATGTTTGGATTGATGGTTGTGAAGCTCTGTTTTGTTTGTGCATTCTACCACGTTCTGTCAGGTCCTCACTTCAAGTGCAATATGCCTCACTCGAGTGCAGTTCATATTTCCACGTTCTGACTTCCTCTCGGGCAAGCACTCGCTGCACTTCACTCGCATCTGCTCGAGTGAATTCTCGAATCACTCGAGCACAACCAGTCATGCTCGAGTGAGTTTCATGCTTCCACGTACAAACTTCTTCTCGGGTTATCACTTCCACGTCAAAACTTCCATGTGCTCGAGTGAGAAATCATCCAATGCTCGAGCATGAATCCTAGTGCTCGAGTGAAGCAATTTTCTTCACGTTTCAGTTGCTTCTGGACATCACTCGTACAACATTTTCAGAGAGTCAGTTTTTACACTCGCGGGTGATGTGGGGCCACTTTAGAAAAATTTTGTTCATTTGATTCAAATGATGTATCATAAGAATGCTCTTGCCATATGCATTCCAATGCAACAAGAATCAGCTCCAAACTCGTTGTATTCTGCAAGTTATGATCCAAAGAGTGTATATTTCGCTAGTCTGCACAAGCATCAACTTCCAGAAGGCATAGCTCCTAGAATATACGTTCAAATTAGGCAAATTACTATCCATGGAAAGATCTTTGAGTCTACTTTCATTTGGCACTGGTCTCGTCTCAATCCGATGTGTAGTTTGTAAGTTACGAGCAAAATACCGAACCTGTGTCGAAACGTGACGGTGATTTCAGTTTCATTTTCCACGATTCATATCTCCTTCATTTGATCTTCTTTCAATGTGATCCTTTTGCCAAATTTACGTGTTGTGAGTCCTCTTTCATATGCCACCAGTTTTGGGTCAATCTGACGTGTGGTTTGAGAGATTTGATCAAAAGACCAGACCTCGCTCAGGCTGAACGTAAAACAGAGTAGAACAGAGTATACACCCGTGCTCGAGTGAAGTGGTCTGTGCTCGAGCATGTTCTTCCTGTGCTCGAGCATAACACCTTGTGCTCGAGCATAACACCTCTAGAAGTGCCAAAACTCATATATAAGTCATCTTAGCTTCATATTAACATATTCCAACCAATATTTGATCATAGAAACCTCCGGTAACATTATAGAAACCTCCAGTATCACATCTAACAACTTGAATCTTGATATTCATGATAGATCTTCCAAGTTCTTCATTCTTCAATAGCTTTCTTCTTGGTTTTCCTCTTGATAATAATTCTCCATAACCAAAGTAAGCATCTCCTTGACTATCTTCAATTTCTTCCTTCTTCTTCCTCTTGTTCATTTTCATTAATTCAATCTTCTTCATTCTTTGCTTGACTAATCTACAAAATATGTAACATTAAATATAGTAGTTAGTCAAAGAAATACATTATATGAACTTTTTGCTCTTATCACTTAATATCTATATTTGACATCATCAAAACTAATCATATCTAACACATATGTCACACTGGGATCGGGTAAAATCAATACAGGTGCCGACGTCAACCTCTCCTTCAGCTCCACAAAGCAGTTTTCACATTTCTCGTCCCACACAAACGGCTGATCTTTTCTCGTGAGCTTGGTCATCGGCAACGCAATACGGGAGAAATTGTGGATAAATCTCCGATAATAACCAGCAAGACCCAGAAAACTGCGTATTTCCGCCACAGATTCTGGCCTCTTCCAGTTCAGTACTGCTTCCACTTTGCTGGGATCCACAGAGACCCCTTCTTGCGAGATAACATGGCCTAAGAATTTCACTTCTGATAGCCAAAACTCGCACTTGCTCAATTTAGCATATAATTGCTTCTTGCACAAGATATTCAATATGATTCTCAAATGATGCTCATGCTCATCCTTATTCTTGGAATATATCAAAATGTCATCGATAAACACAACAACAAACTGATCCAGATATTGCCGAAAGATACGGTTCATGTAATCCATGAAAACCGCAGGCGCATTGGTTAGCCCAAATGGCATCACCAAGAACTCATAATGACCATATCGGGTCCTGAAAGCAGTCTTTGGAATATCTTCTGCTTTCACTCGCAGCTGATGATACCCTGACCTTAGATCAATCTTTGAAAACACACACGAACCAGAGAGTTGATCTAATAGGTCATCAATTCGGGGAAGAGGGTACTTGTTTTTTATAGTAACTTTATTTAGCTCTCTGTAGTCGATACACAAGCGAAGACTCCCATCTTTCTTCTTTACAAACAACACTGGAGCTCCCCAAGGCGACACACTGGGTCTAATAAACCCTTTCTCAAGCAAATCTTCTATTTGTTTCTTTAACTCCGCCATTTCGTTTGGGGCCATGCGGTATGGGGCCTTGGATATAGAACCAGCTCCAGGTACAATGTCAATTGGGAACTGAACTTCCCTTTCTGGAGGTAATCCGCTCAGATCGTCCGGAAACACCTCAGGGAATTCATTTACCACGGGTATATTATTCAAGGTTTCGCCATTTTCCCCTTACACAGAGAAAAACACTACATACCCCTGGCAACCCTTTTCAAGATACTTTTCAGCTTTGGCTGCCGAAAGAAAATTCATACTAGCATCCACATCTTCAACCCTCTGAGATACAGGATATACTATCCTCTTGTTTCCACAATCAAGCAATATATTATTTGCCATTAACCAATCAAAACCCAAAATGACTTCTAATTGACTAAGAGGCAAACATATCAAATCTACAATAGATTGATGCCCTTCCACAGTTATGACACAACTCAAACAAGCTTCTGTGGTCAAGGCCTTAATACCCATTGGAGTTGACACTACTAATTCAAATGGCAGTTTGTGCACATGCAATCCCAGGCGCTTCACGCAATCATAGGCAATGAAGGAGTGACTTGTACCCGAGTCAAATAAAACTTGCAACAGATGGCCATGAAGTAGAAGTTTACCTTGTATTAGCTCAGGAGATTTGCGGGCCTCCTCATGGGTCATAGTGAATACTCGGCCCTGTGTCCTCGGTCTCTGGTCTGGTCGTGGCTCTTTGCATTCAGCAGAAGTATGCCCCACACGCTTACAATTGAAGCATATTATTTTTCCATCACAAGTTTTGCCTTGATGTGGTTGGTTACACCGACGACAAATCCATGGTCCAGAATATGTTCTTTGCTGGTCACGGCTCCCAGACTGGTAGGGCTTCTTACCACTTCCAGATGAAGATCCTTGCCCCTTTCGCTTTTGTGAGGTAGCACCCTTATTAGGTTCATTGCGGTGGATAGTAGCTCTGGCAGGATACAAATCTCTCAAGTTGTTCTCTGTAATCCTGCACTGTTCAACCGCCTTGTTGAACTTGGTAAATTGATGAGTAGCTAAGCGCTTCCTCAACTCTCGCCTCAGACCGCGAATGAGCATATCAGAACTCCATTCTTCATCATCCTTGAACCGGAGATAGGAGGAGTATCGAGCCAATCGGACAAAACGGGACAAGTAATCATCGAAGCTTTCCGTGTCCCCTTGCAATTCTGTCTCCTTCTCGAGCCTCACTGATTTGGGAAAATACTTCTCGTTGAATTCTTGTTGAAACAATTCCCAAGTCAATGGCATCTTGTTGCTCTTCAAGGTTAGGGCGATATTCCGCCACCAACGGTCTGCATCCCCTTCGAGTTTGTAAACGGCCAGTCGTGGCTTCACCTCATCCGGACAATTAAGCACCTCAAATATTTTCTCCAGTCTGTTCATCCAATCTTCGGCTGCTTGAGGGTCAAACCTCCCTCTGAACGCAGGAGGCAGATGCTTGCAGAACCTGGTGACCCAAAACTGAAGGTCTCTTTCCTCTCTAAGCGGCATCCCTTGTGATTCTTGATTTGGGACAATGTGATGTGGGGACTCCAGGGGTCGTGCTGACCCTTCAGTAGTGTCCTCATGACGGGCTTCTCCTTGAGTTTCCTCCGGAGTGGACTGAACTGGACCTTCCTTGTTCTTCGCCTTCTCTGCTCGGAGCTCTTCTCTCAACTCAGTTATCATATCTCTTTGATCCCGGATTAGACCCATCAGCTCTTGCATAGGATCTGGTGGATTATCATTGACGACCTCCACCTCTGGGTCTACACGCGGAATATTGGGGCGTCCTCTAGTTTTCTTCATTCTACAAACAACTTGCCCCATTAATTTAGCAGAGATAGTATGCACATATAGTCACAAAACTCTTATATATATCCATGTCAATAAAACATACATGTGTATACACAACAATCATTCACAGATAATCTTCTATCCCTACTACTATCTAAGGGATCTATCCTAGCAACCTCTACCCTTGCCAGGAACTACAGCTCTGATACCAAAATGTAACACCCTGCCTTTAATCATGTAATTATAATTTGATATTAAATAATTAAAGTAGATTAGAGACCTTCGGATAACTTAAACTCGTTTCAATCTCCTACTTTGTGGTAGGGTTTTCACAAAATCATTCAAAATCTCTTTCCTGTTCCTGGTCTCCATTTCAAAATTCGAATATAATCACCTGTGCAGTTTATCTACATTCACGTATGACAGAGTGTAAAACCAATTCCCCGGCAACTCCCGGATTCTATACATATATAACCTGAGGTTTAAGTATCCACTAGGGGATTACATCCAAAATTGAATATACTATTCATATTTCAGATTATACAGTAATCCCGAATTCAAAAGATATAACCAACATTCCAAAATCAACTATACCCCTAAGGGTCCTAAGTGCTTCGGGTCGGCCTCTTCTCCTTTGAGCCACATGCCCTGTCTGAAAGGTTAGTCATAGGAAGGAATGAGATTCGAGAGAATCTCAGTAGTAACAAACCACTCATACAATGTATAAATACCAAGCATGTATATAAATCACAACCAGCAACAACAGCAACATCAATCTCAAAGATACATGGTTTTCACCACAAACGACAGCACTCACGGCTGTATACACAATACGACAGCTTACGCTGTAATCACCATCACGACAGCTTACGCTGTAATCACAATAACGACAGCTTGCGCTGTAAACGACAGCTTGCGCTGTAAACGACAGCTATCACCAGCTGTAACCGCAGCAGCATCAAAGATTCATCACAGAACAGTGATAACACACACATACAGAGCATTACACATAGTATAAGAGAGAGAGTCACTACCTGATCCTTTCCTGACGTCCTTCAGCGCAGTTGGCTCACGAGGGCGGCAAATATCGAATCCTACAATTCCAAATGCACTATTTAGACACTTCCATAGTGTTACTTAGGGTTATATGAGTCTATAATGAAAATTTACAAAAATACCCCCGGGGACCGGCCTGGGCCCGCCATACCCGGACCGGTTGCACTTTTCTCGAAATTCTAATCTGGGCTATCCTAACATATTTCCGCCCAAGGAATCCATTTCCGTACTCAGAATTATCAAATTCAATGTCAAATTACGAAATTGCCCTTGGCAGCCCTACTTTTAGGGTTTTAGGGGTGTTTCCGTAATTATGCTTTCTCGGCCTTTTTTGAAAAAGTGCCCAACTGTAACCCCACCTATTTTCGCCCACTGAATCCAATGGAATCATCAAATCATTGAAAATCCAACTCTAAGATCCATTTACAGCCTTGGCCGAAATATACATATTCTCCGGGAAAAATTGGGGTTTTACGATTTCGGCTCCGTAAACGCGTTCCTTTCTACTCGTAACCACTTTATTAACCATTACATTAGGTTACAACTAACATTAAGACCCAATTTGGGCAGCATAACCCCTAGGCCACATCATTTCCAAACTTTAAAACCAATGGCAATCCGGCGAAATTTCACCGATTAAATTGCCCACAGCAGCCAGAATAAGCAATATACGAAAGTTTGGAAGTTACCTCAAGCTCCTTCTAGTTTTTCTCAAGAGTGGCTGAAAACCCTAGCCCCTTGAACACCAAATTGTCTTCTCAAACACCTTAGATAACATAGAAGAGAAGCTTAGGAATAAGGTTATACGCGTTAGGAGCTAGATCGTCGGAGAAATCGGCTTACCTTGCGAGATTTCTCCTCTTTCTCTCTCTAAGAGCTCTCAACTTTCTCTCACTATCTTCAGCTGGAAATGGCGTGAAATGGCTGAAGAAGATGAGCAATTTGATTAATAATCCATGCTGACATCATCTTTTAATGAGATGATGTCATAATTCCCATTTTCGGATTTTCTGGCAGATTTTCTGCCCAAACTTTGAAAAATCATAACTAATTCTAGAAAAATCGAAATGAGGTGATTCTAAAGCCAAATGAAAGATATTTAAGTCCTCTTCATAGGAAAAATATTGGCCATTACTGAAAATCACCACAAAATTCCCAGAATTTCAATCTTTGCATACTGTTCCAGAAAATAATTAATTTCGCTGGGCAAACTTCAAAAATCCAAAACTCTTAGGTCACAAATCAAAATGATACAAATTATATGTTCATTTTAAAGCTTGACATGTGAAATTTAATACTGGAAAATTTCAGAATTTTTAGACACCATTTGTCCATTTAAAACGTCCATACAAATTGGCTGCCCTGTACAGAGTTTCAATGGACAGAGTTTTCAACTTTAGCACGATTGTTCCCAATGGTTCCAATTTCACAATAAACACTCTCCCCACATGAATTTTCACAAGGAAGCCATTGGAATCATTAAAATATCCAAATTCCCATCACACATTCTCCAAAAGTATTTATTCAACAATAATTATATCCACTTTTAAAGTCATTAGCCCTTAATCACTTTTTGGGATATTACAGTGAGATTCTAAAGAATCCCCGTAGTAACAAGTCAATCATATAATGTACAATAATAATGCATGTAATCAAATCATTATCCAAACAAGCAACTACAACGGCAGTTCAACGACAATGGTTAGTATGACACATGTCATCCCTGACGATTGCTCACGCTGAATTGCTCACGCTGTATTGTATCACCACAATCAACACAGTATAATTCACCACAGCTGGGATCCATATAAAGCATATCAAAATCGCAAGCCACATAGGCAAGATACACACACACAGCCCACGGCTGATTTCACAAACACTGCCCCACGGGTCGGATTCACAATATCCATGTCGATTACGACGGCAGTCCAACAGCCGACCTAGAGATGACTACTGTCACTCCCTATACGGCTCACGCTAACCTGCTCACGCCTTAATAGACCATGGCATACATTTCACAAATTCAACATAAGTTATGCATGCCAAAACATCATACAAGATATGAGGGAAAATTCACTACCTAAGTTCTTCCAGGCGTTCCTTGGCACCGGTCTCTCCCGCGTCGGGCAAATATCAAATCCTATATTCACAATTAGGGACGAAGAGTTATACTCTATTCCAAGATTTAATTCACTTCATAATACTTAATTGGTTATCATTATTGGTCTTTTGGAGTCATTAAACACTCCCAACAAAACTCCTAAAGGGTAGGAAGAAATATCCCTAAGATCCCCTTTTGGATGCACAAAACTGAGATTTTACACTATTTCACTCAGCAGAGATGACCTTGCTCGAGTGTTGATGTACAGACACTCGAGTGAAAACGGCTTCACTCGAGTGATGGTACGGACATCACTCGGGCACAAGAGAGTGAGAGGCAGCGAGTGAACACCCGAGAGCAAAATGAAGTTTTCAGAAACAAGCTCACTCGAGCACAAATGCCCTCACTCGAGCACTGGTACGGAAATCACCTCAAGCACAAGGAAGTGAGACAGAAAGCACATGCCCGAGAGCACAAGAGAAATGGCAGCAGCCCAAATGGCTCACTGCACTCGAGCACACATGGCTCACTCGAGCACGGTGCCCATACCCGCGAGTGAGAAGGCACACCCGTGCACCTACTCGCGAGTGACAACCCGAGAAGCAAGTCCTTTGGTGTCAAATACACTCATCACTCGAGCACAAGGACGGTCACTCGAGTGATGTTCATCCCTCACTCGCGAGTGAGGCTATGCTTGCTATGACCCAGGGAGTGCAATAAGAACACAGAGAGCAAGAAACGATAATTGCACTACCGCACTCGAGCAGAGTTCATCCCTGCTCGGGTGACATTCATCCCTCACTCGATCAGACCCATTTCTGCTCGAGTGAATCTACCAGATAGCAGAAAACGCAAAAACAGAGGCACTCTCCTTAACCTTTGCCCAATTGATTCCTATGGATACAAAACTTAACCCAAAGCCATTCCCACACAAAAACACCCAATAAACTCAATGGAATCAACAGAATCCTCAAAATCTTACTCCATTATCATGATTTGGGTTTTGGGCAACAATTTCAATAATACACCAATCTTAACCAAACTTCACATTTCAATTACCAATCAATCTATCTATCCTAAACTCATTCCAAAACACCATTCTCATGCCAAAAACATACCAAATGAACAGTGGCATCCAATTTTCGGATTCAAGCCAAAATTTCCAGAATTTATAAACTACTTCAAATGGTATGAAACATAGATAGATAGATTAGTTTTACTCACCTTATCAACTTCTCCAAAGAGAGTTCTTGATTCACCACTTTCCAAATTTTCGTGTAGCATAAATCAGCACCAAATGGCCACACTATACACACCAAAATGAAGCCCATGATTCAAGGATCAACATTTATAAATGGTGTTTGAGCAATAGAGGGCATTTACTTACCCAAAGATCAAGCTTTGCCTTTCTCTTTCTTGCCCAACAATGGCAGCTCGAATTTGAGAGAGAAAATGTGAGAGATGGAGTGAGGAAGAAGAAGGAAATGATTACACACTCCCTCCCCCATACCTCAGCCGAACATGAGAGAGGAGAGGAGAGAGAAAATAATCTTTTATCCCATTTGACTTTTACACACACATACTCTCTTTGCCATATGTCACACTACCATTGGCTTTCACCAAATAAGTCACACATTAACTTATATAATCCCTCTATTAGCCATTTTAATCACACATCTCATTTCTCTTAGTTAGTAATTAATTTCTCCCTTAATTACCAACTCATGGCCAATAATTCCATTCTTCCAATTTTTTTCACTAATTATGACATATTAATTAAAATAGCCATAAAACACATAATAATTCAAATAAATTCATGATTATTATTAATAATCATGATTATCCCTTAATCAAAAATTGGGATATTACAACAACACCAGTACTATTAGCTTGGCCAAGAATCCTGTACAACATTCAAGGACCAAGCATATAGATATTCGACATCATGTACAAAAGAAGGATGTCAAAGTAGAATTCATACCGACACATCTTCAACTTGCTGACATATTCATAAGCCGATAGCTAAAGATCAATTTTTGTATATACGAAGAGAATTGAGAATGGTTAATCCCAATGAGTTGTAAGTTTTTCTTAATAATTACTATGTTTAATATGAGTTTTGATGATAACCATACTAACTTAGGCATCAGAGTATGTAGAAATTGTTTTTGTAGGGCTATCACTCGAGCACAGGACGTATCACTCGAGTGACAAGTGAAGTTGCACTCAAGTAAGAGATAAAGGCTCGAGTAAAGAACTATATCATATACTTTGTTTCAAAGCTTGTAAAACAAGGGTTAACAGAGGAGATAAAAGTACCAAGGGGTCACTTAAATACAATGGGTGAGATGGCTCTTACTCGAATGATGGAAAAACGCCACTCGAGTATAGTATGAATACACCTAAAGTGAAGCAAGAGAAATTGAGCAGAAGAGAAAGAATTATGCAAATACTCATTCAAAGCATGGTTACTCAAATGATCTTGGAGAATTTGAGTACAAAGATGAAAATATAACAATATACATTTAAATCAGGTACGCTATTACATGCTTTATCAAATTTCTTTAAGTATCACTCAAGCACTGTATGAACAACATCGAGTACTAGGGTTATCACTCGAGTGTTGGCACTTATATTAATTACGCGATAGCTCAGACCATCATACTTCATCTTCTCACTCAAAGCATCGCATCACTCGGAAGATATACCTCTTCACTTCTGACCGTTACCCATCGATTAAACGACTCAAATTGCTTCAAATTTCTATTAAAACTCTTCAATCATCTTTATAAGGTCAGATTTATCATTTTAGCTTCTCATTTCTTACCCTAACCGAAGAGAGTTTCTGAAAATTCTTCTTCAAGTTCTTATCAACTCTTTGATTCTCATTTCGGTTTTAATGGCTAGAACTAAAATGCTTGTTGTTCCCCAAAGTTCCCATTCACCTTTACCTACTCAATCTGTCTCTAGTGCTTCAGATACTCCAGTGGCAACACCTTTATCTCCAACACCTTCTCTATCTTCTACATCAACACCTCCTCCTAAACCCAAAACCACCAAGAAAAGAACTTCATCCAATAAACCTCATCCCAAGCCTAAGATGGCTAAAAAAGATCAACCTCCGTAAAAGAAACCGAAGGGAGTAGTTTTCAAGGAACCAGTTGTCACTTAGTCTCAATCGAAAGAAGTCAAAGGAAGAGGAAAGAAGAAGGACACAGAGCAACGACAACAATCTTCTTAATCTGATGACTCATTCAACATGCAGCTCAGAGAAGCAATGGAAATATCTAAGCTTGACTCCTTGGTTGGCAAGATTTCCTCCCAAGCTGGTGCCTCAAGTTCACATTATATTGGCCAGACAAGTCAAGCTTCTTCGGGAGCACAACTTACTTCACAAGCTCCAGAGGAAGAAGAAGTCACAAATCCTCCAAAAGGTTTCAATGTCGCCAGACAAGTCAAGCTTCTTCGGGAGCACAACCTACTTCACAAGCTCCAGAGGAAGAAGAAGTCATAAATCCTCCAAAAGGTTTCAATGTCAAGGAACTGAAGTCACTTATTCAGAAGGTATATGACTCTGAGTTTACTCATAGACATTTCTGCCCCATAGTTTATGTGGACTTAGATTATCTGAAGAAAAGTTATAGTTTGGATTTTCATCCTTTTCTTGGTTTCTATGATCCTTGGCAAAATGTGCATCTTCCTTATTCACCTACTGTTGTGAGAACTTTTTACTGCAACATGAAAGTCCATAACATATATTCTAGGGCTGAAGAGTTGATAGAGGAAGCAGTATCTGCCACTGTTAGAGATCAACATATTATGATATCTACTAATATCATTAATGATATCCTTGGATATGTTACACCCATTCTAATCCACCTACACTTACTGCCAATGAAACCTTACAGCATTTAAGGCCAAATGACCCTATAGGACCTCTTAATTTAAGCCTGTTTATATGCCTAATTCCATTCGTGCCCTTCATTATATATACTCTTGTAGCATTGTCAACAAATCCAAAAACTATACCTATTTTGCCAAGAGAGATTATTATTTATTGGCCTCCTTTCTTACCAGTCAATAAAGAAATGTGGGGGAACTTATTTTTGGTGAGATAAGAAGATTTCAATTTTCTTCATCAAAATCTGCCACAATTCCATATCCACAACTTGTGTCTCTCATTCTTAAGAATAACAAAGTGTGGTATTTGGAGGGAACTGAGAAGGTTACCATTCCAAGGTTTGGCAAGACTCAATTGACACATATGAGTATTAATCTTCCAGTGAGCCAATCCAAGGCTACATCTCAGAGAGAAGCCTCTCCTTCTAGAGGTGATGAAGCTCAGTTATCTGCACAAGGTCCTACTCTACCTCCATCCTTCCTAAATGCATCACTATCAACCTATTTGGCTGAAGTGGTAAATCAAACAGTGACTGGCCTGAAAAAAGGAATTGATGAGTGAGTATGAGAAATTGGTGAACACAATGGAGATACAAGTCTCAAATTTGGTGGACAAGGAAAATACCAATTTTGACTTGATGTTCAAGACTCAAGAAGATATGTCGAGAAGAATCACTGATATGGAAATCTTCTTGCGCACTTATTTTCCGACTACTCTCTGAGGTTCCACCTGAGTCTACTCCTACCACAGCCTTACCTTCTCAGACTCAGACTTATGTTCTCTTCACAGACCCTAAATCCAATGTTGATGTCACTTATGACCATTCGCCTTCACCACCACTTGCAGCCATAGTTCCTTAGCCATCATCTCTATCTTTTGTGTTTGAGCCATTTGACCCATCCACTGCCATGGTGCTATATACCGCATCATCTGATATTACTTTCCTTCAGCCCCCTTTTGATGCTGACAAAATGAGGGAGAAGGATTTGTGATGGTTTCTGAGCTGATATGGTTTGATATGAGAGATTTTTGGTTTAAGGGGGAGTAGTATTGGGTGGGTAGCTTTTCTATATTGGGTAGGAGAATATTGTTATTTGACCTTTTCTCGTTTATTTTACTGACATGGTTATATATGGGGTTTTATGGGTAGATGCTGATTAAACTTGATATTGTACTTTACAAGTTCATTTATGGTAATTTTCAAGTTTGCTAAGTTTTCTGTTCAGATTTAATGGTTTATGTGCAAATATAATGGTATTATGCCTTATCTTGGCTTTTAAGTGTCCATTAGAAGTATTGCAGGAAACATATGAGATTAAGTGCAAAAATCTGAAAATGACTCTAAATTTTGGTGAAATATGCATTTGGAAATGTTGAAAATGTTTTCAAAATTTTCACTCCAATCAAGTTTTTAAAACTCATCACAAAGGTTTTGTCATCATCAAAAAGGGGGAGAATATTAGATTCCAAGTTTTGATGATAACAAAAGATTGTTGTAAGATATGGTAAGAATATAATGTTTTGCAAATTTAAACAATAGTTGAAACTATTACCAAAGTATTACCAAATGTATATCTCTAAGTTTAGAGGTCATTGCTGCTATTTTAACTGATGCACTCGAGTGATAGACCTAGCACTTAAGCATCAAGCACTTTTGCACTCGAGCACATGAAAGTGTTGGATAAAAAGTATTTGACAGAGAGCAATGACAGAGATAAGATATATCATGTCACTCGAACACAGAATCTCTAATCAAGTGATAATCTCAAGTGCACCCGAGTCCTTGTAAGTGTGGCAGAGGAAGTGTTTACCCGAGAGTAAGGTAAACTCAAAATGTAAACTGCACTCGAGTCCAAGTGAGTGAGGGACAGGAAGTGTTTCCCCGAGAGTCACCAAGTGCATGGAAGAGAAAGTATGCTCAAGTGGAGGATACTATACCTGAGTGATACCTCAGCACCTGCGAGTGTGGAATCCAACTCTCTCCATTCTGATGCAAGTATTGAAGCAAAAGAGTATCTTTTACAAGAATATGCTGTTCACTCGAGTGAGAGTAAGTATACTCGAGTGAGGGCCCACATCACCTGCAAGTGCAAAATCACACTCTTGATAAAATGAGATGCAAGTGTTATCCAGAGACGTGGGCTCATAGTGTAAAATAAAGGTGCACTCGAGTGAGGGGATTTATTCTCGAGTGAGGTCCCACATCACTTGTAAGTGTGAAAATGCACTCTCTCAAAATCATATGGAAGTGTAACACAAAAGCTGAAGCAGAAGTGTATATATGAAGATTCACTCGAGTGAGGCCTAGTGCACTCGAGTGATCCTCTATCAGAAGGCAAAACGTCACTGACTCACAACGATCAATCTGAATATGGTTTAATATTATTTAATCACTCTATTTCCACCTGTTATTATTTTTTAACATCATTTAACATATATTACAAGTATGATACATGTGGTTGATCATTTGAATTAGAAAAGCACAGAGGAAGTCAAACAATGACAGATAGAATCATTACTACTAACCAAGCACATACCTACCACGATCAAAAATTTCAAACGTACTCATGTTGTTCCACAGTAAAATGCTCCACTCCACAATGATTATTATTCAACGGGCAAAATCATCTGGCTATAAATGCAGAGCTTTAAAGACCATCAAGAATAACGAAGAGCAAGAATTCAGACAAGCAAATTCATGAGTCTATGTTATTCACATTTTCTCTGTATTCTTATTATACTTCATTGTTTATCATATTTTCTCTATAAGAGAGTCTGTATATACTTCATATTCTATTTTCATTTGATCTCAAGATACTGGGACCTTGAGAAGGTAGATATCCTTACAAGAGAAGTAGTTGAGAGAATTCCTAGTAGGACTTTCTACTCATAAGACTTACAAGATACAAGCAGTAGAGAATGTTGCTACTCGTAAGACTTACAATGGTGTAAGCAGGAGAGAACATTGCTGCTTATAAGACTTACAAGGTCATAGGTTTGTTTTTTTGCACGTAAGACTTGTCGTAAAGGGGAGAGAAATTTCTAAGTGTTAGAATATTTATGCTCATAGTCCATTCAAGGACGATTGTTGTTTTGCAACATTCTGAGAGCCCATTGAATCTTGGAAGTATAGTGAAAATCTCAGTAGGTCTTGATCTCTGAGGACTAGACGTAGGCCTGGGTTTTGGGCCGAACTAGTATAACTCTTTATGTGCTAATTTTCTCAACTTTACTCTATTTACACTTAAAATCATATCACTGCATCAACCGAAAAATTTATCACATCACCCAATTCACCCCCTTCTTGGGTGAAGCTTGCCTCTTTCAATTTTGCACTTGAGACTATAAAGGTCCTCACACAAGTGGCGATGTCTCACTCAAGTACGCCAGTGTATTTCAGCTTTAGGGTTTGCTTCTAGAAAGCACTTGCACCAAGTTTTGCAAGAGTGAGCCTTTGCACTTATGAGTGTTGATGTGTTTACTCGAGTGCTAAGATGCTCACTCGAGTGCATCAGTAATTCTTTGCTTCTGGATAGCCTTTTTCTCAACACTTGCATGAAAATTAGAGGAAGTGTGTTTTCTCACTTGCGAGTGTTTGGTTCCTCACTCAAGTGCCAAAGTCCTCAGTTGAGTGTACTTCCTACTTGCAGGCTCTTCCTTGCTCTCAGACAAACACTTCTTGTGCCACATTTATAGGACTCGAATAAGCTTAAGGCTCTTACTTGAGTGTTGTGCTAGTGCTCGAGTGCAATGACCATTTTTTGTTTCTGACTTTGCTTTTTGTCAAGAACTTCCAAGAGTAGGCCTTCATGCTCAAGTGCAAATCTGGTCATCACTTGATTGTTGCCGAAAAATCTCTGAAGATAGTACTTTCTGTAAAACACTTTCAGGCTAACACTTCCTAGACTCGAATGCAAAACTGGTTCTGACTTGAGTGCGGCTACATCACTCGAGTGCATTAGTTAAAAACACAACAACTTTCTCCTAAATTTGTGAAATGCATTTGTTAACCATTTAGATAAATATTTATGCTTTCATACTATGAGTTTGTTATCAAAACAATTAATCATATTTGGTTATCATCAAAGCTTGGATTCTAACATATGCACCCTGATTTCTTCAGGCCATACATGGATTGATTTAACTTAATTGAGTATAATCCTCGAGAACTTACATTTGGTGTTCTTGCAACTTAAATCCTTTAAGGACTTGTGCTTCTGGCACCTTGAGTTCTTCAAGGACTTGTGCTTCTGGCACCTTGAATTCTTCAAGAACTTGTGCTTCTGAAACTTGCTAATGAATTTTGGCTCATGATCCTCATTATCATTCATGATATCAAATTCTATATTATAAGCAAAGATGTCATTAATGTTGATTTTATTTTGGTTTGATTTGATTATATTCTGAACTGAATTTATTGAGATATCATTATTTTCACACATTTCAGGTAACTTGGTCTCTTTTGGGGCTACAACATTCTCTTCTAGAGATATCTCTTCTAGAAATAATAACTCTTTAATTCTTTAAGAGATGGCTCTTCCAAAATTACCAACTTTTCTTGATTATCCTCTACTGGACTATCTATATTCTTAACTCTTTTACTCTTTCGAGGGTTTTTTTTCTTTATAACTGATAGGCCTTCCCTGCTTTGGGCGTGCTTTAGATCAATTCACTATTGGTTGTCTTTCAAGGACATCAATTCTGATGGAGCATTAGCAATTGGGACGTGTAACTTTGTCACTTTCTTTGGGTCAGTAAATGCTTCTAGCATTTGATTAGCAAAATTCTGCAAATGAACTATCTTTTGAACTTTCAGTTCACATTGTTTTCTACAAAGATCAAAATGAGCTAATGATTATCCATTCCACCTAATCGTTTTGCCTAACTTCTTATTTTCTCCTCTTAATGTTAGGAAAAATGATTCATTAAAATGACGATTGGCAAATTGAGCCATAAATAAATCTCCTGTAGATGGTTTTAGATATTTTATTATCGAAGGAGATTCATATCCAACATATATTCCCATTCTCCTTTGAGGACCCATTTTGGTTCGTTGTGGTGATGCTACAGGCATATACATTACACATCCAAAAATCCATAAATGGGAAATACTAGGTTCTTGACCAAAAAAACCACTTGTAAGAGGGAAAACTTTAGATAACATGTTGGCCTAAGTAGAAATTAGGAGATTAGATCTCATAAGTAAAGGTCTTGCAATTAATTGCAACCATTTGACCAACAATTCTACAAGTTTATTTTGCATATGAACATGAGCTACATGATGTTCAATATTAATTCCAAGGGACATACAATATTCATAAAAAGCTTGTGAAGTAAATTCCCCAACATTATCAAGAAGTATTTCCTTGATAGGATAATCATGGTATCATGCTTTTAATCTAATCAAATGAGCAAGCATCCTGCAAACTCCAGAGTTGTGAGAAGATAATAAGCAAACATTCAACTATCAAACCCCTTAACATTTTAATATTTACAGAGTAATAAATGTATAGTTCAAAGGCTATGCAGAAATAGCATAAACGTACTGATGCAAAGTGCTTGTTTACATTAAAGGAAATCCCCATAGGGTTTGAAATATATACATATCCCAAAATATATAGAATAAAACTAATGATAACCAACTGAAAATCTGTTATGGACTGGAACCTGTTCTGTACTGGAACCCTTAATCGCCGACATTTATGTTTTTGCCTCTAGAGCTGCTACCTTCTGTGGAATATTTTAAATTTTGGGAAAAAGGTAAGATTCAAACGAATCTCAGTTGCATTATGCAATCAATCATATAAAATGCGATAAATAAATATGCTATGTACAACATAGTGTAAATGAAAATTTAACTGTATACGGTGTGTGTACACAATTCAGGGCCAAACCCTTACTTGTCCGTGCACCTCAGCTGGATCCCAAACATAACAAGGTATTGTGCCCTAGGCACTATTCATATGACTGTGCTCGGGCACTATTCATATCACTGTGCCCCAGGCACCGTATTCAATCATAGAATATGGAATACACAAAGCATACAAATGACCACATAGTTTATGAAATATAGAGTTACTATCTTAAATCCTTTTTCTACTCGCTAATGGTTCAATAACCCTGATCCGGCTCGGTCAAACTGTCTGATCCTAAAATTCCAAATTTAGAAGAATTGAGTTATTACCCATTCATGTATTGTTCTAAACTCATTTTTTTAGTTATCTTAGTTTAAAACTGTGAAATGACCACAATACCCTAGGGGACCTGGTCCAAATCCCTTTATACTCAGTCTAACTATACGTTTTTTAAAAATTATGACTTGGCCTATTCCTATACAATTTTGTGTGTAGAATCTATTTTGGACCTCGGTTTTACCAAATTCACTGCCAAAAGATGAAAATGCCCTTGGCAGGCCTTAACTTTAGGTTTTAGGGGTAAAATTGTCATTTCACACCCTAATGTCTTCACACTTCAAAATTCACATATACCCTACTCAATCTTCCATTCTAAACACAATGGAATAATCAAAAACAAAAAATTTGAGCTCTAACCACTTGTTCTAGGCTTGGCTGAAACTCACAAAAGACAAGGAGAAGTTGTGTTTTCTTAATTTCAACCAACCAATCACCTCCTTTCCACCTCTAATTACTTGTTTAACCTCTTAAACACTTATTGAAAATAATTAATGGATAATTGGGCAACATATTTCCTTAGGGTTTCATCATCCCAAATTAAAAAAGCAAGCAAAACAAGCCAACCAAACAACCAATAACAATCGTAAATCAACAAGAGGATCAAGGTTTCATGGTTACCTCTTGATCTCTCTCTCTCTCTCTCTCTCTCAAACCATCCCTCTTCCTCTCTCTCTTCCTCTTGGTTTTGCCTTGATGCAAGTGTATTTCAAGATGTCATAGAGATTAGGAAGGGTTTGCCATGAATTTGGAAGCATAACACTTGAAATCACAACCTATTTACCTTGATTTGTCTTCTTGAATACTCTCTTTCTCTTTGCTCTTCTTGCTTTTTCAAACACGTCTCTCTCTCTTGTTCTCTAACTTGGACAAAAATGAGCTCTTGAAGGAAAGAGAAAAGGTCTTGAAAAATATCCTAATTCACCTCCTTAAGTAATTATTATTTTATCACAATTTACCACATGTTTTAACTTTGACTTTTCCTTGCTTCATATTTTTGTTTTTGGCCATAAATATTTTCTCTCTCCCTTTCCATTTAACTTGGCCGAAATTTGGCCCTTAAAAGGCTTGAAGGAGCTTTTTGAATTATCATAATTTAACCTTCTCAACTATTACTTTTAATTATAACTATTTACCTTCCTCCTTTTTACCTGGCTAGAATTGCTCCACCTTTGGATATTTATCTCCAACTTTTATTTTTCCCCCTTGTTTTCCTTATTTGGCTGAAAATTGGCCTAAATAAAGGAGAAAAATATTTTTTCCTTGCTTTATTAGCAAATGACCATTTTGCCCTTACATTGTTTTATTTAATTTGGGCCTTCTCCTTTTCCTTTCATCTTAGCTGAATTTTACACTATATTGGGTCAAAGAATTGTTCTCTTCCATTCATTATTTTGGGCTTGAAGAATAGGTTTTTTGGAAGACAAAAATTAGGCTTTATGTCTTATTTTGGTTAAAATTTCATGTAGCTTCTACTAATAGTGTTTTTGTCATTTCAAGTGCACCAAACTTCACTATTTCATTCTTTTTATTGTAACACCCTTACTTATTTAATTTTCAAAAATTCCAAACTTTGAATTTTCATGTAATAATTTCTATCTTCATCCAATTGTGTCATAAGCTCAATTGATGTGCAACTAATATTTCCCTCTTCATGTTTCATGTAAGAGTTGCCTAGCGGTCCTTCCCTTTGGTCTCAATTGGCTTCACAAAAAGTTTAAGTTACATGTATGCCTTATGTCACAATTTTGATTAAATTTACACTTGTGCTCTAATTTTCCATAAATTCATATTTATCTGACCAAAATATTTTAAATTCATATTTCCCTTTTATTTTTCTTAATTAATTGAAATTAACTTCAATTAATTTGAAAATAATTAATTTGGTACATGTTTGGCAAAATTACAAGTTTGCCATTACATTTATCTTCAATTTCGGATTTCTAGCATATTTTCTACCCAAACTTTGAAATATCAAATCGGAGTGATTTTAAAGGCTATGAAACCCTCATTGAGTTTAGGTTCAAAGAAAAAAAATATTCTTTGGCCAATTGGATGCACAAAATTCCCAAAATTAAATTCTTTATATGCTTTTCCAGGAATTAGGCATTTTTTCTGGGCTAATTTTAAAAATTCATATCTCCTAGTATATAACTTCAAATGATTCATATGACCTATCAATTTAAGGCTTAGGATGTTTAATTTCACCTGGTAAAATGTCATAATATTTACTCATCATTTGGTCTCCCAAAACGTCATGACAAACTTACTACCTCACAGAAAATTTCATTGGAAGTATAATCACTTTCTCTAAAATTCTCCATTTTATTTTCTTTAATACCCAAAGATATAAGAAATATTAGGGAATAGATTTGGGATATTGGCTAATTCGGGGCTTAGCAGTCTACTTAATTCAAGCTTATTTTCAAGCTTCCAATCCCAAAATTCAGGATATTACATTTATGAAAATAAATGTACATGGGGTTTTTGGTAAATGAATTTTGGGATATTACGGCTCTCCCCCTTCATAAAATTTCATCCCCAAAATTTGCTACATGTACATTCTCATGAATTATAGGTAATGCTTCTACATGTTGTCCTCTGCTTCCCACATTGCTTCTCTAGGAGATAATCCCTTCTAGAAAACCTTTATGAACGAGATAATCTTGTGTCTGAGCTATTTCTCCTGCCAATCAATGATTTAGTTAGGTGTGACCTTATATGTCAAATCATCCTGTACATCCACATCTTCATATTCAATGATATGTTTTGGGTTGGGTTGTTATTCTTTAATTTTGAAATATGGAAAACATCATGTAAACTGCTCAGATTTGGGGGTAAAGCTATCCGATACACTATTGGTACAATCTTCGATAGGATTTCAAATAAACCAATGTACCTAGGGCTTAACTTTTTCATCTTTAGTGCCATACCAATGCCTGTGATAGGCAAAACTTTCATAAACACATGACTGCCGACCTCAAACTCTAGAGGTATATGCCTCTTATTAGCATAACTCTTTTGTCTACTTTGAACGATTAATAATCTTTGCTTGATCAGTTTAATTTACTTAGTTGTTAGATCAACTATGTTTGGCCCAAGTAACCGTCTCTCAGAAAGTTCTGTCCAACACAAGGGTGACTGATATTTCCTTCAGTATAATGCCTCGTATGAAGCCATTTAAATGCTCAAGTGAGAACTATCGTTATAGGCAAACTCTACAAGTGGAAGGAATTGATCCCAACTACCTTTAAAATCTAGTATGTATGCCCTCAACATATCCTGGAGTGTCTATATCATTCTTTCTGTCTGAGGATGATAGGTTGTGCTGAATTTGAGCTTGGTACCAAAAGCCTCGTGTAACACCTTTCAGAAGTTAGAAGTGAAGCGAGGATCTCTGTTAGAAATGATGTTCTTCGGTGTACCATGTAATCGCATGATCTCCTTGATACAAATCTCCACTAGCTTATCAAGAGAGTAGTGGATACTGATTGGTAGGAAATGTAATGTTTTTGTGAATTGATCAATGATTACCCATATTGCATCATGATTTTGGATCTTGAGAAATCCTGTCACAAAATCCATTGTAATACTCTCCCATTTCTACTCAGAATATTAGGATTTTGTAGAAGTTCAGATGGTCGTTGATGCTCGATTTTCACCTTTTAGCAAGTGACACAACGTGCCACAAACTTTGTCACATCTCCTTGCATCCCTGGCCAACAATACATGGACTTCAAGTCATGATAAAATTTAGTTACTCCTAGGTGTAAAGTATATTTACTCTTGTGTGCTTCATCTAGGATTTACTGCTTTAGATCTGTTTGCAGTGGAACATATATCTGCTTCATATATCTAACTAGTCTACTCAGTGACAAGTCATATTCCTGAGTTTCTCCCCTTTCAATCATGTCCTGGATAGACTATGTTCTTCTATCCTACATCTGAGCCTCTTCGATTGCTACTCTCAGATAATTTTCTGCCTAACTACTATTGTTGCCACAAATCAAAGTCTAGTTAGACAAATTGAGATCTATGAAATCTTTGATTAGTTTCTGCTCATAAATCTTAGGGCTGCTACTTATATTGTTTTGTAGCTTAATGCATCTTCAACTACATTATCCTTGCTTGGATGGTATTTGATCACCAAGCTGTAATCTTTAAGGAAATCCATCCATCTGTGTTGTCTTATGTTTAGTTCTTTTTTATTGTACAAATATTTTAAGCTCTTGTGGTTGCAGTACAGCTCTATGGTTATGGCATAGAGATAGTGTCTCTAGATTTTCAATACAAATACAATTGGTGCTAACTTCAAATCATGAGTGGGATAGTTTTGTTCTTGAGGCTTCAACTGATGAGATGCATATGCCACTACTCGGCCCTGTTGCATCAAAACACATCCCAATGCATGTCCACTAGCATTTGTGTAGACCACAAAGGTCAATTGTGGATTTGGGATTGTTAAAACTAGTGTTGTTGTTAATCTCTATTTTAGCTCTGTGAAGTTCCTCTTGCAATTATCATCCCACATATAAGGTTGAATTTTTTGTGTTAACTTTGTCAACGACAAAGCTATTCTAGAGAAATTTTGTATGAATCACCTGTAATAACTAGTAAGACGCAAAAAATTGCATATCTCAAAAATAGTCTCCAGCCTCTTCCAGTTTAGTATATCTTCCACTTTGCTAGGATCCACCAAGACCCCTTGTTGTGAGACTACATGGGATAGAAATTTAACTTCTGAAAGCCAAAATTTGCACTTGCTCAGCTTGGCATGGAGTTTCTTTTTTCTTAATATGTCTAACACTATTGTTAGTTTCTGTTCATGTTCTGTTCTGCTCCATGAGTATACAAGAATATTATCAATAGAGACTACAATGAATTAGTTTAGATATAGATAGAAAATTTGATTCATGTAGTCCATAAACACTTCAGGTGCATTAGTAAGCCCAAATTGCATTACAAGAAATTTGTAATAGTCATATTTGGTTCTTAAAGTAGTTTTTTGTACATCTTCAGCTTTTACCCTGAGTAGTGATATCCCGACCTTAAGTCAATCTTCAAAAATCACAGGAACTAGATAACTGATCGAGTAAGTCATCAATTCTAGGAAGTGGGTATTTGTTCTTGATGGTTATCTTGTTTAGCTCCCTGTAATCAATACAGAGTCATAGGCTTCCATCTTTCTTTTTGACAAAGAGCGTTGTAGCTCCCCAAGTCAAGATACTGGGTCGAATGAACCCTTTCTCTAATAGGTCCTGAATATACTTTTTCAACTCTTCTATTTCATTTGGAGCCATTTTGTATGGGGTTTTGGAAATTAGTTCCGCTCTAGGCCTAAGGTCAACTGCAAACTCAACTTCCCTGTCTGGAACTAATCTGTTGATATCTTCTAGAAACACCTTTGAAAAACTCATTCACTACAGTGACACTTTCAAATACTGTTCCAGCTTTTGGCTGTATGGAAAAGAATACCATATACCCCTAACAACCTTTATGCAGACATCTCTCAGCCTCAGTTGCTAAAAGAAAATTATGGTTGATTTTCGTGCTGACATGTGGTTGCAGATTGGGATAAATAGCCCTTTTGCTTTTGTAGTCTAGCAACACACTATTGGCTATTAAGCAATCAATACTGTGGATTACTTTTAAGCTTTGTAATAGTAGAAAGATTAGATCCACTGTTGATTTGTGTCCTTGGCATTGATTATATAATTCAAACAGACATTGACTGTGACAATTCTAACACCAGTGGGTGTAGACACTTCCAAATCATACAGAAATTAGTGCATGCTTAGGCCTAGCCATCTTACATAGTCATATGCAATAAATAAATGACTAGATTCGAAATCATATAATGCATGTACTAAATTATCGTCAAGAGAAACTGTACCTTAAATTGT
This sequence comes from Inga laurina, assembly GCA_963855925.1. Classification (NCBI taxonomy): domain Eukaryota; kingdom Viridiplantae; phylum Streptophyta; class Magnoliopsida; order Fabales; family Fabaceae; genus Inga; species Inga laurina. Next base: position 63,221,777 of record OY979704.1, on the reverse strand, counting down.
TCAGGAAATTTTCTAGCCTCCTCCTAAGTTATATGTAGACTTTGGCTTTAAACTCTTGGCCTCGACTCTACTATCTTTGGTTGCTGCTATGAGCAATCTCTGCCAAAATGGCATAGTTGTCGGCATAGAAAATAGATTATTTGCCTGGCTGGAGCAAGAGTACCACTATATGTCTTGTTAGGATGCTATGACTTGTGACAATGCCAACATGTTCTACCCCTTGAGGTACTGTGATTACCATGACTCCCAGCATGATATGGCTTTTTGTTGTTCCCTCTGGTTGTCTACTCTGATCTAAGCATTTTTGGAAAGAACTCCCACTTCGAGATGTACCCTTATTGTTATTATTTCTATCTGAGTACAGACTTAGCAAGTTGTTCTTTGTAATTCGGCACTCCTCCAGTGCCTTGTTGAACTATATATAGTGTTTAGCAACCATCTTCTCTTTCAACTCTAGTTTCAATCCCTGCACCATCATGTCAGAGCTCTACTCCTCATCATCCCGATATCTCAAGTACGAAGAATATCGAGATAACCGGATGAAACAAGCCAAATAATCATCAAAGTTCTCTTTCTCATCCTGACGTTTAATGAGGAACTCTTTCTCCTTCTCAAGTCTAACTGAATGGGGGAAAGATTTTTCATTAAATTTTCTTAGAATAATTCCCATGTTATCGAAATATTCTTGGCCTGCAAGATCATCTTTGTGTTCTTCCACCATCTATCATCCCCTTCTAGTTTATATATTACCAACTGAACTTTGATGTCATCAGAGTGCACCAATATTTTAAAAATCTTCTCCAGTCGTGATAACCAGTCCTATGCTATATGAGAATCAGACGTTCCTCAGAATACAGGAGTTGTTTATAACTGAACCATACCAACCATGTCTGTAAAATATCTGCCTCAGGAACAGGCATAAATGGAGGCTCTGGTTGAGGTCTCTCAGGAGGATTGGGTTCATCTTCTGGCCTTTCCAGATGTTTTTAATCTATCCTGTCTTTGTTGCACTTCTCACTGCTAATCTCTAATGTTATTCATCATTGTTTGTTGCTGTGTTAACATGCCCAATATTGTTGCATTAGATCAGGTCTAGCTTTGTGATCTGGGTCAGCACCTCTAACCCTTGTTCTCACCATCTTATGCTTCACTATATGAAAATAAGAAGGTAAATTCCATGTAAACACAAGGGCATTTTTGTCATTTTACAAAATTTTGGGTGCACAGGTACGTCATATATCTCATATAATAGACATTTACAGTAGTTAGGAAAAGCTACTAACACCATACAACATATAAAATACTATACAATATGTCTTTGTCCTTTTTACACAACATGACATAACTATATATATGGCTTCCCAGGGGGGTCACCTATCCCGTGATTTCCTTGGGTTGAGCATGCTTAACCCTTATATACCCGTGCAAATACATAGATACCAGCTTTAACTACTGTCCATCGATACCTTATGATTGCCCTTAATCCAAAAAGTCATGCCTCCTATCTCTGGGCACTAAAATATTGGGTAGAGGCCCCATATCAGCTATAGTACATGTACGTCAGCACGTACCTTGAACTCCATGAAATGGTCATTCAAGCCCTGCTCTATTATCATATTCTTCTTCCAGTTCCAGAAGGCTGTGTCTAAGAAGAAGTGCATCATGGTGTGGATCCAAATCTCGTCTAGGTAATCTAGACTTCACCAAACCTACTCCTAGTATAGTGCATCCATGTCATTCAGATATGCTATATACTAATCAACCAGTGTGTCATGCTTACTCTAGTACAGCTTGCTGATGTATACCCCAGATATGATTGAAGATTTCCTGATCAGATTATAGGTCATATAGCACAAGCACTATCGACGATACTTAAATCAAACTCAGTACCTCTGATAGTGGCTACTCTGTATCTCCCATAGATGAAATGGTGGATAGTTTCAGTTGAGGCTGTGGCCCGTACACGGGCCTGACTTAGACCTTCTTCCTGGGTGTCCATAACATCCTAGCACCTCCCAGTGTTTAGTATTATACGTGATGCTGTCCCTCCAGAATTTGCTATTTTAGTGGAAGCTGAATCACTGATGGTGGTGATCTATCCCGCTGGCATCTTCTCCCACACATAGTTCCTGTCACCATGTAAACAAGACCATATCAATATACTAATCTGATAATGCTAGAACCGCTTTTAGCTCTGATACTAAAAATTTCAAATCCCTTAACATTTTGATATTTACAGAGTAATAAAAGCATAGTGTAAAGGCTATACAAAAATAGCATAAACGTACTAATGCAAAGTGCTTGTTTATATTATAGGAAATCCTCATAAGGTTTGAAATATAATAGATTCCAAAATATACAGAATAAAACTAATGATAACCAACTACAATTCTGGACTGGAACACTCAAACACCGGCATTTACTTTTTGCCCTTAAAGCTACCTTCTGCTAGAACATTTTAAATTTGGGAAAAGGGTGATATTCAAACGAATTTCAATAGCAACATGTAATCAATCATATAAAATGCAATAAATAAATATGCTATGCCCCATATAGCATCAATGAAAATTTAACTGTATACGGTGTATGCACACAATTCAGGGCCAAACCCTTAATTGTCTGTGTACCTCAGATGGGTCCCAGACCACAACTAGGTATTGTGCCCCAAGAACTATTCATATGATTGTGCCCCTGGCACTATTCATATCACTATGCCCTAGGCATCGTGTTCAATCATAGAATATGTAATACACAAAGTATACAAATGATCACATAGTTATGAAAGAAAGAGTTACTACTTTAAATCCCTTTTATACTTGCTAATGGTTCCTTAACCTTGATTTGGCTAGGGCAAACTGTCTGGTCCTAAAATTCCAAATTTACAAGAATTGAGTTATTACCCATTTATGTATTGTTTTAAACTCATTTTTTTTGTTATCTTAGTTTAAAACTATGAAATAACTATAATACCCCTAGGGACCTGGTCCAAGTTCTTAAACAAATTTGTGTGTAAAATCCATATTTGACCTCGAATTTGCCAAATTCATTGTCAAAAGATAAATTTCACCCATTTTTATAAATAAAATGTCTCAACGGGTGCCAGCAGCTCGAGAGGCAAGGATGTAGACATGGGGAACTAAAGGGCACGTTTCCTGAGACGAAGTCAGTGGTTATATATAGTATTTATTTTTGAATATTTTGAGAAATTATATATATTACCTAACCTGAAGGGAATTCCTCAATGTGATCATGTACTATATATCGGTATTTTTACACTATTCCTGTATTGCTCACCGAATGACGCGCAAGCACTTTGATAATATGGAAAGTCAGATAAGGGTATGACATATCCAATCGAGTTGATAAATGCACATTTCTTTCAAAGCTTACTATTTAAATAATAGTTACTTTATTCAGTATTAAAGGTAAAAGTTAATTAACTAATTTAGGGAAATTAGAAAAATTAGTTAAATGTTAATTGTTTATAAGAAATGTGTATTGATTTTCTCTAAAATACCATTTTAATCATTTATACTAGAAAAGCATATCCTATTAGGGGTGTTTAAAGTGTCTCGGTCCCGATTGTCTGGGCCCGGTCCCAGGCATTTTGATCCCAAGAATTTCCCATCCTGGCCAGGAACGGGAAAACCAGGATCGGGATCTATTGGACCCAGGACCGAGACCAGGCACACATCTTGTGATTCCTGTCCCGTCTCGGTCCCGGTTTTTTTATTTTTTTCCTAAAAACTAAGTTATTCTTGTATTTTTGTATTTTTTATCCCATAAATTAAATTATTATTTGATACAATGTTTATCACATATTTAGTTGGAGTTAAACTATATATATCGTGATACTAATCTTAACTATATAATGTATAAAGATAATAATGAAAATGATGAAGGTGGTCATAACAATAATAATAAAATGTTATTCTTCAATTCTAGATCAATTTGTGTGATTATTATGACCTTATTAAGTGTTAAATAATCACTTAAACACTAAATTATAGAAAATTTAATTAAAATAACAATATTTTTTAAATTTAATTTTTTTAAAAACAAAACCAGGATTTCCCAGTTTGGTCCTAGTCCCGTTCAAGGATTACCGGGACCGGTACCAGTACCAGTACCGGGATGCAATTTGCATCCCGGCCAAAAAACCGGGACCGGGAGTGGGGGATCCTAGTTTCGGATTTGAACACCCCTACCTCCTATGCTTCTAATAATAAAATCTCCTTTTTATATGTCTAATCAATAAAGATAGCCTAAAAAAATTAAAAATTCAAGAAAAAAAATTGATTAGGGTCTTATATTTAAAATCAAAACAAACATACTAACTAATTATTATATTTACGGTCAAGGTCTTTGTTTTATATACATTGTAGCAACTAATGGATGCACAAATCAAATTAAACAAAAGCAATCAAATCAATCACCCACCTACCCATAGTATAGTTCAATTATTCAAGAATGTGAGAGGTAAAAAGACAAAGAAGACTAGCCACAATTGTCCAGTTTTGCTGCCATGCATAATATTGCCTCTCTCTTTTTTTTGGACAATAATATTGCCTCTTCATTCACCACCTCTTAGAGTAGTTTATTGGAGAACATGAATTTGATGAGCATGATCTTTTCTTCTTCTTTGGATTACTAGAGAGAAAATGAGATGAGAAAAAAAAGTGAAAGATAAAAGTGAAGAGAATATGTCTAGATGAATAAGGGGAGAAACAAATAGAAGGATGTTAACTTGTTTAATGATACTATAGACTAGTAATAAATATGAACTCATATGAGCTCTTTTTCTCTCGTTTAAGAAAATTTTAGAAAATATGTTCTCTCCAAAATCCATCAAGTAGTCTTCATCCATATGTTGTAAAATATATATATATATATATATAATATTGTCAGGTTGTGATAGAGAACCACTAACCATTAAGCCCTAAAGGGCCGTAGATTGGAATCTCTACCCAATTGTCTTGTGTGTGAGCCAACCTATCATAGAACACTCATAGAAACAAGGGCCGATCTCTTAGGCTTAATATTACAAGGTAAAAAAAGAGTAATATTATCAATAATGAATTAATGCTATTCTACACAGTTATAAAATTTAATCCAACATTTAATTTATATAGCTACCACTTGAGAGATTTCTCCCCTTAAGCACCTGTATTCTCCTATTCAAGGCACTATTGAGTACTGAATATTGACACATCTCCTAGCGAAAATTCAAATATTGGTTCGCCATATTGTAAGAGATTAGCCCATTCCACTAGACTCAACTTTTATTAGTTACCACTTTAGAGATTTATTTGTCATGATTTGTCACAAATGGTGTGGCCCCTAGTCCCCTACTTAAACTTTGATCTAGCTTTTCAAAAAAGAGTCCAATCGCCTGGCGGCCAATCCAAATAAAAAAATTTGGCTCCATAGTACTTTTATTGTTTAGATTGCTTGTTTTGCCAAACATGGACCCAAACACAGTAATATAAATGCCCAAAAAAATCCCAGTCGCCATTGTTGGAGCTTCGGCCTTTGGTGGGTGCTGCCAGGGGGCAATTGAGTGGCTTTTTTTTCCCTCTCTTTTTTGAAAAAATGAGGGTAATATTGTAAAATCACAAACATTTCAAAATCCATTTTGGTACAATGAGCTTAATTTGGGATTATTAAAATTCCTTGATTTATCCTTTATAAATTTTCAAGTATATTTCTGATATTTTCTCGTACCGTTACGTTAACAATTAAACTTTTTTATAAATTTTTTTTTATTGGAGAATGAAAACTAACAAAAGTAAACTCAAGGGTCAACTCTCCTCAGGCTGAGCTCTCTCCCAAATACAACAAAAAACTCCGTGTCATAGATCTGAGACGCAAATTGTTCTGATGTATTTAAACAAAAAAAAATCTGAGACTCAAAACCCTTATGGGTCCCATGCCCAAGCCTCAATTGCTTTTTGTCTGCTCTTCACCATTGGGCCTTCCCGCTCAGTTCACTTGGCAGTTGGCCCAATGAATTTGTTTCTTCTAAAGTCTGCTTAATGGACCCAATAGGCCACTTAGTTTGACTATTCTCAACAATCTCAACTACATGTCTACGTCTCATTCTTAAAAACTCTCTAAAAAATGTCAATAATTATTTATAAGCTACAAAAACTAAAACAAGTTTGTTTCATTTCTTTTGATTTATTTAAAAAGAAAAAGTAGAATAATATATTAGCTTTAAAAGTGATTTATAATTATGTGTTTAATAATAATAAATTCTTTGCTTATTATATATTTCAAAAGATTTTATAATATTTTTAATAAATATTGAAAGATATTATGAGATTTTATTTTTAAAACTGATTAACTTACAAAATAATTTTTGTTTTATTCCTACCACGTCATCCAAGTCATATTTTACCATTTTCAAAACATTATTTAAAGTTTTTTATATGTTGCACACACCCTTTTTCGTAAGCCAATTGACACCAAGCCCAAAAATTCTCTTTTCATGCCACCAAATTCTTATGAACAGTAAAGTGAGTCTAGAGTCATGAGATAAGCCGTTTGAGCCATGGCTTGGTGGAAGAGAATTTATAAATATATTGATATTGATGGCAAGTTATACATTATAAAGTGTATATGCCTATTTTGACTAGTCATAAAGTGCTCATTGACAAGTCCATCTATATTAACTAAAATAATTTCCACTGATTAGGGGATATGCCTATTTTGACATGTCAAAGAGTAATGATTGACAAATACCTCTACGTAATCATATATCACTGCTTCTCTTTGCCTTTTTTAATCAACATGGGCAATAAGATAATTTCACATTCGGGATTCATATCACTGCTGTCCCTAAAAAGCTTTCTGATAAGGGAATCTACTATAGGATTTTTTTACTATTTTATCTGGCCCCTGAAACCTGAGTGCGATTTTCCGAAGAAATGAAAACCTTTCTATGTGAATCTATACCTTGAGAATGAACAATAAAAAGTTTCAAAAAGACAAAACAGGCTATGCGGTTGTCCACGTCCCCACACTATATATGAAATAAGACGTACCATTACAGTTCTTTCATATTGAACTTTTGACCTAGCCATGTAATATATTTTATGTGTACGCCACCATTGTCTAACCCTTAACAAAACATTCCATCTACTTTGGTTACAATAAAACACATTACTCCGCATTTTTATTTTCTTATATATTATCGTTCAATGCACAATGACTTGACACACAGGGAGAAGCCCCTAGTTTTATACACTTAACTCTACCTTCCTGACATCATATTTGCGAGTGTTGGATTTTCTTGCAAGGAGGCAATATCCCATTCCACAGAAGTAGACGAAAGTGTCATGAGAGACATAGCGATAGATCTCATACTTGGACGTCGCTCTGGGGTTGCCTCTGTGCACATTTTGGCTATTTGTGCCATCTGCAAGTCCCATACAATATAGATTTGCAAGTTGTTAGATCCATCAAAGGAATCACAGACTCTGAATCCTATTCTAGGTAGTCAAAGTCAAACGGGTGTGATGCTAGACTTATGGGACGGCTTATGAAGGAAGCACTAAAAACAAGGTATTAAAACCCAACTCAGGTCAGCCAATCAAACTAGGGGGACTAGTCCTCTAACTGATTTTTGATCAAGAGTTTTGGATATGTTGACTAGATCGAATTTTATACTTTTTTCCTCCCCTGTTGAATGATGTTGAGTTTAGAAAAAGAAAATTGCATGTCAACCTTGTGGTTTGGTAGTTACGTTTTGTTGGATTATGTGTGATTTATACATTAATATTCCATTTACTTGCGTGTTAATATGTCTTTTAATCTAAATATTACTCTTTTCAGGGTTACATACGTTTAATTAAATTATATTAATTTAATCATAGTTCAACTATGATTGGAACAAATATCCTTAAACCACTTCCTCAATCAATTTAATGACTGGTCTCGGTTTCGAGTACATTGGCTTTAAAAAGCACATGCACTAGTAAATCATGTACTATATAAATTTTTTTTTTGAAAAAATAGATATAGCTCGTTGTTAGATTCAATGCCATATTACAATTCTATACAAACTGATATTTCATCCACTCGGGTTGAAAAATCTCGTCTGTCCATTTGGATTTGATGGTTATCATCACATCATGTCATTTGTTGCAAGTTTAATAGTAGATAGTAGATGACATGGCGTGATGATAACCCTAAATCATAATAGACAGATGAGATCTTCACAACTCTTGGTATTTGATTAATTAAAACTCACTGACTGCACTATACTGGTGTGCTTCATTGACATACTTATCTAGGCTTTTGAAGCTTTTCATATTTTTGCAACGGGATAATATAATTTTTGGTCCCTCAAGTTTTAAATCATGGGTTTTAGTCCCTTAAAGGGAAAATGGTCCAAGTTTTTATAAATTATAGGGACCAGTATTTTAAACAAAATAAAACTTGAGGAACCAAAATAAAAAATGGGGACAAATTTAAAAAAGCAATAATTTTTTTTGCCCTGAAGGGACCAATGATTTTGTATTAACCTTTTTAGTATAAAGTTCTTTGATTAAAAATGTTGGGGGGTATAGATCATTCTTTAGCCTAGCACTTGACAACAATCATATTCCAAACTAAAAAAGTTTAAGCAGTCCAAGTTATTTGCTCACCTTGTAGATTGAGTCAATTGGGTATTAGCCTCTGAGCATAGGATCAACAAGCTTTTGAAGATGTTCTTTAGGATTAGGCTGCTCAAGAGCTTCATCAAACTTCATCAACCAAGGAAAATATAATCCTTAATTATTCAAGTAAAATCACTAGGTTGATATTTTAAAATCATAGTAAATAAAACAATTTTAAAGGGGAAGTCAACAATTACCAAAGAGACGAGGCCTATTGTTGTTGCAGAACCAGCTTCACCAACCCTTAACACAGCTTCTTTAGCAAATATAAGCTCATAAAGAACAACTCCGAAGGCATAGACATCGATTTTTGGTGAAACACTACCATATGCATATCTACAGATTGGAGAATGATATCATCAAACCTATTAACCAAAAGTGAACTCATTTTCTTTTTAAATGTATAGTAATACACTAATATGAATACTTCTCCCTAAAACCCATTTCAAGGCAATCAATAGTTTCACACCAACACAAACTTTCTTGATATCCATACCTAATTAAGTTATTCAAAAAAGTAAAACACTGAAAAGGACATCAGAGAAAGAGAATCTTTAACGTGCAAAACACAGTTATTGATAGTGGATGCATACAGTTTCTGCATAGTGTACCTATGCATTCTTGAAGATAGCCGTATTCTTTATGGCTATATGGGTGACTGCTCCTTTTAGTCATGTTTGTGCTGATATGTGTGACAATCCATTTCAAAACGTAAAAACTTGTAAAATCCACAGTTTGGCCTCAGATTCTAATAAGACCCAACCTCCTCCTACTGCCAGAAAATGCAGAAAGAGGCATGTGGGAGTGGCAAAAAGGCAGAAAATTGGGTACTTTTGGTCTAAAAGGAAACATAGAGGTTGAAAGTCAGACGAGATAGAAAGTAGAGGGGCAAAATAAAGGAGTAATGAAGAAGGGCATGAGGGAGCAGTTGAGTAATGAAGGGCATGAAGGAGCAGTTAAAAAACAAAGTGGAATATACGGGAAGGATAAGGGCAAAGAAGATCTTTGGAGAGGCTTAGGGTGGAAAGAGCCAACCAAGCTTATTTTGGTCTTGAAGGTTGTGTTGTTGTAGTAAACGAGGTTTATGCAGTATGGTGGATTTTGAATCTGAAATAGTTGCAATATTTGTTCAGGAGAATTAGCATAAACTTAAGCTCCCCAATTGCCATTGACAATGTTCCTGAGTTTTGGTTAGAGAACTTCACTAATTCTTAACAAATTCTCAATTCCACATGGAACAAACAAACTGTAAATCTTAATTTATATGCCTATGTTGGTCACCACCTAAAAAGAAAAGTAGAAGTGATCGTACTCGAGTGGCATATAACCAAATGTGCCTGCAAAATTAGCAGTGCAAATTGATGAACTTCCCACTTCAATCAGCTTGTTCAACCCAAAATCTGCAACCTGCAAAGATGTTAAATGACATGATGAAAAAATATACATAGAGAGAGACGGTCTGTAGATATTGAACAAAAATTCAACCTTTGCATAGAAGTTTTGATCTATCAATATATTAGCTGACTTTATGTCATGATGAATATATACAGGCCGTGTATGCTCATGAATGTATTCAAGACCTCTAGCTGAATCCAGAGCAATTTGCAAAAGGTTAGACCATGGCAAGGTTTCTCTCCCTATCAAAAGTTACTTGATTATCATAAAAAGTATAAAATCTATTGCATGCCGTACTATTTACAAGACATAAATAATACTCCTTCAGTCCTTAATGTAGGACCTAATTGAAAAGTTGATATTGGTCTTAAATATAAGACTTATTTGAAATATTTATCAATTTTTTTCCAAATTAGACATATTGAAATACCCTCAATAGTAATCAGGTAGAAGAGACAGAGAAGGAATTAATGAAGATATTTAGGGTGTTTTAAAAAAAATATGTCATATTAACTAATTTAACTAACTTCTTTAATCTAATGAAATAAGTTAATTAGGTCTTACATTAAGGACCAGAGGAGCATAACTCATTTGCTAGACTCTTTGCAATGCACACAGAAATGAGTGTAATTAAATTAATACTATCTCCATTTCAAACATAGGACATTTTTTGTGAAGTCCTCTATTTCAATATGCAAGGCATTTCACGGAATTCTAAATGCAATTAATGTCTTTTTACCGCCCCTTGGAACATGTCAAAAATTACTTGCCTTCCATTAAAAATAGGTATTAAAGAAGGGCAAAGATGAAAAAAAAATTAACATCTTAGGCCCCGATAGCCAACGTAAAACCCTGTCGAATCTCTTATGAACATAGATCAACGAAGAAATTGTGCTAATGCTAGGTCGTTGCCTGTAAGTAACGTGCTATATGGCTCGAGTACAATGATAAGTGAGCAAGGGCCGCTGCATTGTCACCCGGGTGTAGTGTTAAATGAGCAAGGGCTACCGCTCTCTTCTGAATGGAGGTGGCTAAAGAAGCTAGTTCATGAGAGTAAGATTAGATTTGGCACTTGAAATGTTAGGACTCTGAATACCAAATCTCTGGAGGTGGTGGCCGTAATGAATGATCGAAAGATTAATATCTTGTGCCTTCAAGAAACTAAATGGACTAGAGAAAAGTCTCAGGAAGTTAATGGTTTTAAGCTTTGGTATACAGGAAAGATAAATAGAAGAAATGATGTTGGTATCATCACTGATAATGAATGGAGAAAGAACGCGGAGGAAGTTGAAAGGGTTGAGGATAGAATCATTTCCTTAAAAATGATTGTTGGGAAGGATATTATCAACATTATCAGTGCATATGCACCTCAAGTAGGGGCAGAAGCACATCTTAAGGAAAATTTCTAGGAAGATTTGGAGGGACTAATTCAGAGTATCCCACTAACCGAAAAGATTTTTATTGGAGGAGATCTTAATGGACATGTTGGTAAGGAGGCAGGACCTCATGCAAGGGCTCATGAGGGTTTTGGATTTAGGGTGCTAAATAGTGAAGGTCAATCTATTATTGATTTCACCCTCGCATGTAACCTCAAGATTGTCAATACTTGCTTTAAGAAGAGAGAGGAGCATTTAATAACATATAAGAGTGGAGCTGGCAAGACACAAATTGACTTCTTTTTAGTAAGGAACTCTGGTAGAAGACTTTGTACTAACTGCAAAGTGATCCCTGGGGATGGCTTGACAACACAACATAGGGTTTTGGTCCTTGATGTGAATATTAAGTGTGTAAAACAAAAGTATCGGCAATTTTTAAATCCAAGGGTCAAGTGGTGGCAGTTAAAGGGGGAGAAGTGGGAGGTTTTTAAGAGAACTCTTTTGGAAGAGGGGGAGTGGGACTTACAAGGAAATGCTAATATCATGTGAGAGAATATGCCTAAAAAGGTCTAGAAGGTTGCTAAAGTAATTTTGGGAGAATCAAAAGGTTTTGGTTGGCAAGATAAGGAGACTTAGTGGTGGGATGAGACTGTTCAAGAGAAAGTCAAGCATGAAAGAGATTGTTTTAGAGCAATACACTTGTATAATAATATTGACAATTGTGAAAGGTATCGTTTGGCTAAAAAGGAGACTAAGAAGGCAGTGAATAAAGCTCGTAATAAAGCATATAAGGAGTTTTATAAGGAGTTAGGAACAAAGGCGGGAGAGCGTAAGATTTACAAGATTGCAAAGAATCAGGAGAGAAAATCGAGAGACTTAGATCAAGTGAGGTGTATAAAGGATGAAGAAGGCAAAGTTTTGGTTACTGATGGAGATATTAAGAATAGGAGGGAAGCCTACTTTTATAAGTTGTTCAATGATGGAGGGGGAAGGCCTTGTGATTGTGAAGATTTGACAACTCGAGAAGGTGATCTCAATTTGTCATTTTACCACAGGATTCGATTTGGCGAGGTTAGGGAAGCTCTTAAGAAAATAGAAAATGGTAAAGCTGTTGGGCCTGATGGGATTCCTATTGAAGTTTGGAAATGCTTGGGTGAAGAGGGTGTTTTGTGGCTCACAAAATTATTTAATGAGATTTTACGATTCAATAAAATACCGGATGAGTGGAGGAAAAGTATTTTGATTCCTATTTATAAGAATAAAGGGGATATTCAAAATTGTGCAAATTATAGAGGAATGAAGCTTATGAGTCATACAATGAAATTATGGAAAAAGGTGATTGAATGCAGGTTAAGGTTGGAGAATGAAATTGCTGAAAACCAATTTGGATTCATGCCAGGAAGGTCTCCAACAGAAGCAATTTATTTATTAAGGGGGTTTATGGAAAAGTATAGGAGCAAAGGAAGAGATTTGCATATGGTTTTCATTGATTTGGAAAACGTATATGACCGTGTGCCAAGAGATATACTCTGGAAAGCCTTGGAAAAGAAGAGGGTGTGGTTTGCATATGTCAAAGCCATTCATGACATGTATGAAGGGGTTACAACCAATGTTAGAACGCCGGAAGGTGTAACAAAGGACTTTCCTATAAGGGTTGGCCTACATCAAGGATCAGCTTTGAGCCCCTATTTGTTTAACCTAGTGGTAGATGTTCTAACTAAGCCTATAAGAGAGGAAATCCCTAAATGCATATTTTTTGCGAATGATATAGTTCTATTGGCTGATTCTGGGCAGGAAATTAATTCTAAACTTGAGATATGGAGACAAACTTTGGAAGTGAACGGTTTTCGTCTGAGTAGGAGCAAAACTGAATATATGCATTGTAAGTATGATAAGTGACAAGGTTGAAATGAAGTAGAAGTTAAATTGGAGGGCAATTCATTCCGCAAGTGATTAGATTTCGGTATTTGGGATCAATTATACAAGAATATGGTGAAATTGATGGAGATGTCAATCACAGAATTCAAGCTGGGTGGTATAAATGAAGAAAAGCTACTAAAGTTATTTGTGACTGGAAAGTACCTAATAAAGTAAAAGGGAAATTCTACTGCACTGCTATAAGACCAACAATGCTATATGGTAGTGAGTGTTGGGCTTTAAAGGGATTACATGAGCATAAAATAGGGGTGGCCGAGATGAGGATGTTGAGGTGGATGTGTGGTCATACAAGAAAAAAAAAAGATTCGTAATAATCATATACGTGAACGAGTTGGAGTGGCCCCTATTGAAGGAAAAATGGTAGAAAGTAGTTTGAGGTGGTTTGGTTATGTTCAACGAAGGCTGTTGAATGCACCGGTGAGGAGGGTGGATCAAGCCGTATGGAGTCATGTAAAACGAGGTCGTGGAAGGCTGAAGCGAACGCTTAATGAGGTCATTGAGAGAGACCTTTTGATTAATAATATACCTAAAGATATGGTTTTCGACAGAGCACAATGGCATCGTGTGATCCAAGTAGCCGACCCCATCTAGTGGGATAAATGCTTTGTTGTTGTTGTTAACTGCCTAATTAATACAAGCAAAAGTTTGATTGCAAGAAAGAGAACGTGAGATGGTATGTGGATGCAAGAATCTTATATGTCTGTGTCTCTTGTCATATTGACAATTTCATTGCCATAGGAAAATATATAGACACCTGATAGAAGAGGGAAGAAAAGAATACAAACAAATTCTCAATCACTTCCACCCTCTCTTACACCTACGAGAGAAAAACCCCATATTTTAGAAGAATTATGTAAAAGAATAATAACTTTTTACCTTGCCTCCTTTCTCTCAAGAATTCTTGTCTCCTTTACTTCAACCCTTGCACTCCTATTTATAGTCTCAAGGTCGGGTTTTCTTCATAAATGCTCCCTTTTTTCTTTTCTTTTTTTTTTTATTTCGTTTTTTGATTTTTTTTGTATTTTATGTTAAGAACTGCCTAACTTGACCCAATCACTATCAATAGAGATTTTTTTTTCTTAATTTTCATTTTTTTTAATTTTTTTTATTTTCTATTGATAAAACTTCCTAACTTGACCTAATTACCATTAATGGAGATTTTTTCGTTTTTAATTTTTTTTTCATTATTCTCCCCACAAGTAACTTCCTAATTTAAACCTATCAACATAAATGAGATTTTTTTATTTTTTATTTTTCATTTTTTTATTTATTATTTTCCCTTAATGAATGATAATGCCAATCATATCAATGAGGGGATTTATTTTAATTTGTTTCCCTTTCAATGATGATTGCCTATTTAGACACCGATCATCATCAATAGGAGGATTTCCTTATTTTTCTTATTTTCGTTTTTTTCCATGATGATTGCCAATTTGGACACCAATCATTATCAATTATTTTTGTATTGTTTAGTGGGGCCCGGACAAAATAGGGTGTTCACAGTTGCCCCTCTTTACTTGTTTCATAGCTGAGAAAAGTGAGATTCTTGTCTATGAAGCAAGTAAAGATAAGAACACGTATTTTGCCTGGCCAGAGAACAAGGTGCCCCCTTGGAACCAAAGAGGGTTTGGACAAAATACAATGTCCATGCCCCTCTTTACTTGGTTCATAGGGGAGAAGAACACAAGTGAAGATAGATGATTACCTGGAATGGAAGTGAAGCACCTAGTTGCATAGGACTTTGGTGGGGCGTAAAAGAATTGTGCCAGCCGGTACTGGGCTTTGAGAGTGCCTGCTGATACAGGGCTTTGAAAGAATTGTGCCTACCGTTACAGGGCTTTAAAAGAATTGTGCCAGCCGTTACTGAGCTTTGAGGGTGCCTGTTGGTACAGGACTTTGAAAGAATAGTGCTTGCTGGTATAGGGCTTTAAAAGAATTGTGCCAGCTGTTACTGCGCTTTGAGGGTGCCTGTTGGTACAGGGCTTTGAAAGAATAGTGCCTGCCGGTACAGGGCTTTAAAAGAATTGTGCCAAGCGTTTTTGGGCTTTAAAAGAATTATGCCAGCCGTCACTGGGCTTTGAAGATGCCTGCCGGTACAGGGCTTAGAATGAGTGCCAGCAGTTACTGGGCTTTGAGGGTGCCTGTTGGTACAGGGCTTTGAAAGAATATTGCTTGCCGGTACAGGGCTTTAAAAGAATTGTGCCAAGCGTTTTTGGGCTTTAAAAGAATTATGCCAGCCGTCACTGGGCTTTGAAGATGCCTGCCGATACAGGGCTTAGAAAGAGTGCCAGCAGTTACTGGGCTTTGAGGGTGCCTGCTAGTACAGGTTTTTGAAAGGGAGCCAGCCGTTTTTGGGCTTTGAGGGTGCCTGCCAGTACAGGGCTTTGAAAGGGTGCCAGCCGTTATGGGCTTTGAGGGTGCCTGCCGATACAGGGCTTTGAAAACGGTGCCAGCCGTTACTGGGCTTTGAGGGTGCCTGCCGGTACAGGGCTTTGAAAGGGTGCCAGCCGTTATTGGGCTTTGAAGGTGCCAGCCGGTACAGGGCTTTGAAAGGATGTCAGCCATTACTGGGCTTTGAGGGTGCCTGCCCATACAGGGCTTTGAGAGGGTGGCAGCCATTACTGGGCTTTGAAGGTGCCTGCCGGTACAGGGCTTTGACAGGAAGTCAGCCGTTACTGGGCTTTGAGGGTGCCTACCGGTACAGGGCTTTGAGAGGGTGCCAGCCGTTACTGGGCTTTGACGGTGCCTGCCAGTACAGGGCTTTGACAGGATGTTAGCCGTTACTGGGCTTTGAAGGTGCCTACTGGTACAGGTCTTTGAGAGGGTGCCAGTCGTTACTGGGCTTAGAGGGTGCCTGCCGGTACAAGGCTTTGACAGGGTACCAGCCGTTACTTGGCTTAGAGGGTGCATGCCGGTACAGGGCTTTGAAAGGGTGCCAGTCGTTACTGGGCTTTGAGGGTGCCTGCCAGTATAGGTGATAAGTAAAATATTTGTATATTTATTTTTCCTTATATGATGATTTTATGGACGATATTTGTGTTTAATATAATAAACAACATTTAAAAAAAAGTTAAAAAAAAATAAAAATAAAAGTACTGTAGCAGCCATCGGGCACTGTAGCAGCCGCCAGGGCACTGTAATACCCACCAGATCACTGTAGCAGTACTGTAACACACGTTTTTTCCCCTATAAATAGAGATCAATGACAAGCTCAAAGGGAGAAGAGAGGAAGAGAATCATAGGTCCTTTTCTGACAATTAGAGGCCCTTCTCTGACAAGGAGAGATCCTTTCTCTGACAGTTCTGAGAAAAAGTGTGTTACTTTCTAGATTTAATTTCATTCATTGTATTAATTCTTGCATGCCTCCATCTTGGAAGGCTTAGGATTTTATTTTATTTTGCATACCGCCTACATGGAAGGTTTTACCTCCTAAATGGACGGCTTGATTTCTTCATTTTTCATGCATCGTTTGGTTGTATATTTATGTTTGAGAATTTAATATTCAAGTTTATACAGTATTTCTGACGATTTCATTCTAGCTTTATATAATGTCAATTGATTTTGGTTGTGTTTTTAATTTTATCATGAGCTAAATTTTAATTTTCCTAGGTGATGACGTAGCTTACTAATAACGGATTGAATCTTAACTTATTAAATCTAGTTTGAATTTCTCCTTCATGATTGAGTTTTAATTATTATCCTTAATGCTTTTGATTGACTGGCCATCTTTTGAATGATTTCAATATGCATGTTGAGACCGGAAGGAGATACAGGTGTGTAGACCCTATAATTAAAACCATGACTTGCATATGAAATAGGAATATATTCATATGAGTTGTGTAGTCTTACTCAGTTCTATAAATCTTAATGCATAATTAATTGCTTAAATTCATATAGGAATATATTGAATTAGCAATTGATTATAGAATTGCTTGACCTTGGAAGAGGCTGGTAATTAAATTAAGGAAACTCGACTATCAATCATGTGGAATAAATTGGGCTAGAATAGATAAGTGATTCAATCCGGAATTTGTGAAGTGAAATCTAATCCCTAGGACTTTTTCTCATATTTGCTTTCATATCATCTGCAATCATATTTAATTGTCTTTCTTTTATTTTGTACTCTCAATCACAAACTAATCGATCGACTAAATAGAGTTAAAATTGCTCATTTTGGTACTTAGTGATCAATCCTCATGGGAACGATACTCTACTCACTTCTATATTACTTGATTACGACAGTGTACACTTGCACTATTTAATTGATCATCTGAACTCGTATCAAGTTTTTGGCACCGTTGCCAGGGATTGTTGTCACTAATATCAATACCAAGTAATTTTAATACTAATTTGGTCTTCATATTACATTTGTTTTTCTTCTTGGTGTCTTGTGTTTCTTTTCAGGTTTTTGCTTAGTGTATGACCAGATCGAAGGAGACTGAACTATTGCCTTTTGATTCAGAGATCGAAAGAACTTGTCAAAGCTATCGAAGAGTTCGGAACCAGTCTACTTCAATCCTAAGCAATCCGATGGCAAATCCGGGGGAGGAACAACAGATACCAAAACACTCAGTGACTATGCAACACCAACAGTCATAGGGACAAAGTCTGGAATCACAAGACCACCAGTAGCAGCTAACAACTTTGAAATCAAGTTGGAAATTATCCAGATGATGCAAGCAAATCAGTTTGGTGGTTTACCAACATAAGATCCTAATGCAAAAATAGCCAACTTCCTAGAAATCTGTGACACATTCAAGCATAATGGTGTTACTGACGATGCCATTAGACTTAGACTTTTCCCTTTCTCACTCAGGGATAAGGCTAAGAGTTGGCTACAATCACTACTAGTGGGAAGCATAACTATATAGGAGATCATGGCGCAGAAATTTTTGGAGAAATACTTTCCTTCAGTAAAAACTGCTAAATTGAGGAATGAAATTGCCTCATTTACCCAGCATGAACAAGAAAGCCTCTATGAAGCATGGGAAAGATACAAGGAGTTGCTACGGAGATGTCCTCATCATGGGTTACCAAATTGGTGGCAACTGCAAACTTTCTATAGTGGGATGACGCACATCTCCAGAATTCTTGTAGATGCTGCAGCTGGAGGATCTTTAATGGGAAAAATATAGATGATGCTTACAATCTACTTGAGGAGATGGCAGCCAATGTATATCAATGGCCTTCTGAACGTAGCAATTCAAAGAAAGTACTTGGAGTGCATGAGCTAGATGTCCTTACAACTTTGTCTTCTCAAGTTGCATCTATATCCAAGAAAGTTGGATCATTGACAACCCAAACAAATGTAATCAACACTCCTACGGAAGCTTGTGATCAGTATGGAGGACCTCATGTGAGTACGCAATGTCAAGAAGGACACTCATTCATGCCGGAGCAAGCTCAGTTCATCGGAAATCAAAGGAATGACCCATTTTCAAACACCTATAATCCAGGTTGGCGAAATCATCCCAACTTTAGTTGGAGGAATAATCAAAATGCATTCAAGCCACAAGGGAACTACCAGCAACAAGCTTTTCAACAACCAAATCCACCACAACAGAAAGTGAATTTGGAGGATGCATTGGCTCAACTAACCATGAATACATCTCAATTTATGGCTAGGACTGATGCAACAATCAAAAGCCAAGATGCCTCAATAAAGAACTTGGAGATCCAGATGGGCCAAATTGCAAATATGCTGAATTCCAGGCAACCAGGAACTCTACCAAGTAACATTGAAAGAAACCCAAAAGAACATGTGAAGGCCGTTGCACTAAGAAGTGGGAAAGAATTGAAAGATCCTTTAATTAAAAATAAGGATGACGAAGATAAGAAAGAAGGTGGAGAAGAACAAAAGGAGGAAGTACAACAACAGAAGGAGGAAGATGTGATACCAGGAAGAATTAGCTTTCCAGACAATCCTCCTCCATATGTACCACCAGTTCCATACCCTCAGAGACTCACGAAGGCAAATCTAGACAAGCAATTTGTAAAGTTTCTAGAGGTTTTCAAGAAGTTGCACATCAATATTCCTTTTGCAGACACTCTTGCCCAAATGCCCAGTTATGTAAAATTCATTAAGGACATTCTTTCAAATAAGCGTAAGCTTGAGGAATTTGAAACAGTTGCACTTACTGAGGAGTGCAGCGCTATTCTCTAAAAGAAATTACCTCCAAAGCTGAAAGATCCAGGAAGCTTTTGCATGCCTTGCACCATCGGTCAATGTCACTTTTAAAGAGCACTTTGTGATCTTGGAGCAAGTGTAAACCTCATGCCTCTATCTGTCTACAAAAAACTTGGTCTTGGAGAGGTGAAGCCAACCACAGTTTCATTACTTCTAGCGGACCGATCAATAAAGCATCCTAGGGGTGTCTTAGAAGATGTTCTGGTGAAGGTGGACAAACTCATATTCCCAGCTGATTTCATAATACTCGACATGGAAGAAGACCAAGAAATTCCTATCATTCTTGGGAGGCCATTCCTAGCAACTGGGAGAATGTTAATAGATATGCAACAGGGGAAGTTAACCTTGCGAGTTCAAGATAATCAAGTATCCTTCAACATTTTCAAGGCTTTATCCTTCCCAGATGAAGGTGACACTTGCTACAGAGTCGATACATTGTCCAGTTGCACAAAAGATGTGGTGAACGAAATCTGGATGGATCAACCATTAGCAATAGGAACGGTAGATGTATCAAAATCTACTAATCTTGAAGTCTTAGAGCAGATTAAGTACCTGGAAGCAAATTCCCCAATTTTTATCAAGAAACTATTTGAAGACCTGGGGGAAAGGCTGAGTAAGCCGGTACCATCAACGGAGAAACCACCAGTACTGGAGTTGAAAGTACTACCATCCTACTTGAAGTATTCTTATCTGGGAGAAAATTCAACATTACCAGTAATCGTCTCAGCATCTCTTACTCTTGATGAAGAAGAAAAGTTATTAAGAGTTCTAAGGGAGTATAAAGTAGCGTTTGGATGGTCAATAGCTGATATTAGAGGGATTAGTCCTTCAATTTGTATGCATAAGATCTTGATGCAGGACAACTACAAGCCAATAGTTGAGCACCAGAGAAGACTCAATCCAAATATGAAGGAGGTGGTGAGAAAGGAGGTAATAAAGTGGCTAAATGCTGGCATAATCTACCCAATCTCTGACAGTCAATGGGTAAGCCCAGTTCAAATTGTGCCAAAGAAAGGTGGAATGACAGTAGTGCCCAATGAGAAAATTGAACTGATTCCACAACGCACGGTAACTGGATGGAGAGTATGCATCGACTACAGAAAGCTCAACAAAGCCACCAGAAAAGATCACTTTCCTCTGCCATTTATAGATCAGATGCTTGACAGACTTGCTGGAAAAGCCTATTATTGTTTCTTGGATGGGTACACAGGATATAATCAAATTACAATTGCACTGGAGAATCAAGAGAAAACAACTTTTACATGTCCATATGGTACCTTTGCCTTTAGAAAGATGGCATTTGGTCTATGTAATGCACCAACAACATTTCAAAGGAGTATGATGGTGATCTTCTCAAACATGGTGAAAAGGTTCATTGAGGTGTTTATGGATGATTTTTTAGTTTTTAGAGAATCATTCAATCATTGTCTTTCAAATCTGGCAAAAGTCTTGCAACGTTGTGTGGAGACAAACTTGGTTCTAAATTGGGAGAAATGCCATTTCATGGTGAAAGAAGGAATTGTGCTGGGCCATAAGGTATCTGTTCGAGGCATTGAAGTGGACCGAGGTAAGATTGAAACAATTCAAAAGCTACCACCTCCTTCTTCAATCAAGGGCATTCAGAGTTTTTTAGGACATGCTTATTTCTATAGAAGATTCATCAAGGACTTCTCAAAAATCATAAAGCCACTTTGCATGCAGTTGGAGAAAAATACTCCCTTTGTGTTTAATAAGGAGTGCTTATCAGCCTTCCAAATTCTAAAAAGTGCCTTGACCACTGCACCAGTTATCATAGCTCCAGATTGGAATCTTCCATTTGAGATGATGTGCGATGCAAGTGATTATGCAGTTGGAGCTGTTTTAGGCCAAAGAAGAGACAAGATCTTTCATCCTATCTATTATGCTAGCAGAACACTCTCAAAAGCACAGCTGAATTATGCAACAACAGAAAAAGAGCTCCTAGCAGTAGTGTTTGCATTCGACAAATTCAGAGCATACTTGATCTGGTCAAAGGTCATTGTCTGGACAGACCACTCAGCAATCAAATACTTGATTGAGAAGAAAGATGCTAAGCCCGACAGATCAGATGGGTGGTTTTACTATAAGAATTTGACTTGGAGATCAAAGACAAAAAAGGGACCGAGAATCTCATTGCAGATCATCTTTCTCGGTTAGAATCTCCTGAAAGAAAGAGAGAATCACCAATCCAGGAGAATTTCCCAGATGAGCAACTTTTTATCATGCAGTCACAACCTACTCCGTGGTATGCTGATTTTGTGAATTATTTGGCAAGCGGAGTAATGCCTTATGAACTTTCTAAAGTGGAAAAGAAGAAGTTTCTGGCTGATATAAGGCATTACTTTTGGGAGGATCCATTCTTATACAAACAATGCCCAGATCGAATTATCAGGCGATGTGTTCTTGAAGAAGAAATGGTCAGCATCTTAAATCACTGCCGTTCATCCTCATATGGTGGTCATTTTGGAGCAAATAGAACAGCTACTAAAGTCCTTCAATCAGGATTTTACTGGCCTACACTCTTCAAGGATGCTCACAAAATTGTGGCAACGTGTGACAGATGTCAAAGAACGGGAAATATCTCAAGGAGACATGAAGCCCCTTTAACCAACATCTTAGAAGTTGAACTTTTTGATGTATGGGGGATCGATTTTATAAGGCCTTTTCCATCCTCATTTAGCAATTAGTTCATTTTAGTAGCTGTTTATTATGTCTCCAAGTGGGTTGAAGCAGCTGCCTTTCCTACAAATGATTCTTGTGTGGTTGTGAAGTTCTTGAGGAAGAATATTTTTACAAGATTTGGAGTGCCTAGAGATATTATCAGTGATGGAGGAAGGCATTTTTGCAATCAGCAGCTTCAGTCGGTATTGGCTAAATATGGAGAAACTCACAAGGTTGCAACTCCATATCATCCACAAACTAGCGGGCATGTGGAAATCTCAAACAGAGAACTCAAGTGGATCTTAGAGAAGACAGTGAATTCCAACCGGAAGGATTGGGCTCAAAAGTTAGATGATGCACTTTGGGCTTATAGAACTGCCTTCAAGACACCAATTGATACATCCCCGTATCAATTGGTCTATGGAAAAGCATGCCATCTTCTAGTAGAAATGGAGCATAAAGCATATTGGGCGGTAAAAGCATTAAATTTTGACTTAAAGGTAGCTGGTGAGAAAAGGCTTCTCCAACTCAATGAGCTTGAAGAATTCAGACAACAAGCTTATGAAAATGCAAAGTTATACAAGGAGAAGACAAAAATGTGGCATGACAGAAGAATTTTGAGGAGAGAGTTTTCACCAGGACAAAAGGTGCTTTTATACAACTCAAGGTTAAAGCTCTTTCTAGGAAAGCTGAGATCAAGATGGTCAGGTCCTTTTACTGGGATTCAAGTATGGCCAAATGGAACTGTGGAGATTCAAGATGGTGATCGAAAATTCAAAGTGAATGGGCAAAGGCTCAAAGAATACAATGAAGGTGCACTCAACACTTTGAAATTTGTCATCATGTTTGAAGAACCAACAAGTAAGTCCTCAATCTAGTAAATTTTTAAAAAAAAAAAAGAAAAAAAAAGAAAAAAAATTTGGTTTAATCTTTGTCTAGCTAAAGATGTTAAAGAAGGGTGGCTTTTTGGGAGGCAACCCAAAACTTCTTTCCTACTCTCTCAATTTTCTTTCCTACTCACTTATTTATTTCCTACTCTCTCAAAACTTCTTTCCCACTCTCTCAATTTTTTTCCTACTCACTCATTTCTTTCCTACTCTCATTTTTCTTTCCTACTCACCGAAACACACTACACTGCATTGAGCATTTTAGTTTTCATCATTTTCATTTTAAGTTGCCATGGAGGAATCTCTTGCAAAGCTTAAGAACAGGTTTCCCACTCTTCCGAAAGATGTGCTCAGGAAGATCTATAACAATCAACTTGAAAGGATGATGATATTCAATCGTTTGGGCCTTCCTATGGATGTACGTTGGATCATTGAAGCTAAGGCACGTTTAGCAGGTGAGATTCATAATTCATTTGTTAAACCTTTACCGGGAATGGGAAGAAGTTCTTACTCCAAAAAGAGAAGAGCTAAAAGAATGAAGGTTTGCCATAAATGTGCAAGGTGGAATTGTGATCAGTGTTGTAGGAGTAAAGGTATGGTTTCTGTAAATCGAGAAGATAAAATCAAATTTATAAAGGATGGACTGAGTAAGGAGTCATTGGATGATATCATTCAAACTTTTGAGACGCATCCGAGTGGTGATGTTCATCGTATTCTTCTCGATTTAGCAGACATATTCAACAGAGAAAAAGAGTGCTGTAGTCTTGGGAATCTGACGTTAAAAGACCCTATTTGCTAGTTTATAAGAAAACTGGATGGGAAGCAAATCCTCGATTCATAGAAAGCGTTTAAGTCGTTTCTGGACGTAAAACCAGAGGAAGATGTGAGCCAAAATCACAACAACTGTACATAATCATGCTTGTGTTTAATTTGTTGTCTTTTTCATAGCTTTTGTCTAAACTTTCTTATCTTTTTGGTAGCTTTTGTCTACTCTACTGTATCTTTTGACTTTCTTTCCTCTTTTTGTTTAAATTCTTCACGCAGTGGCCCACCGGTCATTTGTGTCGGAAATTTTTTCAAACTTCTTTGAAAAATGTGTGATTTGTGAGATTTTGTTGTTGTTGTTTTAGTATTATATATATGTATTCTTTCATTTGTAAATATGCACACTTCCATTTGTAAATATGAATTTTTCCTCTTGTAAGCGTACATGGTTCGAGAGAAACAAAGAGAAAAAGGATATTTCACAAAAATGTAGATTTACATCTATTTGCATTTTTAGTGAAACTGATTTGGGCAAGAAAGGAGAATTTATAACAATAGCAAATGAACTTGGAATTGCATTAGCTGCCAGAAAAATCAACGTTGTGTACGGGGGATGCATCCAGGGCCTAAAGGGAAGAGTGGTCATTTCTGCATCCATGAATGGAAGCAAGGGTTTAAGTGTAAGGGTGAAGGAGTTGCAAGATCATGCTTTTTCCTTAGGACAAGAGTTACAGGTTTCAAGCTTGTCGAGCTTGCCTGAACAGATGGGAGTAATGTTCCACCATGCTCAAGCTTTGATTGCTCTACTCGGTGGTTTGGAGACATTGGATGGCATTTCTAGTATTGCATATTAGGCTAAATTAAACTATCACAAAAAAAAAACCATTAGGATTGTTAAATGTTAATGGTTTTTATGATAATTTGTTGTCTTTTCTTGGTCATGCTGTGGAAATAGGATTTATACCCCAAGCGACTCGCCACTCCATAATTGATGCACCAACTGCAGATCAACTGCTCGATTAAATACAAACCTATGAACCTAAACCAGATCTACTCGTCAAGCAAATAGGTGGGCCATCTTCAAATAGCAGTCAGAAGCAAAACCCAGATACCACTCTTAGGTTGTAACTTTCCTTAATCTCTTGGTTTTACTTTATTGTGTGTTTATGTTTAAAAAACACCTTATCTAAGTTCTAGAAAAAAAATGTCTGATTTAGGTTGGGGGAGGAGAAAAAAAATTATTTTTTTTGTTTTTCTTTTATTAGTTAGTAAAACCATAAGATGCATGGGGTGTGGAAAAAGTTGGCAGAGTAAGGAGTTATTCTTAACTCTTGAGACGCATTTTATTAGCTGCGTTTTATTAGTTGCATGAATTTTTTTATCTTTTTTTTTAAAAAAACATCTTTTTCAAGTGGTTTGTAATGATCTTAAGAAGTATATAAGTTTTAAGTATGGATCAATTGAATTTAGAGATTTTATAGCATGAATGAACAACTGATTGTTGCAATTGGTGATGAATTTTGAGATTGAATGAACTGAGTTTAAAATTCCTAGCCGTGAGCTTCTGAGCCTATAATGATTATTTCTCTTGTGTGTGATATTCACCTATTAAGTTGTCACTCTAGAACTTGCTTTAAATCTGGTTGAAATTATATCTTACATGCACATTTAAAAATGATAAAGGCATTCATTTTCTTTAGCCAGAGACAAATAGCCAACCTTGCAATTATACCGTTGATAAGCCCCTTTGAGCCTTATTGATTGTTTCTTTCTTTTCAACCCATTAACATGTGTTTTAATGATATATCAAGTGCTTTTACCTTATTCGGAAGATTAGTGGAGCATTTGAAATTTTTATGAAATGGGCTTTTGACAAAGTGCGGGGGTGTATCTATCATCAACTTTATAGTTGCAATTCAATAAGAAAAAAAAGAGAAAAAAATTTAAAAAAAAAAGAAGAAGGAAAAAATTATAAAAAAAAAAGAAAAAAAATGTTAAGTGTTTGAATTTGTGGGTTGTTGTGATAAGATAAATTTACAAGTAGCCCATTTTTCAATTGCTCTATTTCTTTAGCCTTTCATATCATGTTTTACATTCCTTTACCTTAACCCCATTACAACCCTTAATAAGTTCTTTTGATTTGAATTATGCATGTGAATTAGGTAGTAGAGATTGAGATTTTTAGCAAGCCTATGGTAGTGCAATTTTTTCGGTTGAATTTGAGCGAAACACTTACCCTTGAACACTTGAGAGATTGAGAGAATGAGCTACAAGTACGAACTCAGTTTATTCATTTTCAATTAAAGTTACCAATTTATATTTTCATTGATTCATTTATAATATGATCTCTTTATTTTTCAATTGTGTTCTTAGTTATGACCTGACACTTCTGATTTTGTTGGAAGCACTTATTATTTACTTCTTGTCCGTGGACGTCCAAGAGTCAAGTGTGGGGGAATTTGATAAGTAAAATATTTGCATATTTATTTTCCCTTATATGATGATTTTATGGATGATATTTGTGTTTAATATAATAAATTTGGGTGTGATTGATAAATAAATATTGTTTTTGGAATAAACAACATTTAAAAAAATAAAAAATAAAAATAAAAGTACTGTAGTAGTCAACGGCACCGTAGCAGTCGCTAGATCACTGTAGCAGTACTGTAGCACACGTTTTTCCCCTATAAATAGAGATCAATGCCAAGCTCAAAGGGAGAAGAGAGGAAGAGAATCATAGGTCCTTTTCTGACAATTAGAGGCCTTTCTCTGACAAGGAGAGATCCTTTCTCTGACAGTTCTAAGAAAAAGTGTGTTACTTTCTAGATTTAATTTCATTCATTGTATCAATTCTTGCATGCTTCCATCTTGGAAGGCTTAGGATTTTATTACATTTTGCATGCCTCTATCTTGGAAGGCTTAGGATTTTATTACATTCTGCATGCCTCTATCTTGGAAGGCTTAGGATTTTAGTACATTTTGCATGCCTCTATCATGGAAGGCTTAGGATTTTATTTTATTTTGCATACCGCCTACATGGAAGGTTTTACCTCCTAAATAGACGGCTTGATTTCTTCATTTTTCATGCATCGTTTGGTTGTATATTTATGTTTGAGAATTTAATATTCAAGTTTA
This sequence comes from Inga laurina, assembly GCA_963855925.1. Lineage (NCBI taxonomy): Eukaryota > Viridiplantae > Streptophyta > Magnoliopsida > Fabales > Fabaceae > Inga > Inga laurina. The sequence continues at coordinate 63,194,752 of OY979704.1, read as the reverse complement.
TACAGTATTTCTGACGATTTCATTCTAGCTTTATATAATGTCAATTGATTTTGGTTGTGTTTTTAATTTTATCATGAGCTAAATTTTAATTTTCCTAGGGTGATGACATAGCTTACTAATAACGGATTAAATCTTAACTTATTAAATCTAGTTTGAATTTCTCCTTCATGATTGAGTTTTAATTATTATCCTTAATGCTTTTGATTGACTGGCCATCTTTTGAATGATTTCAATATGCATGTTGAGACCGGAAGGAGATACAGGTGTGTAGACCCTATAATTAAAACCATGACTTGCATATGAAATAGGAATATATTCATATGAGTTGTGTAGTCTTACTCAGTTCTATAAATCTTAATGCATAATTAATTGCTTAAATTCATATAGGAATATATTGAATTAGCAATTGATTATAGAATTGCTTGACCTTGGAAGAGGTTGGTAATTAAATTAAGGAAACTCGACTATCAATCATGTGGAATAAATTGGGCTAGAATAGATAAGTGATTCAATCCGGAATTTGTGAAGTGAAATCTAATCCCTAGGACTTTTTCTCATATTTGCTTTCATATCATCTGCAATCATATTTAATTGTCTTTCTTTTATTTTGTACTCTCAATCACAAACTAATCGATCGACTAAATAGAGTTAAAATTGCTCATTTTGGTACTTAGTGATCAATCCTCGTGGGAACGATACTCTACTCACTTCTATATTACTTGATTACGACAGTGTACACTTGCACTATTTAATTGATCATCTGAACTCGTATCAATAGGGCTTTGAAAAAGGTGCCAGCCGTTACTGGGCTTTGAGGGTGCCTGCCGGTACAGGGCTTTGAAAAAGGTGCCAGCCGTTACTAGGCTTTGAAGGTGCCTGCTGGTACAGGGCTTTGAAAGGGTGCCAGCCGTTACAGGGCTTTAAGGGTGCCTGCCGATACAGGGCTTTGAAAGGTTGCCAGCCGTTACTGGGCTTTGAGGGTGCCTGCCGTTATAGGGCTTTGAAAAGGGTGCTATGAACATGTGTTGCCCCTTGGAGTAGTGCTTATGAAGATGATGACAATGATAATAATGATGATAGTGATTATGACAATGATGATGATGAAGAGGATGATAATGGCCATGATAATGAAGGGAATATCAAAATAGTGATGTCATGATGGAGGTGATGACACTAATAATGATGATGACAGTGATTATGGAATCCTAATGAGGATGATGAATACAATGATAATGCTAATGATGATGATGATATTAATGGTGATGTTGATAATGGAGGTGATGACATGCTAATGAGAATAAGTGCAATAATTGTGGTGTTAAAGAATAGCCTAGCAGGTGATATTGCTCCTTCTTCATCCAGGTGCCTAACCAGTACCCCGTTACTTGTGCAGTCTTGTCGGAGGTATGAAGATATGTATAACGAGATTCACATAGATGCCACAGCCTAGAACCCTCACTTTAGATTGTGTCCCTCTGTCAACTGTTTAACCCCACAACAAAAATTCAATTTGGGACCTGTTAGAACCGGCTATCACCTAAGATGGGGGGTGAATTGGGTGTATAATAAAAACTTAAGAACTTTGAAAATCTTTTTGCATCTTAACGAAAGCGGTAAGTATGAAGGTTTATAAATCAACAGTTAGATTAAATAATATATGCAGGAAATATAAGAGCTTAGGGAAGAGAATATGCAAACTGTGATTTATCCTGGTTCGGTCCAATCTGTGATGGCCTGCGTCCAGTCCCCAGGCTCCTCCTGAGATTTTCAAATCCACTATCTTCTTGTTTAATCCGGGCACAAGAAAAGCCTTTGCAATCCCACAAGTTTAGTCGAGTACTTGTGAAACCTTTTACAAATCTCTTATTGAAATACTCCCCCTTACGGCAAGTCTTACGAGCAGAGCAATTCCGAAGATCTTCCTCTCCTGCTTACTCGTGCAAGTCTTACGAGCATCAACGTTCTCTCCTGCTTACACCCATGTAAGTCTTATGAGCAGCAACATTCTCTACTGCTTGCACCTTGTAAGTCTTACGAGCAGAATGTCTTACTGACAATTCTCTCTACAGCTTCCCCCGTAAGGAAATCAACCCTCTTAAGGTCCCTCTACCTTGAGATCAACTCAGAAATATAGTTGAAAGTGTTTACAAACTCTCTCATAGAGTGGATATAATACTCACTGAAGTACAATACAAATAATCACTCTCTCAATGATAAGTAATACAGAAACTAGAAAATAAAGAGTGTTTGGGTAGAAGCAGAGGATTCATATTTTTATCATTTTCACGTAGTTGCTCGCTGTCTCCGTTACCCATTGACGTTGAATGCTCTCTCATTTATAGTTGATGAAGATGATGACCGTTGTAAGCATTCATCCGTTGGAGTCATTTTGACCCTTGAGCATATTTGAAAAACGAGCTACCATGAGATTTTCGTTGCAAAGCAGAGTGTCACGTTGAGGAGCGGTATGTCTCATTATGAGCTGTACGTCACGTTGTGGAGCGGGATGAATACGTTTGAGTTTCCAGACAATCTCTCATGGTAGGTCAGTTGCTTGTCGTGGTTGGTAGCCGTCATTCGGTGTGTAATGATACCGCCCGCTACACTTGACTCTTTCATTTGAATCTGTAAGCTCTCCGTTAAATTTCCTGTTTCACACTGTAAAATACTTAATCATTAATATGATGAAGAGTTAGTCATGGGTATGTTGGATCATTGGTCAAAAGCTGAATTTCTGGCTTCTGGGACTCATCACGTGAGTGAAGATATTCGCCATACGTGACCTCCGTTCTTGAAGATGCAATACAGATATTTAATCTCCTGTTTTACACTTGAAATATATGTCAGTTAATGTTTAGGAACAATAACAAGTGAAAACATAATGATTATATAACATTTAACCACGTTTGGATTGATGGCTATGAGAGTCTGAACTTCTACGTTGCTTCTGTCAGGACCTCACTGAGTGCAAAGAAGCCTCACTCGAGTGCATGTACAATTTCACATTCTGACTTCCTCTCGGGCAACACTTTTTGCTCTTCACTCGCATATGCTCGAGTGAATCCTAGACATCACTCGAGCACAACCAATCATGCTTGAGTGCGCTTCTTGTTTTCACGTACATGCTTCTTCTCGGGCAAACACTTTTTGCTATTCACTCGCATCTGCTCGAGTGAATTCTAGACATCACTCGAGCACAACACGTCCTGCTCGAGTGCGCCTCTTGTTTTCACGTACATGCTTCTTCTCGGGTTATCACTCTCATGTCAAAACTTGCATGTGCTCGAGTAAGAAATAGTATAATGCTCGAGTGTTGTAAGTTTCTTCACGATTCAGCTGCTTCTGGACATCACTCGCACAACATTTTTCGAGAGTGCGTTTTTGCACTCGCGGGTATGTGGGGCCACTTTAGAAAAAATTTGTTTATTTGATTATAATGATGTATCATAAGAAAGCTCTTGCCATATGCATTCCGATACAAAAAGAATCAGCTCCAAACTCGTTGTATTCTGCAAGTTATGATCGAAAGAGTGTCTATTCCGCTAGACTGCACAAGCGTCAACTTCTAGAAGGCATAGCTCCTAGAATATAAGTTCAAATTAGGCAAATTACCTATCCATGGAAATCTCTTTGAGTCTAGTTTCATTTGGCACTGGTATCGTCTCAATCCGATGTGTGGTTTGTGAGTTATGCTCAAAATACCGAACCTGTGTTGAAAAGTGACGGTGATTTCACTGTCTTCTTCCACAGATCATATATCCTTCATTTGAGCTTCTTTCAATGTGATCTTGGTGCACATTTTACGTGTTGTGAGTCTTCGTTCATATGCCACCGGTTTTGGGTCAATCCGACGTGGGGTTTAAGAGATATAGCCAAAATATTAAACCTCTGTCAGGCTGAACGTAAAACAGAGTAGAACAGAGTGTTCACCCCATGCTCGAGTGAGTTCATCCTATGCTCAAGTGAGTTCATCCTATGCTCGAGTTTTTGATCCGTGCTTGAGTAAAACTCCCCTTGAAGTGCCATAACTCACATATAAGTCATCTTAGCTTCATATTAACCTATTACAACCATCATTTGATCATAGAAACCTCTAGTATCACTTCTAACAACTTGAATCTTAATATTCTTGATAGATGTTCCAAGTTCTTCATTCTTCAATATCTTTCTTTTTTATTTTCCTCTTGATAATCATTCTTCATAATCCGAGTAAGCATCTCCTTGACGATCTTCAATTTCTTTCTTCTTCTCTCTCTTGTTCATTTTCATAAATTCAATCTTCTTCATTCTTTGCTGACTAATCTACAAGATATGTAACATTAAATATAGTAGTTAGTCAAAGAAATATATTATATAAACTTTTTCTCTTATCATTTCACATCTATATTTGACATCATCAAAACTAATCATATCTGACATTCTCCCCCTTTTTGATGATGACAAATCCTTTAAGAAAAATATGTCTGAATGAAGTACAACATACATATTATATATAATGCAAAGTGCAACATACATATATAATGCAACATACATATTTTTCTTACATTTTCTCCCCCTATTTGACATCAGCAAAAAGTTTGAAATATATAAAGAAGTAAGGCTTGTGAAGAAGTAAATAGAGTACACTCCCCCTATGTGAAAGTACTTTCATTTTAATGAGAGGGAACTAAAAAAAATTGGAGAGTTTTTCAAGAAGACTTTTATAATCAAGATAAATGAAATATATGAAACGTATTCTTGAAATGTAAAGAGAAAATGTTTAGAAATGCTCATGTAGATTTAGAAAAATGATGAAGTGCTCCATGAAGTCCGTTGCTTTATCCTTTGGCAATGCTAGTTCATGATGATGTACACCACACTCTGTTATGCAACTCAGATATATATTCATGTTGTTGCTAGGATTCTCCAATTGATTTGAGCTTCTGTTTAGCATGTTCAATGCTCAGTTATATTGCTTTGAATGTTGTAGCCAATATATATTCCTTGACTGAGCGTTAAAAACATCATCAAGGTTGTTAGAGTCTTTTGTAGTATGTTGATGACTGCTATTGTACAAAAAAAATTCTCCTGTCATAAATTTAAATCTTTCTTTGCAAAGAGAATTGTTAGTTCAATCAAGAAACAAAAGGTTCCTTTCCATATGATATGTTCAAATTATGATTGTGAAAAGAACAGTATAAGAATAACTCATCCTCAAAACTAATCAAGACATGGTGAATATAGATGAGTATATTAAAAGGATTTTCTTTCCAATAGGAGATAAGCTTTCAAGATATAAAACACATATGAATGTGAAGCTCCCCCTTAATGGATGCATGGTTTTAAAACTTGTCTTAAAAAAAAGTTAATTACTCTCCTGGATTTGAGAAACCATTGGAAACTTTATAGAGAAAATGATTTTGAAAGTATGAAGATTTAGAGAGAAATTAGATGGCAATGCTAATAAGAGGTTTTAAAAGATACAACCTAATATCACCTGAGTAGTTACTTGAGTGATTCTACTCAATCATGACTCGATTGTATACTCAACTCAAGGATTTTGAATTAAGTAAGAATACAATACCTCACTCGAGTAATATCATAATCACTCGAGTTCTAATCCTCTGTAGTCCATTGATGCATCATGACCTAGTCAATATTGGATGATGTGACTGGTACTGAGGGATTCTGAAGTGTAGTCTTATGTGAGCACTTTAGGATACCAAAATGAGCTCAAATAAGGCCTTGGAATTCTATTTGATCAAGTCACAGAGTTGTCTAATATTGCCATTCACAGAAGTGATGAACTTAGCATGTTTGTAGCAAGCTCTGTGTGATTGTTGAAGCTCCTCTCTCAGAAAGCCTTAGACTAATGGACCAAAGAATGAAGGATCAGGGAGACCAACTCTAGCAAAGTGTTGTCTCTCATTTATTCTTGAAGTCTCAGCTCTCATCCTCTATGCCGCTTGTGTTAACTTGGAGTGAGTCTTGTAAAAGTATATATAGACCTCTTGTTCTCTGACGAACATGATCTTTCCAGTATTTCTCTCCTCCTTGCTTATAATATAGGCCATTATGTGGTAATTCTTCTCAATGAAGTAAGTAAAGTTATTGGCCTTATTCACCATAGCTCTAGTGTAGGTATAGCAGATAATCCAGTGAAGATTAGAGATAGAGCTAGGATAGTAGTTAAGAATCCTTATAGGCTCATCAAGCTTGATGATTATGTGCATCTCAGCATCTTCCTTTGAACATCTCTGTTGGCTCCATATCATAGTGAAAATGTCTGATCACCTTGAAACGATAAGGAAGGTAGGTAGGCAACAAATATTTATATTGGATAAAATTATTCTTGGCTCTGTGCTGCTTTGAAATAATCTCCGCTGGGTCTACTAAGAGATCTTCCTTCTCTTTCTCTTTCTCTGATTGTATCATTAGCTAGTTATTTGCTAGTTATGGGGTGTCATTTGAGTAATATCACATATTCTGCTTCAACTCACGCTGCAACACTATCAGTCATGCCTTTTCTGTTAGCCTCTGACCTTTGTATGCAAAATGAAAGTATTTTGATCAACTCCTGTAAAAGTATAAACATATGCTCTCTGGTACCCATCTTCTTTTGGGTCCGTACAATATTAGACATAGCAACTCTTATGCTCTTATACAATTAAGTATATGATATTTGAGCAAAGAGTACGATAAATCAACAAAGATCAAAATACAATTCTTTGCCCAATTAAATCAAGTCATTATAAAGTATAACGAACAAGTGATACCAGGAATGATGATGATCAATGACAATTTGTAAATACACTTTATATAGAAAATATGTCATTGAAAAGATTTTCATGCAATAGATGTAAGTCAGATCAAAGAGAGTAGAAAGCTTATTCATAATGATCAACTTTTATAAAATGATAAATTATGAATGAAATCAATTTTTTTTTTAAATGATAATGAGATATGCAAATTGTTTCAAAATCTCAAAGATTCTTTTGAATCATGAATATGCATTATGATATTAAGATTTTGAATACATGAAAACTCATTTATGAAGTTTGTTAAATATCAATGCTGATGCCAAAAACAATGGAAGTCAACAATTATAAAATATATATCAGGAAACTTCACTAAGGAGTTCAACAAAGATAACATGTTAATTATAAGAGTTAACATGTTGGAGAATTTTCCCAAGAGCAAAAGTCATATGAAAAATGAATTAGCCTAAATGGCTTATCTTGACATATATAAGCATGATGACTTCAGTATTGATCAAGAGATAATCTTGCCTCTTAGTATTGCGTCTTAAAATGGATGAATATTTAAGGCAACAAGACTTAAAGTACAAGATTCTAGTTACTCAAAAATGGATAAAGACAAAGATTAATGTATTTGAGCAACAATATAAGTATAAGAATTTATGGATGATGAAGCACATACTCATTGATCCAAATGACTAGAGTTCTAGAATATTATCCCGGTAAGTTATTCCACAATAATGGTTAATGCATTAAGATTCAATGCACTAATGAACATTTATAATGCTTGAAATAACATGGGCAACTAATGATTTATGTATTAGGCACAAGGCTTTCACATATAGAATTCTTTTCTATAGAATACACTTGAAACTCATATAGATAGTTAACTTGTTAGACATAAGATCTAACTTGATAGAAAATAAAGATTCAGGAGTTCAAGTAGTAACAAGTTTAAGATTAAGAAACAAGTATGTGAATGATGAGGAAAACTCTAGTGGATGGATTTGAAGCATTTCTGACTTTCAGTATACATAACTATTAACTTCCAATTTTGAAACCGATTTAAATGCAAATAAAATATGAAATTTTTTTTTCAAATAATGTGTATGCATTTTTATAAACAAGATGAATTTGGAATCTAGATACATTTTTGAAATATGCATTTCAAAACTCAAATACATAGAAAGATTATGCACAATTTCACTTTCAGTCCATTTAGAAATCTAAAAACAATTTAAAAGCCATAAATGATTGATTGCTAATAGTATACAATAATGAGCAAGTTATTCATTACCCAAATAAATAATTTATATAAGCATAATATCAGGTAAGAATAAAGAGGACAATACCGTGCTCAAGTAATCTCGTAATTACTTGAGAAATTATCCTTTGGAGTTCATTTGTGCATAATTCCTTGACTTTTACCTTCCAATCTTCTAGTTGGTGTTATCACTTGAACATTCACTCCCAGTTGTCATGCGTGATGATGATCACTTGATTGGTTTCTTGAATGACGCTTCACTGTGCATCTTTTCTTCCTTTATTGCTAGTTAGGCACTTGCAGTGTTGCCTCAAGTAATGCCTCCTTTTGTTTACATATTTAAGATGTAGCCTCAAGGTTCAACTTCACCAAGATTTGAGTGAAATCTTATGTAGTCATAGCCTTGAGATGAAGCTCTTCCTTTCTTCTTTCTACAAAACCTTATAGATATTTTTCTTACTTTGGTATCCAATTTTACTTGGATCCACTCATGGTTAGCTTAAAAGAATCATAATTCACTTGCTCTAAGAATATAATCACTTCAAAGAAATTGAACATAATGAATTAAGTATGACTTTATGCATAAACATTGTTTTCTCATGAAGTATGTATATTCATAACAAGTTAGACTAATGAACATTGCAACTCTTTATGTATGATTTTTCTAAAGATTGTGAAAACATATGTGCAATGCTCATACCTAAGGTAACAAGTAACAAGGTATAAACCTCAATAAATATTAAAGATGATACTGTAGGAGGTTTTTACCGTTGATTACTTTTACGTTAGGTGCTTGAAGGATTGCTTCTGCATACCCACTGCATCTTTCTTTGAAGTTCTGTTTTTGCATATTTAGCATTGGGATTATGCAAAGCTTTCTCATATGATGTAGGCTTCGAGAGTCTTTTTCCTTGTGAATGAGAGATCCTCCTTTTCATGTTTTCCTCAAGATAGATGAATGGTACATTATAGTAGCCCTTTCTTGAAGTGAAATATCCTCCTTTTATCAATTGCTTCTTTCTATGGTATACTCTGTAACTTTGGCAATAGAAGTTCTGAGAGTTTTCTTTTGCGATGATATGCACCTCTTAATTGGTACATGAAAACCTCTTGCATTCTTCATCTTCTCTTTACCCTTATGTCCATTTCTTTCCGGATCATCCTGCATACATAAAGTACTAGATGGACATTTTGGTACCGACATATACTTGGGTCCTTGATTGTTAGAATTAACCCTTACATGTTTCTTCGGTACCCAAATATACTTATTTCTCACATGGGAATTTCTTCTAATATAGCATGTGTGAGAGATATGACCGGATTTACCACAATAAATGCAAATTGTATCAAGATATGCATTATGGGATATCATGCAAGTATTAGGTCGATCATGAGAATAGAAATTCTAATGGATTTTATTTGAATATTCTTTCTTCCGAACAAACTTTCCAGCATATTTGAAAATATTTTTGCTTTTCTCAATAGAATCAACAATTGGTTGAGAAACAAACTTTTGTAGACTCTGAAAATCATTTTTATGAAAATCACACAAAGAATTGGAACTTTTTACCTTAAGTTCATCTTGAGCTCCGGAGAGTGATTTTTCATGTTCGTCCATACTGAGCTCTTTTCGGGAATCCTCTTCTTCTTGTTTATCCATGTTGACTGTATGGAAGTGTTCTATGATTTTTCCATCTTCATCATCAACTTTCAATTGTTCATGCATAGTAGATGCGTAGCGTGTAGTTTCACATGAACTGTCAACACTTTCAACTTCAACACAATTGTTAGAAGCATAAATAGAATCAAGAGTATCCCAGATATGTTTAGCATATCTAATTTTCTCAAAATCATTTTCGGTTAAAGAACTATACAGAATTTTCATTGCTCTAATGTTCAATGAAAACATTTTCTTTTCACTTTCTGTCTAATCCTTTCTTGGTTTGAAATCAAAAACATTTGTAAAAACATTCCACATATCAAAATCAAAAGCTTTTATAAAACTAGTCATCTAGCTTTCCAAAACCAAAAATCAATATCTTTCAAAAGAGGTGGGATTGTATAATCAAAACCTTCTGAAAGTATAAAACACTCAAAGTTAGCCATTTTAACTCTTGAGACGGTTAAGTCCTTTAACCAAGAGCCTAGACTCTAATACCAAATGTTAGAACCGGCTATCACCAAAGAGGGGGGTGAATTGGGTGTATAATAAAAACTTAAGAACTTTGAAAATCTTTTTGCATCTTAACGAAAGCGGTAAGTATGAAGGTTTATAAATCAACAGTTAGATTAAATAATATATGCTGGAAATATAAGAGCTTAGGGAAGAGAATATGCAAACTGTGATTTATCCTGGTTCGGTCCAATCTGTGATGGCCTACGTCCAGTCCCCAGGCTCCTCCTGAGATTTTCAAATCCACTATCTTCTTGTTTAATCCAGGCACAAGAAAAGCCTTTACAATCCCACAAGTTAGTCGGGTACTTGTGAAACCTTTTACAAATCTCTTACTGAAATACTCCCCTTTACGGCAAGTCTTACGAGCAGAGCAATTCCGAAGATCTTCCTCTCCTGCTTACTCGTGCAAGTCTTACGAGCATCAACGTTCTCTCCTGCTTACACCCCTGTAAGTCTTATGGGCAACAACGTTCTCTACTGCTTGCACCTTGTAAGTCTTACGAGCATAATGTCTTGCTGACAATTCTCTCTACAGCTTCCCCCGTAAGGAAATTAACCCTCTTAAGGTCCCTCTACCTTGAGATCAACTCAAAAATATAGTTGAAAGTGTTTACAAACTCTCTCACAGAGTGGATATAATACTCACTGAAGTACAATACAAATAATCACTCTCTTAATGATAAGTAATACAGAAACTGGAAAACAGAGAGTGTTTGGGTAGAAGCAGAGGATTCATATTTCTATCATTTTTCACGTAGTTGCTCGCTGTCTCCATTACCCATTGATGTTGAATGCTCTCTCATTTATAGTTGATAAAGATGATGACCGTTGTGAGCATTCATCCGTTGGAGTCATTTTGACCGTTGAGCATATTTGAAAAACGAGCTACCATGAGATTTCCGTTGCAAAGTAGAATGTCACGTTGAGGAGCGGTATGTCTCATTATGAGCTGTACGTCACGTTGTGGAGCGGGATGAATACGTTTGAGTTTCCAGACAATCTCTCATGGTAGGTCAGTTGCTTGTCGTGGTTGGTAGCCGCCATTCGGTGTGTAATAATGCCGCCCGCTACACTTGACTCTTTCATTTGAATCTGTAAGCTCTCCGTTAAATTTCCTGTTTCACACTGTAAAATACTTAATCATTAATATGATGAAGAGTTAGTCATGGGTATGTTGGATCATTGGTCAAAAGCTGAATTTCTGGCTTCTGGGACTCATCACGTGAGTGAAGATATTTGCATACGTGACCTCCGTTCTTGAAGATGCAATACAAATATTTAATCTCCTGTTTTACACTTGAAATATATGTCAGTTAATGTTTAGGAACAATAACAAGTGAAAACATAATGATTGTATAACATTTAACCACGTTTGGATTGATGGCTATGAGAGTCTGAACTTCTACGTTGCTTCTGTCAGGGCCTCACTCGAGTGCATGTACAATTTCACGTTCTGACTTCCTATCGGGCGAGCACTTTTTGCTCTTCACTCGCATATGCTTGAGTGAATCCTAGACATCACTCGAGCACTACCAGTCATGCTCGAGTGCGCTTCTTGTTTTCACATACATGCTTCTTCTAGGGCAAACACTTTCTCCTCTTCACTCGCATCTGCTCTTGTGAATTCTAGACATCACTCGAGCACAACACGTCCTGCTCGAGTGCGCCTCTTGTTTTCATGTACATGCTTCTTCTGGGGTTATCACTCTCATGTCAAAAGTTGCATGTGCTCGAGTGAGAAATAGTCTAATGCTCGAGTATAGATCCTAGTGCTCGAGTGTTGTAAGTTTCTTCACGATTTAACTGCTTCTGGACATCACTCGCACAACATTTTTCAAGAGTGCGTTTTTGCACTCGCGGGTGATGTGGGGCTACTTTAGAAAAAATTTGTTTATTTGATTCTAATGATGTATCATAAGAAAGCTCTTGCCATATGCGTTCCGATACAAAAAGAATCAGCTCCAAACTCGTTGTATTCTGCAAGTTATGATCGAAAGAGTGTCTATTCCGCTAGACTACACAAGCGTCAACTTCCAGAAGGCATAGCTCCTAGAATATACGTTCAAATTAGGCAAATTGCCTATCCATGGAAATCTCTTTGAGTCTAGTTTCATTTGGCATTCGTATCATCTCAATCCGATGTGTGGTCTGTGAGTTATGCTCAAAATACCAAACCTGTGTTGAAAAGTGATGGTGATTTCGCTGTCTTCTTCCACAGATCATATCTCCTTCATTTGAGCTTCTTTTAATGTGATCTTGGTGCACATTTTACGTGTTGTGAGTCTTCGTTCATATGCCATCGGTTTTGGGTCAATCCGACGTGGGGTTTGAGAGATATGGCCAAAATACCGAACCTTTGTCAGGCTAAACGTAAAACAAAGTAGAACAGAGTGTTCACCCCGTGCTCGAGTGAGTTCATCTTGTGCTCGAGTATTTGATCCGTGCTTGAGTAAAACTCTCCTAGAAGTGCCATAACTCACATATAAGTCATCTTAGCTTCGTATTAACCTATTACAACCATCATTTGATCATAGAAACCTCCAGTATCACTTCTAACAACTTGAATCTTAATATTCTTGATAGATGTTCCAAGTTCTTCATTCTTCAATATCTTTCTTTTTTATTTTCCTCTTGATAATCATTCTTCATAATCCGAGTAAGCATCTCCTTGACTATCTTCAATTTCTTTCTTCTTCTCTCTCTTGTTCATTTTTATAAATTCAATCTTCTTCATTCTTTGCTTGACTAATCTACAAGATATGTAACATTAAATATAGTAGTTAGTCAAAGAAATATATTATATAAACTTTTTTCTCTTATCATTTCACATCTATATTTGACATCATCAAAACTAATCATATCTAACAGGACCTTCGCTAATGATCCTGAAATTACACAAGTTAAATGGGAGTAGAGGACACCATGTATATCAACGTAAGTGTTTATCCAAACAAAAGTTGTGCTTTCAGTAAAAAGAGTTACCCTTATACAAATCATGGCACAAAGTTTGACATGCGATTTAATAGAAGGGAAAGATATACTAAGGATGAAGATTCATTTAAATGAAATGATCTTCCAATATTCAAGTGGATGCATGATGATGATCATATATTGGTGTAGACGTGATGTTATTAGGAGGTCCTTCGCTTTTAGTTCCGTGTAGTCCCCCTGATGGTGCCTTGCTTAATTGCCAGAGATATGCACTTTTCGATTAATGATTATGGAGTCTTCCAAATAGACAAAGTAAAGAGAGTCATGGAGCTAGAACTAATAACCTTCTTCGATATTTGTTTAACCCACCCTTTCAGGTTTTTGACTTAACAGCTCCCAATTTTTTTGCTCTAAATTTTGCCTAAGCCGCCCTTTCGGGTTTTCAACTTAGTGAGCCTTTTTTTTTTGCTCTAACTTTTGCCTAAGCCGCCCTTTCGGGTTTTCAACTTAGCAAGCCTTTTTTTCCCTTGCTCTAACTTTTGCCTAAGCCTCCCTTTCAGGTTTTCAACTTAGTGAGCTATTTTTTTTTGCTCTAACTTTTGCCTAAGCTGCCCTTTCGGGTTTTCAACTTAGCGAGCTTCTTTTTTTTTGCTCTAATTTCTACCTAAGCCGCCCTTTTGGGTTTTCAACTTAGCGAGCCCCTTTTTTTTGTTTTTCTCAAACTTTTGCCTAAGCTACCCTTTTGGGTTTTCAACTTAGCGAGCTATTTTTTTCTTTACGCATAGTATTCTTTACAGCATCTGAATTGATTGGCCTTGGTAGATCTTGGCCATTCATGTTTGTCAATATCAATGCCCACCAGAGAAAGCTTGCTTAACAACATATGGGCCTTCATAATTCAGAGCCCATTTACCTCCATCATCTTCTTGATTTGGCAGGATCTTCTTGAGGACTAGGTCTCCTACTTTAAACCGCCTGGGTCATAGTTTCTTATTAAAGGCCCTTGCCACTTGTGACTGATATAACTGCCTATGACATATTGCTGTGAGCCTCTTTTCTTCAATCATATTTAATTGTTCAAATCAAGACCGTATCCATACGCTTTCATCTAGGTCTGATTCAGCAAAGATTCTCAGGGATGGTATTTCCACCTCAATTGGAGTAATAGCCTCCATGCCATAAACTAAAGAGTAAGGGGTTGCCCCAATTGAAGTACGCATTGTGGTACGATATCCGTGTAATGCATATGGAAGCATTTCATGCCAGTCCTTATAGGTCAATGTCATTTTACTGATGATCTTCTTAATGTTTTTATTGGCTACCTCAACTGCACCATTCATCTATGCCTATATGGTGCAGAATTATGATGTTTGATCTTGAACTGATCACATAATTCTTTAACTGCTGCCCCGTTGAGGTTTAGTGCATTGTCAGTTATGATCCTCTCCGGTAACCCATATCTACAGATGATGTTGGCCTTTAAGAACTTGATGAAGGCTTTTTGAGTAATACTAGCAAAGGAATTGGCTTCTACCCACTTAGTGAAATAGTCAATAGCAACGAGGATGAAACGATGACCATTCAAAGCTTTTGGGTTAATCGGCCCAATAACATCTATTCCCCACATGGAGAATGGCCATGGAGATACGAGACTATGCATTATAGTCGGAGGGGCATTAGCTTTGTTGGCATATATCTGGCACTTATGACACTTTCTAACATAATTGATACAATCCTTCTGCATAGTTATCCAGTAGTAACCGGATCTTTGAGCTTGTTTAGTTAACGAGTGGCCATTTGCATGTGTACCCGGGTATAGGGCCCAAAATGTGTGTGAGGAGAATAGTGTATGTGTTTAGTGTGTGTGGAGAGCATACCAACCTATGGGTCTAGGTTCTACCCAACCCTCATCTACTAACCAGATCACAAAATAGATAAAAAAAGAAAAAAACAAACAAATAGATGAATAAGGAATTTAATAAATAAAAACAACTATTCACACAAAAAAACAAATAAGAAAAAGGGTAATTAAAATAAAATTAAGGCCAAATTATTTTTAAACACTTAACTTAAATGGGCTTGACTCTCAAACTGTCCCTAGTGGAGTCACCAAGCTATAGCGCCCGGAATTTAGAAAAACATGGAGCCGCCACCAAAATTTTAAAGATAGGATAATTTTGGAAACCTTTTTAAAAATGGAAACTGGTCTACAAAAACCATTGAGGGTTCGGGAGTCGATTGTGTGTGGTGAAGGTGTTAGGCACCCCACAATACCCATTCATAAGAATGGTTACCCTAAGTTAATTATTTAAAAATATTATGGCCTTTAACTTTATTATATTTACCCAAATAAAAAAAATATTTACAAAACTAAATGAAATGAAAACTAAAGAAGAAGAAAAAAGGAACATTTATTTACAAAAAGAAAAAATATATTTATTTTAAAAAAAGGAACACTTATAAGAAAAAATATATTTATTTACAAAATTAGACTTGACCTAGGATGAAAACCTAGGGCCTACGTACCCTTTAGAGGGATCAAAGCCCATGTAGTTCGGGGGTAGAAATGCGTGTCACTTTATTTGTGTTTTTTAGAAAAAATGTTTATTTAATTTATTTGAAAAAATATTTTTTTTGTTTGGTTTGTGTTTTTTATTTTTTTTAAAAAAAAGCATTATTTCTCATATGAAACCGAATTCATTTATTTTAAAAAAAGAATCTTTTTTTATATTTTGAAACATTTTAATTTGCAAAGAAGAAGAAAGAAGTGCATTCTTATCATATCATTCATAGTAGAAACTTTAAGATGACAAGAAGATCAAGAAAGATGTGGGGAGAGCATGTACCTTCGATGCTTTGAGTCTTGCTACAAAAGAGACAAAGTAAGGAAGCCAAGAAAAATTGTATCATCAAAGTATAAGAATCCCCTTTTTTTATGGAAATATGGGAACAAAATTTAAAGTGGAAGCACATACAACTCTTAATGCATAATATTAGTCAATTGCCCAAACAACTAATTGAGATAGAGAAATAATAGGAATATGTATGATATAACATAGCATTAAGACCCATGCTTCAAATCATGCGCTGAACCATCATAAATGCCATCAAGAAGCCAAGTAATCACATGAAGAAAAAAACCGTACTCCTTTCCTGACAGAAAAAACTTAATACAAGCAAAATTTTGATTGCAAGAAAGAAAACGTGAGATGGTATGTGGATGCAAGAATCTTATATGTCTGTGCCTCTTGTCATATTGACAATTTCATTGCCATAGGAAAATATATAGGCACCTGATAGAAGAGGGAAGAAAAGAATACAAACAAATTCTCAATCAGTTCCACCCTCTCTTACACCCACGAGAGAAAAACCTCATATTTTAGAAGAATTATGTAAAAGAATAATAACTCTTTACCTTGCCTCTTTTCTCTCAAGAATTCTTGTCTCCTTTACTTCAACCCTTGCACTCCTATTTATGGTCTCAAGGTAGGGTTTTCTTTATAAATGCTCCCTTTTTTATTTTCTTTTTTTTAATTTCGTTTTTTGATTTTTTTTGTATTTTATGTTAAGAACTACTAACTTGACCCAATCACTATCAATGTAGATTTTTTTTTTAATTTTCGTTTTTTTTTATTTTTTTTGTATTTTCTATTGATAAAACTTCCTAACTTGACCTAATTACCATTAGTGGAGATTTTTTCATTTTTAATTTTTTTTTTCATTATTCTCCCCACAAGTAACTTCCTAATTTAAACCTATCAACATAAATGAGATTTTTTTATTTTTTATTTTTCGTTATTTATTTATTTATTATTTTCCCTTAATGAATGACAATGCCAATCATATCAATGAGGGGATTTATTTTAATTTTCTTTTTTTCCCCTTTCAATGATGATTGCCTATTTAGACACCGATCATCATCAATAGGAGGATTTCCTTATTTTTCTTATTTTCATTTTTTTTATGATGATTGCCAGTTTGGACACCAATCATTATCAATTATTTTTGTATTTTTTAGTGGGGCCTGGACAAAATAGTGTGTTCATAGCAAGAAAATAACAAAAACGCAAGCACATGACACAATATATGGAAGATATAGAGCTTAATGGAGACTCAATTCACTAATTTTCATATTATGTTGAGCTTTATAATTTAGTGAAACACATTCATGTTGCAGAGATGATTCTTTTTTATACAAAGTAATACAAATGTAAAGAAAAGAAGCAGAGGGAAGTAGGAAATAGACAAAGAGGAAGAAAAACCAAGAAAAAACAGCAAAATAGATTGGATTCCCAACAAATTAATAGTTGAAAATGTTTGATGAGTTGAGAATCTTTTGAAAGAGCTGAATGAGAAGTTGTTTATACTTTATCATGAATGCTTTTACAAGTAAATGACACGACTAATAGACCTAGATCTAAAGTGTGTCTACAATAATCTCCCTGTGAAAGTGAGAGTGATGATTTGCAGTAATAATATTTAAGAGTGGTTCAGGAATTCCATAGAACAAGGTAAATATAGCAGGGAAAAGTTGCTTAGTCTTGGAGAATTGAATGTGATTCTATCATGTTTTAAAATTAAACTAAGATCATGAGAATTACATCATTCACCTTAATGTGATAGAATCACGACCAATCCCCAAATGACAACTTTCCAATTCTAAGGGTTAATATATCATCACTAATATTCTGAATTCAAAATAACGAAATTGACGTATTCATGCCAAATCGTAGACTAATGTTAAAAATTCTCTCCATCTACCATATCATTCAAGGGAAGCTAGGAAATTATTAAAATCTTGCATAATTTAGCTTTGACTGAAACAATGTATGTACTTATTTGCACAACAAAACTAACACTATACATACTTTTATCCAAAATTTTTCATACCAGGTTTAGGTGTAACACCCCAATTTTCGATTAAAAGCTAATGGTAATTATTGAAGATAATTATCGAATTAAAGTGGAATAATTATGGGTTTTGTGGCAATATTAATTAATATGCCATGATTAGTGGAAAATTGAAAGAATGAAATTATTAGCTATAAGTTAGTGATTAATGGAGAAATTAATTACTAACTAAGGAGAAATGAGATATGTAACTAAATGGCTAATGGAATTAGTAGAGTAACCAAGTGGTTACTTACTTTATGAGAATGCATAAGATGTGGACAAGTGTCACTTGATGATGAAGAGAGATGAGAAGAAAAGTCAAAGGACCATTTTTTATTCATTTCCTCTCTTTTCTCTCTCTCCCATGCGCATAGAAAGGGGCTAGGGGACAGATTTTCTGCACTTCATCCCTCTTCTCCACCTCTCTCTCACGTTCTCTCTCTTCTCTCTTCATTTCCTCCATTGTTGGCTAAGAGAGAGAAAAGAAAAGCTGGATTTGAGGTAAGCAAATGGCCTCAAATGCCAAAATGCTCCTCATTAATATTGTTCCTTGAGCTAAGAGCTTTCATCCTATGGTTGTAGTTTCTCCATTGGTGGTGATTTCAGGAATCACGAAAATGTACAAGTTGGAGAATCATGAAGTGCCTTTGGAAAAGTTGTTAAGGTAAGTGAAAGCTTCCTTCTCATATAAGATTTGTGGCCATTGGTTAGGCCTTGAATTTCTGGAATTTTAGCCCTAATTTTCATGATTTAGGGTCTTGGGGAGTATGGTATGTTGTTGTTATGGAAATGGTGCCTTGTTTAGTGTTTTGAATTGATAGAAGTGAATAGAAGCTTAAATGTGAAGTTTGGCACCTTTTGTGTTGGTTTTGTGCTTTGGTCAAAACAGGGCATATAAATGGGTTGTGATTTTGGTCATTTTGTGGTTACCATTGTGTTCCTTGAGTGATTTTGTGTGGGAATAAGCTTGGTTATTAATTTTGGAGTTATTGAACACTTTGGTAGAAAATTGGAAATCTGTTTGGTTTAAGCTCTGTTTTGCACAGTAATTTTGTATGAGCGTTTTGAATGACCAAATGGTATTGGAAAATTCTGAAACTTTCCAGTCTTAAATTTCACATCCCAAGATTCAAAATGGACATATATTTTGTGTCATTTCGTTGAGTATTCTGTGAGATATGGTTGTCCAAAGTTTGGGATTGAAACAGAACTCTGTTTTGGGGGCAGTGATGAGTGTTGTGTAATTCTAAACTTGTGTAGTGATTTCCAGTGAAGGGCTATATTTTTCCTTGAAAGAGGACTCATATACCTTTAATTTGGCTTTGGAATCACTTCGTTTTGATTTTTCTAGAATTAGTTATGGTTTTTCGAAGTTCAGCCCAGTGTCAGGAAATTTCTGGGCCGCGGCCCAAGAGTGGCTGGCCTCGGCCCAAGCCTTTCTGACCTGATTTGGGCCGCGGCCCATGAGTGGTGGGCCGCAGCCCAAGACCTTCTGACCATATTTGGGCCGCAGCCCAAGGATGGGTGGGCCGCGGCCCACCCCTGTGTTCCAGCACTTTGAGTGTTCGAAAGGAGATCTCTAATCTATTGTTTCCCAGCATTGTAGGGCTTTTGTTAGAGGCATTTGTGGCCTCTTAAGGGCCAATTATGAATGATAACCAAATCTAAGTGTTATGAAAATGATAATTTGGAAAAGAGAATGATCTTATATCCTTGATTTGGTTCTAGGGTTGGATATTCGCCCTGATCATGATTGATATCCGCTCGGATCGCGAGTAGCAGATGCTGGAGCATACGTGGAAAGAATAAGGGTAGGGAACTTACCTCTCCTGCATGTATTGATATTTTTGTTTGTGTATTGATGCATGTTATTGCTTTGCTTGATTATGTGAAACATATATGAATGATTGAAGCTCTGTTTCTATTTATGCTATGGCGATGAGTATGTTGTTGAAACATTGAGCATGCGGATATGTCATTATGTGAACATGAGTTATTGTGATGCAAGCATGTCATGCATTAAACACTTATCTTACATGCATAGTGGTATTTGTTTCCTACTGGGATTCTCTAGAATCTCACCCTCCCCTACCAACATTTTAGACAGGATAAGTGGCTCGAGGAAGGAGCAAGCGACTAGGGGCGGCGAGAATCCCTTATGGGCATTTGTATTTGGTTGTTGGTTATCATTTCTATTTGGGAAATTGGTAGTTGATTTGAATGTATTTTGAGTTGTATATGTTAGGATGGATATATGGTTGTATATGTTGTAGAGGTGTATTTGGATATTTATTTGGAATGAAATTTGTGTAATCCCCATTGAGGAATTGTAAAGGGCGTATGTGCCCTATGAACCTTTAGTGAAGATATGAACCCGGAATTGCCGGAATTGTTATTGTGCACTCTGATATATTATGAATGTTAATTATCTTCACGAAGTAATTGTATTCGAAAAGTGAATGTGAGACCAGGTTAAAGTATTTGATTTCGAAATGTATTTGTAAAAAAAAACCCTATCTTAAGGAGGGGGAATGTAAATGAATTTGATTATTAATGGTCTCTATTTCACTCTAATGTTGTATTTCGGATATAATTACGAAGGGGGTTACATTAGGTGATGAACACGTATTAACACTTTCAATTCAGCAAGAAACTCTTTTGATTTCTGCGACTCCATCATTTTTATTGCAGCTTTCTGCAAAGGAAAACCTCTTTATGAGCTTTATTTAATTATAGAATAAGGAAAATAAAATGTCAATAAAGAAGAATAAACAAAGGCATATATATAAGTAAAATATTTGCATATTTATTTTCCCTTATATGATGATTTTATGGATGATATTTGCATTTAATATAATAAATTTGGGTGTGATTGATAAATAAATATTGTTTTTGGAATAAACAGCATTTAAAAAAATAATAATAATAAAAGTAAAAATAAAAAAATAAAAGTACTGTAGCAGCCACCGAGCACTATAGCAGTCAACGGGCACTGTAGCAGCCGCCAGATCATTGTAGCAGTACTGTAGCACAAGTTTTTTCCCCTATAAATAGAGATCAATGCCAAGCTCAAAGGGGGAAGAGAGGAAGAGAATCAGAGGTCCTTTTCTGACAATTAGAGGCCCTTCTCTACCAAGGAGAGATCATTTCTCTGACAGTTCAGAAAAAAAAGTGTGTTACTTTCTAGATTTAATTTCATACATTGTATCAATTCTTGCATGCCTCCATCTTGGAAGGCTTAGGATTTTATTACCTTTTGCATGCCTCCATCTTGGAAGGCTTAGGATTTTATTATATTTTGCATGCCTCCATCTTGGAAGGCTTAGGATTTTATTACATTTTGCATGCCTCTATTTTGGAAGGCTTAGGATTTTATTTTGCATATCGCCTACATAGAAGGTTTTACCTCCTAAATGGACGACTAGATTTCTTTTTTTTTCATGCATCTTTTGGTTGTATATTTATGTTTGAGAATCTAATATTGAAGTTTATGCAGTATTTCTGAGGATTTCATTCTAGCTTTATATAACGTCAATTTATTTTGGTTTTGTTTTTAATTTTATCATGAGCTAAATTTTCATTTTCCAAGGGTGATGACGTAACTTATTAATGACGGATTCAATCCTAACTTATTAAATCTAGTTTGAATTTCTCCTTCATGATTGAGTTTTAATTATTATTCTTAATGCTTTTGATTGACTGGCCATCTTTTGAATGATTTCAATATACATGTTGAGACCGGAAAGAGATACATGTGTGTAGACCCTATAATTAAAACCATGACTTGCGTAGGAAATAGGAATATATTCATATGAGTTGTGTAGTATTACTGAGTTCCAAAAATCTTAATGCATAATTAATTACTTAAATTCATATAGGAATATATTGGATTAGCAATTGATTATAGAATTACTTGACCTTGGAAGAGGCTAGTAATTAAATTAGGGAAACTCGACTATCAATCATGTGGAATAAATTGGGCTAGAATAGATAAGTGATTCAATTCAGAATTTGTTAAGTGAAATCTGACCCCTAGGGCTTTTTCTTATGTTTACTTTAATATCATTTGTATTCATATTTAATTATCTTTCTTTTATTTTGTACTCTCAATCACCAACTAATCGAGCGACTAAATAGAGTTAAAATTGCTCATTTTGGTAGTTAGTGATCAATCCTCGTGGGAACGATATTCTACTTACTTCTATATTACTTGTTTACGACAATGTATACTTGCACTATTTAATTGATCATCTGCACTTGTACCAAGTTTTTGGCGCCGTTGCCGGGGATTGTTGTCACTAATATCAATACCAAGTAATTTTAATACTAATTTGGTCTTCATATTATATCTGTTTTTTTTTCTTGGTGTCTTGTGTTTCTTTTCAGGTTTTTGCTTAGTGTATGACCAGATCAAAGGAGACTGAACTATTGCCTTTTGATTCGGAGATCGAAAGAACTTGTTGAAGAAATCAAAGAGTTTAGAAGCAGTCTACTTCAATCCTAAGCAATCCAATGGCAAATCCAGGGGGAGGAACAATAGATACCAAAACACTCAGTGACTATGCAACACCAACAGTCATAGGAACAAATTCTGGAATCACAAGACCACCAGTAGCAGCTAACAACTTTGAAATCAAGCCGGCAATTTTCCAGATCATGCAAGCAAATCAGTTTGGTGGTTTACTAACAGAAGATTCTAATGCACACATAGCCAACTTCCTAGAAATTTACGACACATTCAAGCATAATGGTGTTACTGACGATGCCATTAGACTTAGACTTTTCCCTTTCTCACTCAGGGATAAGGCTAAGAATTGGCTACAATCACTACCAGTAGGAAGCATAACTACGTGGGAGATTATGGCGTAGAAATTTCTGGAGAAATACTTTCCTTTAGCAAAAACTGCTAAATTGAGGAATGAAATTGCCTCATTTACCCAGCATGAACAAGAAAGCCTCTATGAAGCATGGGAAAGATACAAGGAGTTGCTATGGAGATGTCCTCATCATGGGTTATCAGATTGGTGGCAATTACAAACTTCCTATAGTGGGATGATGCACATCTCCAGAATTCTTGTAGATGCTGCAGCTGGATGATCTTTAATGGGAAAAAATATAGATGATGCTTACAACCTACTTAAGGAGATGGCATCCAATGCATATCAATGGCCTCCTAAACGTAGCAATTTAAAGAAAGTACTTGGAGTGCACGAGCTGGATGTCCTTACAACGTTGTCTTCTCAAGTTGCATCTATATCCAAGCAAGTAGGATCACTGACAACCCAAGTAAATGTAATCAACACTCCTACAGAAGCTTGTGATCAATATGGAAGACCTTATGTGAGTACGCAATGTCAATAAGGATACTCATTCATGCCAGAGCAAGCTCAGTTCATCGGAAATCAAAGGAATGACCATTTTCAAACACCTATAATACAGGTTGGCGAAATTATCCAAACTTTAGTTGGAGGAATAATCAAAATGCATTCAAACCACAAGGGAACTACCAGCAACAAGCTTTTCAACAACCAAATCCACCACAACAGAAAGTAAATTTGGAGGATACACTAACTCAACTAACCATGAATACATCTCAATTCATGGCTAGGACTGATGTAACAATCAAAAGCCAAGATGCCTCAATAAAGAACTTAAAGATCCAGATGGGCCAAATTGCAAATATACTGAATTCTAGGCAACCAGGAACTTTAACAAGTGACACTGAAAGAAACCCAAAAGAACATGTGAAGGCCGTTGCACTAAGAAGTGGGAAAGAATTGAAATATCCTTTAATTAAACAGAAGGATGATGGAGAAAAGAAAGAAGGTGGAGAAGAACAAAAGGAGGAAGTACAACAACAGAAGGAGGATGATGTGATACCAGGAAGAATCAGCTTTCCAGACAATCCTCCTCTATATGTACCACCAGTTCCATACCCTCAGAGACTAACAAAGGCAAAGCTAGACAAGCAATTTGCAAAGTTTCTAGAGGTTTTCAAGAAGTTACACATCAACATTCCTTTTGTAGACGCTCTTGCCCAAATGCCCAGTTATGCAAAATTCATGAAGGACATTCTTTTAAATAAGCTTAAGCTTAAGGAATTTGAAACAATTGCACTAACTGAGGAGTGCAGCGCTATTCTCCAAAAGAAATTACCTCCAAAGCTGAAAGATCTAGGAAGCTTTTGCATACCTTGCACCATAGGTCAATGTCACTTTGAAAGAGCACTTTGTGATCTTGAAGCAATTGTAAACCTCATGCCTCTATCTGTCTACAACAAACTTGGTCTTGGAGAGGTGAAGCCAACCACAATTTCATTACTTCTAGCGGACCGATCAATAAAGCATCCGAGGGGTGTCTTAGAAGATGTTCTAGTGAAGGTGGAAAAACTCATATTCCCAGCTAATTTCATAATACTCGATATGGAAGAAGACCAAGAAATTCCTATCATTCTTGGGAGGTCATTCCTAGCAACTGGGAGAACGTTAATAGATGTGCAACAGGGGAAGTTAACCTGGGAGTTCAAGATAATCAAGTATCCTTCAACATTTTCAAGGCTTTATCCTTCCCAAATAAAGGTGGCACTTGCTACAGAGTCGATACATTGTCCAATTGCACAAAAGATGTGGTGAATGAAATCTGCATGGATCAACCATTAGCAATAGGAATGGTAGATATATCAAAATCTACTAATCCTAAAGTCTTGGAGCAGATTAAGTACCTGGAAGAAAATTCCCTGATTTTTATCAAGAAACCATTTGAAGATCTGGGGGAAAGGCTGAGTAAGCCGGTACCATCAACGGAGAAACCACTAGTACTAGAGTTGAAAGTACTGCCATTCCACTTGAAGTATGCTTATCTGGGAGAAAATTCAACATTACCAGTAATCGTCTCAGCAGCTCTTACTCTCAGTGAGAAAGGAGGTAATAAAGTGGCTAGATGTTGGCATAATCTACCCAATCTCTGACAGTCAATGGGTAAGTCCAATTCAAGTTGTGCCAAAGAAAGGTGAAATGACAGTAGTACCCAACAAGAAAAATAAATTGATTCCACAACAAACGGTGACTGGATGGAGAGTATGCATCGACTATAAGAAGCTCAATAAAGCCACCAGAAAAGATCACTTTCCTCTGCCAATTATAGATCAGATGCTTGACAGACTTACTGGAAAAGCCTATTATTGTTTCTTGGACGGGTACACGGGATATAATCAAATTACAATTACACCAGAGGATCAAGAGAAAACAACTTTTACATGTCCATATGGTACCTTTGCCTTCAGAAAGATGCCATTTGGTCTATGTAATGCACCAGTAACATTTCAAAGGAGTATGATGGCGATCTTCTCAGACATGGTGGAAAGGTTCATTGAGGTGTTTATGGATGATTTTTCAGTTTTTGGAGAATCATTTGATCATTGTCTTTTAAATCTGGCAAAAGTCTTGCAACGTTGTGTGGAGACAAACTTGGTTCTAAATTGGGAGAAATGTCATTTCATGGTGAAAGAAGGAATTGTGCTGGGTCATAAGGTATCTGATAAAGGCATTGAAATAGACCAAACTAAGATTGAAACAATTCAAAAGCTACCATCTCCTTCCTCAATCAAGGGCATTCAGAGTTTTTTGGGACATGCTGGTTTCTATAGAAGATTCATCAAGGACTTCTCAAAAATCACAAAGTCACTTTGCATGCTGTTGGAGAAAAACACTCCCTTTGTGTTTAATAAGGAGTGCTTATCAGCCTTCCAAACTCTAAAAAGTGCCTTGACTACTGCACCAGTTATCATAGCTCCAGATTGGAATCTTCCATTCGAGATGATGTGCGATGCAAGTGATTATGCAGTTGGAGTTGTTTTAGGCCAAAGAAGAGATAAGATCTTTCATGCTATCTATTATGCTAGCAGAATGCTCTCAGAAGCACAGCTAAATTATGCAACAATAGAAAAATAGCTCCTAGCAGTAGTGTTTGCATTTGACAAATTTAAAGCATACTTGATCGGGTCAAAGGTCAATGTCTGGACGGATCACTCAGCAATCAAATACCTGATTGAGAAGAAAGATGCTAAGCCTAGACTGATCAAATGGGTGCTTCTACTGCAAGAATTTAACTTGGAAATCAAAGACAAAAAAGGGACCGAGAATCTCATTGTAGATAATCTTTCTCGGTTAGAACCACCTGAACAAAAGAGTGAATCACCAATCCAAGAGAATTTTCCAGATGAGCAACTTTTTATCATGCAGTGACAACCTACTCCATGGTATGCTGATTTTGTGAATTATTTAGCAAGCGGAGTAATGCCTTATGAACTTTCTAAAGTGTAAAAGAAGAAGTTTCTGGCTGATGTAAGGCATTACTTTTGGGAGGATTCATTCTTATACAAACAATGCCCAGATCGAATTATCAGATGATGTATTCCTGAAGAAGAAATGGTCAACATCTTAAATCACTGCCATTCATCCCCATATGGTGGTCATTTTGGAGCGAATAGAAGAGCTACTAAAGTCCTTCATTCAGGATTTTATTGGCCTATACTCTTTAAAGACGCACACAGAATTATGGCAACCTGTGACAGATGTCAAAGGACGAGAAATATCTCAAGGAGACATGAAGCCCCTTTAACGAACATCTTAGAAGTTGAGCTTTTTGATGTATGGGGGATCGATTTTATGGGGCCTTTTCCATCCTCATTTAGCAATCAGTTCATTTTAGTAGCTGTTTATTATGTCTCCAAGTGGGTTGAAGCAGCTGCCTTTCCTACAAATGATTCTCGTGTGGTTGTGAAGTTCTTGAGGAAGAATATTTTTATAAGATTTAGAGTGCCTAGAGCTATTATCAATAATGAAGGAAAGAATTTTTGCAATCAACAGCTTAAGTCAGTATTATCTAAATATGGAGTAACTCACAAGGTTGCAACTCCATATCATCCACAAGCTAGCGGTCAGGTGGAAATCTCAAATAGAGAACTAAAGTGGATCTTAGAAAAGACAGTGAATTCCAACCGGAAGGACTGGGCTCAAAAGTTAGATGATGTACTTTAGGCTTATAGAACTACCTTTAAACACCAATTGGTACATCCCCATATCAATTGGTCTACGGAAAAGCATGCCATCTTCCAGTAGAAATGGAGCACAAAGCATATTGGGCAGTAAAAGCGTTAAATTTTGACTTAAAGGTAGCTGGTGAGAAAAGGCTTCTCCAACTCAATGAGCTTGAAGAATTCAGACAACAAGCTTATGAAAATGCAAAGTTATACAAAGAGAAGACAAAAATGTGGCATGAAAGAAGAATTTTGAGGAGAGAGTTTTCACCAGGACAAAAAGTGCTTTTATATAACTCAAGGTTAAAGCTCTTTCCAGGAAAGCTGAGATCAAGGTGGTCAGGTCCTTCTATTGTGATTCAAGTATGGCCATATGGAACTATGGAGATTCAAGATGGTGATCGAAAATTCAAAGTGAATGGGCAAAGGTTCAAAGAATACAATGAAGGTGCACTCAACACTTTGAAATCTATCATCATGTTTGAGGAACAAACAGGCAAGTCCTCAATCTAGTAATTTGTTTTTCTTAATTTTTTTAAAAAATAAAAAGAAAAAAAAGAAAAAAAAAGAAATTTTTTTGTTTAATTTTTGTCTAGCTCAAGACGTTAAAGAAGGGCGGCTATTTGGGAGGCAAACCCAAAACTTCTTTCCTACTCTCTCAATTTTCTTACCCACTCTCTCAATTTTCTTTCCCACTCTCTCAAGTTTCTTTCCTACTCACTCATTTCTTTCCTACTCTCATTTTTCTTTCCTACTCACCGAAACACACTACACTGCATTGAGTATTTTAGATTTCACCATTTTCATTTTAAGTTGCCATGGAGGAATCTCTTACAAAGCTTAATAACAGGTTCCCCACTCTTCCCAAAGATGTGCTCAGGAAGATCTATAACAGTCGACTTGAAAGGATGATGATATTCAATCGTTTGGGCCTTCCTGTGGATGTACGTTGGATCATTGAAGCTAAGGTACGTTTAGCAGGTGAGATTCATAATTCATTTGTTAAACCTTTGCCATGAATGGGAAGAAGTTCTTACTCCGAAAAGAGAAGAGCTAAAAGAATGAAGGTCTACCATAAATGTGCAAGGTTGAATTGTGATCAATGCTGCAGGAGTAAAGGTATGGTTTCTATAAATTGAGAAGATAAAATCAAATTTATAAAGGATGGAATGAGTAAGGAGTCTTTGGATGATATCATTCAAACTCTTGAGACGCATCTAAGTGGTGATGTTCATCGTATTCTTCTTGATTTAGTAGACATATTCAAAAGAGAAAAGGAGCGCTACTGTCTTAGGAATCTGACGTTAAAAGACCCTGTTTGCCAGTTTATAAGAAAACTGGATGGGAAGCAAATCCTCGATTCATAGAAAGCATTTAAGCCGTTTCTGGACGTAAAACCAGAGGAAGATGTGAGCCAAAATCACAACTACTGTACATAATCATGCTTTTGTTTTAATCTTCCTTATCTTTTCTATCACTTTTGTCTAATCTGTCTTATCTTTTCAGTAGCTTTTATTTAATATGTCTTTTATTTTTAAGTAACGCTTGACTTTCTTTCCTCTTTTTCTTCAAGCAAATTACGCCAGTCATTCGTGTCAGAAGTTTTTCAAAATTTTTTTGAAAAATGCATGATTTGTATAATTTTGTTGTTGCTGCTTTAGTGTTATATATATGTACTCTTTCATTTGTAAATATTCACACTTCTATTTGTAAATATGAATTCTTCCTCTTGTAAGCTTACATGGTCCGAGAGAAACAGAGAAAAATGGTATCACACAAAAATATAGATTTACATCTATTTGCATTTTTGGTGAAACTGATTTGGGCAAGAAAGGATAGTTTATAACAGCAGCAAACGAACTTGGAATTGCATTAGCTACCAGAAAAATCAACTTTGTGTATGGGGGAGGCATCCAGGGCCTAAAGGGAAGAATGGCCATTTCTGCATCTATGAATGGAAGAAAGGGTTTAAGTATAAGGGTGAAGGAGTTGGAAGATCACATTTTTTCCTTAGGACAAGAGTTACAAGTTTCGAGCTTGCCTGAACGGATGGGAGTAATGTTCTACCATGCTCAAGCTTTTATTGCTCTACCCGATGGTTTGGAGACATTGGATGGCATTTCTAGTGTTGCATATTAGGCTAAGTTAAACTATCATAAAAAACCATTAGGATTGTTAAATATTAATGGTTTTTATGATAATTTGTTGTCTTTTCTTGATCATGCTATAGAAACAGGATTCATACCCCAAGCGACTCGCCACTCCATAATTGCTGCACCAACTGCTGATCAGCTGCTTGATCAAATGCAAACCTATGAACCTAAACCAGATCTACTCATCAAGCAAATAGGTGGGCAATCTTCAGATAGTAGTCAGAAGCAGAACCCAGATACCACTCTTAGGTTGTAACTTTCCTTAATCTCTTGGTTTTACTTTATTGTGTGTTTATGTTAAAAAAAACCTCCTCTGAGCTTTAGAAGACATTGGGGACAATGTCTGATTTAGGTTGGGGGAGGAGAATTTTTTTTTTTGTTTTTCTTTTTTTAGTTAGTAAAACCATTAGATGCATGGGGTGTGGGAAAAAATGGGAAAGTAAGGGGTTATTCTTAACTCCTGAGACACATTTCATTAGTTGCATTTTTTTATGTTTTTAAAAAAAAGTAAAAGAAAAATCATCATCTTGTTCAAGTGCTTTGTAATGATCTTAAGAAGTATATAAGTTTTAAGTATGGATCAATTGAATTTAGAGATTTTATAGCATAAATGAACAACTGATTGTTGCAATTGGTGATGAATTTTGAGATTGAATGAATTGAGTTTAAAAATTCCTAACCGTGAGCTTCTGAACCTATAATGATTATTTCTCTTGTGTGTGATATTCACCTATTAAGTTGTCACTCTAGAACTTGCTTTAAATCTGGTTGAAATTACATTTCACATGCACATTCAAAAATGATAAAGACATTCATTTTCTTTAGCCAGAGCCAAATAGCCAACCTTGCAATTATACCGTTGATAAGCCCCTTTGAGCCTGATTGATTGTTTCTTTGCTTTCAATATATTAACATGTGTTTTAATGATATATCAAGTGCTTTTACCTTATTCAGAAGATTAGTGGAGCATTTGAAATGTTTGTGAAATGGGCTTTTGACAAAGTGTTGGGGTGTATCTATCATCAACTTTACAATTGCAATTCAATAAGAAAAAAAAGAAAAAAAAATATAAAAAGAAAAAGAAAAAGAAAAAGAAAAAGAAGAAGGAAAAAATTATAAAAAAAAAAGAAAAAAAAATGTTAAGTTTTTGAATTGTGGGTTGTTGTGATAAGATAAATTTACAAGTAGCCCATTTTTCAATTGCTCTATTTCTTTAGCCTTTCATATCACGTTTTACATTCCTTTACCTTAACCCCATTACAACCCTTAATAAGTCCTTTTGATTTGAATTATGCATGTGAATTAGGTAGTGGAGATTGAGATTTTTAGCAAGCCTATGGTAGTGCAATTTTTTCGGTTGAATTTGAGCGAAACACTTACCTTTGAACACTTGAGAGATTGAGAGAATGAGCTACAAGTACGAACTCAGTTTATTCATTTTCAATTAAAGTTACCAGTTTATATTTTCATTGATTTATTAATACTATGATCTCTTTATTTTTCAATTGTGTTTTTACTTATAACCTGACACTTCTGATTTTGTTGGAAGCACTTATTATTTACTTCTTGTCCGTGGACGTCCAAGAGTTAAGTGTGGGGGAATTTGATAAGTAAAATATTTGCATATATTATTTTCCTTTATATGATGATTTTATGGACGATATTTGCGTTTAATATAATAAATTTGGGTGTGATTGATAAATAAATATTGTTTTTGGAATAAACAGTATTTAAAAAAAAAATAAATAAAAGTACTGTAGCAGCCACCGAGCACTGTAACAGCCAACGGGCACTGTAGCAGCTGCCAGGGCACTGTAGCATCCACCAGATCAATGTAGCAGTACTGTAGCACACGTTTTCCCCCTATAAATAGAGATCAATGCCAAGCTCAAAGGGGGAACAGAGGAAGAGAATCAGAGGTCCTTTTCTAACAATTAGAGGCCTTTCTCTGACAAGGAAAGATCCTTTCTCTGACAGTTCTGAAAAAAAAGGGTGTTACTTTCTAGATTTAATTTAATACATTATATCAATTCTTGCATGCCTCCATCTTGAAAGGCTTAGGATTTTATTACCTTTTGCATGCCTCCATCTTGGAAGGCTTAGGATTTTATTATATTTTGCATGCCTCCATCTTGGAAGGCTTAGGATTTTATTACATTTTGCATGCCTCTATCTTGGAAGGCTTAGGATTTTATTTTGCATACTGCCTACATGGAAGGTTTTACCTCCTAAATGGGCGGCTAGATTTCTTCATTTTTCATGCATCTTTTGGTTGTATATTTATGTTTGAGAATTTAATTTCAAGTTTATACAGTATTTCTGAGGATTTCATTCTAGCTTTATATAATGTCAATTTATTTTGCTTTTGTTTTTAATTTTATCATGAGCTAAATTTTTATTTTCCTAGGGTGATGACGTAACTTACTAATGACGGATTGAATCCTAACTTATTAAATCTAGTTTGAATTTCTCTTTCATGATTGAGTTTTAATTATTATTCTTATTGCTTTTGATTGACTGGCCATCTTTTGAATGATTTCAATATACATGTTGAGACCGGAAGGAGATACATGTGTGTAGACCCTATAATTAAAACCATGACTTGCGTAGGAAATAGGAATATATTCATATGAGTTGTGTAGTATTACTGAGTTCCAAAAATCTTAATGCATAATTAATTACTTAAATTCATATAGGAATATATTGGATTAGCAATTGATTATAGAATTACTTAACCTTGGAAGAGGCTAGTAATTAAATTAGGGAAACTCGACTATCAATCATGTGAAATAAATTGGGCTAGAATAGATAAGTGATTCAATTCAGAATTTGTTAAGTGAAATCTGACCCCTAGGGCTTTTTCTCATATTTGCTTTCATATCATCTGCATTCATATTTAATTATCTTTTTTTAATTTTGTACTCTCAATCACCAACTAATCGATCGACTAAATAGAGTTAAAATTGCTCATTTTGGTAGTTAGTGATCAATCCTCGTGGGAACGATATTCTACTTACTTCTATATTACTTGATTACGAAAGTGTATACTTGCACTATTTAATTGATCATCTGCACTCGTATCAATATACATCCTAAAATTACTATGACATTGTCCTATATAACATGTAATGCAACATGAAGTGAACAAGAATGGTATAGATCTGAAAATCAGGGTTAAAACATAGTTCTGCAATTGTAATGCCAAAATTTTTTAGCAAGAACAATGGGAAAAGAAAAATGAATAGATGAATGAAGTGTTCTTGACTGAGATGCCCGTGTCTCTATCCGGTCTCACTCTTTCTGCTAACATTTAGGAAGTGACTCTTCATAATCTCTCCAGTCCTTTATAACATGGGTTCAACAGTTACTTGTCTTTTCGATAACCAAGAGTTTATAGTTACCGCAGAGACAATCTGTCAAATGCAAGTATCTTGCCTATCTCTCTTGTCCAGTATGCAAAGTCAGAGAAAAGCCTAATTTTTTTAAAATTTAAATACTAATATGAAGCATATATACTAAGTTTTATTAATCTACTGATGAGTTATACCTTAAAGAAGTTCAGCTTTTCAGCCTCTAATATTCTTATAGTATTTGTATTCCAAATCTGCTAGACTTGGCTAAATGCTAGAACTCATCAATAGCACAAGAATGCAACCTTTTTATTTAGATATTTTACATATGCCTTTACTAAAAAAAGAGTTCAGTAAAGAAAAAAGGGAAAACCATATTGTAAGTACCTATACTTTCTCTTAATTTTTAATTTGGTACC
The DNA here is from genome assembly GCA_963855925.1 of Inga laurina. NCBI lineage: Eukaryota > Viridiplantae > Streptophyta > Magnoliopsida > Fabales > Fabaceae > Inga > Inga laurina. Next base: position 63,161,792 of record OY979704.1, on the reverse strand, counting down.
CACGTGTTTTTTCCTTAATTAAATCATTAATTTTGCTCTATTAACACTGTTGACTTCTGTAACTTTGATATTTTAGTATTGTTAGCCCCTGTACTTGAGTTAATGATGTGAATATAGCAAAATCAAAGCATTTAATTAGGGGATAAAAAACACACCGGTACCAAAATAAAAATTGAAGAAAAGTATAGGTTCTTGACAATGGGTTTTCACAAAAAAAATCACATGAATCAAATAAAAAAGCTATCCTCATTTGAATATTAATGAAACAAAACTTTTCTTGTAAAAATGCATGCAATTATATTAAACTTAATAGCACATGAGATTACAAACCTCCCCTCTCAACTCTGCATAGTAGACTGCCCCAAAACCACCTTGACCAATTTTATTTGCAATACAGAAGTTATTTGTGGCTTGAGCTAGTTCTTCATATGAGAACTCCACTGATTTGTCCACAGTAATGGCAGTTATGCTGGTATTAACAGAAGCAGGAGGACCATTGGAACCTGATATTTTATATCCAATATTACTATATTCAATCATTTAAGACTTTTGAACATACTACAATTTACTCATATTTTAGCAGGAAGAAGTACAATGGGAAAGAGAAAAAGAAGAAGTAGAAATCTATGTAACTTTCCTATGTTGAGAAGAGTAGACCGCTAATTCGCCTGAAAGCAGCTTTACCTCTTCCTCCTTCTTCTTTTGGTAATATACAGCACACATACAAGCAGATAAGAGAACACCAACTGCTGCACCAGCAGATATTCCAGCAATAGCCCCACCTTTTAGATCTGCTTATTTAGAGACTATATAAGATCAAAGCAACATTGGCCTTATAATGTCAGCATATTCTTACCAACGCATTCATCAAATAACCAACTTTCTGAATAGAGAGATAGCCAAACCTTTTGTGCTGTGAAGGAAAAAGAGAGAGCGCACACATTAGGATTAAGAATTTTAGAGTAAGTTACAAGAACTCCTGAGTTTTGCTAAAATTGCAAGTCCATTTCTAGAAGATACAATTTAGTCCAATTTATTTATTTATTTTTTTTTGCTAAAACACAAGTTGAAGAGACATATATGTATTTTATCAAGTAGGAACAAGTAAAAATAAAAAGAGCATATTTTGTTCTCATGAATTTTGACTACCAGAAAAATGCAATTAGGTTATTGATGGGCGCTGGAGTAAGATATTTCAAAACTTTGTCTTAAATGTGGAGCAACTTGGTTTCAAGAGAAGTACATGTAGCCAGCTTAACCAGTGATCTCGTGTTCAAGCCTTGGGTATGCAGCCGTGATAATTACTTGGAGGTAACGAGGTTCCCCAATTGTAGGCCTATATTCTAGCGAACCGGACTAGTCAGTTGCAAGTAGCATTGGATACCGATGGATTAATCTAAAAATAGAGACGAAATTTATTTAATTTACTCCAAAAACTTACTAGAGAAAAGAAAAAACATATGCAACTTCATGTGCAAATCGTGCAGAGAGTAGCGAAATTACCTCGGGGGCATTGGCACATCGACACCATTCTGGCTTGAAAAGTGAAAGTGAAAAAATATGTGAGGCATGTCTAGAAATATTTTTAGTATAGCACATTGAAAGATCTAAAATCATCATACTTGTTAGTTAACCACAGAACTGAATGCCTTTCTTACCTTGTGATATTTTTAGATTATAAATTACCAGAAATGGTTATTATCATTTTCTTATGCAAATATATATATATATTGCCATTATCATTTTCTTATATTTATTACATGATTCACATTAGTCGACAGTGAAATCACAAACACTAATGCCAAAAGTAAAGTTATTTTTGAAAGAAAAATGATTACTACTTTTAGAATGTTTCTCCAATTAGGAAAAAGAATTAGAAACATAATGGCTTCTTCCTATAACTTAGAAATAGATTTAAGTTCTTATAAGTTACTGTATCGTTCGTATTTAGAACGTTGTGGGTATAACATGTGGTCTCCTGATACTATACGGTCAGTTTAGTTTCTGCCATCGGCCTTATTTTTTACGAAGTCTCAATTTATACAGTTACTAGAGTACCCAACAGTAAACTACTGCATAACTTAACAGCCACCAGATTAAGAAACTGCATTCTCTGCATGGACCAAAACCACCCCATGATACTCTCCCTCATATGACATCTTTTACATAGTCTCAATTTATACAATTACTTTATCAGTCATTAGAAGAAAACAGTTATAAGTTTATATTAGTCAGATTTCAGGCTAGGTAAAGGATGGATTGTCCTGGCTTATAAGGACCTCTATAGAAAGCAAACCAAACTAACTTGTTTTCTCATTGTATTAAAAAGGAGAAACACTTGAAGTTCTATTAAATGTCATTAATTGCCTATTGTATTTCGCAAATAATCCGTAAGAAACACAGAATGCTGTTGTGACCTATACTATCATCCCATCAAAACAGAACAACCCAGGAAATGTGGTCTGGACAGTCCAGATCCATTGAATAACTTATTTTATACTTTAAAATTTTTAATTCTTAAAAGATGAAAAATATAGAATACAAATAATCTTTTGATTCTCAACTCCAAAAAAAGAAGGAAAAAAAAAAGAAAAATCATAATAAAAACAAAACAAAATAGAAATGGGAAAAAAAATCTAAATGATCCCGGTGGGTAGTGGGCGGTGGGTGCTAAGGGAAATAATGTTTGTAACGTAGATTCGGAGCTCAATTTTACAAAGCAAAAGACCAAGACTTAGACTCATTTGTAAATTACCAATATGAAATACCTTTTTTGTTGTTGGGTGTATCAGTTCTGAATACCCCTTTATACGCGAATGAAACGGCGTTTTAAAAAAAAGATAAAATAGCTAAAGAAGACCAAACCGTGAGAAGAATTTTTTACACTGTAGTTGAGGCGGACAAAAAGGGAATTGGCTTGCGTCCGCTGTAAATACATCCGCTGCGCGTCCTTTTCCTTAAACGGTGACGTTTGATAGGAAAATTAAATCTGGGCCATCTATTTGTAACAATTAAATAGACGGTGATAAAATGCTACTAATTTAAACAACGTCATTTTAAATAGTTGATCTCATCCGTTAATTTTCTCGCACAATCTCAGCCCTCCATGTATTTTCCCATTACATATCTCCTTTTAGTAATATGATTTGGCAAATCCACGTTACTTGTTATTTTACTTCACCTGGCAATTTGGCGCGTTGTTCTTCTTTGTAATATCCTGGATTCTAATCAAGGATTAATAACTTCAAATGATGTAATTAATGATAAATAAGCATTTTTGAAGTATATTATGTGAATTGTAATGTAAAATGTGCTTGGTGATAGTTTTGTAAGCATTGTGATAATCAGGGGCAAAATGGTAAATTACCGACCGATTGGTCAGTTACCGAAGAGGAAACTCATAGGTAACTTGAGATCAATGGTTAGGATTCATGAGTATGAGAGGAATTGTGTGTGTGCATGTGTTATGTGAGGTTAGGAAAGGAGGGCCAAGATATGTTGCCAAGTGTCCATTTGTGAGCCTTTGATCAAGTCAATGATTCAACCTCTTTTTCTCCCTCTCTCCTCCACTTAGGTCGGCAAATGGGCTAAAGTAGAGACCAAAATCTGATTATTTTCCCTTCTTCATTATCATCATCTCATCTCTCCTCTCATCTCCATTTTCGTTCAAAGCTTGAAGGAAAGAGAAAGAAGAAGGCTCAAGATAGGTAAGGATTTGTTCTTGTATGCTCAACTCACCTTCATTAATATTGTTCATGAGGTTGAGGGCTTTATTCCTATGGTTTCATATTTTTGATTGGTGGAGTTTGAGAACTTGTGGGAATTTGAAAGTAGGAGAATCAAAGAAATGGCTTTGGGAAGAAGTTGAAGTGAATATTTGATACTTTTTGGTATAATTGTTATGGTCATTGGCTTGGTCTTGAGGATTTCGAATTTTGCCCTGATTATTGGCCTAATTTGAATGCTTGAATTTGTTAGGGTGTTGTGTAGAATGTGGTGTTAAATTGTGTCTTTATGCCATGGGAGTTGATTTGGAATTTTGGAATGGAAGGAAGTTGCATTGTGGTGGATTGTGTGCATGTTGTATGGACATGTTAAAATTTCTGTGGAACATGTCTAAATGGATAATGAATATGGTCATTTTGATGGCTCCAATGTGTTCCTTGAGCCAAATTGTGTGGAAATAGTATGTGATTTGAAATTAGGGACCATTGGAACCAATTGACAAAATCTGGAAAATCTGTCCAATGTAAGTCTGTTCTGGGCAGTCAGATGGTGTGGACTTTTTGACTGGGCAAATGATGTTGAAAAATTATGAAACTTTCCAGTCTTAAAGTTCACATCTCAAGCTTCAAAATGGACACAAATTTTGTGTCATTTCGCTTTTTGAGCTGGGAGTTTGAACTGTCCAAAGTTTGGCATCCAAACTGGAACCTGTTTTGGCACAATGTTAGGTTTTTGGTAAATCTGGACTTTTGTGGTGATTCTTGATAATTTTGCATATTTTTCCCATAAAGGGGACTTGAATATCTTTCAATGGGCTTTGGAATCACCTTGTTTCAAGTTTTCTAGAGTGAGTTATGAATTTTTGAAGTTCCTTGGCTGCAGCAGAAAATTCTGGCTCCAGCACAAAACTTTCTGTGCACGTTTTGGCCGCAGCCAGAAATTTCTGGCTGCAGCGCAAAACTTTCTGCGCACGTTTTGGCCGCAGCCAGAGGAGTCCTGGCTGCAGCCAAAATACTTCTGTGCTGTTTTTGGCCGCAGCCAGAGAATTCCTGGCTGCAGCCAGAACCCAATTTTCAGCACTTTGTAAGTTTGCAAAGCAATTTCCAACCTAGAATTCTCCAATCCTTTTAGGTTCTCTTTGAGTTTGTTATAACCATTTAAGGGACTCATATGGAACCTATTTTAAGTGTTTGAAAGTAGGAATTGGGGGTAGGAAATTAATCCACCATTCTTGATTTTGTTTATAGGCTTTGATATTTGCCGCCCTCGTGAGCCAACTACGCCGAAGAACATCAGGAAGGAACGAGGTAGTAACTTTTCTTTCGTACCATATGTGATGCATTGTATGTGTGTATTATCATTGATTTGTGATAAACTCGTATGCTGTGACATTGTGAATATGTGTAAACACCGTCATACCAATAGTCCCTGAGTAGCTAACAACAGATCGGGCAAGGGTTGTATGCCTTCCCGGCGGAGAAAGGGGATGAGGATGAGGTGTGATATATGTGAATATGTGAGCCGAAAGGCTATTTGTGAGGGCCGACGGGCCATTTGTGAGAGCCGGATAGCTGTATGAGCTATAAGGCTATGTTTATGCATTGCCACGCCAATAGTCCCTGAGTAGCTAACAACGGTTCGGGTTAGGACAGTGTGCCTTCCCGGCGGAGAAAGGGGATGAGGGTGGAGTGTGATTTGTGCTACTGCTGCTGTATGATGATTTCCTTACATGCTATGTATTTATGTGTGGTATAATTGTTTTGTTACTACTGGGATTCTCTTGAATCTCATTCTTTCCTTCGACTAACATTTCAGACAGGGCAAGTGGCTCCAAGGAGAAGCGGATTACCAGGAGCGGATAGAACCCTGTAGGGACGTTTGTTTTGGATATGTTGATTATTCATTTTGGACAGGGTTCTGTAAATTATTTTTGGATTGTAAATATTAGTGGAATACAGTTGTGTAATCCCCTATATGGGAATTATAACCCTATAGTGAATGAATGGAACCCGGGGGTTGCCGGGATTTTTGTTATCTACTCTGATATGTATAAATGTAAATTAACTGCACAGGTGATTAAATTCGATTATTGAATTTGAGACCAGAATAGGAAAGAATTTTTGAAAATTTTGTAAAGTCCCTACTATTAAAGGGAGTTTTAAATGAGTTTTGAACTATTCGACGGTCTCTAAACCAATTTAATTAAGTAATATCGAATTATAATTACGCTAATTAAGGCAGGGGGTTACATTTTGGTATCAGAGCTGTAGTTCCTGGCAAGGGTAGAGGTTGCTAGGATAGATCCCTTAGTTGGTTTTAGGGATAGAAGATTATTTGTGAATAATTGTGGTGTATGCACATATATGTTTTATTGACATGGATATATATGTGAGTTTTGTGACTATACGTGCATACCATTTCTGTTGCATTAATGGGGCAAGTTGTTTGTAGAATGAAGAAAACTAGAGGACGCCCCAGTATTCCGCGTGTAGACCCTGAGGGGGAGGCCGTCAATAATAACCCACCGGATGCAATGCAGGAATTGATGGGTCTAATCAAAGATCAACGGGATATGATAACTGAGCTAAGAGAAGAGCTCAGAGCAGAGAAAGCAAAGAACAAAGAAGACCCGGTTCAATCCACACCGATGGAAACTCAAGAAGAAACTCGACATGAGGATACTGCTGAAGGGTCAGCACGACCCCTGGAGTCCCCACCTCACATTGTCCCGAATCAAGAATCTCATGGGATGCCGCTTAGAGAGGAAAGAGACCTGCAGTATTGGGTCACCAGATTCTGTAAGCATCTACCTCCGGCATTCAGAGGAAGGTTTGACCCTCAAGCGGCTGAAGACTGGTTGTACAGGCTGGAGAAAATATTTGAAGTACTTTGTTGTCCGGACGAGGTAAAGCCAAGACTGGCTGTCTACAAGCTTGAAGGGGATGCAGATCGTTGGTGGCGGAATATCGCCTCAACATTGAAGAGTAATGAGATGTCATTGACTTGGGAACTGTTTCAACAAGAGTTCAACGAGAAGTACTTTCCCAAATCAGTGCGGCTGGAGAAGGAAACAGAATTCCTTAATATTAGGCAAGGGGACACAGAGAGCTTTGACGATTATTTGTCCCGTTTTGTTCGATTGACTCGATACTCCTCCTATCTCCGGTTTAAGGATGATGAAGAATGGAGTTCTGATATGCTTATTCGCGGTCTGAGGCGAGAGTTGAGGAAACGTCTGGCTACTCATCAATTTACCAAGTTCAATAAGGCGGTTGAACAGTGCAGGATTACGGAGAATAACTTGAGAGACTTGTATCCTGCCAAAGTTACTGGCCACCGTGGTGAACCCAGTAAGGGTAATGTCGCCCCAAAGCGGAAAGGCCAAGGATTCTCGACATTCAAGGGCAGTGATACGAAGCCCTATCAGCCCAGAGACCGTGAACCTCAGAGATTTGTGACTGAGGAGAAATGTCGCCGTTGCAACAAATCGCATTATGGGAAAAACTGCCAGGGAGAGATGGTTTGCTTTAACTGCAAGTAGCCAGGACATCTTTCTAGAGATTGTCAAAGACCACGAGCTGAGCAAAGGCCGAAGACACAGGGTCGAGTGTTTGCAATGACCCACGAGGAGGCCCGTAGATCTCCTGAGTTGATACAAGGTAAAATCTCTCTAAATGGCTATCTATTACAAGCATTGTTCGACTCGGGTGCCAGTCATTCCTTTATTGCGTATGATTGTGTGAAACGCCTGGGTATGCATGTGCATAAATTACCATTCGATTTGGTCGTGTCAACGCCAATGGGTGTTAAAGCCTTGACCACAGAAGTTTGTCTGAATTATGTCATAACTGTGGAAGGGTACCAGTCTGTTATAGACCTGATTTGTCTGCCACTTTACCAATTGGAAGTCATCTTGGGTTTTGATTGGTTAACGGCAAACAACGTATTACTTGATTGTGGGAACAAGAGGATAGTATATCCTGCTTCTCAGAGGGCTGAAGTTGTGAATGCTGGTATGAACTTCCTTTCTACAGCTAAAGCTGAGAGATATATTGAAAAGGGTTGCCAGGGGTATATGGTATTCTTCTCTGTTCAGGGGGAAACTGGTGAAACCTTGAGTAATATACCCATGGTAAATGAATTCCCTGAGGTGTTTCCGGATGATCTTAGCGGATTGCCTCCTGAGAGGGAAGTTCAATTCCCAATTGACATTGTACCTGGAGCTGGTTCTATTTCAAAGGCCCCTTATCGTATGGCCCCAAATGAGATGGCAGAGTTAAAGAAACAGATAGAAGATCTGCTTGAAAAAGGGTTTATCAGACCCAGTGTGTCGCCTTGGGGAGCTCCAGTGTTGTTTGTAAAGAAGAAAGATGGGAGTCTTCGCTTGTGCATCGACTACAGAGAGCTGAACAAAGTTACTATCAAGAATAAATACCCACTTCCTCGAATTGATGACCTTTTAGATCAGTTATCTGGATCGTGCGTATTCTCAAAGATTGATCTAAGGTCAGGGTATCATCAGCTGCGAGTGAAAGCAGAGGACGTTCCAAAAACTGCTTTCAGGACCCGGTATGGTCATTATGAGTTTCTGGTGATGCCATTTGGGCTAACCAATGCGCCTGCGGTTTTCATGGACTACATGAACCGTATCTTTCGACAGTATCTGGATCAGTTTGTTGTTGTGTTTATCGATGACATTCTGATATATTCCAAGAGTATGGAGGAGCATGAGCATCATCTGAGAGTTGTGCTGAATATTTTGCGGGAGAAGCAACTATATGCCAAGTTGAGCAAGTGTGAGTTTTGGCTATCGGAAGTAAGGTTCCTAGGCCATGTTATCTCGCAAGAAGGGGTCTCTGTAGATCCCAGTAAAGTGGAAGCAGTACTAGACTGGAAGAGGCCAGAATCTGTGGCAGAGGTACGCAGTTTTCTGGGTCTTGCCGGGTACTATCGGAGATTCATCCAGAATTTCTCCCGTATTGCATTACCAATGACCAAGCTCACGAGAAAGGATCAGCCGTTTGTGTGGGACGAGAAATGTGAAAAGTGTTTTGTGGAGCTGAAGGAGAGGTTGACGTCGGCACCTGTGTTGATTTTACCCGATCCCAGTTTGACATACGTTGTGTATTCTGATGCCAGTGGGCAGGGATTAGGGTGTGTCCTTATGCAGCAGGGACGTGTGGTGGCCTACGCCTCTCGATAGCTCAGACCTCATGAATTGAACTATCCCACTCATGATCTGGAGCTTGCGGCCATTGTATTTGCTTTGAAGATTTGGCGTCATTACCTGTATGGTGTGACTGTGGAATTGTACTGCGACCACAAGAGTCTCAAATATCTGTATGATCAAAAAGAACTGAATATGAGACAACGCCGCTGGATGGAATTGCTTAAGGACTACGACCTGGAAATAAAATATCATCCGGGTAAGGCAAATGTAGTCGCTGATGCTCTTAGTCGAAAGACTGTGCTCGTTGCAGCTATGATGATACAAGAGAAGAAACTAATTGAAGATTTTCGTGATTTGAATTTGACAAACCAGATCATCTGTGCCAACTACACTGTTTCCCAAGAGGAAAATGATCTAAGAACTGAGATTGAAGAAGCTCAGGGGCAAGATGGCTGGATACAGCGCAATCTGGCTCGAATTGAACGGGGAGAAGTCCCAGGCTATGATCTATCGCCTCGTGGATTAGTTCGTTATCAGAAGAGAGTTTGTATTCCACTTAAGGCGGAGTTAAGGCAGAAGATTCTGGATGAGGCGCACAAGAGCCGGTACACCCTTCATCCTGGTATGACCAAGATGTATCATAACTTGAAATCTGTGTATTGGTGGCCGGGATTGAAGAGTGATGTAACCAAGTATGTGGCAAGGTGTCTCACTTGCCAGAAGGTAAAGATCGAGCACCAGAGACCGCCTGGTTTACTTCAGAGCCCTGAGATTCCGGAATGGAAATGGGAAAGTGTGACCATGGATCTTGTTGTGGGTTTGCCCAAGATCAGAAACTATGATGCGATCTGGGTTATTGTAGATCGACTAACGAAGTCAGCCCACTTCATACCAATCAATGCTGATTATTCGCCTGATAAACTAGCAGAGATTTACATTCGTGAGATCGTGAAACTCCATGGTGTTCCGAAAAATATCATTTCCGACCGAGATCCTCGCTTTACTTCGAGATTCTGGAAAGCGTTGCATGAAGCTTTGGGAACTCAATTGAGGTTCAGTACGGCTTATCATCCACAGACAGCTGGACAGTCAGAGAGAACGATCCAGACACTGGAAGATATGTTACGAGCCTGTGTTCTCGACTTTAAAGGAAGTTGGGATCGCTTTCTTCCACTTGCGGAATTCGCCTACAACAATAGCTATCATGCGAGCATTCAGATGGCTCCGTATGAAGCGTTGTATGGAAGACGGTGTCAATCACCATTGTGCTGGAACGAGCTATCTGAAAGGAAGCTTTACGGACCGGATCTTGTTGATCAAACCTCAGCACAGATTCAGATCATTCGAAAGAGGTTACTTGCAGCGCAGAGTCGACAGAAAAGCTACGCTGACAAGAGAAGACGACCCCTAGAATTTGAGGTTGGAGATCACATTTTTCTGAGAGTATCTCCTGTCACGGGCGTTGGGCGAGCGATCAAGAGGAAGAAGCTAAGCCCAAGATACATAGGTCCTTTTGAAATCCTTGAGAGGATTGGGCCTGTTGCTTACCGGGTAGCTCTACCTCCGAGCTTGAGCAGACTCCATGATGTATTCCACGTTTCTCAATTGAAAAAGTACCAACCGGATCCATCTCATATCATTGAGTATGAGGATGTCGAGCTTCAGGACAATTTCACATATGCAGTGGAGCCAGAGCAAGTTATTGATCGAGAGGAGCGACGGCTCAGACACAGGAGCATTCCATATGTGAAAGTGGTCTGGAAGGGAATGACTCCGAGAGAAGCAACCTGGGAAGCGGAGGAAGATATGCGAAGAAGATATCCGGAGTTTATAGCTCAAGTAGTGTAACAATTTCGAGGACGAAATTAAATTTTCGGGGGGAGAATTGTAATATCCTGGATTCTAATCAAGGATTAATAACTTCAAATGATGTAATTAATGATAAATAAGCATTTTTGAAGTATATTATGTGAATTGTAATGTAAAATGTGCTTGGTGATAGTTTTGTAAGCATTGTGATAATCAGGGGCAAAATGGTAAATTACCGACCGATTGGTCAGTTACCGAAGAGGAAACTCATAGGTAACTTGAGATCAATGGTTAGGATTCATGAGTATGAGAGGAATTGTGTGTGTGCATGTGTTATGTGAGGTTAGGAAAGGAGGGCCAAGATGTTGCCAAGAGTCCATTTGTGAGCCTTTGATCAAGTCAATGATTCAACCTCTTTTTCTCCCTCTCTCCTCCACTTAGGTCGGCAAATGGGCTAAAGTAGAGACCAAAATCTGATTATTTTCCCTTCTTCATTATCATCATCTCATCTCTCCTCTCATCTCCATTTTCGTTCAAAGCTTGAAGGAAAGAGAAAGAAGAAGGCTCAAGATAGGTAAGGATTTGTTCTTGTATGCTCAACTCACCTTCATTAATATTGTTCATGAGGTTGAGGGCTTTATTCCTATGGTTTCATATTTTTGATTGGTGGAGTTTGAGAACTTGTGGGAATTTGAAAGTAGGAGAATCAAAGAAATGGCTTTGGGAAGAAGTTGAAGTGAATATTTGATACTTTTTGGTATAATTGTTATGGTCATTGGCTTGGTCTTGAGGATTTCGAATTTTGCCCTGATTATTGGCCTAATTTGAATGCTTGAATTTGTTAGGGTGTTGTGTAGAATGTGGTGTTAAATTGTGTCTTTATGCCATGGGAGTTGATTTGGAATTTTGGAATGGAAGGAAGTTGCATTGTGGTGGATTGTGTGCATGTTGTATGGACATGTTAAAATTTCTGTGGAACATGTCTAAATGGATAATGAATATGGTCATTTTGATGGCTCCAATGTGTTCCTTGAGCCAAATTGTGTGGAAATAGTATGTGATTTGAAATTAGGGACCATTGGAACCAATTGACAAAATCTGGAAAATCTGTCCAATGTAAGTCTGTTCTGGGCAGTCAGATGGTGTGGACTTTTTGACTGGGCAAATGATGTTGAAAAATTATGAAACTTTCCAGTCTTAAAGTTCACATCTCAAGCTTCAAAATGGACACAAATTTTGTGTCATTTCGCTTTTTGAGCTGGGAGTTTGAACTGTCCAAAGTTTGGCATCCAAACTGGAACCTGTTTTGGCACAATGTTAGGTTTTTGGTAAATCTGGACTTTTGTGGTGATTCTTGATAATTTTGCATATTTTTCCCATAAAGGGGACTTGAATATCTTTCAATGGGCTTTGGAATCACCTTGTTTCAAGTTTTCTAGAGTGAGTTATGAATTTTTGAAGTTCCTTGGCTGCAGCAGAAAATTCTGGCTCCAGCACAAAACTTTCTGTGCACGTTTTGGCCGCAGCCAGAAATTTCTGGCTGCAGCGCAAAACTTTCTGCGCACGTTTTGGCCGCAGCCAGAGGAGTCCTGGCTGCAGCCAAAATACTTCTGTGCTGTTTTTGGCCGCAGCCAGAGAATTCCTGGCTGCAGCCAGAACCCAATTTTCAGCACTTTGTAAGTTTGCAAAGCAATTTCCAACCTAGAATTCTCCAATCCTTTTAGGTTCTCTTTGAGTTTGTTATAACCATTTAAGGGACTCATATGGAACCTATTTTAAGTGTTTGAAAGTAGGAATTGGGGGTAGGAAATTAATCCACCATTCTTGATTTTGTTTATAGGCTTTGATATTTGCCGCCCTCGTGAGCCAACTACGCCGAAGAACATCAGGAAGGAACGAGGTAGTAACTTTTCTTTCGTACCATATGTGATGCATTGTATGTGTGTATTATCATTGATTTGTGATAAACTCGTATGCTGTGACATTGTGAATATGTGTAAACACCGTCATACCAATAGTCCCTGAGTAGCTAACAACAGATCGGGCAAGGGTTGTATGCCTTCCCGGCGGAGAAAGGGGATGAGGATGAGGTGTGATATATGTGAATATGTGAGCCGAAAGGCTATTTGTGAGGGCCGACGGGCCATTTGTGAGAGCCGGATAGCTGTATGAGCTATAAGGCTATGTTTATGCATTGCCACGCCAATAGTCCCTGAGTAGCTAACAACGGTTCGGGTTAGGACAGTGTGCCTTCCCGGCGGAGAAAGGGGATGAGGGTGGAGTGTGATTTGTGCTACTGCTGCTGTATGATGATTTCCTTACATGCTATGTATTTATGTGTGGTATAATTGTTTTGTTACTACTGGGATTCTCTTGAATCTCATTCTTTCCTTCGACTAACATTTCAGACAGGGCAAGTGGCTCCAAGGAGAAGCGGATTACCAGGAGCGGATAGAACCCTGTAGGGACGTTTGTTTTGGATATGTTGATTATTCATTTTGGACAGGGTTCTGTAAATTATTTTTGGATTGTAAATATTAGTGGAATACAGTTGTGTAATCCCCTATATGGGAATTATAACCCTATAGTGAATGAATGGAACCCGGGGGTTGCCGGGATTTTTGTTATCTACTCTGATATGTATAAATGTAAATTAACTGCACAGGTGATTAAATTCGATTATTGAATTTGAGACCAGAATAGGAAAGAATTTTTGAAAATTTTGTAAAGTCCCTACTATTAAAGGGAGTTTTAAATGAGTTTTGAACTATTCGACGGTCTCTAAACCAATTTAATTAAGTAATATCGAATTATAATTACGCTAATTAAGGCAGGGGGTTACATTCTTCCTCCACGGGAAACTGAGAGCTGGGATGTTGTGTTGCAATATCAGGTAAGACAAATAATAAGCAAAAGTTTGTAGGAATTGGATATTAAAAATTGGTGAGTAAAATAATAATCTTTTTTCAAATACCCACAATCTTGATACTTCATATCTAGATTTTACATTTATGATTTATAATCTAACTTAATAATCTTTAAGATTATTGATACTGGATATCCTTTTTTATACTAGATATCATTTTGATTAATATATTGATAAAAGTGAGTTTTGATGTAGGTCCTATTTGTTATTTTCCATTATACAGTTTTTATTTATATATAGTCTATCATAGAATTTTTATTTACATATAATCTACTTGATAATCTTTTATCAAATACCCACAATATTCTTAAGCAATGTAGATGATAGGATAATCTATCACATATGAGTGTGTGTATAATCAGCTAAAATATTTCTATTTGTGTGTGTATAATTGTTTTTATTTGTATATATACCTTTGTCAATTTTGAGATCACAATTTATATTGGGTTTATCCTATTTAATTTTGCAGGATTTTTATACCATGGATATAGATTTAACTCCCAGACTTAATCTTGAATTTGACAATTTAGAAGAAGTATGGGAATTTTGGAAGGCATATGGAAAAAAAAACTGGTTTTGGTGTTCGAAAACAAAGCTTTAACAAGAGTAAAAAATATAAGTCCTTATACACCTCTTATCTATATGTTTGTTGTAAAGAAGGGATGAGAAAGTCAGACAACCAAGAGGTGGCAACAAAGAGGTAAAGGGATGAGACAAGAATCGGTTGAAATGCCAGAATGAAAGTTAAACAAGTAGATGGAAAATACAAGATAAATGAAGTTTTTTTGGATCATAATCATCCTCTTCAGCCTCCTGAAGTTGTTCACTTGTTTGCATCGTTTCGAGAACTATTACCAGCTCAATGTTATGAATTAGAAAATGCTGAAAAAGCTGGAAGTAGTCAAAAAGCAGCATTCAATTTGCAAAGTCAATATGCAGGAGGTCGAACCAATTTGGGATTTACAAGAAGTGATGTAAAGAATTATCTTAACTCAAGAAGGCAACGAGTCATGAAATACAGTGATGCTGGATGTATATTTCAGTATTTTGAGAAACAATTAGCAAAAAACCCATCATTTTTTCATGCTCACCAAATTGACTTAGATGAGCAAGTGACAAATATATTCTGGACTGATACGCGTATGCTGGTCAACTACGCTTGCTTTGGAGAAGTTATTTCTCTTTATACAACTTATTGCACGAATTGTAATCATAGACCTCTTGCAATTTTTTCTGGCTTCAACCATTACAAAAGAGGGGTGATATTTGGAGTGGCATTGTTATATGATGAGACTGTTGAGAGTTTCAAATGGCTCTTTGAGACTTTTTTGTGTGCACACAAAAGTATAAGGGCACTCACCATTTTTACTGACCAAGATGCTGCTATGTCACGAGCATTACAACAAAGTGATGCCAGATGTAAAGCATGCCCTCTGCACCTGGCATATTTCAAGGAATGCAATAAAGCACCTCCCAAACCCAATGGTTAGTAATTTTAACCATTGTATGTATAATTGTTGGGATGAAATTGAGTTTGAAGAATGTTGGCAAGAATTATTATCAAAACAGGATATGACAAAAAAAATCATGGTTGATATCTATTTACCAAATAAAAGAGAAATGGGTAGCATGCTATATGAAGAACTCAAGGACACTTGGTATGAGAAGCACACAAATAAGTGAAAGTGTCCATGCATATGTCAAAGGTTGCACCGATGTTAAATTCAATATCAATCGATTCTTCTAACAATTTGAACAGGTTCTGGAGGATAAGAGTTATAATGAACTAAAAAGTGATTTTGAGTCACTTGACAAGTTGCCAAGGTTGATATTGCAAAGTTCAAATATGCTTTGTCAACTTTCAAATGTGTATACTTGCCCCATTTGTCACTTGTTCCAACGCGAATGTGATCATCATGATGCTACATGTATAAAAGAGAGAAAAGAAAGAAAGGTCATTGTAGATGAGAATGATGATGTTATCGTGTTTGATTATGTGATTACTATGTACAACAGTAAAAGGGAGAATAGGTTGACATATAATCCTTTAATAGAGACAATTACCTGCAGTTGCAAAAAGTTTGAACGAGTGGGCATATTATGTTGTCATGCATTGAGGGTTTTGAATGAACGTGATGTCAAATTACTCCCCAAGAAATATATAGTAAAGAGGTGCACAAAAGAAGAACGATGTGGTGTTGTGTATGATAATAATGAAAAATAAATTGAAGTTGATCCTAAATTACAAAGATCAAATCGGTATAGTAGTTGTGTCCCCTACTTGTTAAACTAGCTAATGATGCATCAGAAAGTCCAGAGGCATTTTCTCTTGTTCATGAAGGCGCATTGGAACTAAGTAAGAAAGTGGCTGAACTTCACATCAAATACATATCCAATTATAGTAATGGTGATGGAGGTAATGGTGGTGGCAAAGTTATTGGCTTGAAAAAGAGATCAGGTAGAAATATAAGTAAACGGATAAAGAGTTATATTGAAATCAGTTAAAGAAGAAGGGGAACAAAAGCCTCTAAAAAGCCTCCTCAACTTTCACAGGTATACTTTTTCTCAATTCAGTTTAATTTTTTTAAGATGCTTGTTATATATTTATTAATTTTTTTCAAACGTATTTTAGGTACACTGTAATGAATTTCAAGCACAACATGATAATATCATGTTGGATAAATCTCAACCAAGTCAAATGACTTTTACAAGTTTGTTAACGGTATATCATATGATGTTGGACAACATTACAAACTACTTTGTTTATCTAGGAAATATATATTGAGACATTCTTTTATATTTCTTGATTGTAGGCACCACTTGACTATGACATCACATCACTTGAAGCACTGGATTTCAACCAAACATACAATTCAGGTAATCACAAACAATGATGATAATGGAAGAACATAACTTTGTCACTTTTATTGAAATCTGAAATTTCTTACATATCATTGTCTCATTTCAAGACAATCGCTAATTTCAGTACTCTCACTATATATTCATTAACAATACAATGTTATATTGTATTGCAAATACATATTCAATGATTGGCTTAGATCCTCCTGCGTGAAGCCTCTACTTCAACTTATGTACAACTTTTGGCTTCCTTTGGGCTACTCTCTTTTTTTGGTCAAACAAGCTCATTATTTTGTTCTCTTGTGTTGCTATCTAATTTGATGAAGAAAGCTCATTATTTTGTTCTCTTTTGTTGCTCTCTAATTTGATGAAGAAGGCTCATTGTAACCTGTCATAAAACAAAGTTAAGAAATGAGAAATGTTTCATGTTTGCAACCACAAAATATTTCATGCCAATCTGTTTCATGATTGTTTCCATTATACTTGTTTGGAATGAGAAATCTTACTTGTTACCATATAACACCTATGTTCATCAGTTTACCAAAGTTTGGTGATTCACATAAAACCAGTTATCCTAATAACCTGACGTGAAAGAACATTTTATTCAATATCCTAGGAGACTGCAAAGAATCAAAATATTTTACTAAACATTTGTCGTCATGATCCATGACTTAATTATGTATTATAAAATTATCATACATAGAAAGTTACATGACTACAATAACACCATAACACATCACAACATCTTCATGTTCATTACATTGAAGACTGAAGAGAGAAGTACACAGGACATTTAGTACAACAATAGTCAGTGAAAAATCGATTGGCTACCTTAGCATCATAAGCTAAGAATGGAACTGTGGTAGGATAATATTATACAAATATAAAGGCTAGTTAGTAAACAAAATAAGGGGAGGCAAACTGGCTCTTTCTCAAGAATTATGAAATCCAATCTCTGCAAGTTTACAATGGACACGAATAACAGCCTATGCAAGTAAATGTTTTTGCTCTGGATGCTTCAGAAGATTATAAAAGAATCTCTAATGCTACATCATTACTACATACTAGACATGCAATGAAAAGGTTATCATGATCAAAATACTCTGAACAGCAATTCACAGAATAACCAATCTCAAGATGGAATTAATCAAACTAGGCAATGATAAAGAGATATAGAAGAGATCAACCCTACTTCAACTTTCTGATAAAAGCAATTAAAAAACAAAAATTTACACATTACACCAGCTGCTAATAATAATAATAATAATAATAATAATCTCAACAAACACAGGAACCTCTTTAAGACTATATCATATTTTTTTGGATAAATATTAAAGGGACAGAATTATATCCTACCAACAGAGAGTTATAAAAGAAAATTGAACCACCAAATATTGCAAAACTATTTCGTTCAAGTAACTCAACATTTAAAAAGAAAATTAAGAAAAGAACTCAGGGAAACTTCAGTCATTTGCAAGAGTTTCAACACACATAGAGATGAATGAGCTGGGCCAAGCAAACACATTAATGTGCAAGTATAATCAATATTTCATTGCACTGTAGAAGAATAAATGTACAGAATAAAGTCAATATTCTTGACAAACTTCACTTGGAGTTTTGAAGAAGAAGAATAAATGTACAGAATAAATTGCATTGAAGAATCCAAATCCATTGTCCTTTCCCTTTACATATTTCATAGCACAAGCAATCGAATCACATATAATTGGTTCTGAACTTCAATCGACACAAAGATTGCACAGGGTAGAGAAACAGAATCAAACCCGAAGCTATTTTGTGAAATAGAACCAAATAGAATCCGAATCCATTGTCCTTTGCCTTGCATAATTCTCTACCCTGTGCCTTCTTTGGCAGTACACACAGAAGAAGAAAGTGCCATAGAAGAGGAACATATACCCATCCGACACAATCCGAACACCCATCATGGTAGCCACATAAGATTACGTCCTCACCACCTCCACCTCATCATCTCCTCAAAGAAAGAATTCCTCTTGTATCTTTTTCGCCTTTCTTCCAAACACTTCTCCCTTCTCTTTCCTTCCTCCTTCTTCATTGTTGGCTCCCCCATTTGAATTACCATCATCAACAAACCTCTTCCTCTCACTCATCCTTCTTCCTTTCTCACCTCCTCGTGAGGCAAGGGGTAGAACTCCCCGCCAAGTCAAGAGCAAGGCCAACTAACCCATAATTCACACCCAAAGGTACGAGGCAACTTACAAAGTACTTACCTTAGCTAGGAGAATGTCTCTTCAAACACTGCATCATTCGCAGCAATCAAACCCTCTCTCTTTAGTGAGAGTGTCTAACTCTTTGACTGCTGAACCCATGGTACGATGGATAAAAAAAGGCTTCAATGTTACTTCTTTTTCATTAGATGACTCCTTCAAAAACCTTACTTTTAAATGATCAATTGTTAACCCAAAATATTGGTTATCACATAGGCTACTAGACACTCATAGACATAAAAAATCAATTATTAACCTAAAATCATGGTTATCTCATAGAGTACCCAACATTTTTATACATGTCAAAATCATTTATGAACCCAAAATTATGGTTATCTCAAAAGCTGTCAAACACTTCTATACATGCCAAAATTAGTTATGAAAAACAAAACCAATAGCTATTTCACAAGTTACGATTATCCTTTTCAATTATACTTTGATAAAAATTTATCCAAACACCCTATTTTTAATGATAAATTATGTTCACAAATCAATCCTATAAGCCCTATTTTAACCAACATAGCATTAATCCGAATGCACCTGAAACATGCTAGGGCTGTTTTTGAGAAACATGGTTGTTGGTTTCATAATTAATTTTAATAAAAATGAGCACCTTTTTAGTTGAGTCACATAATCTTTTTTAATTAAAATATGAGTATTTAACTAATAATCTCTTAATTGATTTAATTAAAATATGAATATTTGAATGGAAATCTTGGGCTTGGAAATTGACTTTTATATCCAAAACTTATTATGTCCTAAGATTTATTCCCTCCGTCTCCATATATACAGTCTCTTTGTTGAATGGGGTTGTCCCATTTTTATCGGCTCCTATTTCATTTTGTCTAAATAATAGATATATTTTTACCTATTTTATCATCATTCTCTCACATCATTGATTTACTATACATTCTCTTTATTCCTTTTCTCATTATTTCTCTCTCTCTCTCTCTCTTTTAAATGGAATTCATGGCCTTCGAAATTGACTTTTATGTCCAAAACTTATTATGTCCTAAACTTTATTCCCTCTATCTCCGTATGGAAGGTATCTTTTTTTTTTAATGGGTTTGTCCCATTTTTTATCATGTCTCATTTCACTTTGTCTAAATACTAAAGGATTAAGGGGTAAAAATGCCCATGTTAATATCTCTAAAGAGCTGCTGGCACCATATTAAAATATTAGGTGCACAAATACCTACGAGGATTTAAAAATGGTTCAAAAATACAATTGTCGTTAAAGTGACAAAATGTCTATTAAATAGCTTATGTCATACCCATTTTTTTGATCCAACTGTAATCATCTACTTTTGTTGACAGGAAATGTGGCAGGTGAGAGATTAACGGGTTGGGTGAGGGGGGTTATTAAACCCTGTATCCCGTACTGCCTTCTTCTTCTTCTTCTTCGTCATCATGCTTTTCTTCTTCCCTTCAACTCCACCACCCCTTCAATCCCTGCACTGCCTTGGACTGCCCCATACAGCCTCCACTACTCTCCACATGCCGCCTGGTCATTTCTCTCTCCTCTACCAAGCTTGATCTTCCTCTGATTTCAGAGTCGATTCTTTTCTAGTACGCGTACGAGGTGGGACCAGGTTAGTGTTGCTTCATCGTGATCCTGTCAATCCACACACCCATCTCTACCGTCTAGTCCGTGGTTCGCCATTTCAATAACCCCCAGGCCCACAAGGATTTTGCAAAGAGCTGTCACAACATTGACAATGTTGACCGCTGCATTCACGTCACTGCCGTCCTAGAGGTCTACATAGTATCCAGCCTTCCCGCCATGTCTAGCACCGAGCAATTGGAGATCCTTGATGATGATCGCCATGTCATCAGCTTCGACATCGTCATCGGAGGAAAGATACAAAAATTCTTGCAGGTTTATTGGGGTAAGTTTTTCACTTTTCAAAGCAGCATTATTAAACACAAAAGATTTACAAATATATATGACTAGTGTTAATAAATAAAATATTTATATATTAATTTTTTCTTATATGATGATTTTGTAGATGATATTTAAGTTCAATTTAATAAATTTGGGTGTAATTAATAAATAAATAATGATTTTGGTATAAAATAGAACTTCTTGAAAAATATTAAATTAGTCCCTCTTTCAATTTTTAGAAAATATCTGGAGCTCTAGATATTAGATTGGGACGTTCTTTTTATGGATAAAAAGCTAAGAAAGAGCTCTACAACTTTTATGTTGAGACCAATATCTAGTTCTATCTCCAAGGGTTTCGAATTTTGCTTGAAAGTTAAGAGCGGGAATCATCTACCATTCCATCAACCATTTCATCTACCACTTCATCTTCCTTTTCACCTACTACTTCATCTACCACTTCATCTTCTTTTTCACCTACTACTTAATCTACCACATTCTATCTACTACTTCATCTACCACTTCATCTACCCTACTTCATTCTTTCCTATATATAGCTACTCTCTCCTTCACATTTTACACACCAATTCATTTCCATTACTCTCTTCTCTTCTTCACTTACAACCATTTTTCATATCCATTACTTTCCTCTCTTCTCCACTTACACCATCATCTTGGAATTAATTTAATTTATTGTATTTGTTTCTTGCATGCCTCCTACATACAAGGTTTTACCTCATAGATGGAAGGCTAGATTTTTTTTTATTTCCATGCATCTTGTGGTTGTATTTTTATTGAATAATTAAGTTTATTGTAATGTTTATGAAATTTTCAATTTATTTTATTGTTGTTTTTAACTTCATCATGAGCTAAACTTCCATTTTCCTAGGGTGATGACGTAGCTTACTAATGATGGATTGAATCTTAACTTATTAGATCTAGTTTGAATTTCTTCTTGATTGAGTTTTAATTATTATTCTTAATGTGTTTAATTGACTTGCCATCTTTTAAATGATTTCAATATGCATGTTGAGACCGAAAGGAGATGCATGTGTATAAATCCTATAATTAAAACCATGACTTGCATATGAAATAGGAATATATTCATGAGTTGTGTAGACTTACTGAGTTCCATAAATCTTAATGCATAATTAATTGCTTAAATTCATATAGGAATATATTATATTAGCAATTAATTATAGAATTGCTTGACATTGGAAGAGGCTAGTAATTAAATTACGGAAACTCGACTGTCAATCATGTGGAATAAATTGGGCTAGAATAGATAGGTGATTCAATCTGAAATTTATTAAGTGAAATCTGACCCCTAGGACTTTTTCTCATAGTTGTTTCATATCATTTGCATTTATATTTAATGATATTTTATTTCGTACTCTCAATAATCAACTAATCGACCGATTAAATAGAGTTAAAATTACCCATTTTGGTACTTAGTAATCAATTCTCTTGGGAACGATACTCTACTCACTTCTGTATTCCTTAATTATGACAGTGTACACTTACACTATTTATTAGACTATTTACACTCGTAACAAGTGTTTCAAGCTGGTATTCGTCGCTGGGCAGGTAGTCCTATAACCAACTCTGTCTCCACGCCATCCTCCATTCCTTCTTCATTCAAGTGCTCAAATCCTACTCTTCATCCGCCGTTGTAGTTCATCCCCGCCACACTATAACAAGTAATCTCTCAGAACTGAAATGTGAAGATCAGTTGCCCAGAAAGTTAAAATCTATATGAGAAGGGGAGAAAAAATTTCACCTCCTCCCGTAGATCTTTATTTCTTTCTAGTAAGCATTTTTCCTGAAGAATATAAAACGCCGATAATATTATGAAATCTGAAATATATATACAAGGAGGAAATAAGTGTGCATGTGTAAGTTTAGCAGGCATTACCTTCTCTTAGCTCCATGTACATGGTCAACAAAAGTAGAAGATTACAGCTGGAAAAAACAAAAGGGGTCCCAAAAAAGCTATTAACGGACGTTTTGTCAATTGTAACTGCAGTTGCATTTTTTAAACCATTTTTACATAGGTATTTGTGCACCCAATATTTTAATATGGTGTCAGTAGCTCTTTTAAGATATTAATATGACTCTCTATCTCTCTCTCTATTTTGAGTTATAAAGGCAAATACTAGCAACCTGTGTTACAAGGGCGGAATCGAACCCGTGACCTCTCATTTATAAGGAACCATTCATACCACTAAATTATAAGGCCTTTGGTTATTACTCTCTCTCTCTCTCTCTTATTTATTCATAAATAGGGGCATCTTTAGAAAAAAAAATATATTTCCTGCATATTTATTATTCCTAACTAGTTTTAACTTTTTCTAAAATCCCGTGATTCGTTTGAAAGGACTTTAAATGTAAGGAGTAAGGATGGATTTCTTGGGTGACCTCCGAACTAACAGAAGTTTGACTTGCTGAAGGATTCTTGTTGATTTCAAAGAGTAATTCTTCCTAACTCTGAAGTTAATGTTGTGTTCCGAAGTTGATAATTTCTAAAAGGTGCTTGTTAATTTATTATAACAAAGTTATAAATTCTGATAAACTAGTTGTTAATGACCATGTTCACTTCTTCAGTTTTATACACACACATACATATACATTCATAAATACATATATGTATGTATAATACTTTGCGTTATATAGTAAAGAGTGTTGCATGGAATCCTTTGCGTTATATAGTAAAGAGTGTTGCATGGCTTATGGTCACTATTAATTTTAGCAATACGCCAATACCATAAGATCCTTGGTTCAATGTGATTTAATTTTAATATAATTAAAGTGTGTTTTAATTTTTAATTTCATAAAGTTCCTCAGAATTACAATTACATTTTACCATTTGCGGGGATTTAAGTGCCAATACCTCTCTTGAGGCATTAACCTATTGCCCTCTATAATATTTTGCATTTGTAAATAAAATGCCATAGGTGGGCCAATGAATATGTGCCGCCCAATCTTCATAGTGGATCTTTTTTTTGGACGAAATCTGAGGCCTTTTTTATTAAATGTTTTTAAATTTTTAATTTTACTGAAGCTTCTTGAGATTTAAATAATGTTTCCCTATTTTAAGGGATGTAATTGGAATTAGTTCCCTTGCATGAAATTCTCTTATATTTATATGAAAAAGGGTAATGTGAAGTGAGGACACACATAACATCATTTATAAGGAAAATATCACTTGAATTTCAAAATCCCAAATTATTGATTTCCTATTAGAATGAATTGTCAATTACTACATAAATGTAATTAACACCTATACTCTTATAGGCAACAAGACTAATTTAAAATTTTAAAATTTTAAAATTTAAATAGTATTTTCTTATCTTTTTACCTTATTTATATGTGGGTTAATATCTCCCGCATATAACAAAACCCAAGAAAGAAAAAGAGAAACTTTATAGACAATGCATAAGTTTACATTTCATAAGATTTTTTTTTTTAAATTACAGAATGCACTATTAGTCTTGTTTTTTAATTGAGACAATTTGAAACCCCTCTCCCAAGAGGAAAGAGACTTGCACACTCATCACACACACCCACTCATATTTTGGCAACATGGGTATATAACTCACCACATCCTTTAATACACTTTTAGCATTCTAACTTTACACAATTTTTCAATGTAGTCCCTTAATTTTATGAAGTTTCTTTTTTGTCATCTAATTTTATCACAATTAATTTCACGTACAAAAAATGATGTTACAGTTTCAAATGCTAACATTTTTTTTGTCGGGTTTCGGGCGTACCTGAAGTGTCGATTCGAGTTCTTCCGGTACCCACGTGAGTCGAATCACCAGGATTTCGACTATAACACACAACAATCGCACAAGAAGAGAAGAGTGGAGAGGAGAATTCTCAGAGAATAATTTTTGTCTCTTTTTCTTTTCTGGTGTATATCTGTGTACTTATCCACGCACACACACACGTCAGTTTTTCCCAAATAACTGTTCCCTCCAAAGTATACGGGGAACTGCTTCCTCCAGGTTTTCAATTTTAAACCTTTGGGGAAAATTACAAATAAATACCCCATATTTTTCTGGGTATTTTATTTGGACCCAAAAAACTTAAAGTTTAATGGGTCTGGGCCTAATCCACCAAGGGTGGACTAAGCCCAATTCCCAACATCTCCCACTCACACTTGGTGGATTGGATGTCATAAGAATTGTCTCCCTCTCTTTCTTCTTTCATACTAGGTGCTTTGCCGTGACCGCATGGGCATGACGTCTCCTAGGTGTTTGTACTAGAAATCCCTCTCATAGACCAGCACAAGACAACCTTTCTTTGTGTAGCTTGAATTTTAATATTATGCCTCATATGTCCTAGATATACCAATATACACTTTCACATGGCAGATCTAATCCCTCTCAAGTCAAGATAAAACTTAGATTGCCTTTTCATATGCTTAGTGTCCACACTTATGAAATTACCAAATATTAATATCATAAGGGACATGTCTTAGACACCAACATAGGTGTGTATATTTCAGGTAACCTTCCTTTCGCTCATTTATCATTTTGATATACGTCAACCGCTTTCCTAACATTATACCATGGATTGTATCAGTCGTAATCATAGGACGAATGTTAAGGTAGCAGGCGCTGAATTATATCTCCATGACAATGTCAAAGTCAAAGGACATCACAGAAGTGTTTAACCTTCTTGGGACTCACACAGCAATGAAGCAGGGATCCATTCACTTGCTTCCTATTTGCGGTTCTTTCGCACATGTGGTATGAATCACATGCTACGGTGTTACTCTGCACTGTTAGAGCGTACGTCGTTTTGAAACTTATTATTAACACCGTACAGACATGAGTTTAGATGCTCCCAGTATCTAAACCCAAATTCTTCTACTCCATTTATCTATTATGACGTCAATGTTGAAGAATTTGTTATCTGGCAACAGGCATCATGGAAGTGGGTATCCATGATTCGATCCATATTTATATTATGTCTTATTGGATCTCATCTCGACATACTACACTCTTATCGAGGTGACATAATTTGTGTTTCTTCTCTACCATATCAGCATTCTTGCTGCTTTACTGGTGAACACAATTGTCTCATCTTTGCATACTCTTCCTGAGTATCAAAGGCAGTTGCTCGTGTGTGAGAGCCAACCTTATCTGCCTGTACGACATACTAGACATTGTATACCTTTATATATAGACACATAAAATTTTATGAAGAAACATTTTCATTAATCATAAACAAATTTCATAGTGTCTACAAGTTTACATTTTATGCATCCCAATAGCCTTCACATGTTTGTCATACATTTCCTTGGCTATGGGTTTGGTTAGGGGGTCTGCGACCATATTCTTGGTCGAAATATGTTGTACAGTAACAACTTTCTGTGCTACATAATCTCTCACAAAATTATACTTTATATCTATGTGTTTGGTCTTGCTATGGTATTTGGGATCTTTCATATAGGCTATGGCCGCGGTGTTGTCACAATACACTAACACCGGATTTGTGCTTTCATTTCCAAATCCAAGATGTTCAATGAATCTTTTCAGCCATATAGCCTTTTGCACTGCTGAAGTGCATGCCACGAATTCAGCTTCCATAGGATGTAGGGCAATGCACGTCTGTTTCTTGCTGCTCCAACATATGGCGCCATTGTTCAGCAAGAAGGTGTATCCTGAAGTCGATCTTCGTTCAACTTCATCTCCACCCAAATCAGCGTCAGAATATTTAACTAAGCGCAGATCGCTTCCTTGATAGCATAGTGCATAATCTGACGTGCCCTTCAAGTATCTCAAAATCCTTTTCACTGCTTTCCAATGTTGCTCACCGGGATTTGATTGGAATCTGCTAATCAGTCCAACTGCGAAACAAATATCTGGCCTTGTACACAACATTGCATACATCAAACTTCCAACGGCACTTGCATAGGGAACCCTTTCCATTTTCTTCTTTGCTGACTCAGTTTTGGGACACATATCAAGACTTAAGGTTACACCTGAAGCTACTGGGGTATCTAAGGGATTGCAGTCTCTCATGTTGAATCGCTCAAGAATTTTCTTGATGTAATTCTCTTGTGAAAGAGAGAGAATTCTTTTAGAGCGATCCCTTTGGAT
Source organism: Inga laurina (assembly GCA_963855925.1). Taxonomy (NCBI): domain Eukaryota; kingdom Viridiplantae; phylum Streptophyta; class Magnoliopsida; order Fabales; family Fabaceae; genus Inga; species Inga laurina. The sequence continues at coordinate 63,135,064 of OY979704.1, read as the reverse complement.
TTTAACTCCAAGTATATATTCTGCTTCACCCATGTCTTTCATCTCAAAATTCGATGATAACCATTCTTTAATAGCTAAGACCGACTTTAGACTATTTCCAGCTAATAGTATGTCATCTACATATAAGGATAATATTACAAAATTACCCTCAAACCGCTTAATGTAGACGCAGTGGTCCTCTTCAATCATTTGAAAGTCATAAGAGGTTATTGCTCTATGAAATCTCAAATACCACTGTCTGGATGATTGTTTCAGTCCATAAATGGACCTCTTGAGTTTACAAACTCTACTCTCCATTCCTTTCTTAATGAAACCTAATGGTTGTTCCATATAGATTTCTTCATCCAGATCACCGTTTAGAAATGCGGTTTTTACATCCATCTGATGCAGTTCCAGATCTAAACTATTTACTATTGCCAGAATAAGTCTTATAGAATTGAAACGTACAACAGGTGAAAAGGTATCCTCGTAATCTATACCTTCCTGTTGTGTGTACCCCTTTGCAACCAACCGAGCCTTGTATTTGTCAATTGATCCATCAACTTTTCTTTTAATTTTGAGAACCCATTTGTTCCCAATGGCTTTTCGCCCTTTTGGTAGATCAACTAGATCCCAAACTTGATTCTTCTTCATTGAATCAATTTCTTCCTCCATTGCATTCTTCCATTCATCCTTAGCAGGACCTGATAAGGCTACTTGCACAGAATGAGGCTCATCATCTCCGTCTAGAGTAACTATAAGTGCCTCTCCTTCTATGGAGAAGCGTCTCCTAGGTACATTTCCCCTGTCACTCCTTCTTGTGGGAACTTCTTGTCTCTTTCGCTTCTCTTGTCTAGGCCTTTGTAAAGGCCTTTCTGAGCTCCCACTCAAGTCAATGTATTGAGATGATTGAGGATCATTAGTCTGATTTTGTTCTGTACTGCCTTGTTCTTGTGTTTCATAAAGAGATAATGTACGATCAATATCTCCCCTGCTAGGAAATTCATTTTCTAGAAATACGGTATCTCTTGATTCAATTTCAGTCACAGTTCCATCTTCATTTTCATCTATGAAAACATATCCTTTTGATTGCTCAGAATATCTTATAAAGATACATTTTTTCCTCTAGGACCCAATTTCCCATACCTATGGGAATCATTATGAATATACGCAGCAAACCCCCAGGGTATGAGGATGTTTAAATCTGGCTTGCGTTTTGTCCATAACTCATAGGGCGTAGATGCGACTGATTTTGAGGGCACACGGTTAAGAATGAAGGCAGCCGTTAGTAAAGCATCACCCCAATATGAAATTGGCAGATGTGCTTGAGCCATCATTGACCTAACCATGTCTAGAAGAGTTCTATTTCTTCTTTCAGCAACTCCGTTTTGTTGTGGAGTGCTAGGGATGGTTAGTTGCCTAATTATCCCTTTTTCTTCACAGAGCTCCTTAAACTGATCAGATAAGTATTCACGACCCCGATCAGTGCGCAAAGCTTTAATTTTACAATCCATTTGATTCTCTACTTCATACATGTACCGTCTAAAGCATTCAAGAGCTTCAGACTTGTGTGAGATCAAATAGACGTGACCATATCGCGAATAGTCATCAATGAAGGTAATGAAATACCAGGCTCCGTGTCTCGCCCTCACACTCATTGGACCGCATATATCAGAATGGATTAATTGCAACGGAATCTCAGCTCTAGTTCCCTTACCGAAAGGTTTCCTAGTTGCCTTACCAGCTAGACAATTCTCACATAAGGACATTTCCATATTCGAAATTTCACCTAGCAAACCTTCTCTAGCTAGTTTAATCATTCTATTTTGATTAATGTGTCCTAGTCTAGAGTGCCAGATATTCATATCAACAGTAATATTGGAGGAAATAACGAAAGAGTCATGCACATTAAAATTACCAACAATATCCATAACAAAGAACTTTCTAGAAAGGAAAGCTAAACCATAAAAGGTCTTGTTGCTAAAAATGTCTGCAACTTTGCCATGAAAGTTTACATCAAACCCATAATCTAATAAACAAAGTACTAAAACTAAATTCCGTCGGATGTCGGGTACATGAAGAACATCATGTAGGATCAAAGTCTTCCCACCACGCAAAGGTAACTTGCAGGTGCCAATTCCTTTGACTTCGATCTTTGCATTGTTGCCCACGTAAAGCCATTTGCTTAGATGCGGCAACTGACGGTATTCCACGAAGGATCCCCGATCCCTCGTCACATGGTCTGTTGAGCCTGAATCCAAAATCCAAGAAGAACAAACAGGTTATGTTAGAAAAGAAGTACTTAAAACAAAAGAAATGTGTGAATTCACATAATCCACTAGTACCTTTTCACGGTCGTTTCGCTCGGTACAGTCCCGTGCGAAGTGACCCATTTTCTGACAGGCGTAACACTTGACCTTATTCAGGTCAACTTTCTTCTTCCCGCCCTTCTTTCCTTTCTTCTTGAATTGCTTTCTACCCTTTTTGAAATTAGAGCCATCCTTCTTGCCTTTCTTTTGTGGTTTCTTGCCCTTTTTGGAATCGGGCTTTGCATTAGAAGGACCAGTATTTTCAGTGTAGTAGGCTTTACTAGAAGCCTTATACGCCGCAAGGCGTTCATCCTCAAGCTCAAGATGTTTGACTACATCATCAAAAGTGACGATGTTGTCATTATGAGTTAAGTTCACTTTCATGTGCTCCCAGCTAGAAGGAAGTGACCTGATTACAGCCTGAACTTGCTGTTCATCAGTCAAGGTGTGTCCAGCTTCCTGAAGTTCTCTGATCATGTTGGATATCTCTCTCAGATGCTGCTTCATAGGAGTATTTGCTCTAAGCTTGTAGGTATCAAACTTGATTGTCAACCTTCTAAGCTTAGTGGTTGATGTGCCACCAAACCTATCCTTGAGTGCAGCCCACATAGCCTGAGCAGTTTGGTATTTCTCATATTGGCACATTAGGTCATTCTCCATTGTGCTCAATAAGGTGACTCTTGCAATGCTGTTCTTCTTCTTCCACACTTGGTAAACTTCCAAGTTTCTCCTGTGCTGAATAGTAGTCCTAGCTTCAGGTTCCACTAAAATAGTGGTTAGTGGTTCAACAGCCTCCTGTTCCTCCAAAATATACTGCACCTTATGATGCCAGATGTCCCAGTTGTCACCATTCAGCTTCTCCCCCTTATTTAGTTCAGCAATGATCCCTTTCGTGGCCATTTTTGTCAATTCTGAAGTGACGTTTTTCATATTTAGAAACGTTGTTCTCTTTAAGAGAACGTAACCAAAACGATATGTAGCATAGCATGGTATACAATGTCTGTACTTATATCATTCTTGACCAGAAAATAAATTCATTACTAGATCCATAATCAGGAGAATACGTTTGTACCTCCCATCATACAAATACTAGCAACTTATTATTTTCCAAAAAAAAATAATATAAGTACTATAAATAAATCATTAGCTTTTAGAAGTTTCACCTTCTAATAGCTCCCACTCATCAAGGATACATGGTATCATAATGCATAATTAAAAATTAGCATTGTATGACAAACATAATTCATTACCATAATTCATTACATGAAAATAATACCATGTCCATACATAAAACATACAAACAATGACATTTAGAGTCATATTCTCAATACAAACAACATAAATGCAAATAGTAATATAATACACCATTAAATGTCTGAACAACAATAATCAATTATGGCTTTCCTTAATTTCCTTAAGAATCTTTTGTTTTTCTTCATGAATTTTGTTGTTTTCGTCACAGCATCAACCCAACCAACAGTCATTGAAAATGTGCCCCTTGCCCTTACAGCTGCGCGATACTTCATCATTACGCTCACATAGAACTCTGCACTCTTTTTGTCTTTTATGCTTTCAACATAATTTGCAATGATTGAGTATATGATTTTTATATCATTTATTCTAGCTGTTTTGTCCACGTCAAGTTCAGCTATCTTGTCAGCCATAGCAGCAGAATAGGGTTGATCGACCTCTTCTTCCAAATTTTGAGGTTCATCAGGACAGGAGGGCACAGACTTAGGTCCAGAGTCAGAGTAGACCAATTGAGGTTCCACTGGCACAGGCTCCAGAAAACCTTCTTCAGGATCTTCCTCAAAAAATTCTTCAGGATCTTCCTCTTCAGGATCCTCTTCAGGATCCTCTTCAGGATCATTCATATAAGCTTGATCATCCACATACTCAATGCTTAATGACCCATACTCAAGTGTTTCAGTGCTGTTAGAAGCCTCTTGCTTCATCTTTGACCTACATAAAAAAAATGTAAGTCATTATCATGATTTTAAATGTATAAAAAACATTTAAATAAGCACTAAAACCTCACAAACAGATCCTGAATTGCCCTAAAAATAGACAAATGGCATATCAACATGAAGATCTCGAATTTAGGGATTTTTAGGACCAAACCGCGTCTCAAACAGAGCTCCCACGCGCCCACACGCGCCTCGAGAAGGAGAAAAATCTGGAAAAATGAAAAAATGGATAACAACACTCTCACTGAAGGCGCGTGAACAACACGTGCCACGCTGCTGGCCTCCGAACGTCACACGCGCCGTCTGGCTGGACTCCACCGCCGTCCTCAGTCGGTCTATGTCCGCCACGTGTCAATCGGGTCTGCCACGTGGCTACACGCGCCACGTGGTGATTTTGTTCCTTTTATTATTTTTTTTTTTAATTTTTTTTTGTTGATGGGTCGGGTTGGGCCTTTACCCACCGACCCGATCCAGTTTTTTTTTTTTTGTATTTAGTTTCTGGGCCACCGATGGCCCAAAAAAAAACTTTGTTTTTTTTTTCGCACCAAATCGGGTTGGGCCTCGATCTGTTTTTTTTTTGGAAGGCGCAAAACGGCGCCGTTTCGTGTCACTGGAGGTTGTCTTCAACCTCCAGCCGGGTCGACCCGGACCCGATGTTATCCGCGGGTCGGGTCCGTCGACCCGGTATCTCTCTCCTCTGTAACATCTCCGTTCGGCGTCCGTTTTGCGTGTTCTTGGTGTCCATCTTCATCATTTTTTCGAGCTCTACGCAATGGGATGATTTTTAAACCCTAAAAAACTCGTTTTATGGTAACCCAATTCAATTCTCTTTTCGGTGTTATGCTTCTTTTTCTGGATTTCTCACAACCTATCGGTACTCTGGTTCTATAGGCTTAAGATATGTTTTATGATGCTTTTCAATATTCTAATGCTCATAGAACCAATACATTATCATTCAACTTAACTATACCGACAAAACAGAATGCACAGTAGAGCACAGAAAAAAATGAAAAAACGCAGAACGGATCATGAGTTCTATTTCATATTTTCATTTAAATACATGAACTGAAAATCTCATACAGACAGTGATATATTCATGAATTTCAAACGAAATAAACAAACAAAAAAAATTTCATATATGCATTCATGGAAATTAAAAAACACAGACGCAGAGCATATTTTCTGTTCATGAACGCACAGTATGGCAGAAGCAACATCCGGACAGATTGAAAAAAAAAACGCAGGCTCTGATACCAATGTCGGATTTCGGGCGTACCTGAAGTGTCGATTCGAGTTCTTTTGGTACCCACGCGAGTCGAATCACCAGGATTTTGACTATAACACACAGCAATCGCACAAGAAGAGAAGAGTGGAGAGGAGAATTCTTAGAGAATAATTTTTGTCTCTTTTTCTTGTCTGGTGTATATCTGTGTACTTATCCACGCACACACACACGTCAGTTTTTCCCAAATAACTGTTCCCTCCAAAGTATACGGGGAACTGCTTCCTCCAGGTTTTCAATTTTGAACCTTTGGGGAAAATTACAAATAAATACCCCACATTTTTTTGGGTATTTTATTTGGCCCCAAAAAACTTAAAGTTTAATGGGTCTGGGCCTAATCCACCAAGGGTGGACTAAGCCCAATTCCCAACATTTTTAAATGACAATCTTTTAGTCAATTTTAATTTTAAAAATTAAAATTAATATATTAGCATTTAGAATGCTTTGTTCCCAATTAAAATCACAATGTTTGCATTTTATGCTAATGGGACTAACAATATTAAGGTTAAAAACCTCAAAATACACTTTTGAAAAAATTAAGGGACCAAATTAAAAGCCAAAAAGTGTTTTTTTAATATATAATACAAACATTTAGTTGAGTTGAGTTTCACATCTCACCTTCATTGGGTGATACTGCTTTTGTTGTTGTTACGGATTTAAAATGAAGGGAGATTCAAAATAACATCAATGTTACTTAATTTAAATATTTTATTTTGTTGAACAACTTAATTAAATATTATTCACACACACTTTCTACTTCCACTGACATCATATTTGTGAGTGTTGGATTTTCACACAAGGACGCAATATTTCCCTACTCTATAGAAGACAAGAGTGTCATTAGAGCCACCACAACATATCTCATACTTGGACGTTGGTCTGGTTTTTCCTCTGTGCATGCCTTGGATAATTGGACCATCTGCAGTCCCATAAATAGACGTTGCAAGTGGTTAGATTCATCAACAGATTTGAATTCTATACAAGCTATGATATCCTATCCCATCTAGTAAAAAAAATTTATCCATCAATTTTGCTCTAATAGGACAACTAGAGCATAAAGTTGGGAAACATAATATAAATATAAGGATATGGAGATGGATGTATAGTTATACCAAACCGAAATATAAGATTTATAATGAATATATACAAGGAAGAGTTAGCATAGCGTCTGGTTAAAAGAAAATGATAAAAAATCATTTCAGGTGATTCAGGATTGTACAAAATTGACTATTGAATGCACAGGTACGGAAGGTATATTAGACAATATGAAATCTTCTAAAATTATAGGGGAAGATTGAAGAGTTCACTCAATGAGAATATTGACCAAGACAGTTTGATTAATAGTTTATTTAAATTTTTTTTTGAGTTATAAAGATAGGCACTAACAGTCAAAGTTACAAGCTGGATCAAGCTCGTGACCTTCCATTTATAGGAGAGCATCCATTCCACTAAGCTATAAGACCTTTAGTAATTTATTTAAAGATTTAGCACTGTACAATCTATGTAACCAACCCCATCTAATAAAATAAGACTTATCGGTTGTTTTGGAAGTTGTTATCACACCATGTCATTTTGGAGCGCAACTTATCTGTTGTGCAAACAATGTGCAACATAGTGTAGTGCAAGAGACAAACAAACTGGCAAGGTAGTGGATCCCACCTAGATGTTGGGAGGTGGGATCCACCACCTTGCTTGTGTGAGGCTTTACCCAATGCAATATGCTTAGGCAGTAGAGAATTTCTGCATTTGATTTGCAGAAAGATTTTAAAGTGTCACTTTCACTTTGTATAGTACATGATGTGACATGATGATAGCTTTCAAACAAAAATAAGGAATGAGATCTTCACCGCTATGAATTGGATTAAAAACTCACAAACTGCCCTGTATTCCTTCACTTTTTGACACAATTATCTTGGTTTCTGAGTTTTGGCATATTTGCGATCAAGTTCAATGAGCTTGGTTAATACTCCCTTCGTCCTCCTTTGTAAGATTTTCTTTTGAGTGGTTTGAACATTAAATGCATTACCAGTGTTACCCCTAATCAATTTTTCCCATACACTCTCATTCATTCATTTTTACTCCTTTAACTTACCTACTTAGCATATTTTGAAAAAAAGTATGTTTCTTGCATATTTATTACTCCCTTCGGCCCTTTAATGCAAGACTTAATTGTGAAGTTGATATTGGTTTAAAATGTAAGAACTATTTCATATATTTGTGAGCATTTTCTCAATTTACCCCTATTGATGCTCCCTCGGTCATAATCAAGTAAAAGAGAGATGAAAAAAATTATGAAAGATGATTGGAGTGATTTAAAAAAGATAGCGTATATCATATTAACTAACTTAACTAGAACTAATTTCGTTGTGATATCTTGATCAATGCAATTCAGTTGATAGAATGTTATAAATAGGGACAGAGGGAGTATACCTTTATGCCTATAACTTGGCGAATCCACAGATATTTCCCAAAATCAAACGTTTAAATAGTTCAATTTATTTGCTCACCTTGTAAATTGAATCAAATGTATATTCGCCTTCAAGCCTGGGATCAACAAGCTTTAGAAGATATTCTTCAGGATTAGGCTGCTCAAGAACTTCTTCAAACTGTAAAAACCAAGGTAAATATAACCCTCATTAAATTATTGGACTAAAATCGATAGGTTTGTATTTAAAAATCAAAATAAAAAAAATATTTATAATGGAAAGAAGCCAAGAATCACCAAAGAGACAAGGGTTTTTCCTTCAGAACCAGCTTCACCAACACTGAGCACAGCTTCTTTAGCAGATATAAGTTCGTAGGGAACAACTCCAAAAGCATAGACATCGGTTTTAGCACTCCCATCATTCCTACGCAAAAAGGGAAGTTCATCTATTAATCAGAAAAACTTCTCCCTAGAAACCATTTCAAGGAAATCAAGGAGTTTCACACTGAGGAAAACTTTGTGGATATTCATATCCAAGTAAAGAGTGAAAGAGAGAACATAAAGAAGCAATTTCTAACCCCTAAAACACTTTTATTTAATAGAAGATGCAAATAGGTTCTCCATAGTATGCATTTTGCATTTTGTTTAAAAATAACTTCATTTTTAACCAATAGGAGTGGGATCTAGTTAAAGGGGCTAGTCTCTTGCATAATGACAAACTAAAGTTCGAATCCCCGCTGGGAGAGTAGCTCAGATTATTGCCTCCACTAGGAGGATATCTGTGCATGAAAAAAAAAACTTCATTTTTTATGACTTAATATGTGAGTGCTCTTTTTAGTCATGTTTATTATTTGGCAAAAATTAATCAATTTTACAACTAAAAAGAGGGATGCTTATAATAAATGTGTACTAAATCTACTGGATGGCCTCATGTTCTAACTCCATATTTCCACACAAACTGCAATTCTTAACTTCTATGCCTAAGTTAGCTACAGCCTTAAAGGAAAAGTAGAAGTTGTCGTACTGGAGCGGTATATAACCAAATGTTCCTGCAAGATGTTCGGAGAGATATGATGAACTTCCAACTTCAATGAGTTTGGTTAACCCAAAATCTGCAACCTGAAAAGATGAATTATCAAGTACTTACAAGTCATCCCAAAATAGAAAAATAGAGACTCTACGTACAGAAGGTGGTCCAGTGCATGAGGCTTCCACCAGGTGGGTTCTAAAGAGGGATATATGTACACAGCCTTACCTCACAAGGGAGAGGCTGGTTCTAGAATTTGACCCGTGACCTCCACATCATATAGCAATAACCTTATCCTTGCCCTAGGGCTCATCATCAGATAGACTCTACATATATTGAACAAAAATTCAACCTTTGCATGGAAGTCTCGGTCTATCAATATATTAGCTGGCTTTATGTCACGATGAATATATGTGGGCACCGTATGCTCATGAATGTATTCAAGACCTCTGGCTGAATCCAGAGCAATTCGCACTCGCATTGACCATGGCAAGGGTTCTCTCCCTATCACAAAATGACTTGATCGTTGATATAAAATCTATTGCAAGTCATACTATTTATAAGTTATAAATAATATGATATATTTCTTAGAATTGTAATTTTTAGGAAGTATGCCTAGATAAATTAATGTAATAATCAAATCAATGTGCAAAACTGAAATAGATAATGGCAAAATGCTTTTTTCACCTGGATCCAAGTGTTCGCGTAAGTTTCCATTGTCAATATATTCATATACAAGGAAAAGAAAATGCTTCTTAACACAATATCCAATCAAGCGTACCTACACAGTTTTTAACAGCCTAGTTAATTGAACTTAAAAATGAAGTAAACGGTAATTGTAAACCACCCATAAAATATATGCTTGCAATTCTGAACATGCAGTAATAAAACACAGATACAACTAATGACAAGGCAGAACATTACAACCAATATTTGCATAGAACTTAATAAATCACAAGACCAATCCATAACAGCTTCTCATCAATTTTATATACTAATCGCATATTTGTATGACTTATAAGCTGTTAATTTTACGTTAATAACATTCTATTGGGGGATTAAGGGAAAGTTGGCATGATCATTGGGCTGTGCTGCGGTTCTATCGAGGGTATCTTAAATTGTGAACAGAGGACTATGTGTTAATTCTCTCACAAGATTGCAAGCATATGACATGATATATGGAAGATATCAAAACCTAGTAAAGACTCTACTCACTAACTTTCTTACTCTATTGTGCTTTATATTTTTAAGAAGCAAGTGCATGGTGCTGAGATGATTCCCTTTGCAATCCCAAAAAAAAAAACAGAGATGATTCCCTTTGATACAAATGATTGCAAGGATATCAATAAGCGGTCGGTTGAGGTGGTAAGCGACCTCATTCTGGTAGGAGGGGAAAACATGTTAAAATCCTAGAAAATATTATTGGAAGAAGTGAAAACCCTTTACTTTTTAAACCTCGAAAGGGATTATACCCTCATCAAATCAGAACAAAAAAAATACTACAAGAGTAAAACAAAATACGCAGGCTGGAGGAGAGAGACTCTGAAAGTGAGAATGATTATTTACAATAAACTTCTAAGCAAAAAAATAAAGACGATATTAGGAATACAGAAATGAGTTGTGCAGAGGGAAAAATAGCTTATTCTTGGAGAATAGAATTTGATGCTATCAAGCTTTAAAATAAATCATAACTTATCCCAAATCGAGATAGACTTCCAATTCTAATGGTAACATATCTGAGTTCAAAATAATGAAATTAGTGTCTTCAAGCCAATGCCTAGATTAATGTTGAATCCCTTCACTATAAAAACTGTCAAAATCATACATAATGTAACTTCAAAAGAAGCATTATATTTACTTATATGCTCAAGAATACATGTTTTTATTCAAAAGTTATCATACCAAGTTCAGGTGATGAACATGTGCCAACACTTTCAATTCAGAAAGAAACTTTTTCATATCTTCTGATTTCATCTTTTTAACTGCAGCTTTTTGCAAAGGAAAATCCATTTCAGTGGTTTATTTAATCAGAGTACAAGGAAAGTAAAATCATAATAAAAAAAGAACAAACAAATTCCCATGCATCCTAAGAGTATTATATTATCATCTAATCTATAACCTTGGATGAGGTGAAAATTAACGGCTTAGATATGAAATTTTGGGTTAAAATATAAACGATTAATTGAAATAATATCATTTTCAAGCAACAGCAATAGGAAAAGAATAATGCTTGGATGAACGGAGTATTCTTAACTGAAAAGTGGATTACACCAGAATTTATACAATAAGAGAAGACGGGAGTAACAGATAATAAATGCTAATAAACAATACAATCAGAAAAAGAATATTTACAATAGGGACAAGATATTCCCACAGAGTTTGCACAAAGTAAGTCTATAGAACACAAGTCTCTAGTTTATCTATATTTTTTGTTATGCATATTCAAAGAAAAGCCTCATTTTAAATACCAATATGATAAACATATATTAATTAAATTATTTAATTGATGAATTATAATTTACTGAAGCTCACCTTTTCAGCCTTCAACATTATTATATTCATCAGTATGGAAAGACTGACCTTCTTGTTTCAATATTTTTCACATGATGTCTCTAAAACAATAGATTCAGTTGAATAAAAATATATATGCATCATTGATAATATTGTCGTCATATGGAATATGAATGAAACACAACTTTTCTAGTAAAAAAACATGTAATTAAATTTAATAGCACGTGAGATTACAAACCTCGCCTCTCAGCTCCGCATAGTAGACAGCCCCAAAACCACCTTCACCAATTTTATTTGCCATACTGAAGTTGTGTGTCGCTCGAGCTAGTTCTTCATATGAGAACTCCACTGACTTCTCCACAGTAATAATAGCAGCAGTAGGAGGACCATTAGAATCTAAAATTGTACGTCCAGAATTACTATATTAAATCGTCAACTATATTGTCATTTTCTATGCATTTGTTTCTTCATATAAAATGCCAAAAAGCATTTATAAACAAAACAAGCAATATTTTACTAACCTTGTGGACCATATGTGAGTTCTGTTTCTCATTTTGATTACAACAAATGCTCTATAAGAAAAAGTTATGGATTTAATGCCTAAGAGAGAACATTTTGCTCTAAGATTTTATCAGAAGTTACATGCTTTTGGCTCTAATCAACAAAAGTTCAATCTACATTTGATATGGCCATATGGTATATCAATTGGGAAAATTTTCCTTTGTGTTGTGTTTTGGGCTTTTAAATTTGGTAAAACAATCAGGTGCCACAACTAATCCCCATTTGGGGACTCATCTTGTTTGATGATGACTGTTTCTTCTAGTGGGAACCTTTGAACTACAAGTAATGTCTGTTCAAATGGAGTTCAGTTTGCCAACAGAGCCTCATAGTGTGGCTATGTATGCATGATAGGTCTTGTAGTATTGAGTTAATAACTAAATTAAGTTTTGGATACTATGTGAACTTCAAGTCAAATAAAAAGAGGAATATTTGGATTAACATAGATACTAAAACAATCTAAATTAGTGTACAAGTCTAGACACTTTCAGAATTTGAGTTAATGCTGAAGAAGAATGTGTTGACCCAACAACTTTAAGCCAATGCAAGTGGAGTTTCAGTGCATTCATCTAACAGAAAATAAGTTGGGTGAACCAAATAATTCTAGCTCAAACAAATTTTGGAAGATGGACTGAGAAATTTTAGAGAGTAACACCGTAAACAGATATCTGGAACGATCTACATTCACTTACAAACAATCAGAAATATTCAGAGTATTAATTCAATCTTTAATCATTTACATCTGCTCCAATTGCCCACCCTATGACAGCTAAAAGTTTCAACTTTGCATCAAAGCATTTGATATTGGGCACTATCCACTTCACTTTTATGGCAGCTGGAAAGAAGTTGCACTTGGGCTGATTAAATGGAATTATCAATCACTTTGCTTCCTCTGTCAGTGATTTTTCAGCTAATTGGACGTTATGCTTTTACAATAAATATGAACCATATGGAAGCAAGTATTTGTGATGTTTTGTGAAAATTAACTATAGGAAGCAACAAACTAAAAACTTTTCCCTTTCAGATAGTTAGCAAGAGAGACAAAGAAACGAGACCACCAATTGAGCATGTTACAAGGTTATTTTAGTTCTACTTTAGAATGTTAAAGTTAGAGGAGAGTTTTCTATGGGATGCTTTAAGAAAATTAACCAAAGAAAGCATCACACTGCAAATTTTTTCCTTTCAGATAATCAGGAAATGAGACCAACAATTGAGAATGTTATAAGGTTATTTCGGTTTTACTTCAGAATGCTAAAGAAGTTAGAGGAGAGTTGTTACATCATTTAAGCCTTTGGAACATATTACATTTTACTCATATTTTATTAAATGTATAGTATGAAGGAGAATGAAAAGAAGTAGAGATCTATTTACCATTCCCAGTTTGAGCAGAGTAGACTACTAATTCTTCATAAAGGAGTTTTTCCTTCTCCTTCCTATGGTAATATACAACATACAAACAAGCTGCTAATAAGAGAAACCTAACTACTGCTCCAACAGATAATCCAGCAACAGCCCCACCATTTAGACCTGCTCATTGAGAAATTGTACAAGTTCAAAACGACACTGGCCCTATATTTCAGTATATCCTTAACAAAGCATCCAACAAATGAGCAACTTTCTAAGGAGAGAGATGGTCAAACCTTTTGTGCTGCAAAGGAAAATGATAACTCACATTAGGATAAAAAACATTAAGAGTAAATTACAAGAACACTCAAATTTTGCTAAAACCACACATATCCATTTCCAAAATATACAATTTAATCATCGTTTGATTTTTTTAAACCAAAAACCCTATATTTAATTACATATACAAATATGTATTAGGCAAAATTCCAGAAAAAGAACTTTTAAATTAGTAAAAGACATATAGGTGCTCCAAAATTTAATATCCCAGATCAGTGCGAGTGCCTGAACTGGAATATTAGAATTAGAGACAAAATGATGAGCGTGACCCTGAAAGTTTTTAAATTGAAAAGCATTGAGGGAGGCGTGATAATGGTGCTAAAACGCATTCAATACTATTCATCTTCTCTATCGTCATTGGTGCCGTTGGTCGACCCTGGATCAGTGTCCTTGGATTGCTATAGTCCACAACATTTAATATTTTGTGTTTCTCTGAATTAAATCCTGTTGTCAAAAAATGAGAAGTACCAAAAGTTAAACAATATCAATAACTCCGATGCCATGAGTTGTGATAAACTAGAAAAAAAACATAGTGAAATCTTGAGCACTCGTCATCTTCTTCTCGGTTGCCAACAACTCCGATGTCATCACCCCCAACAACTCGCCATCTTCTTCTTTTATAGGATCCTGTGTATATGAGCTAAAAAACAGGGATAAACAGAGAAGAGATTGTTAAGAACACTTAAGTGATCATAAGAAGTAATGAATAAGTTTGGAAAATCACTTGAATTGTCTGAGTCTTGACCCAATCACTTCCTGGGAAAATTTAGTAATGATCGCAGCTACGACCATCACCGCCAACGACTCTTATCTTCTTCACAGTTATCATCGACATCTGCTTCATCATTGACATGATTCCCAACTCGACATTAGGCTTTACCAACACATCGTTACATTTTAACAACATCTTATTAGACTTTCACAACTCGAGTTTGCCATTCACAACCCGAGTTCATATCATCACTGGAGGTTAACTGGCGAGTGATTAGCTTATAGGATGCAGAACTTGAGTTATGAATTGATAACTCGAGTTTACCAACACAGTCTTACATTTTCACAACATCCCGTTAGACTTTCACAACTCGTGTTTACCATTCACAACTCGAGTTCATATCATCACTAGAGGGTAACTGGGGAGTGATTAGCTTAGAGGATGTAGAACTCGAGATACGAATTGATAACTTGAGTTTTCCAACACAATCTTACATTTTCACGACATCCTGTTAGACTTTCACAACTCGAGTTTATATCGTCACTGGAGGGTAACCGGCGAGTGATTAGCTTATAGGATGCAGAACTCGAGTTATGAATTGATAACTCGAGTTTACCAACATAGTCTTACATTTTCACGACATCCCGTTAGACTTTCACAACTCGTGTTTGCCATTCACAACTCGAGTTCATATCGTCACTGGAGGGTAACCGGCGAGTGATTAGGCTTATAGGATGCAGAACTCGAGTTGTCCATTGATAACTCGAGTTTACCAACACATTCTTACATTTTCACATCTTATTAGACTTTCACAACTCGAGTTTGCCATTTTCACAATATTGCAGGGTGATCATCCCACTTCTGGAGATAGGACCATATTCAATAATTCAATTTTCTTCGTAAAACAATTACTGAACAGAAAATTTACCAACCTTCCCATTTGAATATGTATGCATACTTTTAACTACCACAATCATCAAAATCTGAATTATAACGTTTACCATTCTGGCAACCAAAGATTATCCAAGGTGAAGGAGCAACAACATCAAATGTCATAGGATCCAAATTTGTAGAAGAAAAAAGAGTCCATTCTAAAGAATTTGAGTGGCTTTTCTTGCTAGAACCATTGAATCTGTAAGCATAAAAAGACCAATTGTATTAAGGGTTTGCAATAAAAATATCAAGATAACATCACAAGTGAATAATAATTCAAAGTTTGTCGATTCAGACATCTTGAAAATTCATTGTAGTACAAGTGTTTTTCATATTGCATGAAAAATTCAGTTACTTTACCTAAATGACTCCCATCTCCTCTTAGAGCAAGCTACAGGAATATCACCAAGATTAGGAGCATGCTGCACACATTCATAGCAAAAGTTTCTAAAGAGTAAATATAAAGAATACCTGATTTAGCATTAATATATTTAGGGCGGCTTGCTCCTAACTATAACATTCACATTACCTGATTTAGCATTAAAATTTCAAAAAAAAGATTAGGCTAATAGTGATCTCACCTTTAATTGATCACAATGATTTGAAGTATTGTAAAGAGTAAATATAAAGAATACCTGCAATTTGTGCAAGGAATTCCTATTAAGCATGTGTCATTAGTCCATATTGATTGGAACAGAAAGTTGAGACAAATATTAACATTAAACCACAAAGAAATTATGCTTATAATGCTTTCCCTCCTATTGTCTGTGACTTGAATGCAAGAATCTACAACAGCACTTCTAAGAGGATCCTGACAAACAGTTAAAGAAAGGTTTCACTTCCTCAACCTTGATCAAATAGAACAATAACTTAATTATAACACCTCATATAAAAGGTCGATATCCAAATTAGTAATTTACTCCTTCATTTTCAAACGTGGATAATCAAGTATTTTTACTAAAGTCAAAATTTTCAGTTTATACATGAAAAGTAGCTGACTGGTTTCATGAGGAGAATATCATGTAACTATTCTCTGAAAAAAAAAACTCTTATACAAACACAATAAGAAAAACTCAACTTCTGCAAGATGGTTGCTTTTACTCTGCCATTGTTAGACATCATCTTAGAGGATATATTGATATGCAGGCTCCCAAAGTAGGTTCAAAACTTTAGGAGTTTGACATGCGATTATCTTAATCTAATCATCTAGAGTTATTGCAGATAGATGCATGTACAAGCATGAGCGTACAGCATTGGCACCCAAGGTTTTATGAACCGATTGCATTGTTTTCCTCTGTATCGATTAACAGACTAACCAAAAGTGAAAATCTTAAAAACTAGTTCAATATATCTTGCATGCACTTCTAAAGAAACTAAAACAAAATGATCCAATCACTCAGCCATGTGAGTGTGCTCGCGCATTCTCTTCTAGCCAACCAGTCAACTCATAACAATTAATGTCCAACAAGAAAAAATAGCTACCAGTCGAACAATCTAATCCTGATGGAAAAAAATGATAACCTTTGCTAACAAAGAATAGCAAAGAAAGTTGGTCTAGCTTCATTATGATAACCTTTACTTGTTTTGTAGGATCCTCTGTATATGCGCTAAAAAACAGGGATAAATAGAGGATGATGGTGATAACTTATGAGATAGAATAGACAACAACGGACTAATAGTAAGTTTCTCTTCAGTAACTCGAGGGCTATAGAAGTCGGAGGTCAAGTGGAGTCAACAGAAATGTTTGGGGATTGAGGGATTTAAAGCGTGGAGGGCTACCTAACTCGAGTTATAATCAATCCACTCGAGTCCTTCTTCCCCTTTTTGTTCCTGACTTTCCAGTTACCCTCTAATCACTCGCCGGTTACCCTCCAGTGACGATATGAACTCGAGTTGTGAAAGTCTAATGGGATGTCGTGAAAATGTAAGACTGTGTTGGTAAACTCGAGTTATCAATTCATAACTCGAGTTCTGCATCCTATAAGCCTAATTACTCGCCGGTTACCCTCCAGTGACGATATGAACTTGAGTTGTGAATGGCAAATCTGAGTTGTGAAAGTCTAACGGGATGTCGTGAAAATGTAAGATTGTATTGGTAAACTCGAGTTATCAATTCGTAACTCGAGTTCTACATCCTATAAGCTAATCACTCCCCGGTTACCCTTTAGTGACGATATGAACTCGAGTTGTGAATGGCAAACTCGAGTTGTGAAAGTCTAATGGGATGTTGTGAAAATGTAAGACTGTGTTGGTAAACTCGAGTTATCAATTCATAACTCGAGTTCTGCATCCTATAAGCTAATTACTCGCCGGTTACCCTCCAGTGATGATATGAACTCGAGTTGTGAATGGCAAACTCGAGTTGTGAAAGTCTAATAGGATGTTGTGAAAACGTAACGATGTGTTGGTAAAGCCTAATGTCGAGTTGGGAATCATGTCAATGATGAAGCAGATGTCGATGATAACTATGAAGAAGATGACAAGTCGTTGGCAGTGATGGTCGGTAGCTACGATCATTACTAAATTTTCCCAGGAAGTGATTGGGTCAAGACTCATACAATTCGAGTGATTTTCCAAACTTATTCATTACTTCTTATGATCACTTGAGTGTTCTTAACAATCTCTTCTCGTTTATCTCTATTTTTTAGCTCATATACATAGGATCCTATAAAAGAAGAAGATGGTGAGTTGTTGGGGGTGATGACATCGGAGTTGTTGGCAACCGAGAAGAAGAATAATTTAAAAGTTCTTGGCATCGGAGTTGATGACATCGGAGTTGTTGGCAAACTAATTTAAAATTTCTTTTTCTGGGATTTTCCCTATGTATTATGTCCAAGTATGCAAAAATAAAAATTAAAAAAGTTTCACAAAATTTAACCCAAAAAATTGCATTCAGGTTATTGAAGGGTACACTAGTAAGAAATTTTAAAATTGGACAAAAATTTGTTTTCCTTTTTGTTGCACGAGAGGTGCATGTATATTTTGAAAATAGAGGGCAACTTCGTTGATTTACTCAAAATTCTTACTAAAGAAAAGGTTTAAAAGAGCATAAAAAACCTATGCAACTTCATGTACAAGTCACCCAGAAAGTAGGGGAGTTACCTACGGGGCAGCGGCGCAAAGACACCATTTTGGTCTGAAAAGTGAAATAAAAATGAAAAAAAAATTAGGCAGGTGTTGAAATATTTATGGTATCCCATGAACAAATAGAAAGAACAGAAAACATGGTACTTTTTCATTAACCATACATCTGAATGTATTTCTTACCTTGTGAGCATTTTAAGATAATAAAAAATCAATAATGGTTATTATCCATTTCTTATCTTTGTTTCATGATTCACATTATCTGACAGTGAAGTCATCACTAATGCCCCTTATCTTTGTTTCATGATTCACATTATTTGACAGTAAAGTCATCACTAATGCCCAAACCAAAAGTCAACCTTGAAAGTGAAATGATTACTACTTTAAGAATATTCCTCTCATTAGGATAAAAAATTAGCAGCATAACAGCTTCATCCTATAGTGCCTATAATGCCCTTGAAGTGTCGTTCTTTCATTGAAAATATTTACCGGAAGTTTCATCTAAGGGTATTCACTTCAAACATGTCTCTTGAATTTATAATGCTCTTGCCGATGACTTAGCACACTATAGTGCTTAGTAATGTTCCCAACTATAAAAGGGATCTTGATCATATTGATATATTTGGAATCAATTCCCACATTGTTCCTTAATTTAATTTAGGGTGTTTCACCCTCCTATCATTAAAAAAAAAAGCAGCTTCATCCTATAACTTCATATAGATTGACCTAAAGTTCTTGTTAGTTACTATATAGAGAATTGAGCATAACATTAGATTTCTTGCTACAGGTTTCAATATAAAATTCCCAGCTCAAAATATCTTTTCATACGCATGAGATGCGATTTTGGCAAAAGATACTAGAGTGCAAAAGAAGACCAAACCATGAGAAGAATTTATTATACTGTAGTCCTATTTTTTTAAAAGAGCAATTGATAAAAGGGAACATCACAAGTAGGTCCCAAGGACAAGAAAAAATAACAAAAACATCCCATTGTAGTTCTCCTATCAAAAAAAATCTCTAGGCACATCAATGATATAAATTCCGAATGTGGAATTACCTTCTTGCCCTTAGTAATTGATATTGTATACTATATGATATTAAGTTATATGACTATTTTCATGTATTTGTCAATCGTCACCCTATGACTTGTCAATAAAGACATGTCCATTTGTCAACAGGAGCTGTTTTAGTTAACATAGATGGGCTTGTTAATGTCTACTCTATTACTTGTCATTATAGGCACATACACTTGCTAATGTATAACTTGTCATTATAGGCACATAAACTTGCCAAAATAGGCACATAAACTTATCAAAATATGTACATACCGTCAAGGTATAACTTGTCAAAATAAGTACATACACTCGCCAATGTATGACTTGTCATTATAGGTATATAAACTTGTCAAAATAGAAACACACTTGCCAATGCATAACTTGTCAAAGTAGCTACATACACTCGTCAACGTATAACTTGTCATTATAGGTACATAAAATTGTCAAAATAAGAGCATAAACTTATCAAATAGGCACTTACACAAATAGACACTTACACTTACCAATATATAACTTGTCAAAATAAACACATTGACTTGTTGTCAAAACCCTCTAGTCCAACCATGGTTCACACAAGGATGAATAGGTCAATGTGTGTATTTTGACAAGTTATACATTGGCAAGTGTATGCACCTATTTTGACAAGTTTTTGTACCTACAATGGCAAGTTATACATTGGCAAGTGTATGTGCCTATTTTGATAAGTTTATGTACCTATTTTGACAAGTTATACATTGACAAGTGTTTGTACATATTTTAACAAGTTTATGTGCCTATTTTTGCAAGTTTATATGTCTATAATGGCAATTATACATTGGCAAGTGTATGTTCATATTTTAACAAATTTTTGTTCCTATTTTTTTGACAAGTTTATGTGCCTATAATGACAAATCAAAGAGTGGTCATTAACAAGACCCATCTATGTTAGCTATTGCCATTTTCTAGTACAATTTAAAACAGCTCCCATTGACAATTGAATGTGACTATATTGACAAATCATAGAGTGGCTATTTACAAGATCATCTATATTAACTAAAACAGCTCTCGTTGATAAGTGGATATACCTATATTGACAAGTCTTAGAGTGACACTTGACAAGTATCTGAACCTAGTCATATAACTTAATATCATATAACATCCACATATCAATTACTGAGGGCAAGAAGGTAATTTCACATTCAGAATTTATGTCACTGAGGTCCCTAGGGACTTTCTTGATAGGTGAATCTATAATAGGACTTTTGAGTTATTTTTTCTGGTTCTTGGGAGCTAAGTGTGATTTTCCCTTGATAAAAAGCGATTTAAGATTATTGGGAAATTACATTGAGGTTTCAAGTAAGAAAAATTATTATTATCAAGTCCTATGAAATCATCAAATTGATATGAGGTCCTAAGGAACCTATGTGCGATTTATTAAAACTGTGAAAAGATGAATTTACCCTAACTTATTCATTGACAAGCCAATATGCCACAAATGATAAGTCAAGTTACCACCAATAAGAAGTCAGAATATCTCAATTGATAAGTCAATGTGCCATTAATAACAAATCAGGATATGACAAGTAACTATGTCATTAATGACAAGTTAGGGCATCTCAATTGACAACTCAAGGTTACATGATTGATAAGTCAGACATGCAACCAGTGACAAGTCAGATGCCTCAATTGGCATACCAATGTACCACTAAAAATAAGTCCAATAAACTCTTTTGTTTAGCAATTCCAAGAAATCCCACAAAGGTCTCTTGGGATTTTATATCAATGCGCCACTAATAATTTGTCAATTGACGTGCCAATGTGCCACTAAAAAGGGACCTAAGTGTAATTCCCCCTAAGATTATCTACAAATGTGATTAATTAAATTAATGTACCTTTTTCCCGGGATATACACCAAACCACTCCCTTTGTTGAAATCAACACCAGGATTATACCTCTGAAGCAACTCTTGATGAAGCCCCGTCATGTTGGCAATGGAATCCAAAGAATCCTCAGCTCTAAGTAGGTAAGTGACAAACAACCCATAGTCTTTTGAAACTTTGCTATCCCCATACGAACAGTTCACCGTCACATTGAGCGTTCCAGATTCAGGAATATTCTCAGGCGAATACCTATTTGCACTCTCCAACATCGAAACGGTGGTCAAATTGGCATAATTCCGATTCGCAATCAAAGCATAGGTGACTCCTTTCTGGATTTGGTACTCGAATACGTAACCTAGAAATTCGCCATCGATGCAATCGCAAGGGAATGAAACGTTCACACGAGCTCCGATTTCGACATAGTTTTCGCTCAATAATTAGCCATTCTTATAGTTGATGATATCCTGAGTTGTTTGAAGAACTGGGGATTCCACAGTCTGTGGAAGGTAAGTAATATCGAGAAAAAGAGAAGTGGAAACCCAATTCTGGGTAGGAGGCAAGAGCCAGCTCACATCCTTTCTTACACTTTGATTCTGCATTGAGAAAAAGAGAAAATATCAATAAGAAGAGAAGTGGAAACCCAATTCTGGGTACCATTTGTATGTATATATATGGTCGTGCTGAAAAATCCAAACAATTCCCAAACAGAAATGAGTGCGCTGAGTGAATTAGCAGGAAGAAAGAATGAATTAATTGGGGAAGACTTTTCTTTTCTATAATCAAGGAAAGAAAGAAATGGTTCACAGTGAGATTAAACAACGGAATAATGATGGAGGAATTGTATTTGGTGGGAATCTTAAATGTTAACCATAGAAGCCAAGTCACGTAACTGTCAGCACTACTGGAAAGTTGAAGCATCAGCACACACCAAGACCAAGGCCATAGAAGTCACCCCGCAAAAGAAGTTGATGACGAGAATTTTGGCATATGATAAATGCATGTTCCCGGGTTCTCCTTATAAATTTGGGAAAATGTTTCAGGTAATAGAAAAAATATTAAAAATACTTCAGTATATAATTCATTATATAAAAAGTTTCAAGAGATTTTAGTGATATAGATTCGAATTGTGAAATTAATTGTTTGCTCGATTGACAAGTTATAATATTGCCATTAACAAATTTATATGACATATTGGTAAGTTATAGTATTAAGTGTATGTGTCATATTGACAAGTTATAATGTTACCGTTGATAAGTTTATATGTTATATTGATAATGAAAACAAACAGGTAATTTCACAATTCAAATATATATTACTCGAGTCCCTTGAGAAAATTTAGATGGAGCGTCGTATATTCGGACTTCTTTTTTATATTTATTCTGTCCCTTAAAGCCATTATGCGATTTTCCCTATAAACTTCAGTTTTTAAATAGGTCTAATTTTATAAGCTATATTATAGGGATGTCTGAATATTTAATACATTTTTTTTCATGGTTACTCATAATCAATCATATGTTTTTATCATTCCGCCTATTCTCTCTAATCTATTTTCCCACTCATTTCCATCACTTACCGGCAACTAAGATTATTAAACTTGGACCAGTTGCTAAACCGGCTGGGGTATTGGGTAAAAAGTCAGTGGGTCAGACAGGAGTCAAATTAAACTAAGCTAACCTGGGGTCAAACCGATGAGAAAGTGAAGATTTCAGGGTTAATAATATGAAATTCCAAAGAAAAGAAAAAAAATCAATTTTGTTTTAAAAAAGGGTAAACAGGGTTGATGCCCAAATTGGATAGGTTTCCCAATGGGTTCATCGGTTTCTGGGCTAAATCGACCATTTCCGTCCGGGTTTAATAACGTGGCCATCAACATAAATAAAGGTTTTTTTTTTTGAAAAATGAGTTATATTTTTAAATATTTATTATATTTAACCTTTGTTTTAAAGCCGGGAAAATGGGTGAAGCCCATCGGTCCGGCCAATTTAGGCCCTAAAATTGCAAAGGTTGGACTTAAAATTTTTACCTCAAAAATGAAAGCGGGCTTAAAAGGACTAGCCCTGTAGGGCCAAGGATCTCAAAGGGTCGGCCCTTCTAGCCTCGTATATATATTTTGTTAATGATGTTACAAATATTTTGTTGTTATTATCTTTTTTAGAATTAAGTTTCATAAGAATATATTGTATTAAGAATCCTAAAAGTTAAAAACTTATAAAAGATATTTCTTATTTTATAAGTATTCTTACTTATTTTGTATTTTTTGACTTATTTTCTAGTGATTGTTTTGTTTATTTCTTTTGTTATTTATTTTGTTGACTATTTATACTTTTCAAGACATATTTATACGAAGTATTTTTAATTTTGTTAAGTCTTCTAATTAATTATTTGTAATTGTGGTATGTGAATAATAGTTTACCTTTGATTTTGACTTAGTGACTATGTTTGTTTGTTACATGATGCGTACTAGTTACACCATAATTTTGACAATATTTATGTGTTAAATTAAGACTTTTATTATTGTAATTTTATAAAAAAAACTGAAAAAAAATAGTAAAAATTTTTAAAATAATTTCGGCCCTGTAGGACTAGACCTGGCCCTTATGCTCATGAATCAGACATCAAAAAATGATTGTTTTTCTTTAGCCATACCTAAAAGGGCCTAGGCCCATGAAGGGTCAGGCCAGCCCTTTTTGCCAACTCTAATTGGTCCCAACTTCTTAATTACACAATTTGCTTAATTATATTATTTGAAACTTGTATACAAAAACTAAAGGAGTGTTTCAATTTGATTTAGTGATTAGCTTTAGGTTTTTGGGAGCTTTAGTGGGTTTATTGATCAAGGTTTAGAATAAATGTGCACATGCACTTTAATGGCAAGGTTATTTTGGTAGTTTACAAGTAATTAAATTTTCGTGTTTTTATTCCAGCAAAAAAAAATCGTGTTTTTATTAATATTTATGATTTATGACTCTTAAATATTTCTTATTTTAGAACATACGATCCTTGCTTATTATTTCATTATTTGTGGGTGATGTGATACGAGAATTATCAATTGGTCAAGAAGGATTCGAGCTTCAATGAAGCGGGCAAAGATGGAATTAAAAAGAGTGTAAGTGCAGATTTTATTTTATTTTATTTATTTTAGTAATATACACGTAAGAAAGGGGGATCAGATGGAATTAGGATTACGAGAAATACTTACATACTCCGGTAGCACCATTTCATCTATATTCTGACTAATTAAAATACAACAACTCATCTTATTTTAATTTTTCATGGCAGATGAGTCATTTAAAGAAATTTAAATTTAATGATTTTAAAAAATATAAACTTTTTAATTTAAAAAAATAAAAAATGCAATTCCCTCCCATCATCTCTAAAATCATTAAATTTGAATTTCTTCAAATGACTCATTTACCATATAGGATTAAAATAAGATGAGTTGTTATATTTTAATTAGTCAAAGTATAGATGATGTGATATTTTTAGAATATGTAAGTATTTCTTATAGCAGAACTACATCACATGAAATTTAATTCCCGCCACATCATATTACAGTTTCCATCTTCATTTACATCTTGCCACCTCATCTCTAGATCTAGTTTCAGACCTTGGATCTTCCGCATTATTCCTACTCCCAAACATTCCCTAAGGGATTGTTTGGTTCAACAGAGAGGAGGTTATGTGAGGTTTATTAAGGTTAAATTAGAGTAGGGGAGGTTACAAGCTTTTTTTATTTGAAGAAGAGGAGATGGGATATTTGGTTTCTTATTTGGTTTAAGAGGGTAGGTAAGGGAAGCTAATTATAAGTTGACAAATATATCATTTGCTCTTTAACTATATATTTCCCTTCTTTAAAAATTTTTATATCAAAATTATTGTGAGCTTCTAACTCTTTTACCCTTACACTTAAACCCTTGCTTCCATTAATGGATGCAGAAATGGCCACACTTCCCCTTACGCCCTGGATATCTCCTCCATATACAAAGTTGATCTTTCTGGCAGCTAATGCAATTCTAAGTTATTGTGCTGCAGTGACAAACTCTCCATCCCTACCTGAATTAGTTTCACAAAAAATACAGATAGATGTAAATCTACATTTTTGTGTGATACCCTTTTTCTCTTTCTTTCTCTCAGACCATTTGTGTTCACAAGTAGAAGAATGCATATTTACAAGTGAAGAGTGCATGTTTGGAAGTAGAAGAGTACTTATTTGTATTACTAAAACAATGACAACAAAATCATACAAATCATGCATTTTTCAAAAAATTTTGAAAAACTTCCGACACGAATGACCGGCGTAATTTGCGTGAAGAAAAAGAAGAAAGTCAAAAGTTACTAAAAAGAAAAGACATATTAGACAAAAAGATGTTGAAAAGATAAGATAGATTAGACAAAATTTACGGATAAGATAAGACAGATTAAACAAAAGCATGATTACGTACAGTAGTTGTGATTTTGGCTCTCATCTTCCTCTGGTTTTATGTCCAGTAATGGCTTAAACACTTTCTATAAATAGAGGATTTACTTCCCATCCAGTTTTCTTATAAACTGGCAAAAAGGGTCTATTAACGTTAGATTCCCAAGACAATAACGCTCTTTTTTTTTGTTGAATATGTCTACTAAATCAAGAAGAATACAATGAACATCACCACTTGGTTGCGTCTTAAGAGTTTGAATGATATCATCTAGGCACTCCTACTTAGTCCATCCTTTATAAATTTAATTTTATCTTCTCGATTTATAGAAATCATATCTTTACTCCTACAATACTGATCACATGTCCACCTTGCACATTCATGGCAGACATTCATTCTTTTAGCTCATTTTTTTGGAGTAATAACTTCTTCCCATTCCTGGCAAAGGTTAACAACTGATTTATTAATCTTGCATGCTAAACGTACCTTAGCTTCAATGATCTAGCGTATGTCCATAGGAAGGCCCAAACGCTTGAATATCTTCATCCTTTCAAGTTGACTGTTATAGATTTTCATGAGCACATGTTTAGGAAGAGTGGGGAACCTATTATTAAGCTTTACAAGAGATTCCTTCATGGTAACTTAAAATGAAACTAGTGAAAACTAAAATCTCAACGCAATGTAGTGTGTTTCTGTGAGTAAGAAAAAAAATGAGAGAGTAGGAAAGAACTTTTGGATTGCCTCCAAAATAGCCCTTCTTTAATGTATTTAGCTAGAGAAAGACCAAACCAATTTTTTTAATTATTTTTTTTTTATATTTTTATATTTTTTATATTTTTTTATTTGTAGCTATCAAAATGGAATACATCATCAGGGGCTACTATAAGACCTGCAAAATCACAACAAAACAACAAACCAAACCTTAGGATGCCTCCCAAGTAGCGCTAAATTTATAGTCTTCAGCCAAACTTCCCAAACAAACTATTAATCAAAAGTATCAGACACTATGATTACCTTATCTTCATTTCTTTTCAAGCAACAATGTTTCAGACACAAGAAATGATCATTAAAGTAATTAATTGTACTTCTTCAATCATAGACAATTTTAGAGTACAATTATTTATTAAATTCAAATAAGGCACAACATGCATGTATTTCCAAATAGATTTAGGAGTTTCCAAAATTTTAGAGCATCCCACAAAATTCCCTTGACTCTCATCAATAAGAGTCAACACTTCAATAGGAGAGACATAATAAATAGCTTTTGGAACATCCATATTAATTTCAACATCAAAATGATAGGAATTAGGTTCTATAACCGGAACCTCTTCTAGACTACACCCAATATCTTCTCCAAGAGTGATTTCAAGTTCCTGATCACATTCCACATGAGCCAAAATTTCATTCAATTCCACATCCTCAACTTCCTCACAATAATCATCACAAGAAGTGGTCATCATGCCTAAAGAATTATCTTGCTTCATAGTCTCAAGTGACGAAATAATTTTACTCACATATATTCCAATATTCTGAACACTTAACTCAACTCTAGTGGCAAGTTCCTTTTGCTCACTACTAAATTTCTCTGTTAATTCCACAACTCCTCACATAATCTTTCTAAATCAGATTTTTCCTTATTCTCAAGATTGTATTCTTCACTATATGGATAAGAGTAGAAAGAAGGATTAGGACAATACCTAACATATGGATCCAAAGACTCTTATTGCTCCAAAATTCCACCAGGATAAAAGAAATGATCAAAATAAGTTTGGTTCATAGTGAAATCATCTCTCATACAATGATTGGTATTGCTATATGGACAATGCTCATAAGAATGACACTCTCCACAATAAGAAAAGAAAAACAATTATAAGGAGATGAAATTTCAATCCAACCAACATTTATATTTTCTTGTCTCATTTCATCCACATGCATTCCAGAAAAAGAACCAAGATATGACAATTTATCACTGATTAAACCAAATGAATGTTGTGAAAAATCCATTTTTTTTTAAATTTTAACATGAAGACCAAATTAGTATTAAAATTACTTGGTATTGATATTAATGACAACAATCCCTGGCAACGGTGCCAAAAACTTGTTACGGGTGTAGATGATCTATTGAAGAGTGCAAGTTTACACTGTCATAATCAAGTAATACAGAAGTAAGTAGAGTACGTTCCCACGAGGATTGATCACTAAGTACTAAAATAGATAATTTTAATTCTATTTAATCCATCGATAAATTGGTTATGAAAAGTGCAAAATAGAAATGATTAAATATGAGTGCAAATAATATAAAAACAACTACAAGAAAAAGTTTTAAGGTTCATATTTCACTTAACAAATTTCAGATTGAATCCCTTGTCTACTCTAGCCCAATTTATTCCACATGATTGATAATCGAGTTTCCCTCATTTAATTACTAGCCTCTTCCAAGGTCAAGCAATTCTATAAATAATTGCTAATCCAATATACTCCAATGTAAATTTAAGCAATTAATCATACATTAAGATATATAGAACTCATTAAGACTACCTAACTCATATGAATATATTCCTATTTCATATGCAAGTCATGGTTTTAATTATAGGGTCTACACACATGTATCTCCTTTCGGTCTCAACATGCTTATTGAAATCATTCAAAAGATGGCCAATCAATCAAAAGCATTAAGAATAATAATTAAAACTTAATCATGAAGGAGAAATTAAAACTAGATTTAATAAGTTAAGATTCAATTCATCATTAGTAAGTTACGTCGTCACCCTAAGAAAATAGAAATTTAGCTCATGGTGAAATTAAAAATAAGACCAAAATAAATTGAAAACCTCATAAATATTGCATAAAGCTTGAATGAAAACCTCAAAAACACTACATAAAACTTGAATATTAAATTCTAAAATATAACTATATAGCCAACAGATGCATGAAAAATGGAGAAATCTAGCTGTCCATTTAAGAGGTAAAACCTTCCATGTAGGTGGCATGCAAAAAGTAATACAATGCATGAAATTAAATCTAGAAAATAGTACAATTTATCCAGAACTATCAGAGAAAATATCTCTAATTGTTAGAGAATGTAGCCTTTACATCTCTTCCCTCTCTCCTTTTTTTATGCTTGGCCTTGCTCTCTATTTATAGGGAAAAACGCCTTACTACAATGACTTCAAACAGTAAACCAAGTCTGGAACAGTGAAAACCGCGTTTGATATAGTGCTTTTTGTCCGCTGCGATAACTGTTTGCTACAGTGAAAACGTTGCTATAGTAAATTTGGTATTTTTTTTATTTTTATAGTTTTTTAATTTTTAAAAAATACTATTTATTCCAAAAAACATTATTTATTTATGAATTACACCCAAATTTATTATATTAAACTAAAAAATTGTCCACAAAATAATAATATGAGGCAAAATAAATATGCAAATATTTTACTTATCAGCAACATACAATCAATCATAGAGAATGTGAAAATTAAATATGCAATACACCATATAATGTAAAATGAAGATTCATAACATAACGTGTGTTTATACAAAACTCAAGGCTAAATTGCTTTTTGGATCCCCTACATGTACATCAGCTAGGCCCCTAACTGCAGCTAGGTAATGTACCCCAGGCGTACCTCAACTGGGGACCTAACCACAGCTAGGTAACATACCTCAGGTACCGTGTTCATTTCACAAAATATAGTAACATATAGCATATCAACAATCACATAGTGTATGAGAGATTATAGTTACTACCTTAACCATTTTTCGCATCGAAACGTGTGCCTCATAAAGCGTGCCAATGACTAGGCTCTCAACTTGGTCCTAAAATGTCAAATGTTCAAGAATTAGGTTAAAACCCATTCATGTACTATTTTAGGCACATCCAATATGTTCTTGGTGGTTATATGAGTTTATAGTGGAAAATTACCAAAAAGCCCCCAGGGACCGGCCCTGGCCCCGACTTACCCAGTCTGATTGTAAATTTTTTAAAATTTTGACCTGGGCTATTCCAACATATTTTTGCCCAAGGAATCTATATCTGAGTTAGAATTACTAAATTCACTGCCAAAAGACCAGAATGCCCTTGGTAGCCCCTATTTCTGGGTTTTGAAGGCGTTTTCGCAATTATGCTTTTTCAAGCTTTTCTGAAAAAGTGATCAACCTAACCCTCACCTAATTTTCCCTCCTAAACTCAATGGAATCATCAGAACATAAAAAAATATAACCTTAACCCCCTAAATTGTGAAAGAGTTAAGCTTCACCCAAAAGGGGGAGTGAATTGGGTGATGTGATAAATTTTTCGGTTGATGCGGTTATATGTGTAATACCCCGAAATTTGGGATTTGAGGCATGGGAATAAGCCTAAATTAAGTGGACTGCTAAGCCCAAATTTAGAATGAGTCCAAATTTATCCGCTAATGATTCTTATATCTTTGGGGTATTAAGAAAGTAAAATGGTGAATTTTAGAGAATATAATTATGTTTTCGGTGAAATCACCTATGAGGTAGTGAGCTTTTCATGTGATTTTGAATGACCAAATGATGAGTAAAAATTATGAAATGTTACAAGATGAAAGTATACATTCTAAGCTTTAATTTGATAGGTCATATGACTCAATTAGAGCTATATACAAAAAGATATGAATTTTTGAAATTAGCACAGAAAAAGTGTGAAATTTCTGGAATAGTATGCAAAGATTAAAATTCTAGGAATTTTGTGATTCTATCTAGTAAAAGTCTATATTTTTCCTTAACATTAGACTCAATAAGGGTTCCATAGGCTTTGGAATAACCTCATTTAGATTTTTCTAGAATTAGTTATGATTTTTCAAATTTTGGGCAGAAAATTTGCCAGAAAATCCGAAAATGGGAATTATGACATCATCAAGATAAAACATGACATCAGCATGGAATCAAAACATATTGCCTCATCTTCTTAGTTATTTTCCGTCATTTTTCATGCAACATGAGAGAGAGGAGCTGGTTTGTTTTCTAGAGAAAGAAGGAGCAAGAAATTGCAAGGTAAGGCGATTCATCTTATGATTTAGCTCCTAACCGGTGCAATACTTCTCCTAAGCTTCTACTCTATGTAATTTAAGGTGTTGAAGCAAGAATTTTTCAGATTGAAAATGAGTTAGGGTTCAGCCATTTTAGGGAAAAACGAGAGGGAGCTTGAGGTAACTTCCGAAACTTCAATCTTTGATTGTTCTGGCTATTGTGGTTGATTTAATCTGTGAAATTTCACCGGATTGTCTTTGTTTGTAAATTTGGAAAATGGGTTGGCCTAGGTGTTATGCTACCCAAAGTGATACTAAATGGTAGTTCTAACCCAATGTAATAGTCAATAAAGTGGTTAGAAGCAGAAAGGAACACGTTTACGCAGTTGAAACCGAAAAACCCCAATTTTCCCCAGAGTACCTGTATATTTCAGCCAGGGCTATAAATGGGCCTTAGGGTAGTATTTTGAATGATTTGATGGTTCCATTGGATTCAAGATGAAAAATTAGGTGGGGTTACAGTTTGGCACCTTTTCGGAAAAGGCCGAGAAAACATAATTACAGAAACGCCCCTAAAACCCTAAAAGTAGGTCTACCAAGGGCTATTTCATAATTTGACATTGAATTTGATAATTCTGAGTCCAGAAATGGATTCCTTGGGTGAAAATATGTAAGAATAGCCTATGTCAAAATTTCAGAAAAAGTACAGCCAGATCGGGTAAAGCAGGGCCGGGTCGGGTCCCTAGGGGTATTTTGGTAAATTTTCAATATAGCCCATATAACCCCCAGAAACACTATGGAAGTGTCTAAATAGTACATTTGATATTGTAGGATAGAATGTGAAGCCCCGAGTTGCTGGCACGCAAATCGAGGAGAAAAGATTGGAGGTAGGGGACTTACCTTACTTGCATGTATTTGATATCTTTGCTTGTGTAGTAATGTATATGATTGCTTTACTTGATTGTGTAGAGCATATTTGAATAAATGAAGCTCTATCTCTGTTTTTCTATGGCCATAGCTTTGTTATATGAAATATTGAGCATGAAGAAATGTCATTATAGGGCATGCATCTAGATAAAGCTAGCATGTCATACACATAGCATCTATCATGCATGCATTATGGTATCTGTTTCCTACTGAGATTCTCTTGAATCTCACCCTCCCCTACCAACAATTTAGACAGGGCAAGTGGCTCGTGGAAGGAGCGGCTAGGACTCTTTCGATATAAGAGTTGGTAGTTGGTTATCAATGAGTTGTGAAGACTGTATATGATTTGGTTGAATATATGGTTATGAATTTGAGAAGAGATTGCGTAATCCCCATTTGAAGAATTGTAATGGGCAATTGTGCCCTGTGTATCTTTAGCGAAGGTATGTACCCGGGATTTCCAGGATGATTATGTTGTACACTCTGATATTTATATGAATGTGATTTATCTTCACGTAGTAATTGTATTCGAAATGTGAATATGAGACCAAGTTAATTAGATTTTAAAA
The DNA here is from genome assembly GCA_963855925.1 of Inga laurina. Classification (NCBI taxonomy): domain Eukaryota; kingdom Viridiplantae; phylum Streptophyta; class Magnoliopsida; order Fabales; family Fabaceae; genus Inga; species Inga laurina. The sequence goes on along the minus strand of OY979704.1, from coordinate 63,102,778 downwards.
GGTATTTATGAAAACTCTATCTCAAGGATGTGATTTTAAATGAGTTTTGATTATTATTGGTCTCTATTTCATTTTAATGGTGTATTTCGGATATAATTACGAAGGGAGTTACAATATGACAATAGTTGTAGATAGAGTAGAGTTGAGAAGATTAGTACATAGAGAGTTATACTGGTTCGGCCCAAAAACCAGGCTTACGTCTAGTCCTCAGAGATCAAGACCTATTGAGATTTTCACTATGCTTCCAAGATTTAATGGGCTCTCAAAACACCGCAAAACAACAATCGAGCAGAAATATTCTAACACTAGAAATTTCTCTCCCCCTTACGACAAGTCTTAAGTGCAAAAAAACACACCTATGCCCTTTCTCTCTTGCTTATGTATGCAAGTCTTATGAGCAGTAATGTTCTCTCCTGCTTACACCACTGTAAGTCTTACGAGTAGCAACGTTCTCTACTGCTTGCACCTTGTAAGTCTTTTGAGCAGAAAGTCCTACTAGGAATTCTTTCAACTGCTTCTCTAGTAAGGAAATCTACCCTCTCAAGGTCCCAGTACCTTGAGATCAAATAGAAAATAGAACATGAAGTGTATATAGACTCTCTTACAGAGCAAATATGATAAACACTAAAGAATAATATGAATACAGAGAAAATATGAATAACAAAGACTCGTGAATTTGTTTGTGTGAATTCTTGTTCTTGGTTCATATCGATGGTCAATAAAGCTCTGTATTTATAGCCAGTTGATTTTATCCATTGAATAATAATCATTGTAGAGTGGAGCATTTTACTGCTGAACAACATGCATACGTTTGAAATCTTTGAACGTGGTAGGTACATGTTTGGTTGGTAGTAATGATTCTGTCTACCGTTGTTTGACTTCTTCTATGCTTTTCTAATTCAAACGATCAACCACTTGTATCACACTTGTAATATATGTTAAATGATGTTAAATAATAATAACAAGTGGAAATATGATGATTAAATAATATTAAACCATATTCGGATTGAACGTTGTAAGACTGGTGCATTTTGGCTTCTGGCAGAGCATCACTCGAGTGCTAAGAGGGCTTACCTGAGTGTAATACCATATTTTCTCTTCTTGCTTCAGTTTTATAATTGCACTTCTATGTGATTTTGAGAGAGTGCATTTTCACACTTGCGAGTGATGTGGGACCTCACTCGAGTACAAATATCCTCACTCAAGTGCTCCTTCGTTTTACACTATGAGACACGTCTCTGGGCAACACTCGCATCCCATTTTATCAAGAGTGTGATTTTGCACTTGCAGGTGATGTGGGTCGTCACTTGAGCATACTTATTCTCATTCAAGTGAATAGAATATTCTTCTGTAAGATACTCTTTTGCTTCAATCTTACATCAGAACGGAGAGGTTGAATTTCACACTCGTAGGTGTTGAGGTATCACTCGGGTGCAGATTCCTCTAATAGAGCATACTTTCTCCTTCATGCACTTGGTAACTCTCAGGCAAACACTTGCTATTCCTCACTCACTTGGACTCGAGTGCAAATTACATTCTCTGGTTATCTTGCTCTTGGGTAAGCACTTCCTGTGCTACACTTGCAAGGACTTGGGTGCACTCAAGGCTGTCACTCGAGTATGGAGTCCGTGCTCAAGTGAAGTGATGATATTCTGTCTTTGACTTTGCACTCTATCAAACACTTTATGTGCAACACTCTCTTGTGCTTGAGTACAAAATAGCGTAATGCTCGAGTGCTAGCTCTATCACTCGAGTGCATCAGTTAAAATTTCAATAATAACCTCTGAACTTTGTCATATGTATTTGGTAACTTTGTAACTATTGTCTAGACTTGTAAAAACATAATTTGCACACAATATCCTTTTGTTATCATCAAAACTTCGAATCTAACATTCTCCCTCTTTTTGATGATGACAAAACCTTTGTGATGCGCTTTAAACAAAGATTGGAGTGAAAATTTTGAAAAACATTATCAACATTTCCAAATGCATATTTCACCAAAGTTTAGACTCATTTTCAGATTATTGCACTTAACCTCATATGTTTCCTACAATACTTCCAATGGACACTTAAAGACCAAGATAAGGCATAGTATCACATAAACCATTAAATCTGAACATAAAACTTAACAAACTTGAAAGCAACCATTAATAAACTTGTAAAGTACAAATGTCAAGTTTGAATTAGCATCTAACCATGAGACCCCATGTACAACCATGTTAGCAAAAATAAACTAGAAAAGCTTAAATAACAATAGTCCTACCCCAATACAAAAAAGCTACCCAAAACTAAACTCCAATATCATACCATAACAGCTCAGAAACCATCACAGATCCTTCTCCCCTGTTTTGTCAGCATCAGAAGGGGTTGAGGAAAAGTGAGATTAGATGGTGGGGTAAAGAGCACTATGACAGTGGAAGGATCAATTGGCTTAGGCTCAAAAAGTGGAGATGATGGCTAAGGAACAAAGGCTGCAAGTGGTGGTGAAGGCGACCGATCATAAGTGACCTCAACATTGGAATCCAGGTTTATGAAGAGAACACGAGTATGAGTCTGAGAAGGTGAGGCTGTTGTAGGAGTAGACTCAAGTGGCACCTCAAGAGAAGTAGTCAGAAAACCAGTGCGCAAGAAGATTTCCATATCAGTGATTCTTCTCGACATATCTTCTTGAGTTTTGAACATCAAGTCAAAGTTGGTATTTTCCTTGTCTACCAAATTTGAGACTTGTAACTCCATCGTGCTCACCAATTTCTCATACTTACTCATCAATTCCTTTTTCAGACCAGTCATAGCTTGATTGATCACTTCGGCCAGATGGGTTGATAGTGATACATTCAGGAAAGGTGGAGGTGGAATTGGACCTTGAGTAGAAGATTGAGCCTTATCACCTCTCAATGGAGTGGCTTCTCTCTGGGATGTAGCCCTGATTTGACTCACTGGAAGATTGATACTCATATGTGTAAATTGAGTCTTGCCAAACCTTGGAATGGTTACCCTCTCAGTTCCCTCCAAATACCACACTTTGTTTTTCTTGAGAATGAGAAACACAAGATGTGGATATGGCATGGTGGTGGATTTTGGTGAAGAAAATCAAAATCTTCTCATCTCACCAAAAATAAGCTCCCCCACATTTCTTCGTTGACTGGCTAGGAAGGAGGCCAATAAATAATAATCTCTCTAAGCAAAATAGGTATAATTCTTGGATTTGTTAAGAATGCTACGAGATTATATGTAGTAAAGGGCACGAATAGGATTAGGCATGTCAATAGGCTTAAAGTTAAGAGGGCCTATTGGGTCATTTGGTCTTAAAAGCCGAAAGGCTTCATTGGCTGAAAGTGTGGGTGGATCAGAAGGTGGTGCAACATAGCTAAGAATGTCACTAATGATAGTAGTAGATATCATAATAAATTGATCTCTAATAGTGGTAGATACTACTTCCTCTATCAACTCTCCGGCCTAAAGAGTATGTTATGGATTTTTATGTTACAGTAAAAGGTTCTCACAACAGAGGGTGAATAAGGGATATGAACACTTAGCCAAGGATCATAAAATCCAAGAAAATGATGAAAATCCAAACCACAATTTTTTATCAGATAATCTAAGTCCACATAAACTATTGGAAAGAAATGTTTATATGCAAACTAAGAATCATATACCTTCTGTTTCTATGCCTTCAGTTCCTTAACATTGAAGTCTTCAGAAGGATTTGTGACTTGTTCTTCCTTTGGAACCTGTGAAGTAGAAGGAACCCCTGAAGCAGCTGTACTGGACTGACCAACATGATATGAACTAGAGGCACCAGCTTGTAAGGCAATTTTGCCAACCAATGCGTCAAGCTTTGACTTCTCCATTGCTTCCCGGAGTTGCATATTGAAAGAGTCATCGGATGAAGAATATTATTGTGGTTGCTCTGTGTCCTTCTTCTTTCCTCTTCCTTTAACTTCTTTTGCAGAGGTTGATCCTTCTTAGCCATTTGAGGCTTAGGGTTCGGTTTCTTGGCTGCAGTTCCCTTTTTGGTTTTGGGTTTAAGAGGAGGTGTTGGAGTATAAGACATAAAAGGTGAAAGAAATGAAGGTGTTGCCACTGGAGTCTCTGAAGCACTAGCTACTGAATGAGCAGGTGAAGGTGAATGGGATCTTTGGGAAACAACATGAATCTTAGTTCTATCCATTAAGAAATGAAATGGGAATCACATATTCGATAAGGACTTGAAGAAAGATTTTCAGAAAATCTCTTCAGTTTGGGCACAAAATGAGAAGCTAAAATGATAAATCTAACCTTATGAAGATGATTGAAGAGTTGTAACAGAAATTTGAAGCAATCTGAGTCATTTAATCGATGGGTAACAGTCGGAGGTGAAGAGATACACCCTTCGAGTGATGCGATGCTTCAAGTGAGAAGAGGAAGTGCGACGGTCCAAGCTATCACGTAACTGATATAAGTGCCAACACTCAAGTGACAACCCTAGTGCTTGAGTGTTGTTCATATGGTGCTCGAGTGACATAATTTTGTGCTCGAGTGATACTTAAAGAAATCTCATAAAGCATGTAAAAGCGTACCTAATTTAAATGTATCTTGTTATATTTTTCATCTTTGTACTCAAATCCTCCAAGATCATTTGAGTAACCATGCTTTGAATGAGTATTAGCATAACTCTTTCTGTTTTGCTCGAGTGTTCTTGCTTCACTTCAGGTGTGTTCATACTCTACTCGAGTGACAAGAACCTTCATTTGAGTGAGAGCCATCCTACCCATTGTGTTTGAGTAACTTCTTGGTACTTTTATCTCTTTTGTTAACCCCGGTTTGGCCAGTTGAAAAGTAGAGTATATGCTATAGTTCTGTACTCGAGCATTGTTGTATGACTTGAGTGAGAATATACTTGGCACTCAAGTGACACATCCAGTGCTCGAGTGACAGACCTGCAAAAATAATTTCTTTATACTCTGATGCCTAAGTCAGTATGATTATCATCAAAACTCATATTAAACATAGTAATTAAGAAGAAAAAAACTTACAACTCATTGAGATTAACCATTCCCAATTCTCTTTGAATATATAAGAATTGATCTTTAGCTATTGGCTTTGTGAATATGTCAGTGAGTTGAAGATGTGTCGGTATGAATTCTACTTTGACATCTTTCCTTTGCCCGTGATCTCGAACGAAATAATGTCGAATATCTATATGCTTGGTCCTCGAATGTTGCACAGGATTCTTGGTCAAGCCAATGGTACTAGTGTTGTCACAGTAAATTGGTATCTCCTTTAAGTATATCCCTAAATCCTGAAGTTGTTGCTTCAACCACAGTACTTGAGAACAACAGCTTGCTGTAGCTATATATTCAGCTTTAGTAGAAGATAATGACACTGTGTTATTGTTTTTGTTGAACCATGATACCAGAGATCTCCAAGGAAATGAAATTGACCACTGTTACTTTTTCTGTCAGTTTTATATCCTCCATGATCTGAATCTGAATAAGCCATCAAATATTTGTTTCCTCTTTTTGGATACCATAGGTCAAGTTTTGCAGTGTCTCCTAGGTATTTGAAGATTCTTTTCACAACCTCTATATGTGATACCTTCGGAGCAGATTGATACCTTGCGCACATTCCAATGCTGAACTATATATCTAGCCTACTTGCTGTTAGATAGAGTAATGAACCAATCATTCCTCTATATTTAGTGATGTTGAAGTTAGGGCCTTTCATGTCAGTATCCAACAATGTTGTAGAGCTCATTGGAATATCAGCTCTATTAGCATTGTCCAATCCATACTTCTTTAACAACTCCTTCAAATATTTTGTTTGAGATACAAATATCCCATTCTTCCTTTGCTTGATTTGAAGTCCAAGAAAGAAGTTTAATTCTCCCATCATGGACATTGCAAACTCTCCCTACATAATCTTGGAAAATTCTTGACAAGGAGATTCATTAGTAGCACCGAAAATAATATCATCAATATACATTTGAACAATTAGAATATCACATTTGTTATGTTTGATGAAAAGAGTTGTATCTACTTTTCCTTTAACAAAGTTTTGATCAAAAAGAAACTTGCTTAGCCTTTCACACCAAGCTACAGGAGCTTGTTTCAACCCATATAAAGCTTTCTTAAGTTTGTAAACATGATTGGGCTTTGTTTCATCTTCAAAACCAGGAGGTTGTTCAACATATACTTCCTCCACGATATATCCATTTAGAAAATCACTTTTTACATCCATTTGATAAAGTTTAAAACCTTTAATGCAAGCAAAGGCTAAGAGTACTCATATTGCTTCCAATCTTGCCACTGGAGCATATGTTTCCTCATAATCAATACCTTCTTCTTGATTATAGCTTTTGGCTACCAATCTTGCTTTGTTTCTCATAATGATTGCTAATTCATCAAGTTTGTTTTTGAAAACCCATTTGGTTCCTATAACCGAGTGATCTTTAGGTTGAGGAACCAAATCCCAAACTTGATTTCTTCAAAATTGATTTAATTTTTCTTGCATAGCAATCACCTAATCATTGTCAGATAAAGCTTCTTCCATATTAGAAGGTTCAATCTCAGAAATAAAAGCAGAAATAGTTACCTAATTGAGAATTCTATTTCTAGTTTTGACACCTTCATGAATATCTCCAATTACTTGATCAATTAGATGATTTTTAATATGTCTCCATGCTTTTGGTTGAGCATGATCATCGACATCTTCTATATTTTGAAAATCATTTGTTTCAAGATCATTTTGTTTTGAAACAGTTTTATTTTTCTTTATCAAATCTATTTCTTCTTTATCAAAAAGCTTTGTCTGAGAATCAAGTTCATCAAACACAACATGAATGGATTCTTCAACAGTACATGTTCTTTTATTAAAAACTCTATATGCTTTACTTTTATTAGAATATCCTAGAAATAAACCTTCATCAGAATTTGAATCAAATTTTCTTTACCGTTGTTGTTAATGAAGCATTTCCATCCGAAGATGTGTAGATGAGCAAGATTTGGCTTTCTCCCTTTGTAGAGTTCATATGGTGTTTTTCCAAGTGACTTGTGAATATATAATCGAATTGAAATATAGCATGTGATACTCATTGCATCCGCCCATAACACTTGTGACATTTCTTTTTTATTAAGTATTGCTCTTGCCATTTCTGTGAGGACTCTGTTCTTCCTTTCTATTACTCTATTTTGCTGGGGTGTTCTAGGTGCAGAGAAGTTGTGATCTATTCCCTCATTATTGTAGAAGTCTTCAAAGAGTTGATTATCAAATTCTTCTCCAAGGTCTGTCCTAATAAAAACAATAGAAATACTTTTCTCATTTTGGACCTTCTTAGAAAACATAATAAATTCAACAAATTTTTCATCTTTTGAAGCAATAAATATAGTCCATATAAATCTTGTAAAATCAACGACAATTACTAAAGTATATAGATTTGCTCTAAAACATTTTACTCTTGCTGGACCTACCAAATCCATATGAAGTAATTGTAAATATTTGGAAGTAGAAATCTTATACTTTGTTTTGAATGAAGCTTTAGTTTGTTTGCCTTTTTGACATGCTTCACAAATCATGTTATCTTTGAATTTTAGTTTAGGAAGACCAACAACTAAATATTTTCTAATCAGTTTGTCTAGTTGGTTCATATTAACATGAGACAGATGCTTATGCCAAAACCAACTCTCCTATGATCTGCTAAGAAAACAAATTTTAGAAAAATTTGAATTTAAATCAATAGTATAACAATTACCTTCCCTTTGAGCTCAAATCTTTGCCTTAATGGATTCTTTGTTAAGTAGCAGATCTTTCTAGTTTACTATTTCATTCTTCTGAATCAAAGATCACCCAGTGATCTCTGTCAGTGCTTTGACTCACTCTCAGGAGGTTGTGGCATAATCCTTCAACGTAATATACATAATTGATTAGAACACCATTGGTTTTTCACACTTCACCAATCCCAGCAATACGTCCATATTGGTTACCTCTAAAAGTTACCTTTCCTCCTTCTCTGGTTTCTAGCGTGGTGAACTTATTTTTGTCACCAGACATGTGTCTCCAGCATCCACTATGAATGTACCACTTGTTTGCTTGTGATGCTTTAAGACATACCTAGAGTAAGGTGATCAAGTTCTAGGTACCCACACTTTCTTGGGTCCTTTTGTGGTTAGTATGCATCACTTTTGGTACATGTGTCCCTTTCGGAACCCATTTGTACGTGCCAATGACTTGTCCTTTACTAAAATATCATGATGAAGTATAATGTCCTTTCCTATTACAATAACTACATGATGCAAATAGATGTGATGTATGCACAGAATTCTTAAAATATTTAAGATAAAGTTATACTGCCATTTTTCTTATTTCCTCTATTTTTATCCTGATCAGATTTATATCCAATTCTAGATTTATCAAAGGAAACTTTTTGAGATTTTAGAATAACTTTAAGGGTTTCACTTCCTTTAGTAAATCTTTCCACAGTTTTTGTTAAATCACTTATTTGCTTATCTTTTTCTTCACATAATGCACATGATGATATGACAGTATTTTCTAATTCTTTTACTTTCTTCTTATAACTAACCATTTCTTTAGCTATCTTGATGAATTCAGTATGCAATGCATTATATTCAGATAATAACTCATCATAAGTAGGTTCAGAGTCACTTACCTCAGAATCCGATTCTTCTTCTTTGGCTACCAAGCATAGATTTGCAACTTCATCATTGTCGCTTTCTTCATCCAACGAGCTATCACCCCCATATAAATGATATGTATACCTTCTTCTTTTGCTTCTTCTTGTCTTTGTTTCTGAAGCATTCGGATTTGATGTGTCCAGGCTTCCCACATTCATAGCATACTATATGTTGTTCCTTGTTTTCATTCTTGTTTGGTCCACCTTGATAATTTTGAAGTTCTTTTGGCCTTTTCTATAGAATTTCTTGAATTTTCTCACGATCATTTTCATGTCATCATCATCAGGAACATCTTTTTTTTTTGGAAGACTCTTTTTCCTTGATAGCTTTAAATGCAACTCCTCTTTTCTTTTTATCATCGAACTCTTCTAGTTCCTTCTTGAATCTCAATTTCCCTTCATACTCAGAAAGGCTACCAAAGAGAGCCGCTACAGATCTCATTGACTCTCCTTTAGCTTTTTCGATAGCTGTCACATTTATTTCCCACTTTTTTGTATGAATATTAAGAATCTTTCTTACCTGGGAATTTTGGTCAAATGATTTCCCAAGTGCAGATAGTTGATTAACAAGGTGAGTATATCTGAGTTTGAATTCTGAGATTCTTTCTCCAGGTTTCATACAAAATAGATCATACTCTGTAATTATAGTATTGGCTTTATTTTCTTTGATTCCGGATGTGCCTTCGTGAGTGATCTCAAGAGCATCCCACATATCTTTGGTTGTTGGTAGAGTGAAAATTTAGAAATATTCTTTTCGATTGAGGGCACTCTGTATCATTAAAATAGCTTTACTATTTAATGTTCCTAACCTCTTGTCATCTTTTTCAAACTCCTCTGGGCTCTTTTTAATGAATCTATCTTTGATTTTCTTCATTGAAACATAGTCACTATCTTGTATCACATTCCATAGACCATATTCGTTGGCCATCACGAACACTCTAAACTTAGCTTTCCAGAATGAAAAACGTTCTCTAGCAAAACCAGGAGGTCTAGTGATAGAAGGTATGTCTAGAAGGATGTTCTCACCCATTGTTGCCATTTACCGAATCCTTCTCAAGTTGTTAGGCTCTTCGGAGAAGACCTTGCTCTGATACCAAATGAAAGAGGCAAACTTCACCCAAGAGGGGGTGAATTGGGTGATGTGATAAATTTTATGGTTGATTCGATGATATGACAATAGTTGTAGATAGAGTAGAGGTGACAAGATTAGTACACAGAGAGTTATACTGGTTCGGTCTAAACACCAGGCCAACGTCTAGTCCTCAGAGATCAAGACCTACTGAGATTTTCACTATGCTACCAAGATTCAATGGGCTCTCAGAACACTGCAAACAACAATCGAGCAAAAATATTCTAACACTAGAAATTTCTACCCCCCTTACGACAAGTCTTACATGCAGAAAAACAAACCTATGACCTTTCTCTCTTGCTTACGTATACAAGTCTTATGAGTAGCAACATTCTCTCCTATTTACACCACTGTAAGTCTTACGAGCAGCAACGTTCTCTACTGCTTGCACCTTATAAGTTTTATGAGCAGAAAGTCCTACTAGGAATTCTTTCAACTGCCTCTCTCGTAAGGAAATCTATCTTCTCAAGGTCCCAGTACCTTGAGATCAAATAGAAAATAGAATATGAAGTGTATATAGACTCTCTTACAGAGCAAATATGTTAAACACTGAAGAATGATATGAATACAGAGAAAATATGAATAACAAACTCGGGAATTTATTTTATGAATTCTTGTTCTTGGTTCATATCGATGGTCTCTAAAGCTCTATATTTATAGCCAATTGATTTTGTATGTTGAATAATAATCATTGTGGAGCGGAGCATTTTACTATGGAACAACATGCGTATGTTTGAAATATTTGAATGTGGTAGGTACGTGTTTGGTTGGTAGTAATTATTCAGTTTGCCGTTGTTTGACTTCCTCTATTTTTTTCAAATTCAAATGATCAACCACCTATATCACACTTGTAATATATGTTAAATGATGTTAAATAAAAATAACAAGTGGAAATATGATGATTAAATAATATTAAACCATATTCGAATTGATCGTTGTAACACTGGTGCGTTTTGGCTTCTGGCAGAGCATCACTTGAGTGCTAAGCGGGCTCACTCAAGTGCAATGCCATATTTCTCTTCTTGCTTTAGTTTCATACTTGCACTTCCATGTGATTTTGAGAGAGTGTATTTTCACACTTGCAAGTGATGCCACCTCACTCGAGCGCACCTTTATTTTACACTATGAGCCACGTCTCTGGACAGCACTCTCATCCCATTTTATCAAGAGTATGCTTCTGTACTTGCAAGTGATGTGGGTTCTCACTCAAGCATACTTACTCTCACTTGAGTGAATAGAATATTCTTCTATAAGATACTCTTTTGCTTCAACACTTGCATCAGAACGGAGAGAGTTAGATTTCACACTCGCAGGTGTTGAGGTATCACTCGGGTGCAGATTCCTCTACTCAAGCATACTTTCTCCTTCATGCACTTGGTGACTCTCAGGCAAACACTTGTGGTTCCTCACTCACTTAGACTCGAGTGCAAATTACATTCTCTGGTTATGTTGCTCTCGGGTAAGCACTTCTTGTGCCACACTTGCAAGGACTCGGGTAGACTTAAGGCTGTCACTCGAGTACAGAGTCTGTGCTCGAGTGAAGTGATGATATTTTGTCTCTGACTTTGCTCTCTGTAAAATACTTTCTATGCAATACTCTCTTTTGCTCGAGTACAAAATAGCTTAATGCTCGAGTGCTGGCTCTATCACTCGAGTACATCAGTTAAAATATCAGCAATAACCTCTGAACTTTGTCATATGCATTTGGAAACTTTGTAACTATTGTCTAGACTTGCAAAAACATAATTTGCACACAATAACCTTTTTTATCATCAAAACTTGAAATCTAACAAACTGGACTTAGCCGAAATCTAGGATTCTCCAGTGAAATTTAAGGTTTTCCAATTTTGACTCCGCATACTTACTCCTTTCTACTCCTAACCACTTTATTAACTATTTAATTATGTTAAAGCCACCATTTAGACTCAATTTGGGCAGCATAATGTTTAGGACACAACTTTTCACCAAATTTACAAATAGAGCAAATCCAGCAGAATTTCACTAATTAAATTACTCACAGTAGCCAAAACAATCAATATGTGAAGTTTCAGAAGTTACCTTAAGCTCCTTCTTGCTTTTCCTTGGTGTGGCCGAAAACCCTAGCTTCGAAACACCAAAATTTGTGCTTCTAATACCCTAAATAAAATAGAAGAGATGCTTAGGAGAAGGATTATACACGTTAGGTATGAATTCACCAAAGAAATCGACCTACCTTGTGAGATTTTCCTCCTTCTCTCTCTAAAACTCAAGCAAGGCTTTCTCTCTCTTTTTTGTGATAAACCGTTGAGAAAAATGGAAGGAAGAAGATGAATATTAGCTTTTATAACATTATGCTTATGTCATCATAATTACTTGTGTAACCTCATCACGAATAAGGCCGCAATTAGTGTTTAAATGCAATTTATAATTGAATAAGAGATTCAGAATAATTAATCCAAAAGTGTTATAGGGCATCATTGGCCATCTCAATTTCTCATACCGGGGATTACACAAAAACTACAATTGTATAGTCAATTCAATATATACATTCGTCCAAAATGATAACCAATTCCAAAAAACCAAAAGTATCTAGCTAAGACTACCTCTGGCAGTCCTAGTCACCCTTATCCACTTGCTTGCCCCTCGATCCACTTGCCCTATATAAAAATGTTATTTGGAAAGAGTAAGATTCAAAAGAATCCCAGTAGCAACAGTTTACGTATATGATGCATATAAACAAAGCAAGTAAACAAAAATCACAACACAACATTTCAATATTTGAGGCCGGGCACATTGCCACGTCCCCTCAACTGTATTCAATATTTAAGGCCGGGCTTACACCACATCCGCTTAACTGTATTCAATGACTAATGCAAACAAACAATGCAATATACATGATATAGGATAAAGTGTTAGATCCCATATGTTTTGATGATAACAAAGATTGGACTAGTGATAAAAGAGGATATGGTAACAAATGAATTTGAATAAAGTAAATAAATGGCAGACAAATCATTACTTGAAGTAAGCACTGGAGTAATGAAGAAGATTTGAGAGAAAGAGAAAAGGAAGAACATCACTGACAGTTTTTATCTCTATTTACTCGAGTGACCACTCGAGTAAAGAACCTTGTTACTCGAGTAGGCTATTGAGTAAGGTTGAAAGAAAATGTTTTTGAAGGCACTGCCAAAATTTGGAAGAAGTTACTCGAGTAGCCACTCGAGTAACACATGAGAAAAGGCATTACTCGAGTAGCCACTCGAGTAACCAAGTCAAAAATCTTCCAGTCGCTCTCGGCCAAGGAATACAACGATTTACTCGAGTAGCCACTCGAGTAACCAGGTGATAAAAAGGCATTACTCGAGGGAATACTCCAGTAATCTGTAGAGTTATTTGAAGCATTACTCTAGGGGTCACTCGAGTAATCAGGTAGGCATATTCTCGACCAAAAATTTGATGCTATTACTCGAGGGAGTAACTTGTAAAGAAAAGACATGGCCACTCAAGTAATAAGTCGAGTAATCAGCTTACTGGAGGCAGCACTCGAGTAACTTGCGAGACAAAAACATGGCTACTCGAGTAGACACTCGAGTAATCTTGTATTTCCAAGTTATGTGAGTTATCTTACTCTATGTCTTACCCAAGTAATATCTTATGAAAAATGTTGAATTACTCACTGCCATACTTTTTATATGTTTACTCGAGGGACTACTCGAGTAATAAGCATGATCACTCAAGTAGCCACTTGAGTAAGGCATTACAGAAATCATTTTTTAATCGAATGTTTATTGATTTGTTATCTATATGATTAACTCTTCATTGCACTAGTATCCTAAGTACATTTGCAGAGAAACAATGAAGAGATCATGCCAGGAGTGAAAAGTCAAATAAAAGGTCTGAACGCTCACGTACCGCTACCTACCACAAACAAATAGTTTTCAAATTCGAAAAAATGGTCGACCGTTGCTGCGCGACTCTAACGGACATATTTGAATTGCTTTCATAGGACACTACAAATCATCTATATATATGGAGCATTCAAATAGCAGAGCACAACAACTGAGAACACATGAACATACACTGATCAACACACTCTTAGTGCTTTGTTTTCTTATACTCATTCATTGTACTTCAGTGATTATATATTTTCTTTATGAGAGAGTTTTTCATTACAAACTCAATATTTATTATTGAGACAACTTAAGGTTATGGAACCTTGAGTTGGGGATTTGATTACATCGTGTAAGGGGGAGCGAGTGTCCAGGTGAAGGAACTTGCTTTGTACTGAGGTGCCAAGAACCTACTGAATCTTGGAGAATATAGTGAAACTCTCAGAGACGCTCTGAGGACTGGATGTAGGTCAAAGTGGTTGTGACCGAACCAATATAACTCCTGGTGTACACTTTGGTGATATTTCTCTTTGCTCTCAATTGCTTTAAATATTTTGTTAATTTTCTTATACGCAACGAAATTTCTGGTATCACCCAATTCACCCCCCTCTTGGGTGAGACGCCTGCATTAACATAAAGTGTCACTACCTTTCTCTTTCCGTTCCTGTTCAGGCACAGGCCTTCTCCATTCCGGGCAATTATCAAATCCTATATTCATAATTAAGGTTGATAAGTTATTCTTTATTCTAATACTCAATTGACTTCTCAACACTTAGATTTAGTTATCAATAATGACCCTTAAGAAGCTACAAATGCCTCTAATAAAAGTTCTAAAGGGTTGGGAAACACTAGGTTGAAAACCACTTTTTAGAAGAGCAAAATAATGATTTTTAGGGATTGGCCGTGGTCCAAAAATCCACTGGTTGTGCCCAAAAACAGGTTCGAAACATTTGGGTTGCGGCCCAGAATCCGCTGGCCGCGGCCAAGAAAATCCTGTTTGTTAGCTAAAATTTTAAAAATCATAACTAATTCTAGAAACATCAAAATAAGGTGATTCTAAAACCAAATGAAAAGTATTTATGTCCTATTCATAGGAAAAATATGGACCATTACTAGAAATCACCACACAATTCTAGAATTACACAAAACTCAACACTGCTCCAAAACAAAGTTCAGTTTTAGTCCCAAACTTTGGCAAGCTATAACTCTCAGTTCACAAACGAAAATGACATGACATAAATTATATGTCCATTTTAAAGCTTGGGATGTGAAATTTAAGACTGGAAAGTTTCATAATTTTTAGACACCATTTGATCATTCAAAACTTTTGTGCAAACTGACTGCCTAAAACAGAGTTCACACTTGATAGATTTCCAATTTTCTACCAAAGTGTCCAATGACTCCAAAATTAATAACCAAACCTATTCCCATACAATTTCTCAGAAGGAATACGATGGAAAACTCAAAATGACCAAAATCACAACCCATTGACATGCCCTGTTTTGACCAATACACAAAACAAAACACAAAGTTGTCAAACTTTACTTTTAAGCTTCAATTCAATTCTATCATTCCAAAACACATTCTCAAGGCACTATATCCATGAAAACAATAAGGCATACACAACATGACCCTTATTTTCAAAATTCAAACCAAAATTCCAAAAAATCCAAACTTAACCAATGGCTACAAGACATATATAGAAAGATTTGTCTTACTCACCTCTACAACTTTTCCAAAGGAGTTCTTTGATTCACCAAACTCCAAAATTCCTTGAGAGCTCAAGCACCACCAAATACAAATTTAAAACCATGAAATTAAAGCTCTCAACATAAGGAACAACTTTATATAAGGGAGTTTTTCCATTAGAGGTCTTTAAGAGGGTCAAAAGCCTACCTTTTACCAAGAACTCTTCCTCTCTCTAGCAGCTGCAATGGTGGACGAAAATGAGAGAGAAGGGAGGTTGAAGATGAAATGATCACACACACACTCCCATGCCTTGTGCAGATGAATTGGAGGGAAGAAGAGAGAGAAAAAACCATTTTTTTTATTGAGTTTTGACTTTTCACACACACTCTCTCTTCACATAAGCTTGCTATATGTCTCTACCTCATTAGCTCTCATAAAGTAAGTAACTAATTAGTTACTTTAACCCCTCCATTAGCCATTTAGTTACAAATCTCATTCATCTCTTAGTTAGTAATTAACTTCTCCATTAATCACTAACTTATGGCAATTCTTTCAATTTTTCACTGATTATGGCACATTTACTTAAATTGTCACATAACACATAATTAAATCCTTTTTCCTTTTCCATGCGCCATTTCCCTTATTTTAGCCCAATAATTATTTCATCACATAATTATGCTAAAATACAGGTCGTTGGGCACTCCCAATAACTAATTCGGATATCAAATCCATATTAATTTACAAAATCATTTCACAATAATTGTCAAAACTCTTAATCAAAATTTCGGGCATTACGCCTTGCTTATGTCATAATTTCCAATTTCCCAAAAGTCAAACTTTTATGACATAAACCCTTATGTATATGTAACTGGTTCACAATTTATGTGTACAAGTTATGTGTACACTTTGGTCTTAATTGGCTTGAAAACTTGTCCAAGTTATGTGTACACTTTAAGTCACAATTTTGGTCAAATTTGCACTTTTGCTCAAATTTTTCATAAATTCATATTTATTTGACTAAAAAATTCCAAATATATGTTTCCTCTTCATTTTCCTTAATTAATTGAAATTAACTTCAATTAATTGGAAAATAATTAATTTTGTGGTAAATTAGCAAAATTACGATTTTGCCATTACCTTTTTAATTTAATTTATTTTCTTCTCTTTTTTTTTTGCCAATTTCCTTTTATTATTGGACCAAGTATTTTTCTCTATCATTCCTCCATTTTTGGGCCTTAATATTGGGATTTTTTAAATTACCCAAATTTATTCCATAATTATTCTAGTTCAATTCTCCTGAAAATGAAAATTTATTGAATTCATAAATTCCAAATGCATGAATATTCACCATTTTATTGCATTTATCAAGTAATTATAATATATTTTGGTGAATAAAAATTTGAAGCGTTACACTATACACATAAGTGTAGGTGGAGTCTTTTTTCCACTATCAAATTCCAGTTGTTATGCATGCTAAGATCTGGAAGAACTACTTCTATAAGATTCGTATATCAACTTATACAAAAATAATCAAATATGATAACCTTTTTATAAGTAAAAAATAGTTCTCAGTGTAAATATGGTCACTTCTTAGTGTCGTCACCGTGCATATTTCTCAAACACTCCAATAATGTAAAGCTCCATATATATCATGAGTTTAGAAGTGCCAGCAACAATATAAGTCTCAACAAAATGACTTGACATGAACAAAGAGGGACTGAAACCTAATTACATTAATGAAAATGAACATAGTTGGAATGGTAAAGATCAGTAAATTGGACAAAAGAACCAAAAATGATTGTGGATGAACGAACATGTAAAGATTAAAACATTGGATTAAAAAACATGGACATAAGAAATTTGAAGAAAGGAGAGGGCATTATGGTCAAGCTTTTGCATAATTTATTCTTTATGACTGATAATTTGTTGTCATGCTCTAGGCTACACATGTTTGATGCACCTACAAAAGTAAATTGAGGCATTAGTTGTTAGTTGATTATTCTAGTATAACCTTGGTTATTTGAGATATAGACTAAAAGGACTATGAATCTTTTATAAAATAGCTATCCATGTTTTGGTAACAAATTTAAACCACTGCCTATAGGATGAACAACAATTTTTACTTCCATGTAAACTACTACATAGAGCAAACAAAAAGAAAAGCTAAGGGGTAAGAATATGGTATAGGCAGCGCAGTACGTTGATTGAGCTCCCTGTTTATAAAATGTTAAAATAATGAATATAAAAGTGAAAAAATAGATTGGCAGTGTCAGAGAATGAAAAAGCATGCTGCAATGTTTCATTTAAGTGACTATTTTGGTGTAGTTCATGAAAACAGACGTTTCTAATCAGAATTACCTATTAAAGAATAAATGCACATCAACCACATAAATGAAAAATTGTCTTTCACCAAAAGAAAGTGTTCTTATTCCAATGTTAAAAATCAAAGAGCTTGAATGAAAATATATATAATAGCAAATGTAGATTGAATGAGGTCTGATTTCTAGTAAATACCTTCATTCAAATGTAGAACAAACTTTTCAAAAGACATAATCAGTATGGGTAAAGCACAATTGATAGCTTAAAAAAACATGATGTTCCTTCATTGTAGAGCACACAGCTTCCTCCAACGATGCATGTTGCTCTAAAGGTTATATATTTGTTACTATAGAGCACAAAAACACACAAGTTTATACCAGATACATGTCAAGCACTATTTTATGTTGGGAGAAAGGGAGCAATATGTACCTAAAAGACCAATCCTATTATGAAAGCTTTGGCAAATATTTGAGTATTCTGTACTATTCATTTATTATCCTCACATGTATTCTGCATTTTTAAGGATTTGCATATACTAAGAGGTGATGACTTGATTAGTTTCACATGGTCAACTTTGGTTCTTTTAGTGGCTCTTATAGATGAAGAATGCAATGTTTCCATGAACTTTTTTTAGCATTGTTTGTTTCTCATTCTAACCCAAGACTTGCCATGTTTTGTCTTCTCCAAGTTTAGGTATGCTACCATTACTATGCATGATCATATTGCTTTTTCTTGTAGCCCCGTAATATCATGCTGATATTGGTTTTTATTTTGTTTTTATCCATTTATTATGAGCTTTTGCTTCTGAAAGCAACATCATGTTGATCTTGGTCCCATACAAATTTATCCCTCCATTTTATTCACTAATGGCTATAAGACTACCATTGATGGTGATTGAGAGTAGCAATAGCAAAAGCTATATGATGACCATCACCGCATGCTTACCTTGTTTTGAAGAAAAGTGAAGCAAAAATCTGCAACTTAATTGCGGGTGCAGAGAATTAGTGTTAATGATTAAATTTATTTTTCTTTTTGGTGAAATAAAGATTAAATACTTTATTGAAAAAGAACATAATCATATTTGACAACTCCCTATTTTTAGATAATTTTAAGACATATTTTAATATATTTGGGAGTCATCTATAATAAATCAAAAGGATTTTAGTAAGATTTTGATAAGATATTGATTTAAAGGGATTTCATTATAAATATCAAATTTTAGGATAAAAATAAGGGAAAATGCCAATTAAATGCCATTTGAAATAGCAAAACCCTAAGGAGTCTATTAACATTTTAAAAAGACTTAATGGTACCAAGTACCAAATTGGGGTTTTCAAGTTTTGACATATTTACTATTTTACCTCTCAAATTTTTTAAAATAATAGTGGTACCCCTGTTGAAGCACTACCGCCGACTAGCCGTCGCTGCTCCGGTGGCCATTTAGTCGAGACCCCCGACGACCGGAGCTTTGACCGCCGGTGGTAGGAGCTCCGACCAGCGGGAGCTCTTTTCGAGCGAAAGGGGTTTTTTTTGTAAAAAAAAAAATATTAGTTGAGAAATGGCAAGGGGTGGGATCAAACACATCCCACCCCTTTAGCAAAGGAGCATGGTAGCCATTGAGTCACCAAAGCTCCTTTGATATATATATATATACATTATTAAATAAGTATAGTATAATTAAAGGCGTAGTAGCTTTGACAAAGTCAATAATGGTTTTGACAAATTCAATAATGGAAATAACAAAATTTGTAATGGTATGACTAAATTGTTTGCTAATAAACCTTGACTTGCATGTTTTCATCAGTATTTTTGCACAAAACGCTTTTGTCAAAACCGTTACAATTCTTGTGAAAGTCATTACTAAACTTGTCAATCTTATTACTGAATTTGTTAAAATCCTTTTATTTATATTATGAATGTTTTCATAATAGGATTGTCAAAACCATTACAATTCTTGTGAAAATCATTACTAAACTTGTCAATCTCATTACTGAATTTGTCAAAATCCTTTTATTTATATTATGAATGTTTTCATAATTGGATTGTCAAATCCATTACAATTCTTGTCAAAATCATTACTAAACTTGTCAATCTCATTACTGAATTTGTTAAAATCCTTTTATTTATATTATGAATGTTTTCATAATAGGATTGTCAAAACCATTACAATTCTTGTCAAAAGCATTACTAAACTTTTCAATCTCATTACTGAATTTGTTAAAATCCTTTTATTTATATTATGAATGTTTTCATAATGGAATCTCATAATAGGATTTTAACAAATTCAGTAATTGTCAAAACCAATACAATTCTTGTCAAAACCATTACTAAATTCTTCAATCTCATTACTGAATTTGTTAAAATCCTATTATGAGATTCCATTATGAAAACATTCATAATATAAATAAAAGGATTTAACAAATTCAGTAATGAGATTGACAAGTTTAGTGATGATTTTGACAAGAATGGTAATGGTTTTGCAAATCCCATTATGAGATTCCATTCTGAAAATATTCATGATATAAATAAAAGGATATTAACAAATTCAATATTGAGATTGACAAGTTTAGTAATGATTTTGACAAGATTTGTAATGGTTTTGATAATCCCATTATGAAAACATTCATAATATAAATAAAAGGATTTTGACAAATTCAGTAATGAGATTGACAAGTTTAGTAATGATTTTCACAAGAATTGTAATGGTTTTGGCAAAAACGTTTTGTGCAAAAATACTGATGAAAACATGCAAGTCAAGGTTGACCAGCAAACAATTTAGTCAATACCATTATGAATTTTGTTATTTTCATTACTGAATTTGTCAAAGTCATTACTGACTTTGTCAAAGCTACTACGCCTTTAATTATATTATACATATTTGACAATGCATATATATATCAAAGGAGCTTTGGTGGCCTAATGGTCACCATGCTTCTTTGCTAAAGGGGTGGGATGGAACCCATCCCACCCCTTACCATTTCTCAACTATTTTTTTTTCAAAAAAAGCCCCTTCCCACCAAAATAGCTCTCGCTTGCAGCAGCCGGCCTACTGTGGTGCTCCAGAAAGGGCACCACTATTATTTTAAAAAAAATTGAGGGTTAAAATGGTAAATATGTTAAAACTTGAAAAACCCAATTTGGTACTCGGTACCTTTAAATCTTTTTAAAGTTTTAATAGACTTTTTAGGGTTTTGCAATTTGATATGGTATTTAATTGGCATTTTCCCTAAAAATAATGATTTTTCTATTAAAGAAAAAAATAATGATATTAATAATAAAAATAATAATTTAAGATAAAAAGGAAAAGATATTTCAATTATTATTATTATTGTTATTATCATCATTATCATTATTTAATATTCTCATTGTCCATTTTTTTATCCTTTTTTTTTTATCTTTTTGTTTGATTTATTTTGCTAGAGAGATATTACATGAGGATCTACGAACCTGACCTATATATAGGGGGTTAAGCTTCTTCAGGAAGAGAGGAGGAGAACACACGTTTGGATATGGACAAAAGGAGAGGCCTTCGGGTTCAGTCATCATCTTCATTGGAGGACGTGAGGACTGTGGAGGCGACTGATTTGAAGACCGGTAGCACTACTAGGTCAGAGGATGCTGTGGAGAATGAGGGCAATTGAAGCCAAGGAATTGAAGCTTAGAAGAGATTTGAGGCTCAATCTTTTGATTTTATTAATTTCTTCTCTTTCCTTTCAGTTAACTCTTATTTTATTGTGGATTATTATTTCTTTGATTTGGTTTTGGTTATGACTATGAGCAGCTAAATTTCTTATTCTATGATTTCTTTGAACTATTAGATGGATTAAGACTTTTTTATTTGTTTCTTTTATTTATTAATGAAATTTATCTATTGATTTTATCTCATGTTTAATGCTTCTGGGTGATTGGCCGCCACTTAGATTGTTGGGTTCAATTGAATGATGCTTTAGAAAGATGATTTAATCATAGAACTTAGATAAAAGTGTGCTAGACTTAAAGTTTAGGGGTTAAATGGATGGTTTGTTAATAGAATAGAGATATATCTATTAGCCTAGTATTGTCTAATTGTGGATAGAGCTTGACGAGTATTTTTGTTAACTAAGATAAGAGAGCACGTAAGTTAATTGAGAATATAAAATTGTTTTTGACTTGAGAAAGCTTTATCAATTAATTTTGAACCTCTGACAAGCATATGTTTCTATTATCAATTTAAGATTTAAGTTAGTCTTATGAAGTACAATAGGAATAAGTTATCCTAGGTTCCTCCGATCTTGAAGAAAAATCTTAACTTTAGAATTCTCAAATAAATCTTTTCTGAGAACTTCATTGAGATAATTAATTCATTTTTATCATAGTCCTTGCGAGAATGATCTTTTTATATTACTCGCGATCCATGCGCTTGCAGTTAAGCTAGACGGCTAACAAGTTTTTGGCATCGTTGCCGGGGACTAATGGCAAAAGTTTATGTGGTTAATTATTGTAATTGTGTAATCAATTACGATTGAGTTTTAAACTGTTATGGATTATCCTTAGTGGACTAATGGGCCAAGTGGTGGATTTGAGCAAACAAATTATTATACAAATTCTTATTATGACTCTTATGCAAGTAAATCTCCATGTGAGTAACTTTGTAGTTCTTGTGGATATTTTCACTTGAATGAGCAATGTCCCTATGTCTCAACCTTAGATTATAGGGAGGATGATTTTGCTAGGGCTCAAGCTAATTTGCATGATTATACTTTTAACCTTGGATGGAATCATGAATAACCATTATCTTGGGATCCTAATTATGCTTTTCCTTCATATGCATCACACCTTCATATATCATCCAATACTCATGTAGATGAAATTACCTCTATTGATGATGAGGAGCTTATAACAAAGGATTTGCTTCAACATCTTCTAGATAGTCAAAATGAATTCTTGAGAAGTTTTCAAGAAGAGAAAAATAATGATCATGCTCAAGATGTAGCATCACAAATTGATGAAACGGCTTCTAATCTTAGTCTTTGAATAAAAAAGGAATTTTTAATGATATATCAAAAGGCTCTCCTATAGAAGATGAGAAACCCAAATGAACAAATGATTATAGGGATTGATGAAGTATCCCTACTAGATTGTGATGATACTAGTGGTAGTTGTGAGTTAGAAATTAATAAAGGAGAGAACAATACTGAGTGTCTAGAAGAGGTTTCAATTGTGGAACCTAATCCATGTGAGTTTGATGATGAGGTTAATATGGAGGTCCCAAGAATTGTTACAGATAATCTTCCTATTGAATTTTTGACTTTTATTGGTGAGGTTGAGTGGATTTTGTTGGGTGTTCTAAATTCTTAGAAGCTTTTACATTTGATTGTCTGGATATGCATGTTGTGTCTTCTTTGAATTTATTGAATGATTATACTCTGAAATTACTGATGATTGATGAAGAACATGAAATTAATGTGAATGAGACCTTTTCTATTTTAAACCTTGTTGCATGAAAATAAATAGAGACAAGGTGGTCATGGTATTTGACACTTATGATTAGGTGATTGGCTTGAAAAGTATGGCTGAAGACTATAAACTTAGCGCTTCTTAGGAGGCAACCTAAGGTTTTGGTAATTTATTATTTTTTTCTTTTTCTATATTTGCTTTGATGTTCGTATTGTAGCCCCTGATGATGAGTGCCACCTTGACAACAATGATAAGGAGAAATGGAGAGTGCAAATCAAGAACAAATAGGGGAGTATTCTTCTACTTTACTTTAAATTGTTGTTAAATTTGTATGTGCTAAATATTGATCATTATTTTTATTTAGCATGTAGCACTTATTGTTGAATTGATGCAAATCTGAACCCTTAGGAACTCATATCAACCCCATATCACAATATGATCAAACTAGTTTCATTCTTCCTTACTTTTACTATATCATGTTGTATGTTCACATTGAGGAGAATGTGAAATTTAAGTGTGGGGGAGGTAATATTAATTTTACATAGCTTGCACAACCTGTCCTTAAGTTTTTAATAGTTCTTGAGCATAAACAGATTGTTTTTTGGAAAATTGTGAACAACAATTTTTTTTTAATCTTGAAAGTTGAAATTTTAATTACGAACATTGTTAAGGTAGGTTTGATTTAAATTTCAGCAGATTGAATTTGATTAGAACTCGACTTCGTGTTTTCAGTGTTAGTAAATACGCAAAGATTTGGCTAGGGTGATTCACTTTAGGATGTCATATAACCTGTGAGGAATTTGAGCCTATATATTTATTTTTCCAAGAGAGAGTACACTTATTGTGATTTCAGCTCTAGAACTTGTCTTGAATCTCTTTTGACTCTGAAAATTCCCTTTGTATACATAAAGATGATTTAGGCATTCATTTTCATTCTTTACTTTAGTTAGTTAAATAAAAAAATAAAGCGGATTGAGGGATAAAAAAAAGAAAGAGAAAAGGAATAACAATAGCAACAACTCCACTAATTTCTCTAGATTTGACTAGTAACTGGGGCCACTTCATCATCAATGTTGGCACTCGCGTCAAACGGCTAATTGAAAGAGGGTTATGAGTTGGGCTTAAACCCTCTTGAGGTGCCTGTTGGAGTAACTGAGTAACCGGTACTACATAACCCATGTGTAGAGTCACGTCAAAAGGAGACCTCCAATAGCTGAAGATACAAAAAAAATATTGTTGGAGTAACTGAGTAACTGGTGTTGCATCACCCATGTGCAGGGTCATGTCAAAAAGGGACCTCCAATGGCTAAAAAAAGAAATAAAACAAAATAAATTTAAATAAAATTTTGATTCTTCATAAAATTTCCCTTCATTCTTCATGTCTTTTATTAACTACTTCACACTAACTGAAGTTTTATCCTTTATCAAGTCCTTTTGATTTATGTATGCATTGAGATAATAAAGTGAATATTGAGATGATAAACAAGCCTATGGTAGATGAGTTGCTATAAGTAGAATTGAGTGAAATACTCAATATTGTTCTCTCCTTTATTAATTTCTAACTCAACCACCACTAGTATCATCACAATCTAGTAAGGACACTTCGTCAATCCCCATAGTCATTTGTTCATTTGATATCTCATCTTCTATAAGAAAGCCTTTTGATATTTCATTAAAACATCCTTTTCGATTCAAAGACTCAAGATTAGAAGCCATTTCATCAATTTGCAATGCTACATCTTGAGCATGATTAATATTCTTCTCTTCTTGAAAACTTCTCAAGAATTTATTTTGACTATCTAGAAGACGTTGAAGCAAATCCTTTATTGTAAGCTCCTAATCATCAGTGGAGGTAATTTCATCTACATGAGTATTGGATGATATATGACGATGTGATGCATATGAAGGAAAAGTATAATTAGGATCCCAAGATAATGGTTGCTCATGATTCCATCCAAGGTTAAAAGTATAATCATGCAAATTAGCTTGAGCCCTAGCAAAATCATCCTCCCTATAATCTAAGGTTGAGACATAGGGACATTGCTCATTCAAGTGAAAATATCCACAAGAACTACAAATGTACTCACATGGAGATTTACTTGCAAAATAGTCATAATAAGAATTTGTATAATAATTTGTTTGCTCAAATCCACCACTTGGCCCATTAGTCCACCAAGAATAATCCATAACAGTTCAAAACTCAATCGTAATTGATCACACATGGAATAATTAACCACTCAAACTTTTACTATTAGTCCCCAGCAATGGCGCCAAAAACTTATTAGCCGTCTAGCTTAACCGCAAGCGCACGGATTGCAAGTAATATGAAAAGATCATTCCCACGAGGACTATGAAAAAAATGAATTAATTATCTCAATTATGTTCTCAATTAGATTAAGTGAGAATATTTTGAAATTTAATTTTTTTAAGAAAAAAATAAATTTAAATAAAATGTTCATTCTTCATAAAATTTCCCTTCATTCTTTATGTCTTTTATTGAACTACTTGAGACTAACTGAAGTTTTATCCATTATCAAGTCCTTTTGATTTATGTATGCATTGGGATAACAAAATGGATATTGAGATGGTAAACAAGACTATGGTAGATGAGTTGCTATAAGTAAAATTGAGTGAAACACAAGCCCTTAATTATACTAAGAGATGAGTGTAAACACTTGCCTTGTGAGGGACATTCTATTGTTTTTATCTTTTGCCAAGTTATTTACCTTGCTACTTGCATTTTTAGAATGTGGAAAAGAATTCGTTGAAGGTATAATTTTAAGATTCTAAATTGCTTCTACTTTTATAATATTTTCTTTAAAATCTTACTTCCAATATTTTCTTTGGTGGTTTACAAATTAAAATCTTGAGGACAAAATTTAATACAAGTGTAGGGGTGTGATGACTCCATATTTTTATATAATTTTAAGACATATTTTAATATGTTTGGGAGTTATCTATAATAAATCAAAGGGATTTAAGTCATATTTTAATAAGATATTGATTTAAATGGATTTCATTATAAATATCAAAGTTTAGGATAAAAATAATGATTTTGATATTAAAGATAAAAATAATGATATTAATAATAAAAATATAATTTAAGATAAAAAAAAATATATTTCAATTATTATTATTATTATTATTATTATTATCATCATTATCATTATTTATTATTATCACTATCTATTTTTTTATCTTTTTATTTTATTTTATTTTGCTAGAGAGATATTGCATGAGGATTTAGAAACCTGACTGATATATAGGGGGTTAAGCTTCTTTTGGAAGAGAGGAGGAGAACACGTTTAGATACAGACAGAAGGAAAGGCGTTCAGGTTCGGTCATCATTTTCATGGGAGGACGAGAGGACTGTGGAGGCTATTGATTTGAAGACCGGTAGCACCACTGGATCAGAGGATGCTTTGGAGAATGGGGCAATTGAGGCTCAATCTTTTCATTTTATTAATTTCTTCTCTTTCCTTTCAGTTAACTTTCATTTTGTTATGGATTATTATTGGTTTGATTTTGTTTTGGTTATTACTATGAGTAGCTAAATTTCTTATTCTATGATTGCTTTGAACTATTAGATGGATTAAGACTTTTTTTATTTATTAATGAAATTTATGTGTTGATTTTATCTCGTGTTTAATGCTTCTAGGTGATTGGCCACCACTTAGATTGTTGGGTTTAATTGAGTGATGTTTGAGAAAGCTAATGTAATTATAGAACTTAGATAAAATTGTGCTAAACTTGAAGTTTAGGGGTTAAATGAATGGTTTATTAATAGAATAGAGATATATCTATTAGCCTAGCATTGTCTAACTGAGGATAGAGCTTCATGAGTGTTTTCGTTAACTGAGACAAGAGATTGCAATATATTCTAATGTAGATGAAAAAAAAAGAAGTGATAAGGCATAACTAAAAAAATTGAATCTTGATGTGATAAAACAGTAACCAAAAAATCAATGAACGAAAAGAATAATGTAAAGGAGGAGGAGAATGAATTCAAAAACTCTATAGCTTGTAATGATGATGAATAATAGAATTATTTTACATACACCAAGCCTTATCTGTTATCTAAGATTCAGTTTTTGTATATTCTAATTTCGTCCTCCCTATGCATGTCAAAGGTTTTTTATGCATATCTATATTTATGCTTTAGTTCAATATATTTGCTCTATACAAAGATACAATGAGCCCACTATTCCTAACAGGGATAACAGGGAGAAGACAAATATGATTACACCCACAGTTCCTCTAGACGATGAGCTTATAGCTTTACTCCATTCAACATCTGTTCAGGACTAAGATGACAAAAAAACACCAAGATGATCTCTAAAGTGTTATAGCTTTTTAAGATGATTTTATTTGAAACTAAACTTCCATCGAATCAGAAAAAGAAAAACATGTGGAGACAGAAGGAAGAACAATCAGATTTGCATATGGTGTCAGAACAAAAATGGAAGTCCAGAAGAATGCACATAAGGCAAAATTAGAAGAACCTATACAAATTAATGAACGGAGAAGCTAAAAGACATGTTCTTCACTTTAACAGCATAAGGAATTGCAATAAGTTTTTCTCCTTTCTTCACAGTCGGTAAATTTTTCTCCTTTCTCCTTTCTCCAACATATATTAAATGAGCTTCTTGTAAGAGAGAAAAGAAGAAAATGGTATTAATCAGCTACCTAACAAAACACAACCTGTCTGACAGAGACATTAGAGAAGCTTCTGTGATAGAAAGGGGAGGTGAGAGAAACTTACAGGCTAGACATGTTGATAGTCAAATCGTACGGGGCTCCATAAGAAATTTATGGCGATGACCAGAAAATTAGAGAATGGATCTATTTGTTGTTTATGGAATACATAAGTGTTACAGTATGATGTATTATGTATTAGGATGTGTGTTAGTATTATGGGCTTGGGCCCAATGCGTTTAGGTAAGATAGTTAAAGTGTATTAGTAGGGACTGATATAAATAGTTGGATCATTCTGTGATCCAAACAGATTATGTAAAAATATATTTGTTTAATAAAGAAAATAAGGAGCAGCTTTATTGATGCTCTAATATTCATCATTGGATTGTAACAAACTAACATGGTATCATAGCCAGGTTGATTTGGACTTGTTTTCAAGATTCCAGCCCTGTCGTTTCAAGATCCGGCGTATTGATTGCCCAAGACCTCTCGCCCACCTCCTGCCCTAATTGTTCTACCACCCATTCTCCAAGATCACAATTTTCCATCACCACTCCTTTTGTTTTCTTGCTTGATCGGCTCACTTTTCCTCTGGCATACCATGTTTTGTTGGTGCGGTGGCTACATCTCGGACCTCCCCCTCCTCTTCCGGTATCTGGGCTGACGGCCTCAGGTTTAATCACCCGTTTTACCTCCATCAGTCTGAAACATAGGGGATGATGATCGTCCTTTATACCTTGACCAGAATCGACAATTACCTTGTCTGGAGCCGCGCCATGAGAATTGCCTTGTGTGGGAAACAAAAACTCGGGTTTGTAGATGGGACCTGTACGAAGGAATCATAGGATGAAGGACTTCATGAGTAGTGGGAATGATGCAATGTCGTGGTCCTCTCCTGGGTCCTTAATTCTATCTCTAAAGATCTTGCTAACAGTATCTTTTTCCATCAGTATGCGTATCTGGCCTGGAAAGAACTCCAAGAACAGTTCGACACGCACTCGGGATCTTGTCTGTTCTCCCTTCACCATGAGTTGAGTTATCTCCGGCAAGAATCCTCCTCTATTTCTTAATATTACACCAAGATGAAAGAACTTTAGGAAGAGTAGTCTACTTTGTTTCCTATTTGTTCCTGTAAGTATTATACATCTCGTATCTACTAAGATATGGTTCAATGTCAAAAGCTACTTCAGTTCACGCCTTTGCCATGATCTCTGAAGATGAGGTGCAGAAATCGCTCGCTCTACCAATGCTGGTCATCGGTGTGACTCTCAGAAATACATGTTCACCTACTATGGACTCCAACGGTCACCTTCGCCTATCAGCATAACTCTTCTGTCTGCTCTGGGCGATGTGAAGTTTTTGTTGAATTATCTTAATCTTTTGAGTAGTTTCATCCACCAAATTCAGACCTATTAAACTTCACTCATTCAATTCTATCCAACAAATAGGGGATCAACACTTCCTTCTGTACAATGCCTCATACGGTGCCATCTCAATGCTTGAGTGATAACTGTTTTTATATGCAAACTCTGCCAAATGAAGGTGATTGTTCCAATTCCTGCCAGTTCAATTGTTCATGCTTGTAATATGTCTTCTAGAGTCTGTATAGTCCTCTCAGTCTTCCCTTTAGTTTGGGGATGGTAAGCAATACTAACTTCAAATGAGTCCCCACAGCTTCCTGCAATGCTCTCTAAAACTGTGGGGGTAAACTGTGGGTCACGATTTGATACGATGCTCTTCGGTACCCCATGTAATCTAACAATCTCCTTCACATAGATCTTCGCTAGTCTCTCAATAGAGTACTCTGCCGCAATAGCCAGAAAATAAGCTGACTTAGTATATCTATCGACAATTACCCAAATGGCATTATATCCAGAAGTAGTTAGAGGAAGTCCCATGATAAAATCCATAGAGATGCTGTCCCACTTCCATTATGGGATCTCCAAATTCTGCAACAATCCCCGAGGCTTCCTGTGTTCAATTTTGACTTTTTGACAAGTCAGACAATGAGAAACAAACTTATTAACATCTTTCTTCATGCCTCGCCACTACCAATTTTGCTTGAGATCATGATACATCTTAGTTGCTCCAGGGTGAATAGTGTATTTACTCATGTGAGCTTCCTCAAGCATGAGCTTCCTTAATTTCTCCATCTTCGGAAAGACAGACTCTTCCTTTATACATTAATATCCCATTTTCACCCAACTTGAATTAGACTCTCTTCCCCCTTCAATATCTTCCATGACACCCAATAGATATTCATCCTCAAGCTGAGTGAATTTAATTTCTTTCTAGGTTGTACTTTGAATGGTTGACGCTTCTATGGTAGCAACCAATCCTGACATTATGTCAATAGATGTACTTTGCACATCCTCTAGCAATTTATGTTCCCTGACCATCAACTAGGCAATATGGATTGCCTTCCTGCTTAGGGCATCTACTACAACATTTGCCTTTCCTGGATGGTACTTCAGCTCATAGTCGTAATCCTTGAGAAACTCTATCCACCTCTTCTGCCGAATGTTAAGCTCTTTTTGGTCAAACAGGTACTTTAGGCTCTTATGGTCACTAAATACCTCAAACTGTGAACCATACAAATGGTGTCTCCAAATCTTCAAAGAAAATACTACTGCTGCCAACTCCAAGTCATGAGTGGGATAGTTCTCTTCATGTGGCCTCAACTATTGGGAAGCATAGGCAACTACCCTACCATTTTGCATTAGTACACACCCAAAACCCTTCTTAGAAACATCAGTGTACAAAGTGAAAGTTTGAGTAGGATCTGGAATCACAAGTATTGGTGCCATAGTCAACTTAGTCTTCAAATCTTGAAAAGCTTCTTCACACTTCCCATTCCATACATACGGTTGGTCCTTTCTAGTTAACTTAGTTAAAGGCATGGCTATCTGTGAAAAGCCTTTAATGAATCTTTTGTAATAGCCTGCCAACCCCAAAAAACTTCTGATCTCAGTGACACTCTGTGGCCTTTCCCAATTCAACATTGCATCAATCTTACTGGGTCCACTGACACTCCTTCACCTGATACAACATGGCGTAGGAAATTTACTTCCTTTAATCAAAATTCACATTTAGACAGCTTCGCATAGAGTTATGTTCTCTTAGTACCTATAACACAACTCTGTGATGCTCTTTATGCTCTTCCTCATCCTTAGAGTAGATAAGGATATCATCAATAAATACCACTACAAACTTATCCAAATATGGCTAGAATATTCTGTTCATGTAATCCATATCGACAGCTAGAGCATTGGTTAGCCCAAATGACATAACAAGAAATTCATAGTGGCCGTATCTAGTTCTAAATTCAATTTTTGGAATATCTTCAGCTCTAACCATTAACTGGTGGTAGCCTAAGCTCATATCAATCTTGAAAAATATGGATGCTCCAGTCAACTGGTCAAGTAGATCATCGATCCTGGGTAAAGGATATTTGTTCTTTATGGTTGCCTTATTCAATTGGCGATAATCAATGCATAACCTTAGACTCCCATCTTTCTTCTTTACAAAGAGCACAAGAGATCCCCAAGGAGATACACTGGGCCTGATAAAACCCTTTTCCATTAACTCCTCAATCTGATTTTTCAATTCTGCTAGTTCTGTAAGACATTCGATAAGGAGCTTTAGAGATAGGCCCCGTCCCCAATGCAAGATCAATAGAGAACTCTACTTCTCTCTCTGGGGTAAACCCATAATCTCCTTTGGACATACTTCCAGTGATTTGTTAGATCCTAAGTTTTGATGATAACAAAAGTCAATTGTGTACAAATCATAGTTTTATAAGTTTAAGGAATGTTTACAAAGTTACCAAATGCACATATCAATGTTCTGTGGTGCCTGCTGTCAAAATAAACTAGTGTACTCGAGCATGAGTCTAGCACTCGAGCATGGAACTCTTCTATGCTCGAGCAGGTGCGAGTGATAGCCAGAAAGTGTTTGGCCGAGAGCATGCTACAGTCATTTTTACTAGATCACTCGACCACTGGAGATACCACTCGAGTACAAGAGTCTTTGTCACTCGAGCACTAGCGAGTGAGGGACTGCGAGTGCTTGGCCGGGAGCAAGTCTTGCCATTCTTCCCTAGTGCACTCGAGCAGAGAATTCAATACTCAAGCATGAAGTTGTTTTGTACTCGACTGAAGGACTGCCAGTGCTTGGCTGAGAGTCATGAAGATCACAGAAGCACGAGTGTGCTCGAGTAAGGTTGTATATGCTCGAGTGACACATCAGCACTCGCGAGTGAGAAATCTATCTCTCTCAAATTCTGATGCAAGTGCTAATAATAAGGGTATATTACTTGAGAATATTCTTCTAACTCGAGCAGGAGTATGTGTGCTCAAGTGAGGGCCCACATCACCTGCGAGTGCAAAAACTCACTCTTGCTAAAATGGCATGCGAGTGCTGTCCAGAGAAGAGTCTCCTAGTGTAAAATGCAAGGCCACTCAAGCAGAAGGAGTTGTGCTCGAGTGAGGCCCCACATCACTCGCGAGTGAGAATTTTATCTCCCTGAAATCCTATGCGAGTGCAGGCTCAAAACAGAAGCACAAGGAGAAAAATAGGGAGATCACTCGAGTGAGCCTATCCATGCTCGAGTGATACTCTGCCAGAAGACCAAATACACCAAGTCTCACGGCGTTCAATCCGATTATGATTTAATGTTATTTATTTATCTTATTATCACTTATTATTATTTAACATCATTTTGAATATGTTATAAGTGTGATACAGGAGGATGAACGTTGAAATAAACAGACATGAAGGAAGTCAAACAACGGCAGACAATATCACGACAAGCACACACCTACTACATTAAAAGTTTTTAAACGTACGCATGCCATTCCACAGTAACATACCCCCCTCCACTATGATCGTAAGTCAAACGGGCAAAAACTGAACATCTATAAATACAGAGTTCCAGAGAGATCGAAAATAATAACGAAGCACAAAAATTCACAAGTATATGCACGAGTCCCTATTATTCATATTTTCTCTGTATACATATTGATCTTCAGTGTTCATCTATTTGCTCTGTAAGAGAGTCTTTATACAATTCAAATTCTATTTTCATTTGATCTCAAGGTATTGGGACCTTGAGATGGTAGATATCCTTACGAGAGAAGCAGTTGAGAGAATTCCTAGTTAAACCTTCTACTCATAAGACTTATAAGATACAAGCAGTAGAGAATGTTGCTACTCGTAAGACTTACAGTGGTGTAAGTTGGAGAGAACATTGCTGCTCATAAGTCTTGTATACATAAGCAAGTGGGAAAGGTCATAGGTTGTTTTTCTGCACGTAAGACTTGTCGTAAGCGGGAGAGAAAGGTCTTCTCCGAAGAGCCTAACAGCGTGAGAAGGATCCAATAAATGGCAACAATGGGTGAAAACATTCTTCCAGACGGAGCTTCAATCACTAGACCTCCTGGTTTTACTGGAGAATATTTTTTATTCTGGAAAGCTAAATTCAGAGTGTTCGTGATGGCTAACGAGTACGGCTTATGGAATGTAAAATACAAGATGGTGATTATGTTCCAATGAAGAAAATCGAAGATAGAGTCATTAAAAAGAGCCCAGAGGAGTTTGACGAAAATGATAAGAGGTTAGTAACATTAAATAGTAAAGCTATTTTAATAATACAGAGTGCTCTTTGTAACCCCCTCACGGTAATCACATCTGGATTTTGAAATATAAGTGAAATAGAGACCAATAAAATGAAATCAACAATTTATAATCCCTCAACTCGGGATGAGGTATTTCAAAATCAATTCAAAAAGTAATAATTCCGGGTCTCACATTCACGTGCGGATATAACTACTTGAGAAATCAAATCACATAAGAAATATCAGAGTACGGAAACTAAAATCCCGGCAAACCCCCGGGTTACTCTATATATTGAATGGGTTTACTATTTTCCCAAATGGGGATTACAAGTCAAAAATTCACTATGAACAATTTATATACAGTAATCCCAAATCTACAATAGATAACCAACAATCCCAAAATCCTGAATGTCCCTAAGAAATCCTAACCACTCCGGGTTGGTCGCTTCTCCTTCGAGCCACTTGCCCTGTCTGAAAAGGTTAGTCATATCGAAAGAGTGAGATTCTAAAGAATCCCAGTAGCAACAAGTCACTCATACAATATATAAACATAAAGCATGTATGTTCATCATGTTCAACAGCTTCACAATGATCTCTGGCTCGCGCCACATCCGACAGCACTCACGGCTGTAATCACAATGCACTATGCCAGCTTTCGCTGTAATCACTATGCACAACGCCCACTTTCATGGTGAACACTATGTAGCAGCAACACGAAGCATAAAGCACTACAAAGAATCTCAAAGCACAATGTATCACTAAACACCACAAGGTATCTCAATGCAGTAGTAGCAGCATCCACACAATGAATGACAGACAAACATACAATACATTTACACAAAGTATAAGAGAGGAGTCGCTACCTGAATCTTTCCTGACAATCTTTGGCAGAGTGGGCTCACGCGTTCGGCAGATATCAAATCCTATACCAAATTAGGGACAATTGATCAATCTCTCTTCCAATTACTTATTTCCATAATACACTAAGTTTGTTATCATTTAGGACTCTTAAGAGGCCACAAATGCCTCTAATAAAAGCACTAAAAGGTTGGGAAACAATAGGTTGAAGGTCACTTTTTGAAAACACAAAGTGCTGGAATACAGGGGTTGGCCGCGGCCAAAATATGGTCAGAAGGCTGCTGGCCATGGCCAGCCACTCATGGGCCACGGCCAGAATCAGGCCAGAAAGGTTTTTGCCACGGCCAGCCACTTATGGGCCGCGGCCAAGCAATTTCCTGACTCTTGGCTGAACTTCAAAAAACCATAACTAATTGTAGAAAGATCGAAACGGAGTGATTCCAAAGCCAAATGAAAGGTATATAAGTCCTCTTTCAAGGAAAAATATAGCCCATCACTGGAAATCACTACACAAATACAGAATCACAAAAAAAAACACTACTCCAAAACAGAGTTCTGTTTCCATCCCAAAGTTTGGACAATCATATCTCCAAGAATACTAAACGAAATGACACAAAATGTATGTTCATTTTGAAGCGTGGGATGTGAAATTTAAGACTGGAAAGTTTCATAATTTTTCAACACCATTTGGTCATTCAAAACGCTCGTTCAAACTGACAGCGAAAAATAGAGCTCAAACAAGACAGATTTCCAACTTTTCCCAAGTGATCCAAATGAATCCAAAATCAACGACCAAGCTTATTCCCACACAAAATCACTCAAGGAATCCAATGGAAATGTCAAAATCACCAAAATCCTATTCCATTATCATGCTTTGGTTTTGTGTAACATTAAACACCAAACTCTCAAAATCTCCAAACTTAACAATTTCAAACCCAATAAATTCTATCTATCCAAAATGCATTCCAAACATACAAATTCCATATCAAACACATGCCAAACTCCCAATAGCCCTCATTTTTGAAAATGGGTCCAAAATTCCAGAAAATTCAAACTATTTCAAATGGTATGAAACTTAGATAGATAGATAGGTCTCACTCACCTTATCAACTTCTCCAAAGAGAGTTCTTGATTCACTACTTTCCAAAATTTCGTGTGATCACAAACCACAACCAATGGACAAGCTACAACCATAGAAATGTAGCTCTTAACTCAAGGATCAACATTAATGAAGAACATTTTTCCATTAGAAGCCATTTAGAGGGTCAAATACACACCTTTTTCACAAGCTTCTTCTCCTTTCCTTCTGCAGAAATGGGGGCACAAAAATGAGAGAGAATGGGAGAGAGAGAACGTGAGAGATGGAAGGGATGGGGAATGATGATGAATGAAGTACAATCTTCCCTTGCCCATGCCTCCAAAAACGCATAGGAGAGAGATGAGAGAGAAAAAGGTGGTTTTTGTCTCTTATGCCTCGTCCTTTGGTCCACAATAATGCCACTTGGCAACATCTCATCCCTTGATCTCTAATACCACACAAATTTACATCAAATTCACATCATATTTCTCCCAAAATATTTAATTACACAAATTATAATCAATCTCAATGCCATTAGCCCTTAATCACAAATTGGGATATTACACTCTTAGTCAAAAGGAATATTTTCGAATATGTACTTTACCAACTGCTAAAGATATGTGGGATGCTCTTGAACTTGCTCCAGAAGGTACATCCAGAATAAAAAAAATATAGTCAATACTCTAATTACAGAGTATGATCTATTTCATATGAAACCTGGAGAAGTTATATCAGAATTCGAACTCAGGTATACTCATCTTGTTAATCAATTATCTGCTCTTGGAAAATCGTTTGATCAAAATTCCCAGGTAAGAAAGATTCTTAATATTCTTACGAAAGAATGGGAAGCGAAAGTGACAGCTATTGAAGAAGCTAAAGGAGAATCTATGAGATTCGTAGCTGCTCTCTTTGGTAGTCTTTTCGAGTATGAAGGAAAGTTGAGATTCAAAAAGGAACTTGAAGAGTTCGATGATAAAAAGAAAAAGGGAGTTGCACTTAAAGCTATCAAGGAAGAAGAAGAATCTTCCGAGAATGAAGATATCCCTAATGATGATGAAATGGGAATGATCATGACAAAATTCAAGAGATTCTATAGAAGAGGTCAAAAGAACTTCAAAAATTATCAAGGTGGACCAAGCAAGAAAGAAAATAAAGAACAACAGATAGTATGCTATGAATGTGGGAAACATGGACACATCAAATCCGAATGCTTCAGAAAAAAAGACAAAAAAAAGTAGAAAAAGAAAGCATATATATCATCTTTCTGGGGTGATAGTTCGTTAGACGAAGAAAGTGACAATGACGAAGTAGCAAAGCTATGCTTGGTAGCCAAGGAAGAAGAATCAGATTCTGAGGTAAGTGACTCTGAACCTACTTATGATGAATTGTTATCTGAATATAATGCATTGCATACAGAATTCATCAAAGTAGCTAAAGAAATGGTTAGCTATAAAAAGAAAGTAAAAGAATTAGAAAATACTGTCATATCATCGTGTGAAATGTGTAAAGAGAAAGATAAGAAAATAAGTGATTTAACAAAAATTGTTGAAAAATTTACTAAGGGAAGTGAAACTCTTAAGGTTATTTTAAATTCTTAGAAAGTTTCATTTGATAAATCTGGAATTGGATATAAATCTGCTCATGATAAGAATAGAGGATATAAGAAGAATAGTAGTAGAACGTATCTTAAATATTTTAGGAATTCTGTGCTTACATCAAATCCCTTTGCATCATGTAGTTATTGTAACAGGAAAGGACATTATACTTCATCATGTTATTTCAAAAAGGGACAAGTTATTGGAACATATAAATGGGTTCCGAAAGGAACACATAAATCACATACTAACCACAAAGGACCCAAGAAAGTGTGGGTACCTAAAACTTGATCACCTTATTCTAGGTATGTCTCAAAGCATCTCGAGCGAACAAATGGTATATTGATAGTGGATGTTCGAGACACATGACTGGTGACAAAAATAAGTTCACTATGCTGGAAACCAGAGAAGGAGGAAAGGTAACATTTGGAGGTAATCAATCTGGACGTATTGCTGGAATTGGTGAAGTGGGAAAATCTGATGGTGTATAAATCAACAAAGTATATTATGTTGAAGGATTATGTCACAACCTCCAGAGCATAAGTCAAAGCACTGATAAAGATAACTGGGTGATTTTTGACTCAAAAGAATGCTTGATAGTAAACAAGAAAGATCTGTCACTAAACAAAGAATCTATCAAGGCAAAGATTTGACCTCAAAGGGACGGTAATTGTTATACTATTGATTTAAATTCAAATTTTTCTAAAAATTGTTTTCTTTGTCAATCAGAGGAGAGTTGGTTATGGCATAAGCGTTTGGCTCATGTCAATATGAAACAACTTGACAAATTGATTAGAAAAGATTTAGTTGTTGGTCTTCCCAAACTCAAATTCAAAGATAATATGATTTGTGAAGCATGTCAAAAAGGCAAACAAACTAAATCCTCATTTAAAACAAAGTATGAGATTTCTACTTCTAAACCCTTACTGTAATATCCTGGATTGTAATCAAGGGATAATAACTTCAAATGATGTAATTAATGTTAATTAAGCATATTTGAAGTATATATTGTGTAATGTGATATCAAGATCATTAGTAATGATTTAATGAGTAATGAACTAATCAGGGGTAAAACGGTAAATTTGCCAACCGTCTGGTTAGCTACTGATGAGAAAACTCCTTAGTAATCAAGATCAATGGTTGAGATTGAAAGTATAAGGGGTGGAATCTTGTGTATATGAAGTTAGGTGAAATCATTGTAGGAGGAAGGAGATGATGCCAAGTGGCAAGCTATGGGCTATGGATGAGGTCAAAGTTTCAACACTCACTTTCTCTCTCCTTTTAGTTGGTTTTCTTGCATGGGAAGAAGGAAAGAATGATCATCTCACCAACTCATTTCTCTCTCTCTTCATTCCTCCATTTCCGGTGAGTAAGCAAGCAAGAGAAAAGTAAGGGTTTGAAAATAAGATAGATTTGTGAAAAGTGGTGTTTGATTGTTGGACAAATCTGGAAGTTGGTGGAATCAAGGTGTTGATTTCAGCAAGTTTAAGAGGATTTGACATCTGCTATCCTCGTGAGCCTACTGTGCCAGCAACCGTCAGGAAAGGATCAGGTAGTCACTTTTCTTTCGTACCATTTATGATGCATTGCATGTGTGTTATATCGTTGATTGGGAATGGATTCGTATGCTGTGATCTTTGTGGATTTGTGTTAGCACTGTCATTCCGATAGTCCCTGAGTAGCTAACAACGGTTCGGGTTTAGGCAGTGTGCCTTCCCGGCGGAGAAAGGGGATGAGGATGAAGTGTGATATATGTGATATGTGAGCCGAAAGGCTATTTGTGAGGCCGACGGGCCATTTGCGAGAGCCGGTTAGCTGTATGAGCTATAAGGCTATATTTATGCACTGCCACGCCAATAGTCCCTGAGTAGCTAGCAATGGTTCGGGTTAGGACTGTGTGCCTTCCCAGCGGAGAAAGGGGATGAGGGTGGAGTGTGATATGTGCTGCTGCTGTATGATGATTTGCTTACATGCTGTGTGCTTATATGTGGTATAAATGTTTGGTTACTACTGGGATTCTCTCGAATCTCATTCTTTCCTTTGACTAACCTTTCAGACAGGGCGAGTGGCTCTAAGGAGAAGCGAGCGACCCGGAGTGGTTAGAGCCTCCTAGGGACATAGTATGGATTATGTTGGCTGTTCATTTTGGACAAGAGATTACTGTATAACGTTTTGAGTTGTAAATAGTTGGAATACTTGGTTTTGTAATCCCCTAATCAGGAGATAAAACTATATATATGTAGTTGAACCCGGGGGTTGCCGGGATTTTGGATATACACTCTGTCATACGTAAATGTAGATAAACTGCACAGGTGATTATATTCGATAATTGAACTGGAGACCGGAAGAGGAATGGAGTTTTGAAAATCTCGTAAAGTTCCTATTACTAAAGGGAACATTTTATGGGTTTTGAACTATTTGACGGTCTCTGATTTAATTTAATTACCTAATATCGAATTATAATTACGTGATTAAAGGCAGGGTGTTACACTTACAATTACTTCATATGGATTTGGTAGGACCAGCAAGAGTAAAAAGTGTTGGAGGAAATTTATATACTTTAGTAATTGTCTATGATTTTACAAGATTTGCATGGACTATATTTATTGCTTCAAAAGATGAAACATTTGCTAAATTTATTATGTTTGCTAAAAAGGTTCAAAATGAGAAAGGTATTTCTATTGTTTCTATTAGGACAGACCATGGAGGAGAATTTGATAATCAACTATTTGAAGACTACTGCAACAACGAAGGAATAGATCATAACTTCTCCGCTCCTAGAACACCCCAACAAAATGGAGTGATGGAAAGAAATAACAGAGTCCTTACAGAAATGGCAAGAGCAATTCTTAATGAAAAAGAAATGTCACAAGTATTCTAGGCAGATGCAATGAGTACTGCATGCTACATTTCAAATTGAGCATATATTCACAAATCACTTGGAAAGACGCCATATGAACTCACAAGGCAAGAAAGCCAAATCTTGCTCATCTATATGTCTTCGGATGTAAGTGCTTCATTCACAACAACGGTAAAGAGAACTTAGGGAAATTTGATTCAAAGTCTAATAAAGGTTTATTTCTAGGATATTCTAATAGAAGTAAAGCTTATAGAGTTTTCAATAAAAGAACATGTACAGTTGAAGAATCTATTCATGTTGTGTTTGATGAACTTGACTCTCAGACAAAACATATTGATGAAGAAGAAATGGATCTAATAAAGAAAAACAAATCTATTTCAAAACAAAATGACTTTGAAACAAGTGATTTTCAAAATTTAGAAGATGTCGATGATCATGCTCAACCAAAAGCATGGAGACATATGAAAGATCATCCAATTGATCAAGTTATAGGCGATATTCATGAAGTTGTCAAAACCAAAAATAGAATCTACAATGAGGTAACTTTCTCTGCTTTTATTTCTGAAATTGAACCCTCTAATATTGAAGAAGCCTTATCTGACAATGATTGGGTGATTGCTATGCAAGAAGAACTAAATTAATTTCAAAGAAATCAAGTTTGGGATTTGGTTCCTTAACCTAAAGATCATACGGTTATAGGGACCAAATGGGTTTTCAAAAACAAACTTGATGAATCAGCAATCATTGTGAGAAATAAAGCAAGACTGGTAGCCAAAGGCTATAATCAAGAAGAAGGTATTGATTATGAGGAAATATATGCTCCAGAGGCAAGATTGGAAGCAATAAGAGTACTCTTAGCCTTTGCTTGCATTAAAGGTTTTAAACTTTATCAAATGGATGTGACAAATGCTTTTTTAAATGGTTATATTATGAAGGAAGTATATGTAGAACAAACTTCTGGTTTTGAAGATGAA
The DNA here is from genome assembly GCA_963855925.1 of Inga laurina. Taxonomy (NCBI): domain Eukaryota; kingdom Viridiplantae; phylum Streptophyta; class Magnoliopsida; order Fabales; family Fabaceae; genus Inga; species Inga laurina. The sequence goes on along the minus strand of OY979704.1, from coordinate 63,061,993 downwards.
ACAAAGCCTAATCATGTTTTTAAACTTAAGAAAGCATTATATGGTTTGAAACAAGCGCCTAGAGCTTGGTATGAAAGACTAAGCAAGTTTCTTCTTAATCAAAGTTTTGTCAGAGGTAAAGTAGATACAACTCTTTTTATCAAACATAACAAAAATGATATTCTAATTGTTCAAATTTATGTTGATGATATTATTTTTGGTGCTACTAACGAATCTATGTGTCAAGAATTCTCTAAGATTATGTAGGGAGAGTTTGAAATGTCCATGATGGGAGAATTAAACTTCTTTCTTGGACTTCAAATCAAACAAAAGAAGAATGGTATATTTGTATCGTAAACAAAGTATTTGAAAGAGTTATTGAAGAAGTATGGATTAGATAATGCTAATGGAGTTGATACTCCAATGAGTTCTACAATATTGTTGGATGCTGATGTAAAAGGTCCTAGCTTCAACATCACTAAGTATAGAGGAATGATTGGTTCATTACTCTATCTTACTGCAAGCAGGCCAGATATTCAGTTCAGCGTGGGAATATGTGCAAGGTATCAATCCTCTCCTAAGGTATCACATGTAGAGACAGTAAAATGAATCTTCAAATATCTAGGAAACACTTCAGAACTTGGTTTATGGTATCCGAAAAGAGGGAACGAGTATTTGATGGCATATTCAGATTCAGATCACAGAGGATATAAAACTGACAGAAAGAGTACCAGTGGTCAATGTCAATTTCTTGGAGGCTCTTTAGTATCATGGTTCAGCAAGAAGCAAAACACAGTTTCATTATCCTCGACTGAAGCTAAATATTTAGCTGTAGCAAGTTGCTGTTCTCAAGTATTATGGTTGAAACAACAACTTCAAGATTTTGGGATATATTTAAATGAGATTCCAATTTATTGTGACAACACTAGCACTATAAGCTTAGCCAAAAATCCTGTACAACATTCAAGGACCAAACACATAGACATCCGACATCATTTCATTTGAGATCACGTTTAAAAGAAGGATGTCAAAGTGGAATTCATACCAACTCATCTTCAACTTGCGGATATTTTCACAAAGCCAATAGCTAAAGATCAATTCTTATATATTTGAAGAGAGTTGGGAATGGTTAATCCCAATGAGTTGTAAGGTTTTTCTTGTTAAATATCTTAATTAAATGTATTTTTGATGATAACTATACTAACTTTGGCATCGGATCAATAAAAATCATTTTGCAAGTCTGTCACTCGAGCACAGAAGGTGCCACTCAAGTGACCAGCTATATCACTCGGGCACGTGAGCTCTGCTCGAGCACAACACCATTAAAAATACTCTGTTTCTTGATATGTAAAATAGGGGTTAACAGAGGAGTAAAAATATCAAGAGACTATCTAAAATGCAACAGTGAAATTTGAGCTCACTCGGGTATGAAGGACCCTCACTCGAGCATGATATGAACATGCTTGAAGTGAAGAGTGTGTGCTCGAGTAGAAAGAAAGAGTTTCTTTCCAGAAGCTATCCAAAGCATGGCTACTCAAATGATTTTAGAGGATTTGAGTACAAAGATGTAAAATATAGCAAGAAATTCATAATCCAGGTACGCTTTTACATAGTTTATCAAAATTTTCTGTTTATCACTCAAGCACAGAATGAACATGATCGAGCACAGTATGAATATCACTCGAGCACTAGGGTTTCTGCTCGAGCACTGTCACTTATATCAGTTACACGATAGCTCAGACCGTCGCACTTTCTACTCTCACTCGAGGTGTCTCGTCACTCGAAGGTTATAACTCTTCAATCAATCACGTCCATTTGCTTCAAATCACCATTACAACCTTCCAATCTTCTATAAAAGGTGATTTTTTCCCTCTGCATTCCTCATTCGGTGCCCTATTCTATTGCATTTCTCTTCTCTACTCTCAAAGCTTTGTAAGTATTGTTTCTTCTTCTCTTGTTTCTAAATGGCTAGAACAAAAAATGCCTTTCATTTCCCAAAGATCTCACTCTCCCTCTCCCACTCATTCTGCTGCTAGTGCCTCTGCAACCCCGGTACCAACTCCTCCATCTCCTAGAATTTCTTCCTTACCTTCACCTCCTCCTAAACCCAAAACCAAAAAGAGAACTCCGGGTAAGAAACCTCATCCCAAGCCTCAAATTGCAAAGAAGTTTCAACCTCCTCAAAAGAAACCAAAGGGTGTAGTGTTCAAAGAACCTATAGTTACCGGTCTCAATCCAAAGAGGTCCAAGGAAGAGGGAAGAAAAAGGAAACTGAGCAACCACAACAATCATCTTCTTCCTCTGATGATTCATTCAACAGACAACTCTGAGAAGCAATGGAGAAGTCCAAACTTGACAAGATAGTTGGGAAGATTGCTTCTCAAGCAGGTGTTTCAAGTTCACACCACGTTGGGCAATCCAGTGTGGCTGCTTCAGGGGTACCTTCTTCCTCACAAGCTCTAGTGGATGATCATATTATGAGTCCTCCTAAGGGATTCATTGTTGAGGAACTAAAGGCAGTGCCTTAGAAGGTATTTGATGATGAATTTACTCATAGGCATTTCTGTCCTGTAGTGTATGTGGATTTAGATTACTTGAAGAAGAATTGCCATTTGGATTTATATCCTTATCTTCAATACTATACTCCCTGGCTGAACATACATATGCCATATTCACCCACTGTCGTGAAAACCTTTTATTGCAACATGAAATCCCATAACATTAAGTCTAGAACTGGTGAATTGATTGAGGAAGCAGTGTCTACAATTGTTAGAGGCAAATTTATTATGATATCTGCTAAGATCATAAATGAGTTACTTGGGTATGTTGCACCACCTCCTGATCCACCCTCTTTCTCAGCTAATGAAGCCTTCCAGATTTTGAGACCAAAAGACCCAATAGGCCCCCTTAATTTTAAACCTATTGATATGTCTGATTCTCATAAAGCCTTACACTACATATATTCTAGGAGCATAGTCAATAAATCCAAAAACTTTACCCATTTTGCTCAAAAGGATTATTACCTGTTGGCCTCCTTTCTAGCCGGACGACAAAGGAATGTGGGGGAAATTATTTTCAATGAGATGAGAAGATTTTGATTTTCTTCTTCAAAGTTTACGACTATACCATACCCTCAACTTGTATCCTTCACCTAATGAAAAACAAGGTATAGTATTTGGAAGGAAATGAAAGGGTGCTTATTTCAAGGTTTGGTAAGACTCAGTTAACCCATATGAGTATTAATCTTCCGGTGAGTCGAACCAAAGCCACATCTCAGAGGGAAGCCACTCCATCAAAAGGTGATGAGGCCTAGTCATCTACTCAAGGTCATATTCCTCCTCCTTCTTTCCTTAATGCCTCTCTCTCCAACCATTTGACTGAAGTAATCAATCAAGCGGTATCTAGTTTGAAGAAGGAATTAGTAACTGAGTATGAGAAACTAGTGGAAAAGATGGATTCACAGGTCATCAAGTTGGTAGCCAAGGCCAATACCAACTTTGACTTAATGTTCAAGACTCAGGATGAGATGTCACAGAGGATAACTGATATGGAGATCTTCTTACGTTCTCACTTTCCACCTGCATCTTCAGAAGTGCCTCCTGAGACTACTCCTGCCTCAACCTCAACTCCTCATCCACAGACACATGTTCTCTTCACCGATCCAGATTCTAATGTTGATATCACCTATGATCGGTCGCCTTCACTACCACCCTCAGCCTCTATACCACAGCCATCATCTCCACCTGTTGTGCATATTGATCCTTCCACTACCATGGTACCCTATGTCCCATCTTCTGATATCACTTTTCCTCAGCCCCCTTCTGATGTTGACAAAATGGGGGAAAAGGATGTGTGATGGTTTTCTGAGCTATCATGGGATGTATTGGTGGTTTGGGCAGTTTTTATGTAATGGGGTAGGTTTTTGATGTTATTATGGTTGTATATGGGGTTTATGGGTAGTTCATGACTTTTATGTTTATCAAGTTTATCAAAGTTTATTATTAATGACTATCTTCATAATTCAAGTTTCTCTGTTTACGTATTTGATTTTTTTTGTTATACTATGCTTATCTTGGTTGTTAAGTGTCCAGAGGAAGTATTGTAGGGAACTTATAAAGATAAATGCAAAAATTTGAACTTGAATCTAAACCTTGATATGCATTTGGAAACATTGATGTTGTACTCCAAAAATCTTTCATCTTAATCAATTTCTCTAGACTTCCATCACAAAGGTTTTTTCATTATCAAAAAGGGGGAGAATGTTAGATCCCAAGTTTTGATGATAACAAAAGTCAATTGTGTACAAATCATAGTTTTATAAGTTTTAGGAATGTTTACAAAGTTACCAAATGCATATATCAATGTTCTGTGGTGCCTGCTTCAAAATGAACTAGTGTACTCGAGCATGAGTCTAGCACTCGAGCATGGAACTCTTTATTCTCGAGCAGGTATGAGTGATAGCTAAAAAGTGTTTGGCCGAGAGCATGCTACTATCATTTTTACTAGATCACTCGAGCACTGGACATACCACTCGAGCACAAGAGTCTTTCTCACTCGAGCACGAGCGAGTGAGGGACTGCGAGTGCTTGGCCGAGATCAAGTCCTGTCATTCTTCCCTGGTGTACTCGAGCAGATAATTCAATACTTGAGCATGAAGTTGTTTTGTACTCTAGCACTAGCGAGTGAGGGGCTACGGGTGCTTGGCCGAGAGTCATGAAGATCACAGAAGCATGAGTGTGCTCAAGTAAGGTTGTATATGCTCGAGTGACATATCAGCACTCACGAGTGAGAAATCTATCTCTCTCAAATTCTGATGCAAGTGCTAATAATAAGGGTATATTACTTGAGAATATTCTTCTAACTCGAGCAGGAGTATGTGTGCTCGAGTGAGGGCCCATATCACCTGGGAGTGCAAAAACTCACTCTTGCTAAAATGGTATGCGAGTGCTGTCCAGAGAAGAGTCTCCCAGTGTAAAACGCAAGGCCACTTGAGCAGAAGGAGTTGTGCTCGAGTGAGGCCCCACATCACTCGCGGGTGAGAATTTTGTCTCCCTAAAATCCTATGCCAGTGAAGGTTCAAAACAGAAGCACAAGGAGAAAAATAGGGAGATCACTCGAGTGAGCCTATCCATGCTCGAGTGATACTCTGCCAGAAGACCAAATACACCAAGTCTCACAGCGTTCAATCTGATTATAATTTAATGTTATTTATTTATTTTATTATCACTTATTATTATTATTTAACATCATTTTGAATATGTTATAAGTGTGATACAGGAGGATGAACGTTGAAATAAACAGACATGAAGGAAGTCAAACAACGGCAGACAACATCATATTTTTCAAACGTGTGCATGCCGTTCCACAGTAACATGCCCTGCTCCACTATGATCGTTATTCAAACGGCCAAAAACTGAACATCTATAAATACAGAGTTCCAGAGAAATCAAAAATAATAATGAAGCACAAGAATTCACAAGCATATACACGAGTCCTTATTATTCATATTTTCTCTGTATACATATTGATCTTCAGTGTTTATCTATTTGCTCTGTAAGAGAGTCTTTATACAATTCAAATTCTATTTTCATTTGATCTCAAGGTATTGAGACCTTGAGAGGGTAGATATCCTTACGAGAGAAGCAGTTGAGAGAATTCCTAGTTAAACCTTCCACTCATAAGACTTATAAGATACAAGCAGTAGAGAACGTTGCTGCTCGTAAGACTTACAGTGGTGTAAGCAAGAGAGAACATTGCTACTCATAAGTCTTGTATCCATAAGCAAGTGGGAAAGGTCATAGGTTGTTTTTCTGCACGTAAGACTTGTCGTAAGGGGGAGAGAAATTTCTCAGTGAGAGAATATTTCTGCTCGTAGTCCTTTCAAGGACAATTATTGTTTTGTGGCGTTCTGAGAGCCCATTGAATCTTGGAAGAATAGTGAAAATCTCAATAGGTCTTGATCTCTGAGGACTGGACGTAGGCCTGGTTGTTAGGCCGAACCAGTATAACTCTCTGTGTTCTAATCTTCTTAACTCTACTCTATCTACTCTATTTTCATATCACCACATCAAGCGAAAAATTTATAACGTCACCCAATTCACCCCCTCTTGGGTGAAGCTTGCCTCTTTCATAATTCAGTTACCACTTTAATGTCCTCAACCCCTTCTTTCACTTTTGCTTGAATGGGGAAGAACACCATGTACGCAGGATAACCCTTACGAATAGACTTTTCAACTTGTACTATAAATAACAATTGTGGTCTACTAGGACTCATAAGGTCAACAGGGAGGGAGATGGTCTTCCTTTTACAACCAAGGATGGCATCATTCGTCGACAACTAATCCATCCCTACTATCACATCAATACCCTTCATGGGTAGACAAATAAGATCAATAGTTGATGTCCTATCATCAAACTCAATTGTACAATTCAAGCAAGCCTTAGAAGTTCTCACTGAGGCTCCCGCCGGTGTAGAAATAATCATGTCAAAAGCCAATTCACATATATGTAAATTCAATCAAGCACGCAAGCATAAGATATAAAAGAGTGTGTAGCACCAGAATCAAACAAAGCTTCAATCTCAAGGCCTTAAAGTTTGAGAATACCTTTAATCAGATTTGGCAGAGCACTAGCCTCCTGGTGTGATAGTGCAAACACTCTGCCTGGAACTGCAGCTCTAGCATCATTGGCTCCTCGCGAGCCTTCCTCACAGAACCTGAAGACATGGCCTGGCTTCCCACACTTGTAGCATATCAGACAATTACCCTGGTGTACCCTTGTACACTTGGCATACTTCTGACTGTTAGCAGTGCTAGTAACAGGAGCTGTGGAACCCCTATAAGAGTTCAATCCCTCATTAAACTGACTCCTCTAAGGTCCCCTAAAATGACTCCTTGAAGGTCTACTAGAATGATTCCTTGATGGTTGACTGAACCGCTTCTTCACACTATTGAAGCTATGGCTATGCTTCTTAGTGATTCCCCCTATAGGTCTCATGGGAGGTGTAAATCTGGCTTGGAATCCCTTTATTCTCTCAGTTTCTTCTTCTCACTTACTTATAGTAATGGTGCGTAGCTTGTCACACATCTTTTCAAAATCCTTTATCTCATCAAAGAATGGTGACAAAGCCATTTTCAAATCTGGCCTAGCTTTTTCCACAACTCGATCACACATCCATTTAGAGTTGTTTTACGAATACTTACAAAACTTAGACAACTATAAGAAGCGAGAAATAAATTCTTCTTCGTGTAAATCCTCTTGCTTGAACGTAAGGAATTCAGTCTTTTTCGACACTCTAATGGAAGTGGGGAAAATAATTCTTCTCGAACTTTTCCTTAAACTCTTCCCAAGTCATGTCCACATTATCACCAATTTTTGTGGTCTCCCATCATTCTTGAGCGGCTTTCTACATCAATTGTTTGGCAACTAGCACTTTCTATTGAGAGCTGATCTCAATAACCTTGAAAATCTTTTCTAAACGCTTCAACCACTCTAGTGCTTCAACTGGATCTAGTTTCCCTTCAAACATTAGAGGAGAAAACTTCCTGAATTTGTCCCAAACTTCAGTAATAAATGGGGTGTGGTACTGAGAATGGGAATTGCTACCGCCTCTAGAATGTTGACTAGTTGAAGTATCTTCATTAATGGGACTCTTCTCCTTATCATGATCACTGCTTTGTCCTCTTCTTGCTGATAGTTCTTCTTCATGCCTGTTCACTTTCTTTCTCACATCTAAGACTATATCCCATAACTGCAACAAGATGGCATTGTTATCTTGAGGAGGAGGAGTATTTTGGCGAGTAACGAGGGTTGAATTAGTATTTCAAGTACTCACCATCCTCCCCTCCTTTGAAGAACACCACAGGGACACTAGGTAAGAAACAAGTTACCAAGCAAATTCTAAATCTAAATAAAGAGAAGTGCACATGTTATGATATTTAAATTGCCACGACCTCTAAAAAGTTTAAAGAAAACGGTTAGAAATTTAACAGAATAGCCACGGAGCGTTTTGGCTCTGATACCAAAAATGTAATACCTCAAATCATAGCAACCAAATACTTAACCAAATGTTTCAAATATTGCCAATAAGGATGTTCATCACCCAAACCATCAAAATATGTTCAAATAAAGCCTATGCAACAATGTTAAATCAAATCCTAAAAAACATTTCAACAAAACAAATACAATACGGAAGTTTTAGGGTCATGGCAATAAAAATGATATAACATGAGCTCTAGGAGCATAAAAGAGCCTTTAAGGCTTACTCTATAGATGTCTTCCCTTGATCCCTACCAGAACAATCACCTGAAAATGTTAATATATAAGGATGAGATTCCACGTCTCGGTAACTACTGAAAATTTCTACCGTACACAAGCAAATCACATATGATAAAACGAAGGAACTTATTACATATATATTTGTATATACTATGATCCTCATTCAAGATAAAAACAAGTTTAATCATCATTATGTAAATCTGTATTTTCAACACAGCATATAATATACAACTAGTCAGTAAGCAATATGTAAGATGCAACCTCTCTTATATCATCGTCCATCCTTATTCGGCTAACTAGAGCCATAGGCTAACATATAGTCTAACAGAGCTCATCCATTTGACTAGATTGTCCCAAGCTCACCAGTTCTTAAGATAGACCCGGCCAAAAGTGTAGAGCTTAAGTCTGGGCTATAGCTCCCCTTCTTAAAAGAATACAACTAAGGAGGTGTCACATATCCCACAGCTCTAATGTGATCCCGGCTAAAGGAAAACATAGAAGAAGGTGCCCTGACAAGTGCAATCCACTGTGCACCGAGTGATGGAATACCATCACAGATGCAACTGCCATGACAGTGATAAATAAAATATCATTAAAAGATAAGGTAGAATAATCCATGCTTCCATTCATATCAAATATCATAACATATTCAAACATGCTAAAAAGGAAATAATAATCTAAATAATACATTAATTATCATTAAATTATTAATTATGTGAATAAAATGAGTTATAGAGGAATTTACTTGTAACACTACTTATTTGAGAATTTATAATACAAACATATATACATATAATTCGGTCCATTTTTTTTATAAAAAAATGGTCATTCACAATCATACAAAATTCACAAGTATATGAAAGAATATTCAGAGTTACCTGTTACTCCTTAACGTACAGGTAATCACACATGTGTTACTTCAATGCTCTCAATGAGAGTCTACAATATCACACATATAAACATCTATTAATATATTAATTAAAACTACCCTAAAGCCTTAAAACTACCCTCTATAACTAATATTATACACACGCCTAAGTTTCCACGAATTCCACCATTTTGTTATGATACAATATTATTTGGGCATAATAATAATGTTTTTTTTGTTAATAATAGGCAACAGATTCTATGCATATAAAAGTTATATATATACATATTTTTATATATGTATATGGTGACACAAACTTGCAAAGAGATAGGGAAAAAACGTAAAAAACAGAAACTTGGCTTTTTTTGGACTCCACCCCCTTTTCATTCAAAAGAGACATGAGTTAGACATGCCTTGAACAATAACCCAAGTAAATAAAAATAAAATAAAATAAAAAGGAAAGAGGGTAGTGTTTAACCGCAAGATAAGGGAAAAGAAAGAGAGATAAATGGACCCCAATACATCTACTCATTAAGAACAAGACAAGATGGGGCTATAGGAAAAAGAAAGATGTGTATGACTATATATATACACACGCAAAGATTCACGCACACCTATTAATAACAAGGAAAAAAAAGGTTCAACAATGGATAGAATTTTTGGGAGAATTGACATATGGTCAAATCACAAGAAAAAAAAGAAATAAATAAATAAAAATGAAAAGAGGAAATATGAGGTTGAAGGGGAAATATACATATATGTGTGTGTGTGTGTGTGAGAGAGAGAGAGAGAGAAATCACGGAAGACTCAGACTTTGAGGGAAAAAGGCTCAAGATTTTTAAGTCTCACACATTTAATGGGTGGAGAGAGAGTAAAATAGTCAAGCTGAGATGAATGAATCAATAAAGATCTGTGGGTCCTTAAATCAATATAAACACAAGCACAATAAAAAAATGGATAGAAGACGAGACAAGTCAAGATAGCATAGCAGAAAGGAAGACGAGCAAATTAAGAAAAATGTTACTTTGAAAAGACAGGTTGAAAATCATGCAGACAATGCATAGTAAAAATTCAAAACGGGAGATGCCTGGTAACAGAAAAATAAACGCAACAAGGAAGAAGAGTACTGGCCCAAGACAGTTGGTGTGCGACATTGAGAGAACAAGCAGAGTGAGAAGGAGAGAGTCTTATATAGGGCTAGGTTTAGTTTTTGACACTCATCAAAATATATATTTTAATAATAATAATAATAATAATATATATTTCTTATATATATATTACTCATCTCCATGACAAGATATAATTCCATGCACATGCCCATATTATATTTTTTTTCCAAAAAAATATTTTAAGGAGGTATTTCAATATACATATATATATATTCTGTAATAAACATTTAGGACTTGATACTTCTTCTAAATTATTAATTTATTACATACTCTTGTCTAAATAAAATTTAAGCTAGAACTAGAAGCCCTAAAAATTTAAGGATGTTACACGATGAGCTTATAGCTTTACTCTATTCAACATCTGTTCAGGAATAAGATGACAAAAAAACCAAGATGATGTCTAAAGTGTTATAGCTTTTTAAGATGATTTTATCTAAAACTAAACTTCTATTGAATCAGGAAAAGAAAAACATGTAGAGACAAAAGGAAGAACAATAATAGCAAAGAACAATTAGATTTATATATGGTGTGGGAACAAAAATGGAAGTCTAGATGAATGCACATAAGGCAAAATCAGAAGAACCTACACAAATTAATGAACAGAGAAGTGAAAAGACATGTTCTTCACTTTAACAGCACAAGGAATTGCAATAAGTTTTTCTCCTTTCTTCGTAGTCGGTAAATTTTTCTCCTTTCTCCTTTCTCCAACATGTATGAAATCAGCTTCTTGTAAGAGAGAGAAGAAGAAAATGGTATTAATTAGCTACCTAACAAAACGCAACTTGTAACCCGACAGAGACATTAGAGAAGCTTATGCGATAGAAAGGGGAGGTAAGAGAAACTTACCGGCTGGACATGTTGATAGTCAGATCATACGGGGTTCCATATGAAATTCATGGTGTTGACCATAAAATTAGAGAATGGATCTATTCATTTTTTATGGAATACATAAGTGTTACAGTATGATGTATTATGTATTAGGATGTGTGTTAGTATTAATGGGCTTGGGCCCAATGTGTTTAGGTAAGATAGTTAAATTGTATTAGTAGGGACTGGTATAAATAGTCGGATCATTCTGTGATCCATAACAGATTATGTAAGCATATATTTATTTAATAAAGAAAATGAGGAGCAGCTTTCTTGCTGTTCTAATATTTATTATTGGATTGTAACAAACTAACATGTTATCATAGCCAAATTGATTTGGGCTCATTTTCAAGATTCCAGCCTGTCGTTTCAAGATACCACCCATTGATTGCCCGATACCTCTTGTCCACCTCCTGCCCTAATCGTTCTCCCACCCATTCTCCAAGATCATGATTTACGTCACCACTCTTACTATTTTCTTGCTTTATCAGCTCACTTTTCCTCCAACATACCCTGTTTTATTAGTGCGATGGCTGCATCTCAGACCTCCCCCTCCTCTTCCGACATCAGGGCTGATGGACTCAGCTTTAATTGCCCACTTTGTCTGGAGCAGTGCCATGAGAATCGCCTTGCATGGGAAACAAAAAATCGGGTTCGTAGACGGGACCTGTACGAAGGAATCACAAGATGAAGGACTTAACGAGCAGTGGGAATGATGCAATGCCTTGGTCCTCTCCTGGAACCTCAATTCTATCTCTAAAGATTTTGTTAATAGTATCATTTTCCATAAGTATGCACATCTGGCTTGGAAAGATGTCCAAGAACAGTTTGACACGCACTCGAGATCTCGTTTGTTCTCCCTTCACCGTGAGTTGAGTTATCTCTGACAAGAATCCTCCTATGTTTCTCAATATTACACCAAGATGAAAGAACTTTAGGAAGAGTAGTCTACTTTATTTCCTATCCCTTCCTATAAGTGCGATACATCCCTCATCTACTTAGATATGGTTCAATGTCAAAAGCTACTTTAGTTTCTTCTTAGGTTGAATGACTTCTTCAGTGAGGCTCACAGCCAAATTCTATTAATGAGCCCATTCCTATCAGTGAACCACGCCTGTGCCATGATCTCTAAAGATGAGGCGTAGAAATCCCTTGCTCACTCAACACACCATACCCCCGTTGAGGGTGTTGCAATGACAATTCGTGGCTGAGGACGTTGCAGGGGACAGGGCTGAGGTGGTAGAAGCACTGAATATTCTCATTGTTGCAAGAAAGGCCACCACAAAGATATCTATTGGGAAATCGTTGGATACCCTCCTGACCTCTATGGCAACAAGTCTAAACTACCACATGATGCAACTGCTAATTAGCTTCGGACTACACCACCCAGCAATAAAGGTGACAAATGCGTCCAGGCATCACAAACAGAGTCACCAAGTCTCACTTCTAAACAATATGACCTATTAATGGAGCTTTTGAAACATAACTCTAAGGCCACTGTTTATGTCTTACTGGTACTACCACAGGTTTGCCTCATTTCAATTCTGGTTATAGTCGGTGGGTTCTAGACTCTGGGGCTACTACCCACATCACTGGCGACCTAACCTTGTTTGACACTTCTAGAATTAATGATAGTAACATAAAGGCAATCAAAATACCAAATGGAGCTAAAGCTCTTATCACACACATTTTAAATATTAGACTATCTGATGTGATTTACCTTACTAATGTCCTTTATGCATCTCAATTACAATTCAATCTCATATCTGTACCTAGGTTAACTAAAGAACTGGGCTGCATTATAGTATTTTTCCTTAACCATTGTTTGGTGTAGGACCTTCCAAATGGCAAGAAGAAGGCCTTTACATGATATGTTTCCCAAAATGGCATGCGGCTGTTACGAATGCATTAAATACTGCTATACATAATTCTGCTAATATGTTGACTTTACATAGAAGAGAAGACATGCCCCATTGCCTGTTTTGAAACATTTGAATTTTGTAAAGAACAAACATATTTGTTTCAATAAAGATTGTGAAGTTTGCATACAATCTAAGCAAACACGAACCCCTTTTACTTCTAGTTGTATTAAGTCTCATTTGTGCTTTGAATTGCTTCATATGGATGTATGGGGGCCATATAAAACCCCCACACATCAAGGTCATCATTATTTCCTTACAATTATTGATGACTTTTCTAGAAATACTTGGATTTTGATGAAATCAAAATCTGATCTGTTCAGTGCATACGAAACTTTATTGCTTATATTACTACACAATTTTCTTTGCATGTCAAACGACTTAGAAGTGACAATGGGTTTGAATTTGTTAAACAAAATCTCTTATCTAGCAAAGGGATTATTCATGAAACAACATGTCCTTATACTCCCCAACAAAAGGGTATAGTATAACGAAAACATTGTACCCTCCTTCAAATAAGTAGAAGCCTTACGATTTAGTCAGGAGTACCTATTAGTTATTGGGGGGAATGCATCCGTATGGAAGCCTTCATTGTAAATAGAGTTCCCTCAAAAGTTCTGGGTTATAAAACACCTTATGAGAAGGTGTATGGGAAAGAACCAACTTTTGAAAGTCTTAAGACATTTGGCTTATTAGCTCATGCCACAAACCTCAATGCTTAAACCTCAATGCTTCCGATAAATTTCAACCCTGTACTGCACCTTGTATTTTCCTTGGTTATCCTAACAACTAAAAGGGGTATGTTATCTTAGATTTGAATACTCAAAAAATTATAGTGAGTCGGGATGTGGTTTTCTTAGAAGATAGATTTCCTTTCTTAGAAGATAAACCTTTCAATCAAAGGGGAGAAATACCAAAAGAGGTAAGGGACATGTTTCTATTTGATGATGTTAATGAACCTAGGACTAGCATACATATTGATGATTCCAATTATGCTAAACAGATTAGAGCAGAACCTGAGGGGGCTCTATGCGACACAGAACCTATCAATAGGACTGTAAATGAAACAAAACATGCACCCATTAATCCTATTAATCCTCCTTCTAAAAATCATACTGGCAGGATAAGAAAACCGTCCATTTGGACAAAGGATTATGTCTGCAATTTAATAACTAAAGGATCTCATGAACAAAGAACAAAATGCCTTTATCCAATAGATGATTATATTTCATATGATAAGATATCTACTTCTCACATGTGTTTTCTTTGCCATTTAGATCCAATTTTTGAACCACAAATTTATGAAGAGGCAGCCCAAGATGGTAAGTGGGTAAAGGTAATGAACCTTGAGATGGAAGCCCTTAAAAATAATAAAACCTGGGATATAGTTACTTTGCCTTCAAATAAGAAACCCATTGTGTGTAAATGGGTATATAAGATAAAATATAAGTCTAATGGTGAGGTAGAAAAATACAAAGCTAGATTAGTAGCTAAAGGGTATAATTAAAGGGAAGGAGTTGATTATCATGATACTTTTTCCCCTGTTGTTAAAATGATATTTGTTTGCATGACTTTGAAATTGGTAGCTATATATAATTGGGATATATATCATATGGATGTCCATAACGCCTTTTTGCAGGGAGGTTTGGAGGAGGAGGTGTATATGACTCTTTCTCAAGGTTTCTATAGCTAAAGGGAGAACCTTATTTGCAAGTTTAAGAAATCATTATATGGGCTTAAGCAAGCCCCACGTCAATGGAATTGTAAGTTGACAATAGCATTAATAAAAAGGGGATTCACTTAAAGTAAGTTTGATTATTCATTCTTCTTTAAGAGGTATAGTGATGGTAGCATAGTCTTAATTCTGATTTAAGTTGATAATTTGCCGGTCACTGGTAATTTTGTGTCTACAATTGGTGAGGTAAAAATATTTTTGCACAATAACTTTAAGATTAAAGACTTAGGATTGATGAAATACTTCTTGGGGATAGGAATGGCTAGATCTCAAGAGGGAATTGTCATGTTTCAAAGAAAATATGCTTTAGATTTATTAGCTGATCTAGGTATGTGTGGATGTAAACCTCTTGGGATGCCTATGCCACATAATTTAAAATTAATGAGCCACCGAGAATGAAAAGATAAACCTTTTGATTTGATATTATATTCTGACAAATATAGAAGGTTGATTGGTAGAATTATTTACTTAACAGTAACATGCCTTGATATATATTTCTTGGTGAAGGTCTTAAGCCAATTCATGCAACAACAATTGAAGGTTCATATGGCAGTAGCTCTTGGTGTGATAAGATATATTAAGAGGAGTCCTGGAATAGGTTCACATGGCAGTAGCTCTTGGTATGATAAGATATATTAAGAGGAGTCCTGGAATGGTGATTTTGATTAGCTCACAAGGGGACACCACCATGAGTTGCTACTGTGATTCTGATTGGGGCTCATGTGGTATGATGAGGAGATCTATAACTGGATACTTGCTCAAGTTGGGAGGATCACTAGTTCATTGGAAGTCAGAGAAATAGGCAACAGTGTCATGGTCATCTATAGAGGCTGAATATAGGGCATTGGGGTCAGCAACTTCTAAGGAAGTATGGCTAGAAGGATCCTCAAGGAGCTAGGTTGTTCTCAAGCACAACCTATAGATATATATTGTGATAGTAAAGATGCAATCCACATAGTGAATAACCCTGTTTTTCACGAGCGAACCAAATACATCGAGATCGATTGCCATTTCGTTCATGAGAAGGTTCAAGCGAAGCTGATCTAATGCAACATGTTAGAACAAGTGAACAGGAAGCTGATTTTTTAACTAAAGTAGTTACAAGGGACACACAAGATAAATTTCTTCACAAGTTGGGAGCAGTGGATATTTTTTCTCTCCAACTTGAAGGGGAGTAATGGAATACATAAGTGTTATAGTATAATGTATTATGTATTAGGATATGTGTTAGTATTGATGGGCTTGGGCCCAATGCGTTTAGGTAAGATAGTTAAAGTGTATTAGTAAGGACTGATATAAATAGTTGGATCATTCTGTGATCTATAACAGATTATGTAAATATATTTTTTTTAATACAGAAAATGAGGAAAAACTTTCTTGTTGTTCTAATATTCATTATTGGATTGTAATAGACTAACAGTTTTGAACATGAAGCTCCAAATGTGCACCTCCCTTAGTCCAAGGAAGATGACTTTACTGGGAATAAGAGGCCCAAGCTTCCTCGACGTTGCTTCTTCGCTATCGTCGTCACCACCATCTCTCTTAGAGGTATGAAATCAGCTTCTTATAAGAGATAGGAGAAGAAGAAATGGGGATGTGGATAAAGAAGAAAGGGAAAAAACAGAAGAAGATAAGCGCTCCCATAATGAAGAAATTTTCGATCAGATGTCTCTCCCTAACTCCTGAATCAGGGAAGATGAAGGCCATTATGAGAAGGAGCCCAGTGCGTTACACCTTGAGCTTATGAATAGTAAATTGAGTCTATGGCTGAAGATAAACTGACATAGGAGATCGACTAAGAGGAATAGTAATTGTTAATTTATTTATATTGTTTAAGAAATACTTCGGTATTAGTACCTTTTATTAAAGGGATTCAAAACATGACCCCATGTTATGAAGGACAAACCCATTTTAATAGACCCAAACCCAGCATTAGTGGGTGCTAGGCTTATTAATGGTTGTTGGGGTGTTAGCTTGTCTTTGCTATAATTTATGACTAGGCTTATTGGAATAGGAATAAAAACAATTATGCAGTGCTACAACAAGACAAGAATCATCTTTCTCTTTTTCTTTACCCCCATTTTGCCATTATGTTCATGTGGCAATTTCTTATTGAAATCAAAGAAAAAGTTACTTTGGTGATGGAAAGAAAAGCACTAGTTCAATTTTTTTTAATATTTATCATATACAGTTTTAAAAATAATTTTTTAAAAAAATATATTTAATATGAAAGTATGCATATGTGATGAAAAATGTTCAACAAAGTCCACAGTTGGAATTCCCATTGAGATATGTGCTCGACAATGACTTGAACAGATTGCATCCAATAGGAACATACTTGTTCTTGGCAAATAAATGTTCAATAAAGTGAAACTATGTCTTTAATATGAAGACAAAAATAATAAATCTATAAAAATTTCTTATTTTAATATACTTTTGCATGTCTAGCTTGCATATTTATAGTTAAAATATTACTCTCAATATATAAGAAAATATTCGCATCAATATCTAAAATTATTCTATCAAACACTACTGCAGATTTAGACATTTATAACACCTAATATATAACGGTTACAGCTAATAAATATCATGCATGTCAAGGTGGAGGTCACGCAAGGATACATAACACTTAAAAGTGACTGTTAATTATGTTCACCGTCATGTATTGTGTGGCAGAATTCATGAAAACACAAAAATAACGATTGTAATTAATAACTGTCATTTATTTAGTGACAAAAGTGACGGTGTTTTTGAAACAACTGTCATGTAATACTTATAAATGATTCTCCTTCCAACTTTACATCAGTAAAAACACAAATATAACAGCTATGTCAATTGACCATAAAGTATGAATGACAAAAATGACATTTCATAATAAACAGCCAATATGTTAAGTACAAATCTAAAAAGCACCTTTTCAAAACCTTATTCGGCCTAAGTACCAATCCTCCTAAAGTTAAATACCTTAGAATGAAGTATTCATTTTGTTCATAGTACTTTTTTAGAAAGTAGATTTTCATAACCTCATCCTTCTATCCCTCATCATAGTCAAATGCAAGAGAGTCCTTTCCATTCGGCCTCCGCCTCTTCCCCATTCTTACCCTCCTCCTCCTCTTATTCTTCCTTCTCATCAAATAGAGGCTTTTCTACAAATGTTGGCCAACCTTGACCGCTCCATAAGATGTCTTGATAGACATGCCTACAATATGAACAAAAGTTGGACTTCATCCTTCATAACAATCAAGTTGTATATAATCACTTCTAGTCAAACCCTTTATGTCTTTCCTTATAAGTTGATGATATGCTGAGCGAGGAGGGGCAGGAAGAGGCGGAGGACAAAAATAGTGGTAATGACTGCAAAACCACCACTACTTTTTATTTTTTAAATATTGAAAAATTAATGGTTAGACCAATGTAGCCCAAAAAAATTAAAAAAAGGTTATTAATTTAGGCATTTTATAACGTAATCATTTTCATTCCAAAGGACATGTTCTTCTTGATAACTCATGAAAACTTTTCCATTTAAACTTTCAAAAAAAGAACCCCATTTATCTATCTCTTCAATCTATTCCAACTTCTCATATCCAACTTTTAACTTTTGTTATTCATCAATTACATGGGAAAGCAAGGATGCATAGGTAGGTGCTTGAAGGAATTGACCTCTGTCATTTGCTTTTTAATCGAGAACATGGACAAATTACTGGAGAAGGATATCAATCTAATGATGCAGTGAATCTTTTATCCACATAATTGTTTATTTTTTGTTAGTTTATTCAAACTATCATTTTCTTTTTTAATTTTTTGTTTGTGTTATTGGGTTGGATAATCAACTTTAAAGATTATTAAAAAATATCAAATAAGTAATAGTTCTTATGGAAAACCCGTCACTTTTCAGAATACCATATCAAATACCTAATAGTTATTAAGAAATCACCATCTAACGGTTACTAAGAAATCACTGTCACTATTTACAAAACCTAACAACTATGATGTTAAAACCGCGAACTTTCGTATAAAAGTTCAATATAATTGTAATTAAGAAATGTAAGTTTCATAATGATTTTAAACTTATAACTGTGAGCAAGTTTCCTCAAGTCTTTTAAAAAATGCACCCTCTATCTCACATCTCTTCACTTTCCTAAGTTATTACACTTAACATGCTTATCTTTTGTAGAACGTTACCCACCATCTTGAGAATACCACAACTCTGTAGAGTCTTCTAGCCGTTGACAATAGCATCCAGGAAAACCACATCCTCTACTACTTTCTTTGAACTTCGATCTGACAGCGAAGCAACTCACTTCAATTGCCCTAACTCGCTTTTATGTTTTGGAGCCCTACCTAGGTCACATTCCTTCGTGTGCTTTATCTTCTTATTTTAAGGTATAATTTCTCTTCTACATTCTGCATTCTCCTTATTTTTCACTGCATCTTGCTTAGGTAGGTTTTGACCTTAGCCATGCATCATGTTTTTCTAGAAAACATATTGCTCTGTTCCCTATGGTTGATTAAATGAGTTTTGTTTTCTAGTTAAAATGGCTAGTTCTATTGCCCCTACTTCTGATAATGTTCCTAATGGTACTGATCTCCTCCCTAGGCCACCAAAAAATGAGACCACAAAAGAGGCGTTGAAACGAGTGGGGGATATTGTAAAAATGAGCCATTGCGCCTTAACTTTTATGAACCAAGCAGAGTCTATAGGGGGAAGATTTCATGTGACATAGAATAATGAAAGTCAAACTCTTGAGCAGTCATACTTCTTCATCTACATTGGCTTGACGACAAGGACCAACATTCCTATCATGGCGGGTAACTGGCATAGAGTATAGAGATATTACACATGCATTATTTGGGATAATATCAGGGAAAGGTATATATGCATGCTAATTACTTGCTATGTACTTATAAAAAATGTTAACTTGAATTGTGTGTTTTGTAGTCTGCTTATAAGAACTATGAAAAGATGAGTTTACATTGACTTATTTATTGATAAGCCAATATGCCACTAATAACAAGTCAGGTTGCCACCAATAAGAAGTCAGGGTGCTTAATTGACAAGTCAATGTGTCACTAATGGAAAATCAGGATATGACAAGTTAGTACATCTCAATTAATAAGTCAAGGTTACATGATTGACAAGTCAGACATGCAATCAATGGTAAGTCAAATACCTCAATTGACATGCCAATGTGCCGCTAATGATAAGCCAAGTAAACATTTGTTTGGCAATTCTAAGAAATTACTACACGTCTCTTGGAACTTTATATTAATTTCATGATTTTAGGGGACACAATCATAATAATTTGTCTTCTTGAGGACCTAAGTGTAATTCCCTCTAAGATTATCTATTAATACAAATTGAAAAATGTGATTAATTAAATTAATCTACCTTTCCCCGGGATATACACCAAACCACTCCGTTTGTTGAAATCAACACCAGGATTATACCTCTACAGCAACTCTTGATGAAGCCCCGTCATGTTGGCAATGGAATCCAAAGAATCCTAAGCTATAGGTGGGTAAGTTATGAACAACCCATAGTCTCTCGAAACTTTGCTATCCCCACACAAATAGTTCATTATCACATTGAGCATTCCAGATTTAGGAATATTCTCTGGCGAAAACCTATTTGCACTCTCCAACATCAAAACGGTGGTCAAATTGGAATAATTCAGATCCCCAATCAACACATAGGTGTCTCCTTTCTGAAATTGGCACTCGAATACGTAACCTAAAAATTTGCCATCGAAGCAATCGTAAGGAAATGGAACATTCACATGAGCTCCAGTTTCAACATTGTTTTCACTCAATAATTAGCCATTCTTGTAGCTGATGATATCCTGAGTTATTTGAAGAACTGAGGATTTCATGATTAGTGGAAGGTCAGTAATATCGAGAAGACCGGCCCAAATGTAGTAGGAGGCAAGAGCCAACTCACATCCTTTCTTTCACTTTGATTCTGCATTGAGAAAAAGAAAGAATATCAACAAGAAGAGAAGTTGAAACCCATTTGTATGTAAATATGGTCATGCTAAAAAATTGAAACAATTCCCAAATAGAAATGAGTGCGCCGAGTGAATAAGCAGGGAGAAAGAATGAATTGATTGGGGAAGAATTTTCTTTTCTATAATCAGGGAAAGAAAGAAGTGATTCACAGTAGGATTAAACAACGAAATGATGAAGGAATTGAATTTGGTGGGAATCTTAAATGTTAACCATAGAAGCCAAGTCACGTAGCTATCAACACTACTGGAAAGTGGGAACATCAGCACGCACCAAGACCAAAACAATAGAAGTCAGCCTGCAAAAGAAGTTGATGGCGGGAATTTTGGCATATGATAAGAGCATGTACCTGGGTTCTTCTTATAAATTTGGGAAAATCTTCCCAATAATAGAAAATACATTAAAACAGTTTCAATATATAATTAATTATATAAAAACTCTCAAAAGAGGCCTTAGTAATATAGATTAAAATTA
Organism: Inga laurina; assembly: GCA_963855925.1. NCBI lineage: Eukaryota > Viridiplantae > Streptophyta > Magnoliopsida > Fabales > Fabaceae > Inga > Inga laurina. The sequence goes on along the minus strand of OY979704.1, from coordinate 63,040,702 downwards.
TGAAATTAATTGCTTGCCTTATTGACAAGTTATAGTGTTACCATTTGTTAGATCCCATATGTTTTGATGATAACAAAGATTGGATCAATAATATGAAAACAAAAAAATTAATTTGAACAAAGTAGCATAGCATCACTTGGAGTCAGCACTGGAAGTAATCAACAATTTTTTAAGAAGGCTTACACGAGTAGTCACTCGAGTAAGCTAAGAGAATTTCATCCACAAATTCTTTAACAAAGTCACTTGAGGGACCACTCGAGTAATCGCAAAGTTATATAGACCATTACACAAGTAGCCACTCGAGTAACCAGGTCAAAAATCTTCCAGTGACTCTCGGCCAAGAAATGCAGCATGTCACTTGAGTAGCCACTCGAGGAACCAGTGAGAAAATAGCATTACTCGAGGGACCACCTGAGTAATCTGTAGAGTTATTTGAAGTACTACTCGAGTAACCAGACAGTAAAATCTCTGCCAAGAATTTGATGCCATTACTTGAGGGTGTAATCGAGTTATCTGCCGTATTATTTGAAAGCCACTCGAGGGACTACTTGAGTAAGGTATGAAGAAATATGAAGCCCACTCGAGTAAGCAGTTTACCACAATGATCACCCGAGTAACCTATGAAGGTAAAGACATGGCCACTCAAGTAACCACTCGAGTAAGTAAGTATTTTCAAGGTTTGTAATATATCACTCCAGGTCTTACCTGAGTGATATCTGATTTAAATGTTGATTTGCTCACTGCCATATTTTGGACAAGTTTACTCGAGGAACCACTCGAGTAACAAACTTGATCACTCGAGTAGCCACTCGAGTAAGGCAGTCTAGAAATTATATTTTCATCGAATATCCCTTGATTTGTTATCTATATGATTAATTCTTCATTGTATTAGTATTCTAAGTACATTTGTAGAGAAACAATGAAAGAGTATGACAAATTTGAGAAGTCAAATAAAAGTCCGAACGTTTACCTACCGCCAACGGATAGTTTTCAAATACAAAGAATAGTCAACCGTTGTTGCGCTACTCTAACGGACAAGTTTGAATTGCTTCCAACGGACATTATCAATCATCTATATATATGGAACATTCAAAGAGAAGAAAACAAGACACGAACCGAGATTACACTGATCAACATATTCTTAGTGCTTTGTTTTCATATACACATTTATTGTACTTCAGAGATTATATATTTGCTCTATGAGAGAGTTTTTCATTACAAACTCAATATTTGATATTGAGACAACTTAAGGTAGTGGAACCTTGAGTTGGGGATTTGATTACAACGTGCAAGGGGGAGTGAGTGTCCAAGTGAAGGAACTTGTTGTGTACTGAGGTGCCAAGAACCCACTGATCTTGGAGAATATAGTGAAATTCTCAAAGACGCTTTAAGGACTGGACGTAGGTCAAAGTGGTTGTGGCTGAACCAGTATAACTCTCGGTGTACACTACGGTGATATTTCTCTTTACTCTCAACTGCTTTAAATATTCTGTCAATTTTATTATTCGCAACGAAATTTATGGTATCACCCAATTCACCCCCCTCTTGGGGAAACGCTTGCACTAACACCATTGACAAGTCCACCTATCGACAAGTGTATTTGACATACTGATAAGTTTTAGTGTTACTATTGTTAAGTGCATGTGCAATATTGACAAGTCATAGTATTATAAATGACAAGTTTATATGTCATATTGACAATAAAGGCAAACAAGTAATTTTACAATTCAAATATATATCATTAAGGTCCCTTGAGAAAATTTAGATAAAGCATCATATACTGTGACTTTTTTTATATTTATTCATCCCTTATAACCATACTGCGATTTTCCTGATAAACTTCAATTTTTCAATAGCTCTAATTTTAAAAGCTATATTGGGGATGTCTGTATATTTAATACATTTTTTTTCATGGTTACTAATAATCAATCATATGTTTTTTTCATATCTTTTTTCCACCTATTCTCTCTAATCTATTTTCCCACTCATTTTCTGTCACTTACCAACAACCAAGGTTATTAAACCTGGACCAGTCACTGAACCGGTCGGGTACTGGATCAAGAGTTAATGGGTTAGACAGGAGTCAAATTGGAGCTAACCCAGGGCCAAACCGGTGAGAAAGTGAAGATTTTAGGGTTATTAATATGAAATTCTAAAAAAATAAAAAAAATTGATTTTTTTAAATGAAAAGGTAAACCGGCTTAGTGCCTGAACCGGATAGGTTTACCGATCTATTCGTTGGTGTAATATCCCAAAAAGCGATTAAGGGCTAATGACTTCAAAAGTGACTGTAATTATTGTTGAATAAACACTTTTGGAGAATGGGTGATGGGAATTTGGATGTTTTAATAATTCCAATGGCTTCCTTGTGAAATTCGTGTGGGGAGAGTGTTTATTGTGAAATTGGAACCATTGGGAACAATTGTGCAAAAGTTGGAAACTCTGTCCATTGAAACTCTGTACAGGACAGTCAACTTGTATGGACTTTTTAAATAGGCAAATGGTGTCTAAAAATTATGATATTTTCCAGTCTTAAATTTCACATGCCAAGATTTAAAATGGACATATAATTTGTGTCATTTCAATTTTTGAGCTAAGAGTTATGATTTTCCAAAGTTTGGGATGGAAACTGGAATCTGTTTTGGAGCAGTATGGACTTTTGTACAATTCTGTATTTTTGAAGTTATTAAATGCCGTGATCCATATTTTTTCAATAAATAGGACTTAAATATCTTTCCATTTGCTTTGGGATCACCCCATTTTGATTTTTCTAGAATTAGTTATGATTTTTCAAAGTTTGGGCAGAAATCTGCCAGAATTTTGTAAAAATCCGAAATTGATGGAAATTTAGTAAATAATTATAAAATAATATTATATCATATTAAATCATCATCCACCTCCTCCATCAGCCCAAAACCGTGACATTCAGCTGCAACAAGAGAGAGAAGGTGTGAGAAATTCTAGAGAGAGAAGTAGAAGAGAACTTGTACGGTTAGTCGATTTCTTCGGTAAATCCTTACCTAACGCGTATAACTCCGCTCCTAAGCTATTCTTCTATATTCTTCAAGGTTTGTGGAGCACAAATTTGGGTGTTCAAAGGCTAGGGTTTTCAGCCACCTTGAGGAAAAGCTAGTGGGAGCTTGAGGTAACTTCCAAACTTTCATATATTGCTTATTCTGATTGCTGTGGGCAATTTAATCGGTGAAATTTCGCCGGATTGCCATTGGTTTTAAAGTTTGGAAATGATATGGCCTAGGGGTTATGCTGCCCAAATTGGGTCTTAATGTTAGTTGTAACCTAATGTAATGATTAATAAAGTGGTTAGGAGTAGAAAGGAACACGTTTACGGAGTCGAAACCAAAAAACACCGATTCTTCCCAAAGTATGCCAAGATTTTGGCCAGGGCTAGATCTTAGGCTTAGAGTTGGATTTTCAATGATTTGATGGTTCCATTGAGTTTAGGAACGAAAATTAGGTGGGGTTACAGTTGGTCACTTTTTTTGGAAAAGGCCAAAAAAGCATAATTACGAAAACGCCCCAAAAACCCTTAAAGTGGGGCTGCCAAGGGTAATGTTGTAATTTGACATTGAATTTGATAATTTTGAGTTTGGAAATGGATTCCTTGGGTGAAAATATGTCAGAATAGCCCATGTCAAAATTTCAGAAAAGGTACAACCGGACCGGGTTCGGCCGGGCCGATCCGTGGGGGCATTTTTGTAAATTTTTATAATAGCCTCATATAACCCCTAAAACACTATGGAAGTTTCTAAATTGTATTTTGGAATTGTAGGACAGAGTTGTGAGCCCAGTGGTTAGCACGTTTTACGATGCACACTAAAAGGTGGTCTTTGAGATAGTACTCCCCAACCCTTTAGGCATATGTCTAGGCTTCTAGTAGCCACCTAAAGAGTCCAAGTGATAACCAACTTTAAGTGTTTTAAATGTGAGAATTTGGAATGGAGAATAACTTTTCATCTTTGACTTTGGTTATAGGGTTCAACATTTGCCCTAATCGCAAGCAACCTGTGCCGGCGCACGTCAGGAAAGAACAAGGTAGTGACTCTTTTCCCTTATACTATATATGATACATGGTATGTTTGTTTGATTATTTTTTGTGAGTCTATCACCTACGGCCCATCGGTGTTGACGGTGGGAGGATCGTACCTTCGGGGCTGTGGAATCCAGGGGATAAGACTATGTGAAAGCCGTAAGGCTATATATGAAAGCCAAAAGGCTATTTGTGAAACCTTCACCCGCGGCCCATCAGTGTTGACGGTGGGAGGACCGTGCCTTCGGGGCGGTGGAATACGGGGGATGAGATTATGTGATTATGTGCATATGTGGCAGCCTGCGTGCTGTGCGTTATGTTGTGATGCTGCTTGATGATTTTCTTGCGTGCTTTGTGATTACATGTGGTATGAGTGATTTGTTACTATTGGGATTCTTTTGAATCTCATTCTTTCCATTGACAAACCTTCAGATAAGGCAAGTGGCTCCAAGGGAAAGGAGACGACCAAGGGTGGATAAGGCTCCTTAGGGAGATTTATATTTTGGTGTTGGATATCATGTTTTGTTGGGAGATCACCGTATATCTTATAAATGTTGTTTTGGAGACAGTTGTGTAATCCCCTAATGGGAATTTATAAACCTTTATTTTATGTATGAAACCCAAGGGTTGCCGGGATTTTGTTGTACACTCTGATATGTAAATGTGATGTAACTGTATAGGGTAATTATATTCGAATTGTGGAATTTGAGACTAGGGTAAGGCATAATCTTTGAAAATATTTGTGAAAACCCTTCCGTAAGGAAGGGACTGTAAATGAGTTTGATTATTATTGGTTTCTATTTCATTTTAAAATACGTATGTCGAATCATAATTACGAAGGGGGTTACAGTTGGTTTATGGACCATATTGGCTGGTCCGGTCTGGGTTTAATAACGTGGCCATCAATATAAATAAAAGTGTTTTCGAAAAATAAGTTATATTTTTTAAATATTTATTATCTTTAACCAATTTATCTCAATTTCTTAACCTACGCAATTCAATTATTTGTTTATCTTGCATAATTATATTATTTGAAACTTGTATACAAAGACTAAAGGATTGTTTCAATTTGATTTAGTGATTAACTTTAGGTTTTTCGAAGCTTTAATGGGTTAATTGATCATGATTTAGAATAAATGTGCACATGCATTTTAATGGCAAGGTTATGTTGGTAGTTTACAAGTAATTACATTTTCGTGTTTTATTAATATTTATGATGTATGACTCTTAAATATTTCTTAATTTAGAACATACGATCCTTCCTTATTATTTCATTATTTGTGGGTGATGTGGTACGAGAATTAAAAAGAGTGCAAGTGCAAATTTTATTTTATTTTTTTATTTTAATAATACACACATAAGAAGGGGGACCACATGAAATTAGGTTAGGAGAAATACTTACATACTCCAGCAGCACCATCACATCTGTACTCTGACTAATTAAAATATAAATCTTATTTTAATCTGACATGGCAGATGAGTCATTTAGAGAAATTCAAATTTAATGATTTTAACAAACATAAACTTCTTAATTTAGAAAAACAAAAAATGCAATTCCCTGTCATCATCCCTAAAATTATAAAATTTGAATTTCTTCAAACAACTCATCTACCATATAGAATCAAAATAAGCTTAGTTGTTATATTTTAATTAGTCAAAGTACAGATGAAGTCGGGCTCCTAGAGTTTGTAAGTATTTCTCGTAGGAGAACTACATCACATGAAATTTAATTCTCACCACATCATATCCCAGTTTCCATCTTCATTTACATCTTGCCCCCTCATCTCTAGATCTAGTTTCAGCCCTTAGATCTTCTGCATTATTCCCACTCTCAAACACTCCTTAAGGGTGTGTTTGGTTCAACTAAGAGGATGTTAAGTAAGATTCATTAAAGGTAGGTTGGGTAGGGGAGATTACAAGCTCTTTTCTTTTGAAGGAGAGGACATAGGATGTTTGATTTTTTATTTAGTTTAAGAGGGCAGGTGATAGAAGCTAATTACAAGTTGACAAATATATTTTCCTTCTTTAACAATTTTTATATCAAAATTATTATTTCTTAATTTATGAATCTCAAAAAACGTGATACTCACTTGTGTATGATAAAAAAATTTATGTACATTTTAAAGAAAACAATAATCATTAAGAAAAGCACTATCCATCCATGATAGTTTGATAGAAAGTGGAAGCCAAAATTAATTAATTTTGCTATCAAACCCATAAAGTTTATAGAATATTAATTTTAAAATTAAATATTAGACGCAGTTGTGAAACAAATTTGTCAAAACTATAAAGATCACACTACTAATGCATAAATCAATCCAAATACATTCTCCTCATGACTTATGGCATCTTTGCTAAATTTTTTCTTATTCTTGTAATTAGGCTAAAACACTTATTTCTTAACGTTTGATGCTAGTCAAAAAGGATGAACTGGAAGATAATTTATATAGATTGGAATGTCATTCTAAATTCCGCAAACAACTAGCAGATAAACCAGATTTCATCATGAAATTTGGCTACTTTTTGGGCATCTCAAGAATTGAAAGAGAGAAGAAGCTTTACATAATCAAAAGTAAAAAGCCAAACCTTTTACATAACATCAAAAATTTTCATATGGTTAGCAAACTACACAAGTTATATATTGCTTAGTCTTTCAAAATATCCATAGGGCTAACAAGTGATTATAAAAGTGATTGCCTAATAGCCAAGATGTTGTAACATCAAAAGTCTTCAAATGGTTAGCAGACTAAATTGTCAAGTCTTTCGCAACATCCATAAGTAAATCCTCGCTGGCAAGAAGGGGTCATTTAATAAATGCCCTAAGTAGGTCACCATCAACCATAAGAACTCTATAGATCTTGGTAACATGGGTTGTTGAAAAGCCACAATCTTGAATCATCTTCCATATTTCTTCACCAATCAATTGAGAAAGCTTTTCAGCTCTTTCTCTAGCTACTACAATTCCTTGTCTGGCTATTTCATTTGCTTCTTTCAATGCTTCATTTCCAGCATTCATTGCTTGATTTCCAACATTGATTGCATGTGCAACTTCATACATGACATCCTTAAGTTCAACCAAGTCAGAGTCTTTTTCTTTATTTGAATTCACCTTTTGCTTCTTGCTTGAGGAATCACTTGCAACACCAGGTGAGTTCTATTGATTGGTACTATTATCAAGAGCTTCAAAATAGACGATATTTATATCATGTTGGGAAGCAACATTATCAATGTTGTTGGTTACATCAACTAAGTCTGCCTCATTGAGTGTCTAACGTCTCTTTGGCATCTCACCAAGCGTATAGTTCCCTCCCCTTATGCTTTATCAGTCTCATACAAAATGACCATCCTATCATAGTTGGGTATATAAACTTTTCTCCATTTTTGCAGCTTGAGGCTTGGACTACAAATGGCAAATTTTAAACAACAAGCATTAACTCCCATGAGCAATGCTTGTGATACATATACTCAATGTATTAATTATTATTCTAGCTACTAACACATTGATTTGATATTGTCACAATTTCAAAAAGGAAAAAATTCACTCTGGTTTGAATACAATATTAAAAGAGTTATCATTCCATCAATATCTTTCAACATATATATCTTTGACTAAAAAATGTGGGTGGTATATTTTCTGAAAAATAATAATAACTTTGCCTTACATATGTGTAATGCATTGAATGTGACAATTTTAGCATGGGTAGCCAACAATAAATATAACTTTTACTCTCCAAGCATTAAATTAGATGAAAATAATTAGATAATTTTAACATTATAAGAAATTAAATTAGTCATGCATAAAAAATATTACAACATAACTTGTGATCAATGAAGATAATGATAATTACATTAATGATCTAAAAATCTTAGCAATGATGAAAATATTGAAATAAATCAAATTCACAATGTTCAAAGTTAGAAATTTTTAAATCAACTTTTTCATATTATTCTTCTTTCACTTAGGGTCATATGACCCAAGAATTTCTATTAAAAGAATTTACACTATTACTTGAAGAAAAATGCAATAATAAATGGCTAGGCCACACACGAAAGTTTACATCAAGTTAATTAGCCCTACAACAATCAAATGAATGGTCATTCTTTCTCCCGTGCTTCTGAGTTTTCTTTTTGGTGCATTCTAATGTGAAAAATTTATACTAATATACATACAGGTAAAGAATTCACTTCATTGGAACCAATAGGCTTAATTGCTTGTAATCTCCAACACTCCAAAACAACAACACAATGTCAGCACATTCATAAATAAACAAAATAAATTGATGATGATGACTCATTCAAAAGTTGCTTCGTTACAACTTCCTTCACGGAATTAACCACATCATCTTACATTTGAAGAACTTTGATACAAGAAGCATTTAACTGCACAAAATGCTCACTGCAACAAAAATGGTCCCATGCGTCAATTAATTTCTCTAAGGGACACTAGTATTGACATAATCTTTTCTTTCTCTCAAATATGCATTTAGCTTGATAATGCCTTTGCATGATTCAACAATTTCCAACTGTGGTGCAAATTCATTATAATATACACCTCAGATAGTGGCAATGAGATTCTTGACAAATTTTCTATTATATTGTTTCAGAGACAATGTCTTTTCAATTATAAGTCTTGGAGGTGCTTCAAAAATACTATGCCCTTCAATAGGTTCAAGATTCCTTGAGCTACATCCATCACCAAGATATTTTGGAAATAATTCCTTCACTACAGACTGAACATTGTTGTATAAAATGGAAGAATTGACTCCTAAATAATTAATAAATCAAAATCGCATATCAGCCATATGATTTCATGAGCCAATCAATTTTAAATATAATTCATTCACACAGAACCAGGAACATCAAACTATATATCGATCTTGCAAAACCTCTTCAGGCAAGCATAATTTCTGATGGAAGAATAAAAAAAGATAAAAAATAATAATACAATCTACATTTTGTTGTGTAAACATTTGTTTCATAAATTGAAATATATTTTAATAGGAAAAAGAAAAATGTCCTATGAATTCTAAATAATAAAATGTCTTGAATAAAAATTTCACTTCCCATCTTTTTGTTCATTCTAATAAGACAGTAAGAAAAATTATACTGCCTTCAGTCTTTAATATAAAGCATATTTAGGGAATTGATCTTGGTCCTAAATATAAGACAAAGTTTTCTTATTTGTCAATCTCTTCCTAATTTATCACTATTAACATTCTCTCAACAAAAATTAAAGAGAAGGAGGAAGGAGGAAATAAAAAAAGGTGACTAAGGTATTCTAGAAAATACATGTCATATTAACTAACTTAATACATGCATTTCGTTTAGTAATATTCCAAGAAATAAAATGGAAAGAAATGGTTAGATATTTATAGAAACTAGAACGTCAATTAGAATAATTGGAACCTACCTTAGGATGATTTTTTATATTTCACCCTTTTTTTTTAAAACAAGGACTGTATGCGTGCTCTGGAAACTTCCCAAGTTAAACAATTGGTAGCAGAAAAAATGCATGAAAGGGAAGTGAAGGAAAGCACCGAAACCCATGGATCTCATTATTCTTGAATGCCAAAGGCAATACTATCTCTATGAAAAAAGCACAATATGAAGCTCAAACCTAAGCCGAACAACAAAGAAAATAAGAAAAATACGATAAAAATGTTTCACAAAGGAAACTTAAAACACCAAGAAATGGAGAAGAACAAGCAATAGTTTCTCGTAGTGAATTCCAATATGATCTAAAAAAATTCAAGCTGCACAGTAGAAAATGAAGTAGGAGAATGCATTGACAAGTACAACAAAATCGTTTAGGAATTAAGCAAAGTACAACGCAGGTAAAAGAAAAGGAAAATAAAAAAAAAATCCTACAGTACCTATATGCTAGAAGAAGAACCAACTGAGAGCAATGTGAAGAAGCAAACCTCAAAAAATGAGGTAGAACACAAAAGCTCCACTGGAGATGCAAAGGTGTAAAAAGGAGCAGTTGAAGCTCCAAATGGATCTAGGTCAGATTAGAGATGCCAGTGTTTACAGTGTGTTTGATGAGGCAAAGAGAGATGAATAGTGAAGAGGAACATGGAAAGCCTCTGCAAGCATAGATGAGGGGTATACGAAGAAAAGTAGACTTCAAAAGGACAAAAGAAGAAAGGTGGAAGATTTCAAAATTTAAAACTCAAGTTAGCTGCCTAAAAATCTGGGCAATAAAATATTAGTGCATAAGAGAGAAGGCAATTAAAGAACCGAGGAATGGAGCCATATGATGAAGTGGAGTTCTAACATGAAGCCAAATGCAAGCCAACACTATTCATATGAATAGTGAAATGTGAGAAAAGCCACAAAAGAACATGGCTTGGCTTAGCTCTTTCAGAATACAGATTTATTATATTAAGTGGATAGTCAATATTAATGAATAAATTGTATGCAAATAATTTTGTTTGAAAAATACTCCACAACAAATGTTAAGATAAACTAACTTCAATAAGTTGCTCCCAAACTTGATCCTCTACCTCCCACATATGTAATGTTGTGTTCCAATCAAACCACTTACTACATGTTTAAAAACATCATAAACTTTAGAGAATTTCTTTTTTTCAAATTTTTCCACATGTTCTTAATTTTGTCTTTGTCCATTTCAATATCAAGCAAGGAACTCATCTCTTTTACAATGTTATCATATGATGTGCATGTACATGTACCATTTACCTTGTTTCCAAAAATATATTGTTCCATGAAAGCATCAATAAGTAAGTCATCCATAGCTCTTGTCCAATTTAAACATTGCTTATGGTTGTTAGATTTTGCCAGCATACTTTTACAAAAGTAATAAAATTTTGGCAGCACACTATGGTTGTTAGATTTTTTTTCTTTATATGAAGAAAGTTCTAATTATTTTTAAACGCCTATTTCAAGATTGAGAAATGTCAACACCCATTTCCATTTCGATAATCGAAGAGTAATAAAGACAGAATTCCATGGGCATACAGAAAAGTACAATTATACTGATAATAGTATTCATTTACAATCTAAAGTCGTTCGTCGACAAAATACAGAAATTCTAATATATACATAATTCTCAAAATATCTTAAGAATAGACTAATTATAACCACCCTCCTTGACCTTACCTTGAGACACGTGAAAATCACTTCTCTGTATCTGTAACTTTGCCTTTTGTCCCACTGGCACGCGTTGAGATGTTTATTTTTAAACAAAGGATGAGATTCCGAAGAATCCCTGTAGAGACATGCAACCGACATGTAAAATCTGAAAATTAAATATGCAATGCACTATATTAGGCAAAAATGAAAGTTCAATTCAATTCACATATAATTACCTCAGCTGAGTCACCAACTACAGCTAGGATTTTTGATATGCCTTGGGTAGGCATCGAACCACAGCTAGGATTTTTCGATACACCTATGTTGGGTACCGAACCACAACTAGGATTTTTCGATATACCTTTGTTGGGTATCGAACCACAACTAGGTATTGTGCCTTCAACACCCAATCATATCACGAAATACAGTAAGACATACATACAATTATTCACATTATCTATAAAGGATGGTAGTCCCTACCTCAAAGTCTTATCAATCCCTTTTTATTATGCCTCGTAAAATGTGTGGCTTCCGGCTTCCAACTCAATCCTAAAATATTAAATATATAAGAAATATGTCATAAATTATCTAAGTATCATTTTAGACTCTTCTATAGTGTTTGTTGTGGTTATATTAGTCTATGGTGAAAATTTACCGAAATGCCCCTAGGACCCTGGCCCAATGGCACGTTATCCCAAAATTTTGACTAGGGCTATCTTGAAGTATTTTCGCCTAAGGAATCCATTTCTGGGCTCAAAATTATCAAATTCACTGTCAAATTATGAAAATACCCTTGACGAAAATGATGCAAGGAATCGATTGCGAAAAGTCTTTTAGAGAGTGTATAGTGATTTACTCAAGGAGATTTTGTGAAAATGACCGAGTTTGCGATAGATAAAGACCGAAAACCCGACGTTACTCGAGGCCTTACTCGAGTAACCTTCAAGTTTACTCGAGGCCTTACTCGAGTGATCATACAGAAAATCTCTAAAATAATTCATTTAAATTGCATACCTGGCATGAATAATATTGTAATTATCCATGTATGTTCCCTCAATCATTTTATAGCCAATTTGAACAGATTTGAGTCGTTTTTCATCAATTTGGAAATCTGGATTTGCAGTTACTCGAGTCCTTACTCGAGTAAGTTTCAAGTTTACTCGAGGCGCTCCTCGGGTAACCTGTCTTTTTACTTCTGACTGTTCATTTCCTAATAACTGAACCGTTTGATTTAAATTTCAAGTAACTTGATCCGTTACTTCCAATTTTGAAAGACTATTACTTGAGTACATACTCGAGTAAAGTGCTTCTTTACTTCAAGTTGTTCCTCGGGTAATGCTTCTCTGTTAGTCATTACTTCAAGTTGGTACTCCAGTAAAGGTGTCCTCTGATAACCTCTGTTTTTATTTCTCAAAACAGAGTTTCAATCTTCCTGTAAAACAAATTTCTACATACTCCGATGCTTAAATTAGTGATCATCAAAACTTTAACAAATGACTTCATCTAATATTATGAGAAACTGAAATAACTTACAACTCATTGGGATTTACCATTCCCAGTTCTCTTCTAATGTATAGAAATTGATCTTTTGCAAGTGGTTTTGTGAAAATATCAGCTAGTTGAAGATGAGTAGGAATGAATATCACTTTCACATCTTTCTTTTGAACATGATCTCTGATGAAGTGATATCTGACATCAATATGCTTGGTTCTATAATGTTGAACTGGATTTTTGGCCAAGCTTATTGTACTAGTATTGTCACAGTAGATTGGTATTTCTTTGAGATAAATACCAAGATCTTGTAGTTGTTGTTTTAACCATATCACTTGAGCACAACAACTTGAGACTGCAACATATTCGGCTTCCGTTGATGAAAGAGACACAGTATTTTGTTCCTTGCTAAACCATGATACAAGTGATCCTCCAAGAAATTGTCCTTGTCCGCTGGTACTCTTTCTGTCTGTTTTGTATCCTCCATGATCAGAATTTGAATATGCAACTAGATATTCACTTCTTCCTTTGGGATACCACAGACCCAATTCAGGTGTGTCAGCAAGGTATCTAAAGATTCGTTTGATCGTTTCAGCATGTGATTCCTTTGGTGCCATTGATATCTTGCACATATACCAACACTAAATTGGATGTCCGGTCTACTTGCCGTGAGATAGAGTAATGATCCAATCATTCCTCTATACTTTATGATGTTGTAGTCTTTTCCCTTGACATCGACATCAAGTAATGTAGTTGAGCTCATAGGCGTGTCCGTGCCATTTGCTTCATCCATTCTATACTTCTTCAACAATTCTCTCAAATACTTTGTTTGAGATATGAAGATTCCATTCTTTCTTTGTTTGATTTGCAAACCAAGAAAGAAATTCAATTCTCCCATCATTAACATCTCAAACTCTCCCTGTATTATCTCAGAAAATTCCATATACAGAGATTCATTATTAGCACAGAAAACAATGTCATTAACATATATTTGAACAATTAAAATATCATCACGTTTTCGTTTTATAAAAAGTATTGTATCAACTTTTCCTGGTACAAAACCTTGATCAATGAGAAATTTACTGAGCCTTTCATACTATGCTCTGAGAGCTTGTTTTAAACCATATAAAGCCTTTTTGAGTTTGAAAACATGGTCAGGTTTGGTAAAATCCTCAAAACCTGGAGGTTGTTCTACATATACTTCTTCCATGATGTAACCATTTAGCAAAGCACTCTTTACATCCATTTGATAGAGTTTGAATCCTTTGATGCATGCAAAGGTTAAAGTACGCGTATAGCTTCCAATCTAGCCAATGAAGCATACATTTCCTCATAATCAATCCCTTCTTCCTGATTATAGCCTTTGGCCACCAACCTTGCCTTATTTCTGACAATAATTACGGATTCATCGAGTTTGTTATTGAATACCCATTTAGTTCCAATGATCGGATGATCCTTGGGTCGAGGTACCAAATCCCAAACTTGATTTCTCTCAAATTGATTTAGTTCTTCTTGCATTGCTATAACCCAATCATTGTCTGATAGGGCTTCATCAATGTTAGAAGGTTCAATTTCAGAAATGAATGCAGAAAAACTTACTTCATTGAAAATTCTATTTCTAGTTTTGATCCCTTCATTCACATCTCCTATGACTTGATCTAAGGGATGACTTTTATTGTATTTCCAGGCTTTAGGTTAACCTAGAGATTGCTCTTCTTCCTTGGTTTCATCAACCTCTAGAATAAGATTTTTAGAAATAGATTGACCATTTTCTTGATTTAAAACAACTTCCTATTCTTCATCAATGGTTTTGTCAGAGGATTCAAATTCATCAAATACAATATGAATTGATTCTTCAATAATACATGTTCTTTTATTGTAAACTCTATATGCTTTACTTCGTTTAGAATATCCTAAGAAAATTCCTTCATCTGTTTTAGAATCAAATTTTCCTAAGTTATCTTTACCATTATTATGAATGAAACACTTACAACCGAAGATGTGTAGATGAGCAATGTTTGGCTTCCTTCCTTTGTATAACTCATAAGGTGTCTTTCCAAGTTTTGTTATGATATAGGCCCTATTTGAAATATAGCATATTGTACTCATAGCATCAGCCCAGAATACTTGAGACACATTCTTTTCATTCAACATTGCTCTAGCCATTTTAGTGAGCACTCTATTCTTGCATTCCACAACTCCGTTTTGTTGAGGCGTCCTTGGAGCAGAGAAATTGTGATCAATGCCATTAGTATCACAATATTCTTCAAAGGCTTGATTTTCAAATTCTCCACCATGATCAGTCTTAATACCTGCAATGGACATACCTTTCTCATTTTGCACTTTCTTGGCAAAAACAATAAATTCTTCAAAGGTTTCATCTTTCGATGATAGAAAAATAACCCATGTAAATCTAGAGAAATAATCAACAATGACCAATGAATATAAGTTTCCACCAAGACTCTTTATTCTTGCTGGGCCAACTAAATCCATATGCAATAGTTGTAGTGGTCTATTTGTTGAAATCTCATTTTTCAATTTGAAAGATAATTTAGTTTGTTTACCCTTTTGACATGCGTCACAAATCAAGTCATTTTTGAAAGTTACTTTGGGTAATCCAAGAACTAAATCCTTTTTTAGTAGTTTGTCTAATTGATGCATATTGACATGAGCCAATCTCTTATGCCATAGCCAACTTTGATCAATATTACTTAGAAAACAGTTTTCAGACTCATTTCTACTAATATCTAGAGTATAGCAGTTACCTTCCCTTTTTGCTCTGAGCTTAGCCTTGATATTCTTCTTATCAAGTTGTAAGTCATTCTTGTTGATAATTAACCATTCTTCTGAGTCAAATATTACCCAGTTGTCTTTATCTGCACTTTGACTTACACTCAGCAAATTGTGACACAAGCCTTCAACATAATATACATCTTTGACTTGTATTCCTTTGTTATTTTTTATTTCACCAATTCCTGCTATCTTTCCGGATTGATTTCCTCCAAATTTTACCTTTCCACCTTCCTTAGGTTGCAATGTGGTAAAACTTTCGAAATCTCCGATCATGTATGTCTAGAGCATCCACTATCTATGTACCACTTGCTATTTTTGGATGCTTTGAGACATACCTGTAATCAAATGACTAGGTCTTAGGTACCCACATCATTTTGGGTCCTTTTGGGTTAGTACAAATAATTTTCTGAACATATGAGCCTTTAGGTACCCATTTGTAGGTTCCTTTTGTTCCTTTCTTTTTATGAATACATGAAGAGGTATAATGACCTTTTCTATTATAGTAATTACAAAATGCAAACGGATTCGATGTATGCACATAATGCTGGAAATAATTCAAATATGACTTACCTCCTGCTTTCTTTCTACCTTTCCTTTTGTCTGATTTTGGATCATATCCAATCCCAGATTGATCATTTACAAATCGTTGAGCTTTTAAAATAATATTTAGCATCTCACTTCCTTGAGTAAATTTTTCAAGAGTTTTTATAAGATCAGTGTTTTTCTTTTTCAAAGAAGAACAATTTTCACAATCCTTTTCTGAACTTTCTTTAAGTTCAATTTCAAGAGCCTTGTTTTTCTTTTTGAAAACAATTAATTCTTTAACTACTTTAATGAATTCAGAATGTAAAGCATTATATTCAAAGAGTAATTCATCATAGGTAGGATCAGAATCATTTACCTCTTCTTCTGTTTCTTCTTGACCGACGAGACATATATTAGCTACTTCTTCCTCATCACTTTCTTCGTCAGAGGAGCTATCACCCCATATAGCAGATACGAAGGCCTTCTTTTTGTTGAAGAATTTGCCTTTTCTCTTTTCTTTGCTCTTTTGATTCAGTTCTGGACATTCTGATTTGATATGTCCTGGTTTTCCACATTCATAGCAAATTATATGATCTTTGCTGCTATTTCCTCCTTTCTGAAAGTGTTTGAATCCTTGACCTTTCTTGTAGAACTTTCTGAATTGTTTTATGATTAGGCCCATTTGGTCATCGTCAAACGCCTCATCCTTATTTTGATTTTCTTCTTTTGATTTTAGTGCTAGGCCTTTCTTTTTCTTGTCACTGATGTCATCTAGTTCCCGTTTAAACTTTAGTTTGGTTTCATATTCAGAGAGACTTCCAAATAAAGAAGCAACCGATCTCATTGATTCTCCTTTTCCTTCTTCTATCGTAGTGACTTTGGCCTCCCACTCTTTAGAAAGAATATTCAAAATCTTTCGTACTTGGGTATGCTGATCATAAACTTTCCCAAGTGCTGCAAGTTGATTAACAAGATGAGTATATCTAAGTTCAAATTCAGATATTGATTCACCTGATTTCATTCAAAGTAGATCGAATTCAGTAACCAAGGTGTTAATCTGGTTCTCCTTTATTCCTAAAGTTCCTTCATGGGCTATTTCCAGAGCTTCCCATATTTCCTTTGCTGTTGGAAGTGTGCAAATCCTGAAATACTCACTTTGACTCAAGGCACTTTGTAACATCAGAATTGCCTTGCTGTTGAGAGTGATAAGTTTCTTGTCATTGTCATCATATTCCGCTGGCATATTGGGAATTTTCTGAGAATCTACAATCTTTGTAGGTTGATAGTTTCCACTTTCAATTACATCCCATAGCCCATATTCAGTAGCCATCACGAATACTCTGAACTTTGCTTTCCAGAAAGAAAAGTGTTCTCCACTGAACCTGGGAGGTCTAGTGATGGATGCTCCATCGGGAAGAATTCCTTCACCCATGCTTGCCATTGGATCCTTCTTAGGTTGTTATACCTTAACAAGAAGACCTACGCTCTGATACCAAATATTAGAGCAAGCGTTTCACCCAAGAGGGGGGCGAATTGGGTGATATTAAAAATTTCGTTGCAAATATAAAATTTAATGGTGAAATTAAAACAGGAAAGAGTAAGGAAAAATATCACCGAAGTGTACACTGGGAGTTATACTGGTTCGGCCACAACCACTTTGACCTACGTCCAGTCCTCAGAGCTTCTCTGAGAGTTTCACTATAACTTCCAAGATTCAGTGGGTTCTTTGCACCTCAGTACAAGCAAGTTCCTTCACCTGGACACTCGCTCCCCCTTACAAGTTGTAATCTAATCCCAACTCAAGGTTCCACAACCTTAAGTTATCTCAATAACAAATATTGAGTTTGAATAAAATATCTCTCTCACAGAGTGAATAAGAATCACTGAAGCATAGAAATATAATTACAACGTAAAACATATTAATGAACTTGATGATACGTTCGTGTGTGTTCTTGTTGTATTTATCTGTTTAGATGTTCTCATATATATAGATACGTTGGTAATGATTGCTGGAACATATTTCTTCATGCCCGTTGGAGCGTGCGTAGCCACTATTCACTTTTCCTGTATTTGAAAAACATACGTTTGCGATAGGTGGCGGTCAGTGACATTTGAACGTTGCATTTGACTTTCCTTATTTGGTAAGATCTCTTCATTGTTTATCTGTGGATATACTAAGAATACTAATATAATGAAAGGTTAATCAAATAGGAAACAAAACAATGAATGTTGGAATGATTTCTGAATTTCTAGGTTTGCATACTCGAGTAGCTACTCGAGTATTCATTAAAGTTTACTCGAGTACTTACTCGAGTATTATCGGGAAAAATTTGATCAACTGCAAGTCAACAAACAAATACAAGATTACTTGGGTAGTGCATGGAATAACTAAATTTCAAACCTTTGGAAATGCATGTTTACTCGGGTACCTACTCGAGTAATGCACTCATTAACTTCATAGGTTACTCGGGTACCAACTTGAGTAAACCTTCAAATAAACTTATGGTTACTCGATGCTTTACTCTAGCAAATGTTGCAGGATTTCAAGGCCGAGAGCACTTCAAGTTTGATTACCTTGTTACTCGTGTACATACTCGAGTAAACTTACTTTTTGTGTATCACTTACTCGGGTAATGACTTGAGGTTTTCCTTCAAACATAACACTGCATACTCGAGTACATACTCGAGTAATCCACTTAAAGAGAATCATTAAATACCTGCATACTTGAGTAATGACTCGAGGAAAGTATGATAAAATTAGTTCAAGTTATTCGAGTACTACCTTTAGGTTTTTGCTTACTATAATGAGTTACTCGAGTAACATTGGCAGGGTACAAATTGCCGAGAGCAACACATTTTCTGAAACAGAGTAACTCGAGTACATACTCGAGTATCATTGGCAAGTCGAGAGCAACTGAAAGACTTTCACATGGTTACTAGAGTAGCTATTCGAGTAACGTTGGCAGGGCGAGAGCAACTTGAAAACATTTACACTATTACTCGAGTACTTACTCAAGTAACGTTGGTAGGTTACTGGAAGGTGTCTCTGGTTACTTCAACTTTTTTCTCATTACTCGAGTACATACTCGAGTAATGCCTTAGAAAAATTGCTTCTGATCCTTAGAAAAATTGCTTCTGATCAAGTTTCTCGGCTTTTTCTCTTGGCCTTTCTTCATTACTCCAATTCTTACTTCAAGTAATGCTTTTCCCTATTATTACTTTGTTCAAACTTATTTATTACTCAAGTCTTTTTCATACCATTCTTTGTTATCATCAAAACATGAGATCTAACAGTTACCTCTTGAGATCTTGGATTTTCTCTCTCTAGTCATCCTCTTCTCTCTCCCCTTGAGCTTAAGATGTGTCTTCAAGATCATGGATTCCATAAAGAAAAAGGTTTAGAGGAGGTTTTCTAAGCAAGATTGCAAGAAAAAGGCAAAAGAGATTACTACATACCTTAAGCTTTCTCTCCTTCTCTCTAGAACTTCAAGACTCTTCAAGCTCTCTCTCTCTCTTCTTTCCTCTTGTGCTAGCCAAAATGTATGAAGGAAAGAGGAAGGAAGAGCCTTCATAAAATTTCTCCTTTCATCCTACATCATTTGATTTCATCAAGGGATATTATTGTGACACTTGTCACAATCCTCTCTTCCTTCAAATTTATGTCATGATGGCTCTATTTAGCTTCCCTTAGCATGGAACTAATTTTTCTCTCCATTTGGTTAGCTTAAAACCCTCCGCTCTCACATGCTCCACTAACAAAATTGCCTCTCCCAGCTAAACCAACCATGCACTCAAGTAGTTAAATGAGTTTTCTCCAATCATGCACTTAACCATGCACTTAATCTTGCACTCAACCTTGAACCTAACCTTACACTCAACCTAGAACTCAAGTAGTCCAATGAATCTAACTTCACACTCAAGGTAGTGTACCATTTCATTATTAACTATAATTTCTATGTCCATGTAGCATTATTTTAATGCAATTAGACATGTGCTCATCCAAATCAATTATAATTTAATCCCCTCATAATATGATCATGACACTTGTCATCTTTAATTCCATTAACCAATTTCTAACACATTTTATTTTCAATTTTTGGAATAACGCCACTTTAGGTATATTTTTTCTGCCCTAACTTTGAAAAATCATAACTAATTTTATAGACATCGTTTCAGAGTGATTCCAAAGGTTATAGAACCCTTATTGAGTCTAGTTTTAAGAAAATATATGGTCTTTAGCCAGTTGGAAGCATATCAATACCATATTTCATTTCTTTGACCGTTGGTCCAGAGACTTTCCAATTTTCTGGACTAACTTCAAAAATTCATAACTCTTTGTACATAGCTTCAATTGATTCATATCACCTATCAAATTAAATCTTAGAATGTCTACTTTCACCTTGTAAAATTTCATAACTGTTGCTCAACATTTGGTCTTCCAAAACTGCATGACAAACTCACTGCCTCGCAGGCGATTTCACTGAAAACACTATTCACCTTTCAATTTCCAATATTTAATTCCTTTGGCTTTAAATATTCACCATTTTATTGAATATATAAAATAATCACAATATACTCTTGGTGAATAAAATTTGGGGTGTTACAGTTCTCCCCACTTAAATAAATTTTGTCCCCAAAATTGCTACACTTATACATTTATCATATCTGCTATGTGCACTATCTTAAGACTCAATGTGTCAATGATAACATTAGCCTGCCCTAGACAACATTTACATTCCAAGTCTTAATCTTTGATAGAGCTCAATATTTATATATTTTTATTAATTAATCTTAGGCTATTGTGGGACTTAATTGAATATTTTGGGCATAATCAAGTGTTAATGTGAGATTTTAGTGAAAGAATAATTTAGGAATTATAGTGGCTAAATTGTTATATTTTTAATTAATATTTGTTATTCCCATTATTCTTTAATTATGAGCAAAAGATATTACTTTGTGAATTTAATTTTGCAGGTGATGATGTGGCACAACTTGAGTGGTCAAGGTAAAAGATGTTATTTTGGAACTTAATGAAGGACAAAAGTGGAACATCATAAGTGCATAATTTATTTTCACATTTTTTCTAAGAGGAGGTTAAATGAGTAAGGGCCTTATTTGATGGTTGCAATTTTGTGTCTAATACCAAAACAAATTTTTATCTCTTATCCAAACAAGGCACAACTCACTTTTAACCTAAAGAATAAGGGAAGAGAAGAGGAGGTGGCGGCTAAATTTTTGGAGAACTGCTTATGCTGAACCGATGGGAATTATTAAAGAAAGAAGAGGCCGGACCAATTGTGTAGAGTGGACCGAAAATGGAAATTGAATAGAAAAGGTGTGTTGATCGAATTAAGGTAATAGTGGAACTGAAATTGAAGAAGTAAGTTGAGCCATTATTGTTGACCAAGGTGAAGATAACATAAACTGAAAATGAGAATTGAAATGGATAAAGAAAGCAAGCAGCTTGACTGAATTAAAAGATGATGAACTGAATGTGAAAAGGGCTATGGATCAAATCAAATGGAAGGAGAGGTGCTGGAATGAACGAATAATTAAAGATTAAAGACAGCCAATTTTGTTGACCGAATGTACAAGAGAAATAGAAACAAAGGTTGTGATTAATTGAAAAGACAAACAGAGGAGTGGACCGAATAGGAAATAAGAGAGAAAAAATAAGGGCAAGTGATGGCTAATGTAAGGGAGTGAACCGAAGGTGAATTGCGGCTATTGAAAAAGAAAAGGTGCTGAAATGAATAAAGAATGAGGGTAGAAATGAAATGGAGGAGAAGCGGCTGCGTCATGAAAAAAGAAGTGTTAGCCGATAATTGGAGGAGAAGGTTTTTGGTGCTTGTTGAATAAAACCATGAGTTGATTTGTTGCATAGAGCTGACCGATGGAGTTGAAAACGGAAAGACCGAATGGATTATTGAAGTATGGAAGAGCTATTCGATGCTTCATTTAGAGGGTTGTTCGGTGTTCCTTTTTCCTCCAAGGCTGATTGCTCATCCTTCTCTCAAGCATCATCTTCCTCCTCTTCTATAAGTAGCTAAGTCTTGGTGATATCCATGAGTTGGGTAATGGTTTGAGCTTCTAAACTTCAAAAGAATTCCTTTAAGCTCTTTTTCTATTTCATAATTATATGGCTTGCTTAAGTATGTGATTATGATCTAGATTGTTCTATGCCAAGTGAATAAACTGTTAGATCCCATATGTTTTGATGATAATAAAGATTGGATCAATAATATGAATGGATTTGATAAAAACAAATGGATTTAAACAAAGTGGCAAAGCATCACTTGGAGTAAGCACTGGAAGTAATCAACAAATTTTGAGAAGGCTTACTCGAGTAGCCACTCGTGTAAGAGAAGTCATTACTCGAGTAGCCACTTGAGTAAGCAAAGAGAATTTCATCCAGTGACGCACTGCCAAAATTTGGACCAAGTTACTCGAGGGATCACTCGAGTAATCTGCAAAGTTATATAAACCATTACTCAAGTAGCCACTTGAGTCACAAGTTTTTCACAGGCATCACTCGAGTAGCCACTCGAGTAATCAAGCCAAAAATCTTCCAGTGACTCTCGGCCAAGAAATGCAGCATATCACTCGAGTAGCCACTCGAGTAACCAGTGAGAAAATAGCATTACTCGAGGGACTACCCGAGTAATCTGCAGAGTTATTTGATGTACCACTCGAGTAGTCACTTGAGTGACCAGAAAGTAAACTCTTTTCCAAGAATTTGATGCCATTACTCGAGGGTGTAATCGAGTAATTTGCCGAGTTATTTGAAAGCCACTCGAGAAACCACTCGAGTAAGGTATGAAGAAACATGAAGCCCACTTGAGTAGCCACTCGAGTAAGCCGTTTACCACAGTATTCACCAGGGTAATCTATTAAGGCAAAGTCATGGCCACACGAGTAACTACTCGAGTAATTAAGTATTTTCAAGATTTGTAATATATCACTCTAGGTCTTACCCGAGTGATATCTAATTTAAAATGTTGATTTGCTCACTGCCATATTTTGGACAAGTTTACTCGAGGGACCACTCGAGTAATAAACTTGATCACTCGAGTAGCACTCGAGTAAGGTAGTCCTGAAATTATTTTTTGATTGAATGTTTATTAAATTGTTATCTATATGATTAACCCTTCATTGGATTAGTATCCTAAGTACATTTGCAGAGAAACGATGAAGAGATCATGCAATAAGAGCAAAGTCAAATAAAGTGTCCGAACGTTCACCTACCGCTACCTACCGCGAACAGATAGTTTTCAAATTTGAAGAACAGTCAACCGTTGCTGCGCGACTCTGACAGACATGTTTGAATTGCTTCCAACAGACATTACAAATCATCTATATATATGGAACATTTAAAGAGAAGAAACCAGAAGTCACAAAATGATATTACACTTATCAACACACTCTTAGTGCTTTGTTTTCATATAGTCATTCATTTATACTTCAGAGATTATATATTTGCTCTGTGAGAGAGTTTTTCATTACAAACTCAATATTTGTTATAGAGACAACTTAAGGTTGTGGAACTTTAGTTGGGGATTTGATTGCAACGTGTGAGGGGAGCGAGTATCCAAGTGAAGGAACTTGCTGTGTACTGAGGTGCCATGAACCCACTGAATCTTAGAGAGTGTAGTGAAACTCTCAGAGACGCTCTGAGGACTGGACGTAGGTCAAAGTGGTTGTGGCCGAACCAGTATAACCCCTGGTGTACACTTTGGTGATATTTCTCCTTACTTTCAACTGCTTTAAATATTATCTCAATTTTCTTATACGCAACGAAATATCTGGTATCACCTAATTCACCCCCCCTTTTGGGTGAAACGCTTGTACTTACATTTGGTATTAGAGCATATGTCTTCTTATTAAGGTTTAACAGCCTAAGAAGGATCCAATGGCAAGCATGGGTGAAGGCATTCTTCCCGATGGAGCTTCTATCACAAGACCTCTGGGTTTCAATGGTGAACACTTCTATTCTGTAAAGCAAAGTTCAGAGTCTTCGTAATGGCTACTGAATATTGGTTATGGGATATGTTTAAAAGTGGAAACTACAAACCTGAAAAGGTTGTAGATTCAAAAAGAGTTCCCATGACACCAGCAGAATATGATGAGAATGACAAGAAACTCATTACACTCAACAACAAAGCAATTCTAATGATTCAAAGTGCCTTGAGTCAAAAAAAGTACTTCAGAATCTGTACACTTCCAACAGCTAAAGAAATGTGGGAAGCCTTGGAAATCACTCATGAAGGAACTTCAGGAATGAAAAAAACCAGATCAATACTCTAGTTACTAAGTTTGATTTACTTTGAATGAAATCAAGTGAGTCCATTGCTGAATTTGAACTTAGATGTACTCACCTTGTCAAACAACTTGCAGTACTTGGAAAAGTCTATGATCAACACACTCAAGTGCGAAAGATTTTAAATATTCTTTCTAAAGACTGGGAGGCAAAGGCCACTGCAATTGAGGAAGCAAAAGGTGAATTAATTCGGAAGTCTTTCTGAATATGAAAGCAAATTAAAGTTCAAATGAGAACTATATGACATTGGTGACAAGAAGAAAAGAGGTCTAGCACTGAAAGCTAAAGAAGAAGAACAAGATGAAGATAAAGAGGTTGATGATGATGAAATGGGCCTAATCATGAAATGATTGAGAAAGTTCTACAAGAAAGGCCAAGGATTCAAAAACTTTCAGAAAGGAGGAACAAGCAATAAAGAACACATCATCTGCTATGAATGTAGAAAGCCAGGACATTTTAAATCAGAATGTCAAGAGCTGATTCAGAAGAATAAAGAAAAGAGAAAAGGCAAATTCTATAACAAGAAGAAAGCCATTATATCTGCCATATGGGGAGATAGTTCTTCTGACGAAGAAAGCGATTAAGAGGAAGTAGCCAATATATGTCTAGTTGCTCAAGAGGAAATAGAAGAAGAGGTAACTAATTCTTTCGATATCTTGCTGACACGCCAGAATTGGGTCTCTGGTATCCCTAAGGAAGAAGTGAATACCTAGTTGCATACTCAGACTCTGATCATGGAGGATACAAGACGGACATAAAGAGTACAAGTGGACAAGGCCAGTTTCTTGGAGGCTCACTTGTATCTTGGTTTAGCAAGCAACAAACTACAATATCCCTTTTGTCAACAGAAGCTGAGTATGTTGCGGTATCAAGTTGTTATGCACAAGTAATATGGCTAAAGCAACAACTCCAGGATCTTGGTATTTATCTGAAAGAAACACGAATATATTGTGACAACACTAGCACGATAAGCTTGGTAAAGAATCCTATTCAACATTCGAGAACCAAGCATATTGATGTTAGACATTACTTCATCAAAGATCATGTCCAAAAGAAAGATGTCAAAGTGATATTCATTCCAACTCATCTTCAACTAGCTGATATCTTCACGAAACCTTTTGCTAAAGATCAATTTTTATATATTAGACGAGAATTGGCAATGTAAATCCCAATGAGTTGTAAGTTATTTAGTGTTTACAAAATGTTAGATGATGTTATTTATTGATGTTTTGATGATTACTAACTTAAGCATCGGAGTTTCTAGTAATTTGTTTTTACAAGATCATAATATTCTATTTTGGGGTATGAATAGCAGAGGTTAATAGAGGACAACATTACTGGAGTGTCAAATTTAAGTAATGAGCATAACTGGAGTGACAACTTCAAGTAATAGAAGTATCACTGGAGTGACAACTTCAAGTAATAGATGTATCACTGGAGTAACAACTTGAAGTAATGGATGCATTACTCGAGTAGCCACTCGAGTAATAAACTTGGAAATGTGCCAGTGAAGCATTAATTTCAAATGAAATGGCACAACGATTGAAAATAAATAGTTAGAAGGTGAAGGGACAGCTTACCCGAGGGAGGCCTCGAGTGATGTTCAATGTTACTCGAGTAAGGCCTCGAGTGAACCTGGGAGAAAATTTCAAATCATCTAATTTTCAATACAAATATGTTCTAAAGAGTCATCCAATGATCGAGGGAACATACATGGATAATTACAATATTATTCATGCCAGGTACGCGATCAAAATTGCTGTATTTTAAAATTTTTCATATAATCACTCGAGTAGCTACCCGAGTGATGATGATGATCACTCGAGTAAGCCCTCGAGTGATGTCAGGTTCTAGGTTATATTTACTCGAAACTCGGTCATTTCTCACAAAATCTCCTCAAGTGATTCCTCTGTGCTCTCACAAAATCTTTTCAAGTAATCTTTCTCTTCCTATTACCATCAAAACCCAGTGATTCATAGCTTCAAAAACCTCTCAGATATCTCTGAATCACAGCCCGAAACTTGCATAATTATCCTTGTTTTTCCTGAAACTTCTCATTTTCTAAATCACAATGGTGAGGACAAAATCTCCCAACCTTAGTACTCCTTCTGAGTCTTCGGAGCCTTATCAACCCTCTGATTCACTTTCCTCTCCTCCTACCAAGAAGAGGAAAATGTCTCCCAAAGCCAAAGCCAAACCATAAACCAAACCTAAGGTAAAAGGGGTTGTGATCAAGGAGCCTATTGCCACAAGAGCTCAATCCAAGAAGAGTTCACCCCAGGAATAGGCAAAGCAACTAAAGAGTCATCTCCTCCCTCCTCTGATTCTTTAGACACACCTACCTTTTCTGCTAAGCCACTGAAGAAGCCTAAGGTTAGTAAGAAGATTACAAAAGTTATGGTAGGCATGCTTGAGCAAGGTTTCCAGTCTAAAGATGCAAAGAAAGTACAAACCTTAAAGCAAACTGAGGAGAAGGATGAAGAAATCACATTTCCTCTAAAGGGATTTAATGTGAAAAAGCTCGAAGAATCACAGAAGTACCTGAGTCATTTTGTAAGAAAGAATGTGTGCAAGATGCACTACATTGACTACAAGGTACTTCAAGAGGTATTGAAATTTGATCTTAGTCCCTACCTCGATTCCTATATGCCTTAGTTATCTGTCAAGCTACCTTTTTGCACCAAAGTAGTGAGACATTTCTATTCTAACCTATAACTGATTAATGATCCTGTTAGGAAGTCAGTAGAAGAAGAAATGACTTCCGAGGTTAGAGGTCAAAGAATTCTTATCTCACCCTCCCGAATCAATACTTGGTTAGGAATAGAGAATCCTCCTAATGATGATTACTCTAATCTTTCTTCAAACCAAATATTTTCTATTCTTAGACCTGGTGGGATTGTGGGACCTCTTAACTTCAATCCGAGTGATATGAGTGATTTCCATAAAGTCCTATGGTATATCTACTCTAGAGCCATGGTGAATAAATCCAACAACTTCACTCACTTCATTGAGAGGGACTTTAGGAAATTCGCCTCAGTGATCCTTAAAGGACAAAAAGATTTGGGAGAGTATATCTTCAGTGAGATCAAGAGGTATAGATACGAGGGAAAACCAACTACTCCAATGCCTTATCCTCAATTAATTTCCTTGTTTCTCAAGAACAACAAGATCTAGTATTTAGAGAGTATGGAGCCAGTAGAAAGGTTAGCACCAGTGGGAAGGAATCAAATTGGAAAATTGAATATTGAGATTCCTTTGAAGACACCTCTTGAAGCAAGCCCAAAGAAAAAGAAGAAGACTGAGAAAGTAACAAGCCGAATGGATGACACACAGTCTTCTGCTCCAGCTAACACATCTCCTCCATCTTTCTTTGGTGCCGCAATGTAAACGATCATGGAGAACATTTTGAGGAGTTTTCACATTGATATTACGAATACTAATGCTGAGTTGGTAACCCACATGAATGAGAAAATGGGACAATGGACAAGAGGCACGAAGAACTGCTTGCTGACCAACGTGCCCAGGGTGAGCTTCTGAGATCCATTATGGCTAGACTTGATGCTATGACATCTGGATCCTCTACCCCTGGTCCTTCTGATATTCCTGAGCCCATACCTACCTCTAAGCCTGGACCCTCTATTCCTACTAAGCATAAACCCTCTGAGAGTGGACCCAGTAATATCTTATTCGCTATGCCAGATCCTGAGACATTTGAGCCCATTCACATCACCTTTGATGAACCACCTCAGCCTCTTTAGCCTGAGCCCACACCTACTCCCATTGCATTTCTTGCACGTACTGAGGAGGTACTTGTGTCTTCACCGGTTGCTACAAAGGAAGTAGAGATTACCTTTCTAGTTCTTTACCCTTCATCTCCTCTGGTGAATCCTCTAGATGATCTTCAAACACCGCCAGTGAACCTTCCTGAACCTGAATTATCATCATCTTCAGATTCTTTAAGTTCTGATGCTTCATATGAGTCATTGGCTTTTCTTGTCACTCTCATCTCAGCCGCCAAGCCACCTACTCCTCCTTATAATTGATTCCACCTTTGTGATGAAGACAAAACGGGGGAGAAGAACTTGAGTGATTTTGTGAAGAATGGCTGAGTCTATAGATTAGGATTTAGGGATTTGGGTGTATGGGGCTTTTTTTTATTCTTGAACAATTTTAAGTTTTAAGTTTGATTATGTATTAACTTCTTCATTATGCAATTTGTTCCTTTATGAAATTTCATTAAAATTATATAGCATTTTGGGACTAATGTGTTTTTGATTATGTATGCAAGGTAAACAAGTAATCATAAGAACAAAAACTATGAAAAGATCTTTAATAAGTTATTTCACAAAGAGTTTTCAAGTTTAAATTCAACAAATGATTTCGTATGAAAAGAATTTGAAAAGCATATGTTTGAAAACTCAACATCAAAAACTTTGTTCAAAATCACCAAGTTTTGTCATCATCAAAAAGGGGGAGAATGTTAGATATCATATGTTTTGATGATAACAAATATTGCATCAATAATATGAAAGGATTTGATAACAAACAAATGGATTTGAACAAAGTGGCAAAGCATGACTTGGAGTAAGCACTGCAAGTAATCAACAAATTTTGAGAAGACTTACTCAAGTAGCCACTCGGGCAAGAGAAGTCATTACTCGAGTAGCCACTCAAGTAAGCAAAGAGAATTTCATCCAGTGAGGCACTGCCAAAATTTGGACCATGTTACTCGAGGGACCACTCGAGTAATCTACAAAGTTATATAGACCATTACTCGAGTAGCCACTCGAGTCACAAGTTTTTCACAAGCATCACTCGAGTAGCCACTCGAGTAATCAGGTCAAAAATCTTCCAGTGACTCTCGACCAAGAAATACAGCGTATCACTCGAGTAGCCACTCTAGTAACCAGTGAGAAAATAGCATTACTAGAGGGACTACCCGAGTAATCTGCAGAGTTATTTGATGTACCACTCGAGTAGTCACTTAAGTAACCAGAAAGTAAACTCTTTTCCAAGAATTTAATGCCATTACTCGAGGGTGTAATCGAGTAATCTGCCAAGTTATTTGAAAACCACTCGAGGGACTACTCGAGTAAGGTGTGAAGAAATATAAAGCCCACTCAGTAGCCACTCAAGTAAGCCGTTTACCACAGTGTTCACCTGGGTAATCTATGAAGGTAAAGTCATGGCCACTCAAGTAATTAAGTATTTTCAAGATTTGTAATATATCACTCCAGGTCTTACCGGAGTGATATCTGATTTAAAATGTTGATTTGCTCACTGACATATTTTGGACAAGTTTACTCGAGGGACTACTCGAGTAATAAACTTGATCACTCGAGTAGCCACTCGAGTAAGGTAGTCCAAAAATTATTTTTTGATTGAATGTTTATTAAATTGTTATCTATATGATTAACCCTTCATTGGATTAGTATCCTAAGTACATTTGCAGAGAAATGATGAAGAGATCATGCAAGAAGAGCAAAGTCAAATAAAGTGTCTGAATGTTCACCTGCCACTACCTACCGCAAACGGATAGTTTTTCAAATTTGAAGAACAGTCAACGATTACTGCGCGACTCTAACGGACATGTTTGATTTACTTCCAATGGACATTACAAATCATCTATATATATGGAACATTCAAAGAGAAGAAAACAGAAGTCACAAACTGAGATTACACTGATCAACACACTCTTAGTGCTTTGTTTTCATATAGTCATTCATTTGTACTTCAGAGATTATATATTTGCTCTGTGAGAGAGTTTTTCATTTCAAACTCAATATTTGTTATTGAGACAACTTAAGGTTATGGAACCTTAATTGGGGACTTGATTGCAATGTGTGAGGGGGAGTGAGTGTCCAAGTGAAGGAACTTGCTATGTACTGAGGTGCCAAGAACCCACTGAATCTTAGAGAGTATAGTGAAACTCTCAGAGATGCTCTGAGGACTAGACGTGGGTCAAAGTGGTTGTGGCGGAACCAGTATAACCCCTGGTGTATACTTTGGTGATATTTCTCCTTACTTTCAACTACTTTAAATATTCTGTCAATTTTCTTATACGCAACGAGATTTTTGGTATCACCTAATTCACCCCCCTCTTGGGTGAAATGCTTGCACTAATATAAACTTGGTGGTTGAGCTAGGAGTTGATTAATTAAGCTTTGTATGATTCAATTTAGGAGTAGGTTGAGTTATTTATTCTAACTGGGTTAAGTGGATTGTAAATGACTAAAATGAATATTTTGATTTGTTGTAATGGTAATTACAATTTAGAATTGGAAGTTAGTTATTCATCTCCTTGAGTCACTATTAATTGGTAGTATTCATTTAATTGTTTCAGTTGAATGAACTAAATGATTATTGCAAGTATAGAGCTAGTGGTAGCTTAGTTCCATCCTCTTGGCTCATTATGTAATTCAAATCATTAGCAAGCAAGGAAGACTAAAACCTCAACTCAAGGGAATCCCATTTCATCATTATATTAGTTAATTGAATTTATCTTGTTTCTATTGTTAATTTCAATTACATTTGCTTCTTTATTTTAAAAACAAAAAAAATACAAAAATATTGCTTTAGCTTAGATTACTTCATTAGTTTAAAAGTCAAATTCTCAAAATGATTTCTCACAACTTTAAGGTTTCTTTATCACTTTACTACTTAAGAACTTGGAAATTAATCTCCTTACAAGAATGACTTAGGTTGAGCTACTAAGCTACATTTTCAAACTTAGTTTTATTTTGAGAACTCACACGACATGGGTTCATCAATCTTTCAATAACTCTATCCACTTACATTGCATAATATTTCACTCTTTTTGGTCATACACACTTTTCAATCTTTTAGGTCGTAGTACAATTCCATAATTACCCCATAAACACAACATTTCTAGATTCAATACAAACATTCTTATAATCAACTCAAGATTATGGAAGGATTAGTTCAATTCCCGAAGCTTCAGCTAACATGTTGCAAATGCCTTCACTCGGCTCGCATCAATTCATATCTCATTCCATGCCTACTCGCATCTGGGATTCAGTTTCCTTCCCAATCCATGCGATCTAGCATCAGTGAAGACAACAAAGATCCACTATAGATCTGGGATTATCAATGTTGGTACTTTAATAAATTTTTGTTTCAGCTTTCTTAAGCTCCTCTCACTATCATCATCCCATGCATAATGTTGAGTTCCAGGGAAATTTCGATATAAACATCTCATAATAATCAACAAGACTTAGAATATTGCATATCACAACCATAGTTTCCGGCTTTCTCAGTTCAGTACTGCTTCCACTTTACCAGGGTCTACCAGGATCCCTTGCTATAAGACTATGTGGCTTAGAAATGTTACCTCTGAAAGCCATACTCACATTTACTCGACTTGGCATAGAGTTGTTTCTCCCCTGACTATGTTGAATTCTATTCATAATTGTTACTCACATGTCATTTTACTCCGTGAGTTCATCAATAAGTCATCAACTAACCAGATTTCATGGATTACCGCTAAGTCATGCAGCCATGCAATAGTAGATAATCAACTCAACTAGTGATTCATGTCCCTCAGCATTCATTATACCATTCATACATACATTGACTGTGACAACCCTAAGACCCGTGGGTGTAGTTACATTCTATTCGTATGGGAATCTACGAATACTTACCAATTCTACTACCCTTTCTAGGGTAGCCCATTTATATACTTCTGGAAATATTCCAGGGAATTCGTCATCCTACGAGGCTATCAAAACATGATTTCCTATTATCCTTTATTCATACCTTTCAACACACTATCTGTCATCCACCAATTGACTCCTAGTAAAGCCTGAGGTTCATAGAATAGCAGGTAGATCAATTTATTCTTTCATCAGGGTACTCTACCAATTGGAAATTGTGCCCTAAGGGCCAATCATTGTACTTTGAACATTATTATTTTAATGAAATTTCTCCATTATGTTATCATATTATTTGCATGTTAACTATGATAATTGTATCCTAGGATAATTCATAAAGATTGTCCTAAAATGTCCCTGGTCGGTCATCTATGTAGGAGTAGAGATGAAACAAGATCAGTATGACTTTGATAAGATATGGAGATACGAATCAAAGTCTTAGGCGCTTGTAAGAGTACAAGGTGCTGGACCGACCCACTATGAGAAAGCTACATAGATCAAGTCATAAGCTTTTCTCATGTATAACCACTTCACAATGCCCTTAGACCTGAGGTCATCATGGATTCCTGCATGAGAGTTGCTAAGCTTTGAACTAGTCAAAAAGTCACTTTTAACCGGGTGATGATAAAGGCTACGATCGGGCTTGGTGGTTTTTCATGTAAAGGAATATAAATGATCAAGATGGAATTTGTCCCTCACATTAGTACAGAGATATTACTGGGCCCCTTGATAAGTGAGTTTAAGAAATGTATGGCCATACTATGATGAAAGGAGTTTCCGTTTCTATTATCAGGCTACTCAGGAATTGAGAAAGTAATGGTCAGGAACAAGAGGATGACATTATCCATGCCTTATCCTTGATCGATATATCATGTAACAAAAGGGACGTGACATGGTTGTATGACAGGTTGCATCATGATAACGATCCTCATATGAATTGGGTAGTCATAATGTCTTGCTAGAGGCCTCTTGCGACTTTTGGGTTAGTATAGTTATTGGCTCACTACCAACTTCATATGGGCCTACAGGGTCGCGCACAAGAATGGCCCAACACGAGATAATGTTTAATTTAGGGTGGACAAATTTCATATTTATATATATAATATAAAATTCATTAATAATATTATATAAGTTAGATCTCACATGTTTAGATGATAACAAAGATTGGTATGAAAAAGATTTCATAAACAAATAAGTTTGAACAAAGTAATAACAGAGCAAATCATCACTTGAAGTAAGCACTGGTGTAATGAAGAAAGGCTAAGAGAAAAAGCTGAGAAACTTTATCACTGGCAAAATTTTTAAAGGGTTACTTGAGTAAGTACTCGAGTAACGAGACAGAAACTTGAAGTAACTAAAGTCAACCTTTAAGTAACCTGCCAACGTTACTCGAGTAAGTACTCGAGTAATAAGATAAAAGACTTCCAGTTGTTCTCGGCCTGCCAACATTACTCGAGTAGCTACTCGAGTAACCAAGTAAATCACTTGCAGTTGCTCTCAGCTTGCCAATTTTACTCGAGTGAGTACTCGAGTAACCAGGTAAAACACTTCCAGTTGCTCTCGGCCTGCCAATGTTACTCGTGTCTGTACTCGAGTCCCCTGCTTCAAGAAATATGTTGCTCTCAGCATTTTCAATCCTGCCAATGTTACTTGAGGAGCTACTCGAGTAACCTACTGTGTTAAGTAAAACTTGCAGGTAATACTCGATTAACTTGATATGCTTTTATCACACTTCACTCGAGGCACTACTCAAGTATGCAGGTATTCAATTACTCTTTATCAAATATTTGAATTGGATTACTCGAGTCAGTAATTGAGTAATCTGTAGAGTTATTTACAAAGCACTTGAAGTATCTACCTGAGTAAGCTTCCAGAAAATTTATGTTTACTCGAGTAAGTACTCGAGTAAGAAGGTAATCAAACTTGAAGTTCTCTCGGCCCTGAAATCCTGCCAATATTACTGGAGTAAAGCATTGAGTAACCTGAAGTTTATTCGATAGATTACTCGAGTTGCTACTCGAGTAACCTATGAAGAAAAGTGTGCCATATCCGAGTAATTACCCGAGTAAACAGGTATTTCCAAGGTTTGTAAATTTGTTTACTTCATGTACTACTTGAGTTATGTGATGTTCATTCACTAACTTGTTATCATTACTCACACGATGATACTCAAGTAAGTACTCAAGTAAACTTAATGAATACTCGAGTAACTACTCGAGTAACTACTCGAGTATGCAAGTCCATAAATTCAGAAATCATTCCAACGTTCATTGATTTGTTTTCTATGTGATTAAACCTTCATTATATTAGTATTCTAAGCATATCTGCAGATAAACAATGAAGAGATCTTACCAAAAAAGGAAAGTCAAATACAACGTTCAAATGCTACCTACAGCCACCTACCGACACCTACCGCAAACACATATTTTTCAAATACTGGAAAAGTCAATAGTGGCTGCGCACACTCTAATGGGCGATAAGAAAATGTTCAAACGGTCATTACCAATACATCTATATATATGGGAACATCCAAATAGAGAAATAGAACAAGAACATACACACGAACACATTATCAAGTTCACGTTCAATACTCTATTTTACATATACTTGTAATTCTTTATTTTAGTGATTCTTATCCACTTTGTGAGAGAGATATTTCATTCAAACTCAATATTTATTATTGAGGTAACTTAAGGTTGTGGAACCTTGAGTTGGGATTGGATTACAACTTGTAAGGGGGAGCGAGTGTCCAGGCGAAGGAACTTGCTTGTACTGAGGAGTCACGAACCCACTGAATCATGGAAATTATAGTGAAACTCTAAGAGATATTCTGAGGACTGGACGTAGGTTAAAGTGGTTGTGGCTGAACTAGTATAACTCTCGGTGTACACTTCGGTGATATTTCTCTTTACTCTTTACTGCATTATATTCACCGTAAAATTTTCATATTTGCAACGAAATTTTCAGTATCACCCAATTCACCCCCCTCTTGGGTGAAACGCTTGCTCTAACAATATGGATATATATATATATATTCAAAATATATATCTATATATATATGTATATATATTATATGATATTATTATATTGTGTTAGTTTTAAATTTAATTTATTAAGATATATTAAATTTAATAACTAACATGATAGAGATATAGTATCTCAGATTTAATTTATGAAGATAAATTAAATCTAATGGCTCTTTATTTGGATTAAATAAATAGGTTAAATTAAAACTGTTGGACAGATTTAATTTAAACTGAATTTATTTAATTAGCTCATCAAGATAATCAATTGTTAATTAATTTCAAAATTAATGATGATTAATTTTGAAATTTGAAAATAGCCCTCATAGGTTATAAACTTGATAGAGCTGATATATTGAGACATACATGAGAATTGAGAGCCGCAAGTGAAACCCTATGAGACATTAGAGGCGCTTGCACACAATATCGGTTAGATAGCATTCGTGTGGATACCAGTAGAGGGAGCGGACCTAACGTGTTGGCTCCTAGAGATCGTGAAAACTCTGAATCATCAAAAGGTATGAATCCTTCCAACTTTGTTTAAACATCGTTGATAGATCCTCGATTAGGATCAGTGAAAATTTTTAAAATTCTTCCGCTGTGCCTACCGATCCTAACAGTGGTATCAGAGCCAGATAAATTGTGCGTTTAAATTGAGTTTATGATTCTTATACATGTGATATATATAGGATGTGTACGTATGTTTATAAGAAACACTCGAATATGCATGTGATTTGGTTAATACGAAACGAAATTATTTAGAAAGATGTGATATTGTAATTCCGTTGATTTTCATTTTCATTTAAATGAAATCTTGAAATTGTTTCATTTTTGGTTTTGAAACATGTATGTGATTCTCGTTTTGGAACAAGCATGAAATCGATTCCGAACATGTATGTCTTGAAACATGTATGTGATTTTCATTTTGAACAAGCATGAAATTGGGTAGGGTACATGAGATCGTAGTTGGCGGCAATCAAACCGGGTCTAGGTTCAGATATCTATTCGGGTAATAGCGGGACCGCCGTGACCACCTCTGCGTAGCGCAATATAATCTGATCACGACATTTATTGCTTTTCATATTGTATGAATTCTTGTTGTGGTTTATTATTTATCCTTGTTTGGGTATGGTGAACAACATGGCTTTAGAATTTTACAAAGGTTGTAATATTTAAATACGGCCTGCGCCGTGCCTTTCTCTAAATACTCTCGATGTACATTCTCTTCTCATCTCACTCCCCTTGAATGTTTAAACAAGGTTTCTCTCGATGTATTTCTTTTTCATTTAGAGAAGTCCTCTCATTGGCTTGGGAGGATTTTAGGTTAGGTAAGCCATGTTGTGTCACGTTTAAATTATGCTTTTGATAAGATCATTGCATGATTACTTTTACGTTTATATGTATTTATCTGTATGAGATACGACCATGATTGCATCCATATAAACAAAACTAATTAATTAAGCCCTCTGAATCAAACCTTAAGTCATAATGCCGTCAATTAATGAATACTTGTCAAAACCTAGATCGCTCAATTGTGGAAACCACCAAGTGGATGCACTTGAGTTATCTTGATGAGACAAGCTTGAGTAATGGCGCTGCTCATAATATTCATTATTGTTTTGACTTAATTGAGATTAACAAAATGGTTTTGAATCTCAAGGCATTAGATGGGGTTAAACATGACGGAGCATATGATGATTAAATCCCATAAAGATCTAAGAGTTATATGTGATGTAATTGGTAAATAGGTTACCTACCTAAATAACTTGAATTTAAGCGTCTTGCCAAAGCGGACTTAAGTTTAAGCCAAATATGGATCTTAGCCCACTAATTATTATATTAAGGGTAGTTAATTTAGTGGGAGATTACTAACTAACTTTGCATATTTTAATTGTAGAATCATGTCGACTAGTAATATTGCTACACTTTCGTTGCGATCGGTCCTTGAGAAGGACAAACTCAATGGGATAAACTTTCTTGACTGGTTCAGGAACTTGAGAATTGTTCTCAAGCAAGAAAGAAAGGCTTATGTCCTAGATCAACCCATTCCTGAGGAGCCTGCAGCCAATGCTCCAAGAGCTCAGAGAGATACTTACACAAAGCATAAGGATGACTTTGTGGATGTAGGTTGCCTGATGCTTGCCACTATGGTTCTAGAGCTCCAAAGAGATCTGGAACTCATGGAGGCTTATGAGATGATTGTACATCTCAAGGAAATATTCCAGCAACAGGCAAGGCAAGAAAGGTATGAGACCACAAAGGCCTTACATTCCTGTAAAATGGCTGAAGGTGTATCAGTTAGTACTCATGTGTTAAAGATGAAAGGCTATATTGATCACCTTAAGAGGCTTGGATTTCCTATGAGCCAGGAGTTAGCTATGGATATGATCCTCAACTCACTCCTGGAGAGTTATGACCAGTTTGTTATAAACTACAACATGAACAATATGGAGAAATCAATTTCTGAGCTGCACGGGATGCTCAAAACTGCTGAGCAAAGCATTAAGAAAAATCCTAGCACAGTTTTGATGGTTCAGAAAGGAAAGGGTATGAAAAAGAAAGGGAAGGGCAAATGGAAGGGTAATGGCTCAAGTGGTAAGACCAAAGAGTCAAACAAGCCCGAAACCAAGCCTGCACCCAAGAAGGCAAAGCCTCCAAAGGAAGGAGTCTGCTACTTCTGCAATGAACCCAGTCATTGGAAGAGGAATTGCAAACTCTACCTGGAAGATCTGAAAAAGAACAAGAAGGATAGCGACGCTATCGCTTCAGGTATTTATGTTATAGACATTTATTTTTCTACTTCCTCTACATGGGTATTAGATACTGCATGTGGTTCTTACATTTGTACAAATTTGCAGGGTATAAAGATAGTAGAAAGCTGAAGAAGGGCGAGGTGGACCTACGAGTTGGAAAAGAGCAAGAGTTGCTGCTTTAGCCGTAGGCACTTATGAATTAGTTCTGCCCAGTGGGTCTTTATTAGTTTTGAACAATTGCTATTATGTTCCTGCTTTGAGTAGTAACATTGATTTTCTTTCTTATTTGGATATGGAAGGTTATACTTCCATTAATAGGAATGGTAAATGTTCTATTTATCATAATGACATTTTCTATGCTGATGGTGATTTGTATGTTGGTCATTATATATTAAATTTGGAACATCCTAATAATGGGAATATCTATAACATAACTACTAAGAGGATAAAATCAAACGATTTGAATTCGACCTACCTATGGCATTGTTGTCTAGGACACAAATGAGAAACGCATTTCTAAACTCACTAGTACAAAAAGGGTGTTTTAGACCGGCACATTTAGACCGGTTGCAGCGGATGAGGTCTAAAAGAAATGCGCGGTGGCATTTTTGTAATTATAAACAACTTGGGAGACCGGTTATTCTCTGAACCGGTCTAAAAAATATTATTTAGATCGGTTCTACATTAACCGGTCTAAAATATTAAACCTTTTAGACCTGTTTGGATTTTAAACCGGTCTAAAAGGATCAGAGGAAAAAATTTTAAAAAATTAAAAATGTTTTTAGACCGGTTATAGATATAACCGGTCTAAAAAGTATTTTATTTAAGACCGGTTATTATAATAACCGGTCTTAAATAAAGGTTTTTAAGACCGGTTGTTCTAACAACCGGTCTTAAAGATATATTTTAGACCGGTTGTTCGGAACAACCGGTCTTAAAAATGTTTTTAAGACCGGTTATTTTTATAACCGGTCTTAAAACTCTTTCCCCAAATCCCTGTCGCGGTTCACGCTCCGCGCCTTTCTTCATTCTGAATTCTTCAAAGCTAAACAGCAACGGTCAAGGTCGACAAACAGCAACTCCAAATTCGTCAAATCAAGAGCGGAATTAGTGTCTCACCTTGTTCTCATTTTGCATTTGCGCTATGAAAATGGGATCTTGGAGCTAGCATCCCCGTTGCTCAGTGTTAGGCGCGCGTACTGGTGCTCTGACTCTTCGTTGAGTGTCGACGTTTGACGGCGCTGAACACACCCTGTTCTCGTTTTTATTTACCCTCAATCTACGAAAGTTGGATAATCAACTTGCTGAAGCCTAATTCTCTTCCAGGTAGTTTTTTACTTCGTATATTAATATTTTTTTGTGTGATTGCCGACGAAGAAGGTTGTGGCCTAGCTCAAAAAAAATATAGGGATTCATTATGCTTCTGTTGAAGAATTAGGTTAGATGACAAACATGCATCTTTATTGTGTCATATATGAAGTCTCCTCCAAAAACAATGGTTTAGGCATACTATTGATGTGTTGGCTGGTAAAACGGATGAGTGGTTTTGATGTTAAGTTCATAGCCGGTTCAATAGAATACATATGATTCACAACCTATAATGTTCCAAAAATAAGGCTGATGTTTATAAGAAGTGGTGTTTAGTCTGATAATGACAGTCTTGCAGCATTTAGAAAGCTCCCCTTCTGTTATGATGCTGTCAAAGCACCTTGTTGAGAAATTGATCTGATAATGAAGTGGTTTTGTCATTTGGTTTGAACAAGAGAGTGATTCCTAGGGCATCTGTTTATCAAGTTCCTTTTTATCAAAGGGATAGGTGAATAAGGAAATCTTGCCCTCAATATTTGCCTAAGCTGAAAGGGAATTCAAAAATCGATTTATCTTGCGTCATGAGCGAGAAGCTATTGAACACCTAAAGCTGGATTAGTCTAAACTAGATGGATGTTGCAAGTTGAATGAATAATGGAAATTTATGGATATGGACTGAGATGAAACAAGTCCCTTTTCTGTGCATTTCTCTTGTCTTTTGCTGTTCACTTTGTTGAACACCCCCCAAAAAAAAACAACAAACAATTTGGCTTGAATACAAGGAATCAAATATGCCAAGGGTTATTTGTGAACTGGAATTTCTCCATCATTTGAATTTGATCCTAATTCCTGAGTTTAAAACATGGTAATCTGTGATGCTATGCGATATTTCTGTCATTTTGTTTCTTAGAGGAAGGTATTCTGAATTAGAAGGATAGTTTAGAAACTACTGAAGCTTTCTTTGCTTGTGTAGCTTCCAGATTCCATGTAATTACATCATTGTTGAGAGAAAAATCATAGAGACCTGGGTATGATTTAGGATATTAGAAATGTGGGGGCGTTCTGGTTCTGATTTCTGAAACATTACTGGTCTTTCTTTTGTATGAGACATTGGTTTGCATTATGATAGCTTATATGTTCCTTATTCTGTTCCTGTGTTATGGTAGCTTCTCTTATCCTTATTCTGTTGATGCGTTATGAAATACATACAGAAATGCTGCTCTAGTTATTTAGTGAAATCTTAAAAAATAAACAGAATTTTATTTTTTTGGGTAAAATTCGCAAACATCACACTCTTATCCATTAGATTTTTCTTGGATGTGTTAACAATGATGGACGTAAGTACTCCATCTTGTTTGGTGGTTACATTCTATGACTGATACTAATTTGAATGTTTTCAACCCTCTAGTGGCCTATTATTAATAAACTGTATTTTCAATATAAACATGATATGAAATTCACACAGATGAGTTATGAAATTTTATTTTGTTCTGTGCACAAGAGTGTAGAGAAGAATTTGCTCATAATTCATCAGTGATTTAGAAATTGGGGTCGATCGCCTTTAATGATAAAGGTTCAGTTTCTTTTACTAAAAAGTTATAAAGGCACCCCATAAATACTTGTTCATTATGTAGTAGTTAAACTAGGTAGTTGGGTGTAATGATTGCCTACTCTCATTATACTCCTTCCTTTTCCAGGGGAAAAAGTAGAAAACAAAAAATAAAAGGTGTTGGAATACATGGATCGTAGTTGGATACAAGCTAAACGGACGAGTGTTGAATATGATATTGGGGTGAGGGGTTTTTTAGACTTTGCAAAAAGAAATGCCGATGATGATAGTGGGATGTTTTATTGCCCTTGTGTAAAATGTTTGAATGAGAAGCGATTAAGTGCTGCAGATATATATACACATTTAATTTGTGAAGGGTTTTGTAAGACGTATGTAGTATGGGTATGGCATGGTGAACAATTAGAAATGCCAAGTGCATCTCAACAGGGGGAAGTGACTTGTGATGATAATGACACGGATATAGATGATCGGATAGAGGACATTATTCGTGATGTAGGAGAAGAGGCTTTTGAACAATCACATGCATATGGTAATATGTGCAGTGATGCTGAGAAGCCGTTGTACCCGGGGTGTAAAAAATACCAATTGCTGAATGCTGTATTGAAATTGGTAAGCTTGAAAGCACGGCTTGGATGGAGCGACAAGAGTTTTTCAGAAACGCTTGAGGCCTTTAAAGATATGCTTCCTGATGATAATGTGTTGCCTTGTCGATACTATGATGCTAAGAAAATACTGTGTCCACTAGGGATGAAGTATAAAAAGATCCATGCTTGCCCTAATGATTGCATATTGTATAGAAAAGATCATGAAGAGAAGGAGCAATGTTTGATATGTGAAACTCCGAGATATAAATCAAATAAGGGCCCTGCAAAAGTGTTGTGGTATCTTCCAATCATTCCAAGGTTCAAGCGCTTGTTTGCTAATGAAATTGATGCCAAAAATTTGAGATGGCATGCAGATGAGCGGATTTCTGATGGAAAGCTTCGACATCCAGCTGATTCTTCTCAATGGAAACAAATCGATTAATTATTTCCTAGCTTCGGTGAAGAACCTAGGAATCTCAGGCTTGGGCTTAGCACAGATGGTATGAATCCTTTTGGTAGCCTAAGCAGTATACATAGTTCATGGCCTGTTCTGTTGGTAATTTACAACTTATCTCCTTTGTTATGTATGAAACGAAAGTACATTATGTTGTCTATGTTGATTTCGGGACCAAAGCAACCCGGAAATGACATAGATGTTTACCTAGAACCCTTGATCGAAGACTTGAAAGAGTTGTGGGATATAGGTGTCGATGTTTTTGATGCGAACAAGAAGGAGACTTTTAATATGCGAGCAATGATCTTTTGTACTATAAATGACTTCCCTGCATATGGGAACTTGTCAGGATATAGCGTTAAAGGCCACAAAGCTTGTCCGATATGTGAAGAAGGCACATGCTACCATCAACTTCAACATGGAAGAAAGACGGTTTACCTTGGCCATAGGCGATTTCTAAGACGAAGCCACCCTTATCGTAGATTAAAAAAAGCTTTTTTCGGTGGCCAAGAGTTTGAAGATGCTCCAGAGGCATTGACTGGGGATCAAATTTATGAAAAGGTGAAAAATATCAATACTATGTTTGGTAAGTCATCAAAGAGTAGAAATGAGAAAAATATATGGAAAAAAAGGTCCGTCTTCTTCAATCTTCCATATTGGCGCAATCTTGACGTCAGACACTGTATTGATTTCATCCATGTGGAGAAGAACGTATGTGATAGTATTGTTGGGACACTGCTCAACATACAAGGAAGTTCTAAGGATGGCGTGAAGGCAAGATTAGACTTGCAAGAAATGGGAATACGAGAAGATTTACATCCAAGGCCATACGGTAATAGAACTTTTTGTCCTCCAGCTGCTCATACTTTGTCTAAGGTTGAGAAAAGAAGCTTTTGTGAGTGTTTACATGGCGCTAAAGTTCCTTCAGGGTATTGTTCAAATTTTAAAAAGCTTGTATCGATGAAAGACTTGAAGTTACTAGGGCTAAAGTCTCATGATTGTCATGTCTTAATGCAACAACTACTCCCAGTAGCTATTCGAGGCATTGCCGAATATGATCTTCAACACATATTGACTAGACTTTGTTTCTTCTTCAATGCCATTTGTTGTAAAGTCATTGACACGGAAAGATTGGAGGAATTGGAAAATGAAGGATATATGATCTTATGCCAGCTTGAGAAGCTTTTTCTTCCTTCCTTTTTTGATATCATGGTACACCTGGTTGTTCATCTAGTGAGGGAGATAAAGTTGTGTGGCCCTATCTATTTCCGGTGGATGTACCCGATCGAAAGAACTATGAAAATACTAAAAGGGTATGTGAAGAACCCCAATCGGCCTGAAGCATCTATTGTTCAAAAATATGTTTCTGAAGAAGCTATGGAATTTTGTCAACATTATTTGTCAAATGTACGACATATTGGCCTTCCTAAACGTCATGATCAAGAAGGGGTAGACGCGGGGCAACAGTAAAGAGCATAGATGCTGATGAATTGCAACAAGTCCACTTGTACATCTTGAACAATGTTGATGAAGTTCAATATTACATGAATTCCCATAAAGAAATTGTACGGAAACAAAATAGTCGAATGACTGAACAAAGGTTAATCAGGGAGCATAACAGAGCTTTTGCACATTGGTTCAAACAAAAGGTTGACGGAGAAGAATGTGTTTCTGATACAATAAATTGGTTAGCACGTGGTCCTGAAGTTGAGGTCATAAGTTGGACTTCATTTGTGATCAATGGTTATACCTTTTACACGAAGTCCCTAGATGATAAGAGCACCATCCAAAACAGTGGTGTTGTATTAGTGGCTGAATCTATGCACTTCTCTAGTTCGAAAGATAAGAACCCTACATTGGCTGCCATACCTTATTATGGGGTGATTGAAGAGATTTGGGTGGTTGACTATGTTAAAATTAGATTTCCCATTTTCAAATGCAAGTGGGTTGATGTCAACAATGGTGTGAAGATTGATAGGTTAGGATTTACATTAGTAGATCTGAATAGTAGAAGTTTTGGAGATGAACCTTTCATTATGGCAGATCAGGCGCAACAAGTGTTCTATATCACTGATCAGGCAAATAAAATGTGGTCTGTAGCTCTCCAAGGAAAAAGGGTCATTGATATTGACGAGAAAAGTCACTCAAATTATGATCTTCTTGAGACTCCTTCTTTTTCCAGGGGTCTACCAGAACTGAACGAAGAAGATGAAGCAGATAATGCGCACGGCACAAGAAATGATATCACGAGGGAATATGGGAGGATATCTCTTTATGATACTACTTTAACCTTAACTAACTAAAGTAATTATGATTATGATTATTATCCGAAGAATATGCTTAGTTATTTTATCGATATAGTCTTCACATGTCA
This sequence comes from Inga laurina, assembly GCA_963855925.1. Classification (NCBI taxonomy): domain Eukaryota; kingdom Viridiplantae; phylum Streptophyta; class Magnoliopsida; order Fabales; family Fabaceae; genus Inga; species Inga laurina. The sequence goes on along the minus strand of OY979704.1, from coordinate 62,996,697 downwards.
TAGCTTACAATTTATCTTTCTTTGTTGTCGTTACAGGCAAATGACGGATCCCCAGCGTCCTAGTGCAGAGGATCAGCCACCTCCTCCACCTCTGAGTCAGCCACGTAGTGCTCAGGAGAGTCAGCCAGCTAGTGTTAACCAGGGCGAGGGTCATAGTGAGCGCAGTAGCCAGTCTGTACGGAGGGGTAGATGTGGCACACGGTTGACAGATGTTTGCCTCAGTCAGAGTGCAGGCGAAAAGATACCGATTGAGTTTGATAGACATTGGAAACCAATCGGGCCTAATGCACAACGATATAGGAGTTTCGTCGGCCTCCTTGCACGTAACAAGCCAAGCATCTTGATAGAGGAGTGGAGAAATGTCGATGCAAAGGTGAAGCAGCATATTTAGGACACTATTCAGGTATACAATTCTCGTCTGTATGTAATTAATCATTATCAAATGTCACAAATTTGTCACTAACTCCTTCAATGCATGCATTTCAGCTCACCTACGACGTTCCTCAGAGTGAGATCTTGTACAACAAGATGATGACGTATTGTTATGAGCGCTGGAGCAAGTTTAAGACAAATCTGACCAACAATTACATTCATATTGAGGTGAAAGATGGTCAGCCTCGTCCTAATCCGTGCGACCAGTATACATTTCTTGATCAAGCGACGTGGCAAGAATTTGTTAGGCTTCGGACTACTCCATAATCTTTGGTTAGTTGACTTATTTTTCGTTTTATTTACTTAGCAATTATCTTAATTGATTCTAACACTTTCCTTTTGTATCATTTCTTATTCGCAGGAAAAAAGGCAAAAAGCACAAGAAAGTGGAAGAAAGAATGATTGCCCTCATACAATGTCTCGTGGGGGTTATGCAAAGGCTGAAAGAGACTTGTTGGCGGCCAAACGGAAGAGATTGGAAGAAGCATCTCAATCCGATCTTTCTGTTCTTCTTTCTCCGCCTTCTCCGATTCGTCGAGAAGAAAAATGGCAATTTGCCCACCAAAAGAGGAGTGGGACTTATACGAGTGAACAATCTCGTATAGTTGGTGAAAGAATTGTAAGTATATATCGTTATTGTAATTAATTACATAAGAAACGTACATTATTACTTATGTTTGTTATTTTGTTTTATGTTACAGGATGAACTTAGAAAACAACAAGCTGAGGGCTCTTTTAAGTCGGAGGGCAGGAATGACATCCTCACAGTTGCTACTGGCAAAGATGAGCATCCAGGCCGTGTCAGGGGAGTTGGAGGAGGGGTAGGGATACGGGATTGCCCCCGTACGCCATTCCTCAAACATCGTGACTAGGGAGGAATTGGAGACTATGTTGGCCATTGCAAGAGCAGAAGCAAAGGCCGAGGCTGAAGCATCATTTGATGCATTATTAGAGACCGGGTTGAGCAAGATGAAAGCAGAAATGATAGTGTTTATGAGCTCAAGACAAGATACCAGTGCTCCCCAACCACAATCGATTGATCCTAATAAGCAGAGCACTAAAGGTAGTTGTTACAACATCGGGCAGTCATCAGAGGGTCCTAACCCGGAAAATACTGAGCTTTGTGATCTTTTTGTCGAGGATCCTCTGAGACGGTTAGTTGCACGGGGTAGTGTGCATAACCTGGGATCAACTGTCCACCACCGACAAATGGAAGGTGATCAAGTCCGAGTGTCAGTTGACGAGGTGATTATTGCAGATACACCTGTCCCTATCCCTTCTGATGAATTCAAGATCGTTAGCGATGTCTTGGGCACATTCATCTTGTGGCCAAGGAACCTTGTTTCTGGTCGAGCCGAGGATAGTCCGATCAAAGCCCCACCAAGTCCAGCTCCCTTCACTCAGCAAGAAGTTTCACAGCCTCCATTGAATATCATGCAGCAAGTGATTCTGATGGCATATGATACATCATTCAAAACAAGAGAGTGGCCTACGGATTCAGTTGTTGGACAGTCAGGAGTGACATGCTATCTTGAGAGGGATGATTTGATGTCCCTGGTAGCTCCTGGACAAAATCTTACGATTGGGATTGTCCAACTATTCTTAATGTAAGTAGCTTCTGCAATTCAAAGTAAATATTTTAAAAGTTTCACCGTTTACCTTTTATTTATGTGCTTGCGTTATTGTAGGTACATGTATCGTAGGTTGGTCTCCTCTGGCAAAAGCGAAAAATTTGGATTCTTATGCCCCCATCACATCCAAGAGAAAGGGACCACTGCTGCTAGTAGACATCGATACTTGTCAGAGAGGCTTAGTGAAACTTCCACTGAGTGTTTCTTGGCTCTATATGTGCATAGGTAAGAAAGAAACTGATATTTTATAATTTATATAATGTTTTATGTTTGCTTAATATTCTTCTGTTTTTTTCAGTGATCATTGGCAGTTGCTTCTTCTATGCAAGAGTAGTTACACTGTCATCCTCTTATGTTCCCTCTACTTCAAACCAGGGAATGATTTGAAAAAGACCATGAATTCGTTAGTTTTCTTGCATTATTACCTTTTGTATGCAAAGTTTATGGAATTTGTGTAAAACCAATAACCTTTGTCATTGTGATGATCATAGGGCTATGCGGACATTCCTACACAGTGCTTGTGGTAAGCATGTTCGTGACTTAAAGGACCCTACATGGATCATGCCAAAGGTTAGTACATATGGATTTGTTTAAAGAATGTAATAAGACATGCCTTTATATTTGTTTTAATGATATCATGTTTTTTCTCAGAGCCGTCGGCAACCAAAGGGGTCCAACTTATGTGGTTTTTATGTTTTGAGACACATTTACAATATTATCACTCTAGGCACGACTGATTTTACTGAAGAGGTAAATTTATATTTCAGAACTTTTGTTTTACTTTATTGTTTTTAAGTTACTAAGTCAATGTTTCGTCTGGTTTTGGTGTTACAGATGTTTGATCTTGCTGATCCCTTTCCTGGAGAAGATATTGATTTCATTCGCACATGTTGTGCTGAATTCATCCATGAGCTATAACAAAAATAGTGAGTTTTTTAATCCAATGTTACATTGTACATTATTTTATTTCATTCTGCATGTATTTGGCTCTGATTTGTATGTTTTATTTTATTTTTGTGATTGCTTGGTTTCATTTATTTGAAGCAATTTTTGTTATATGATCTTGTCTTCTATAATGTGAAAATGTTTGTTTCTTCTCAAGGACTGTTTCATTCCTTATGTATTATCTCTCTCTCTCTCTCACCCTCTGTTCCACAAAATTGCATTCTGTGTGCATCACAATGCTTCAATAGTTGTATTGATGATATAAGCGATTTCTTTCCTTCACAAAGCAATCATTTCCAAATATTATTTTCTAGTAGAGAGAAATTAACATGTTCTAATTTTGATGAGTACATAATGAATGAAGTGAGTGAATTGGTGATGTATGCAGGGATTATGGATTCTTCATATTTGTCAAAGGGAAAGAAGAAGGGCTTGGCAGATCAAGCACGTTATGCAATGCAATATGGTTCTGCTGACAATAACAATGGACCATTAAAGGGCATGTTCATTTCTTTGCATGTTCATTGCTTTTGTTTTACTATGCTGTCATTTGGTCATCCTTACTGTCTAATTGCAAATGAATCATCAATGTATGACTGTACTGGCTTATATGAACATTAATTTGTTGCTGCTATAGACTGGTGCTTTTGAATTTTAAAGTTGAGATCAGTGATTGTTATGTACTGCTGTTTAAAATTGGAGCATTTTGTGCGTGTATATATAATAAAAGGGACCTTTTTAAAAAAAAAGAAGTTTTAAGACCGGTTGTAGTCACAACCGGTCTTAAAAAGTACTTTAAGACCGGTTGTGGGAACAACCGGTCTTAAAAGTCTCACCTTTAAGACCGGTTGTTCCCACAACCGGTCTTAAAGTACTTTTTAAGACCGGTTGTGACTACAACCGGTCTTAAAACTTCTTTTTTTTTAAAAAAGGTCCCTTTTATTAAGCCCGGTTTCACACTTTTAAGACCGGTTGTAACCACAACCAGTCTTAAATGTCTTACCTTTAAGACCGGTTGTTCCCACAACCGGTCTTAAATGTGTGACTTTTAAGACCGGTTCTAATAACCGGTCTAAAAAATAACAGACTTTTAAGACCTGCTGTATCAAGACCTAATACAGAACCGGTCTAAAAAGTCATTTTTAACCGGTCTAAAAAGTCATTTTTCTACTAGTGACTCCATCAAGATGGATTTCTAAACTCATTTGATTTTGAATCATAGGATACATGCAAATCTTGCTTATTAGGAAAGATGACTAAGGCACCTTTTACTGGGCATAGTGAGAGGGCTAATGAATTATTGGGCCTCATACATACAGATGTATGTGGACCATTAAATATAGCTGCTAGAGGAGGTTATGTCTACTTCATTATATTTATAGATGACTTTAGTAGATATTGCTATATCTATATAATGAAACATAAATATGAATCTTTTGAAATGTTCAAAATATTCCAAAATGAAGTACAAAACCAACTTGGTAAAACAATTAAAGCACTTTGATCTGATCGAGGTGGTGAATATTTGAGCCAAGAATTCATTGACCATCTTAGGAGTTGTGGGATAATCTCACAATTGACTCCTTCAGGAACACCACAATGGAATGACGTTTCTGAATGGAGGAATCAAACACTATTAGGTATGGTTCGATCTATGATGAGTCAAACAAATCTTCCACCGTCCTTTTGGGGACATACCCTAGAAACAGCTGTGTTCACACTAAATCGTGTTCCATCTAAGGCAATTGAAAAGACACCATATGAGATATGGACTAGAAAGAAACCAAGTTTATCTTTTCTCAAGATCTGGGGATGTGAGGTATATGTTAAGCAACAAGCCTCTGATAAATTAGCGTCCAAATCCACAAAGTGCCTTTCATTGGGGTATCCTAAAGAAACTAAAGGATACTATGTCTACAATCCCACCGATAACAAAGTGTTTGTTATTTGAAATGGTATGTTTCTAGAAAAAGAGTTTGTCTCTAAAACAACCAATGGGAGCGACGAACATCTCAAAGAAATTTGAGAGCTAGAATATGGTACAGAACCACATATGGAAATTAGAGAAGACTCACAACAAGTTGCTGAGCCTCCTCAAGTAACACAAGGTCCACAAAGATCTGATAGGACACGGTATCAGCCTCAGAGATATGGATTTCTGATTACTGAAGGCCGTGATGTGTTGCTCATTGGGCAAAACACTACTACAAAAAGATTGAAAGGTGGCGCACATTTTGTGGCACTTCTTTAAAGAAGTGCCACAGCTACCCCTTTTTTTTTATATTTAATTTTTTTTTAATTTTGGGGACCTACTGTGGCGCTTGGTGGACCAAGCGCCACAGCTGGTCTTACCCAATTGTGGCGCCTGCCTTGGCAGGCGCCACAATTGGCCCCCCCAGCTGTGGCGCTTGGTCCACCAAGCGCCACAGTAGGTCCCCAAAATTAAAAAAAAAATTAAATAGAAAAAAAAAGGGGCAGCTGTGGCACTTCTTTAAAGAAGTGCCACAATTGGCTGGATCTAAATTTTCAACTCTCCCGCCAATCAAATTTCCCTCCTTTAACTTTACTTTTTATCTTTTCCCTCCCTTTTTCCTTTTTATTCCCTCTTCATCAGCTCACGTTGACGCCCTCCCTCTGTAAAATATATCACTTTTTCTTGCACAATAAAAACACACACTCGTCTTCTTCATTAAATTCTCTTATCCCCTTTTCCATTTTTGTTTCGTCCGTCCCCACTTTTGTTCCTAGTTGTTCACTTTTCTTCATACTCTCTCTGTTTCTCTTCCTCTTTTGAACCCCAATCTAGTTGATCTCTACTCCACTCCACAGCTCACATTTGCTCATCCTCGTCACTCACGCTAGCGTCACCAACGTAAGAAGAAGATTGTTTCATTCTAGCTTGCTTTGTTTAAATTTTTTTTAGTACAGTTAAGATAAACCGTAATATAACGTTTGCCTTTTTGCTTTGTTTAAATTTTTTGGCCGACAAGCTTGCATTTTTTAGTAATATTTTAATTTACTTAATTAGTTGTTGATGTACTGTGTTCACATATCAAGTTCTTGTATTGTAATATTTTTTATGTTAGCTTTGGAGAGTATTAATATAAGAACATTATTGTTGGGGAAATGACAATAAATATATTGTTGTGTAAGAACATTATTGTTGGGGAACTTGAATTTTTAAATGTGAAAATTATATATATATATATAATAGGTTGAAATATAAAATAGAAAGATTGACAATCTGAGAGATGATAAACATGAAAGCAACTCATTTTATATAAAGATTCACAATCAGGAAGCATAAAAAAGGGCCACAGGAAAGAAAAGAAAAAGAAAAAGAAAAAGCAAAAAAAAAAAAGGACCCTACTGTGGCGCTTGTTAGAGGAAGTGCCACAGGAGGGGGGTCTCCTGTGGCGCTTGGTGGACCAAGCGCCACAGTAGGGGGTCCTACTGTGGCGCTTGGTCCACCAAGCGCCACAGGAGACCCCCCTCCTGTGGTACTTCCTCTAACAAGCGCCACAGGAGGGTATTTTTTAAAAAAAAAAAATTTAAAATGTTGTGGCGCTTCCAAGCGCCACAGCTTTTTTTAGTGGCGTTCAGATATGTGGCACTTCTCTAGCGCCACAATTAATACAATTATAAGCGCCACAGCTTTAGTTTTTTGTAGTAGTGAAATGAGCACACTACCTATCGAGAAGCCACAGTGGCACCAAACTCTGAGAAATGGCTAAATGCCATTAAGTTTGAAATGCAATCCATATACGCCAATCAGGTATGGACCTTAGTCGATCCACCTGAATGTGTAAAACTCATTGGTGCAAATGGGTTTTTAAGGAGAAAACTGACATGGATGGCAATGTAAATATCTTCAAGGCACGACTGGTTGCAAAAGGATTCACTCAAACTCATGGTGTAGACTATCATGAAACCTTTTCCCCAGTTGCAATGGCCAAATCAATCAAAATCCTTCTTGCCATTGCAGCATATTATGACTATGAAATATGGCAGATGGATGTAAAAATAGCCTTCCTTAATGGAAAGCTGCTCGAGGATGTGTACATGACACAACCTGAAGGTTTTGTGCGTCCAGAGGACTCTGGTAAAATTTACAAGCTTCAAAGATCCATTTATGGATTGAAGCAAGCATCTCGGAGCTGGAATCATTGTTTTGATGAAGTAGTCAAAGAGTTTGGATTCATTCAAAACATCGATGAACCTTGTGTTTAGAAGAAGGTTAGTGGGAGCATAGTTGTATTTCTAGTGCTTTATGTAGATGACATCCTACTCATTGGGAATGATATTCCTACCTTGCAGAGTGTCAAGTCTTGGTTAGGAAAGTCCTTTTCAATGAATGACTTAGGTGAAGCCACCTATATCCTAGGGATCAGGATCTATAGGGATAGATCCAAAAGACTAATAGGCCTAAGTCAGAGCACATACATAGACAAGATACTGCATAGATTTAGTATGCAGGATTCAAAAAGGGGTTACATGCCTATGTCTTATGGCATCCATCTTAGCAGGGATCTGTGTCCTAGTACACCTGATCAGCAAGATCGCATGAGTAAGGTTCCATATGCCTCGGCCATTGGATCCATCATGTATGCCATGTTATGTACTCGACCGGATGTCTCGTTTGCCTTAAGTATGGCCAGCAAATACCAACAAGATCATGGTGAGGGTCATTGGACTGCCGTCAAAAATATCCTAAAGTACTTAAGAAGGACTAAGGACTTATTTTTGGTCTATGGTGGATTGAATGATGAGTTCTACGTAACCGGTTACACAGATGCAAGTTTCCAAACTGACCAAGATGACCTTAAATCACAATCTGGATATGTATTCCTCCTTATGGTGGAGCAGTAAGGTGGAAGATCTCCAAGCAGAGCACCATAGCAGATTCTGCAACAGAAGCTGAGTATATAGTAGCATCAGATGCAGCTAAAGAAGCCGTTTGGATAAGAAAGTTCATTAGTGAACTAGGGGTGGTGCCTACCATCTCAAATCCAATAAATTTATTCTGTGACAATAACGGTGCTATTACACAAGCTAAGGAGCCTAGGTCACATCAAAGGACCAAGCATATACTTAGGCGATTTCAGCTTATTAGAGAAATCAATGATAGAGGTGATATAAAGATATGCAAAGTAGCAGGAGAAGATAATTTTGCTGATCCTCTTACTAAGCCACTTGCACAGGCAAAGCATGAGCGTCATGTTAGGGCAATGGGAATTAGGAAAATTAATGATTGCACCTAGGGCAAGTGGGAGGATGTTGGAAATTATGCCCTAAGGGCCAATCATTGTATTTTGAATATTATTATTTTAATGAAATTTCTCCATTATGTTATCATATTATTTGCATGTTAACTATGATAATTGTATCTTTGGATAATTCATAAAGATTGTCCTAAAATGTCCCTGGTTGGTCATCTATGCTGGAGCAGAGATGAAACAAGATCAGTATGACTTTGATAAGATATGGAGATACGAATCAAAGTCTTAGGCACTTGTAAGAGTACAAGGTGCTGGACCGACCCACTATGAGAAAGCTACATAGATCAAGCCATAAGCTTTTCTCATGTATAACCACGTCACAATGCCCTTAAACCTGAGGTCATCATGGATTCCTACATGAGAGTTGCTAAGCTTTGAACTAGTCAAAAAGTTACTTTTAACTAGTGATGATAAAGGCTACGATCGGGCTTGGTGGTTTTTCATGCAGAGGAATAAGAATGATCAAGATGCAATTTGTCCCTCACATTAGTACAGAGATATTACTGGGCCCCTCGATGAGTGAGTCTGAGAAATGTATGGCCATACTATGATGAAAGGAGTTTCTGTCTTTGTTATCAGGCTACTCAGGAATCGAGAAAGTAATGGTTAGGAACATGAGGATGACATTATCCATGCCTTATCCTTGATCGATATATCATGTGACAAAAGGGACGTGACATGGTTGTATGACAGGTTGCATCGTGATAACGATCCTCATATGAATTGGGTAGTCGTAATGTCTTGCTAGAGGCCGCTTGCGACTTTTGGGTTAGTATAGTTATTGGTTCACTACCAACTTCATATAGGCCTACAGGGTCGCACACAAGAATGGCCAAATACGAGATAATGTTTAATTTAGGGTGGACGAATTTTATATTTATATATATATAATATAAAATTCATTAATAATATTATATAGATATATATATTTTCGAAATATATATCTTATATATATGTATATATATTATATGATATTATTATATTGTGTTAGTTTTAAATTTAATTTATTAAGATATATTAAATCTAATAACTAACATGATAGATATATGGTATCTCAGATTTAATTTATGAAGATAAATTAAATCTAATAGCTCTTTATTTGGATTAAATAAATAGGTTAAATTAAAACTATTGGACAGATTTAATTTAAACTGAATTTATTTAATTAGCTCATCAATATAATTAATTGTTAATTAATTTCAAAATTAATGATGATTAATTTTGAAATTTGAAAATAGCCCTCATAGGTTATAAACTTGATAGAGCAGATATATTGAGACACACATGAGAATTGAGAGCCGCAAGTGAAACCCTAGGAGACATTAGAGGCGCTAGCACACAGTCTCGGTTGGAGAGCATTCATGTGGATACCGGCAGAGGGAGCGGACCTGACGTGTTGGCTCCTAGAGATCGTGAAAACTCTGAATCATCAAAAGGTATGAATCCATCCAACTTGGTTTAAACGCTGTTGATAGATCCTCGATTAAGATCGGTGAAAATTTTTAAAATTCTTCTGCTGTGCCTACTGATCCTAACACTACCCTCATTGTACAAGGAAACTGAAAGGCACTCATGCATTTTATTCTATGTCTTAACTTTGAGACCCTATCTCATGGCTACCTTTGTTCTATCAAGAACTATTCTCATTCAATAAGGGAATATTCTATTATCAAGATTTGCCCTATGCTAGGTTAGCAACTAGCAACCTAAAGAAACCTCATTCACATTTTGATTCATCTTAGTACCATGTTTAGTACCTCAGACCATCTAGGTCAATTCAAATTCTTAAGAAATCAGTTCAACGATTGTGTCTGATTCTTGGATCTTGATTCCACACCTAAAAGCTTAGCATTAGCTGGGTTGGGAAATCACTTTCCTCAACTCCACAGATTATCACTAGTATAATACGATTCTGAATAAATTGACCACCTAAGGACATACTAGTCCACTAGGTATTAGGGCCTTTGGACACGTAGGTCCACTACAATATCTGGCATGTAAAATCTTACAGCTTAGGGTCCCTAACCTAACTTTTAGGTCTAACATAAAATCCAGAATCTTAACATCATATACATTAGAAATAATTTTCCTCAATTATACCCAATAGATTTGCTAAGATCCACGATCAATAATGCCTATTCTCACCTTTATGGTATTTGGGTAATAACCTCAAAACATTACTGAAGGTTCAACATTTTCTACATGGTTCAAACTTCTATCGTGAAAGAAAACCATAGTGCCACAAATTCACATTTTGACCTAAGTATTATTTTAGCTTAGATCAAATTTAGGCCTATCTCCAACCTTCAGTATCATCAGATTAGATTCCTCTAAGATCGGCATATCGCCTAATCATCCTAAATCATATATCACATTCAAATACCTCAAACAATTTAGGTCATATTGAATGCCTAAGAATTCAATTCAACTACTAAGTTTGATCCTCCGATAATATTCTCTCAATCACAACTCAACCTCAGTTTCATAGAGATTCAAAATCATTTTACCTCAATTATGCCTATTGTCCACCCATATCATTCGGAAGGACCTAGGGATTTACTAATCACTGTCCTATATTTTATTTTCTCTATTTTGTTCGCATTACTAGGGAGCATATACAGTGAATAAATAATTAAACTCAAGTCATGCATTACTCTTGTTGAGTCGCTATTAAAAGAAGTCGTCCCTTGAATAAGCTCTAGAGACTTTCTAGCTTTTTCTTGGTCAGTGTATAGACCTTGCCTGAAACTTTGGGTCTTGTCTCCGCCAATTACTACTTTTGCAGGAAATCCTTGGACATATGTCATGTCTTTCCACAATTAAAACAAGTTAATGGTTTGTTGGGATCAGCTTTCAGTGGTAGTGGTGCACCATTACAAGCCTTGTCAAGATAGAATGGTTTACGACAAAACCAACACATTTGACTTCCCGAGGATCCTTGGCCTCCACAGTCTCCCATATAATTCGGCCTCTTCATAGCTTCCCCAGAAGATCCACCCTGCTCTTTCCTCTTTTGTACTGAGCTATCACTTTCGAAAACACTTCGATTCCCAGTCGGTGTCACCCAGTTCGACATGCGTTTCTCAATGTATCAGCACTCTTCTACCGCTTTATTGAATTCCGTAAAGTATTGAGACATCAGCCTCTCTTTGAACTTGGGTCTTAACCCTTTAATCATCATATCCGCATTCCACTCCTCATTATTGTTCAGCTTGTGATATGACGAGTATCATGACAATCAAATATACTGGGCTAAGTAATCGTCAAAGCTCTCCTGGTCTTGCTATTTGATACAAAGGAATTCTTTCTCCTTTTCCCTTCTGAAAGTCGGGGAAAATATTTCTCATTGAAGTTGTCCTAGAATAATTCCCATGTGGTAGAAACATTCTTCCCCTTCAGGTTAAGATCCATGCCCTTCCACCAGCGGTCAGTGTCACCTTCCAGCTTATATATAGCTAATCGAGCCTTCACCTCTTCTGGACGTTACAGCATATCAAATATTTTGTCCAAACGAGTTAACTAGTCTTTAGCTCATTAAGGATCGAACTTCCCCCTGAACATAAGCAGCTGTTGTTTACTGAATCTGTCTGCCAAATTTGAATATCCACCTCAAGCTCTGGTGGCAAATCTTCTGGTTGTTATTCCTCCAGTATCTCTTTATCGTTAACTCCTAATGGTATCTGCAGGCGATACAGTGTCTCTACGCCATCAAGGAATGCATCATACCGACCTCTTAGGGTATCATGCTCATGTAGCGCCCTGTAATACTTGGCCATAATAAGGGTAGGACAACTCCATATTGGCCTTCAAATCATACGGCACCTGTGCCAGCTCTGCTTGAGACTCCCGTTTGCTCGCCTCATCCAACAAAATCTCATTTGGTTGGTAGTTAGAATCCCACTCTTCTGGCGCATCTGTTATCTCGCCAACCTCTGTCACTCCTGAAGATGCCAGCCTCGACTCTGGACCATACATTGGCACTCTCGGTACGCTCTTCCATGTTATGTATTGCATATGCATATCACTGCACTCGAAATAGTCGATCATCGACCCTTTGTCCAGGGCATGCTGGTTTACCGTCGTCTCGCCCTAACTATCCATGATCACGATCATCGGTTCACTCAAACCATCCACAAGTAATCCTCTCATCATGCAAACAAAACCATATCAGTATACAAATCTGATAATGCCAAAACCGCTTATTAGCTCTGATACCAAAAATGTCAAGACCCATTTCCATTTTGATAGTCGAAGAGTAATAAAGACGGAATTCCATGGGCATATAGAAAAGTACAATTATACTAATAACAACATTCGTTTACAATCTAAAGTCATTCATCAACAAAATACAAAAATACAACGGAAATTCTAATATATACGGGATTCCCAAAATATCTTAAGAATAGACTAATTATAACCACCGTCCTTGACCTTGCCTCGAGACACGTGCAAATCACTTCTCCATATTTATACCTTTGCCTTTCATCCCACTAGCACCGGCTGAGATGTTTATTTTTAAAAAAAGGGTAGGATTCCAAAGAATCCCCATAGAGATATACGATTGACATATAAAATATGAAAATTAAATATGCAATGCACCATATTAGGCAAAAATGAAAGTTCAATTCGATTCACATATAATTACCTCAGCTGAGTCACTAACTACAACTAGGATTTTCGATATACCTTGGCTAGGCACCGAACAACAAGTAGGATTTTCCGATATACCTTTGTTGGGTATCGAACCACAACTAGATACAGTGCCTTTATCACACAATCAAATCACAAAATACAGTACCACATACATACAATTATTCACATAGTGTATGAAGGATGGTAGTCCCTACCTCAAAGTCTAATCAATCCCTTTTTAATGTGCCACGTAAAATGTATCGATTTCGGTTTCTGACTCGGTCCTAAAATATTAAATGTACAAGAAATAGGTCATAACCTATTTAAGTATCATTTTAGACTCTTCCATAGTGTTTCTTGTGGTTAAATTAATATATGGTGAAAATTTACCGAAATGCCCCAAGGAATCCGGCCCCGCAGTACCTGCCCCGAGGGCACGTTTTCCCAAAATTTTGACTAGGGCTATTCTAACATATTTTTGCTGAAGGAATCCTTTTTTTGGGCTCAAAATTACCAAATTCACTATCAAATTATGAAAATACCCTTGCCAACCCAGATTTAAGGTTTTAGGGACGTTTTCATAATTACGCTTTTTCGGCCCTTTATGAAAAAGTGACCAATTGTAACCCCCCCTATTTTTTTCCCATTGAATCCAATGGAACCATCTATTTCATGAAAATCTAGCTCCTTTCCCATGTTTTGGTTCTAGCCAAAACTTAGGCAAAAATGGAAAAATGCTCTTTCATGTTTTAGCTTCCAAAACTTGTATTTTTCCACTTCTAATCCTTTATTAACTCATTTAAACACATCTTAACAATGATTTAAAGAAATTTGGCCAGTATAACCCCTTAGGGTTAGGACTTTTCTAAATTTACAAACTTGACAAAAATCACCAAACCAACAACAAACTTCAACAACATCATATTATCATAGATCTAAGATGTATGAAGTTACCTCTAGAGATATTGGATTTTCTCTCTTTAGGAGTACTCTTCTCTCTCCCCTTAAGCTCAAGATTTGTCTTCAAGATCATGGATTCCATGAAAAAAAAGGTTTAGAGAAGGTTTTCTAAGCATGATTGGAAGAAAAAGGCATAAGAGATTACTACATCCCTTAAGCTTTCTCTCCGTCTCTGTAGAACTTCAAAACTCTTCAAGCTCTTTCTCTCTCTCTTCTTTCCTCTTATGCTAGCCGAAATGTATGAAGGAAAGAGGAAGGAAGAGCCTTCAGGAAATTTCTCCCTTCATCCTACACTGTTTGATTTCATCAAGGGTTATTATTGTGACACTTGTCACAATCCTCTACTCCTTAAAGTTTATGTCATGATGGCTCCATTTAGCTTCCCTTAGCATGGAACTAATTTTTCTCTCCATTTGGTTGGCTCAAAACCCTTCCCACATGCTCCACTAACCAAATTGCCACTTCCAACTAAACCAACCATGCACTCAAGTAGTGAAATGAATTTTCTCTAATCATGCACTCAACCATGCACTCAAGCTTGCACCCAACCTTGCACCCAACCTTGCACTCAACCTTGCACTCAAGTAGTCCAACTAATCCAACTTCACACTCAAGGTAGTATACCATTTGATCATTAACCATAATTTCTATGTCTATGTAGCATTATTTTAATGCAATTAGACATGTGCTCAACCAAATCGATTATAGTTTAATCCCCTCCTCATTTGATCATGACAATTGTCATCTTTAATTCTATTAATCAATTTCTAACATATTTTATTCTCAATTTTTTGAATAATTCCAATTCTGGCAGATTTTCTACCCTAACTTTGAAAAATCATAACTAATTTTGTAGATATCATTTTGGAGTGATTGCAAAGGTTATGAAATCCTTATTAAGGCTTGTTTCAAGGAAAAATATGGTCTTTAGCTAGTTGGAAGCATATCAATACCAGATTTCATTTCTTTGACCGCTACTCTAGAGACTTTCCAGATTTTCTGGACTAACTTCAAAAATTCATAACTCTTTGTACATAGCTTCAATCCATTCATATGACCTATCAAATTAATGCTTAAGATATCTACTTTCACCTTGTAAAATTTCATAATTATCACTCATCATTTGTTCTTCCAAAAGCACATGTCAAATTCACTACCTTGCAGGCGATTTCACTGAAAAAACTATTCACCTTTCAATTTCCAATATTTAATTGCTTTGGCCTTAAATATTCACCATTTTATTGAATATATAAAATAATCACAATATACTCTCGGTGAATAAAATTTGGGGTGTCACAAGAATTCTCTAAATTTTCTAAGACTCCCAAAAGTCTTAATAATTAAGATTTATTTATGTATTTCACTCAAATAAAATTTTTACATATATAAATAATTATAATATTTTAGGTGGGAAAATATTTAAAATACTTTTATCTACTCCTACCATATCCTTATTAAATTCTTTTTATATTAAAATAGTTACATTGTAATTTTAAATTACTATAAAATAATTCCATAAAATTGAACTCAATATTGATAAATATATGCTACCTTAAATTTTCAATCACAGCTCCACCATTCTCTTATTTTATACTTCTAGCTTTTCTCTAGACCTCAAATTACTTAATAAATCACATCCTAACAGTACTTAATTACTATAGACAAAAATTAGGATGTTACAATAACTCAAGTGTAATTAATTATACAATTGCAATAATTAATTCAAAAGACTTTTGTCAATAGTTCCCGGCAAGGGTGCCATTTACTTGTTTTACAATTAGTTTAGTGCAAGTGCACAGGTCGTAAGTAATAGTATAGTGATAAAAAAAAGTGTCGTTCCACAATGATTATAACGAAAGTGAGCCAATTAATATAACTATGTTCTTAACTAAGTTGAATGAAATCATTTGGAATTGATTAAGTTAAATAAGGATTTTGATGAAAACAATGCAGTAAAGTAATGTCAATTGGAAAATTGGTTCTAACTTCAAGAGATTAAAAGCTTAGGATTACTTCTTCCATATTGTATTTCATGAAACTATTATGCAATTATCCACTTATGTGGGTTGAATGAGTCCATATGCTAGTCAAAGATTCTAAAATCATCAACCAAGCTCTCTCAAGTCAAGATTGCTTTTTAATCTTTATTAAAAATATTCAATCTCTTGTTTATAATTAATGAAAACCAGCTTTCGTAAACAATCCTTTATTACGCTGTGCTAGGTTGTTAGATATATATATATATTGTAACAACAAACCATTCATTTAATCTATAAAATTCAAGTCTAACATGATTTTTCTCGAGTTTTACAATCAAAATAGCCCTCTCAAGCATCATTCAATTGAACTAATCTAATCATATGGTGATCAAGTACAAGATAGCATTAAGCATAAAGAAAAATCAGCATATATTCTTAAGAACTAGCAAAAGTAAGAAAATTTAATAGTTCTAATTCATACAATGGGTAAAAGTAATCATAAATGAAAGTTTTAACTAGACATAATATGAAATAAGCTCAAACTAAATAAGAAATCCATATTCATAAAAAATTCTAGCAGGAAAATGAAGAGGATAGTGAAGAAACCCAAGAAAGCTGAAAGCTCTTCAAGATTCTTCCCCTAAGAGCCCAAAATGTTTCAAGAACTTTCTTCCAAGGAGTTATCCTTTGTGTCAAGCCTCTCTTGAATCTAGAATGAGCAATTTTGAAGCCATATATTTGGTTAAAAAATCCTTAAATCTATCACTTTTTCAAAACGCACAGCATTAGCATCACAGATGGGTAACACAAGCGCCTTTTGAGGGTCAAAACACATCCAGAGACCATCATCCAAGGAAAAAACAAATTAAGTGTCATGCCCCAAATATTTAAGGGTGACCAGTACGGAATGTGAGAAAACTTACATCCCTTAAGCCTTACGTATATATAACATTTCTTGTTTATATTTACAAATATACAACGCAAAATATAAAGGGTTAAGATATTTCATAAAAATGAAAGTAACAAGAAATATGCAAATATATATATAAAGGAGGATTGTTCAAGACCACTCTTTAACTCTAATTCAGCATAAAAGCCTCTCAATGATGAGTAAGGGTGTAACTGTTAGTGCAAGTATTTCACTAAAAAGGGGGTGAATTGGGTGATACAAAAATTTCGTTGCGTATAAGAAAATTGATAGAATATTTAAAGCAGTTAAGAGTAACGAGAGATATCACCGAAGTTTACACTGAGAGTTATACTGGTTCAGTCATAACCACTTTGACCTATATCTATTCCTCAGAGCGTCTCTGAGTGTTTCCCTTTGTCTTCTAAGATTTAGTGAGTTCTTGGTACCTCAGTACAAGAAGTTTCTTCACCTGGACACTCGCTCACCCTTAGACATTGTAATCAAATCCCTAACTCAAGGTTCCACAACCTTAAGTTGTCTTAATAACAAATATTGAGTTTGAAATGAAAATCTCTCTTTCAGAGTAAATATATAAACACTAAAGTACAAATGATGAATATAAGAAAAACAGAGCATAAAGAGAATGTGTTGATCGATGTATACATGTGTGTTCTCAATTGTTGTGTTATGTTCTTTGAATGCTCCATATATATAGATGATTTGCATTATCCAATGGAAGCATTTCAAATATTTCTGTTAGAGTCGCGCAGCAACGGTTGACCGTTCTTCTAATTTGAAAACTATTTGTTTGCAGTAGGTAGCGGTAGGTGAGCGTTCGGACATTATTTTTGAGTTACCACTTATGGCATGATCTCTTTATTGTTTCTCTGCAAATGTACTTAGAATACTAATACAATGAATGGTTAATCATATAGAAAACAAATCAATAAACATTGAATTAAACACATATTTTCTGGACTGCATTACTTGAGTGGCTACTCGAGTGATCATGCTCATTACTCGAGTAGTGCCTCGAGTAAGCTTATCAAATATATGGCAGAGTAATTCAATATTTACATAATATATTACTTGGGTAAGACATGGAGTAAGATATATCGCAAACCTTAGAAATACTTGGTTACTCCAGTAAGCATGTATTTTCTTCATAGGTTACTCGAGTGATCCCTCGAGTAAGCTTCCAAATAAGTTTATAGATTACTCGAGTGGTCCCTCGAGTAATGTGAATCAAATCTTGGCCGAGAGTACCTGTTCTCTGATTACTCGATTGATCCCTCGAGTAATGCTTTAAATAACTCTGCAGATTACTCGAGTGCTCCCTCGAGTAATGCCTTTTTCTCACTTGGTTACTTGAGTAGTTACTGAGAGAATTGTGGTATTTCTTGGCCGAGAGCTAATGGAAGATATTTGCTCTGGTTACTCGAGTATCGACTCGAGTAAGGCCTTATGCTCATGTTAATACTCGAGTGGTTACTTGAGCAATTGTTCACAAAACCTTTTAGATTATTTAAGTTGCCCCTCGAGTAACTTCCTCCAAATTTTGGCAGTGCCTCTATGGAACATTTCCTTCAACATTACTCGAGTGGCGCCTCAAGTAACAGGTTCTATTACTCGAGTGCTGACTCGAGTAACCCTTGACAAAATTTGCCACTGCTGTTTTTCCTGTGCTTTTTCTCTCAGTTCTTCTTCATTACTCCAATACTTACTTCAAGTAATGCTTTTATTTTCCTTTTAGTTACTTTGTTCAAATTCATTTGTTTGTAATCAAATCCTTTTATATCATTAGTCCAATCTTTGTTATCATCAAAACATAAGGGATCGAACATTCTCCCCCTTTTTGATGATGACAAAACTTGAAGATTTTGAACAAAGTTTTTGAAGTTGAGTTTTCAAACACATGCTTCTTAAATACTTTTCATATGAAATCTTTTGTTCAATTTAAACTTGAAAACTCTTTTGAAATAACTTGGTAAATGTCTTTTTCAATTCAAAGTAAATGATCTTGAGAAATTCCTTTTTTGAAACTAATGATGTTAAAATTATAAATTGTTCACCTTGCATACACAATAAAACTCATTAGTCTTACAATGTAATATAACTTGAATTGTGTTTGCAGTATGAGTTCATTACATGATTAAAGACTACAAAAGCTCCCTAAAGCCCTGTACACCTATATCCCCAATACATTAACTTAGCCATTGATCACAAAATCACTCAAGCTCTTCTCCCCCTTTTTGTCATCATCACAAAGGTGTAATCAATCATGAGGAGGAGTAGATGGCTTGGCTGCTAAGATAGGAGTGACAGAAATGCCAAGGATTCATGTGATCCATCTGAACTGGAAGAATCTGAAGATGATGGTTCAGGTTCAGGAAGGTTCACTGGAGGTGTCTGAAGATCCTCTGGAGGATTCACTGGAGGTGATGGTTAAGGAATCAGAGAAGTAATTTCTACTTCCTCTTTAGCAACAGGTGAAGAAACAAGCACCTCCTCAGTGCCTGTAGGTGAGGCAATAGGAGTAGGTATGGGCTTTGGCTGAACTAGCTAAGCTGGATTATCAGTGGATATATAGATTCACTCGGATGTGTTAGGGTCAGGCATAAAGAATAAAAGATTATTCGATCCAAGCTTAGAGGGACTAGGCTTAGATGGTCTAGGTTCAGAGACTGGTACTGGTTCAGGAGTAACAGAAGGACCAGGAATAGGGGAGCCAGATGCCATAGCATCAAGTCTAGCAATAATTGATCTCAGAAACACACCCTGGGCACATTGTTCTGCTAATAACTCTTCGTGCCTATTATCTATTATCTCCACAAGTTGTCCCATCTTCTCATTCATATGAGTTATCAACTCGGCATTGGTATTTGCAATGTCAATATGAAAACTCTTCAAAATGTTCTCTATAAATGTTTGCATTGCGACACCAAAGAATGAAGGAGAGGATGAGTTAGCTAGAGCATAAGACTGTGTGTCATCCATTTGACTAGTTGCAGTTTCAGTCTTCTTCTTCTTCTTGGGACTTGCTTCAAGAGGAGTCTTTAGAGGAATCTCAATGTTCAACTTCCGAATTTGATTTCTCCTAACTGGTGTTATCCTCTCAATTGGCTCCTTACTTTCCAAGTACCAAACCTTATTCTTCTTAAAAAATAAGTTGAGGGTAAGGCATTGGAGTGGTAGGCTTTCCTTCATATCTTATATCGCTTGATCTCAGTGAAGATATATCCTCCCAAGTCCTTTTGTTCTTTGAGAATCAATGAGGAAATTTTTTTGAAATCTCTCTCAATAAAATGTTTCTAATTGTTGGATGTGTTCACTATGGCTCTCAAGTATATATACTATAGGACTCGATGAAAATCACTCATATCATTCGGGTTGAAATTTAAAGGTCCCACTATCTCATCAAGTCTTAGGATAGAAAACAGCTAGTTTGAATCAAGATTAGGGTAATCATCATCAGGAGGGTCCTCTATTCCTAACCAGGTGTTAATTTTGGAGGGTTAGATCAGGATTTCTTTACCTTTAATCTTAGTCACCATTTCTTCTTCTAAAGCATCTTAGAGAGGGTCATTTATAGGTTCAAGATTGCAATAAAAATGCCTTACAACTTCGATACAAAATGGGAGTTTAATAGACAGCCAGGGGATATAGGAATCGAGATAGGGACTCAGGTCGAATTTCAATACCTCTTGAAGAACCTTGTAGTCAACATCTTGCACACATTTCTTCTTACAAAGTGACTCAGTTACTTCCGAGATTCCTCAAGTTTGCTCATATTGAATCCTTATGGAGGGAATGTGGTTTCTTCATCCCTTTCTTCTGGTTCTTTGAAGATTGCCCTTTCTTTTCTCCCTTAGACTGAAAAGCTTCTTCAATCATGCCTACCATGACTTTAGTGAGGTCCTTATCAAGCTTGGGCTTTTAGGAGGTTTTGGAGAAAATGTAGGAGTGTCGGATGAGTTAGAAGGATGAGGAGATGGCTCTTTTGTTGTTTTGCCTCTTCTTAGAGGTGTACTCTTCTTGGTTTGACCTCTTGTGACCACTGGTTCCTTAATGACAACACCTTTTACCTTAGGCTTAGCTTGCAGCTTGGTCTTTGCTTTTGGTTTGGGAGATAATTTTCTTTTCTTGGTGGGAGGAGAGGAAAGTGAATCAGAGGATTAATATGGTTCAGAAAACTCAGAAGGAGCGCTAAAATTGGGAGTTTTTGTCCTCACCATTTTGATTTATGAGAACTAAGATTTTTGGGAAAAACAGGGTTGACGGTCGTGAGAGCAGGGCATAAGAATCTGAGCAATCTGGGAGGTTTTTCAAGGTAGAAATCAAAGGGTTTTGATAGAAATAAAGTGAAGAAGATTATGTGAAAATTTTTTTGAGAGCACTAGGAGAATCATTGGAGGCGATTTTGTGAGAAATGACCGAGTATCGACTGAAATAGACCTAGGGCTCGACATCACTCGAGGGCTTACTCGAGTAATCATTAGCTTTACTTGAGTAGTTACTCGAGTGATTATACCAGAAATTTTAAAATACAGTGAATTTAAACGCGTACCTGTCATGAATAATATTGTAATTGCCCATATATATTTCCTCAATCATTTGATGGCTCTCAGGACAAATTTGAGCTGAAACTCAGCAAATTTCTTATCTACAACCAGGTTCACTCGAGGCTTTACTCAATTAATCTTTGAAGTTTACTCGAGGCCTCCCTCGGGTGATCTGTCCCTTCACATTATGACTATTCTTTTTCAACCATTATGCCATTTCTTTTGAATTCATTTTGAATTAATGCTGCACTGTCAAAAGTTTCAGGTCATTACTCTATTGGCTACTCAAGTAATCCATTCAATTACTTCAAGGTGTCACTCTAGTAATGTTGGTTACTTGATGTTGTCTCTCCAGTAATGTTGTCCTCTATTAACCTCTGCTTTTCATACCCTAAAATAGAATATCAAGATCCTGCAAAACAAATTACTAGAAACTCTGATGCTTAAGTTAGTAATCATCAAAACATCATCTAACATTTTGTAAACACTAAATAACTTACAATTCATTGGTATTTACCATTCCCAATTATCTTCTAATATATAAGAATTGATCTTTTACAAGAGGTTTTGTGAAGATATCAGCTAGTTGAAGATGAGTTGGAATGAATATCACTTTGACATCTTTCTTCTGGACATGATCTCTGATGAAGTGATGTCTAACATCAATATGCTTAGTTCTGGAATGTTGAACTGGATTCTTTGCTAAGCTTATCGTGCTAGTATTGTCACAGTATATTGGTATTTATTTTAGATAAATACCAAGATCCAGAGCTTGCGAAAATTGTATTTGTTTTGAAAATATGGCGGCATTATTTGTATGGTGTAACAGTACAATTGTACTACGACCACAAGAGTCTCAAGTATTTATGTAATCAGAAAGAATTAAATATGAGACAGCGCCACTAAATGGAGTTGCTTAAAGACTATAACCTAAAAATCAAATATCATCCGGGTAAGGCAAATGTAGTCGCGAATGTCTTAGTCGAAAGATGGTGCTTGTAGTAGCAATAATGATACAAGAGGGGAAGTTGATAGAAGATATTTGATATTTGAACTTGTCAAACCAGATTGTCTATGCCAATTTCAATGTTTCTTAAGGGGAAAGTGATTTGAGAGTTGAGATTGAAGAAGCTCAAAGGCAAGATGATCGGGTATAGTCTATTTGGGCTAGAATCGAATGGGGAAAAACTCAGGACTATGATTTGTCGCCTAGTAGATTGGTACGTTACAAAAAGAGAATTTGTGTTCCACTTAAGGCAGAATTGAGGCAAAAGATCCTAGATTAGGCACACAAGAGTTGGTATACTCTTCACCTTGGTATGACCAAGATGTACCATAATTTGAAATCCGTATATTGGTGGCCGGGATTGAAGAGTGATATGATGAAATATGTGGTGCGTTGTCTTACTTGCCAGAGGGTAAAGATCAAGCACCAGAGACCGCTAGGATTGTTACAGAGTCTTGAGATTCTGGAATGGAAATGGGAAAGTGTGACCATGGACCTTGTTGTGGGATTGCCCAGGATCAAGAACTATGATGTGATATGGGTAATTGTTGACCGGTTAACAAAGTCGACACACTTCATACCTATCAATGCTTGTTACTCTATAGACAAGCTAGTAAAGATTTATATACAGGAGATTGTGAACCTCCATGGCATATCGAAAAACATCATTTCTGATCGAGATCCCCGATTCACTTCAAGATTCAGGAGGGCCTTGGATGAGGCTCTGGGTACTCAGATGAGATTTAGTACGACCTATCATCCTCAAACAGATAGACAGTGAGAGAGGACTATTCAGACACTGGAGGATATGCTACGAGCTTATGTCCTTGACTTTAAAGGGAATTGGGATTACTTTCTTCCACTTGTCGAGTTCTACAACAATAGCTGTCATACTAGCATTCAGATGGCTCCGTATGAAGCATTGTATGGGAGGAAGTGCCAATAACCCTTGTGCTAGAATGAGTTATCTGTGAGGAAGTTGTATGGGCTAGAACTTGTTGATCAGACCTCAGCACATATTCGAATCATTCAAAAGAGGCTCCTTGCAGCACAGAGTTGACAGAAAAGCTATGCCGTCAAGAGGAGAAGACCTTTAGTGTTTGAGGTTGGTGATCATGTGTTTTTTAGAGTGTTTCCAGTTACCGACATTGGGAGAGCTATCAAGCAAAAGAAGCTGAGGTCGAGGTATATAGGTCCTTTTGAGATTCTTATGAGAATTGGGCCTGTAGCTTATCGAGTAGTCCAGCCCCCAAACTTAAGAGATTCCACAATGTGTTTCACGTATCCTAACTGAAAAAGTACCAACCAGATCTATCTCACAACATTGAGTATGAAGAAGTTGAATTGCAAGACAACTTCACATATACGGTGGAGCTAGAGCAGATCATTGATTGAGTGGAACGACGGCTCAGGCACCAAAGCATTCCGTATGTAAAGGTGATATGGAAGGGAATGACTCAGAGATAAGTAACTTGGGAAACGAAAGCAGACGTGCGTAGGCGATATCCGGAGTATATGACTCAAGTTGTGTAACAAATTTTGAGGGCAAAATTTATTTTATGAAGGGAGAATTGTAATGCCCTAAAATGTGATTTAAGGCTAATGACTTCAAAAGTGGATGTAATTATTGTTAAATAAACACTTTTAAAGAATACGATGCGGATTTTGATCTGAATATGTTCTGATCAGTGCCTAAACCCTGTATTTAAGTTCAATTATGGATTAACATCTTAATTGAATTAAATGAGAGGGAGTGTGCAATGGAATGACAAAATGTGTTTGGTGCTGATTCAGTAAGAATTGTCATAATCAAGGGCAAAATGGGAAAAGGGAAAGTTACCGACCAATTGGTTAGTTACTGAAGAGGAAACTCATTGGTAATTTAAAGATCAATGGTGAGGATTAGTTGTTAAGAGACTAAGAGGGTGGAATCATGTGTGTATGTGCTCATGTATGATCATGGAAGAGGAAACAAGATGTTGACACATGTCAACATGAGAGCCATGGGTTTGGTCAATTTGTCAAAACTCTTTTCCCTTTCTCTTCCCTCTCTAAGTCAGCCAAAAAGGCCTCTTGGAGCTCAAAAATATGCTTCATCTTCATCATTTCATCTCTCTCTCCATCTTCCATTTTTACCATGCATAAAGAGGAAAGAGAAAGAAGAAAGCTCAAGTTTAAGTGAGAGGTTGCCTTTAAATGCTCAATTCATCTTCTTTGATGTTGTTCATGGTGATGTGAGCTTCATTGCTTGGTTTTAGATTTTTGAGAGCTTGAAGAAATTTGAAAGTTGAGGAATCAAGGAACCAACCTTGGGAAGAGGAAGAGGTAAGCATTTGATGCATTTTGACCTAAATATTGAGAGCATTGGTTAAGTTTTGAAATTTGTGATTTTACCCTGATTTTGGTATAATTTTGGAATGCATGAATTGGCTAGTGTATGGTGGTGGAATTGGTGCCATATTAGGTCATTGGAACAATAGAATTTATTTGGAACTTTGGAAGGAAAAATTGGTGTAATTGGGTAATGTGTGATAATATGGTGTCCAAGACAAAAACTTGTTGTTAGAATGGGATTTTGGATATTTTGGTGTTTCCAATGGGTTCCTTATGAAAATTTGTGTATGAAAAGGTTTAGATGTTGATTTTAGGGGATATTGGTTACATTGGATAAATTTTGGGAAATTCTATCATCTTCTACGTCTTGGCTTCTAATAAGTCTCACTCAAGTGCATAGGGGCATCACTCGAGTGCAGAATCATATTTCCTCTTTTCCTTCAGTTTTCAGTTGCACTTCCCCGTAAAGAAAGCAAAGGTGTATTTATCACTTGCGAGTGATATGGGTCATCACTCGAGTAAACCTTGTCTCACTCAAGTGCAAGAGTATTATACACTATGAGGCCGTGTGTCAGGTTAGCACTCGCGGCCAATTTGTTAAGAGTATGTGTTAGCCCTCACAAGTCTTATACTGTCACTCGAGTACTAGAGTTGTTACTCAGTGCACTTCCTATTTTAAGGTTTCCATTGCTCTCGGGTAGTCACTTCCTATGTCTCACTTTATAGAACTCGGGTAAGTATGAGGCTACCACTCGAGTGTTGAGTTTAGGACTCAAGTGCAGTGATCATTTTCTGTCTCTGTCATTGCTCTTGGCCAAGTACTCGTACGAGTGAGCCGTCCTCACTCAAGTGCAAGTTATCTCATCACTCGAGTGCGTCATCCATCGCTCGAGTGCCTCAGTTAAAATTAGTACTTTCTCTTCTGAAAGGAGGTCTTTGGTAAAGTTTTTTTCAACCCTTTAGGCATGTGTGTAGGCTTCTAGTAGCCACCTAAGGAGATCAAATGATAACCAACTTTAAGTGTTATGAAAGTAAGAATTTGGAATAAGGATTAATATGTCGTCCTTGATTTATGGTTTATAGGCTTTGATATTTGCCCTGGTCATGAGCCATCAATAACAGAGCATGCTCGAAAAGAACAAGGTAGTGATGCTTTCCCTTATACTATATGTTATACATTGTATGTTTGATTTATCGTTGTTTGTGAGACCTTTACCTACAGCCCATCATTGATTCCGGTGGGAGGACTGTGCCTTCAAGGCAGTGGAGATAAAGGGATGTGACTATGTGAAAGCCATAAGGCTATATATGAAAGCTGAAAGGCTATATATGAATCCTTCACCTGCAGCCCATCGGTGGTTCTAGGAGGAGGATCGTGACTTCGGGGCAGTGGAGATAAGGGGGATGTGACTATGTGATTATGTGCATATGTGACAGCTTGTATTTCATGATGCTATGCTGCTTGATGATGTCATTGCATGCTTTGTGATTATATATCGTATGAGTGATTTGTTACTACTGGGATTCTTTTGAATCTCATTCTTTCCTTTGACTAACGTTCAGATAGGGCAAGTGGCTCCAGGGGAAAAGAGATGTCTAAGGGCGGCTATAACTTATGTAGGGTCATTTGATTTGGAATGTGATTATTGAATTTTGATTGGGGATCATTGTATATTTTGTAAATATTATTTTTAATACAGTTTTGTAATCCCCTAAATGGGAATCTGTAAACCCTTAGTATATATATGAAACCTGGGGGTTGCCGGGATTTTTATTGTATACTTTGATATATATGAATGTGATTTAACTACATATGGTAGTTATATTCGAAATGTGAATAGGAGACCAGATTAAACTGATTTTAAAAGAAATATGTAGAAACCCTATCTCAATGATAGGATAAAAAATAAAATTTTATCATTCCTTAGTCTCTAATTCATCTTAATTATATAATTTCGAATCATAATTATTATTTATAAGGCAAGGGGTTACATCTGAGCTTTTTCAATTTCAGCCCTTAAATGACTTTCCACTTGGGAAACATTGAAATTTACACAGACGATCTGGTTTAACAAATTCCAATCTCGGAAGTCTTCAATCAACTTCACTTCCTGAATCATCATTGCTGTAACAAGCACCATCTTTCGACTGAGAGTATCAGTGATGACATTGGCTTTACTTGGATGGTATTTCATGTCTAGGTTATAATCTTTCAGCAACTCTATCCAGCGATGCTGTCTCATGTTCAACTCTTTTTGATCGTACAAATACTTGAGACTCTTGTGGTCGCAGTATAGTTCTACCGTCACACCATACAAATAATGCCGCCAAATTTTAAACGCAAATACAATTGCCGCAAGCTCTAGATAATGAGTAGGATAATTCATTTCATGAGGTTTTAGCTGTCGAAAGGCATAGGCCATCACACATCCCTCTACATAAGGACACACCCTATTCCTTGCTTACTCACATCACTATACATAACATAAGTCAAGCTGGGATGAGGTATAATCAACACAGGCGCCGTAGTTAATCTCTCCTTCAGATCAACAAAACTGTTTTCACATTGCTCATCCCACTTAAACAGCCGATCCTTCCTTGTGAGCTTGGTCATCAATAAGGCACTACATGAGAAATTTTGGATGAATCTCTGGTATTAACTAGTAAGACCCAGAAACTGCGTATCTCAGCAATAGTTTCTGGCCTCTTCCAGTCTAGTACTGCTTCACTTTATTGGGATCCACTGAGACCTCTTGTTGCGAGATAACATGGCCTAGGAACTTTACTTTTGGCAGCCAAAACTCACATTTACTTAGCTTGGCATAGAGCTGCTTCTCATGCAATATCTCTAACTCAATTTGTAAATGACGGTCATGCTCCCCCTACTCTTGGAGTATATCAAAATGTCATCAATAAACACCACAACAAATTGATCCAGATACTTATCAAAAAGCGTGGTTCATGTAATCTATGAATACCGTAGGTGTGTTGGTTAAGCCAAAAGGCATTACGAAAAACTTAGTGCCCATACCTAGTCCTTAAAGAAGTCTTCAATACATCTTCTGCTTTCACACACAGCTAACAATAACCCGGCCTTAAACCAATTTTTGAAAATACATAAGAACCAGACAATTGATCTAAAAGGTCATCAATCCCTAGGAGAGGGTACTTGCTCTTTATAGTAATCTTATTCAGCTCTCTATAGTCAATACACAAATGTAGACTCTCGTCTTTCTTCTTGACAAACAACATTAGAGATCCCCACGGCGAAACCCCATGTCTAATGAACCCTTTTTCAAGCAAGTCTTCAATCTGTTTCTTTAAATCCACCACTTCATTTGAGGCCATTCAATATGGGGCCTTTGATATAAAACCAGCTCCAGGCACAATTTCAATTGGGAACTGAACTTCCTTTTCTAGAGGCAATCCGTTAAGATCATCCGGAAAC
Organism: Inga laurina; assembly: GCA_963855925.1. Taxonomy (NCBI): domain Eukaryota; kingdom Viridiplantae; phylum Streptophyta; class Magnoliopsida; order Fabales; family Fabaceae; genus Inga; species Inga laurina. The sequence goes on along the minus strand of OY979704.1, from coordinate 62,968,579 downwards.
ACCTCAGGGAATTCTTGTACCACGAGTATACTATTTAAAGTTCCTTCTCTCTCTCCTTGCACGAAAAAGAACACCATATACCCCTGGCATCCCTTCTCCAGATATTTCTCTACTTTAGCTGAGGAAAGGAAATTTAAGTTAGCATTCACATTATCAACATTATGCGAAATAGGGTATATTATCCTCTTGTTTCCACAATCTAACAGCACATTATTTTCCGTCAACCAATCAAAACCCAAAATGACTTCTAATTGATAGAGCGGCAGACAAAACAAGAGCTAGAACCTTGTTATATTCCTTCCAAAGTTCTCTTTCTATTTGAACTAGGTAATAATTATCACACAATTCCTTAATTCTTTCAAGTTTTGACGACAAATGGTGTGAAGCATGTATTACTACTCCCTCCTTCCACGTTTTATGGAATAGAGAAGCAACAAAAACCTTCAACTCCTCTTGAGGAATCCGATAGGGAGATCCCATATCCACATATATATTTACCCTATCTATAGAGTGGTTAAACCATATCATAAAAGATGCTATTGAAGAAGGATGTTGGAAACTGATAAGACTAACAAGGGTAGGCCCAACCATATCCCACCTCTTCTTTGCAGATGATCTTATCTTGTTTGGTGAAGCTTCAGTAAGTCAAGTTGAAGGTATGTTGGAGTGTCTAAAAATATTATGTGATGCTTCTGGTTAATTGATGAACAGGAATAAGAGTAGAGTTTGCTTCTCTAGAAATGTGCATGGTTCAAGGGCTCTTCATCAAAGCCAAAGGATGGCAGTTGTGTAATGCCCCAAATTATGATTAGGGGCTAATGACTCCAAAAGTAAATGTAATTAATGTTAAACAAACACTTTTGGAGAATATCACAAGAATTGTGAGCTGAATGTGTTGTGATTAGTGCCAAACCCTGTATTTAAGCTCAATTATGGATTAACACCTAAATTGAATTGGGAGGGCGCATGGTATAATGTAATGGAATGAAAAAATGAGTAAGTGGTTATATATTGGAAATTGCCATAGTCAGGGGCAAAATAGGAAAAAGAAAAGTGACCGGTCAATTAGTCAGTTATTGCAGAGGAAACTCATTGATAACTTAAAGATCAAGAGGTGTGGCAATTACTAAGGAGAGCAAGAGGGAAAAATCACAAGCTTGCATGCTTATGAAGATGTTTCAAGAAGTTGACACATGGCATAACATGAGCCAAGGATCAAAGTCAAACTTTCTCCCTCTCTCCTTTCTTCTTCAAGCCGGCCAAGAGGGCCTTTGGGAGTCCAAAAACTATGACTTCCATCATCTTCATCATCATCTCATTCTCTCTCTCTCTCTCTCAAAGCTCCATTTTCATCCAAAGAGAATGAGGAAAAAGGAAGGAAAAGCTCAAGATTTATGTGAGATTTTGACCTTGAATGTTCAAATCCTCTTCATTAATCTTGACCATTTTGTTGACAGCTTTAATCCTATGGTTTTAGATTTTTGAAAGAATATGTTTGAGTGCCTGAGCATAGTAGGAGGTTGAAGAATCAAGAAACAAGCCTTGGAAATTGAAAGAGGTGAGTAAGAGCTACATTTTGACATGTGTATTGGGACCATTGTAGAGACTTTGGAATTTCTAGATTTTTACCCTGATTTTTGTGTGATTTTGGATTGAATGAATTGTATGATGTGTTGTGATGGAACCATAGGACACTTTGGTTGAACATTGGAAATTCTGGAAAATTTCTAAGTGTAAAATACTGTGCAGGGGACCAATTTTGCATGGTGATTTGAAAAAAACACTGGTGTCAAATTTTGTGAAATTTTTCAAATTTGTATTTCACATTGCAAGCTTTCCGGTAATATAAAGTTTAGGTCATTTTGATATCTGTGCAAGAAGTTATAGTCATTTGAAAATAGCCAAGAAACAGGCCAAAGGTTGGTCGCTGCCCATAAATGTTGGCCACGACCTAAAACCTTCTGACCAATTCTTGGCCACAGCCTAAATGGTGTTGGCCGCGGCCTAAAAGTTTCTAACCTATTTTTGGTCACGGCTAGAGGATCTTGGCTACAGTCCAAAACTTTCTGACCATCTGTTGGTTGCGGCTAGTCAATGGCTTGGCCATGGCCAAGCCTTCAAAAATGGCATTTTGAACTTTCTAAACATGGTCTTTGGTCAAGTATTTCCCAACCCTATAGGCATTTGTTTAGGTTTTTAGTAGCTACCTAAAGTACTCAAATGATAAGAACTTGGAATAGAGATTAACATGTCATCCTTAATTATGGTTTTAGGATTTGATATTTGCCTATACGTGATCAACCGGTACCAGAGCACACCCGGAAAGAACAAGGTAGAGACACTTTCTTTTATATTATGTGTGATACATTTATGTATATCTTATTATTGAATTGTGAAAGCTATGTGTATGCTGTGAAAGCTATATGCATGAGTGTTGTCGATTGTTACACTGGTCACACATCATGTGTATACAGCCGTGAGTGATGTGGATTGTGATGAAAGTTACGCATCACTGTGATCGTTGTTGCTGTTAAAGCTTGGTGATTTGCTTGCATGCTATATGATTATATATTTTATGAGTGATTTTTTCCTACTGGGATTCTCTTGAATCTCCTTCTTTCCATTGACTAACCTATAGTCAGGGTAAGCGGCTCGAATGAGCAACAAGCAACCAAGGGCAGTTAATACTCCTCTAGGGATGTAATTTTGGTAGTTGGTTGTCTTATTTTTGTTGGGATTACTGTACATATTGTAGATGTGGATTTTGGATGATGATATGTAATCCCCTGAATGGGAAATTGAAAGGTGCGAAAATGCCCGTAAACCCTTAATTAATGAATGGAACTTAGGTGTGGCTGGGAATTTTGTTTACACTCAGATATGTATAAATGAAACTGAACTGCACAACTTAATTATATTTCAAAAGGTAACTGTGAGACTAGGTTAAACAGGTTTTGAAAGAATTTTTGAAAACCCACTTTATATAGGGAGGGTCCCCATCTTAAAGTTAGGGCTTTTAACATCTATTGGTCTCTAATTTATCTTAATGATGCATTTTCGAGTTATAAATACAACTATTAAGGTAGGGGGTTACAAGTTGGCCTCACGGAAGACTTGGGTAAATACTTGGGCATACCATTTATTCAAGAAAGAGCATCCAATATTACATTTGCACCTAAATTGGAGAGAACTCGGAAGAAATTGGTAGGATGGAAATGGGGTTGTCTGAACTTAGTAGTTAGAACTACATTGATCAGAGCTATTTTATCAGCTCTACCATCTTACTACATGCAACCAATGCTTCTACCGAAGGGTTTGGTCAAAGAGCTAGAAAGCAAGACTCAAAATTTTTTATGGGGTGATGATGTTAATGGCAAAATGCATTTAGTGGCATGGGAGCAGGTTACTAAAGAGAAAAAGGAGGGTAGATTAGGGATTCTTGATTTGAAAAAAAACAAAATAAAGTCTTCTTAATGAAGCTCTGCTGGAATCTCTTTAGTAAGAGGGAGGCATTATGAGTTCAGGTGCTCTGACATAAGTATAAATGATGTGATAATTTTAAACTTAAGACTTGGAAAAAGTAAGGGTCGTCTTTTACATGGAAAGGAATATGTGCTATTTGGGATAAATTTCAAAGAGAAGTGGGCGTTAAAGTTGGAAATGGCGAATCGGCTTTCTTTTGGTTTGATAATTGGCTAGAAATTAATAGGCCCCTTATTGAGCTTATCCAGGGGTTTAAAACTTTCGCTAACATAAATGAAAAAATTATAGATTATGTTGACCCTTGTGTAGAATGGGACAGGGAGAAATTAGTTGGTGGTTTCACTCATAGATTGTTGATTGGATAATGTGTGCACATCTTCCTTATGAGGAGAGAGGAGAGGATAAATACTATTGGAAGCCTTTTAATGGTCTTTTTTTTGTAAAATATGCATACAATTTTCTTTTTACAGGTACACACCCAAAGGGAGATTCAATATGGAAGAAGCTGTAGAGATAGGTGGTTCCGGAGAAGGTCAAATCCTTCATGTGCATATTTGCATATGGTCAAGCTCATACAGTGCAATTGAGAATGCATAAAGGCATTGAGGGGTATGCCAGATGCCTTTTTGATGCAATCAGGAGGAAGACTCAATGTACGTTTTGAGGGACTACAGCAACGTCAGAGAAAGATGAATTTCTAAAGTTAAACTTACCTTGTGGGAAACCTTCACATCTCTCCAAGGCATGGAATGGCTACATTGGAATCTTGCTCAGGAAGCGGGCAAGGAATTCACAAGGAAAATACAATGGGCCACTCTGTTTGAATATATTTTCTGGGACATTTGGGTAACACGATACAGAAAGCTATTTGGGGAGGAGAGTGACATAGATAGTGCAACTGCTTATTCTAGCTTATTTAGGGTAAGTTGGGATAGGGATTTATGCTCAAGATGTCAATTTTACTCCTCCCAGGTGATGGCAGAAAAACTAAGATGATAACAATGACAAGGTTTTTTCACTCAAGAGTGGATGCCTCAATTCTTAATTCAGGGTGAAGCGCATCGTGGAGCTATTCATGGGGATGATAGGAGTTAGATATGCGGATATGTGTGCAAAATTACTATAGTACCTCTAGTAATAGCAGACATCATTGCGATTGTCCAAGGCTTACAAATTTGTTGGAACAAAGGATATCGAAATGTTGCAGTTTTGTCTTATTGTATTAAAGTCATAAATATTTTGACTAGGGGATGTTACCAATCACACCCTTTTAGGGAAATTGTGGACGATGCAAGACTGTGGTTTTCTAGGTGTTGGCATATCTTGATTAGTCCTATTCCTAGAGAGTACAATACTTTAGCGAATCATTTAGCTAAGTAAGCTCATAACATTATAGGGACTTTCTCTCTCCTTGATTACCCACCACCTTCTTATCAAGAAGTTGTAGTTGATGAGGGGTAGTAGGTTATTGTTATCATCGTAATTGTAGATGCCTTTTGATTTTCTAATGGAATCCATTTTTTCATTCAATAAGAAAAAAAAAGTTGGATTGCTTGATAGAAGAGAATAGCTTGTGTAAAGGCCGGGATTAAGTTCATAAATATGTGATTATGTAGAATTAGAAACCGTAAGATGATTTGAGACTTATTAAAATATATTTTACCCAAAACATGGTTTTCAAAAAATTTTCTAAAACCTGATCAACAACAGTCTCATATTCACATTTCAACTACACAAATAGCCTGTACAGTACAATTTCATTCATAAATATCAGAGTATGATGTAAATTCCTGACACACTCAGGTTCCATTAATCAAATAAGGGTTTACAGGGCACAAATGCCCATAATTAGTTTCCCATTCTAGGGAATCACACAATTACTATTCTATAATCCAAGATATCATGTACAATTATCCAGAATGATAACCAGAATCCAAAATAAACTCTTATCCTGGAGCTCTAACTGCCCTTCGTCACCTGCTTCTCTTTAGAACCACCAACCCTGTCTGAAATTTGTTTGGGAGAGTGAGATTTTAAGGAATCCCCATAGTAACAAATTACTCATAGTATGTACAACTACAAAGCATGTAAGCAAATCATAACACAACACACAGCAATCACAATGGCAGTTACAGTGACAGGGGTAAGTATGACTTGCATTACCCTTATGTCTGCTCAAGCTGAAGTGCTCATGCTGTATTGCACCACAACATGGTTCACAACTATATATTTCACCATAGCTAGGTTTCATATAAAGCATTTCACAACACATTAAAACCATACCGTTATATTCTCAAAGCAGGAATCCACGATTACACAACACAGCCTCAGCAATTACAATGGCAGATACAACGGCAGGGGTAGGTGTGATAATAATCACCCCATATGACTTCTCACGCTGAACTGCTCCCACTGTAATAACTTACGGCAGATAACAATTCATAAGATCACAATGGCCTCATGCCCATAATTTCGCAACATCAAGTTTTCAACAAAATATTTCACAATAACATAATGATAAGTCATGCATACAGAGCATCATACACAACATGAGAGAAAAGTCACTACCTTGCTCTTTCCGTGGGTGCTCTGGCACTGGTCTCTCCCGAGTAGGGTAAATATCGAATCCTATACGTCATAATTAGGGATTAAGTGTTATTCCTTATTCCAATACTTAAATGACTTCACAATACTTAGATTAGTTATCAATAATGTCCTTTAGTAAGCTACAAATGCCACTAACAAAAGCCCTAAAGGGTTGGAAGAACTATTCCAAAGATTCCCTTTTAGAAGCACAAATGCAGATTTTTCACTGTTGAACTCGAGTAAAGAAAGCCTCACTCGAGTGATGAGAAACTTTGCACTCGAGCATGAAAGCTCACTCGTACAAGTACTTGGCAGAGAGCAATGATAGAAACAAGAAATGCTCGCTGTACTCGAGTCATGGAAGAAGCATTCTAGTTATAGAAGCAACACTCGAGTGATAACCAAATGCTCACTCGAGTCTTACAAAGTGAGGTTCAAAAAGTGCTCACCCGAGAGCAAAAGGAACTTTTAAAGGAGGAGTGCACTCAAGCAGGGAACTTGTCACTCGAGTGATGGCTTAACACCCGCGAGTGGAAAGACATACTCTTGAGAAATTGGCTACAATTTATAACCCGTAACGCGAGTTCATAGTGTCAAATACACCTGCACTCGAGTGAGACAAGGTTCACTCGAGTGAGAACCCACAATACTCGCAAGTGAGGGAAACACTTTTGCTTTTTGCATAGAAGTGTAACAGAAAAACTGAAGGAAAAATGAATATGCAATGCTTTACTCGAGTGATGCTTATCAAAAGCAAAAAACATAGCAAAGTTGACAGCATTTTCCAAATTTTACCCATATGTTTCCAATAATCCCAAATTCCCATCCAAGGCTATTCCCACATAATTTTGCACAAGGAATCCAATGGAAATATCAAAACTATCAAATTCCTATTCCATTATCATGCTTGTTTTTAGGCAACTTCTAACATAAAATCCTCAAAACTTTAAAATTTTCCTTTTCAAGCTCAAACCTAAATCTATCTATCCAATACACACCACAAGGAACCATTTCCATGACCACATTATACAAAACTTTTAATGACCATAACTTTAAAAAATAGGGCAAAATTCCTCAAAATTCAAAGTTTGACCAAATGCCACAAGACTCATATAGTTAAGTTCATATCACTTACCTTAACAAATTTCTCAAAGGTATCCTTTGGTTCACCAACCTTTATATGTAATGCCCCAACTTGGGATTAAGGGCTAATGACTTTGAAAGTGGATGTAATTATTGTTGAACAAACACTTTTAAAGAATATGATGTGAATTACGATCCGAATGCATTCTTATTAGTGCCAAAACCCTGTATTTGAGCTTAATTGTGTGATAAAGCTTAAAATGAATCCTAAGGTTAGGGGAAGGCGCATGAATGAAGAATGGAATGATATAAAAGCGTTTGGTGGTAATTCAGTAAGAATAGCCATAATTAGGGGTAAAATGGGAAAATGTAAAGTTACCGACCAATTGGTCAGTTACCGAAGAGGAAACTCCTTGATAATTTAAGGATCAATGGTTAGGATTGAGTGATTAATATGGTGGAATCCTATGCATGTGTACTTATGTGTGATCATACAAGAAGTCACGAGATCTTAACAAGCGTCAACTTGCGGACAATAGATGATGGTCAAATGTTCAAACACATTTTCCTCTCTCCCTTCAAGGTCAGCCAATATGCATCGTTCAAGGGAAAAATCTGCACTTTCATCATCATCCCATTTCTCTCTCTCCAACTCCATTGTCGAGTAAGCTCAAGAGGAAAGAGAAAGAAGGAAAGCTTAAGGTTAGTGCCCCATATGACATCTAATGCTTAACTCATCTTCTTTAAAGTTGTTCATGGTGATGAGAGCTACATCTTCATGGTTTTAGATTTTTGATAGAAGATGTTTGAGTACTTGAAGAAATGTGAAAGTTGAGAAATCAAGAAACCAACCTTGGGAAGAGGAAGAGGTGAGTATTTGATGCATTTTGACTTATTCATTGTGATCATTGGTTAAATTTTGAGATTTATGAATTTTCCCTAATTTTGGTGTCATTTTGAAATGGATGAATTGGTAGTGTATTGGAGTGGAATTGGTGTGATATAGTGTCTTTGTGCCATTAGAATTTTTTTAGGATCTTTAGAAGGAAAAGTTGGTGTAATTGGGAAATGTGTAAGAAAGTAGGGTCCAAAGCAAAATTTGTTACTAGAATGAGAATTTGGTTGTTTTAGTGTGTCCAATGGATTTCTTGTGAAAATTGGTATGAGAATGGGTTGTTTGTGAGTTTTAGGAGTTACTGGACACTTTAGTGGGAGGTTTGGAAAATTCTATCAGCTGCTGCATTTTGGCTTCTGATAAGCCTCACTCAAGTGCAGTATCCTGTTTTCCCTTTTTCCTTCAGTTTTCGGTAGCACTTTAATGCAGAATGTAAGAGTGCATGTTCTTACTTACAAGTGATATGGGTTATCACTCGAGTGAACCTGGTCTCACTCTAGTGCAAGAGTATCATACACTATGAATCACTTCTCGGGAAAACACTCACGGCCAAATTGTCAAGAGTGTGTGCTAGCACTCGCAAGTATTGTGCTATCACTCGAGTGCCGGAGCTAGTGCTTGAGTGCACTTCTTGTTCTAGGGTTTCCATTGCTCTTAGGTAGTCACTTCTTATGCCTCACTCAGTAGGACTTGGGTGAGTATGAGGCTATCACTCGAGTGTTGGGTCCAGGACTCGAGTGCTATGATCAATTTCTGTCTCAGGGTTTGCTCTCGGCCAAGCACTCAATCGAGTGAGCTGATCTCACTCAAGTGCAAGTTGTCCCATCACTTGAGTGTAGAAGTTAAAAATCAGTGTTTTCTTTTCTAAGAGGGGTCAAGTTTTTCCCAACCCTTTAGGCATATTTAGGCTTCTAATAGCCACCTAAAAAGTTCACATGATAAACCAACTTTAAGTGTTGTGAAAGTAAGAATTTGGAATAAGGATTAATCTATCGTCCTTGATTTTGGTTTATAGGCTTTGATATTTGCCCTGATCGCGAGAAACTGATGCCAGTACATACTAGGAAAGAACAAAGTAGTGACGCTTTCCCTTACATTGTATGTTTGATTTATCATTATTTGTAAATTCTTCACCCGCAGCCTATCGGTGTTGACAGTGGGAGGACTATACCTTCAGGGCGGAGGAATACAGGGGATGAGACTATGTGAAAGTCGTAAGGCTAAATGTGAAAGCTGAAAGGCTATTTGTGAAACCTTCACCCACTGCCCATCAGTGTTGACGGTGGTAGAACCGTGCCTTCAGGGTGGTGGAATACAGGAGATGAGACTATATGATTATTGAAAGAGGCAAGCTTCACCCAAGGGGGTGAATTGGGTGATGTGATAAATTTTTCCATTGATGTGGTGATATAGCAAGAGCTATAGATAGAGTAGAGTTGAGAAGATAAGCACACACAGAGTTATACTGGTTCGGCCTAAAACCCAAGCCTACGTCCATTCCTAAGAGATCAAGACCTACTGATGTTTTTACTATTCTTCCAAGATTCAGTAGGCCCTCAGAACACCGCAAGACAACAACCGTCCTTGGAAGGACTACGAGTAGAAATACTAGAAATTTCTCTCCCCTTACGACAAGTCTTATGTGCAGAAAAACAAACGTATGACCTTTCTCTCTTGCTTACGTATACAAGTCTTATGAGCAGTAACGTTCTCTCCTGCTTACACCACTGTAAGTCTTAGTAGTAGCAACATTCTCTACTGCTTGTATCTTTTAAGACTTATGAGCAGAAAGTCCTACTAGGAATTCTCTCACTGCTTCTCTTATAAGGAAATCTCCCCTCTCAAGGTCCCAATACCTTGAGATCAAATGAAAATAGATTTTGAAGTGTGTACAGACTCTCTTACAAAATATATATGATAAACACTGAAGAACAATATGAATACAGAGAAAATATGAATAATAGAAACTTGTGAATTTTCTTGTGTGAAGTCTTGCACTTCGTTGTTTTTATGGTCTTTGGAGCTCTGTATTTATAGACATTTGTTTTTGCCCGTTTGAATAATAATCATTGTGTAGCAGAGCATTTTATGTGGAACAACATGCGTAGGTTTGAAATCTTTGAACGCGGTAGGTACGTACTTGGATGGTCATAATGATGTTGTCTGCCATTGTTTGACTTCCTCTGTGTCATTCTAATTCAAACGTTCAAACTCCTGTATCACACTCGAAATATATGTTAAATGATGTTATATAATAACTCCTGTATCACACTCGTAATATATGTTAAATGATGTTATATAATAATAATAAGTGGAAATAGAATAAATAACATTAAACCATATTCAGATTGAACGCTGTAAGACTGGTGCGTTTTGGCTTCAGGCAGAGTATCACTCGAGTGCGTGATGTCTCACTTGAGTGTAATACCATATTTTATCCTTTTCCTTTAGTTTTACACTTGCACTTCTACGGATTTTGAGAGAGTACATTTTCACACTTGCGAGTGATGTGGGTCCTCACTTGAGCATAGGTCTCTTCACTCGAGTACTTCTTTATTTTAAACTATAAGCCAGTCTCTGGACAACACTCGAACCCTACTTTATCAAGAGTGTGATTTTGCACTTGCAGGTGATGTGGCCCTTACTCGAGCATACTTACTCCCACTCGAGTGAGAAGAATATTCTTCTATAATATACTCTTTGTCTACAACACCTGCAACAGAATTGAGAGAGTTAGATTTCTCAATCGTGGGTTGTAATATCCTGAATTGTGATTAAGGGCTAATAACTTCAAAGTGATGTAATTAATGTTAATTAACACTTTCAAAGTAAATAATGTGACTTATGATGCAAATGTGTTTGATTATGGTTTAGTATATGTTATGATAATCAGGGGTAAAATGGTAAATTTACCGACCAGTTGGTCAGTTACCGAAGAGGAGACTAATTGGTAATTGAGATTAATGGCTAGGAATTTGTTAAGCAAGAGGTGGAATCAAGTGTGTAGGAGAATATGTGAGTTCATGAAAGGATAAAAAGAGATCTTGCCAAGTGTCAAACTATGGACCATAGGATTAAGTCAAAAAGTCAAAACTATGGGAACCACTCGAGTGAGACTACTTTCACTCGAGTGAGCCAGCCAAGAATTAGTGTTTCTTTTTCTGAAAAAGGTATCTTCTTGGTATTTTCTCCTAACCCTTTACGCATATGTTTAGGCATTTAATGGCCACTTAAAGATTTCATATGAATACCAACTTAAAGTATTATGGAATTAAGAACTTAGAAAAGAGATTGATCTATTGTCCTTAATTTTTGTTTATAGGATTTGACATCTGTCGTCCACATGAGCCCACTATGCTAGCGAACGTCAAGAAGGAACAAGGTAGTGACTCTTTTTTTTATACCTATGTGATGCATTGTATGCATGAAATATCATTGATTTATGATGGATTTGAATGCTGCAATGATTGTGGATATGTGTAAGCACCGCCATACCAACAGTCCCTGAGACGCCAACAACGGTTCGGGTAAGGGCTGCGTACCTTCCCGGCGGTAAAAGGGGATGAGGATGGGGTGTGATATTTGTGATTACGTGGGCCAAAATGCTATATTATGGGCCGAAAGGCTATATGTGAGCCGTAAGGCTATTTGTATCCACTGCCACACCAATAGTCCCTGAGTCGCTAACAATGGTTCGGGTTAGGACAGTGTGCCTTCCCAGCGGTAAAAGGGGATGAGGGTGGAGTGTGATTTGTACTGCTGTTACTGTATGATAATTTGCTTACATGTTGTGTGCTTATGTGTGGTATGAATGATTTGTTACTACTGGGATTCTCTTGAATCTCATTCTTTCTTTTGACTAACATTTCAAACAGGGCAAGTGGCTCCAAGGAAAAACGAAAGACCCGGAGCGGTTAGAACCCTATAAGGACATTTGATTCGGCCGCGATGGTTATTCATTTTGGATAGGGATTACTGTATGATATTTTTTTTTGAGTTGTAAATAGTCTTTAAATACATAGTGGTGTAATGCCCTAATTGGGAACTGAAACCCTATAGTTCTATATATAGATGAAACTTGGGGGTTGCCAGGAATTAAGTTATGCACTCTGATATGTTAAATGTGATATAACTGCACAGATAATTATATTCGATGTTTGAACTTGAGACCAGGATTGGAAAGAGGTTTTAAAAATTTTGTGAAGCCCCTACTACAATGAGGGAGTTTTAAATGAGTTTTGAATTATCCAACGGTCTCTAATCTATTTTATTATGCATTATCGAATATTAATTACGCTAATCAAGGTAGGGGTTACATTTTGGTATCAGAGCTGTACTGCCTGGCAAGGGTAGAGATTACTATGATAGATCCCTTAGTTAGTTTTAAGGAAAGAAGATCATTTGGGAATAATTGTTGTGTATGCACATGTATGTTCTATTGATATGGATGTATATGAGACTTGTGAATATGTGTTCATACTATCTTTCCGATATTAATGGTGTAAGTAGTTTGTAGAATGAAGAAAACTAGAGGACGCCCCAATGTTCCACGTATAGACCCAGAGGTGGAGGTCATCAATGATAATCCACCGGATCCAATACAAGAATTAATGGGTCTGATAAAAGATCAGCGGGACATGATCACTGAGCCAAGAGACGAGCTCAGAATATAAAGAAGAAAGAATAAAGAGGACCCGATTCAGTCTACTCCAGTAGAAACTCAAGAAGAAACTCATCATAAGGATACTGCTGAAAGGTCGGCACGACCCCTGGAGTCCCCACCTCACATTGTCCCAAATCAAGAATCATATGGGGTGCCAGCTAAAGAGGGTAGGGATCTTAGTTTTGGGTTACCAGATTCTGCAAACATCTACCTCTGGTGTTCAAAGGGAGGTTTGATCCTCAAGCAGCTGAATATTGGTTGAACATATTAGAGAAGATCTTTAAAGTTCTGGAATGCTCTTCTGAGGTGAAGGCCTGATTGGCGGTGTATAAACTGGAAGGCGATGCGGATTGGTGGTGGAGGAATGTCTCCCTTACTCTGCATAGCAAAAATGTGCCCTTGACTTGGGAATTATTCCAGCAAGAATTCAACGAGAAATATTTTTCCAACTCAGTGCGGTTCGAGAAGGAAACAAAATTTTTGAAATCAAACAAGGTGACACGGAGACCTTTGACAACTACTTGTCCCGTTTCGTCCGGTTGTCTCGGTACTCCTCCTATCTCCGATACAAGGATGATGAAGAATAGAGTTTGGATATGCTCATCCGCAGTTTGAGATGAGAGTTGAGGAAACGGTTAGCCACTCATCAATTTACCAAGTTCAATAAGGTTGTAGAGCAATGTAGAATCACAGAAAATAATTTAAGAGAGCTGTATCTTGTCATAGCTACTGGCCCCAGTAGTGAACCTAGTAAGGGTAATGTTTCTCAGAAGCGAAAAGGCCAAGGATCCTCTTCGTTCAGGGGTAGTGATAAGAAGCACTATCAACCTAGAGACCGTGAACCTTAGAGATTTGTGACTGAGTGGAAATGTCTTCACTATAACCAACCGCATTATGGCAAAAATTGTCGGGGTGAGATGATCTGTTTCAACTGTAAACAACCAGGACATCTTTCTAGAGATTGTCAGCGACCACGAGCCATGCCAAGGCCGAAGACTCAGGGCCGAGTGTTCGCTATGACCCACGAGGAGGCCCGTAAATCTCCTGAGTTGATTCAAGGTAAAATTTCTCTTAATGGCTATTTCTTGCAAGCATTGTTTGACTCGGGGGCCATTCATTCCTTTATTGCGTATGATTGTGTGAAACGCCTGGGAAAATATGTGCATAAATTACCATTTGATCTGGTAGTGTCAACTCCGATGGGTGTTAAGGCCTTGACCATAGAAGCTTGCCTCAATTGTGTTATAACTGTGGAAGGGCACCAATCTACTGTGGATTTGATTTGTCTGCCGCTTTACCAATTGGAAGTCATCTTGGGTTTTGATTGGTTAACAGCAAATAATGTGTTATTAGATTATAGGAACAAAAGGATAGTATATCTTGCTTCTCAAAGGGTCGAAGCCGTGAATGCCAGTACGAATTCCTTTTTACATCTAAAGCTGAGAATATATTGAAAAGGGTTGCCAGGGGTATATGGTATTTTTCTCTATACAAGAGGAAACCACTTAAACTTTGAGTAATATACCTGTGGTAAATTAATTCCCTGAGGTATTTCCGGATGATCTGAGCGGATTGCCTCATGGAAGGGAAGTTCAGTTCCCAATCGACATTGTGCCTGGAGCTGGTTCTATATCAAAGGCCCCATACCGTATGGCCCCAAATGAAATGGCAAAGTTAAAGAAACCAATAGAAGACTTTCTTGAAAACAAGTTCATTAGACCCAGTGTGTCACCCTGGGGAGCTCCAGTGTTGTTTGTTAAAAAGAAAGATGGGAGTCTTCGATTGTGTATTGACTACAGAGAACTGAATAAGGTTACTATCAAGAACAAGTACCCTCTTCCCAGAATTGATGACCTTTTAGATCAACTATCTGGTTCATGTATGTTCTTGAAGATTGATCTAAGGTCGGGGTATCATCAGCTGCAAGTAAAAGCAGAAGATGTTTCGAAGACTGCTTTTCGGACCAGGTATGGTCACTATGAGTTCTTGGTGATGCCATTTAGGCTAACCAATGCACCTGCGGTATTCATGGACTACATGAACTGTGTCTTTCAACAATATCTAGATCATTTTGTTGTGGTGTTTATCGATCACATCCTGATATATTCCAAGAGTTGGGAAGAGCATGAGCATCATTTGAGAATTGTGTTGAATATATTGCGTGAAAAGCAACTCTATGCCAAATTGAGTAAATGCAAATTCTTGCTTTCAGAAGTGAAATTCTTAGGCCATGTTATCTCGCAAGAAGGGGTCTCTGTGGATCCCAGTAAAGTTGAAGCAGTACTGAACTGGAAGAGGCCATAAACTGTTTCTGAGATACACAATGTTCTGGGTCTTGCTGATTACTACCAGAGATTTATCCAAAATTTCTCCCGTATTTCCTCGCCAATGACCAAGCTCACGAGAAAGGATCAGCCGTTTGTATGGGATGAGAAATGTGAAAATTGTTTTGTGGAGTTGAAGAAGAGTTTGACTATGGCACCTATGTTGATTATACCTTATCCCAGCTTGACTTATGTTGTGTATATTGATATGAGCAAGCAGGGATTAGGGTGTGTCCTTATGTAGCAGGGACATGTGGTGGCCTACGCCTCTCGATAACTCAAACCTCATGAAATGAATTATCCTACGCATGATCTGCAGCTTGCGGTCCTTTATGTTTGCCTTGAAAATTTGGAGGCATTATTTGTATGGTGTGGAGGTAGAAATGTACTGTGACCACAAGAGTCTCAAGTATTTGTATGATCAGAAAGAATTGAATATGAGACAGCGTCGTTGGATGGATTGCTTAAGGACTACAACCTAGAAATTAAATATCATCCGGGTAAGGCAAATGTAGTCACTGATTCTCTTAGCCGAAAGACTGTGCTTGTGGCAGATATGATTATACAAGAGGGGAAATTCATAGAAGATTTTCGTGATTTGAATCTGTCGAATCAGATCCTCTGTGCTAACTATACCATTTCCCAAGAGGAAAATGACTTAAAAGTTGAGATTAAAGAAGCTCAAAAGCAAGATGGCTGGATACAGCGCAACCTAGCTCGGATTGAACGGGGAGAAGCCCAAGGTTACGATCTATCACCTAGTGGATTGGTTCGCTATCAGAAGAGAATCCGTGTTCCACTAAAGGCAAAGTTGAGACAGAAAATTCTGGATGAGGCACACAAGAGCCGATATACTCTTCATCCTGGTATGACCAAGATGTACCATAATTTGAAGTCTATATATTGGTGGTCGGGTTTGAAGAGTGATGTGACAAAATATGTGGCACGGTGTCTCACTTGCCATAAAGTAAAAATTGAGCACCAGAGACCACCTGGTTTACTTCAAAGCCCTGAAATTCTGGATAGAAATGGGAAAGTGTGACCATGGACCTTGTGGTAGGATTGCCCAGGATTAGAAATTATGATGCGATCTGGGTAATTATGGACCGGTTAACGAAGTCGGCACACTTCATACCGATCAATGCTAGTTATTCTCCGAACAAGCTAGCAGAGATTTACATTTGTGAGATTATGAAGCTTCATGGCACACCGAAGAATATCATTTCAGACTGAGATCTCCGATTCACTTCGAGATTCTGGAGGGCATTGCATGAGGCTTTGGGTACTCAATTGAGATTCAGCACAGATTATCATCCTTAGACGGATGGACAATCAAAGAGAACTATTCAGACGTTGGAAGATATGTTGCAAGCATGTGTTCTCGAATTTAAAGGGAGCTGGGATCGCTTTCTTCTACTTGCTGAGTTTGCCTATAACAACAGCTACCATGTGAGCATCTAGTTGGCTCCGTATGAAGTGTTGTATGGAAGGAGGTGTCAATCACCTTTATGCTGGAATGAGTTATCAAAAAAGAAGCTGTATGGATTGGATCTTATTGATCAATCCTCAGCACAGATACGGATTATTCGAAAGAGATTGCTTGCAGCATAGAGTCGACAGAAAAGCTACGCTGACAAAAAGAGACGACCTCTAGAATTCAAAGTTGGTGACCATGTGTTTCTAAGGGTATCTCCTGTCATCGATGTTGGGCGAGCAATCAAACGAAAGAAGTTGAGCCCGAGATACATAGGTCCTTTTGAGATTTTTGCGAGAATTGGGCCTGTTGCCTATTGAGTAGCCCTGCCCCAAAACTTTAACAGACTCCATGACGTGTTTCACGTTTCCCAATTGAAGAAGTACCAACAGGATACCTCTCACATCGTTGAGTATAAGGATGTCAAGATACAAGATAACTTCACGTATCCGATGGAGCCAGAGCAGATCATTGACCGAGAGGAGTGACGACTCAGACACCGAAGCATTCCATATGTGAAGGTGGTCTGGAAGGGAATGACTCAGAGAGAGGCGACTTGAGAAGCAAAAGAAGATATGTGAAGACGGTATTTGGAGTTTATGGCTCAAGTTGTGTAACATATTCGAGGAATTTAATTTTCAGGGGGAGAATTGTAATATCCTGAATTGTGATTAAGGGCTAATAACTTCAAAGTGATGTAATTAATGTTAATTAACACTTTCGAAGTAAATAATATGACTTATGATACAAATGTGTTTGATGATGGTTAGTATAGTTATGATAATCAGGGGTAAAATGGTAAATTTATCGACCAGTTGGTCAGTTACCGAAGAGGAGACTCATTGGTAATTGAGATTAATGGCTAGGAATTTGTTAAGCAAGAGGTGGAATCAAGTGTGTATGAGAATATGTGAGTTCATGAAAGGGTGAAAGGAGATCTTGCCAAGTGTCAAACTATGGACCATAAGATTAAGTCAAAAAGTCAAAAGATTTCCCTCTCTCCTCTCCTTTTTCAAGTCGGCTAGGGGCTTGGGATGAAGGGAAAATATGCTATGATCATCATCTCTTACCTCTCTCTCTCTATTTTCCATTTTCGCTACACAAGGAAGGAAAGAGAAAGAAGAAAATTTGAGGTAGGTGCTCCAAATGACTTCACATGCTCAAACACTTTTCATTGATATTGTTTAAGAGGTTGAGAGTTTGACTACTATGGTTTCAGAATTTTCATTTGTGGTGTTTGAGAGATTGTGAACTTTACGAAGTTGAGGAATTTAGAAACCAACTTTGAAAAGAGGAAGGGGTAAGTATTTAATATGTTTTGGTGTAATTGTTTTAGCTATTGGTTTAGTTATGGAAATTCTGAAATTTTTCCCTAATTTCATGGAATTGGATAATGAAAGAGTTTGGAATGGTATGGTAGAGGAAATGATGTTAGGATGTGTTATAATGTCATTAAGTTTGATTTGAAGTTGAATAAGGAAGTTTGGTAAATTGTGGTTTTGAGTGGCCTTGTGAGTTAGAATTGAAATTGTGTTTATGGAAGGGAATTTGGGTATTTTGAGATCACCAATAGGGTCCTTGTGTCGAAATGAGTGAGAATAAACTTTGGTTCAAGTTTTAGGACCATTGGAACCAGTTTTGGTAAATCTGGAAAACCATATCAGTTACTGCAATCTGGCTTCTGATAAACTTCACTCGAGTGAGGAGGGGTCTCACTCGAGTGCAGTATGAGATTCTTGGTATTTTGGTTAAGTGTTCAGGTAGGAAGTAAGGGTGCACTTCCTTCCCTGTGAATGATAAGTCTCATCACTCGAGTACAGCTCCCTGTGCTCAAGTGAGGGAGTAAGTTTAAGACTTCGGAATTTATGGTTACTCTCGGGTAGTCACTTGCTGAGCCTCACGTTTTGGTGCTTGAGTGCATTTGTGGTTATCACTTGAGTACAGCTTCTTGTGCTCGAGTGAGTGTGAGAGATATTTTAAGGTTTACTCTCGGGCAAACACTTGTGTCTTACTCGCTGGGACTCGAGCACAACTATGGGCAACACTCGAGTGAGACTTCTTTCATTCGAGTAAGCCAGCCAAGAATTAGTGTTTCTTTTTCCGAAAAAGGTATCTTCGGGGTAGTTTCTCCCAACCATTTAGGCATATGTTTAGGCATTTAATAGCCACTTAAAGATTTCATATGAATACCAACTTAAAGTATTATGGAATTAAGAACTGGAAAAAGAGATTAATCTATTGTCCCTAATTTGGCTTATAGGATTTGACATCTATCGTCCTCGTGAGCCCACTGTTCCAGCGAACATAAAGAAGGAACAAAGTAGTGACTCTTTCTTTTATACCATATGTGATGCATTGTATGCATGAAATATCATTGTTTTGTAATGGATTTGAATGCTGCAATGATTGTGGATATGTGTAAGCACTACCATACCAATAGTCCCTGAGTCGCCAACAACGGTTCGGGTAAAGGCTGCGTACCTTCCTGGCAGTAAAAGGGGATGAGGATGGGGTGTGATATTTGTGATTACCTGGGCCGAAAGGCTATATTATGGGCAGAAAGGCTATATGTGAGTCGTAAGGCTATTTGTATGCACTGCCACACCAATAGTCCCTGAGTCGCTAACAATGGTTCGGGTTAGGACAGTGTGCCTTCCCAGCGGTAAAAGGGGATGAGGGTGGAGTGTGATTTATGGTGCTGCTACTGTATGATGATTTGCTTACATGTTGTGTGCTTATGTGTGTTATGAATGATTTGTTACTACTGGGATTCTCTTGAATCTCATTCTTTCCTTTGACTAACATTTTAGACAGGGCAAGTGGCTCCAAGGAAAAGGGAATGACCCGGAGTGGTTAGAACCCTATAGCGACATTTGATTCGGCCGCGATGGTTATTCATTTCAGATAGGGATTACTGTATGATATTTTTTTTGTGTTGTAAATAGTCTTTAAATACATGGTGGTGTAATGCCCTAATTGGAAACTGAAACCCTATAGTTCTATATATAGATGAAACCCGGAGGTTGCCGGGAATTAAGTTATGCACTCTGATATGTTAAATGTGATATAACTGCACAGATAATTATATTCAATGTTTGAACTTGAGACCAGGATTGGAAAGAGGTTTTGAAAATTTTGTGAAGCCCCTACTATAAGGAAGGAGTTTTAAATGAGTTTTGATTTATCCGACGGTCTCTAATCTATTTTATTATGCATTATCGAATATTAATTACGCTAATCAAGGCAGGGGGTTACACGAGTGCTGAGGTATCACTCGGGTGCATGTACTCTCACTCGGGCATGCTTATACTTCTCTGCTTTGCATAACTCTCGGGCAAACACTCGCAGTCTTTCACTTGCTGGGACTCGGGTGCAGATAAGGTTATCACTTGAGTACAGAGACTGTGCTCGAGTGAAGTATTGATATCTTGTTTCTGACTTTGCTCTCTAACAAACACTTTCTGTCCAACACTTTCATATGCTCGAGTGCATCAGTAAAACTGACAGCAATTGCTCTCTATCAAACACTTTCTGTCCAACACTTGCATGTGCTCAAGTAAAATATAGCTTCATGCTCAAGCACTAGCTCCATCACTCGAGTACATCCGTAAAACTGACAGCAAACACTTCTAAACTTTGCCATATGCATTGGTAACTTTGTAACTATTGTCTAGACTTGTAGAAACATAATTTGCACACAATAACCTTTTGTTATCATCAAAACTTGGAATCTAACATTCTCCCCCTTTTTGATGATGACAAAACCTTTTTGATGAGTTTTAAGAAAAATCTTGATTAGAGTGAAAATTTTGAAAAACATTATCAACATTTCTAAATGCATATCTCACAAAAGTTTAGACTTATTTTCGGATTTTTGCACTTATCCTCATATGTTTCCTGCAATACTTCCAATGGACACTTAAAAACCAAGATAAGTCATAGTATCACAAAAACCATTAAATATAAACAGAAAAACTTAACAAACTTGAAAATAACCATTAGTGAACTTGTAAAGTACAATATTAAGCTTGAATCAACATCTACCCATAAAATCACATATACAACCATGTCAGGAAAAATAAACCAGAAAATAACAAAAATCCTACCCCCAATATACCTCATATCAGACCATATCAGCTTAGAAACCATCATAGATCCTTCTCCCTTATTTTGTTTGCATCAGAAGGGGGCTGAGGAAAAGTGAGATCGGATGGTGGGGCAAAGAGCACCATGGCAGTGGAAGGGTCAATTGGCTCCAGCTGAAAAGGTGGAGATGATGGCTGAGGAACTAAGGCTGCAAGTGGTAGTGAAGGCGACCGATTATAAGTGACATCAACATTGGAATCTAGGTCTGTGAAGAGAACATGAGTCTGTGTTTGAGGAGGTGAAGTCGTGGCAGGAGTAGACTCATGTGGCACCTCAGAAGAAGTAGTCGGAAAATGAGTGCACAAGAAGATTTCCTATCAGTGATTCTTCTCGACATATCTTCTTGAGTCTTGAACATCAAGTCAAAGTTGGTATTTGCCTTGTCCACCAACTTTAAAACTTGTAACTCCATCATGTTCACCAATTTCTCATAATCATTCATCAATTCCTTTTTCAGACCAGTCACAGCTTGATTGATCACTTCAGCCAGATGGGTTAAAAGTGATGCATTCAGGAAAGATGGAGGTGGAATTGAACCTTGAGCAGAAGATTGAGCCTTATCACCTCTCGATGGAGTGGTTTCTCTCTGAGATGTAGCCCTGGTTTGACTCACTGGAAGATTGATACTCATATGCGTCAATTGAGTCTTGCCAAACCTCAGAATAGTTACCCTCTTAGTTCCCTCCAAATGCCACACTTTATTTTTCTTGAGAACGAGAGACACAATTTGTGGATATGGTATGGTGGCGGATCTTGATGAAGAAAATCAAAATCTTTTCATCTCACTAAAGATAAGCTCCCCCACATTTCTTTGTTGACCGGCTAGGAAGGAGGCCAGCAAGTAGTAATCTCTCTGAGCTAAATGGGTATAATTTTTGGATTTGTTAACAATGCTACGAGAGTATATGTAGTGAAGGGCACGGATAGAATCAAGCATGTCAATAGGCTTAAAGTTAAGAGGGCCTATTGGGTCATTTGGTCTTAAAAGCTGGAAGGCTTCATAGGCTGAAAGAGTGGGTGGATCAGAAGGAGGTGCAACATATCCAAGTATATCATTAATGATATTAGCAGATATCATAATAAATTGATCTCTAATAGTGGTAGATACTACTTCATCTATCAACTCTTCAATCCTAGATTTTATGTTATGAGATTTCATGTTGCAATAGAAGGTTTTCACAACAGAAGGTGAATAAGGAATATGAACACTCATCCAGGGATCATAAAATCCAAGAAAAGGATGAAAATCCAAACCACAGTTTTTCATCAGATAATCTAAGTCTACATAAACTATGAAACAAAATTGCCAATATCCAAACTCAGAATCATATACCTTCTGTTTCAGTGCCTTCAGCTCCTTAACATTGAAGTCTTCAGGAGGATTTGTGACTTGTTCTTCCTCTAGAGCCTATGATATGGAAGGAACCCCTGAAGGAGCCGCATTGGACTGGCCAACTTGATGTGAACTTGAGGCACCGGCTTGTGAGGCAATTTTGCCAACCAATGCGTCAAGACTTGACTTCTCCGTTGCTTCCCGAAGTTGCATATTGAAAGAGTCATCGGAGGAACAATGCGTCAAGACTTGATTGTTGTGGTTGCTTTGTGTCCTTCTTCTTTGCTCTCCCTTTAACTTCTTTGGATTGAGACCGAGTAACAATCGATTCTTTAAAAACCACTCCCTTTGGTTTCTTTTATGGAGGTTGATCCTTCTTAGCCATTTAAGGCTTAGGGTGAGGTTTCTTGGCTGGAGTTCTCTTTTTGGTTTTGGGTTTAGGAGGAGGTGTAGGAGTAGAAGACAGAGATGGTGTAGTAGATGATGTAGTGCCTTTTCGTGGGGTATCCTAAAGAAACAAAAGGATATTATGTCTATAATCCCACCGATAACAAAGTGTTTGTTATTCGAAATGGTAAGTTTCTAGAAAGAGAGTTTGTCTCTAAAACAACTAGTGGGAGCGACGTACATCTCGAAGAAATTTGAGAGCCAAAAGATGGTACAGAACCACAGATGGAAATTACAGAAGACTCACAACAAGTTGCTGAGCCTCCTCATTTATGGATTGAAGCAAGCATCTCGGAGCTGGAATCATCGTTTTGATGAAGTAGTCAAAGAGTTTGGATTCATTCAAAACATCGATGAACCTTGTGTTTACAAGAAGGTTAGTGGAAGTATAGTTGTATTTCTAGTGCTTTATGTAGATGACATCCTACTCATTGGGAATGATATTCCTACCTTGCAGAGTGTCAAGTCTTGGTTAGGAAAGTCCTTTTCAATGAAATACTTAGGTGAAGCCACCTATATCCTAGGGATTAGGATCTATAGGGATATATCCAAAAGACTAATAGGCCTAAGTCAGAGCACATACATAGATAAGATACTGCATAGGTTTAATATGCAGGATTCAAAAAGGGGTTACATGCCCATGTCTCATGGCATCTATCTTAGCAAGGATATGTGTCCTAGTACACCTGATCAGCGAGATCGCATGAGTAAGGTTCCATATGCCTTGACCATTGGATCCATCATGTATGCCATGTTATGTACTCGACCAGATGTCTCATTTTCCTTAAGTATGACCAGCAGATACCAACAAGATCCTGGTGAGGCTTATTGGACTACCGTCAAGAATATCCTAAAGTACATAAGAAGGACTAAGGACTTATTTTTGGTCTATGGTGGATTGGATAATGAGCTCTGTGTAACCGGTTACATAGATTCAAGTTTCCAGACTGACCAAGATGACCTTAAATCACAATCTGGATACATATTCCTCCTGAATGGTGGAGCGGTAACCTGGAAGAGCTCCAAGCAGAGCACTATAGCAGATTCTACAACAGAAGTTGAGTATATAGCAACATCGGATGCAGCTAAAGAAGCCGTTTAGATTAGAAAGTTCATTATTGAACTAAGGGTGGTGCCTACCATCTCAAATCTAATAGATTTGTTCTGTGACAATAGCGGTGCTATTGCACAGGTCAAAGAGCCTAGGTCACATCAAAGGACCAGGCATATACTCAGGCGATTTCATCTTATTAGAGAAATCAATAATAGAGGTGATATAAAGATATGCAAAGTAGTAGGAGAAGATAATGTTGCTGATCCTCTTACTAAGCCGCTTGCACAGGCAAAGCATGAGCGTCATGTTAGGACAATGGGAATTAGGCAAATTAATGATTGTACCTAGAGCAAATGGGAGGATGTTGGAAATTGTGCCCAAAGGGCCAATCATTGTACTTTGAACATTATTAATTTAATGAAATTTCTCTATTCTGTTATCATATTATTTGCATGTTAACTGTGATACTTGTATCCTTGAATAATTCATAAAGATTGTCCTAAAATGTCCCTGGTCGGTCATCTATGCGGGAGCAGAGATGAAACAAGATCAGTATAACTTTGATAAGATATGGAGATATGAATCAAAGTCTTAAGCACTTGTAAGAGTACAAGGTGCTGGATCGACCCACTATGAGAAAGCTACATGGATCAAGTCATAAGCTTTTCTCATGTATAACCACGTCACAATGCCCTTTGACCTGAGGTCATCATGGATTCCCACATGAGAGTTGCTAAGCTTTGAACTAGTCAAAAGTCACCTTTGACCAGGTGATGATAAAGGCTATAATCGGGCTTGGTGGTTTTTCATACAGAGGAATATGAATGATCAAGATGGAATTTGTCCCTCACATTAGTAGAGAGATATTACTGGGCCCCTCGATGAGTAAGTCTGAGAAATGTATGGTCATACTATGATAGAAAGGAGTTTCCATTTCTATTGTCAAACTACTCAGGAATCGAGAAAGTAATGGTCAGGAATAACAGGATGACATTATCCATGCCTCATCCTTGACCGATATATCGTGTAACAAAAGGGACGTGACATGGTTGTATGATAGGTTGCATCGTGTTAACGATCCTCATATGAATTGGGTAGTCGTGATGTCTTGCTAGAGGCCGCTTGCGACTTGTGGGTTAATACAGTTATTGGGCCACTGCCAACTTCTTATGGGCCTACAGGGTCGCATACAAGAATAACCCAACATGAGATAATGTTTAATTAGGGTGGACGAATTTTATATTTATATATATATGTATATATGTAATATAAAAATTCGTTAATAATATTATATAGATATGTATTTTCAAAATACATATTATATATATGTATATGTATATGTATATATATTATATGATATTATTATATTGTGTTAGTTTTAACTTTAATTTATTAAGATAAATTAAATCTAATAACTAAAATGATAGAGATATGGTATCTCAGATTTAATTTATGAAGATAAATTAAATCTAATGGCTCTTTATTTGGATTAAATAAATAGATTAAATTAAAAATGTTGGATAGATTTAATTTAACTGAATTTATTTAATTAACTCATCAAGATAATTAATAGTTAATTAATTTCAAAATTAATGATGATTAATTTTGAAATTTGAAAATAGCCCTCATAAGTTATGAACTTGATAAAATAGATATACTGAGATACACATGAAATTGAGAGCCGCAAGGGAAACCCTAGGAGACATTAGAGGGGCAAGCACGCAGTCTCGGTTGGAGAGCATTCGTGTGGATACCGGTAGAGGGAGCAAACCTGACGTGTTGGCTCCTAGAGATCGTGAAAACCCTTAATCATAAAAGGTATGAATCTTTCCAACTTGGTTTAAATGCCGTTCATAGATCCTCGATTAAGATCGGTGAAATTTTTTTAAAATTTTTCCGCTATGCCTGCCAATCCTAACATGTCCTCGATGTAATAAACCGCATTATGGTAGAAATATTGAGGGACAAGTAATTTGTTTCAATTGTAAGCAATTGGGGCATATTGCTAGAGATTGTCGGCAACCACAGGCAGAGCAGAGGCCGAGGACTCAGGCCCGAGTATTTGCCATGACTCATGAGGAAGCCTGAAAGTCCCCTGATTTAATACAAGGTAAAGTCCCTCTAAATGGTAATTTGTTACAAGTGTTATTTGACTCAGGTGTAAGCCACTCCTTCATTGCTTATGATTGCGTGAAGTGCCTGGGATTGCATGTGCATAAGTTGCCATTTGATCTAATTGTGTCGACGCCAATAGGTGTCAAGGGTTTGACCACGGAAGCTTGTCTAAATTGTGTTATAACTGTGGAGGGACTTGAGTCCACTGTAGATTTGATTTGTCTGCCATTATATTAATTAGAAGTCATTTTGGGTTTTGATTGGTTAACAGCAAATAATGTACTATTAGATTGTGGCAATAAGAGGATAGTATATCCTGCTTCTCAAAGTATTGAGGGTGTAAATGGCAATCTGAATTTCATTTTGACAGTTAAAGCTGAGAAATATCTGCAGAAAGGTTGTCGGGGTATATGGTGTTCTTTTCTATCCAAGGAGAAACCAGAGAAACCCTAAGTTGTATACCCATGGTAAATGAATTCCCTGAGATATTTCCCGATGAACTTAGCGGATTGCCTCTTGAAAGGGAAGTTCAGTTCCCAATTGAAATTGTTCCTAGAGCTAGTTTGATATCGAAGGCCCCATATCATATAGCCCCAAACAAAATGGCGGAGTTCAAGAAGCAGATTGAAGATTTACTTGAGAAAGGGTTCATTAGACCTAGTGTGTCGCATTGGGGAGCTCCAGTATTATTTATTAAAAAGAAAGATGGGAGTCTTCATTTTTGTGTTTATTATAGATAGTTAAACAAGATTACCGTCAAGAACAAGTACCCTCTCCCAATATTGATCTAATATTGATCTAAGGTTAGGTTATCATCAATTGTGTGTGAAAGCAGAAGATGTTCCAAAGACTGCTTTCAGAATGAGATATGGGCATTATGAGTTTCTAGTGATGTCATTTGCGCTAACCAACACACCAGCGGTATTCATGGATTACATGAACTGTGTCTTTCGATAGTATCTGGATCAGTTTGTTGTATTTATTGATGATATTTTGATATACTCCAAGAGTAGGGAGGAGCATGAGCATCATTTGA
The DNA here is from genome assembly GCA_963855925.1 of Inga laurina. Lineage (NCBI taxonomy): Eukaryota > Viridiplantae > Streptophyta > Magnoliopsida > Fabales > Fabaceae > Inga > Inga laurina. The sequence goes on along the minus strand of OY979704.1, from coordinate 62,941,940 downwards.
GGATTATGTTGAACATATTGCAAGAGAAACAACTTTATGCAAATTGAGTAAGTGCGAGTTTTGGCTTCCAGAAATAAAATTCTTAGGCCATATTATCTCGCAAGAAGGGGTCTCTGTAGATCCCAGTAAGGTAGAAGCTGTTAGATATGATTAGTTTTGATGATGTCAAATATAGATATTAAGTGATAAGAGCAAAAAGTTCATATAATATATTTCTTTGACTAACTACTATATTTAATGTTACATATTTTGTAGATTAGTCAAGCAAAGAATGAAGAAGATTGAATTAATGAAAATGAACAAGAGGAAGAAGAAGAAAAGAAATTGAAGATAGTCAAGGAGCTGCCTACTCGGATTATGAAGAATGATTATCAAGAGGAAGATAAAAAAATAAAGATATTGAAGAATGAAGAACTTGTTAGATCTTACAAGAAGATAAAGATTCAAGTTGTTAGATGTGATATTGGAGGTTTCTATTATGATACCGGAGGTTTCTATGATCAAATAATGGTTGGAATATGTTAATATGAAGCTAAAATGACTTATATATGAGTTTTGGCACTTCTAGGGGAGTTATGCTCGAGCACAAGGTGTTATGCTCGAGCACAGGAAGAACATGCTCGAGCACAGCTGATTTCACTCGAGCACGGGAGAATACTCTGTTCTACTCTGTTTTACGTTCAGCTTGAGCGAGGTCTGGTATTTTGATCATATCTCTCAAACCACACGTCGGATTGACCTGAAAATGGTGGCATATGAAAGAAGACTTCCAACACGTAAAATTGGCACCAGAATCACATTGAAAGAAGATCAAATGAATGAGATATGATTCGTCGAAAATGAAACTGAAATCACCGTCACTTTCTGACACAGGTTCGGTATTTTGAGTATATCTCACAAACCACACATCGGATTGAGACGAGACCAGTGCCAAATGAAAGAAGACTCAAAGAGCTTTCCATGGATAGGTAATTTGCATAATTTGAACGTATATTCTAGGAGCTATGCCTTCTGGAAGTTGATGCTTGTGCAGACTAGCGAAATATACACTCCTTCGATCATAACTTACAGAATACAAGGAGTTTGGAGCTGATTCTTGTTGCATTGGAATGCATATGATAAGAGCATTCTTATGATACATCATTTGAATCAAATGAATCAAATTTTTCTAAAGGGGCCCCACATCACCCGCGAGTGCAAAAACTTTCTCTCTGAAAAATGTCGTGCGAGTGATGTCCAGAAGCATATGAAACGTGAAGAAAGTTGCAACACTCGAGCACTAGGATTCATGCTCGAGCATTGGATGATTTCTCACTCGAGCAGAAGGTGTGTGCTCGAGTGAAGGACCACATCACCTGCGAGTGATAAATTCATCCCTCTGAAATCCTGATGCGAGTGTTGATTTTGAGAGCATATTCCTTGAGAATATGCGTCTCACTCGAGCAGAGGTATGTGTGCTCGAGTGAGGAACCATATCACTCGCGAGCACAAAATCTCACTCTTGTAAAATGATGTGCGAGTGACAACCCGAGAAGAAGCATGCACGTGAAAACTGAAGGCTCACTCGAGCAGGAAGTGTTGTGCTCGAGTGATGTTGAGAATTCACTCGAGCAGATACGAGAGAAGAGTTGCGAGTGCTTGCCCGAGAGGAAGTCAGAACGTGGAAATATGAACTGCACTCGAGTGAGGCATATTGCACTCGAAGTGAGGTGCTGACAGAAGCAACGCAGAAACAAAACAGAGCCTCACAACCATCAATCCAAACATGGTTAAACGTTATACAATCATTATGTTTTCACTTGTTATTGTTTCTAAACATTATCTAACATATATTTCAAGTGTAAAACAGGAGTTTACATATTTGAGTTGAATCTTCAAGAATGGAGGTCACGTATGAAAATTCTTCACTCAACGTGATGAGTCCCAGAAGCAAGAAATCCAGTTTCTGACCAATGATCCAACATACTCATGACTAATACTTCATCATATTAATGATTAAGTATTTTGCAGTGTGAAACAGGATATTAAACGTTCGGGTTGCAGATTCAAAATTACACACAGCAACTACCTACCACGACAAGCAACTGACACACCATGAAAAACTGTCGGAAACACAAAACGCTCCACAACGTGATGTACAGCTCAAAAGGAATCTTCATGCTGTCCAACTAGACACTCCACCTTGCTCCACAACGGATAGTACCTTGATTTTTCAAATATGCTCAAACGGTCAAATGAAGCAGTGGGACTCCAACGGACTCCAACGGACGAATGTTCACAACGGTCATCATCTTCATCAACTATAAATGAGATAGCATTCAACTTTGATGAGCAGCTGAGGAAGATAGAGGAAACAGAGAAAAACGGAGAAAAACTGAGATAGCAAGCAACTACATAGAAATGTGAATCCTCTGCTTCTACCCATACACTCTCTATTTTCAGTTTCTGTATTACTTATCATTGAGAGAGTGATTATTTGTATTGTACTTCAGTGAGCATTATACCCACTCTGTGAGAGAGTTTGTAAACACCTTCAACTATATTTCTGAGTTGATCTCAAGGTAAAGGGACCTTGAGAGGGTTGATTTTCTTACGGGGAAGCAGTAGAGAGAATTGCCGTAAGACATTCTGCTCGTAAGACTTACAAGGTGCAAGCAGTAGAGAACGTTGCTGCTCATAAGACTTACAGGGGTGTAAGCAGGAGAAAACGTTGCTGCTCGTAAGACTTGCATAAGTAAGCATGAGAGGAAGATCTTCGGAATTGCTCTGCTCGTAAGACTTGCCGTAAGGGGGAGTATTTCAGTGAGAGATTTGTAAAAGGTTTCACAAGTACCCGGCTAAACTTGTGGGATTGTAAAGGCTTTTCTTGTGCCCGGATTAAACAAGAAGATAGTAGATTTGAAAATCTCAGGAGGAGCCTGGGGACTGGACGTAGGCCATCACAGATTGGACCGAACCAGGATAAATCACAGTTTGCATATTCTCTTCCCTAAGCTCTTATATTTCCAGCATATATTATTTAATCTAACTGTTGATTTATAAACCTTCATACTTATTGTTTTCGTTAAGATACGAAAAGATTTCTAAAGTTCTTAAGTTTTTATTATACACCCAATTCACCCCCCCTCTTGGGTAATAGCCGGTTCTAACATTTGGTATCAGAGCCCGGGCTCTTGTTTAAAGGACTTAACCGTCTCAAGAGTTAAAATGGCTAATTTTGGGTGTTTTATACTTTCAGAAGGTTTTGATTATACAGTCCCACCATTTTTGAAAGATATTGATTTTTGGTTTTGGAAAGCTAGAATGACTAGTTTTATAAAAGCTTTTGATTTTGATATGTGGAATGTTTTTACAAAAGCTTTTGATTTCAAACCAAGAAAGGATTGGACAGAAAGTGAAAAGAAAATGTTTTCGTTGAACATTAGAGCAATGAAAATTCTGTATAGTGCTTTAACCGAAAATGATTTTGAGAAAATTAGATTTTGTTCTAATGCTAAACATATTTGGGACACTCTTGATTCTATGTATGCTTCTAACAATTGTGTTGAAGTTGAAAGTGTTGACAGTTCATGTGAAACTACACGCTATGCATCTACTATGCATGAACAATTGGAAGTTGATGATGAAGATGGAAAAATCATAGAACACTTCCATACAGTCAACATGGATAAACAAGAAGAAGAGGATTCCCGAAAAGAGCTCAATATGGACGAACATGAAAAATCACTCTCCGGAGCTCAAGATGAACTTAAGGTAAAAAGTTCCAATTCTTTGCGTGATTTTCATAAAAATGATTTTCAGAATCTACAAAAGTTTGTTTCTCAACCAATTGTTGATTCTATTGAGAGAAGCAAAAATGTTTTCAAATATGCTGGAAAGTTTGTTAGGAAGAAAGAATATTCAAATCAAATCCATTCGAATTTCTACTCTTATGATCGACATAATACTTGCATGATATCTCATAATGCATATCTTGATACAATTTGCAATTATTGTGGTAAATCCGGTCATATTTCTCACACTTGCTATATTAGAAGAAATTCCCATGTGAGAAATAAGTATATTTGGGTACCGAAGAAACATGTAAGGTTTAATACTAACAATCAAGGACCCAAGTATATGTGGGTACCAAAATGTCCATCTAGTACTTTATGTGTGCAGACTGATTATAAGAAGAATGGACATAAGGGTATGGAGAAGATAAAGAAGAAGCCAAGGGTTTCTCATGCGCCAATAAAGAGGTTCATACCATTCAACTATCTTGAGGAGAACAAGAAAAGGAGGATCTCTCAAGCATCAAATAAAAGACTCTTGGAGTCTATATATTTTGAGAGAAGGTTGCCAGCACCCAAAGCAAGATATTCAAAGTATCAACATCATAGAAAGATGCAATGGGTAAGCAAAAGCAATCCTCCAAATATCTAAGGCAAAGGTACACAATGATAAAACCTCCTATGCTGTTGTTTTTAATATTTATTGAGGTTTATACATTGTTACTTGTTACCTTAGATATAAGCATTGCCATAAATTTTCACAATCTTTAGAAAAATCATACATAAAGAGTTGCAATGTTTGTTAGTCTAACTTGTTATGCATATACGTACTTCATGAGAAAACAATGTATGCATAAAGACATATTTAATTCATTATGCTCAATTGTCTCAAATTAATTATATTCTTAGAGCATGTGAATTATGATTCCTACAAGGTAACCATGAGTGGATCCAAGTAAAATTGGATACCAAAGGAAGAAAAATATATATAAGGTTTTGTAGGAAGAAGAAAGGAAGAGCTTCATCTCAAGATTATGATTACATAAGATTTCACTCAAATCTTGTGAAGTTGGACCTTGAGGCTACATCTTAAATGTGTAAACAAAAAGAGGCATTACTTGAGATAACACTGCAAGTGCCCAGTTGGCAATGAAGGAAGAAAAGATGCCCAGTGAAGCGTCACTCAAGTAACTAATCAAGTGATCATCATCACTACGTGACAACTGGGAGTGGATGTTCAAGTGATAACAACAACTGGAAGATTGGAAGGTAAACGTCAAGGAATTATGCACAAATGAACTCCAAAGGATAATTTATCAAGTAATTACGAGATTACTTGAACACGGTACTGTCTTCTTTATTCTTACCTTTATATAAATTATTTATTTGGGTAATGAATAACTTGCTCATTATTGCATACCATTAGCAATCAATCATTTATGGGTTTTAAATTGCTTTTAGATTGCTAAATAGACTGAAAGTGAAATTGTGCATAATCTTTCTATGTATTTGAGTTTCAAAATGCATATTTCAAAAATGTACCTAGATTCCAAATTCAACTTGTTTATAAAAATGCATACACATTATTTGAAAATTTTTCAAAATTTTATTTGCATGTAAATCGGTTTCAAAATTGGAAGTTAATATTTTTATACTGAAAGTCAGAATGCTTCAAATTCATTTATCAAAGTATTTTCCCATCATTGACACATTGATCTTAAATGTGCAATCCAATACTTGAACTCTCTTCAGTCTTTATTTCTTAACATGCTAGACCTTACGTCTAAACAAGTTAACTATCTATATGAGTTCCAAGTATATTCCTTTGATAAGAATTCAACTTGTGAAAGCATTATGCCTAATGCATAAATCATTAGTTGGCCATGTTATTCCAAGCATTATAAATGTTCATTAGTGCATTGAATCTTAATGCATTAATCATTATTGTGGAATAACTTACTGGGATAATATTCTAGAACTCTAGTCATTTGGATCAATGAGTATGTGCTTCGTCATCCATAAATTCTTATACTCAAATTGTTGCTCAAATACATTACCATTTGTCTTCATCCATTTTTGAGTAACTAGAATCTTGCACTTTAAGTCTTGCTGCCTTAAATATTTATCCATTTTTAGACGCAATACTAAGAGGCAAGGTTATCTCTTGATCAATACTAAAGTCATCATGCTTATATGTGTCAAGATAAGCCATTTTGGATAATTCATTTTTCATATGACTTTTGTTCTTAAGAAAATTCTCCAACATGTTAATTCTTATAATTAACATGTTATCTTTGCTGAATTCCTTAATGAAGCTTTCTGATATATATTTTATAACTTTTGACTTCCATTGTTTTTGGCATAAGCATTGGTATTTAACAAGCTTCATAAATGAGTTTTCATGCATTCAAAATCTTAATGTCATAATGCATATTTATGATTCGAAAGAACATTTGAGGTTTTGAAACAAATTGCATATCCCATTATCATTCTTGAAAATTTGGTTTCATTCATGATTTATCATTTCATAAAAGTTGGTCATTATGGATAGATTATCTACTCTCTTTGATTAAACTTACATCTATTGCATGAAAATTTTATCAATGACATATTTTCTATATAAAGTGTATTTACAAATTGTCATTGATCATCATCATTCCTATTATCACTTGATCATTATGCTTTATAATGACTTGATTTTATTAGAAACAATTATATCTTGATCTTTGTTGGTTTATGATACTCTTTGCTTAAATATCATGTGATTTAATTATATATGAGCATAAGAGTTTCTATGTCTAATATTGTACGGACCCAAAAGAAGATGGGTACCAGAGAGCATATGTTTATACTTTTACAGGAGTTGATCAAGATGCTTTCATTTTGGATACAAAGACCAAAGGCTAACAGAAAAGGCATGACTGATAGTATTGCAGCGTGAGATGAAGCAGAATATGTGATATTACTCAAATGACATCCCGCCACTAGCAAATAACTAGCTAATGATACAATCAGAGAAAGAGAAAGAGAAAGAGAAGGAAGATCTCTTAGGAGACCCAGCGGAGATTATTTCAAAGCAGCACAGAGCCAAGAATAAATTTATCTAATATGAATCTTTTTTTTTGCCTACCCATCTTCCTTATCATTTCAAGGTGATCAGACATTTTCACTATGATATGGAGCCAACAGAGATGTTCAGAGGAAAATGCTGAGATGCACAGAATCATCAAGCTTGATGAGCCTATGAGGATTCTTAACTACTATCCTAGCTCTATGTCTAAATCTTCATTGGATTATCTGCTATACCTATACTAGAGCTAAGGTGAACAAGGAGAGACAACACTTTGCTAGAGTTGGTCTCCATGATTCTTCATGCTTTGGTCCATTTGTCTAAGGCTTTCTGAGAGAGGAGCTTCAACAATCACACAGAGCTTGCTACAAACAATGCTGAGATCATCAGTCAATGATAAGATGAAGCAGCTATGTGAACCAGAACTTCAAAGTTCTATTTGAGATGATGGATGACAAAATAAGGGTGTTATGTGCTATGATGAAATTAAAAGTTTTCAATGATGTTTGCTAAGCAAGGGGCACATACTAAGCCAATATGTGCATAAAGCCTTACTCCGAGCTTATCTTGATATCCTAAAGTGCTCACAGAAGACTACACTTCAGAATCCCTCAGTACTAGTCACATCATTGACTAGGACATGATGCATCAATGGACTACAGAGGATTATGACTCGAGTGATTACGATATTACTCGAGTGAGGTATTGTATTCTTGCTTAACTCAAAATCCTTGAGTTGCATCACTTGAGTATACAATCGAGTAATGATTGTGTAGAATCACTCAAGTAACCACTCAGGTGATATTGGGTTGTATCTCTTAACCTCTGATTAGCAATTGCCATTTAATTTCTCTCTAAATCTTTCAAAATCATTTTCTCTATAAAATTTTCAATGGTTTCTCAAATCCAGGAGAGTTATTAACTGTTTTCTTGATAATGTTTAAAACCATGCATCAATTAAGGGGGAGCTTCACATTCACATGTGTTTTATATATTGAAAGCTCATCTCCTTTATTGAAAGAAAATCCTTTCAACATACTCATCTGTATTCACCATGTCTTGATTAGTTTTGATGATGAGTTATTCTTATATTGTTCTTTTCATGATCTTAATTTTAATATATCATATGGAAAGGAATAGTTTGTTACTTGATTGAACTAACAATTCTCTTTGCAAAGAAAGATTTAAATTTTATGACAGGAGAATTTGTTTTGTGCAATAACATTCCTCAACATACTACAAGAAGACTCTATCAATCTTGAGGATGTTGTTAACGGTCAGTCAAGGAATATATATTGGCTACAACATTCAAAGCAATACAACTGAGCATTGAACATGCTAAACAGAAGCTCAACTCAATTGGAGAATCCTGGCAATAACATGAATATATATTGAGTTGCATAACAGAAGTGTGGTGTACATCATCATGAACTAGCATTGCCAAAGGATAAAGCAACGGACTTCATGGAGCGCTTCATCAATTTTCAAAATCTACATGAGCATTTCTAAACCTTCTCTATTTACATTTCAAGAATACGTTTCATATTTTTCATTGATCTTGATTATAAAAGTTTTCTTGAAAACCTCTCCAAATCTATTTTCAGTTCCTTCACATAGGGGAGAGTCAATTGTTTTCTTGGTTCATTCATTGTGATTAAAGTCATTTCTACTTTATTTACTTCTTCACAAACCTTACTTATTTATATATTTCAAACTTTTTGCTGATGTCAAATAGGGGGAGAAAAATGTAAGAAAAATATGTATGTTGCACTTTGCATTATAATATGTACATGTATGTTTGCACTTTGCATTATACATGTATGTTGCACTTCATTCAGACATATTTTTCTTAAAGGATTTGTCATCATCAAAAAGGGGGAGAATGTTAGATATGATTAGTTTTGATGATGTCAAATATAGATATTAAGTGATAAGAGCAAAAAGTTCATATAATATATTTCTTTGACTAACTACTATATTTAATGTTACATATTTTGTAGATTAGTCAAGCAAAGAATGAAGAAGATTGAATTAATGAAAATGAACAAGAGGAAGAAGAAGAAAAGAAATTGAAGATAGTCAAGGAGCTGCCTACTCGGATTATGAAGAATGATTATCAAGAGGAAGATAAAAAAATAAAGATATTGAAGAATGAAGAACTTGTTAGATCTTACAAGAAGATAAAGATTCAAGTTGTTAGATGTGATATTGGAGGTTTCTATTATGATACCGGAGGTTTCTATGATCAAATAATGGTTGGAATATGTTAATATGAAGCTAAAATGACTTATATATGAGTTTTGGCACTTCTAGGGGAGTTATGCTCGAGCACAAGGTGTTATGCTCGAGCACAGGAAGAACATGCTCGAGCACAGCTGATTTCACTCGAGCACGGGAGAATACTCTGTTCTACTCTGTTTTACGTTCAGCTTGAGCGAGGTCTGGTATTTTGATCATATCTCTCAAACCACACGTCGGATTGACCTGAAACCGGTGGCATATGAAAGAAGACTTCCAACACGTAAAATTGGCACCAGAATCACATTGAAAGAAGATCAAATGAATGAGATATGATTCGTCGAAAATGAAACTGAAATCACCGTCACTTTCTGACACAGGTTCGGTATTTTGAGTATATCTCACAAACCACACATCGGATTGAGACGAGACCAGTGCCAAATGAAAGAAGACTCAAAGAGCTTTCCATGGATAGGTAATTTGCATAATTTGAACGTATATTCTAGGAGCTATGCCTTCTGGAAGTTGATGCTTGTGCAGACTAGCGAAATATACACTCCTTCGATCATAACTTACAGAATACAAGGAGTTTGGAGCTGATTCTTGTTGCATTGGAATGCATATGATAAGAGCATTCTTATGATACATCATTTGAATCAAATGAATCAAATTTTTCTAAAGGGGCCCCACATCACCCGCGAGTGCAAAAACTTTCTCTCTGAAAAATGTCGTGCGAGTGATGTCCAGAAGCATATGAAACGTGAAGAAAGTTGCAACACTCGAGCACTAGGATTCATGCTCGAGCATTGGATGATTTCTCACTCGAGCAGAAGGTGTGTGCTCGAGTGAAGGACCACATCACCTGCGAGTGATAAATTCATCCCTCTGAAATCCTGATGCGAGTGTTGATTTTGAGAGCATATTCCTTGAGAATATGCGTCTCACTCGAGCAGAGGTATGTGTGCTCGAGTGAGGAACCATATCACTCGCGAGCACAAAATCTCACTCTTGTAAAATGATGTGCGAGTGACAACCCGAGAAGAAGCATGCACGTGAAAACTGAAGGCTCACTCGAGCAGGAAGTGTTGTGCTCGAGTGATGTTGAGAATTCACTCGAGCAGATACGAGAGAAGAGTTGCGAGTGCTTGCCCGAGAGGAAGTCAGAACGTGGAAATATGAACTGCACTCGAGTGAGGCATATTGCACTCGAAGTGAGGTGCTGACAGAAGCAACGCAGAAACAAAACAGAGCCTCACAACCATCAATCCAAACATGGTTAAACGTTATACAATCATTATGTTTTCACTTGTTATTGTTTCTAAACATTATCTAACATATATTTCAAGTGTAAAACAGGAGTTTACATATTTGAGTTGAATCTTCAAGAATGGAGGTCACGTATGAAAATTCTTCACTCAACGTGATGAGTCCCAGAAGCAAGAAATCCAGTTTCTGACCAATGATCCAACATACTCATGACTAATACTTCATCATATTAATGATTAAGTATTTTGCAGTGTGAAACAGGATATTAAACGTTCGGGTTGCAGATTCAAAATTACACACAGCAACTACCTACCACGACAAGCAACTGACACACCATGAAAAACTGTCGGAAACACAAAACGCTCCACAACGTGATGTACAGCTCAAAAGGAATCTTCATGCTGTCCAACTAGACACTCCACCTTGCTCCACAACGGATAGTACCTTGATTTTTCAAATATGCTCAAACGGTCAAATGAAGCAGTGGGACTCCAACGGACTCCAACGGACGAATGTTCACAACGGTCATCATCTTCATCAACTATAAATGAGATAGCATTCAACTTTGATGAGCAGCTGAGGAAGATAGAGGAAACAGAGAAAAACGGAGAAAAACTGAGATAGCAAGCAACTACATAGAAATGTGAATCCTCTGCTTCTACCCATACACTCTCTATTTTCAGTTTCTGTATTACTTATCATTGAGAGAGTGATTATTTGTATTGTACTTCAGTGAGCATTATACCCACTCTGTGAGAGAGTTTGTAAACACCTTCAACTATATTTCTGAGTTGATCTCAAGGTAAAGGGACCTTGAGAGGGTTGATTTTCTTACGGGGAAGCAGTAGAGAGAATTGCCGTAAGACATTCTGCTCGTAAGACTTACAAGGTGCAAGCAGTAGAGAACGTTGCTGCTCATAAGACTTACAGGGGTGTAAGCAGGAGAAAACGTTGCTGCTCGTAAGACTTGCATAAGTAAGCATGAGAGGAAGATCTTCGGAATTGCTCTGCTCGTAAGACTTGCCGTAAGGGGGAGTATTTCAGTGAGAGATTTGTAAAAGGTTTCACAAGTACCCGGCTAAACTTGTGGGATTGTAAAGGCTTTTCTTGTGCCCGGATTAAACAAGAAGATAGTAGATTTGAAAATCTCAGGAGGAGCCTGGGGACTGGACGTAGGCCATCACAGATTGGACCGAACCAGGATAAATCACAGTTTGCATATTCTCTTCCCTAAGCTCTTATATTTCCAGCATATATTATTTAATCTAACTGTTGATTTATAAACCTTCATACTTATTGTTTTCGTTAAGATACGAAAAGATTTCTAAAGTTCTTAAGTTTTTATTATACACCCAATTCACCCCCCCTCTTGGGTAATAGCCGGTTCTAACAGAAGCAGTACTGGACTGCAAGAGGCCAAAAACTGTGGCTGGGGTACGCAGTTTTCTAGGTCTTGCTGGTTACTACACGCAGATTCATTCAGAATTTCTCTCGTATTGCCTTGCAGATGACCAAGCTCATAAGGAAGGATCAACCATTTGTATGGGATAAGCGTTGTGAAAATTGCTTTGTGGAGCTGAAGGAGAGGTTGACTACGGTATCTATGTTGATTATACCTATCCCAGCTTGACTTATGTTGTGTATAGTGATGCGAGTAAGCTGGGATTAGGGTGTGTTCTTATGCAGTAGGGACGTGTGGTGGCCTATGCCTCTTGGCAGCTCAAACCTCATGAAATGAATTATCCCACTCATGATGATCTGGAGCTTGCGGCAATTATATTTGCTTTGAAAATTTGGCAACATTATTTGCAAGGTGTGATAGTAGAACTGTACTACGATTGATAAGTAAAATATTTCCATATTTATTTTCCCTTATATGATGATTTTATGGACGATATTTGAGCTTCATATAATATATTTGGTGTAAAATAAATAGTATTTAAAAAAATAAATATGTGAAAAGAGGTCAGTACTGTAGCCTTGGATACTATTCATGAGGTCACTATTCAAGACGGAAATCACAATTCAAGACGGAAGTGATTACTATAGCAGATGGAAAGCACTGTAGAGCTTTTCACTGTAGCAACGCATTTTTTTCCTATAAATAGTGATAAAGGCCTTGCACAAAAAAGGAAGAAAAGGAAGGAGGGAAGAGATGTAGGGTCTTAAATTTAGTTTTAATTTCTCCTTCATAATTGAGTTTTAATTATTGTTCTTAGTGCTTTTATTTGATTGGCTATCTTTTGAATGATTTCAATATGTTTGTTGAGACCGGAAGGAGATACATGTGTGTAGACCCTATAATTAAAACCATAATTTGCATATGAAATAGGAATATATTCATATAAGTTGTGTAATCTTAATGAGTTTCATAAATCTTAATGCATAATTTATTGCTTAAATTCATATAGGAATATATTATATTAGCAATTAATTATAGAATTGCTTGACCTTGAAAGAAGCTAGTAATTAAATGAGGGAAACTCAACTATCAATTATGTGGAATAAATTGGACTAGAAATAATAAGTGATTCAATCCGAACTTTGTTAAGTGAAATCTGACCCCTAGAACTTTTCTTGTAGTTTCTTTCATATTATTTACACTCATATCTAATCATTTTATTTTGTTTTCTCCACCATCAACTAATCGATCGACTAAATAGAATTAAAATTACCCATTTTGGTACTTAGTGCTCAATCCTCGTGGGAACGATACTTTACTGACTTCTATATTACTTGATTACGACAGTGTACACTTGCACTATTTAATTAATCATCTAAACTCGTAACAGCGACCACAAGAGTCTTAAATATTTATATGATCAGAAGGAATTGAACATGAGGCAGCTTCATTGGATGGAGTTGCTTAAAGACTAAAACCTGAAAATCAAATATCATCCGAGTAAGGCAAATATAGTCGCTGATGCTCTTAGTCGAAAAACGGTACTTGTGGCAGCAATGATGATACAAGGGGGAAGTTGATAGAAGGCTTTCGAGATCTAAACTTGTCCAACCAGATCATCTGTGCCAATTATACTGTGTCCCAAGGGGAAATTGATTTGAGAGCTGAAATTGAAAAAGCTCAAAGGCAAGATGATCGAGTACAAAGAATTCGAGCTAGAATCAGATAGGGAGAAGCTCAGGACTATGATTTGTCACCTAGTGGATTGGTTCGTTATAAGAAAAAAATTTGTGTTCCACTTAAGGCGGAATTGACACAAAAGATTCTTGATAAGGCACATAAGAGCCGATATATTCTTCATCCTTGTATGACAGTGAGAGGACCGTACTTTCGGGGCGATGGAATATGGGGGATGAGACTATGTGAAAGCCGTAAGGCTAAATGTGAAAGTAGAAAGGTTATTTGTGAAACCTTCACCCACGGCCCATCGGTGTTGATGGTGGGAGGACCGTGCCTTTGGGGAGGTGGAATACGGGGGATGAAACTATGTGATTATGTGTATATGTGGCAACCTGTGTGTTGTGTTTTGTGCTGCGACACTGCTTGATGATGTCATTGCATGCTTTGTCATTATGTATGGTATGAGTGATTTGTTGCTACTGGAATTCTTTTGAATCTCATTCTTTTCTTTAACTAATCTTCAAACAGGGCAAACGACTCCAAGGATAAGTAGGTGACCAAGGGCGGATAGGACTTCTTAGAGAGGTTTATATTTGGTTATTGGTTATCTATTTTGATTGGGATTACTGTATATATATTTTGGGATGTAAATTTTGGATATAATTGTGTAATCCCCTAAATGGGCACTATAAACCCTTAGTATATATATGGAACCCAGGGGTTCCCGGGATTTTGTTGTACACTCTGATATATGAATGTGATTTAACTGCGCAGGGTAATTATTTTCGAATTGTGAAATTTGAGACCATGTTTAAAAGAGATTCTGAAAGGAATTTGTGAAAAACCTTACCGTGAGGTTGGGATTGAAATAAGTCTTATTTAACCAATGTTCTCTAATCCATCTTGATTACGTATTTTCGAATCATAATTACTGTTTATAAGGCAGAGGGTTACATTAGATTTCCTTGAGTGCTCAAAACACCACCAATGGACAATCTAGAACCATAAAAATGGAGCTCTCAATTTAAGGAACAATATTAAAGAAGATAGTTTTTGCATTTAGGATTATTATCTTACCTTAATACCAAGCTTTTCCTTTCTCCCTCCTACACATCCATGGCTGCCAAAAATGGAAGAAAGAATGAGAGAGAAGGGTGTGAGTGGAAGATGAAATTATGATCTTCCATGCCCATGCTTGCTTCAGCCGAAACCAAGGGAGGGAAGAGAGAGAAAAATAATAAAATATGACCGGTTTTGACTTTTTTCACCCACTCTTTCTTCATGTAAGCTTGCCACATGTCCTACTCTCATTGGTTCTCATAAAGTAGGTAACCAATTAATTACTCTAACCACTCCATTAGCCATTTAATCACACATCTCATTTCTTCGTAGTAATTAATTTCTTCATTAATCACTGACTAATCAACCAAAAAATTTCCATTCTTTCTAATTTTTCCACTAATTTTGACACATTAACTTAAATTGCCACATGACACATTTAATTTCTTTTAATCTTCTTCAAACACCATTTCCCTCATATTTAGCCCAAATAATTATTTATCATATAATTATGCTAAAATACAGGGTGTTATCAACTTTAATTCACCAAATCATTCATAATAATTATCATTGATCCTTGATTAAAAATTTGGAAAATTACAGCCAGCAACAAGATCACATACCTAAAATAAGTTAAAAGACAACAGCTTTTCGATGACGGCTGCAGCAAGGCTTGGTTATCATGTATGAATAAAAGACCTTAACCCTTCAACTAATCCACGATCCATAAAATGATACATTATTTCATATGCTTTGTTTCAGACCCTTGATAGGGTCTGTGACAATCAGATACGAGTCCAGAAATGGCATGAAATAATGGTGGAACTGGCATCTTAGCTTCTAATTAAAAAAATGCTGCTACAACAACTTAATCCTCCCTATATCACTAGCTTATTTCCGATTAAAACATTTACAGTTCTATTCAATTTCACCCTTTTGCCAAGTTTCTATTGATGTGCACGAACCCCCGTGGTTGTAAAAGGCAGCCCGTGGTCCATTCTGGTTCAATACGTTCAACACCAACTCAAGGCTGGTCTGGACCTAGGGGACTA
The DNA here is from genome assembly GCA_963855925.1 of Inga laurina. Lineage (NCBI taxonomy): Eukaryota > Viridiplantae > Streptophyta > Magnoliopsida > Fabales > Fabaceae > Inga > Inga laurina. Next base: position 62,926,400 of record OY979704.1, on the reverse strand, counting down.
CCTAAACAATAACCTAAATTTGATTTTTTCCCCCTTCTCTTTTTCCCTCTTTGAAAAGCAAAAGTTGAACCTATTAAACACAATAAAGACAAAAGTAATTATAATAAATAATTATATAAAACTTATCACATAAATTATAACATCATAAATATATAAAATCTCCAAATTCAACAATAAAACAAATATGTTGGAAAAAAAATATTTAAACCTCAAACACAATTAAGATTATAAAACTACCTACAATCATATAAAAATCATCCTAAAACAATAAAACTTAATTGTAAATCCTTAAAAAACAAACTCCAATTAACATTAAGCAAATCAGAAAAAGTAACATCTAAATTACAAAATATTAAAAGTAAATTGTCCTTGACTAGACAGGATAAGTCCGGGTGGTTTGATCGACTAGTCTAAGACCTGGTCCAACTCGACCAGTCAATTTGATCCATTTTCATTATATTAATTATTTGGACTGGACTAGGCCAAACCGACTCAAGTTGGAATAGACAGATTGGACTAGACCAACAGGCTTTTGCACACCCCTATAAGTAACTTTGGAACTCAAACCAAATCACGATTTTGCTTGTGCAGGCTTGGTAAGTAGACTTCTCAAAAATTCGCGTATATCTGGGAAGATGCGACGCATTAGGCCTCTATACCTGCACAGCCCCATGATAAGACGTAGAGCATATGAATTTAGTTCAAATTATTAAATAAGAGGCTTTACTTGATTAAGAAAGACATATTGCTAAATGAAGCATACCATGGTTTGCCGCTGAGTTTGTCAAATTGAGCCAACAAAAATAGTATACATGCTTGCCTCAATGACATAGCTCTGGATGACTCTGATAAGTCGTACATAAGAGAAACATTTTCCACAGAAATACCCTAGGAACAATATGATGAATCATGGGATTAAAACATGTTCATAGAATAATTTGAAAAAAAGGGCGGCACAATGCACGAGGTTCCCACCAAATGGGGTCTAGGGAGGGATAATGTATGTAGCCTTACCCCCACAAGCGGAGAGGCTAATTCCAAGAATTGACCCCCTAACATCCAAGTCACATGGAAACAACCTTGTTGTGCCAAAACCCACTCTCTTTATTGAATAATTTGAAAAATAGCGGAAAAATCAACTGTGAAACTACACTCTTGCCCTACCTGAGCAATTATACATTCACAATGTCGCTTAAGACCATGCAGAAGATACTGATCAGCAGCTCTTAGGAGATCCTGGGCAACATCAAAATTGACATCTACAGTTCCCGTGTAAATAAATCTGGAAGCACCTAAAGGAAATCAAGCCATGTACACTGCAATATCTATTGGATAAAAAGCAAATAAAAAAAGATGAAAAATCTAGAAAGGGACCGAAAGTCACACCTCATCATCGATTCAAAGACATCCCATCTGATGTTAGGAATCTCTATATCTTTGGCTTCCCTTTCCTGCATTTACATATTCCAACAACGTCAACGAGGCTTTTGACACTTAGGCCCCTCATGTTATATTATAAAAAAAAGGGAAACAGATTATTGACATTGATCAATGCCTACCCGAAAACGACCATAAAACATTACATGAAACACATCAGAAGCAGCAAAAAAACAAGTTCGGTGAGCATAGAAACGTTTGCCTGATAAAGAAAGAAACAGAACATTATGGGCGCACATTTCAAAATAATCATGCGCAGGGAAAAATTTTTAGGGGCAGCTTGACCACCTTCAACTAAAAATGTGACATCAGAAAATTTAGGATTGTTTACTAATTGCCCACCAAACTCGCCTAACTGTCCCTGCAACAAGAAGTAAAAACCAGAGTGAATCAAGGAAAAACAGTATACAGTAATCCTTGTAAGATTATTCACTTCTTGGTCTCTATAGAGAAACCCAAGTCACTAAAATTCCTTCCAATGAAAATTACTTTTCATTACCCCTATATTTGGATGGAGAGAAAATTGGGGAAAAGAAAACTGAGAGAAAACTGCCAAAAATAATAAATTTTTTTACCATTTATGGAAGTTTTCAAATATAGTACTCCGTTCCTCCTATTTTCCCCTCACTTTTCCCACTATCCAAACATAACATAAGAGTCGCTTCTCACTGAAGTAAGAAGAGCATATTTTCATGAAGATCTCAACAATTTACATCACGTCTATGATCCTTACATGAACTTAAAGGTTCAATGAACAAATAAAAGTAGGCCAATTAGGCCAAAACAAGAGCTTTTTCTTTGGCTCAAGTAACATTCCTCCTCCAAAACGACATAATCACTTCATGAAAGAAAAAGCAATCTGTATTAACATTTCCCACAACTGTTACATTAAATATTTAAAAATAGTATCGCCAACACCAAGTATTTTATTGATAAAAAGTTAAGAATCTTGTTAACAAAAACAAGAAAATTATATTTATTTTTTTCCTCCTTAACCAACAAGATGAATGAGGTAAGAACCTGGCATGGAGGAGCAGCATCAAACGAAAAGATAGATGTGGTTCTGACAGCCAAATAGTAAAGTGCCATTGAAGCCTCACGTTTCTCTTTGAGGTTTGCAAATTCTAGGAGATCCATCAAGACTTGAAGTCCTGTAAAATTTAGACGCACATTAAGTGAAACATACTTTAACATCCAAACAAAACATAATGTCCAGACCACAAAAGAATATCGCTTACCATTGTTGTCCACAAAAATAAATTTCCCATCACTAGGGGCACATAAATGAGCAAAAGTCAGAGCCACATGTCTTTGTACAGACTTTTCTCCAAATCGCAAGAGATACAACAATTGTTTTAGCACCTACTAGAGAAAGGATGTTGAGGACTAAGATTGAAAAAAATAATAGCTAGACTATAACATAATGTACATCTTTAATTTAAAGAAAAAAAAGAAATCGATGATTTGCAAGAAAACTCACTTGTCCATGCATTTTATTCTTTAATCTTTTCATTATCTTTCCCACATACTCTTCTTCAGCAGGCTGCAAGTCACATATGACTTGTTAAGTATATTGATAAACCAAAGAAAAGGATTTCTATAATATATCTTGATAAAGATGAAATTTATCATCTTATTCCAAGTAGGCCTATTAATTTTATGTCAATGAAAAATGTATGACCATACCCGAATTATGAAATCTTCATCTAGTAATCTTATAACACCACCAACCTTAACAATATCCACAACGTTGTCCTATATATTTAAAAAAAAAAATAATAATTAGATGGTTATGAGAGGGAAACATGTATCGATTATTCCATTTAGAACAAGGCAGCAGACTTCACCTTATTATCAGCAAGACCATACAGAGCGAAGGCTGCATTATAATGGATAGATCTATTCTTGGAGCATAGAAGGTCGAGCAAAGGATTTATACCTCCGTGATAAGCAATATCAGCTTGATTGTGTGTGTTCTAAAGCAAGCATCATAAAAAGAATAAAGGAATATGAAGGAACTGGCTAGAATTAAAATTCTATATTGTGCAGTTGATTAAGAACACAGACATAAAGGAAAATACACACGTAATAATAGCTTATACCTTTTAAAGTCCAAGGTTAGCCACTAATGAGTATTAAAAACTAATGCTATCAATCTTTATATTCCCTATACAGCAAATTGAACAATGTAGTAATAATCACCTGAGCCAGTCTCCCAAGAGCAAGAGACGACAATTCCTGAAGCTGTGCATTTGGAGACTTCAGCATATGAATCAGTGGCTGGATAGCCCCTCTTTGAGCAATATGAACCTGTATGAAACACAACCTATGTTGTTACTGGTTATGAGAGGAAAACATGGAGGACACAACAAGAGCATTTTATAAAATCATCTAAAAGTGTTTTTTCCTATATAAATGAAACACACACAATTCAATCCACCTGGCAATCATAATCTGTCAAAGCAAATAGACTAATTAAATGAGCTGCTCCTCTTTGACTCTCCCAAGAGCAAGATCTGTCATTGAAATTCTGAATGAGAAACATATTTTATAAGATACTCCCTCCGTTCCTTATTATAAGAAACAACTACCACCTACAGCTCATTCATAAGAGACATTTAGAGAATGTCTCAAATTTTTTATGTTGATTCCCTATTTTGCCCTCATTTAATTACTCATATTACTATCATTGCATTTATTGCATTCACTCACACACACTCCCCCTCACACACTCTCTTCCAAATATCTCTTTTTTCTACTTTTCTTATTCTCTCTCTTATTCCCCACCTCTTCATAAATAAGGGTATTTTAGTCAAAAGGGGTTACAATTTTGACACACTTATTGTTCTTAACCGCCACTTGAACCACTTGGTCAAACGTTTCTTATACGAAGGAATGGAGGGAGTATTAAGGTAGAGAGCTTGTAGGGTAAATCAGAATTCCAGAGAAACGTTACCTAAGTAATCCAATTACCGGTTGAAGAGCACCAGCTAGAAGAACTTTCCTCTTTATGTTTGGAGAAGACTCTACCAGATTTTCAATCACGCCAACCTATAAAGGTCCTAATTCAGCTGGGTCTAGAAAAATTATAGCATGGAAAAACAAAACAAATAGAAAACATTAATAAAAATTCTGCTCGGGCCTAACAGCTTCAGATTGTATTGCAGCATCCTTTGATCCAATCATTAGTACAAGAGTAGGCAGAGCATTGCATCTGACAATCTGCAATTAGTGATTCATATCAACAACTACAACATAACAATCAACAAGAGAAACCAAGTAGCCATACAAGGTCATCCACCTGCTTTTTGTTTTCATCATTTTTATATGCAAGACTACGTAAGGCCCTTGCAGCTGCCCCTTGTACCTCAGCATCGTTAAATTCAAGCAAATGAACAAGAGGAGGGATACCACCTTCAATCCTGAAGGCACCATCAACCTCTGAGAGGGGGAATATAATATTTATAGAAATTTTGTGCCAAAGGCGTGGAGAATAGAATACCTAACACAGGCCTTAATGCTGCTATTTTTGAATGCAAGGTTTCTGATAACATTAACAGCTCTCTTTATAAGGCCAGTAATTGCGGGTGAATTGTCACAGGTCTTGTTCCTCTTTAACAAATCCAAAAGATAGGGCAAAGCTCCAACATCGACAATGAGTTGTTTATGTTCAGGCTGCTCGAGATAAAGTCCAAAAGAAATGAATTCTAGGTTAAAAGACATTTCGAAGATTTCATAAGAAATTGAAAGCAGATAAAAAATGGCTTCAAACCAACATCATCATCAGAAGAAATTAAATGACAGATGGGCAACAGAAATTAAACAGTTCTTTGTGCAATCAACAACAAATGGAGAAGTTCATGATAGAAGCCAAAGGTTTATGTATTAGTATTGATATGAATTAAAAAATTAATTAAGAATTTCTACAACTAACAGCTTAGAATCATATACAAAGTTTCAGAGTTTCGTTGAATTACCTTATCAGCAAGAAGCTCGAGGACCAAGATACAACCCTCTTCCACCTCATGCTCGTTCAGTTTAGGAACACCATCTCTTCCGCTAACTGGTCCTGCTGCTTTCACATGTTTTAACAAAACAGGAATGACTCCACGGTCCACTACACTATTCGCAATTACCTCTGCAAAAAGGAGAGAATGATGCACCAAAAAGCAATTCGCAGTACCAAAAACAAAGAATAAGGCAGGTAATCGAGTATCACGATGAGAACCAAAAAATCAAAGTCAGCAACTTGGGATAATTTCTAATTCCACGATTAAACACGCCGACTCACTCCAGGCATAAAAAAAAGAAAGAAAAGGAAAAAAAAAAAACCGAAGAGTACAAATAAATACAAGTATATAGAATAAAAGGCTATATTACCATTCGTTAAGAGTTCACAGAGAACAAAAACAGCGCGTTTGGCAGCGAGGGGATCGGACTGCGACGATGATAAACTGGAGTTGATAATAGTGACTTGCGACACAACTTCACTCAAAAGATCCTGATGAGACTTTTGAGGTTCGAGCTTACGCTTCAGGCTACGCCTATCAGACGAGGATGGTGGCTGATCCATCGATGTGGCTAGCCTGTCACTGTCATGAATTGAAATCATATGGGTTCGGGTTTAAAAGGACCGCATCAATATAAGTTGACCATCCATAACCGCTAGGTTTGTGGGTTAGGCGGGCCAACCCTTTTTTTTTTTTTAACAATATACTAAGATTTTTTTTTATACAATAAGATTATTTTTTCTACACATCTAAACATAACAAAATTAAAAATACATTGCACATTAAAAAGAGTTGAGACTGATTTCTGATTTTTGAAACTGAGAACGTGAGCCATGAGAGAGATAGGAGTGAGAGACTATTTCAAGCAAAAATAAAAAAGAGTTGACCAGGCTGAGGAGTGGGAGTATTGGGCTAGACTCTGGAGTGACGGTCTTGGATTGTTGGGGGTTGGGCCTTGATTAATGGCTCTTCCTTCTTGGTTAAAAAAAAAATATGGGCCAACCTGCCAACCCAATGATCCAACTCGTCACAGGTTGGAATCATATAGGTTCAGGCCTAAAAGGACCAAATCAATATGATTCTAGTTTTGTAGAACACAAACAGCTCATTTTATCGGGTTGGGCAGGCTCGGCCCACGGTCCCAACCCATATTTTCACCTTCAAATTATGAATAACGAGGAGACATGGACATTCACATAAAGAAATTATATTATTATAATAAACATAGTGCATGTTTGGGAACACTTATTTTTTTGAATATAAGTGTTTATTATGTAAGCCAAGATAAAACTCCTCTCACATTCTTATCTCGTATACTATGAATCACGATTTATAAGCACTTATTACTTAAAAATAAGCTATTCCAAACAAGCACGTAAAATAACCATCAATCAACTTTATTCTTAAATCATCAATTTTTGATACCCTTGCTAAAAATTGGATTGGCTTAGATTTATCCATCAATGAATACATGTCATTAATAAATATTTCCTAATATTTTTAATTTCCTTTATTCATTTTTGGTTGATTAAGCAATAATCCTTCTTTTCTCTCGCCTAGGTCGAGCGTTTTTCCCTTGTTGTGAGGGGTTGAGCCGCCATCCGGCGTCATGGTTTGGCAAATTTATAATAGTTTTTATATAAAAAATTATATTTGTTTCATTAAATTATAAGATTGACAAGAAAAAAATTTGTCACGTTAATCATTTAATTGTTATAAATATCAAAGCCATGAAGGTTAAAGGTTTAAATATCAAACTAAAAAAAATTAGCTTTGCAAGATTTTTGCTATGGTCCTAAAGACCAATATTTGAAGAAATTGATGATGCTATTGAAAGCAAAGTATATATGTAAGAGTGAAAATGAACATGATCACATTGCATTATTGATAATTGAAAGCTAAAAATACTTTGTTTTGGCTACTGAACTACCGTCGTGGAAACAAGAACATTTCTAAGGTGATTAAAATTATGAATAAATGTTATACTATAACTAGAAGTCATATGGATAAAAAAAATGGTATAATATGACTAGAAGTCAAATAAGCTAATATGTACCAATTTATTGAAAATAAGATCAAAATGGTTGTGGGGCCGAAAAGATCATGAGATATTTTGAAAAAAAATACCAAAATTAGTTATGATGCTTAAAGCAATAAGTTATGGAGAAAGATGATGTAAAGCCAATTTAAATAATTGTAAGCCCTAAAGGCTATATGGTTTTGATTCTGAGCAGTATTTAAATTTACATTTAAATTGATTATGATTAATTTGTGAGAGATAAATTATTATTTAACATTGTGATATCAGCATGAGTGATATATGAAATGAAATAGATAAAAAAGGAAATTATCCGTCATTTTAAAATTTTAATATAGTGCCAATTTATATATAAATTTAAACATTATTGGTAATTATTGATATTTTGATTTCATGGTCTTTTAGAATTCTACCTCATGGTTATTGTCATTATGTCATATAACTCCAAATGAAATAGTTTCTAGTATTTATTCATATAACTTTCAATTATATAAGTTGTTTAATTATCTTTTTTATGTATAATTGTACAATTTATTTGTAACTTTAAATATATAGTGTATGTGAATACTATTCATATATTCATATATCAATGGAGTTTATCACCTCTATTTTCTTCTTGGGACTTGTGCTGCTCTGTTGCACCATAGATTTCCCAACAAACACTCAACTCATATATATCAATAATGCTAAATTTCTCTTACCTCTTTGTCTTGGATGAAATACTCAAGAAAAAGAGAGAAGAGATGTTGACCAAAATGCTCCCTTCATCTATTTTGTACATTTAGCCCTTGAGTCAAACATTTCGGCAAAAAAAAAAAGGCATACCACAAGAAAGGAAGTAAATAATTAATTAATATGCATCCTCTTCTTTTTGAACTGTGATTGACTCTTTTAACTCACAACTTTACAAGGAGCCATAAGAAAGTGACATGTGGTTTTTCTCTTATTCTTTGGTGATATTCGGCAAGCATATTAAGTAGCTGAACTTAGATGATCTAAACACATAATACTCTCACACACACACACACAAAGAAGGTCGGCTAAGGTGAAAGAAAGGAAAGAGAAAGTGAAGCTTGAAGAACAAAGTCATAAGGTGAGCTTTTAGCTCCAATTTCACTTGGTAAATCACCTCTTATGCTCAAAGACCCTTCATGAAACTTGTTCCTCTCTTCCTTAGCTTTATTTCTATGGTTTTTGTTTATAAAGAAGAGGAGTTTTCAACCACCTTGTAAGAACAAAAGTTGAGGAATCAAGAAAAGAACACAAGAAGAAGCAAGAGGTGAGTAAGAGCATTATTTTGATGTATATAATGCTTGGATTGGTTGAGTTTTGATGGGCTATTGTGACAGCCCTAATTTTGGTTTTTAGGGTATATTAGCGATCATGAAGCTTTCATCCTATGTATATACTTATATGTTGGTTTGGAGGCAAATGAGCAAAGCTTAGTGATTAGATAGTAAAGTGGTTGTTTGTAGTGAAATACCCTCAAATTCTGCCAAAACAGTGTTAGATATGATTAGTTTTGATGATGTCAAATATAGATGTTAAATATTGAGAGAAAAAAGTTTATATAATGTACTTATCTCCTATATTGACTAACTACTGTGTTTAATGTAAAATATTCTTTAGATTAGTCAAGCAAATAAAGAAGATATCAAGTTGGGTTGAAAAGATTCATGTGATTTAATATTACGGATTATTCGAATAGTCAAATAGTAAAACTTGTTTTTGGTTAAGATCTATTTGAATAACTCTCAATTTATCCGAATAAACAAAGTATTATTCTAATAATGAATATGCTATTCGAATAGAGGAAAACTGTTAACAGTTGAAAGTATTCAGATAAACACATTAGAATTCAAATAGCATGCCTAACAAATTTATCTAAAAATAATTCAAGTGAAAAAGTATTCGAATAATCAAGGCACTATCCAAATAGTCATTGTGATTTCAAACTATGTTTCTAAATATATTATCCAGATAGTAGGGTAACTATTCGAATAGTAAGGGAACTATTCGAATAGTGTGATGATTATCTGAATAAGTTTTTGATGAATTTCAATATTTAATACTATAAGACTCTCAGGACAGTAAGGTTACTATTATAATAGTAAGATTACTATCAGGATAGTAAGGAGACTATCAGAATAATATTTGATATATTTCAAAGAGGACTATCCAAATAGTAATGGAACTATCAGAATAGTCTCAGTACAAAATTATCAAACACTATTTGAATAGTGAAATGACTATTCTAATACTACAAGACTATCAGGATAGTAATAGAACTATCAGAATAGTCTCAATGCAAAATGATCAAATACTATTTGAATAGTGAAGGGACTATTTGAATAGTGAAGGGACTATTTGAATAGTCTATAACTGAAAAAAGGGTGATTCTATTCGAATAGAAGCAAGGCTATTTGAATAACATAGCAAACTTTGTTTCTTTTAGCATGGGCGACATTTAGTATTTTGGTCATATCTCCCAAACCACAACTCGAATTAAGGTGAAACCAGTGGTATATGAAACTAGACTTCCAATGCGTCATTTTGACAACAAGATCAAGTTAAAAGGAGCTCAAATGAGAGTGATATGATCTGTTGAAGTTGACACATGAACCAACGTCTTATTCCAGAATAGCTTTAGTATTTTGGACATAACTCTCAAACTACACATCGGATTGAGATGAAACTAGTGATGTATGAAACTAAACTTAAAGATCTTTCCATGGATAGGTCAAGGGTTATATTTAGACTTATATTTAAAGAGATAAGCCTTCTGGAATTTGGTGATCAAAATCAAGCTCTGTTCTGTTCCAAACCAATTGATACACATTGAATCATAACTTTTGAAATACAAAGTATTTGTAATTGATTCCAATTACTGTGCAAATAAAACTTAAAGAGATTAATAGGGATAATTCATATGCCATGGATTTGTATCCAAAGAGTTACACCCCCAGAAGTTTATTCAAATATAGAGATTACAGTATTCGTTTGTGAAGATTCATTATCAAAGGTGCACTATTCGAATAGAGCAAGTACTATTAGAATAATATCATATATTTTGTGTGAGAAACTATTCGAATAAGGAATTCACTATTCGAATACATTTCAAGTTCTAAAAGTTTATTCGAATAGAGGATAAAGTATTCGAATAAGGATTACTCATTATTAAATAAGGCTATTCGAATACAACCGATGTTATCCGTATAACTAATTTTCCAAAAAACAGAGTATCACCTTGAAACTTCTAAAAATCATTGAAATTTTGTGTGACTTGTTCTTAGTGATTCTAATCACTCTAACACTTCATTATATTAGTAATTAAGCATTTTTCAGGTGATCAAACAAGAATTAACACACAAGACGAAGAAAACACTTTTGTGTTAGAAGCTTCCAACAACTAGTTCAACAGTAATATTTTAAGCCTCAATGGGAAGAAGAAAAGCTCAAACTATCAAATGCTCTTCATCAACTATAAAAGGAGAGTCATTCAAAATGAACAGAGATGAGAGCCCATGCCTGTAATGCTAATATGCCGTTACTCTGAATCTTACCTGACTAAAGCTATAAATCATACTCCCACTCTGCACCTCAGTGCTAATAATTATCTACTTCATATAGAGAGAAGTAATCGCTCATTGTAATCATTCTATATTTGTGAGAATTACTCAAGATTGGGGAATCTTGTGTGGGAAATAGATTGTATCCTTACAGTGTGTAAGGGGGAGTCCTTGTCTCAGTACGAGAATTGTAAAGGCTTCACAAGTGCACGGATGAAACTTGTGGGATTGTAGTGGTTCTCAAGTACCCTGTTAAACTTGAGGGAGATAGTGGATTGAAATCTCAGGAGGAGTCTGGGGATTGGATGTTGGTCATCGTGGATTGAACTGAACCAAGATAAATCCCAGTTTGCATGTTCTCTTCCCAAAACTCTTATATTTCTAGCATATATGATTTCAATAACTTATTATGGTTTTATATTTCATTACTTACATACTTATTGATTTCATAAGATGCGAAAAAAATTTCAAAGTTGTTAAGTTTTTATAATACACCCAATTCACCCCCTCTTAAGTGTCAGCTGGTTCTAACAAATAGGATATGGGGAATGAGTGGAAATTTATTTATTTTGATGTTACCATTGTGTTCTACGTGAAAATTTATGTGGGAATAGCCCCGGGTTGTGAATTTTGGGTCATTGAAACTCAAAATGCAAAATTGGATTTTCTGCCGAACAGAATTCCAACGAGTTACCCTGATTGTGTGGTATTTTTGGATAACCAAATGATGGCTAAAAATTCTAAAACTGTCCAATTAAATAGTAGACATATCAAACTTTAATTTGATAGGTCATTTGCATCATTTCGATTTGTACACTAAGAGTTATGAATTTTTGAATTTAGGTTATGAAAACTGGGTTGAATTCTGACAGTGTGCAATAAATGAAAATTCTGGGAATGCTGTGTATCTAACTGGCTATGGGTGATATTTTTTCTTGAAAATAGACTAAACAAGGGTGTCATAGCCTTTGGAATCACCTCATTTTGATTTTTGTAGAATTAGTTATGATTTTTAAAATTTGATGAAAAATTCTGGCAAATTTGGTCACTGCTGCGAAAATTGAAAATGTTATGGCATAATGTAATATAGTTGAACTTTGATGTTAGAAATTGGTTTTTTTAGGTTAATTGACCATTTTAGCTCCTTAGTTGACTTGATTAAATGACCATAGTGATATCCAACCCAATTATTATGAGTTCTTAAAGAATTGGAATAGGTAATAACTTGTCGTTCTTGATTATGATTGATAGGTAAACCAGTGCTACAAAAGGTTCCTAAGAACATAAGGTAGTGACACTTTCTCTTATACTATGTGTAATGCATTGTTTGTTTATTTTATCATTGAATTGTGTATTGGGAATGTTGTAAAGTTTTCTATTGTGAAAATTATGTGAAAGCCGTGAAGGCTATATGTAAGTTGTGATGGCTATGTGTATCCGTGAAGGCAATCTGTATGCTGCACAAGCAATGTGTAAGCCATGAAGGCAATGTGTATTACAGCATGAGCAGGCGTGGATGTGAGGCAATTCACATCTACCCCTGCTGTTATAAATGTGTAAGCCGTGAAGGCTATGTGAAAGCTATGAAGAATATGTGTATGCCGTGAAGGCCGTGTGTATGCTGTTGTTGTTGATGATTTACTTGCATGCTATATGATTATATATTGTATGAGTGATTTGTTACTACTGGAATTCTCTTGAATCTAAATGTTTCTATTGACTAATCTACAGCCAGGGTAAACGGCTCGAAGGAAAAACAACAAACCAAGGGCGGCTAGTTTTCTTTAGTTTAATGGATGGTTGTCACATTTTGATTGGGATTACTGTGCGCTTTGTAAATGTTATTTTGGATGAGGATATGTAATCCCCTAAAAGGGAAACTGTAAGGGGCGAATATGCCCCGTTAACTATTTACTTATTATATGAAACTCGGGAGTTGCCAGGAATCTTGGTTTACACTTTGATATGTGTGAATGCTACTTCTCTGTGCATGTTGATTATATTCAAAATGTGAATGTGAGACCAGATTAAACAAGTTTTGAAAGAAATTTAGAAAACCCACTTCATCTCAAGGCAGTTCCTTGTCTTGAAGTGGGAACTTAAACTGACTTAACACTAACCAATGGTCTCTAATTATCCTTAATTATGCACGTTCGAATTATAATTACAGATTAGAAGGTAGGGGGTTACAACATATATATGCAAATTTTCTTAGTTCCAAGTCTTAATTATTAAAATGCATACAAATACACTAAAATTTGTATTTTATTTTAATATTAATAAGTTATTGTCTCCTCTTCCAATTCATTGTATTGTCATTTCTTTTATTCCTTTGCATTCACATATGATGATATGTGCAAGTTTCATACATTAATCATGATACAACATATAATATGGTATATATTGGAATCAAATTGGCTTTACATGACATTTGTGAAAAAAAATCATATATCATATTTAAATTAAGAGAATGAGAACTTATTTAATTTAATGAGAAAATTCATTATGAATAGTTTATGATTTGTTAGACAAAATCATTCTCATAATGTGAATGAACTATATAAATAGTGCAAGTCAAATTTATGGATGATCAAATAGTAGGGAATATTTGAAAGAAGAATATACATATCATAATTATTTATTATTTTATAATGCTTTTGTCTTTACATTTCTCTCAAATTAATTTTAGCCCCTAACCATCGCATATCATTGCAATAAGATCTTTATGTATTTTGATTATAGGTCTCCTCATATTTCTTTACGTAGTGGAAAATTCTAAACATTTCATATTTTGAATATGCATCAAAAGAGGCAAATTGAAGCATGTTATTATTAATGAGTAATAAAGTTATATAAAAATGTGATAATATATGTTAGTTCCTAAATAACATAAATGTAACAAAATGGATACAATTTCTGGAGAACTAGTGTAGATTTTTCTTCATTCCATGGGTGAAATAAGAATTGATCATGAAATGTTATGACTCATAGATTTACATTAGAGTTTTACACTGTTAAAGATAGCTCAATTGACTGAAATTCATGATTAGTTGTGACTTATGAAGTACTTGAGTTTTCAAATGAAAAATATGTTATTGGCTATATACTATATACTAATTTGTCTTTGAAATAGAGAAATAAAGAAAGTGTATTTATATGATTTGTACTTGAGGGGGAGATTGTTAGCTAAATGAGTAATTTTAATAAAATGAAAATATTTTTGTTGCTGTAATGGGGAGACTTGTAATCTTAAGAAATATGAATTTTTTTTTCAAATTGCTTTAACTCATTGGGGAAAAATGCACCTTATGGTATTGCGGTATATTTGTTTCTAAATAGAAGAATTAATTGTTTTTTGATCAAATTTGAATGCAATTGTTCAGTCTTGCAACAACTCCATAAATATATAATATTGATTAATGACGATTATGATATTAAATAAGACAGGTAACCATATTATTATTAAATAAATTAACTAAAAGCTTAATAATATTAACTAAATGAGTAATGGAACAGACTAAAAGCGTAATGATATTCATTAAAGGCATAAGCAAATTGACTAAAGGTATAATGATGTTCATTAAATAAGTAATGATATTAACTAAAAATGCAATGGTATTGACTACATGAGTAAAGATATTGACTAATGGTATTTACTCATTAAGTGAGTACGTTTACACCTTTAATCAATATTTTTCCTCATTTAGTCAATACAATTACATCTTTAATAATTCATACTACTCATTTAGTTAATATCATTATGCTTATAGTCAATTTGTTTACGCCTTTAATGAATATCATTATGTATTTAGTTAATGTTATTAAGGCTTTATTCAATTACATTACTCAATTAGTAAAAAATGGTACACCTTTAGTCAATTTGTTTACACCTTTAGTTAATAGCATTATTCATTTAATGAATACTATTACTTATTTAGTCAATGTCATACTCATTTACTAGATAACATTATGCCTTTAGTCAATACCATTACGCATTTAGTTATTTCCATTACTTATTTAGTTAATATCATTACACCTTTATTTGTATTATATATATATATATATATACTTACGCAAATACATGTCAAAGATAGGCCACCTAGCATCTTTGTTAATGGGTGGGGGTTCAAACCCCACCCTCACCACCTTTTCTTACATTTAAATAAAAAATTAAAGCCCACCCCACACAAAAAAAAGCCCCTGAGGCTGAAGCTTTGGCGGCGAGCGGCGGGTTGGCGATGATGCTCCAGCAAGGGCACATTTTCCTTCTTCTTTTTTAATTTAAAAAATTGATCGACATTATGGTAAAATCATCAACACTTTAAAATATCAATTTGATCCATGTTACCTTTATGTCATTTTCATGTGTTAACAAACTTTTTGAGATTTCTTAAATTCAAATGGTATTTATTTAAAATTTTCCCCAAAAAAAGGAAAAGGATAGATTAATAATAAAAATAAAAGTGGGACCCACATCCCATTTAAATTAAAACCGTGGACCATCCTCACCGCATCACTTCCTCCTCCCCTTTCGGTTTCTAGTGCCTCCAAGCCTCCATTAATGAAGTTTAAGATATTCTTTAGCTCTATTTCATGCTTCAAAAATCCCACAATCAAAATTGTAACACCCTCGTTTTCAATGCGTATAGATGGCGTAAGTGCAGTAATATCTTTAAAAAGGAGACCGATATTCTTTTGTAAATAGTGGATGTCCCAACTTCAAGCAGAGTATAGAGCTGTACTTAAGTAGGTTTTCAAAAATCTTTTCAAAAATCGTTTTCATATTTGGTCTCATAATTTTACGATTTATTTTAAGCCATCCATTTTTATTTCATTTCTTCATATCAAAGTTTTTACCAATAAGTTCTTTGCTGAAACCCAAACTACTATTTTTTAATTAACAGCCCTAGGTAGATGGATGTCCACTACTAGTTCAAAGGGAGTGCAAACTGGGGACGTCTAAAGTGGTTCAGAAACACTTTAGACGTCCCCAGTAATGACTGGGGACATCTAAAGTCTGACCTAAAGACGTCCCCTATTTTAGGGACATTATTGACAGTTTTTTCTACGTCGCTCTAATAGACGTCTCCCTATTTTCAGACATTAAAAGGCCCAAAAAAGGGACGTTAAAAGTATTTTTTGTAGTAGTATACTCGAATGATCTTGAGCTCTACTCGAGTGATCATATCAAAAATTTCAAAATAAAGCAAATTTAAACACGTACCTAGCATAAGTAATATTGTAATTACTTATGTATATTCCCTCAATTATTCGATGACACTTTAAGACAATTTTGAGTTGAAAGCAAGTTGATTTGAGATCTGCCTTCATGATCACTCAGAGGCTTACTCGAGTGACTTTGTGACATAACTCGAGGCCCTACTCGAGTGATCAGTCTTTTGAGCTACTGACTTGTTCGCTTTCAATTGTTTTGTCATTTTCCTTCTTCTCTGCCTCTTTTTCAATGTCATCACTCGAGTGGTTGCTCGAGGGATGTTTATCATCACTTCCAGTTATCGCTCGGGTAATATAAGTTACTTGAAGTTGTCCCTTGAGTGATATAGTACTTTATTAACCTCTGATTTTCATACCCTAAAACAAAATATAAAGATCCTACAAAATAAATTGCTAGAAACTTCGATGCTTAAGTTAGCAATCATAAAAACATTAATAAATAACATCATTTAACATTTTGTAAACATCAAATTACTTACAATTCATTAGGATTTACCATTCTCAATTCTCTTCTAATTTATAAGAATTGATCTTTTGTAAGGGGTTTTGTAAAGATATCAGCTAGTTGAAGATGAGTTGGAATGAATATCACTTTGACATCTTTCTTTTGAACATGATATCTGATGAAGTGATGTCTAACATCAATATGCTTGGGTTTGGAATGTTGAACTTGTTAGATATGAATAGTTTTGATGATGTCAAACATAGATGACAAGTATTAAGAGCAAAAAGTTTGTATGGTATACTTATTCCCTACATTGACTAACTACTATATTTAATATTGTATATCTTGTAGATTAGTCATAAACCCAATGGTGGGTTGATGTTATAATGCCTCATATGTGGAGAATGATCATCAAGAAGAAAATCAAGAGACAAGGGATTGAAGAAAGAAGGCAGTACAAGAACTAATGGGAATATCAAGCAAAGATTGAAGAAGATTAAAGATATTCAAGAACACACCTATTTAGGTTATGAAGGAACATATCGTGAATATCTATGAATATTTTTGTTTTGTTTCTTTCTCTTGTTTGAGATAAGTTATGAATATTGAATATCAATCTTTTACAGTGAAAATAGTCAAAACGAAGTTGTTAATAATAGATTACCCAGAGAAATAGGTAAAAGAAATTTCCATCCAAGATTTAATAATTGATCCATTCTTAGCCTAGGCAAAGTCCATCTTGTTGTGATAGAAAGGAACAAGAACAAATAAGTTTTAGCTAATGTAATAAAGATACCAATTGTAGTTCCAAAAACTCCACATGTTTTATTTATTTCAAAAAGTTCAGAAACAAATATATACGGAATAGAGATATTCCAACCGCCCAAGTAAAGAACTGTTACAAATAATGAAGTAACTAATAAGTTTAAATAGGAAGCAACGTAAAATAAACCTAATTTTATACCCGAATATTCGGTTTGATAACCTGCTACTAATTCTTCTTCTGCTTCTGGTAAATCAAAAGGTAATCTTTCACATTCCGCTAGGGAAGAAATTAGAAAAATGATAAAACCTATAGGTTGACGCCATAAATTCCATCATTAAGAAGAAAACTAAGAAGAAAGAAATCAAAGAAAGAAGAAGAAAGATTGAAGAAGGAAGAACTTGCAAGATCACATGAGAATATCAAGATCCAAGCTATTAGAAGTGATATCGGAGGTTTCTATGGTCAAATGGAAGTTGGAATAGGTCAATATGAAGCTAAAATGATGTATACGGAAGTTATGGTGCCTCTGGGGATGATTACTTGAGTAATAGGGCACTACCTCATTTTAGAGGTGATTACTCGAGTGGCTACTCGAGTGATCTACAGAGTTACTTGAAAATTACTCGAGTGACCACTTGAGTAATGGCACTCTATTTTTTTCTCGTTAGGATAGAGGTTTGGTATTTTGGGTATATCTATCTAACCACACGTTGGATTGATTTGAAACAGGTGGCATATGAAACTAGACTCCCAACACGAACTATATACACAAAGATAACATTAAAAAGAGTTCAGATGAGAGAGATATGATCTGTTAAAGTTGACATATGAATCAACATCATTTACCAAAATAAGGTTTGGTATTTTGCACATAACTCTCAAAATACATATCTAATTGAGACAAAACTAGTGCCATATGAAAGTAGACTCAAAGAGAATTCTAAAGATATATAATTTGTCACATTTTAAGTTATATACTAAGATCTATCCCTTCTAAATTTTGATGCTCGTTATTTCAGACTTTGTCTAAATGCAGAAGATATTCTTTGGATGATAACTTTCTATAAAAAATGAGTTTAGAGGTGATTCTTATTGCATTGGAATGTAGATGATGAGGGCTTTCCGATGATATATAATTTGCCATGTTTCGAATCAAAATCAAGAATTCACTTGAAGGGCTTACTCGAGTAATCTGCAGTTTTATTTGGAAACTTACTCAAGTGAGCACTCGAGTAATGCAGTTGGAAATGCTATCAGCCAAGATTTGAATGATATCACTTGAGGGACCACTCGAGTAATCTCTAAATTTATTTAAAAGCTTACTCGAGGGATCACTCGAGTAACCAGAGAAGAAATCTTCCAGTAGCTCTCGGCCAAGAAATGACTCACATCACTTGAGGGACTACTCGAGTAACCAGATAAGAAAAAGTAACATCACTAGAGGGATCACTTGAGTAATGCATTAGAACATACTCTCGGCTAGATTTTAAATGGGATTACTTGAGGGCTCACTCGAGTAATGACCAAGGCTTACTCGAGTGACCACTGAGTAATACTTCCCAGGAATACATAGCAATGTTCTGAAGTTTTCGAGAATCATGGGATTAATTATGTAACTTAGTCTTCTTGCTTCCAATCACTCTTACACTTCATTATATTAGTGTTTAATGTGTTTCTCTAAGAATACAATGAAGAGATGATGCGAAGAGACAAAAGTTGACTTTACAGAAGCGGAGCGTCAACATTCATAACGGCTAGTTTTCAAATTCAAGCAAATGGATGAACGAAGCAACGGGACTCAACGGATAAGTTGAAATACTCACAACGGTCATATCCTACTCAACTATAAATACAGAAGATTCAAACAGACAACAACATAAGTGAAGAACATGATAAGATTATGAATCATCCACTTCTACCCGAATACTCCCTGTTCTTATCTATTTTCCACATCATGTATATTTGAGAGAGTTTTTGTATTGTACTTCAGTGTTCATTATATCTACTTGTGAGAGAGTCTGTAAACACTTTCACTTATATTTCTGAATTGATCTCAAGGTAGAGGGACCTTGAGTGGGTTGATTTCCTTACGGGAAGTTGTAAAAAGAATCGCCGGTAAGACTTTCTACTCGTAAGACTTACAAGGTGCAAGCAGTAGAGAATGTTGTTGCTCGTAAGACTTACAGTGGTGTAAGCAAAAGAGAACGTTGCTGCTCGTTAGACTTGTATAGGTAAGCAGGAGGGAAAGGTCTTCGAGATTGCTCTGCTTGTAAGACTTATTGTAAGGGGGGTATCTTGGTGAGAGATTTGTAAAAGGCTACACAAGTGCCCAACTAAACTCTTGAGGTTGTAAAGGCTTTTCTTGTGCCCAGATTAAAACAAGAAGATAATGGATTTGAAAATCTCAGGAGGAGCCTGGGGACTGGACGTAGGCCATCGCAGATTGGACGGAACCAGGATAAATCACAGTTTGCATATTCTCTTCCTTAAACTCTTATATTTCCAGCATATATTAACTCTTGATTTATGATTCATTACTTTCATATTTATTGCTTCCTCTAAGATGCAAAAATATTTTCAAAGTTCTAAAGATTTTTATCTTACACCTAATTCACCCCCTCTTGGATGTCAGCCGGTTCTAACAGAACTGGATTCTTTGCCAAGCTTATCGTGCTAATGTTGTCATAGTATATTGGTATCTCCTTTAGATAAATACCAAGATCTTGGAGTTGTTGCTTAAGCCATAACACTTGTGCACAAAAACTTGAAGGTGTAACATATTCAGCTTCCGTTGATGAAAGAGACACTGTATTTTGTTTCTTGCTAAACCATGATACAAGTGAGCCTCTGAGAAACTGGCTTTGACCACTGGTACTCTTTCTGTCTGTCTTGTATCCTCCATGATCAGAGTGAGTCTAAGTATGCAACTAGATATTCACTTCTTCCTTTAAGATATCAAAGACCTAATTCTGCAGTGTCAGCAAGATATCGGAAGATACGTTTGACGGTTTCAGCATGTGACTCTTTTGGTGCTGATTGGTATCTTGTACACATACCCACACTGAATTGAATGTCAGGTCTGCTTGCAGTGAGATAGAGTAATGATCTAATCATTCCTCTATATTTTGTGATGTTGTAATCTTTTCCCTTAACATCAGCATCGAGCAACATAGTTGAGCTCATAGGGGTGTCCATTCCATTTGCTTCATCCATTCCATACTTCTTCAATAGCACTTTTAAATACTTTATTTGAGATATGAAAATTCCATTCTTTCTTTGTTTGATTCGCAAACCGAGAAAGAAATTCAATTCTCCCATCATTGACATCTCAAACTCCCCCTACATTATCTCAGAAAATTCCTTACACAATGTTTCGTTAGTAGCACCAAAAACTATATCATCAACATATATTTACACAATTAAAATATCATCTATTTTTCATTTTGTAGAAAGTGTTGTGTCAACTTTTCCTCGTACAAAATCTTGATCAATGAAAAACTTACTGAGCCTTTCCTACCATGCTCTAGGAGCTTGTTTTAAACTGTATAAAGCTTTTCTTAGTTTAAAAAGATAGTCAGGTTCGGTTACATCTTCAAAACCTGGAGGTTGATTTACATATACTTCTTCCATGATGTAGCCATTTAGAAATGCACTTTTTACATCAATTTGATAGAGTTTGAATCCCTTGATGCACGGAAAGGCTAAGAGTACTCGTATAGCTCATAATCTAGCCATTAGAGCATATGTTTCCTCATAATCAATTCCTTCTTCTTGATTATAGCCTTTGGCCACCAATCTTGCCTTATTTCTGACAATGATTACGGATTCATAGTGTTTGTTCTTGAATACCCATTTAGTGTCAATGATTGGATGATCCTTAGGTCTAGGTACTAAATCCCAAACTTGATTTCTTTTAAATTGGTTTAGCTCTTCTTGCATTGCTATTATCCAATCATTGTCTAATATGGCTTTGTCAATGTTCGAAAGTTCAATCTCAGAAATAAAAGCAGAGAAACTAACTTCATTAAAAATTCTATTTCTAGTTTTGACTCCTTTATTCACTTCTCCTATGACTTGGTCAAGGGGATGCCTTTTATTGTATTTTCAGGCTCTAGGTTGTCCTAGTGACTGATCATCTTTCTTGGTTTGATCAACTTTTGGGATGAGAGATTTAGAAATAGGTTGACCATTTTCTTGATTTAAAACAACTTCCTGCTTATCGTCAATAATTTTGGCAGAGGATTCAAATTCATCGAATACAACATGAATTGACTCTTCAACAACACATGTTCGTTTATTGAAAACTCTGTATGCTTTGCTTTAGGTAGAATAGCCTAGGAAATTTCCTTCATCTGTTTTAGAATCAAATTTTCCTAAGTTATCTTTACCATTATAATGAATAAAACACTTACAACTAAAGATGTGGAGATGAGCAAGATTTGGCTTCCTTTCGTTGTATAGTTCATATGGTGTCTTTACAAGTTTTGTTCTGATGTAGGCTCTATTTGAAATATAGCATGCTGTGCTCATTGCATTGGCCCAGAAAACTTGAGACACGTCTTTTCATTTAGCATTGCTCTAGCTATTTCAGTGAGTACTCTGTTCTTTCGTTCCACGACTCCATTTTGTTTAGGTGTCCTTGGAGCGAAGAAATTGTGATCAATGCCATTTGTATTATAATATTCTTCAAAGGCTTGATTTTCAAATTCTCCACCATGATCTGTCCTAATACCTGTAATAGACATACCTTTCTTATTTTGTACTTTCTTGGCAAAAACAATTAATTCTCAAATATTGCATCCTTTGATGACAGAAAAATAGTCCATATAAATCCAGAGAAATCATCAACAATGACTAATAAATATAAGTTGCCACCAAGACTCTTAACTCTTTCTGGTCCAACTAAATCCATGTGTAATAATTGAAGTGGTATGTTGGTTATGATCTCATTTTTCAATTTAAAAGATGATTTAGTTTGTTTACCCTTTTAACATTCGTCATAAATCAAATTATTTTTAAAATTTACTTTGGGTAAACCAATTACTAAATCTTTTTTAAGTAACTTGCCTAGTTGGTGCATATTGACATGAGCTAATCTCTTATGCCATAGCCAACTTTGAATGGTGTTACTTAAAAAACAATTCTCAGAAATATTTCTGCTTATATCAAGAGTATAGCAATTACCTTCCCTTTTTGCTCTGAGCTTTTCTTTGAGATTCTTCTTTTCTAATTGTAAATCTTTATTGTTTACAATTAGGCATTCTTCTGAGTCAGATATTATCCAGTTGTCTTTATTTGTACTTTAACTCATGCTCAGCAAATTGTGACACAATCCTTCAACGTAGTATATGTCTTGGACTTGTATGACTTTATCGTTTTTTATTTCACCAATTATTGCTATTTTTTTGGATGGATTTCCTCCAAATTTTACCTTTCCAACTTCTTTAGGTTGTATCGTTGTAAAATATTTGAAATCACATATCATATGTCTCAAGCATCCACTGTCTATGTACCACTTGTTGTTTATGGATGCTTTAAGACATATCTGCAATCAAATATGATTAAGTCTTAGGTACCCATATCTTTTTGGATCCTTTTCGGTTAGTACAGAATATTTTCTGAACATATGAACCTTTAGGTACCCATTTGTAGGTTCCTATTTTTCCTTTTTTTTTATGAATGCATGATGAAGTATAATAACCTTTTCTATTGCAGTAATTGTAGTATGCAAAAGTATTTGATGTATGAACAGAATGCTGAAAGTAACTAAGTATGTCTTACCTCTTCCTTTCTTTCTTCCTTTCCTTTTATATGATTTTGGATCATATCCAATACCAGATTGGTCCTTTACAAATCGTTGAGTTTTTAAAATCACATTTAACATCCCACTTCCTTTGGTGAATTTTTCAAGAGTTTTCGTGAGATCAGTGTTTTTCTTTTTCAAAGAGGAGAAGTTTTCACAATCCTTTTCTTTAAGTTCTAATTCATGAACTTTATTTTTCTTTTTGAAACAAACTAGTTCTTTAACTACTTTGATAAATTCAAACTGTAAAGCATTATATTAAGAAAGTAATTCATCATAGGTAGAATCAGAATCTGTTACCTCTTCTTCTGTTTCTTCTTAAACTACTAGACAGATATTGACTACTTCCTCATCATCACTATTTTCGTTAAATGAACTATCTCCCTATATGGCAGATACAAAGGCTTTCTACTTGTTGTAGAACTTTCCTTTTCTCTTTTCTCTATTCTTCTGAGCAAGTTCTTAACATTCTGATTTGATATATCCTGGCTTTCCACATTCATAGGAAAAGATGTGTTCTTTACTGCTTGTTCCTTCTTTCTGAAAGTTTTTGAATCCTTGGCCTTTCTTGTAAAACTTTCTGAATCGTTTTATAATTATGCCTATTTCGTCATCTTCAAGCTCTTCATATTCATCTTGATCTTCTTCTTTTGCTTTCAGTGCTAGACCTCTCTTCTTCTTGTCACCAATATCATATAGTTCTCGTTTGAACTTTACTTTACTTTAATATTTAGAAAGACTTCCGAATAGAGAAGCAACCGATCACATTGATTCACCTTTTGCTTCCTCAATTGCAGTGACTTTAGCTTTCCAGTCTTTAAAATGAATATTGTTGATCATAGACTTTCCCCAGTATTGCAAGTTGATTAACAAGATGAGTATGTCTATGTTTGAATTCGTCTATCGACTCACTTGATTTCATTCTAAGTAAATCAAACTTAGTAACCAGAGTATTGATCTGATTTTCTTTTATTCCCAAAGTTCCTTCTGTTGGGAATTGTGCCCTAAGGGCCAATCATTGTACTTTGAACATTATTATTTTAATGAAATTTCTCCATTCTGTTATCATATTATTTGCATGTTAACTGTGATAATTGTATCCTTGGATAATTCATAAAGATTGTCCTAAAATGTCCCTGGTCGATCATCTATGTGGGAGTAGAGATGAAATAAGATCAGTATGTCTTTGATAAGATATGGAGATATGAATCAAAGTCTTAGGCAATTGTAAGAGTACAAGGTGCTGGACCGACCCACTATGAGATAGCTACATGGATCAAGTCATAAGCTTTTCTCATGTATAACCACGTCACAATGCCTTTAGACCTGAGGTCATCATGGATTCCTACATGAGAGTTGCTAAGCTTTGAACTAGTCAAAAGTCACTTTTGACCGGGTGATGATAAAGGCTATGATCGAGCTTCATGGTTTTTCATGCAGAGGATATGAATGATCAAGATGGAATTTGTCCCTCACATTAGTAGAGAGATATTATTGGGCCCCTCGATGAGTGATTCTGAGAAATGTATGGCAATACTATGATGAAAGGAGTTTCTGTCTCTGTTATTAGGCTACTCAGAAATCAAGAAAGTAATGGTCAGGAATAAGAGGATGACATTATCCATGCCTTATCCTTGATCGATATATCGTGTGACAAAAGAGATGTGACATGGTTGTATGACAGGTTGCATCGTGATAACGATCCTCATATGAATTAGGTAGTCGTAATGTCTTGCTAGAGGCCGTTTGCGACTTTTGGGTTAGTATAGTTATTGGCCCACTGCCAACTTCATATGGGCCTACAGGGTCGCACACAAGAATGACCCAACACGAGATAATGTTTAATTTAGGGTGGACGAATTTTATATTTATATATATAATATAAAATTCATTAATAATATTATATAGATATATATTTTCGAAATATATATATCTTATATATATGTATGTACATGTATATATTATATGATATTATTATATTGTGTTAGTTTTAAATTTAATTTATTAAGATATATTAAATTTAATAACTAACATGATAAAGAGATGCGTATTCATGTCAGCTGGCAAAATAGACGCAACAAGATAATTTGCAATATTAGCATACCAAGGGATAGAAACAACAACCTCACAGAGCCTTTGATAGGGAAAATCATCTAAGGGTAAAGATGTTACCGGAGGTGATTCAATCCTACTCAAGTGATCAGCTACCATATTCTCTGCACCACTCTTATCACGAATCTCCACATCGAACTCTTGTATTAGTATCACCCACTTAATGAGGCGGGGTTTGGAGTCCGATTTTTTGAACAAGTATTTGATAGCTGAGTGATCTGTAAAGACGGTCACCTTGGTGTGAAGGATGTAAGATCGAAACTTCTCTAACCCAAAGACGATTGCAAATAGCTCTTTCTCTGTGGCAGTGTAGTTAGCCTGAGCAGCATCTAGTGTTCGAGAGGCATAGGCTATGATATGTTGTCTCTTCTCTACTCTCTGGGCAAGAACAACACCTAATGCATAATCTGAAGCATCACACAAGAGCTCAAATGGAAGGCTCCAATTAGGTGGCTAAATGATGGGGGGTGTAGTGAGTTTCTTCTTTAACTCATCCCAAGCATACCTGCAAGCATCATCAAAAACAAAACCCACATCTTTTTGCAACAAACGAGATAATGGCAGTGCTACTTACTAAAATCCTGGATGAACCTTCTATAAAATCTAGCATGCCCAAGAAAAGAACGTACATCTTTCACACAAGATGGGTATGGAAGGGATGAGATAATATCAACTTTAGCTTTATCTACCTCAATACCATCATGTGAAACTACATGGCCCAAAACAATTCCTTTCTTAACCATGAAATGACATTTTTCAAAATTCAACACAAGATTATATTGAAAGCATCTTTCCAAAACATTGTCCAAATTGGCTAAGCATGCATCAAAAGAATCACCGTAAACAGTGAAATCATCCATGAAAACTTCCATGCAATGCTCAAGAAAATCAGAGAATATGGAAACCATGCAACGTTGAAAAGTGCCTGGTGCATTACATAAGCCAAATGGCATACGTCTATATGCAAAGGTTCCAAATGGACATGTGAATGTGGTTTTATCCTGATCCTCAGGGGCAATAGAAATCTGAAAATATCCAGAAAAACCATCCAAAAAACAGTAATGTGATCTACCAGCCAGTCTTTCTAACATCTGATCTATAAAGGGAAGGGGGTAGTGATCCCTTCTAGTCACAGAATTCAATTTTCTATAGTCAATATGTAACCCCCTTCGCGATTAAGGCCGAGATTAGTTCATAAAAACATAATTAATGTGGAATTAGAGACCATAGATGATTTTGGGACTTAAACAAAATCAAACTTCCCAAAATCATAACTTACAAAAACTTTTACAAAATGTGTGCATAACAGTCTCATATTCACATTCCAATACTAAATGGCCTGTACAAGTGGATTTCATTCACAAATATCAGAGTATAAACAAATTCCCGACACACTCGGGTTCCATTCATTAACTAAGGGATTTACAAAGGCTCAAAGCCCACAATTCAATACCCTTAACTTGGGGATTACACAAAACTATACTACCGATCCCATTTTACGCAATTGTTTCCCAAAAACATCCTATAAATATACATGATAACCAATAATCCCAAAATATACTCCTAACTGGAGTTTTAACTACTCTTCGTCGCCCGCTTGCCTTTTGATCCTTCTGCCCTGTCTAAAACATGGTTTTTGGGAGAGTGAGATTCTAAGGAATCCCCGTAGTAACAAATCAATCATATAATGTACAATAATAGTGCATGTAAGCAAATCATTAACCACAACAAGCAACTACAACGGCAATTACAACGGTAATGGTTAGTATGACACATGTCATCCCTTACGATTGCTCACGCTGAATTGCTCACGTCGTATTGCATCTCAACAATCAACACAGTATAATTCACCACAGCTGGGATCCATATAAAGCATTTCATAACGCAAGCCATATAGGCAAGATATACACAGCCCACGGCTGGTTTCACAAACACCGCCCCACGGGTCGGATTCACAAAGATCCATGTCGATTACGACGGCAGTCCAACGGCCGACCTAGAGATGACCACCGTCAATCCCTACATGGCTCACGCTGACCTGCTCACGCCGCAATGGACCATGGCACACATGTCACAAAATTTAACGATAAGATATGCATGCCAAAACATCATACAAGATATGAGAGAAAAGTCACTACCTTGCTCCTTCCGTGCGTGTCCTAGCGCCGGTCTCTCCCGAGGAGGGCAAATATCGTATCCTATAATTATAATTAGGGACGAAGAGTTATTTTCTATTCCAATACTCAATTGACTTCGCAATACTTAGATTTGGTTATCATTTATGTCCTTTAAGTTGTTAAAATTGGCTCTAATAAAAGCCCTAAAGGATTGGGAAACATCGGGTTAGAAACCACTTTTCAAAATCACAAGGTGCTGAAAACAGGGGCTGGCTGCAGCCAAAAACACCTCTGGCTGTGGCCAGAAACAGCACAGAAAGTTTCTGGCTGCAGCCCAGAATTTTCTGGCTGCGGCCAGAACGTGCGCAGAAGCTTTTGCGCTGCAGCTAAGATTTTCTGCTGCAGCCAAGGCAACTTCAAAAATTCATAACTAATTCTAGAAAAATTGAAATGAGGTGATCCAAAAGCCAAATGAAAGGTACTTAAGTCCTATTTCAAGGAAAAATATGGCTCCTCACTTGAAATCACCAAAAAAATACAGATTTCAAGAAAAGTCCACACTATTCCAGAATTGCACCCAGATTTAACATCAAACTTTGGACAGTCATAACTCCTAGCCCAAAAATCGAAATGACACAAAACATATGCCCATTTTGAAGCTTGAGATGTGAACTTTAAGTCTGGAAAGTTTCGTAATTTTCCAACACCATTTGCTATTTTAAAACGTCCATGAAAAATCACTGCCAAAACAGAGCTTCCTACTAACCAAACTTGCCACTTTTAACACTAAGTTCCCAATGGTTCAAAATTCATATTCAACACTTCTCCCACACAAAATCACTCAAGGAATCCAATGGTAATATCAAAATCACCAAAATCCTATTCCATTATCATGCTTTGGTTTTGGGTAACATTGAACACTAAACTTCCAAAATATCCAAACTTAACAATTTCAAACCCAATCAATTCTATCTATCCAAAATGCATTCCAAACATACAAATTTCATACCAAACACATACCAAACTCCTAATGGCCTTCATTTTCGAAAATGGCCCCAAAATTCCAGAAAATTCAAAGTATTTCAAATGGTATGAAACTTAGATAGAAAGATAGGTCTCACTCACCTTATCAACTTTCTCAAAGGGAGTTCTTGATTCTCCAACAATCAATTTTCGTGTGGCACAAATCACAACCAAATGACCAAACCACACACACCAAAATGAAGCCCATTACTCAAGGATCAACTTTAATGAAGGGAGTTTTGGCATTAGAGGTCAAGATCTTACCTTAAATGCAAGCTTTCTTCTTTCCCTTGCCTTTAACAATGGTGGACTAGAGAGAGAAGAGAGAGAACGTGAGAGAGAGAAGGAGGAGAGGTGGAGATGATGATGAAGTGCAGAAAAAAATCTGCCCCACCCCCTTCACATGCCTCCAAAAACGCATAGGAGAGAGAGGAGAGAGAAAAAGGTGATTTTTGTCTCCTATGTCTCATCCTATGGTCCACCATAATGTCACTTGGCAACATCTCATCCCTTAATCTCTAATACCACACACATATACACCAATTAATCTCTCTAATCCATCCATTAGCCATTTGATCACACTTCTCATTTTTCTTTTAGTTAGTAATTAATTTCTCCATTAATTACCACTTATGGCCAATAGTTCCATTATTCCAATTTTTCGGTAATTATGACATATTAATTTAATATTGTCATAAAACACATAATAATCCCAATTAAATTCATAATTATCCATAATAATCATGATTAACCCATAATCAAAAATTGGGATATTACACAATATATACTCTCCAACTATTCTGGACTCTAGTCGGAACTAGTTCACCTTCGTCATTACACACAACTGTAATACCAGTTTTCTTAGGTACTACCTGAACTGGACTTACCCACTGGCTATTAGAAATAGGGTAGATTATACCTGCAGAAAGAAGTTTAGAGACCTCTTTCTTTACCACATCAAGAATCAATAGATTGAGTCGCCTCTGTGGCTGTCGTACAGCTTTGGCACCATCTTCTAGCAGGATCCGATGCATGCACACATTTGGGCTGATTCCAGGGATATCAGCAAGAGTTTATCCAATAGCTTTCATTCGTCTCCTAAGTACCTCTAAGAGGCGGGTTTCCTCATCAGCAGTTATGTCATTAGCTATAATCACAGGAAGTGTCTCATTCTTCCCCAAATAGACATATTTCAATGAGTCAGGAAGTGGCTTTAACTCCAAAAATGGAGCTTGCTCAATTGAAGGTATAAGCGGCTTCAAATCTATATCAGTTAAACTAGAAACCTGCACAACTGATTCACAAACAGAAGAGCAAACTTTCCTATCTTGGGGAGTATTAGTAGAAACTGCCAGTGCAGTAGAATCAAGCAACACATCACAATCAACAACAATAGTGCCATCAGTAGCACTCATGTCAGAGATAGAATCATAATCAGAAATCTCACTATCAGAAATATGATCAATGTCAATCAATAATTCAGAGTCAGGTAGTGGAGATAAATCAGTTCTATTCATGGCATCAATCACACTAAGTAACTGAGAAAGTCCATTAGAATCAATAGAAGTAGTAGATGTGTGATCACTAGAATTGCTAATGCTACAATTAGGCACAAAATGATCATGTCTAGAATGTCTCATAATCTCAATAGCATCAGTGAAAATATCAATATCATCACTATCAAGATCAGCACACGTATCACAACTACCAATTTCAGCACATGAACAAGAGATAGTATCATCTAAACAGGTAATATCACCGGATCTATTAAGCATGCTATCTCTAAGATCTACAACAGAATCATCCATAATGGCATCAATAGCATTAACATCTATCTCAGCATAATCATCAAGGGGATGTCTCATAGATTCAAGCACATTAAATCTAATAGTTTCACCAGCAAATTCCAAAGTAAGGCTACCAGCATGCACATCTATCATATGAAATCTTTTACCTTAAAGATGAATGTCCTTTCTGCCTAAACCTACCATCATCCATATCAAGAACATAGAAGTCTGCAGGGAATATGAAATCTTTTACCTTAACCAAGATGTCCTCCAAGACGCCTTCTGGGACTGTGCAATGTCTATCAGTAAGGGATGCAATGAGATTTGTAGGCTTAAGCTCTACACCCTTGAGTTGATTGAAGACTGATTTTGGCATAACGTTGATAGCTGCTCCCAAGTCTGCTAAGGCATCTGAGAAGTCAATGTCACCAATAGTACAAGGGATGAGAAAGCTACCAGGATCCTTGAACTTTACTGGCATTGGCATTTGATAAAGAGAGGAGACCACTGCTCCTAAGTCAACCTTGCCTTCATGCTTAAATTTTCTCTTTGTAGTACATAACTCCTTCAAGAATTTTGCATATTTAGGCACTTGTGCGACTAAGTCAACTAGTGGAACATTGATCACCACTTTCTTGAAGATATCATAGACTTCATTAAACATCTCAGCTTCCTTCTTTCTCCTTTCAGCCTTAGCTACTGCAGGAGGAAATGGCAGGGCTGGTTTGATCACTTGCTGTCCTTCGTCACCCTTTTCTTGTTCTTCATGAGATGCCACTTGTGTTTTTGATAAAGTGGACTGATCCTGTGATGTGGAAGTGGAAGTAGAAGGAAGAGTAGAAGGAGAGTCATCAACAACTTCCTTGTCATTTGAAGTATTGGTGGTAACAGGATCTGCAGAAGGGATTATCTTTCCACGTCGAAGAGATATAGCATTAACTCCACCAATATTAGGATTTTGTTGAGGTCCAACATTCGGATTTGTTACCACTTGAGATGGAAGCTTTCCTGAACCTTGACTCTGTATATTACTGAGTGCATTAGAAAATTGACCCATTTGAGTATGAAAAGCTTGAAATTCCTGCATCTGTTGTTGTTGTTGTTGTATTTGTTGTTGTTGTTGCATCAGGATTTTCATCATAGCTCCCACCTTGCTTTCTAACCTTGAATCTTCATGTTGGACTGGCATTGATTGTCTAACTTGTTGAAACATCTTGCCACTAGAATTCCCACTTTGATTGAATTATGCTTGCTGAGCTTGGCCATTTCCATATCGAAGATTTGGATGATCACGCCATCCAGGATTGTATGTATTGGAGTAAGGATCATATCTTTGGCCGCCTTGAGTCAAAGGCTTAGAAGGGTAAATAGCATTACAAGATTCAACTCCATCATTCATGTAGGGGCAAGAGTCAGTACCATGAGTAGCTAGAGAGAAAATAGAGCAGAATGGCCCTACTAAAGCAGAAGAGTTAGCCTGTGGGGTAACAGAAATAGAGGACCCCATAGGAGTGGCCATATTAGAAGAATTTTGCATCTGAGACATAACCATTTTTTCCATAGCAGATGCGAGTCTATCAATTTTGCTCTCTAGGCAAGATTCAGAATTAGAAGAAATTCGTCCCACTTCATTAACTTTGACCTGTTGTCTAGTACCAAATTGTTGGCTATTTTCAGCTTTCCTTTCAATCAATTCCCAAGCATGATCCACGGTCAAGTGTAGAAGTGCACCACCAGTAGCTGAGTCTAATAAATCTCTCTCTAGCGGTAAGAGACCTTCATGGAAGTATTGGATTAGTAATGTATCCGGAATCTGATGGTGGGGACAGCTAGAGCATAGCATTTTAAAATGCTCTAGATATTCATATAAGGATTCTCCAACCACTTGTCGACATCCACATATGTCTTTCCTGATAGATGAAGTGTGAGAAGCTGGGAAATACTTTTCCAAAAACAGTTTCTTCAATTGGTTCCATGAAGTGATGAATCCAGGAGGTAATCGAAGCAACCAATTTTTAGCAGATCCTTCTAAAGAGAATGGGAAGGCACGCATCTTAATCTGATCTTCAGTCACACCAACAGGTTTCATAGCAGTGCAAACCATGTGAAACATCTTCAAGTGATTGTACGCTTCCTCACCTGAAAGGCCATTAAATTTTGGAAGTAAGTGAATCAATCCAGATTTCAATTCAAAATTTGCATTAATATCAGGATAATTGATACACCAATTTTGAAAATACAAATCAGGTGAAACCAATTCTCTAATAGTCATAGCAGGATCAACAATATTAGCATTTGCATTTGTGTTTGCATTTACAATAGCATTTGCATTTGCATTAACATTAACATTCCCATCAGCATTAACAACAATATTATTAGCATCCATATTGACCTTAGAATCAGAAGAATCAACAATGGGCTTAATAGAGGAACTATTGCCTACAAAAGTACTAGCTCTAGTCCTTCTTCGTTGGTGAAGTGTCCTCTCAATCTCAGGATCAAATTCAAACAATTTTTCAGAAGAGGATCGGGTCATGCAACAAACAACTACCTAAGAAGTTTCCTAAAAACTCAAACCTAAAGCCTAACCGCTGCTCCCCGGCAATGGCGCCAAAATT
Organism: Inga laurina; assembly: GCA_963855925.1. NCBI lineage: Eukaryota > Viridiplantae > Streptophyta > Magnoliopsida > Fabales > Fabaceae > Inga > Inga laurina. The sequence goes on along the minus strand of OY979704.1, from coordinate 62,893,440 downwards.
GATGCGTGCTTCTGTCGCTAAAGCAATCAATTAAACTAGGTCCTAAATTATTATGCAGTTTAGGGTCAACCTAGGTCATTCTCCCAAGGAGCAAGCTATGTGTTTTCTTTAGGATTGATTTTTAAGTAACAAAAGATGCAATAGAATGGACCTAAACTAAAGTGCAAGATTCTACTACCTAAATGCAAATGACTCTAAAATCTATATGAGAAGGAAACTAACCTAAATGAATTGGAATGCAATCTTGGGGTTTTTTAGTGAAAAATGAATTAAGATACTAAGCAAAGAAAATAATCAAAAGCAAGACAATCAACAGGGATTTGGTTCAGTTATGATAATGAAGGGGACAACTTAGGATTCACATGGATTTAGCTTTCTTAGCCATTCAATTTATTAGACCCAAGGGAGATTCATGAAAAGTTGGAATTAATAGATTTAATCACCTAATTAAGACATGGGAAACCCTCAAGCTCAATAACACCTAATCTACTAGAAAACTCATAATGGAAAAAGCGTTTGTTAATTAAATCCATTAAAAACCAATCACAATTATTTAAGATAATTGTTGGAAATTATGTTCACAATTGCCTAATTAAACAATTCGACAATTAATCACCTAATTAAACAATCAAGAGATTAAACCCAAATTGACAATTAAATTAATAATGAAAACTCAATTAATAATTTAATTGACAATCAAAAGTTTGCAAACAGAAATCCCAATAATCAATTAAAACAAATCAAATCCAAAATATCAATTCAATCCAAATAAAAATTAAGTCTACAATCTAAAACTAGATTGTTATCAATTAACACAACCCAAAATCATTTAAAACTAAATAATCTTAAGTCTTGAATCAAAAAGATAAAAGAAAGACACTCCTTTGTAGTCTTCAAGTGTAAGCTCCTAGGCTCTAGCTTTCTCCATGCTCCTCCCAAATTGCCTCCCAAAATAACTCAAGCCTCCATGGAATTTTTCTCTTCTTCACGCTTCCAACACGTCACAGCCATTGAAATTGGAGATTGAAATTGAAGGTGGGACCCGCGTTGAGAAAGAATAGCAATTCAATGAATCAATATCTATCCTCTGGAGTGCGTCAATTATATTCAAGCTAATAACTCCTAGCAATATCGTCCCTCCTTGTAGCTGCGTCAGTGTTCTGCGAGTGTGTCCAGCGGCTGTCTGCATCTCAGTCCGTGTATATGTGACGGCTAGGGTATTTTTAAGAAGGAAGGGGAGAGTTTTGGGTACTAATTTGGGCCTATTAAAGTTCCAAAAGCCCAATAAAATTCCACCATTGGATTCTTTTTTAGTTTCTAAGAAAAGTTCTGCACTGTAGGATCTTTTAATCTGCTTTTCTCTGCCCTGCAAGAATCAAATAAAATTGTGATTTATCATATAATTGGAAATATTTTTCAATCACAAAATAACAATTAAGATATTAACTTTTTAAGCCCAAAAATATCATAATCCATTCAAATTTATATTATTTCCCATAATTGGCTAATAATCCAAATATTATCTAATAAATCCAAATTAGCCTAAAATAATCTCTAAAATAAATGAATAGGTGGGATACAATATATTAAATTTGGGATTTATCAATAGAGATATAGTATCTCAGATTTAATTTATGTAGATAAATTAAATTTAATGACTCTTTATTTGGATTAAATAAATAGGTTAAATTAAAACTGTTGGACAGATTTAATTTAAACTGAATTTATTTAATTAGCTCATCAAGATAATTAATTGTTAATTAATTTTGAAATTAATGATGATTAATTTTGAAATTTGAAAATAGCCCTCATAGGTTATAAACTTGATAGATCAGATATACTGAGATACACATGAAATTGAGAGCCGCAAGGGAAACCCTAGGAGACATTAGAGGCACTAGCACGCAGTCTCGGTTGGAGAGCATTCGTGTGGATACCGGTAGAGGGAGCGGACCTGACGTGTTGGCTCCTAGAGATCATGAAAACTCTGAATCATCAAAAGGTATGAATCCTTCTAACTTGGTTTAAACGCCGTTGATAGATCCTCGATTAGGATCGGTGAAATTTTTTAAAATTCTTCCGTTGTGCCTATTGATTCTAACACCTTCATGTGCTATTTCCAAGGCTTCCCACATTTCTTTAGCCATTGGAAGTGTGCAGATTTTGAAGTACTCATTTGGACTCAAGGCACTTTGAATCATTAGAATTGCCATGCTCTTCAGTGTGATGAATTTCTTGTCATTCTCATCATATTCTACTAGTGTCTAGGAACCCTCTATGAATCTACAATCTTTTTAGGTTTATAGTTTCTACTCTCAATGACGTCCCATAGTCCATATTCTATAGCTATTACGAATACTCTAAACTTGGCTTTCCAAAAAGAGAAGTGTTCACTACTGAAACCCGGAGGTCTGGTGATAGAAGCTCTATCAAGAAGAATTCCTTCACCCATGCTTGCTATTGGATTCTTCTTAGGTTGTTATACCTAAACAAGAAGACCTACACTCTGATACCAAATATTAGTGCAAGCATTTCACCCAAGATGGGGGTGAATTGGGTGATACCAGAAATTTTGTTGCACATATAAAAATTGACTGGAAATTTAAAGCAATTAAGAGCTAGGAGAAATATCACCGAAGTGTACATCAGGAGTTATACTGGTTCGGTTATAACCACTTTGACCTACGTCCAATCCTTAGAGCTTCTCTGAGAGTTTCACTATATCTTCCAAGATTCAGTGGGTTCTTGGCACCTCAGTACATAGAAAGTTCCTTCATTGGACACTTATTCCCCCTTACACATTGTAAACAAATCCCTAACTCAAGGTTCTACAACTTTAAGTTATCTTAATAACAAGGGTGAAGGTGCAAATCTAACAACAAAGTTTTGGGAAAAGAGCATCTAGCACCATAATGTTTTTTTAGGTGCAAAAGTATACATGAAGTCTTGAAAAAGATGCAAAAGTACCACTTCAGTTAACTTCTCATAAACATCTGTCACTTTTTTTTTTCGTGGGTTCCACTTGCTGCCACGTCACTCTCATCTTTCTTGCCCAAACCTTCTCTCTCTTCAACATCAACCTTCAACTCACTCTCCTCTCCCTCATCCATCCCTCACCGTCGACGAGGTCACTTGTAACCCCCTCATGGTAATTATATATGGATTATGAAATTTTAGTGAAATAAAGACCAATAAGACAAAAATCACATTTATAATCACTCATCTCCAAGAGATGGGGTGTCCAAACAAAACGTTTAAAAATAGAATTCATCTGGTCTCACATTCACTTTCAAATACAATTACCTGTGCAGTTATATCACATGATAAATATCAGAGTGTGTAACCAAAATCCCGGCAACCCCTGGTTACTTATATATATAGAATGGGTTTAAAGGTTTCCCAAAATGGGGATTACATATCCGAAATTGTTATAAACATCTCATATATATACAGTAATCCCAAAAGCCAACTAGATAACTAACATTCAAAATGCAAAATGTCCCTAAAGCCCTAACTACTCCTGGTTGGCCGCTTCCTTTTCGAGCCACTTGCCCTGTCTAAAAATGTTAGTCATTGGAAAGAGTGAGATTTTAAAGAATCCCAGTAGTAACAAATCACTCATACAATATATAAACACAAAGCATTTAATGTCATCATGTTCAGCAACAACACTATGAGTCATGGCTCACGCCACAACTGACAGCACTCACGGCTGTATCACAATGTACTATGCCCGCTTGCACGGTAATCACAATGACAGCTTTTCGCTACAAAAACTATGCCATCTTTCGATGTAATCACTATGCCCACTTCCACGGTAATCATTATGCAGCATCATCACGAGGCACAAGGTATCTCAAAGCATGATGTATCATAAGGCACAAAACTCCACAAGGCACAAAGCTCCACAAGGCATCTCAATGTATCTCAAAGCAGCATCAACACAATGCATGATAGGTAAACATACAATACATTTATATAAAGTGTAAGAGAGGAGTCACTACCTGTATCTTTCCTGACGTTCTTTGGCATAGTGGGCTCACACATCTGACAGATATCAAATCCTATACCAATTTAGGGACAATCGATTAATCTCTTTCCCAAATACTTATTTCCATAATACTTTAAGTTGGTTATCATTTAAGAGTCTTTTGGTAGCCTTTAAAGGCCTAAACATAAGGCAAAAGGGTTGGAAGAAACTACCCTGAAGACCCCTTTTTGAAAAGGCAAAACATTGATTTTTGGCTGGTTCACTCAAGTGAAGATGACCTCACTCGAGTGATGAAAGACTCGTGCTCGAGTGAGAACAGCTCTCACTCATGAGTGTTTGACAGTGAGCAGCTACTTCGGCCAGAAAGTGCTCACATAACTCGAGCATAAGGTTTTGCACACGGGTGATGGCTCCAAATCCACTCGAGTCCCCGAAGTGTAATACAAAGAGTGACAACCCGAGTACATGCAACATCAGAGGGACAAGCTCACTTGAGCGCAATCCCTAGCAATCGGGTGAGAGGCCTTCACTTGCGAGTGTCAGAGCATACTCTTGAACATCAACTAGTGAGTGACAACTTGAGAGCAACTCTAACCAAGAATTCACACCATCACTTGAGTAATCCCATGCTCACTCGAGTGATCACCAACATCACTCGCGGTGAAGGAAGTGCACTCGAGCCCTCTTCATGAGAACCCAGGAAAAACACAATGCAGAAAGTGAAGACACACGGCAGCACTTGAGTGAGTTCCTCCTCACTCAAGTGAGGCTATCAGATTGCCAGATCGCAGTAACAGATAGAATTTCCCAGGTTGGTCAAAAGCACACCCAATGGTCCCCAAACTCCACACAAAGCTCATACTCACTCAAAATGACTTAGGGAACCCATTGATAACATACAAAACACCCAAATACCATTTTAACCACAATCTATGCCCTTGGGTCTCTATGACACACAATACCCAATTCCAATCAATACTCTTCCAAACTTTAAAACCATATCAAATACTGATAACCTCATAATGAACTAATCCAAACATCAATCACTATGAAATTCACACATTCCAAAATGACCATAAACCAGGGCAAATTCCAGAATTTCTCAAACTTATTCAAAAATCATAACATATATGTCAAAAAGCATCAAATGCTTACCTCTTCACTTTGCTAAAATCAGAATCTTGATTCTCAAATTTCCAAATCGCTTTAACACACAAATCACTACCTTTCCAAATTCTGAAAACACCAAAATGGAGCTCTCAATGAGGTGAACAATATTAGAGAAGAGGTTTGGGCATTAGAGATCAACTAACACATCAAAATCTCACCTTCCTTATTCCTTTTCTTCTTGGTTGCCAGAAAGAATGGAGAAAGAGAGAGATGATGAGAGATGGAATAGATGATGATGATATCTCTTTTCCCTTATGCCCATACCTCCACCAAAAAAGAGAGAAAAGGGAGAGAGAAAAAGTGGATTTTTGTCTCATAGCATAATCCAATGGTCCACCAAATGCCACATGTCAACATCTTGTTCACTCCCTCTATGAGCTCACACAAGCTTAAAACACAGGATTCCGACCCATATGCAACAAATCTCCACCCTTGATCTTTAATCACCAAATACACTTATATCAAATTTACATCATATTTCTACAAAAGTGTTTAATTACACTAATTACAATCAAAATCAGAGTCATTAGCCCTTAATCCCAAATTAGGTCATTACATCACTCATCCGTCATTCTGCAAAAGCAATCATTCAGAACTTCACTAGAGAACACAAAGGGTTGGTCTGACGAAGATGACAGGCCGTTGTCGTTGTTATTACTAAAATCACATATTTTTGAGAAATTCAAGTTCAAAAGGTTTGATAAATAGATCTCTCCCTCGTTGAAATCTACAGTTGAGGACGGATTCTAATAATAATTATCCTTTCCAATGACGAATAACTGCTACGAGCTATTATCATCAGTGTTGAGTAGTTTCATCATCTGGTCACATTCAGTAGCCGCCGCAGCAACATCCATAGGTTAGTGTAATGGCTCTGCTTTAGAGTTGGTCATCTACAAGAGTTGCTTGGATGCAAAAGAAGGACGTAGGGTGATGATACGATAAGGATTTTCAAGGAGATGCTAAGCTCTTAGGTTGAACCTGATGGCTTCACATTTTTTTCAATAATCACTGGGTGTGTACACCTTAAGTGTTCCCAGTTATGCTAAATAGGTTCATAATTTGATGGTTGAGAAGAGAATAGAATTAAATTGATATTCCTATGGATGCTCCCATGGTGAGGGATGGATGAGGGAGACGAGAGGGAGTTGATGGTTGATGTTGAAGAGAGAGAAGGTTTGGGTGAGAAAGATGAGGATGACGTGGCAGCAAGTGGGACACAAAAAAAAGTGACGGATGTTTATGAGAAGTTAACTGAAGTGGTATTGTTGCACCTTTTTCAAGACTTCATGTATACTTTTGCACCTAAAAAACATTATGGTGCTAGATGCTCTTTTCCCAAAACTTTGTTGTCAAATTTGCACCTTCACCCCAATAACAAATATTGAGTTTGTAATGAAAAACTCTCGAGTGGTTAATCGAGTAATGTCATTCAAATCTTGGCCGAGAGTACCTACTTCTTTGCTTACCTGATTACTCGAGTACTCCCTCGAGTAAGGCTTCTAATAACTTTGCAGATTCTCGAGTGCTCCCTCGACTAAAGCCTTTTCACATATGGTTACTCATGTGGTCCCTCAAGTAATGGTGCTCATTTCTTGGCCAAAAGCTACAGGATGATTTCTTCTCTTTTTACTTGAGTGGTCCCTCAAGTAATGTTCATATAGCTTTACATATTACTCGAGTGATCCTTTGATTAATGACATCCAAATTTTGACAGAGGGTTTCTGGAACAATTTCTCCTACTTTACTCGAGTGATCTCTCGAGTAATAGGACCCATTACTCAAGTGCCCCCTCAAGTAATGCTTCACACAATTCTACAGTACTCCTTTCTCATATTCTCTGTCTCTAGTTATCTTCATTACTTGAGTATCTACTCGAGTAATGCTTCTTGTCTGCCATAGAACACTTGGTTACTTTGTTCAAATCTTTTTATTATCAAAACCTTTTGATTCATTAATCTAATCTTTATTATCATCAAAATATATAGGATATAACATTCTCCCCCTTTTTGATGATGACAAAACTTGGCAATTTTGAACAAAGTTTTGTAATTGATTTTTAAATCAAGTTTTTCCTATAAGCTTTCCACATGATATCCTTTGTTCAATTTAAACTTGAAAACTCTTTTGAAACATCTTGATAAAGATATTTTTGTATCCAGATCTAATGATCTTGAAAAATTTAGTCTTTGAAAACTTTTTGAATGCAATGATATTAAAATAAAAAACTCAAAAACTCATAATTTTGTATATGTTCTAATTTTTTCACCTTGCGTACAACAAAAAACTCAGTGGTCCACAATGTAATATAACTCCAATGAAATCTAACTTCAATTGAAATTGCATAAAGAGTTCATTACATAATCTTAAACTAGTAAAGCTCCCTTAAACCCTATACACCTATATCCATAACATAATCACATCATAGTTCACAAAATCACACCCAATTTTTTCTCCCCCTTTTTGCCTTCATCAAAAGGGTAGGATCAATCAAGGGAAGAAGGACTAGATGGCTTGATTGTAGAGATGGAATTGACAGGAAGGACCAAAGAGTCATGCGAGTAATCTAAACTAGAAGAATCTGAAGATAATGGTTTAGGTTCAGGAAGATTCACTAGAGGTACCAGAGTAAAATCCTCTGGAGGATTTTGAGGAAATGGAATCAGAGAAGTAATTTCTACCTCCCTGTACCAGCAGGTGAAGAAATAATCACTTCCTCAGTACCTATGGGTGAGGTAATAGGAGTAGGCACTGACTCAAGTTGGACAGGCTAGGCTGGCTGAACTGGGTCATTTATGGTGATGTGAATGGTCTCAAATGTATCTGGGTCAGGCAAAGAGTATAGGATGTTTTTGGAAATAGAGATAGGTAGGGAGGAAAAGGGGTAAGTGAGGGTCCAAGCTCAGAAGGTGTAGGTTCAGAAGAGCTAGGCTCAGAATGTGATACTAGCTCGGGCACAAAAGAAGGCAAGGACCAGGGGTAGAGGAGCTAGATGCCATAGCATCAAGTCTAGCGTGAAGTGATCTCAGAAGCTCCCCCTGGTCACGTTGTTTTGCTTGTTAGGATCGGTAGGCACAGCAAAAGAATTTTAAAATTTTACCAATCCTAATCGAGGATCTATCAATGGCGTTTAAACCAAGTTGGAATGATTCATACCTTTTATGATTCAGGGTTTTCACGATCTCTAGGAGCCAACACGTCAGGTCCGCTCCTTCTACCGGTATCCACATGAATGCTCTCCAACCGAGACTGCGTGCTAGCGCCTCTAATGTCTCCTAGGGTTTCCCTTGCGGCTCTCAATTCTCATGTGCATATCAATATATCTGCTCTATCAAGTTTATAACTTATGAGGGCTATTTTCAAAGTTCAAAATTAATCATCATTAATTTCAAAATTAATTAACTATTAATTATCTTGATGAGCTAATTAAATAAATTCAGTTTAAATTAAATATGTCCAATAGTTTTAATTTAACCTATTTATTTAATCCAAATAAAGAGCCATTAGATTTAATTTATCTTCATAAATTAAATCTAAGATACTATATCTCTATCATGTTAGTTATTAAATTTAATATATCTTAATAAATTAAATTTAAAACTAACACAATATAATAATATCATATAATATATATATACACACACATATATATAAGATATATATATTTCAAAAATATATATCTATATAATATTATTAATGAATTTTATATTATATATATATAAATATAAAATTTGTCCACCCTAAATTAAACATTATCTCGTGTTGGGTCATTCTTGTGTGCGACCCTATAGGCCCATATGAAGTTGGCAGTGGGCCAATAACTATACTAACGCAAAAGTCGCAAGCGACTTCTAGCAAGACATTACGACTACCCAATTCATATGAGGATCGTTATCATGATGTAACCTATCATACAACCATGTCACGTCCCTTTTGTCACATGATATATCAATCAAGGATAAGGTATGGATAATGTCATTCTCTTGTTCCTGACCATTATTTTCTCGATTCCTGAGTAGCCTGATAATAGAGACGGAAACTCCTTTCCATCATAGTATGGCCATATATTTCTCAAACTTACTCATCGAGGGGCCCAGTAATATCTCTCTACTAATGTGAGGGACAAGTTCCATCTTGATCATTCATATTCCTCTGCATGAAAAACCACCAAGCCCGATCGTAGCCTTTATCATCACCCGGTCAAAAGTGACTTTTGACTAGTTCAAAGCTTAGCAACTCTCATGTAGGAATCCATGATGACCTCAGGTCTAAGGGCATTGTGACGTGATTATACATGAGAAAAGCTTATGACTTGATCCATGTAGCTTTCTCATAATGGGTCGGTCCAGCACCTTGTACTCTTACAAGTGCCTAAGAGTTTGATTCATATCTCCATATCTTATCAAAGTCATACTGATCTTGTTTCATCTCTGCTCCCGCATAGATGACCGACCAGGGACATTTTGGGACAATCTTTATGAATTATCCAAGGATACATTTATCACATTTAACATGCAAATAATATGATAACAGAATGGAGAAATTTCATTAAAATAATAATGTTCAAAGTATAATGATTGGCCCTTAGGGCACAATTTCCAACACCGCTAACATCTCTTCATGCCTCTTGTCCATTCTTTCCACAAGTTCTCCCATCTTCTCATTCATATAGGTTATCAACTCAGCATTGGTATTCGCAATGTTGATATAAAAACCCTTCAGAATGTTTCCATGAATGTCTGTATTATGGTGCCAAAAAATGAAGGAGGAGATGTGGAAGCTAGAGCAGAAGACTGTGTGCCATCCATCTGACTAGTCTCATTTATAGTCTTCTTCTTTTTCTTATAACTTGCTTCAAGAGGAGTCTTCAGGGGAATATCGATGTTCAATTTTCCAATTTGATTTCACCCCACTAGAGTCAGCCTCTCAATTGGTTCTTTACTTTTCAAGTACCAAATCTTGTTCTTCTTGAGAAACAAGGATATAAGTTGAGGGTAAGGCATTGAAGTGGTAGATTTTCCTTCAAATCAATATCTTTTGATCTCAGCAAAGATATATTCTCCCAAGTCCTTTTGTTCTTTGAGAAGTAATGAGGCAGATTTTCTATTGTCCCTCTCTATGAAATGAGTGTAGTTGTTGGATTTATTGACTAAGGCTCTCGAATAGATATACCATAGGACTCGATGAAAATCACTTATATCACTTGGATTGAAATTGAGGGGTCCCACTATCTCACCAGGTCTCAAAATAGAAAACAACTGGTTTGAATTAAGGTTAGGATAGTTATTATCAGGAGGGTCCTTTATTCCTAACCAGGTGTTGATTTTGGAGGGTGAGATTAGGATTTTCTGACCTCTAACCTTAGAAGTCATCTCTTCTTCAACTAACTTTGTAATGGGATCATTAATAGGCTCAAGGTTGCAATAGAAATGACTTACTACCTTGGTGCAGAAAGGAAGTTTAACAGAAAGCCAAGGCATATAGGACTTGAGATAAGGACTTAGGTCGAATTTCAATACCTCTTGAAGAATCTTGGAGTCAAAAAAGTGCATCTTGCACACTCTTCTCCTTGAAAAGTAACTCAAGTATTTCTGTGATTCCTCAAGCTTATTCATATTGAATCCCTTTGGACGGAATGTGATTTCTTCTTCCCTGATTTCTGGCTCCTTTGACGATTGGCCTTCCTTTTCCCCTTTTGAATAAAATGCCTTTTCAAGTATGTTTGCCATTGCTTTGGCAAGATTTCTATCAAATTTTGTCCCATTGGATGTCCCTTTTGATGATTTTGCAGAAAAGATTGGTGTGTTTAATGAATCAGAAGGAGGAGGAGATGATGCTTTGGTTTCTTTGCCTTTTCCCAGGGTGAACTCTTCTTAGTTTGAGCTCTGGTGACAACGGGTTCTTTGATCATAACACCTTTTACTTTGGCTTTGGTTTGTGGCTTTGCTTTGGCTTGCGGCTTAAGAGATAATTTTCATTTCTTGGTAGGAGGAGAAGGAGGTGAATCAGAGGGTTTGTATTGTTAGATATGATTAGTTTTGATGATGTCAAATATAGATGTGGAATGATAAGAGCAAAAAGTTTATATAATGTATTTCTTTGACTAACTACTATATTTAATGTTACATATTTTGTAGATTAGTCAAGCAAAGAATGAAGAAGATTGAATTAATGAAAATGAACAAGAGGAAGAAGAAGAAGAAGAGAAATTGAAGATAGTCAAGGAGATGCCTACTCGGATTATGGAGAATTATTATCAAGAGGAAAACCAAGAAGAAAGATATTGAAGAATGAAGAACTTGGAAGATCTATCATGAATATCAAGATTCAAGTTGTTAGATGTGATATTGGAGGTTTCTATAATGTTACCGGAGGTTTCTATGATCAAATGATGGTTGGAATAGGTTAATATGAAGCTAAGATGACTTATATATGAGTTTTGGCACTTCTAGAGGTGTTATGCTCGAGCACGAGGTGTTATGCTCGAGCACAGGAAGAACACACTCGAGCACAGACCAATTCACTCGAGCACGGGGTGTATACTCTGTTCTACTCTGTTTTACGTTCAGCCTGAGCGAGGTCTGGTATTTTGATCATATCTCTCAAACCACATGTCGGATTGACCCGAAACTGGTGGCATATGAAAGAAGCCTCCCAACACGTAAAATTGGCACCAGGATCACATTGAAAGAAGATCAAATGAAGGAGATATGATTCGTCAAAAATGAAACTGAAATCACCGTCACTTTTCGACACAGGTTCGGTATTTTGCATGTAACTTCCAAAATACACATCGGATTGAGACGAGACCAGTGCCAAATGAAAGTAGACTCAAAGAGCTTTCCATGGATAGGTAATTTACCTAATTGGAACGTATATTCTAGGAGCTATGCCTTCTGGAAGTTGATGCTTGTGCAGACTAGCGAAATATACACTCTTTCAATCATAACTTGCAGAATACAAGGAGTTTGGAGCTGATTCTTGTTGCATTGGAATGCATATGGCAAGAGCATTCTTATGATACATCATTTGAATCAAATGAACAAAATTTTTCTAAAGTGGCCCCACATCACCCGCGAGTGTAAAAACTGACTCTCTGAAAATGTTGTGCGAGTGATGTCCAGAAGCAACTGAAACGTGAAGAAAATTGCTTCACTCAAGCACTAGGATCCATGCTCGAGCATTGGATGATTTCTCACTTGAGCACATGGAAGTTTTGACGTGGAAGTGATAACCCGAGAAGAAGTTTGTACGTGGAAGCATGAAACTCACTCGAGCATGACTGGTTGTGCTCGAGTGATTCGAGAATTCACTCGAGCAGATGCGAGTGAAGTGCAGCGAGTGCTTGTCCGAGAGGAAGTCAGAACATGGAAATATGAACTGCACTCGAGTGAGGCATATTGCACTCGAAGTGAGGACCTGACAGAACGTGGTAGAATGCACAAACAAAACAGAGCTTCACAACCATCAATCCAAACATGGTTAAACGTTATACAATCATTATGTTTTCACTTGTTATTGTTTCTAAACATTATCTAACATATATTTCAAGTGTAAAACAGGAGTTTACATATTTGGGTTGCATCTTCAAGAATGGAGGTCACGTATGAAAATTCTTCACTCAACGTGATGAGTCCCAGAAGCCAGAAATTCAGTTTTTGACCAATGATCCAACATACCCATGACTAATACTTCATCATATTAATGATTAAGTATTTTGCAGTGTGAAACAGGATTTTAAACGTTCGGGTTGCAGATTCAAATAAAAGTCAACTACGGTGAACTCCATCATTACACACTGAATGGCGGCTACCAACCACGACAAGCAACTGACCCACCATGAGAGATTGTCTGGAAACTCAAACATATTCATCCCGCTCCACAACGTTACTACAGCTCAAAATGAATCTTCCTGCTGTTCAACAAAACGCTCCACTCTGCAACGGACAGTAGCTCATTTTCAAATATGCTCAACGGTCAAATGAAGCAATGAGACTCCAACGGACGAATGCTTACAACGGTCATGATCTTCATCAACTATAAATAAGAGAGCACTCAACGTTGATGGGAGACAGAGGAAATAGTGCAACGACACCAACATGCGAATAACATGAATCCTCTGCTTCTACCCAAACTCTCTCTGTTTTCCAGTTTCTGTATTACTTATAATTGAGAGAGTGATTATTTGTATTGTACTTCAGTGAGTATTATATCTACTCTGTGAGAGAGTCTGTAAACACCTTCATCTATATTTCTGAGTTGATCTCAAGGTAGAGGGACCTTGAGAGGGTTGATTTTCTTACGGGGAAGCAGTAGAGAGAATTGCCGTAAGACATTCTGCTCGTAAGACTTACAAGGTGCAAGCAGTAGAGAACGTTGCTGCTCATAAGACTTATAGGGGTGTAAGCAGGAGAGAACGTTGCTGCTCGTAAGACTTGCATGAGTAAGCAGGAGAGGAAGATCTTCGGAATTGCTCTGCTCGTAAGACTTGCCGTAAGGGGGAGTATTTCAGTGAGAGATTTGTAAAAGGTTTCACAAGTACCCGGCTAAACTTGTGGATTGTAAAGGCTTTTCTTGTGCCTGGATTAAACAAGAAGATAGTGGATTTGAAAATCTCAGGAGGAGCCTGGGGACTGGACGTAGGCCATCACAGATTGGGCTGAACCAGGATAAATCACAGTTTGCATATTCTCTTCCCTAAACTCTTATATTTCCAGTATATATTATTTAATTTAACTGTTGATTTATAAACCTTCATACTTACCGCTTTCGTTAAGATACGAAAAGATTTCTAAAGTTCTTAAGTTTTTATTATACACCCAATTCACCCCCCTCTTGGGTGATAGCCGGTTCTAACATGTATGGTTCAGAATGTAACCCCCTGCCGTAATTAATATTTGGATTATGAAATTAAAGTGAAATAGAGACCAATAAGAAACAATTAACATTTAATATCCCATCAACTGATGGGGTTTTCATAAATACAGTTTGAAATCATTTAGACCTGGTCTCGCATTCACCTTCCGAATACAATTACTACACGAAGACAAATCACATTCATATATCAGAGTACGCAATATAAATTCCCGGCAATCCCGGAATACGTATCTTCACTAACAATCGTAGGGTGCATTAGCCCATACAACTTCACAAATAGGGAATTACACAACAAATTTCAATACAAATAATCAAATCCTCATCCATATAACCAAATACAATTATCCAAATATATATCCCAACTAAGATAACCAACTACCAATTTCAATCCTGAAGGAGTCTTCATCGCCCTTAGCTGCTCGCTATAACCTTGATCTACTACCCCGTCTGAAAGGTTAGTAGGGGAGGGTAAGATTCTAGAGAATCTCAGTAGGTAAACAATATCAATATGCATGTACGATAGATGTTTAATGCATGACATGCTTGCATCACATAACTATCACGATGACAAATCTGTAAGCTCAATGCTTCTATGAATATACTAATGGCCATAGCATAAATTGAAACATAGCTTCAATAACACATAACCATGCAAAGCTAAGACATGCATCAACACATTAACACATATATCAAATACAAGCAGAAGAGATATATTCCCTACACTCTTTCCACGTATGCTCCAGCTTCGGCTACTGGCGATCCGAACAATTATCCAACCCTATAACCAAATCAAGGACATAGGGTCAATCTCTATTCCAAATCTTTACTTTCATATAACTTAAAGTTGGTTACCATTCACACCCTTTAGGTGGCTAAAATAAGCTCAACGAAAGCTTAAAGGATTGGGACGTACTAGGTTGGAAATCACCTTTCAAAATCTCAAAATGCTAAAAATGGGGGTTGGCTGCAGCCAAGAATCCTCTGGCTGCAGCCAGAACAAGCACAGAAGGTTTTTCGCTGCAGCCAAGAATTTCTGGCTGCGGCCAAAACATGCACAGAAACTTTTGCGCTGCAGCCAGGATTTTCTGCTGCAGCCAAGGAAACTTAGGAAATTCATAACTAATTCCACAAAAATCAAAATAAGGTGATCCCAAAGCCAAATGAAAGATTTAAGTCCTCTTCATAGGGAAAATATGGCTCATTACCAGAAATCACCACACAAATCCAGATTTCCACGAAATTGCCTTGCTGTTCCAGATTTGCACCCAGTTTCGACATCAAACTTTGGGCAAACATAAATCTCAGTTCACAAAACGAAATGACACAAATTATATGTCCATTTTGAAGCTTAAGAGGGGAACTTTAAGACTGGAAATTTTCATAATTTTTAGACATCATTTGCCCATTCAAAACGCTCACACAAACTGACTGCCCAGAACAGAGATTCAAAAGACAGAATTCCAGATTTTGACAATTGCTTCCAACGGTTCCCATTTTCATACCAAACCTCATTCCCACATAAATTTGCACAAGGAATCCATTGGAAATACCAAATCAACCAAATTCATATCACTTTCACATGTTTCCACAACATGTCACACAAATCACAATACCAACTCTACATTACAATCTCTTTCCCTTTCAAATTCAAAACCAATTTCAATGATGCCAAAACATAATATGACACCATTTTCATCATAAAACACAATCCAATTCATCCAATAAAAAATCACATGAAAATCAGGGCAAAATTCTAAATTTACAAAGCTTAACCAATGATCACAAAACTTAGGTCAAAATGCTTCAAATACTCACCTCTTCCTCTTCCTAAAGCTAATTCTTTGATTCCTCTTCTTTCCAAAATCTTCAAGCTCTCAAAACACCTTCTTTCACAAATCTAAAACCATAGCAATGAAGCTCTCATCACTATGAACAAGATTAAAGAGGGGTGTTTTAGCAATAGAGGACAAGAAACAAGGCAAATCTCACCTTTTTCTTTTCTCTTTCCACCTTGAACTTGGACGCCAATGGACTTGAAGAGAGAGGAAGATGAGATGATAATATGCAGAATTTTGGGCAATTGAAGGACCTCTAACCGACTAGAAAAAGAGAGAAGAGAGATATGAGTATTTGAAATGTTGACCAAGATCAAGGGCTCATATTGTGACACTTGTCACAATCTTACCACACCAACCATGAGCTCATATAGGCACACCACATGGGATTCCACCCCTTGATCTATTGTACAAATCAATCTCAACCATTGATCTTGAAGTTATCAATGAGTTTTCTCTTCGGTAACCGATCAATCGGTCGGTAACTTTACCGTTTTGCCCCTGATTACGGTAATTCTCATTGATTCACCACCAAACACACCATAATCTCCAAAAGGGTTTATTTATCACTAATGACATCCACTTTTGGAGTCATTAACCCTTAATCACAATTTGGGATCTTGCTAAACCGGGGCTTAGCAGTCCACTTATCTCAGGCTTAATCTCTAGCCTCAAATCTCAAAATTCGGGGTATTACATAGAAGACTCAAAAGGAGTATTGGGATTAGAAGATTTAGTTCTGACCATTATGATTAAGAGAAACAAAGACTTTCTGGAAATGGAGTATCGACGGTCGTGGTTTTAGGGTAGTAGAATCTTAGAAATCTTAGAAGTTTTTGAAGGTTTAAATCAGTGGGTTTTGACGGAGATGACAAGAAAAGGAGTTTATGAAAAAGTTTTGAAGAACACTAGGAGAATTACTCAAGGAGATTTTATGAAAAATGACTGAGTTGCTATTGATAAAGACCTAGCGCCCGACATCACTCGAGGGCTTACTCGAGTGATCATGAGCTTTACTTGAGTGGCTACTGGAGTGATCATACAGAAATTCAAAAATACAGCAAATTTAAGTGCGTACTTGGCATGGTTGATTTAAGGCCATTTTAATACTGATTTGAGCTAAAACCAAGTAAATTTATGATCTGAAAACAATGTTACTCAAGGCCTTACTCGAGTAAGTTTGAAATTTACTCGAAGGCTCCCTTGGATAACCTACCTCTTCATATTTTAACTATTCTATTCCAACTGTTGCCATTTCCTTTTAAATTCTTTTTAATCAATGCTTCACTGCCATATTTTCCTGGTCATTACTCGAGTGGCTACTCGAGTAAGCCATACATTTACTTTATGATATTACTCCGATAATGATGGTTACTTGAAGTTGTCCCTTTAGTAACATTGTCCTTTGTTAACCTTTGCATTTTATACCTTATAACAGAGTTTCAAATTCCTATAAAACAAATTACTAGAAACTCCAATGCTTAAGTTAGTAATCATCAAAACAACATTAAATAATATCATCTAACATTATGTAAACACTAGATAACTTACAACTCATTAGGATTTACCATTCCCAATTATCTTTTAATAAATAGAAATTGATCTTTTGCAAGAGATTTTGTGAAGATGTTAGCTAATTAAAGAAGAGTTGGAATGAATATCACTTTGACATCTTTCTTTTAGACATGATCTCTGATGAAGTGATGTCTAACATCAATATGCTTGGTTTTGGAATGTTGAACTAGATTCTTTGCCAAGCTTTTTGTGCTAGTTTTGTCATAGTATATTGGTATCTCCTTCAAATAAATACCAAGATCCTGTAGTTGTTGCTTCAGCCACAACACTTGTGAACAACAACTTGATGTTGTAACATACTCAGCTTCCGTTGATGAAAGAGACACTATATTTTGTTTCTTGCTAAACCATGACACAAGTGAACCTCCAAGAAACTGGCTTTGTCCATTGGTACTCTTTCTGTCTGTCTTGTAACCTCTATGATATGAGTCTGAGTATACAACTAGATCTTCACTTCTTCCTTTAGGATACCAAAGACCTAATTCTATCTGTCAGCAATATATCGAAAGATACATTTGATGGTTTCTGCATGTGACTCCTTTGGTGCTAATTGATATCTTGCACACATGCCAACACTGAATTGGATGTCAGGTCTGTTTGTAGTGAGATAGAGTAATGATCCAATCATTCCTCTATATTTTATGATGTTGTAATCTTTTCCCTTGACATCAGCATCAAGCAACATAGTTGACCTTATAGCGTGTCCATTCCATTTGCTTCATCCATTCTATACTTCTTTAATAACTCTTTCAAATACTTCGTTTAAGATATGAAAATTCCATTCTTTTTTTTGTTTGATTTGCAAACTGAGAAAGAAATTTAATTCTCCCATCATTGACATCTCAAACTCCCCCTGCATTATCTCAGAAAATTCTTTACACAAGATTTCATTAGTAGCACTGAAAACTATATCATCAACATATATTTGTACAATTAAAATATCATCTTGTTTTTGTTTTGTAAATCGTGTTGTATCAACTTTTCCTCATACAAAACCTTGATCAATGAGAAATTTACTGAGCCTTTAGTACCATGCTCTAGAAGCTTGTTTTAAACCATATAAAGCTTTTCGCAGTTTGAAAACATGGTAAGGTTCGGTTACATCTTCAAAACCTGGAAGTTGATCTACATACACTTCTTCCATGATGTAGCCATTTAGAAATGCACTTTTTACATCCATTTGAGAGAGTTTGAATCCTTTCATGCATGCAAAGGCTAAGAGTACTTGTATAGCTTCCAATCTAGCCACTGGAGCATACATTTCCTCATAATAAATTCCTTCTTCCTAATTATAGCTTTTGGCCACCAATCTTGCCTTATTTCTGACAATGATTACGGATTCATCAAGTTTGTTCTTGAATACCCATTTAGTGCCAATGATCGGATGATCCTTAGGTCGAGGTACCAAATCCCAAACTTGATTTCTTTCAAATATGTTTAGCTCTTCTTACATTTTTATTACCCAATCATTGTCTAATACAGCTTCGTCAATGTTAGAAGGTTCAATATTAGAAATAAAAGTAGAGAAACTAACTTCATTGAAAATTCTATTTCTAGTTTTGACTCCTTCATTCACATCTCCTATGACTTGGTTTAGGGGATGACTTTTGTTGTATTTCTAGGGTCTAGGTTGTCCTAGTGACTGATCTTCTTCCTTGGGTTGGTCAACTTTTGGGATAGAAGATTTAGAATTAGGTTGACCATTCGTTTGATTTAAAACAACTTTATACTCATCGTCAATAGCTTTGTCAGAGGATTTAAATTCATCAAATACAACATGAATTGATTATTCAACAACACATGTTCGTTTATTGAAAACTCTGTATGCTTTGCTCTGGTTAGAATAGCCTAGGAAAATTCCTTCATCTGTTTTAAAATCAAAATTTCCTAAGTTATCTTTACCATTATTATGAATGAAACACTTACAACCGAAGATATGCAGATGAGCAAGGTTTGGCTTCCTTCCTTTATATAGTTCGTATGGTGTATTTCCTAGTTTTGTTCTAATGTAGGCTTTGTTTAAAATGTAGCATGCTGTGCTCATTGCATTGGCCCAGAAAACTTGAGACACGTTCTTTTCATTTAGCATTGCTCTAGCTATTTCAGTGAGTACTCTGTTCTTTCATTCCACGACTCCATTTTGTTGAGGTGTCCTTGGAGCAAAGAAATTATGATCAATGCCATTTGTATCATAATATTCTTCAAAAGCTTGATTTTCAAATTCTCTACCGTGGTCTATCCTGATACCTACAATGGACATACCTTTCTCATTTTGCTCTTTCTTGGAAAAAACAATAAATTCTGCAAAGGTTTCATCCTTTGATGATAGAAAAATAATCTATATAAATCTAGAGAAATCATCAATAATGACCAATGAATAGAAGTTGGCACCAAGACTTTTAACTCTTGCTGGTCCAACAAAATCCATGTGTAATAATTGAAGTGGTTTGTTGGTTGTGATCTCATTTTTCAATTTGAGAGATGATTTAGTTTGTTTACCCTTTTGACATGCATCACAAATGAAATTGTTTTTGAAATTTTCTTTGGGTAAACCAAACACTAAATCCTTTTTAGCTAACTTGCTTAGTTGGTGCATATTGACATGAACTAGTCTTGTATGCCATAACCAACTTTCATCAGCATTATTTAGAAAACAATTTTCAGAATCATTTATACTGATATCAAGAGTATAGCAATTACCTTCCCTTTTTTGCTTTAAGCTTTGCCTTGAGATTCTTCTTATCTAATTTTAAGTCTTTCTTGTTTACAATTAGACAGTCCTCTAAGTCAAAGATTTTCTAGTTGTTATTATCTATACTTTGATTTATGCTCAGCAAGTTATGATACAAACCTTCAATGTAATATATATGTCTTTGACTTTTATTCCATTGTCATTTTTGATTTCACCAATTCCTGCTATCTTTCCAGATTAATTTCCTCTAAATTTTACCTTTCCAACTTCCTTTGGTTGCAATGAGGTAAAACTTTTGAAATCATTGGTCATATGTCTGGAGCATCCACTGTCTATGTACCATTTGTTGTTTTTGGATGCTTTAAGACATATCTGCATTCAAATATGATTAAGTTTTAGGTACCCACATCTTTTGGGATCCTTTCGGGTTAGTACAAATGATTTTCTGAACATATGAACCTTTAGGTACCCATTTGTAGGTTCCTATCTTTTCTTTATTCTTATGAATGCATGATGAAGTATAATGCTCTTTTCTATTACAAAAATTACAGTATGCAAAAGGACTTGTTGTATGTACAAAATGCTGAAAATAATTCAAGTATAACTTACTTCCTGCTTTCTTTCTTCCTTTCCTTCTATCTGATTTTGGATCATATCCAATACCAGATCGGTCATTTACAAATTGTTGATCTTTTAAAATTACATTTAGCATCTCACTTCCTTTAGTGAATTTTTCAAGATTTTTCGTGAGATCAGTGTTTTTCTTTTTCAAAGAAGAACGTTTTTGACAAACTTTTTCTAAATTCTCTTTAAGTTCTACTTGAAGAACTTTGTTTTTCTTTCTTAAAACAACTAATTCTTTAACTACTTTGATGAATTCAGAATGTAAAGCATTATATTCGGAAAGTAATTCATCATAGGTAGGATCAGAATCAGTTACCTCTTCTTCTGTTTTTTCTTGAGCAACTAGACAGATATTGGCTACTTCTTCTTCATCGCTATCTTCATCAGAAGAACTATCTCCCCATATGGAAAATACAAAGGCTTTCTTATTACTGTAGAATTTGCCTTTTCTCTTTTCTTTATTCTTCTGAGCCAGTTCTTGACATTTCAATTTGATATGTCCTAGCTTTCCACATTCATAGCAGATGATGTGTTCTTTACTGCTTGTACCTCCTTTTTTAAAAGTTTTTAAATCCTTGGCCTTTCCTATAAAACTTTCTGAATTGTTTTATTATTAGGCCCCATTTTGCATCGTCAAACTCTTTATCCTCATCTTGATTTTCTTGTTTTGTTTTTAGTACTAGGCCTCTCTTCTTCTTGTCACCAATGTCTTCTAGTTCTTATTTGAACTTTAGTTTACTTTCATATTCAGAAAGACTTCCAAATAGAGAAGCAACTGATCGCATTGATTTACCTTTTACTGGCTCAGTAGCGGTGACTTTGGCCTCCCAGTCTTTAGAAAGAATATTCAGAATCTTTCATACTTGGGTATGTTGATCATAGACTTTCCCAAATGCTGCAAGTTGATTAACAAGATAAGTATATCAAAGTTTGAATTCAGCTATTAACTCACCTGATTTCATTCAAATTAAATCAAATTCAATAAAAAGAGTATTGATCCAGTTTTCCTTTATTCCTGAAGTTCCTTCGTGAGCTATTTCTAGGGCTTCACACATTTGCTTAGCCGTTGACAGTGTGCAGATCCTGAAGTACTCATTTTGACTCAAAGCACTTTGGATCATCATAATTGCTTGCTATTGAAAGTGATGAGTTTTTTATCATTCTCATCATATTCTGCTGGTGTTTTGGGAATTTTCTGAGAATCTACAACTTTTACTGGTTGATAGTTTCCACTTTCAATCACATCCCATAATCCATATTCTATAGCTGTTACGAATACTCTAAACTTTGCTTTACAGAATGAGAAGTGTTATCCATTGAAACCCGGAGGTCTGGTGATAGAAGCTCCATTGGGAAGAATTCCTTCACCCATGCTTGCTATTGGATCCTTCTTAGGTTGTTATACCTTAACAAGAAAACCTACGCTCTGATACCAAATGTTAGTGAAAGCGTTTCACCCAATAGGGGGTGAATTAGGTGATACCATAAATTTCGTTAAGGATATATAAATTGACTGTAAAT
This sequence comes from Inga laurina, assembly GCA_963855925.1. NCBI lineage: Eukaryota > Viridiplantae > Streptophyta > Magnoliopsida > Fabales > Fabaceae > Inga > Inga laurina. The sequence goes on along the minus strand of OY979704.1, from coordinate 62,871,155 downwards.
TTAAAGCAGTTAAAAGCTAGGAGAAATATCACCGAAGTGTACACTGGGAGTTATATCGGTTCGGCTACAGCTACTTTGACCTACGTCCAATCCTCAGAGAATCTCTGAGAGTTTCACAATATCTTCTAAGATCTAGTGGGCTCTTTGCACCTCAATACAAAGTAAGTTCCTTTATTGGATACTCGCTCCCCCTTACATGTTGTAAACTAATCCCCAACTCAAGGTTCCACAACCTTCAGTTGTCTCAATAACACATATTGAGTTTGTAATGAAAAACTCTCTCACAGAGCAAATATATAATCACTGAGGTATAAAGAGTAAATATAAGAAAATAGAGGAGAGAGAATGTATCGATCGATATAAGATTGCTTGGTCTTAGTTTTTGTGTTCTGTTCTTTGAATGCTCGATATATATAGATGATTTATGGTGTCCATTGGAAATATTTCAAACTTGTCCGTTAGAGTCACACAGCTTTATTTGACCGTTCTTCAAATTTGAAAACTAGCCATTTGTGGTAGGTAGGCGTTTCAGATGTTGCGGATGATATATTTTACTTCTCTCTTCAATACATGATCTCTTCATTGTTTCTCTACAAATATCTTAGGAAACTAATATAATGAAAGGTTAATCATATAGATAACAAATCAGTAAGCATTGGATTAAAAACATGTTTACTGACCTATATTACTCGAGTGGCTACTTGAGTGATCATGACCATTACTCGAGTAGTCCCTCGAGTAATCTCATTAAGAAGATGGTAGAGAGTAAGTCAAAATTTATTAACCATATTACCCGAGTAAGACATCCAGTAATTTACTTCACAAAAATTTTGAAAACCTAGTTACTCGAGTGATCCCTCGAGTAAGCATGTCTTTTCTTCACTGGTTACTCAAGTTATCCCTCGAATAAGCTCTCAAATAAGTGTGCAGTTTACTTGAGTAGTCAATTGAGTAATGCCATTCAAATCTTGGCTGAGAGTACTTGCTTCTTTGCTTACCTGTTTACTCAAGTGCTCCCTCGAGTAAGGCTTCTAATAACTTTACAGATTACTCGAGTACTCCCTCGAGTAAATCCTTTTCACATATGGTTACTCGAGTGGTCCCTCGAGTAATGTTCATATAACTTTGCATATTACTTAAGTGATCCCTCGAGTAATGACATCCAAATTTTGACAGAGGGCTTCTGGAACAATTTCTCCTACTTTACTCGAGTGATCCCTCGAGTAACAGGACCTATTACTTGAGTGCCCCCTTGAGTAATGCTTCACACAATTTTACAGTGCTCCTTTCTCATGTTCTCTGTCTCTGGTTCATCTTTATTACTTGAGTATCTACTTGAGTAATGCTTCTTGTCTGCCATAGAACACTTAGTTACTTTATTCAATACTTTTATTATCAAAACCTTTTGAATCATTTATCCAATCTTTGTTATCATCAAAACATATGGGATCTAATAATATGGACATGTAAAAGTTGTTTTCTCTTGATCCTCCGGTGCAATTGTAATTTGATAATTTCCTATATACCCATCCAGGAAACAATAATAAGCTTTCCTAGCTAGTCTGTCAAGTATCTGGTCTATAAATGGTAGAAGGAAGTGATATTTTCTGGTTGCTTTATTGAGCTTTCTGTAGTCGATGCATACTCTCCATCTTGTCACCGTCATTATGGAATCAGTTCATTTTTCTTATTAGGCACCATTGTCATTCCACCTTTCTTTGGTACAACTTGAATTGGACTTACCTATTGACTATCAGAGATTGGATAAATGATGTCAACATCCAGCCACTTTATTACCTCCTTTCTCACCACCTCCTTCATATTTGGATTGAGTCTTCTCTAGTGCTCAAATGTTAGCTTGTAGTTGTCCTCCATCAAGATCTTGTTAGATATGATTAGTTTTGATGATGTCAAATATAGATGTCAAGCATTAAGAGTACATAATCTTCTACATTGACTAACTACTATATTTAATGTTGTATATCTTATAGATTAGTCATGCAAGAACATGAAGAAGATTAAAGATATTCAAGAAGATATCTAGTTAAGTTATAAAGATAGATCATCAAGAGGAAGATATTCAAGAAGATGATATTAGTCAAGCAAAGAAAGAAGAAGATTGAAGATATTCAAGAAGACATCTAATTGGGTTATGAAGAATGATCATCAATTCAAAAAGATATCTAGTTGGGTGATGACGAATGATCATTAAGTGAAAAAACAAAAACAAAAAGATTGAAGAAAGAAGAAGAAAGATTGAAGAAAGGAGAACTTGTAAGATCAAATGAGAATATCAAGATTCAAGCTCTTAGAAGTGATACCGAAGGTTGGAATGGGTCAATACGAAGTTAAAATGACAGATACGAAAGTTATAGCACCTCCATAGATGATTACTCGAGTAATCACTCTAGGAATATGGTACTACCTCATTTTAGAGGTGATTACTCGAGGCCTTTCTAGAGGAATGAGCCATAATTGCTTTAGTGACTACTAGAGTAATGAGCATTATGACATTCTCTATTTTCACGCTATAGAATAGAGGTTCGGTTTTTTGATGATATCTCTCTAACCACATATTAGATTGAATTGAAACTAGTTGCATATGAAAATAGACTCCTAACACAAATAATACACACCAAGATCTAATTCAAAGGAGTTCAGATGATGGAGATTTGATTTGTTGAAGTTGACATATGAATCAGCATCTTTTACTAGAATAGTTTCAGTATTTTGGACATAACGCTCAAACTACACATCGGATTATGATGAAACTAGTGTCATATGAAAGTAGACTCAAAGATTTTTCCACATTTAGGTAATTTGGCATATTTAAAGTTATATCCTAAGAGCTATGCCTTCTGGAAGTTGCTGCTCATGATTTTAGAGATTGGCTAAGAATAATAGACACTTTTTGGATCATAACTTTTTGTATACAATGAGTTTGGAGCTCATTCTTATTGCATTGAAATGTAGATGATGAGAAATTTCTGATAATATATTATTTGACATGTTTTAGAGTTAAAATGAAAACATCACTTGAAGGGCTCACTTGAGCAATATGCAAAGTTATTTAAAACATTCTTCGACGGACCATTCAAGTAATGTGTGAGAAATTGTTCCAGTAAGCTCTCTGTCAAGAATTGGATGGGATTACTCAAAGTGATCACTCAAGTAATCTGCAGAGTTATTTGTGACATTACTCGAGGGGCCACTCAAGTGATCAGAGAAGAAATCGCTCTCGGCCAAGAAATGAGTGACATTACTCGAGGGAGCACTCTAGTAACATGAAATGAAAAGAAATCATTACTTGAGGGATTAGTTGAGTAATCAGGTAAGCAAAGGAGAAGTTACTCTTGGCCAGATTTTGAAGGAGATTACTCGAGGGATCACTTGAGTAATGACCCAAGCTTACTTGAGTAACCATTCGAGTAACACTTCCCAGGAGAACAAAACAACGTACTGAAGCTTTCAAAAATCATGGGATTAATTATGAAACTCTCTCTTCTTGATTCCAATCACTCTAATACTTTATTATATTAGTGTTTAATGCATTTCACCAGGAATACAATGAAGAGATGATGCTAAGAGATAAGAGTTGAATTTATGGAAGTGGAGCGTTTACCAACCGCAACGGCTAGCTTTTGAAAATCAAATAATGCTCAAATGAAGCTACTCCACTCTAACGGACAGGTTGAAATGTTAGAGCAAGCGTTTCACCCAAGAGGGGGGGGGGGTGAATTGGGTGATACTAAAAATTTTGTTGCAAATATAAACCTTGACGGTGAATATAAAGCAGTAAAGAGTAAGGAGAAATATCACTGAAGTGCACACCGGGAGTTATATTGGTTCGGCCACAACCACTTTGACCAATGTCCAGTCCTCAAAGCTTCTCTAAGAGTTTCACTATAATTTTCAAGATTCAGTGGGTTCTTGGCACCTCGTTACAAGCAAGTTCCTTCGCCTGGACACTTGCTCCCTTTTACAAGTTGTAATCCAATCCCAACTCAAGGTTTCATAACCTTAAGCTACCTCAATAACAAATATTGAGTTTGAATGAAATATCTCTCTTACAGAGTGAATAAGAATCACTGAAGTACAGAATTACAAGTATGTGTAAAAACAGAGTATTGAGCATGAACTTGATAATGCGTTCATGTGTGTTCTCATTGTAATCTCTGTTTAGATGTTCCTATATATATAGATGTGTTGATAATGATCATTGGAACATTTTCTTCTTGCCCGTTAGAGTGTGCACAGCCACTGTTGACTTTTCCATATTTTGAAAAATATCCGTTTGCGGTAGGTGGCGGTAGGTAGCATTTGAACGTTGTATTTGAATTTCCTTATTTGGTAAGATCTCTTCATTGTTTATCTACGAATATGGTAAGAATACTAATACAATGAAGGGTTAATCATATATGAAACAAATCAATGAACGTTGGAATGATTTCTGAATTTTTGGGTTTGATTACTCGAGTAGGTACTCGAGTAACTTGATGAAAAACTTGGCAGAGTATTAATATATCATATTACTCAGGTAGTACACAGAGTAAAGCAAATTACAAACCTTGGAAATACCTATTTACTCGAGTATCACCTCGAGTGAAAGTCTATTTTCTGCATAACTTACTCAGGTAGATACTTCAAGTGCATTGTAAATAATTCTGCAGATCACTCGATTACTGACTCGAGTAATCTCGTTCAAGTCTTTGACATAGAACATTTTCATACATGCATACTTGAGTGGTGCCTTGAGTGAAGTGTGATAATAACATTTCAGATTAATCGAGTGGTACCTTCAAGTTTTGTTTACCATAGTGATTTACTCGAGTGGCTCCTCGAGTAATATTGGCAGGATTGGAATGCCGAGAGCAACATATTTCTTGAAGCAGGGGACTCGAGTAACGTTGGCAAGCCTAGAGCAACTGGAAGTGATTTCCCTGATTACTCGAGTACTTACTCGATTAGCCCTTTAGAAATTCTGCTAGTGATGAAGTTTCTCAGCTTTCTTTCTTGGCATTTCTTCATTACTCTCCCTTTAAGTGATGATTTGCTCTGCCATTACTTTATTCAAACTTGTTTGTTTATCAAAACTTTTTCACACCGATTCTTTGTTATCATCAAAACATGTGAGATCTAACATTGTCCCCCTTTTTGATGATGACAAAACTTGGTGATTTTGAACAAAGTTTTTTAAATTGAGTTCTCAAATAAACACTTCTTGAAATCAATTATAACTTTGAAATCCGTTTTGAAATAACTTATTAAGTGTCAATTCAAAGTGTTTTGGAAAGTTTTGAAAACATAACATATTCACCTTGCATACATAATAAACTCATTAGTCTCACAATGTAATATAACTTAAAAGCTTAAATAAAATTGAATTGAAATTGAACTATAATTCCATTACAAATATGAAAAGCTCCCTAAATCCCATGTACATCCATATACCTGAAATAAAGGAAGCTCAAAAGAAGCTTAGTCAACCACAAAATCACTCAAGCTCTTCTCCCCCTTTTTGTCTTCATCAATCAAGTGGAGAACTGGAAGGCTTGACTGTATATATAGGCTTGACAGGAATGACCATGGAGCTATGTGAACCATCTGAACTAGAAGAATCAAAAGAGGAGCTGGAAGATTCTGGTTCAGGAAGGTTGAGTGGAGGAATATGAATGTCATCTCTTGGAGGAATTGGAGGTGACTGATATACAACAATAGAGGTGGTCTCAACCTCTTCTGTGGCACCTGCAAAATGATGACCAGAGGATGAGGTGAGATCTCCTCTGTATGAGTAGGGGAAGGAATAGGTGTAGGTGTGGGTTCAGGCTGAACTCTGGGTGGTGAATCCTCAATGGTGATGTGGATAGTCTCATTAGTTTTAGGATCATCTACTGAGCATAGAATATCTCTAGGAAGAATAATGGGGATTTTAAGTACAGAGGGTCTAGGTTCAAAGAGTCTAAACTTTGGAAGTTTGGGAGAGGAGGTCACAGGGATAGTTGGCTCAACCTTAATATGATGATGCTCTGAGGGGATGTTCTCTGGAGGTGAGAATGCCTCAGGAACAGATGATAGACCAGCAGAAGGTCCAGGACCCATAGAGTCCAATCTAGCTAGAATTAACCTCATAGTCTCACCCTGGGCATGCTGCTCTGCTAACATCTCCTCATGCCTCTTGTCCATCCTCTCAACCAATTCAGCCATCTTGCAATTCATATGAGTTACCAATTCGGTATTGGTATTTGTAATGTCAATATGAAATCTCTTTAGCATATTCTCCATGCAATGTTGAAGTGTGGCATTGAGGAATGAAGGTGAAGAAGTAGTGGCAGCTGGAGCAGAGGACTGAGTATCTTCCATTTTGCTTGTCTCAGTCTCTGTCTTATTCTTCTTCCTGGGACCAGACTCCATAGGGCTCTTGAGGGGAATCTCAACATTAAGCTTCCCAATCTGGTTTCTTCTAATTGGAGTGATCCTCTCAATAGGCTCCTTATTCTCCAAATACTATATCTTGTTTTTCTTTAGAATAAGAGAAATGATATGAGGATATGGCATAGGAGTAGTTGCTTTCCTTTCTATTTTATACCTCTGCATCTCAGAGAAGATGTATTCTCCCAAGTCCTTTTGTTCCTTCAGGAGTAAAGAAGCAAACCACCTATAGTCTTGGTAAGAGAAATGGGTGTAGTTATTGGCTTTGTTCTTAAGGGATCTAGAGTAAATATACCAAAGAAACCTGTGATGGTCACACATGTCACTCGGTTTAAAGTTAAGAGGACCCACAAGCTCACCAGGTCTAAGGACAGTGAAAATCTGGTTAGGTTCAAGCTTGGAATAGATGTCATCAGGGGGATTTTCTGTTCCTAACCAAATATTGATCCTAGAAGGTGAGATAAAGATTTTCTGGCCTCTAACTATTGTAGTCATTTCTTCCTCTGCAGATGTCCTATTAGGTTCATCTAGGATTTCTAGGTTGTAGTAGAAATGAGTGACTATTTTAGTGCAAAAAGGAAGTTTAATTGACAACCAAGGCATAAAGGGTTTAAGGAAGGGACTTAGGTCATACTTCAATACCTCCTGAAGAATCTTAAGATCCACACTGTGAGTTTTGCAGACTTTCCTTCTTGAGAACTGTGTCAGGTACTTCTGAGATTCCTCCAATTTGTTGACATTGAACCCTTTTGGAGGTTTAGTGATTTCCTCTTCTGGCAATTCTAGCTTTTTGGAGGATTGGCCCTTCTCTAATTGTTCAAGGATTCCAGCCATAGCTTTGGCAACATTCACATCATACTTTGGCTTTTTGGAGGGTTTCAGAGTAAAAGAGGAAGTAGAAGAATCAGAAGGTAAAGGAGAAGGTGACTTAGTGCTTTTGCCTCTCCCAGTTGAGGTACTTTTCTTTGATTGAGCCCTTGTGACCACTGGCTCTTTGATCACAATACCTTTCTCCTTTGGTTTGGGTTGAGGTTTCGGTTGGATTTTGGCCTTTGATCTTGGAGTGAGATTTCGTCTCTTTCTAGGAGGAGAAGAATGAGGGTCAGAGGGTTGTCAAGATTCAGAAGAGTCTGTAGGAGTAAGATTCTTGGTTCTAACCATCTTGATTTAGAGAAAAATAGAAATATCAGAAAACCAGAGTGAGAAGTCGCGAGTTAGGGCAGAGATATTTTGAGCAAAATAGGAAGTTTTTGGAGCTAGGATTTGATGGGTTTTGACAGAAATCAGGCAAGGAAGAAATTGTGAAAACTTTTTGTGAGAGGATTGTGTGATTCACTCAAGGAGATTTTATGGAAATAGTCGAGTTTGTGACAGTTAAAGACCTAGAACCCGACATTACTTGAGGTCCTACTTGGGTGATTATCAAGTTTACTCGAGTCCGTACTCGAGTGATCATATAGAAAATTGTAAAATAATTCATTTAAATTGTGTACCTGGCATGGATAATATTGTAATTATTCATGTATGTTTCCTCGATCATTTGATAGCCATTTTAGAATGGATTTGAATTGATTCTTATCGAATTTGTGATCTGGACCTGCAATCACTCAAGGCCTTACTCGAGTAAACTTCAAGTTTACTCGAGGCTTCCCTCGGGTAATCTGTCTTTTCTCCTCTTGATTGTTCATTTCCCACCAAATGAGCCATTTGATTTAAATTCCATGTGACTTGAGACTTCACTGCCAGTTTTTGAAGTCCATTACTCGAGTGCCCACTCGAGTAATGTGCCCATTTACTTCAAGTTGTCTCTCGGGTAATGCTGCACTGTCAGACATTACTTGAAGTTGGCACTCCAGTGATGGTGTCCTCTGTTAACCTCTATTTTTATTTCTTAAAAACAGAGTTTCAATCTTCCTGTAAAACAAGTTTCTACATACTCCGATGCTTAAATTAGTAATAATCAAAACATTATCAAATAACATTATGAAAAACCAAAATAACTTACAATTCAATGGGATTTACCATTCCCAATTCTCTTCTAATGTATAGAAATTGATCTTTTGCAAGAGGTTTGGTGAAGATATCAGCTAGTTGAAGATGAGTAGGAATGAATATCACTTTCACGTCTTTCTTTTGGACATGATCTCTGATGAAGTGGTGTCTGCCATCGATATGCTTGGTTCTAGAATGTTGAACTGGATTCTTTGCCAAGCTTATCATACTAGTATTGTCACAATAGATTGGTATTTCTTTGAGATAAATACCAAGATATTATAGTTGTTGTTTTAGCCATATCACTTGTGCACAACAACTTGAGAATGCAACATATTCGGCTTCCGTTGACGAAAGAGACACTGTATTTTGTTTCTTGCTGAACCATTATACAAGAGATCCTCTAAGAAATTGACCTTATCCGCTAGTGTTCTTTCTATCTGTCTTGTATCCTCCATGATCAGAATCTGAATATGCAACAAGATATTCACTTCTTCCTTTAGGATACCACATACCCAATTCTGGTGTGTTAGCAAGGTATCTAAAGATTCATTTGACAGTTTCAGCATGTGATTCCTTTGGTGCTGATTGATATCTTTCACATATGCCAACACTGAATTAGATGTCCGGTCTGCTTGCCGTGAGATAGAGTAATGATCCAATCATTCCTCTGTATTTTGTGATGTTGTAGTCTTTCCCTTTGACATCAGCATCAAGCAACGTAGTTGAGCTCATAGGTGTGTCCGTTCCATTTGCTTCATCGATTCCATACTTCTTCAATAACTCTTTCAAGTACTTTGTTTGAGATATGAAGATTCCATTCTTTCTTTGTTTGATTTGCAAACCAAGAAAGAAATTCAATTCTCCCATCATTGACATCTCAAACTCTCCCTGCATTATCTCAGAAAATTCCTTACACACAGATTCATTAGTAGCACCGAAAAAAATGTCATCAACATATATTTGAATAATTAAAATATCATCACGTTTTCGTTTTGTAAAAAGTGTTGTATCTACTTTTCCTCGTACAAAACCTTGATCAATAAGAAATTTACTGAGCCTTTCTTACTATACTCTAGGAGCTTGTTTTAAACCATATAAAGCTTTTCTAAGTTTAAAAACATGGTCAGGTTTGGTTATATCTTCAAAACCAGGAGGTTGATCTACATACACTTCTTCCATGATATAGCCATTTAGGAATGCACTCTTCACATCCATTGGATAGAGTTTGAATCCTTTGATGTATGCAAAGGCTAAGAGTACGCGTATAGCTTCTAATCTAGCCACTGGAGCATACATTTCCTCATAATCAATTCCTAATTCCTTCTTCCTGATTATAGCCTTTGGCCACCAATCTTGCCTTATTTCTGACAATAATTACGGATTCATCGAGTTTGTTCTTGAATACCTATTTAGTGCCAATGATCGGATGATCCTTGGGTCGGGGTACGAAATCCCAAACTTGATTTCTTTCAAATTGATTTAGTTCTTCTTGCATGGCTATAACCCAATCATTGTCTTGTAGGGCTTCATCAATGTTAGAGGGTTTAATCTTAGAAATGAATACAGAAAAACTTACTTCATTGAAAATTCTATTTCTAGTTTTGATCCCTTTATTCACATCTCCTATGACTTGATCTAAGGGATGACTTTTATTGTATTTCCAAGCTTTAGGTTGTCCTAGTGACTGTTCTTCTTCGTTGGTTTCATCATCTTCTGGAATAATAGATTTAGAAATAGATTGACCATTTTTTGATCTAAAACAACTTCCTACTCTTCATTAATGGTTTTGTCTGAGGATTCAAATTCATCAAATACAATATGAATTGATTCTTCAACAACACATGTTCTTTTATTGAAGACTCTATATGCTTTACTTTGGTTAGAATATCCTAGGAAAATTCCTTCATCAGTTTTAGAATCAAATTTTCTTAAGTTATCTTTACCATTACTATGAATGAAACACTTACAACTGAAGATGTGTAGATGAGCAATGTTTGGCTGCCATCCTTTGTACAACTCGTATGGTGTCTTTCCGAGTTTTGTTATAATATAGGATCTATTTGAAATATAGCATGCTGTGCTCATATCATCAGCCCAGAAAACTTGAGACATTTTCTTTTCATTTAACATTGCTCTAGCCATTTCAGTGAGCACTCTATTCTTACACTCCACGACTCCATTTTGTTGAGGTGTCCTTGGAGCAGAGAAATTGTGATCAATGCCATTAGTATCACAATATTCTTCAAAGCCTTGATTTTCAAATTCTCCATCATGATCTGTCCTAATACCTGTAATGGACATACCTTTCTCATTTTGCACTTTCTTGGTAAAAACAATAAATTCTTCAAAGGTTTCATCCTTTGATGATAAAAAATAACCCATGTAAATTTGGAGAAGTCATCAACAATGACCAATGAATATAATTTGCCACCAAGATTCTTTACTCTTGATGGGCCAACTAAATCCATATGCAATAATTGTAGTGGCCTATTTTTTGAAATCTCATTTTTCAATTTGAAAGATGATTTAGTTTGTTTACCCTTTTGACATGCGTCACAAATCAAATCATTTTTGAAATTTACTTTGGGTAATCAAAGAACTAAATCCTTTTTGAGTAGTTTACCTAGTTGATGCATGTTGATATGAGCCAATCTCTTATGCCATAGCCAACTTTTATCGGCATTACTCAGAAAACAGTTTTCAGATTCTTTTCTACTAATATCTAGGGTATAACAGTTACCTTCCCTTTTTGCTCTGAGCTTAGCCTTGATATTCTTCTTATAAGTAGTAAGCCTTTCTTGTTGACAATTAGACATTCCTCTGAGTCAAATATTACCCAGTTGTTTTTGTCTGCACTTTGACTCACACTCAGCAAGTTATAGCACAATCCTTTGACATAGTATACGTCTTTGACTTGTATGCCTTTATCATTTTTGATTTCACCAATTCCTGCTATCCTTCCAGTTTGATTTCCTCCAAATTTTACCTTTCCGCCTTCTTTAGGTTGCAATCTGGTAAAACTTTCAAAATCGTCGGTCATATATCTAGAGCATCCACTGTCTATGTACCACTTGTTTTTGGATGCTTTGAGACATATCTGCAGTTAAATATGATTAAGTCTTAGGTACTCACTTCTTTTTGGGTCCTTTTGGGTTACTATAAGAAATTTTCAAAACATATGATCCTTTAGGTACTCATTTATAGGTTCCTATCATTCCTTTCTTCTTATGAATGCATGAAGAGGTATAATGACCTTTTCTATTACAGTAATTATGAAATGCAAAAGGATTTGATGTATGCATATAATGCTGGAAATAATTCAAATATGACTTACCTCCTACTTTCTTTCTACCTTTCCTTCTATCTGATTTTGGATCATATCCAATACCAGATCGGTTGTTTACAAATCGTTGAGCTTTTAAAATCACACTTAGCATCTCACTTCCTTCAGTAAATTTTTCAAGAGTTTTTGTGAGATCAGTGTTTTCCTTTTTCAAAGAAGAACAATTTTTCACAATCCTTTTCTGAATTTCTTTAAGTTCAATTTCAAGAACTTTGTTTTTCTTACTGAAAACAACTTATTCTTTAACTACTTTGATGAATTCAGAATGTAAAGCATTATATTCAGAAAGTAATTCATCATATGTAGGATCAGAATCATTTACCTCTTCTTCTGTTTCTTCTTGAGCAACAAAAAATATATTGGCTACTTCTTCTTCATCACTTTCTTCGTCAGAGGAACTATCACCCCATATAGCATATACGAAGGCCTTCTTTTTGTTGAAGAATTTGCCTTTTCTCTTTTCTTTGCTCTTTTGGTTTAGCTCTAGACATTCTGATTTGATATGTCCTGGTTTTCCACATTTGTAGCAAATGATATGATCTTTGCTGCTAGTTCCTCCTTTCTGAAAGTGTTTGAATCCATGACCTTTCTTGTAAAACTTTCTGAATCATTTTATGATTAAGCCCATTTCATCATCATCAAACTCCTCATCCTCATCTTGATTTTCTTCTTTTGCTTTTAGTGCTAGGCCTCTCTTCTTCTTGTCACCGATGTCATCTAGTTCCCGTTTGAACTTTAGTTTACTTTCATATTTAGAAAGACTTTCAAATAGAGAAACAACTAATCTCATTGATTCTCTTTTTGCTTCTTCTATCGTAGTGACTTTGGCCTCCCACTCTTTAGAAAGAATATTCAAAATCTTTTGTACTTGGGTATGTTGATCATAGACTTTCCCAAGTGCTGCAAGTTGATTAACAAGATGAGTATATCTAAGTTTGAATTCAGATATTGACTCACCTGATTTCATTCGAAGTAGATCAAATTCAGTGACCAAGGTGTTGATCCTATTGGTGTTGATCCTATTCTCCTTTATTCTCGAAGTTCCTTCATGAGCTATTTCTAGAGCTTCCTACATGTCCTTTGCTGTTGGAAGTGTACAAATTCTGAAGTATTCACTTTGACTCAAAGCACTTTGTATCATCAAAATTGCCTTGCTGTTGAGAGTGATAAGTTTCTTGTCATTCTTATCATATTCCGCTGGCATCTTGGGAATTTTCTGAGAATCTACAATCTTTGTAGGTTGATAGTTTCCACTCTCAATCATATCCCATAGCCCATATTCGGTAGCCATCACGAATACTCTAAACTTTGCTTTCCAGAAAGAAAAGTGTTCACCACTGAAACCTGGAGGTCGAGTGATGGATGCTCAGTCAGGAAGAATTCCTTCACCCATGCTTGCCATTGGATCCTTCTTAGGTTGTTATACCTTAACAAGAAGACTTACGCTCTGATACCAAATGTTAGAGCAAGCGTTTCACCAAAGAGGGGGTGAATTGGGTGATACTAAAAATTTCGTTGCAAATATAAACCTTGACGGGGAATATAAAGTAGTAAAGAGTAAGGAGAAATATCACCGAAGTGTACACTGGGAGTTATACTGGTTCGGCCACAACCACTTTGACCTACGTCCAGTCCTCAAAGCTTTTCTGAGAGTTTCACTATAATTTCCAAGATTCAGTGGGTTCTTGGCACCTCGGTACAAGCAAGTTCCTTCGCCTGGACACTCGCTCCCCCTTACAAGTTGTAATCCAATCCCACTCAACGTTCCATAACCTTAAGCTACCTCAATAACAAATATTGAGTTTGAATGAAATATCTCTCTTACAGAGTGAATAAGAATCACTGAAGTACAGAATTACAAGTATGTGTAAAAACAGAGTATTAATCGTGAACTTGATAATGTGTTCGTATGTGTTCTCGTTGTAATCTCTGTTTGGATATTCCCATATATATAGATGTGTTGATAATGATCGTTGGAACATTTTCTTCTCGCCCGTTAGAGTGTGCGCAGCCACTATTGACTTTTCCAAATTTTGAAAAATATCTGTTTGCGGTAGGTGGCGGTAGGTAGCATTTGAACGTTGCATTTGAATTTCCTTATTTGGTAAGATCTCTTCATTGTTTATATGCGAATATGGTAAGAATACTAATACAATGAAGGGTTAATCATATAGGAAACAAATCAATGAACGTTGGAATGATTTCTGAATTTTTGGGTTTGATTACTCGAGTAGGTACTCGAGTAACTTGATGAAAAACTTGGCAGAGTATTAATATATCATATTACTCGGGTAATGCACAGAGTAAAGCAAATTACAAACCTTGGAAATACCTGTTTACTCGAGTATCGCCTTGAGTGAAAGTCTATTTTCTGCATAGCTTACTCAGTTGGATACTTCAAGTGCATTGTAAATAATTCTGCAGATCACTCGATTACTGACTCGAGTAATCTCGTTCAAGTCTTTGACATAGAACATTTTCATACATGCATACTTGAGTGGTGCCTTGAGTGAAGTGTGATAATAACATTTTAGATTAATCGAGTGGTACCTTCAAGTTTTGTTTACCACAGTGATTTACTCGAGTGGCTCCTCATGTAACATTGGCAGGATTGGAATGCTGAGAGCAACATATTTCATGAAGCAGGGGACTCGAGTACTGACTCGAGTAACGTTGCAGGCCTAGAGCAATTGGAAGTGATTTCCTTGATTACTCGAGTACTTACTTGTGTAGCCCTTTAGAAATTCTGCCAGTGATGAAGTTTCTGAACTTTATCTCTTGGCCTTTCTTCATTACTGCAGTGCTTACTTCAAGTGATGATTTGCTCTACCATTACTTTGTTCAAACTTATTTGTTTATCAAAACTTTTTCACACCCATTCTTTGTTATCATCAAAATATGTGAGATCTAACAAAAATGCTTCCAACGGCTATCTCAACTCATCTATAAATATGGGAACATTCAATGAAGATAAATACTAATGAGAACACTACAACGCAAACATGCTTATATCATAAATCATCCACTTCGACCCAACTACTCTTTGTTCTTATCTATTTTCTATATCATGTGTATTTGAGAGAGAGTTATTTGTATTGTACTTCAATGAGCATTATATCCACTATGTAAGAGAGTTTGTAAACACCTTCAACTGTATTTCTGAATTGATCTTAAGGTAGAGGGACCTTGAGAGGGTTAATTTTCTTATGGGGAAGCTGTAGAGAGAATTGCCGATAAGACTTATAGTGGTGTAAGTAGGTGCAAGTAGTAGAGAATATTGCTGCTCATAAGACTTATAGTGGTGTAAGTAGGAGAGTACATTGCTGCTCATTAAACTTGCATGGGTAAGCAGGAAAGAAAGGATTTCGGGATTGCTCTACTCGTAAGACTTGTTGTAAGGGGGAGTATCTTGTTGGGAGATTTGTTAAAGGCTTCACAAGTGCCCGACTAAACTTGTAGGTTTGTATAGGCTTTTCTTATGCTTGGATTAAACAAGAAGATAGTGGATTTGAAAATCTCAGGGGGAACATGGGGACTGGAGGACTGGATGTAGGCCATCACACATTGGATCGAACTAGGATAAATTATAGTTTGCATATTATCTTCCCTAAGCTCTTATATTTCCAGTATATATCATTTATCTAACTGTTGATATATGATTCATTAGTTTCATACTTACTATTTTCATTAAGATATGAAAAGTTTTCTAAAGTTCTTAAGTTTTTATCTTACACCCAATTCACCCCCTCTTGGGTGTCAACTATGCATATAAATTGAAGGACTAATCCCTCTTATATCAGCTATTGACCATCCAAATGCTATTTTATACTCCCTTAGAACTCTTAATAACTTTTCTTCTTCATTAGGAGTAAGAGCTGCTGAGACGATTACTGGTAGTGTTGAATTTCCTCCCAGATAAGTATACTTTAAGTTGGATGGTAGTACTTTCAACTCCAGTACTGGTGGTTTCTCTGTTGATGGTATCAGCTTACTCGGCCTTTCCCCTAGATCTTTAAATGGTTTTTTGATAAAAATTGGGGAATTTGATTCTAGGTACCTAATTTGCTCTAAGACTTCAGGATTAGTAGATTTTGATACATCTACCATTCCCATTGCTAATGGTTGATCCATGCAAATTTTGTCTATCACGTCTTTTGTGCAGCTAGTCAATGTATACACTCTGTAACAGGTGTTACCTTCATTTGGAAAGGATAAAGCCTTGAAGATGTTGAAGGATACTTGATTATCTTGAATTCGTAAGGTTAACTTCCCCTGTTGCACATCTATTAATGTTCTCCCAGTTGCTAGGAATGGCATTCCAAGAATGATAGGAATTTCTTGGTCTTCTTCCATATCGAGTATTATGAAATCAGCTGGAAATATAAGTTTGTCTACCTTCACCAACATATCGTCTAAGATACCTTTAGGATGTTTTATTGATCGATTAGCCAAAAGTAATGAAATTATGGTCAGCTTCACCTCTCCAAGACCAAGTTTGTTGTAGACAGATTGAGGCATGAGGTTTACACTTGCTCCAAGGTCACAAAGTGCTCTTTTAAAGTAACATTGACCTATGGTGCAAGGTATACAAAAGCTTCTTGGATCTTTTAGCTTTGGAGGTCATTTCTTTTGGAGAATAGCATTGTACTCCTCAGTAAGTGCAACTGTCACAAATTCCCCAAGCTTATGCTTATTTGAGAGAATGTCTTTCATGAATTTTGCATAACTGGGCATTTGGGCAAGAGCATCTACAAAAGGAATGTTGATACGTAACTTTTTGAAAACTTCCATAAACTTGCCAAACTACTTGTCTAACTTTGCTTTCGCTAGTATCTGAGGGTATGGAACTGGTGGTACATATAGAGGAGGATTATTTGAAATGTTGATTCTTCTTGGCATTATATCAACTCCTTCTATTCTTGTACTTCCTCCTTTTGTTTTTCTCCGCTTTCTTTCCTTTCTCCGTCATCCTTCTTCTTAATTATAGGATCTTTCAATTCTTTACCACTTCTTAGTGCAATGGCCTTCACATGTTCTCTTGGGTTTCTTTAAGTGTCACTTGGTAGAGTTCCTAGTTTCCTGGAATTCAGCTTATTTGCAATTTGGCCCATTTAGATCTCCAAGTTCTTTATTGAGGCATCTTGGTTTTTGAGTGTTGCATCAGTCCTAGCTATAAATTGAGCCAGTGCATCTTCCATATTTACTTTCTGTTGTGATGGATTTGGTTGTTAAAGAACTTGTTACTGGTAGTTCCCTTGTAGCTTGAATGCATTTTGATTATTCCTCTAACTAAAGTTGGATGATTTCGCTAACCTGGATTGTAAGTGTTGGAGAATAGGTTATTTCTTTGATTTTCGATGAAATGAGCTTGCTCTGGTATAAATAAGTGTCCTTTTTGACATTGTGTGCTCACATGAGGGCCTTCACATTGATCACAAGCTTCAGTAGGAAAGCTGATTACATTTGCTTGAGTTGTCAATGATCCTACTTGCTTGGGTATAGATGCAACTTGAGAAGAAAAAGTTGTAAGGACATCCAATACTCCAAGTGCTTTCTTTGAATTGCTACGTTTAGAAGGCCATTGATTTGCATTGGCTGCTATCTCTTCAAGAAGATTGTAAGCATCATCTATATTTTTTCCCATTAAAGATCCTCCAGCTGCAGCATTTACAAAAATTTTGGAGATATGCGTCATCCCCCTATAGAAAGTTTGCAGTTGCCACCAATTTGGTAACCCATGATGAGGACATCTTCTTAGCAACTCCTTGTATCTTTCCCATGCTTCATAGAGGCGTTCTTGTTCTTGCTGGGTGAATGAGGCAATTTCATTCCTCAATTTAGCAATTATTGCTAAAGGAAAGTATTTCTCCAAAAATTTCTGCACAATGAGATCCCATGTAGTTATGCTTCCCACTGGTAGTGATTGTAACTAGCTCTTAGCCTTATTCCTGAGTGAGAAAGGGAAAAGTCTAAGTTTAATGGCATCATCAGTAACACCATTATGCTTGAATGTGTTGCAGATTTCTAAGAAGTTGGCTATATGTGCATTAGTATCTTCTATTAGTAAACTACTGAACTAATTTGCTTGCCTTATTTGGATAATTGCAGCCTTGATTTCAAAGTTGTTAGCTGCTACTGGTGGTCTTATGATTCCAGAATTTATCCCCATGACTGTTGGTGTTGCATAGTCATGGAGTTTTTTGCTATCTGTTGTTTTCCCTCCGGATTTGCCATCGGATTGATTAGGATTGAAGTTGACTGCTTTCAAAATTTTTGATTTCTTTGACAAGTTCTTTCGATCTCAAAATCAAGAGGTTGTAGTTTAGTCTCCTTTGATCTAGTCCAATACTAAGCAAAAGCCTTAAAAGAAACACAAAACACTAAAAGAAAAACAAATATAATATAAAGACCAAATTAGTATTAAAATTACTTGGTATTGATATTAATGACTACAATCCCCGGCAACAGTGCCAAAAACTTGTTACGAGTGTAAATGGTCTATTAAATAGTGCAAATGTACACTGTTGTAATAAAGTGATACATAAATGAGTAGAGTATCGTTCCCAAAAGGATTGATCACTAAGTACCAAAATGAGTAATTTTAATTCTATTTAGTTGATTGATTAGTTGGTGATTGAGAGTACAAAATAAAAGATGATTAAATATGAGTGCAAACGATATGAAAGCAACTATGACAAAAAGCCCCAGGGGTCAGATTTCACTTAACAAATTCCATATTGAATCACTTATCATTCTAGCCCAATTTATTCCACATGATTGACAGTTGAGTTTTCCTAATTTAATTACTAGCCTCGTCCAAGGTCAAGCAATTCTATAATTAATTGCTAATACAATACATTCCTATATGAATTTAAGCAATTAATTATGCATTAAGATTTATGGAACTCAGTAAGACTACACAACTCATATGAATATATTCCTATTTCATATGCAAGTCATGATTTTAATTATAGGATCTATACACATGCATCTCCTTCCGGTCTCAATTTTCATATTGAAATCATTGAAAAGATGGCCAATCAATCAAAAGCATTAAGAATAATAATTAAAACTCAATCATAAAGGAGAAATTCAAACTAGATTTAATAAGTTAAGATTTAATCCGTCATTAGTAAGTTACATCATCACCCTAGGAAAATGGAAATTTAGCTCATGATGAAATTAAAAACAAAAATAAAATAAATTGAAAACTTTATAAACATTGTCATAAACTTAATTATTCAATGAAAAACAACCACAAGTGCATGAAAATAGAAAAATCTAGCCTTCTATGTAGGTGGTAAAACCTTCTACGTAGGAGGTATGCAAGAAACAAATATAGTGCATCAAATTAATTCTCAGATGATGGTATGTAAGTGGAGAAGAGAGGAAACTAATGGATATGAAATGGTTGTGTAAGTGGAGAAGAGAGGAAGTAATGGATATGAAATGGTGTGTAAGTGGAGAAGACAGGAGAGTAATGGATATGAATTAGCGTGTAAGTGGAGAAGAAAGGATGGCTATATATAGGGAGGAATGGAGTATGGTAGATGAAGTAGTAGGTGAAAAGAAAGATGAGGTGTTAGATAAAGTAGTAGGTGAAAATGAAGATGAGGTGGTAGATGAAGTAGTAGATGAAAAGGAAGATGAAGTGGTAGATGGAATGGTTGGTGGAATGGTATATGATTCCCACTCTCAATGTCCAAGCAAAAATTTGAAACCTTTAGAGATAGAACTGGGTTTTGGTCTCAACATAAAAGTTGTAGAGCTCTTTCTTAGCTTTTTATCTATATATAGAACGTCCCAATCTAACATCTAGAGCTTCAGATATTGCCTGAAAACTGAAAGAGGGTCTAATTTAGTATTTTTCAAGAAATTATATTTCATGCCAAAATCATTATTTATTTATTAATTACACCCAAATTTATTAAATTGAGCTCAAATATCATCCACAAATCACCATATAAGGGAAAATAAATATGCAAATATTTTACTTATCATTAGGCAATAGGGGTATATCATTATGCATACCGTCATTTTCACAAAATTACTTTAAGTGATTCTCCGAGTAACCTTCCAGAAAAACTTTTCACAGACTCTTCTTCATTCCATTTTTGAAGATTACTCTAGTAATGGTGATGGTTTACTCGAGTAACCACTCAAGTAATCATAACCAGAATTGCGTTTTTTAAACTATTTTTGATTTATTGGTCATTAGTTTGTTATTTATAAGACTAATCTTTCATTGTTTTAGTTTCCTAAGTATATTTGCAGAAAAACAATAAAGAGATCATGCATTGAGAGAAAAGGCAAACATATCATCCGCAACGTCCGAAACGCTCACCTACCGCAAATGGGTAGTTTTCAAATTCGAAGAACGGTCAAACAAAGCTGCTTGACTCTAACGGACATGTTGGAAATGCTTCCAATAAACATTACAATTTACCTATATCTATAGAGCATTCAATGAAGAGCAGAACAACAGTGATAGAGAACATACGAATACACATCGATCAATATATTCTTAGTGCTCTGTTTATTATATTTACTCTTTATAGTTCAGTGATTATATATTTTCTGTGAGAGAGATTTTCATTACAAACTCAATATTTATTATTGAGACATCTTAAGGTTTTGGAACCTTGAGTTGGGGATTCAATTACAACGTGTAAGGGGGAGCGAGTGTCCAGTGAAGAAACTTGCTGTGTACTGAGGTACCAAGAACCCACTGAATTTTGGAAGATATAGTGAAACTCTTAGAGAAGCTCTGAGGACTAGACGTAGGTCAAAGTGGTAGTGGGCAAAACAGTATAACTCCCAGTGTACACTTCGATGATAATTTTCCAAGCACTTAATTGCTTTAAATTTCCAGTGAATTTTTATATACACAACAATTTTTCTAGTATCACCCAATTCACCCCTCCTCTTAGGTGAAACGCTTACTAACAATTAAAACATCTTCCTTCTTCAAAAACACCCCTTGGATGAAATACATGGGTGTTTCAAGAGCTAAGAAAAACTCAATGAAATCCCAAAGTATTCGGTTCAAAAGAAAGCCTACGCTTACCTCTTCCCGTTTCTACAAGTGGTTCGGTATTCAGGCGGTGCTCCAGTAGACTAACTATACAAAACACCTCATATGATAAATCTAAGGTATGAGAAATCTAAGACCATAAAATTGAAGCTTATAGTGAGTAGAGGAAGATTCCTGAAGGACTTACCGGATGATAACGGCGTTTTGGGGTCGAAATCGGATCCGATAGTCAGGAAAACTCACTATTTACTCCTCCTTCTCTCCTCTTGTGCTCTTAAGCTTAAGAAATCAGATTTCTCTTTCTTTTTCAATGCTTGCAAGAAATTTAGCTCTTAAAATAGAAGGGAATGGTTGAGATTTAATCTTACAAAGTGATCTCATCTTTGCTTGCCACGTGTCACAAGTTTAAGGTTTAAGAGTACCACGTGTTATGCAACCATTGGTCTTCCATTTTCTCTTTCTTTGGTGGGGCATAAATGTCAGGGGAAGGAAGAGGCTTGACAATTTTCCTGAACTCCTAAGTTAGGTACTCGAATCTTAAATTACGTGACCCGGCCTGAGACTGGTGGATTTCCCAGACTCAGCCGCTAGGTGGCATACTCCTGAGATGACAACATGAAAGGCATAAAGTGGGTGAAATGATGAAGGACACATGTCACCTCCTCATTTGGCCAACAGGAAAACAACCTTTTTACTTTGTCATTATGAAGGGACACGTGTCAAGCTCTTGTTTAACCAACAAACATCATGAGTCATCATGAGCCGTCATTACATACTTGATTGAAGTTATTTTAATAAAGATGCTCTATTAGTGCATGACTCAAAATTCTACTAGGGACTATGGCACATATATCGAGGCATGTCACCTGATGCCCAAATCCCTCCAATTTCACATATGATGTCTCTTTGCCTTGCAACCAATGACGAATTTTCCTTTGACTAGTTACACTCATAATTTACAATCCTAACTTCTCATTTTTCACCAATGACACCATGGACATCTAGAAATTCTGAAAGTGACTTCACCTTTATTTGTAAATACCAGTATATATATATTATTCCATGATTTTCATATTTACACATTTTCAGTATTACCAAATTTGGTATATTCTCCCCCTACAAGAAATTTTGTCCCCAAAATTTGCTACATGTCCTAAGACATTAATTTTAGGTAACGTTTATTCATGTCCTCTTCTGCTTCCTCTGTTGCCTCTCTTAGAGTTAAACCCGTCCAAACCACCTTCATGAATGGTTTGCTTTAATTTTTGAGCCGTGTCTCCTGTCGATCAATGATCCACTCTGGCTCTACTTGATAAGTATTATTTTCTCATACCTCAATATCTTTATACTCGATAATGTGCTTAGGGTCCGATTGTACTTCTTACACTGAAAGACATGAAATACATCATGTGGTCTACTCATGTTTAAGGGTAGGGTTATTCTGTATGCCACTGGTCTGATTCTCATAAGAATCTCAAAAGGACTAATATACCAAGGGCTTAACTTCTTTCTCTTTATCGCTCTACCTATTCCAGTAACTGGAGATACTTTTAGGAATGCATGATCCCCAACTTCAAATTCTAAAGGCCTTTTTCTCTTATCACCATAGCTTTTCTATCTACTCTGTGCTGTAAGGAGCCTCTTCTTAATAATTTTGATTTCTTATGTAGTCTGGTCTACTAGATCAGGCCCATATAGTCTTCTTTCAGATAGTTTTGTCCAACAGAGAGGTGATTGACATTTTTTCCCATAAATCGCTTCATACGGAACCATTTAGATACTCACATGATAGCTATTGTTGTAAGCAAATTCAGCTAGGGGAAGGAAATAAATCTCAACTTCGCACCCAATGCTTCTTCCAGTGTCTGTATAGTTTGCTCTGACAGACCATCTATTTATGGGTGATAGGCCGTACTGAATCTCAACTTCGCACCCAATGCTTCATGTAGAGCTTTCTAGAATCGAGATGTGAAGCAAGGATCTCTATTAGAGATAATACTCTTTGGTGTACCATGCAATTAGATTACCTCCTTTATATAAATTTTTGCTAATTTCTCAGGAAAATAACTGGCATTGATAGGTAGGAAATGAGTTGACTTTGTGATCGGTCAACAATTACCCATATCATGTCATAGTTTTTGATCCTGGGTAATCCCACCACTAGATCCATGGTAACATTTTCCCATTTCCATTCTAGAATTTTTGGGCTTTACAGAAATCCTGGTGGAATTGATGTTCAATTTTCACCTTTTGATAGGTAAGGCATCGAGCCACATACTTGATTAGTATTCTGATTTCAAATTGTGATACATCTTGATCACTCCTAGATAAAGAGAATATTTACTCTTATGTGCCTCATCTAGAATTTTCTGCCTTACATCAGCCGCTAGTAGAACATATACTCACTTCTGGTATCTAACTAATCCACTAGTTGAAAGATCATAGTCTAGAGTTTCACCTATTCTGATAATTTCTCGAATAGACATGGCCTGTTTACTTTTTTTTTGAGCTTCTTCTATTTTTTCCCTTAGGCCACTCTCCTCTTGGCTAACATTGAAGTTAATAATGAATACTTCACTCGGTACATTCATGATTAGGAATACCTAATTTATTAGATTCAGGTCCCTGAATGTACCACCTTCCTACTAAGAGCATTGGCGACAACATTCACTTTCCCTGGATGATATTTAATCTATAGGTTATAATCTTTAAGTAACTCCATCCATCTTTGCTGTTCATATAAGTACTAGAGACTCTTATGGTCATAGTATAATTCTACAGTGGTACCATACAGATAATGCCACCATATCTTCAAAGCAAACATGATTGTTACAAGTTCCAGATCATAAGTGGGGTAATTTAATTCATGAGACTTCAGATGTTGAGAAGCATTCGCAACTACCCTGCCCTGTTGCATTAGGACATATCCCAATCCCTATTTGCTAGTATCGCTATACACCACATAGGTTTCACAAGGATTTGGAATAATCAATACTGGTGTGATAGTTAATCTCTCCTTCAGCTGAATGAAGCTATTATCGTATAGTTCATTCCACATGAATGATTGGTTCTTTCTTGTGAGCTTTCTTAATGGTAAGGAAATTCTAGAAAAATTCTGTACGAACCTGTGATACCCTGCAAGCCCCAAAAAATTGCGTATTTTGTAATAGTTTTTAGCCTTTTTCATTTTAACACTGCTTCTACTTTACTAGGATCAATAAAGATTCCTTCTTCATAAACTACATGAACTAGAAATTTGACTTCTGATAACCAAAACTCACATTTACTGAGCTTGGCAAAGAGTTATTTTTCTTTCAGAATGCCCAGCACAATTCTCAAATGCTCCTTATGCTCTTCTATACTTTTGGAATAGCTTAGGATGTCGTTGATGAAAACTACCATAAACTGATCTAAGTATCGATGAAAGATCTGGTTCATGTAGTCCATAAACACGGCAGGTGCATTAGTCATACCAAAGGGCATCACTAAAAATTCATAGTGCCCATATCTGGTCCTGAAAGTTATTTTTGGAATATCTTTAGCCTTTACTCGTAGCTGATGGTAACCTGATCCTAGGTCAATCTTTGAGAACACACTAGATCTAGACAATTGATCAAGGAGATCGTCAATTTGGGTAAGTGGATATTTGTTCTTGACGGTCACCTTGTTCAATTCTTTGTAGTCAATGCATAACCTTAAGCTTCTGTCCTTCTTTCTGACAAACAAAACTGATGCTCCCCACAGTGAAACTCTAGTCGGATAAACCCTTTCTCTAG
This sequence comes from Inga laurina, assembly GCA_963855925.1. Lineage (NCBI taxonomy): Eukaryota > Viridiplantae > Streptophyta > Magnoliopsida > Fabales > Fabaceae > Inga > Inga laurina. Next base: position 62,846,578 of record OY979704.1, on the reverse strand, counting down.
AAGTTCTTCAATTCTAACATTTCATTCAGTACCATTCTATAAGGTGCTTTAGATACAGATCCAGCTCTTGGTACAATTTCAACTTTAAACTTTACTTCTCTTTTATGGAGGCAACCCACTAATATCTTCTGGGAAGACCTCAGGGAATTCATTCACACTGGGTACATTTTCAAGAGTTAAATCCGTCTTTGCCTGTACGGAGAAAAACACTATATACCCTTGACACCCTTTCTCTAAGCATTTTTCAGCTTCAGCTATAGAGAGAAGATTTAGGGTTAGAGTATAATCAGGTTTAGCCTATGGCTCTAGAAATACTACCCTCTTACTACCACAGTCTAGTAACACATTGTCTTCCGTCAACCATTTCAAACCAAGTATGACTTCCAGTTGTTGGAATGGCAAACAAATTAGATCTATTACAGATTAATGTGCCTCAACATTTATAACACAATTTAGACATACATTAGCAGTCACAGTTTTGACACCCATAGGCGTTGATACAGTCAAGTCATACAACAATTTATAGATGCTTAGCTCTAATTATTTAGCATAGTCGAATGAAATAAAAGAATGGCTAGCACCCAAGTCAAATAATGTGTGTAAAGTATTACCACAAAGGAGAATAGTACATTGGATCATCTCTGGTGATTTTTGGGCCTCCTCATGCGTCATGGTAAAAACTCTACCCTTGTTCTGCGGCCTAGACCCAGCTGCTCGTTGTGGACAATCTTTCATAAAGTAACTGGTGTAACACCCCAAATTTATATTCACTAAATATATTATAATTATTTGAGAAATTCAATAAAATGGTGAATATTCATGAATTTGGAATTTATGAATTTTATAAATGTTTATTTTCATGAGAAATTGGGCAGAAAATAATTATGGAATTAATTTAGGTAATTTAAAAAGATCAATATTAAGGTCCAAAAATGGAGAAATAATAGAGAAGATATTTGGTCTAAAAATAAATGGAAATTGGCCAAATAAAAAGAAGAAAATAAATTAGATTAATAAGGTAATGGCAAAATCATAATTTTGCCAATTCAGCACAAAATTAATTATATTTCAATTAATTGAATTTAATTTCAATTAATTAAATGAAATAAAGGGGAAAAATATATTTGGAAAATTTTGGTCAAATAAATATGAATTTAAGAAAAATTTGAGCTAAAGTGGAAATTTGACAAAAATTGTTACTCTGTGTATAAGTAACTTGAACAAGTTGTGAAGCCAGTTGAGACCAAAGGGAAGAACCCCTAAGCATCTCATACATGTAACATGAAAGAGGAAATATTAGTTGCGTGATACTTGGGCTTAAGGATATGGTTACATAAGGTTAAAGGTTTATGTACATAAAGTTTAATTTTTGAAATTAAACAAATGAATAAAATATTATAAAACATAGGATAAAAAGCATCATCTTCCTCCCTTAGTAGCTAAAACCGACGCACAACAGCCCTTAAAGAGAGAGAAAGAGTTGAGAGATTATAAAGAGGGAAGGAGCAAGAAATTGCAAGGTAAGTCGATTCCTCCGATGATTTAGCTCCTAACCAGTGCAATACTTCTCCTAAACTTCTTCTCTATGTAAAATCAGGTTTGTGAAGCTCAAATTTGGTTGTTTAAAAGGTTGTGGTTTCAGCCATATAGGAGAAGAGCAAGAGGGAGCTCAAGGTAACTTCTAAACCTTTGAATATTGGTTGTTTTGGCTGCTGTGAACAATTTAATTAGTTGAATTTCGCTGAATTGTCTTCAGTTTTAAATTTTGGAAAAGAGGTGGCCTAGGAATTATGCTGCCAAAATTGGGTCTAAATTGTAGTTGTAACGTAATTAAATACTTAATAAATTTTTTAAGAGTAGAAAGGAACATGTATGCAGAGTTAGATTCGGAAAGCCACAATTTTCCCCAGAGTGGTGGCGTATTTTGGCGAGAGATAGAAATGGGTCTAGGAGTTGGATTTTCAATGAATTAATGATTCTAATGAATCCAGGAGGGAAAATTAGGTGGTGTTACAATTGGTCAAATTTTCGGAAAAGCTAAAAAAAGCATAATTACGAAAATGCCCTTGAAACCCTAAAATCGGGGCTACCAGGGGCATTCTAGTCCTTTAGTAGTCAATTTGATAATTTTGAGTCCAAAAATGGATTCTTTGGGCAAGAATATGTGAGGATAGCCTAGGTCAAGGTTTTAGAAAAAGTATAGCCGGACCAAGTAATGCGTGGCTAGGCCGATTCCCTGAGGTATTTTGGTAAATTTTCACCATAGGCTAATCTAACCACTATAAACACTATGGAAGTGTCTAAAATGGTACATGAATGGGGTTTGACTTAATTCCTGCACATTTGATATTTTAGGATTGACTTAGGAGCCTGCGGTTGGCATGCTTTAAGAGTCGAGTATTTTGAGGCTGAAAAGGGTTTAGGTAGTAATTACTATCTCTTATACATTATGTGATTATTGATATGATGTATGTTACTATATTCTATGATACGAACATGTGTCTGGAGCACATTACCTAGCTGTGGTCAGAGACCTTGTTGAGGTACATTGGTCTTACCTAGCTGTAGTTGGGGACTCAGCAGAGGAACACGTAGGGGTTTCAACTGGATAGTTGGCCTTGAGCTTTGTGTACACACACAGTTGATGTGAATTTTCATTTCATATTATATGATGCATTGCATATTTAATTCTCGTATTTTATATGTTTGATCGCTTGTTGCTACTGAGATTCCTTAGAATCTGACCCTTCTTTCTAAGCAAATATGTCTCAGTGGGAGCCAGTAGCTCGGAAGGCAAGAATGTGGATATGGGGAACTGATGGGCATATTTTCTGAGATGAAGATAGTGGTTATATATAGTTTGTGTTTGGAATATTTTTGCGATATTTTGTACATAATTGTAAATATTGTCAAATTCTGCACTGTTGATGCCTGTCTGTAAATGAATACTATAATAAGTGTATTTGTACTTTTTTGTTTGCTTATGAAATTTGGTCTTTATTACCCTGTGCATATCAAAATGGAAACATGTGTTGACATGTTTGGTATCAGAGCCCAAGAGGTTTTGGCAAAGCTAATAAGAGGTTCTGGCATTATTAAAATAGTATAATGATATAGTTTTGTTTGCTTGATGACAGGATTATGAGAGGTTGGAGTGAGCCTATGACCTATTTGAGTGTACCATTTGACGGGTCTGAGGCATCCATAAACTAGAGCCTGCTGGACCAGTGGATACCAGGCGGGCAGCTTTTTATAGAGTACTATGGGCCTGGAGGTGTCCGTATGATGCGAATGACCCGTAAAAGAGTACCTGCACCACCCGTATACAGAGTTGAGCCACGACCAGCGTCGCCAGCCGGATCGATGTGTGGTGAGCCTGGACAGCTAATGTCAGATGACTTAGAAAATGATCTGGGCGAGGATCTAAAGGAGTACTCGAAGGAGGATCAAGAGGAGATCCCAGAGGATGGATTAAGTAATTATGAGTCCAGAGCAAAGCCGATGCAGGTATTGTATGATCTACAGCCAGATTTGAGCTGGAGTACTATTTCAGGGGCAAATACCATAAAGCGCTATAGGAACATGATACACCCAGAGGCTGATATCTTGGATTCTTGAGTGGTGTAGAGTCCCTGTATCGGATGCAGATGTAGTTGGAGGTCACGATGCCTGATGAGTTTTAGGTATATACCACTACGTACTTCTTGTCGAACTCAGCATATTGGAATAGGCAGAAGAATCATATCGTTGATCAATACTTCACATCAATCTTCTGGACATTTCAGAGGTACATTACTGACCTAGTGTGAAGGTTTATGTACATAGAGTAATATGGGGTCCATGCGGTACAGTTTGGTGACCGGAGCTGACCGGCACATATTTTGAGGCAAGGGCAGTCAGGAGGAACTGATGGATAGAAAAAGGTTTAGCTGAAGTCAGTATTTTTGGAGGGTACAGAGAAAGTTAATCGTGCTCAACCTAGGAAAACCCTAGAATGGGTGACCCCCTAAGAAGTTGCATGAAATTTGAAAAATGTAATGTAAAAAGGATTAATATGTCATGTTTAGTAGTTTATAGGTTATCTAATGTTTATGTTTCTTTGTAACTACTGTAAATAGTTGTTGTGTGTTATGTATGACATATCTGTGTACCTTGACTTTTATGAAATGACAAAAATGCCCTTGCTCTTATATGAAATGATATCTTCCTCTATTTTCATGTAGTTTGAAATATAGAGATGGGAAGACCTGGCAGACTACAAGGAGGACACAACAATGCTGTTAATGAGCCAAGGCCTAATCCTATACAACATCGAATACTAGACATGTTAGCACAATAACTTAATATAATGAATGAAATAAGAGATGAACTCCGAGAAGTATAGCTGAGGCAGGATCACCTTGAGGAGTATGTGAGAGGTAACAATGAAGAAGTACCACTGGAGGAACCTCAACCCAAAGATATCGTACCAGACCCTAAGGTAGAAATCCTGATCTGGTTAGGCAGATTCAGTAAACAATAGCCACCTATATTCCAGGGAACGTTTGACCCACAACTAGCTAAAGATTGGTTGTCATGTCTGGATAATATTTTCAATATGTTGTGATGTCCAGATGAGGTGAAAGCTCTGCTAGCCATTTACAAGTTGGAAGGTGACATAAATCATTGGTGGAAGGGAAAGGAGCTCACGTTGAGGGGAAGGACTATTCCCATTACATGGGATTATTCCAGGATAAGTTCAATGAGAAATATTTTCCCCCAACCATCAGAAGAGAAAAGGAGAAAGAGTTTCTATGTATTAAACAGCAAACCGAGAGAGCTTCAATGATTCTCTAGGCCAGTACGTCCAACTGTCTTGGTATTTGGCATACCTTAAACTTAACAATAACAAAGAGTGGAGTTCTGATATGATGATTGAGGGATTAAGACTAGAGTTGAAAGAGAAGCTGGTTTTATAATATTTCACTAAGTTCAGCAAAGCAGTGGAAGAATGTCGATACATTGAGAAATGTATGTTGAGTTTAGCTGGCCAAAAGAGTGACAAAGGTGCTTCTGGGAGTAGCGGTACCTCACAGAAATGGAAAAATCTAGGTGGACCTCCTAGGGGCTATAATAAGAGGCCAAGTTAAGCTAGAGGCTGTGGAGGCCAGGGTTTCTCAAGAGCCGGAACATGTTGGCATTGTCTCAAACCGTACCATCCTAGCAAGACTTGTAGCTAAGCCCTATTAAGGATGGATTCTAGCAAGCCATTTACTTGATTTTTATTGTAATAAGCCGGGACATCTTGCCAGGGATTGCCCGTAAAAGCAGCAATAAAAGGAGACTAGACCTTGGGTTCTACGTAGGGTCTACACACTTACACAGGAAGAAGCCTGTATATCTCACAACAAGGGATTTCTACCGATCCTCGCAAGGTAGAAGCAGTACTGAGCTTGAAGAGACCAAAGATTGTATTTATAGGTTTAGCTGGCTATTACAGAAGATTTATACAAAAATTCTCCAGAATTGCTTTGCCATTGACAAAATTGATGTGGAAAGCTCAACATTTTATGTGCGATGAGAATTGTAAACAGAGCTTGATGGAGTTCAAGCAGAGGTTGACTATAGTACTAGTGTTGATGATCCCAGATCCATAGTTTACGTAAGTTATTTATATAGATGTCAGTGGGCATTGATTGGGATATGTCTAGATGCAGCATGGCCAGTGGTGGCATACGCATCTCATCAGCTAAAACCTTATGAATTGAACTATCCCACTCACGATCTTGAGTCGGCGACGATTGTATTTGCTTTGAAAATCTTGAGACACTATCTCTATGGTGAGACTGTAGAGTTGTACTGCAACCACACGAGCTTGAAATACTTGTATGATTAGAAAGAGCTCAACATGAGACAGCGCGATGAATGGAGTTGCTGAAAGATTATAATCTAGAGATCATATATCATCCCAAAAAGTCTTATGTTGTCTTGGATGTATTGAGCCAGAAATCAATGTAGGTGGCAGCCATGATGATCCATGAGTAGAACTGATCAAGGATTTTTGAGATTGCAATCTGCCAAATAAAATTTTGATGACTAGTGGGGTCAGTGAAGTATACAATGATATGTGAACAGCAATTAAAGAAGTATAGCTACTAGATAGACAAGCTTTATCTATTAGAGATATGATTGCTCAAGGTTAAACTCACGAATATGACTTGTCACCTAGCGGACTAGTCAGGTACAAGAAGCGGATTTATGTTCTACAACAACTAGAACTGAGACAGCAAAAATCTTGAAGGAGGCACATAAAAGTAAGTATACTCTGTATCCAAGAGCTACAAATATGTACCATGACCTAAAGGCCCATGAAAAAAGAGGTGACTAAGTTCGTCGCTCGTTGTCTTACATGTTAGAAAGTGAAAGTTGAACATTAGTGACCATCAGGGCTTATGCAAAACCTTGAAATTTCTAAGTGGAAGTAGAAAAGCATTAATATGGATTTTGTAATAGGTTTACCGAACGTCAGAAACCTCAACACTATATGGGTGATAGTTGATAGATTCAAGAAGATAGCCCACTTCCTGCCTATCAGTGTTTACTATGCTCTAGACAGATTGGCATAAATTTACATTAAGGAGATTATAAGGTTACATGGTACTCCGAAGAACATCATCTTAGATAGAGATCCATAGTTCACTTCCAAGTTTTGGAAGGTGGTTTATGAAGCTTTAGTTACCAAGCTCCAATTAAGCACGACATATTATCCTTAGACGGATGGGTAGATGGAGTGAACCATACAAACACTTGAGGATATGCTAAGGGCGTGTGCACTTGATTTCAAAGGTAGCTGGGACAAATTCCTTCCATTGGCAGAGTTTGCCTACAATAATAGTTATCATTTGAGCATCCAGATGGCTCCATATGAGCACTATATAGGAGAAAGTGTCAATCGCCCTTGTGCTAGACAGAGTTGTCTAGGAGGCATCTACTAGGGCTAGATATTATTGATCAGACAACAGAGTAAATAAAGTTAATTAAGCAAAGGTTGTTAACTGCTCAGAGCCGATAGAAAAGTTATGTGGACAAGAGGTGAAAACCTCTGGAATTTGAAGCGGCGACCACGTGTTCATGAAAGTATCACTAGTTACAGGTATTGGCAGAGTATTGAAAATACATAAGCTGTATTCGAGGTACATTGGTCCATTCAAGATCTTGATGAAGATTGGACCAATAGCGTACCACATCGCTTTGCCACCAAATTTGAGCAAACTACATGATATTTTCCTTGTTTCCCATGTTTCCCAGTTGAAAAAGTATAAGCCTGATCCAAAACATGCAATAGAAAATGAGATTTGACCTATGAAGTCATACTTGACCCGATCATTAATCGACAGGAAAAGCAACTCAGGAACAAGAGCATTCCATTTGTCAAGATTTTCTGGAAAGGGTTATCTCCCAGAGAGGCGACGTGGGAAATGGAAGAAAGTATGAAGAAATGTTACCCAAAATTTATGGTTGTCTAGTTGTAGCAAATTTTGGGGACAAAATTTATTTAGGTGGGGGAGAACTATAACACCCCAAATTTATATTCACCAAACATATTCTAATTATTTGAGAAATTCAATAAAACAGTGAATATTCATGAATTTAGAATTTATGAATTTTATAAATGTCCATTTTCATGAGAAATTGGGTAGAAAACAATTATGAAATTAATTTGGGTAATTTAAAAAGTCACATATTAAGGTCCAAAAATGGAGAAATAATGGAGAAGATATTTAGTCCAAAACTGAATGAAAATTCACCAAACAAAAAGAAGAAAAGAAATTAGATTAAAAAGGTAATGACAAAATCGTAACTTTGCCAATTCAGTACAAAATTTATTATTTTTCAATTAATTGAATTTAATTTCAATTATTTAAGAAAAATAAAGGGGAAAAATATATTTGGATAATTTTGGTCAAATAAATATAAATTTATGAAAAATTTGAGCAAAAGTGCAAATTTGACCAAAATTATGACTTTACGTGTATATTTAACTTGAACAAATTATGAAGCCAATTGAGATCAAAGGGAATAACCCCTAGGCATCTCATACATGTAACATGAAAGAAGAAATATTAGTTGTGTGATACCTGGTCTTAAGGATATGGTTACACAAGGTTAAAGGTTTATGTACATAAAGTTTAATTTTTGGAAATTAAACAAATGAATAAAACATTATAAAACATATGATGAAAAGCATCATCTTCCTCCCTTAGCGGCTAAAACCGACACACAATAGCCCTCAAAGAGAGAGAAATAGTTGAAAGATTTTATAGAGAGAAAGAGCAAGAAATTGCAAGGTAAGTTGATTCCTCCGGTAATTTAGCTCCTAACCGGTACAATACTTCTCCTAAACTTCATCTCTATGTAAAATCAGGTTTGTGAAGCTCAAATTTGGTTGTTTAAAAGGTTCTAGTTTTAGCCACATAGGAGAAGAGCAAGAGGCGGCTCGAGTTAACTTCCAAACCTTTGAATATTGATTGTTCTGGTTGTTGTGGACAATTTAACTGGAGGAATTTTGCTGGATTGTCTTGGGTTTTAAATTTTGGAAAAGAGGTGGCCTAGGCATTATGCTACCAAAATTAGGTTTAAATTATAGTTGTAACATAATAAAATACTTAATAAAGTTATTAGGAGTGGAAAGGAACCTGTATGAGGAGTTAGGTTCGGAAAACCACAATTTTCTTTGGTGTGTTGTGCATTTTGGCCAGAACTAGAAATGGGGCTAGGAGTTGGATTTTCAAGGATTTGATGATTCCATTGAATCCAGACCGAGTACGACGAGGCGGTGCCGGGCCTAGTCCTCGAGGTATTTTGGTAAATTTTTGCCATAGGCTAATGTAACCACTATAAACACTATGGAAGTGCCTAAAATGGTACATGAATGGGTTTTCACTTAATTCCCGTACATTTGATATTTTAGGACCGACTTAGGAGCATGGGTTGGCACGCTTTACGAGGAAGTATTTCGAGGTTGAAAAGGGTTCAAGTAGTAACTACTATCTCTCATACATTATATGACTATTGATATGATGTGTGTTACTATATTTTGTGACATTAACATGTGCTTGGGGCACATTACCTAGCTATAATCAAGGACTTAGTTGAGGTACACTGGTCTTACCTAACTGTAGTTAGGGACTCAGTAGAGGTACACGTATGGGTTTCAAATGGATAGTTGGCCCTTAGCTTTGTGTACACACACAGTTGATGTGAATTTTCATTTTACATTATATGGTGCATTGCATATTTAATTCTCACATTTTATATTTTTGATCACATATTGCTACTAAGATTCCTTAGAATCTCACCCCGCTCTCTAAACAAAAATGTCTTAGTGGGAGCCAACAGCTCGAAAGGCAAGAACTTGGATATAGGGAACTGATGGGCACATTTTTTGAGACGAAGATAGTGGTTATTTATAGTCTATATTTGGAATATTTTTGGGATACTCTGTACATAATTGTAAATATTATCAAATTCTGCATTGTTGATGCCTATCTGAAAACGAATACTATTATAAGTGTATTCGTACTTTTTTGTTTGCCTATGGAACTTGGTATTTAGTACCTTGTGCATATCAAAATGGAAATGGGTGTTAACATCAAGGCTTTCTACAAGTGTGATAAATCAGTTACCCTTCACAAGACCTACCCGGGTGTATCCTACCGCATCAAGGATATGGTCGCTATGGTTGGGGACCTTGGTAATCTTTCTTCTGAGGTTGGAAAGGCTTCTTGTTGTTTCCCTCCGAAAAGAATCCTTGTCTCTTTCATTTTTGAGAAGTATTCCCTTGCCTAGATCCACCTCGGTTGTTTGCATTTTTGTTTCTATGCACCCTCCTTAAGTTACCCTTATCAGCCAACACACTTCCACTACCTTGTTGAATTTGGTGAATTGCTGGGCAACTAGCTTCTACTTTATCTCGGGCTTCAGTCCTCTAATTAAAATATCAAAGCTCCATTCCTCATCATCTTTAAATTGCAAATAAGAGGAGTAACAGGATAACCAAGGGAACTGGGATAGGACTCATCGAAAGTCTCAGTATCACCCTGTCGTATAGCTAGGAATTCTTTTTCCTTTGCAAGCCTCACAGACCTCGGGAAGAATTTCTCGTTGAACATATGTTGGAATAACTCCCAGGTCAATAGAATGTTTTGTGTATTCAGTATTATTGTTGTATTTTTCCACCAGTGGTCGGCATCTCCCTCCAATTTATATATGGTCATTCTAGCTTTCATCTTTGTAAGACACCCCAGCACCTCAAATATTTTTCTCCAACCGTGTTAACCATTTCTCAGCAAATTGTGGATCAAATTTTCCTCTAAATGCCATAGGTTAGTACTTAATGAACTTAGGTATCCAGTATTGGAGATCTTCTTCTTCTCGATCTAGAACAATAGGAATCCCATAACCAGATTCATGCGTCTGTGAGTGCTCACTATTGCCAGAAAACTCCTCCTTTAGATCCACCTCATTATCTTCATTTGCCTTAGTGTTTTCAGGTTGTGCCCTATCTTCATTTTGCTTTTCTCTCAGTTCTTGGATTTCCTTACGCAAGCCCTAAATCGTTTCAAGAATTTGCTATATAGCGTTTGGTGGGGATTTCCTACTTCCTCAACTTCCGATACTGTGACCCTTTTCTTTGGTCTACCCTTCACCATTATTTCTTTTTACTATTACTAAAGAAATTAGCACCATTAATATGTCACTTATCATATATATATATATATATATGTAAATATTCCTTAAGAACAGTATATACATATGATAATATTCAAGAGTCATATTTACAACAAAAGTAGCTAAAGTGGCTTAATATTTATATAAGAGTAGCCTTGTGCTACCATAACTAGTCTAATTGGCCTTACCATTACCAGTCCATATTTTGCACCACATATAGTTCTATGTGATCTAGAAAATTATAAAACTCGAAGGGACCCCAAAATAAAATCTCATTCTTTTTCTTGATCCAGGAAGTAAAATAAAAAAGGTAGGCTAGTGTGGTTTAGATCTAGATTTGATCAGTCAACACTAACCCAGGCTCGGCCCTTTGCCTATATCGTAACATGGAGAAAAGATATTCATTGAAATGAACCAAATATATTTACCTAAAGTGCTCCCACAGTTCATGGTCTGGGTGTGGGTAAAAGGCTAACTCAACTATTGGGGCACTAGACTCAGTATCAGAATCAAGACTCTGAAAAGTCTTGTCATTTTCGGGATTACTAGTATCGCCTATAGAGGGCTCAATGCCAGGACTAGCTTGCCTTGCCTTTATCATTATTATTGTATGGTTGGGAACTCTTTTCCTTGCCATACGTAATACTCTCAGTCCCTCTACTCGCTCCCTTATTAATAACTATATAAAGTTTACCCTCCGATATACGATGCTCTGGGGGAGGTTGGTTAACAGATAAGGGTGAACTACTTCTTTGTCTTTTCCTATCAGATATGATTCCTAGCACAAAGCAATTAACAAAGGGTTAGATTTTACTAACATAAGCAGAGAACTTTATACTAGAGCCAAGAACTTATGGTCTGATACCAACAAATTTATCACCCTCATTTTCAAAGTGTATAGATGGCTTAAGTGTAGTAATATCTTTAAAAAAGAAACCGATAATCTTTTGTAAATAGCGGATGTCCCAACTTCAAGCAAAGTATGGAGCTGTACTTGAGTGGGTTTTCAAAAATCTTTTAAAAAATTGCTTTCAGATTTGATCTCATATTATTTTAAAATTTATTTTAAGCCATCTGTTTTTAGTTCATTTTTCATATCAGAGTTTTTACCAATTAGTTCTCTGCTGAAACCCAAACTACTATTTTTTTAATTAATGACCTTAGATGGACGGCTATCTACTACCGGTTTGGATGCCGCTATGTGTTTGCTTATATATAGGTGTTTATTTACATGTCTATAGACTTGCCAGTATGAGATTGACTACAGTTAAATACAGTCTCCAAAATAGATAACCAACAGAAAATTAAATTCTAAGTCCTTCGCTTCATTTGCCTTTGCTTACCTTCTTGCCTGAGCTGAATATTTGTTTTGGAAAAATAAGGTGAGATTCATTGAATCTTAGAAGTAACAGATATCACCCATATAAGATGCATACATATAACATTCTATGTCAACCAAAGTTTCAATACAAACAACATATTCAATATTCAGAGATAAATTCATGATATGCAAAAAGCATAAAGTTACTAATTCAAGGACAACCGTCCCTTTCCATAGTGCTGGAAAATTCTATTGGGCCTTGGCCCTTCTCATCTAAATGTCTTAAATTCACAATGCAGGTACAAACATGCATATAACAAATCATATAATATGTGAGGGATAAGTTACTACCTGACACTTTATCCAAATCTTGATCTTGACTGACGTGCTTTGGACATCCTGGGCAAGTGTCAAGTGTAACCCCCTCCGTAATTATATCCGAAACACAACATTAGAGTGAAATAGAGACCAACAATAATCAAAACTCATTTACATTCCCCATCCTTAAGATAGGGTTTTCACAAATACATTTCAAAATCAAACACTTTAACCTGGTCTCACATTTACATTTCGAATACAATTACACTGCGAAGATAATTAACATTCATAATATATCAGAGTGCACAATAACAATCCCGGCAATTCCGGGTTCATATCTTCACTAAAGGTTCATAGGGCAATACGCCCATTACAATTCCTCAATGGGGATTACGCAAATTTCATTCCAAATATATATCCAAATACACCTCCACAACATATACACCTATATATCCATCCTAACATATACAACTCTAAATACATCCAATATCCAATTATTATTATCCCAAATAGCAACGATAACCACTACCAAGTCCAAATGCCCATAAGGGATTCTCGCCGCCCCTAGTCACTTGCTCCTTCCTCGAGCCACTTGTCCTGTCTAAAATGTTGGTAGGGGAGGGTGAGATTCTAGAGAATCCCAGTAGGAAACATATACCAATATGCATGCAAGATAAGTGTTTAATGCATGACATGCTTGCATCACAATAACTCGTGCTCACATAATGATATATCCGCATGCTCAATGTTTCAAAAACATACTCATGGCCATAGCATAAACAGAAATAGAGCTTCAATCATTCATATATGTTTCACATAATCAAGCAAAGCAATAACATGCATCAATACACAAACACAAATATCAATACATGCAGGAGAGGTATAAGTTCGCTACACTTATTCTTCCACGTATGCTCCAGCATTGGCTACTCATGATCCGAGCGGATATTGAACCATAATCACGGCGAATACCCAACCCTATAACCAAATTAAGGATATAGGATCATTCTCTTTTCCAAATTATCATTTTCATAACACTTAAATTTGGTTACCATTCATGATCTTTAGGTGGCTAATCAAAGCCTAAACACATGCCTAAAGGCTTGGGAAATACTTGACCAAAGGTCACCTTTTAAAAGTCCAAAATACTGATTTTTGGGGGTTGGCCGCAGCTAGCCTACCCATGGGCCGCGGCCAATGGATGCACAGAAGGTCTTGGGCTGCAGTTCATAACCTCTGGCCGCGGCCAAGAAAATTCTGTTTCCTGGCTGAACTTCCATAATTCATAACTAATCCTAGAAAAATCGAAACGAGGTGATTCCAAAGCCAAATGAAAGGTAATTAAGTCCTCTTTATAGGAAAAATATGTATCATTACTGGAAATCACCACAAAATTCCAGAATTACACAAAACTCATCACTGCCCCCAAAACAGAGTTCTGTTTCAATCCCAAACTTTGGACAACCATATCTCACAGAATACTAAACGAAATGACACAATATATGTCCATTTTGAATCTTGGGATGTGAAATTTAAGACTGGAAAGTTTCACAATTTTTTGAAGTCATTTGGTCATTCAAAACGTCCACACAAATAAACTGCCTAGAATAGAGTTCCAAGGGATAGATTTTCCAATTTTCTACCAAAGTGTCCCATGACTCCAAAATTAACAATCAAGCCTATTCCCACATAAATTTTCACAAGGAACACAATGGTAACCTCAAAATGACCAAAATCACAACCTCTCAACATGCCCTATTTTGGCCAAAGCACAAAACCAACACAAAAGGTGCCAAACTTCACATTTAGACTTCAATGCAATTCTATCAATTCAAAACACCAAACAAGGCACCATTTCCATAACAACAACATATTATACTCCCCAAGACCCTAAATCACGAAAATTAGGGCTAAAATTCCAGAAATTCAAGGCCCAACAAATGGCCACAAAACTTAAATGAAAATGAAGCTTTCACTTACCTCAACAACTTTCCCAAAGGCACTTCATGATTCTCCCAAGTCCAGAATTTCATGATTCCTCAAATCACCACCAATGGAGAAACTACAACCATCAAATTGAAGCTCTCACTCCAAGGAACAACTTTAAAGAAGAGCATTTTGGCATTAGAGGACATTTACTCACCTTAAATGCTAGCTTTCACTTTCTCTCTCTAGGGCAACAATGGAGGACGAATTTGGAGAGAGAAGGGAGGGATGAGAGATTGAAGAAGGTGAAATGATGATGTTTCCCCCCATGCTTGTGCAGCTGAATTGGAGGGAAGAAGAGAGAGGGAAAACCATTTTTTTATTGAGTTTTGACTTTTCACACACTCTCTCTTCACATAAGCTTGCCACATGTCTCCACCACATTGGCTCTCATAAAGCAAGTAACTAATTAGTTACTCTAATCTCTCCATTAGCCATTTAGTTACATATCTCATTTCTCTTAATTAGTAATTAATCTCTTCCATTAATCACTAATTTAGAGCCATTCTTTCAATTTTCCCAACAATTATGGCATATTAATTAAAGTTGCCATCAAACACATATTTAATTCTTTTCCTCTTCTTTATGCGCCATTTACCCTTATTTTAGCCCAATAATTATTTCATCACATAATTATGCTAAAATACAAGGTGTTGGGCATTTTCAATAATAAATTCGGATCTTAAATTCACATTAATCCACATAATCATTCACAAGAATTGTAATTACCCCTTAATCAAAATTTGGGTTGTTATATCAAGTCCTATATTATAATTTATGGGAAATGAGTTATTACTTAATCCAATTCCTTCATAAATTATTCTCTTATGCTGGTTGTCATTAGAGTCACTTTATTAGGCTTAATATATAGCTAATGAGCCCAAGGTAACCCCAAATGCTAAACTTAGCCCTTTAAGGTATAATTTTATTTCAAAAACCCTTTAATTTGAATTTTCGCACATTTACCACAAGCTAACAGATTTTTCACTAAATTTTGAAAAATCATAACTAATTCTAGAAAAATTCAAATAGGGTGATTCGAAATTCTATGTGACTCTTATTAAGTCTATTTTAAGGGAAAAATACTTCCAGTAGCCACCTATCCATGTACACTTCCCTATTTTTCTTTTTCTCCCTGCTGCCAAAAAATCTGACCAGTTTTAATGGTCTACTTTAAACACTCATAACTCCTAGTATACTTATCTAAATTCTTCCTAATACCTATCAAATTAAAGGTCTTTAAGTGTAATTTAATTCTACAAATCCTAATCATCATCAGATGAAGTTTGGATAGTGAAATTGTCACCACAACAAAACTACCAGAAAAAATGCACACTAGAAGATTTGTCACATAAGCAACCTTAATTTCCAATCTTTAAGTCTTTAAACCAGTATGTGAAAAATTATAACCAGAGTCTATTCCTACCCAATTTTTTGTGTAAAATCCAATGAAAACCTAAAAAATACTAAAACCAAACTCCCTCACCTAGTTTTGCTTCTGACCAAAATATACGCTCAAAAATAACAAAAATCCAACTTTGAGTTTTTAACTACCGACAAGCCTAATACTTCAACAAGCATCATATATCACCTTATATATGCTTAAAACATCGTCCTTCTTCAAAAACAACCTTTGGATGAAATACATGGGTGGTTTAAGAGCTAAGAAAAACTCAATAAAATCACAAAGTATTCAGTTCAAAAGAAAGCCTACGCTTACCTCTTCGCGTTTCAACAAGTGGTTCGGTATTCCGGTGGCACTCTAGTAGGCTAACTAACACAAAAAACCTTAGATGAGAAATCTAAGACCATAGAATTGAAGCTTATAGTGAGTACAGGAAGTTTCTTGAAGGACTTATTAGACGATAACGGTGTTTCGGGGTCAGAATCGACTCCGGTAGTAAGGAGAACTTACTATTCACTCCTCCTTTTCTCCTCTTGTGATCTTAAGCTTATGAAATCAGATTTTCTTTCTCTTTCCATACTTGCATGACATTTAGCTCTTAAAATGGAAGGGAATGGTTGAGATTTAATCTTGCAAAGTGATCTCATCTTAGCTTGCTACGTGTCACAAGTTTAAGGCTTAAAAGTGCCACGCGTCATGCAACTATTGGTCTTCCATTTTCTCTTTTTTTGGTGGGGCATAAATGGTCAAGGGAAGGAAGGGGCCTGACAATTTCCCTGGACTATTGGGTTCGGTACTTGAACCATAAAGTATGTGACCCCGCCGGAGACTGGTGGATTCCCCAAACTCAGCTGCTAGGTGGTGTACTCCGGCGATGACAACACGAAAGGCATAAAGTAGGTGAAATGATGAAGGACACATGTCACCTCCTTATTTGGCCAACAAAAAACAACCTTTATACTTTGTCATCATTAAAGGACACGTGTCAAGCTCTTGCTTTGCCAACAAACACAATATGCCATCATGAGCCGTCATTACATACTTTATTGAAGTTATTTTAATAAAGATGCTCTATTGGTGCATTACTCGGAATTCTACTTGGGATTGTGACATGCATATCAAGGCACGCCACCCAACCCCCGAATCCCTCCAATCTCACATCTAACATTATGTAACCTGCAACCACAGACAAATTTTCCTCTGACTATTTACACTCGTAATTTACAATCCTGAGTTCTCAATTTTTGCGAATAACACCATGGACATGTAGAAATTCTGAAAGTGACTCCACCTTTATTTGTAAATACCAGTATTTATATTATTCCACGATTTCCATATTTACACATTTTTGATAATACAAAATTTGGTATATTACAAAAATACTTGTTTCTCAAATATTTTTCCACTCAAGAAGAGCATTTTAGTAGTATAAATTTCATTAGGAGCAAAGCAAGTTGGAGGATTAAGGCTTAGAGTAAAGGCTGAGTTTCATCAATCGGAGACTGTAGCATTGAAAAGTTAAGTTGGTAGTTAATTTTAAATGGTTTACGTTATTGAATAAGGGTAAAGTTTTACACTATAGGTTTGTTGAGGTTGAACCCTAAGTTAAAGAAGAGGAATTTTAGTTATTAGAGTAATTTCTTGGTTGAAACTATTATAATTGGCTATGGGTAACTTAAAAATACTTTATTGAAAGTTGATTTTGTGGTTAAATTATAAGTTTGTATGGTTTTCTATTTATGGAGGAATTATTGCAAAATTTTGAGGTATTTTTAGAATGAGCAATCTGGACACTATTTGCTACGGAATTATTTTGGTTAGAAGCTTTAGGTGATAAGATTCTTGTGTTTAAATTTTGACAATGATTGGACTTGGTTTGAATTACCATTAAGTACTCTAAGTTCCTACTCAGAAAAGGGGAATTTTAGAATAATAGTGAGATTGTAACTAAAGGATTTTTTTTGGTAGCGTTAAAAAGTGATTTGACATACAATAAAATGTTATGAAATATTTGAAATTATGGGATTCATTTGCCATACTTGAATTGGAAATTATTATAAAAATGAATAATTTCGTTAAGTAAAAGATAATTATGACCTTAAACATTTGATATTGGAATTGGGAAATTATAATTTAAGTTGACCATTTGAAAGTTAACTAATGACTTAAATGAGTATAATAGAGTGGAAGAATAGGGAGAATATCTTTAGGATAGTAAATATATGAATGGCAGAGACATTATGAATTTTTCTAAGGAACAAGTAAGTAAAGGTTAAGAGTCTTGTAACTAATTGTTAATCTAGCATGGTATTAGTTATCATCCCATTGATGAATATTCACATATATTATGTAGACTCTCCTTAGTTATGGTTTAGCACAGGGTTTCCCAAGAATGGTAGTAACTTGTTTTAGCTTTAGTGAGAGGTTACTACTTTCCAATTTACCTTGTACACTTGTTGAGATGATTATAAGTGTATGTTGGTATTTTCAAATAATAAAGGTATATCTTATAATATTCTACATATGAAAAATATAAATGTATATGTATGTATATATGTCTGGGTGAGTGCGCGTGTGAGAGAGAGTAAACTTTTTAGTTAAGCAAGCTTAAATTGTTTATCTTATGATTGTAATGCTGATGATGCATATCATCAAATGTTTAATTTGATAATAAATTTTTGATGTTGAAGTTTGTGATGTTAAATTGTTGGATAGCATATTGAGTTGTGTTGGATTGTATAGAGTTGTGGTTATGGGAGGTTTGATGCTATTATACCACATGGTATAGCTGTCACTTGGCTCCCAGTAGCTGGCTTTAAGATTCCGACCCTTGGTATTACCCTTCTTTGCTAGGTTAAGGGTCAACTCAAAGGACATGTGACCCATTTCCATATTCTAAGAAAAGGGAACCTATGGTCATATGTGAATTCTATAGCTTTTAGCTAGACTACACCTCATTATTTGGGAGCTTGGAGCAGTCATGTCATAAAGATGAAACATGTTATGTGTTGTAGCCCATTAGTTTTGTCAGTGGCTATAAAATGGTTAAGGGAGTCGTATACATATTGAATTACTCCTTGAACTACTATTATTTATGGAAATGTTCATACTTTATATTATATGAGTTCATATTTAGCTCGTTTAACTATCTTGTAACTTTTCCCTGCATACTTGTTAAATTGAAATTGTAGTTACTAGGTCCTTGTGACTCACCACATTGTTTTTAACATTTTTCAGATAAGGTTCGAATGTGACATGCTCAGGGAAGGCTGTGGAAGTGTAGGTTTGCATAGCACCATTGTAGACCCTCCTCTTATAATAAATATGCAATGAATTTATTTATTGTCATATAGGGCTCATTCAAACTCTGATATAACTTATGAAATGTTTTGATATTTGCATGACTAGTTTATTTTTTTGTACTGTGTTGGAGTGCAGATAAAGGAGGCTTGAGGTCATGGGTTATAAAATTATGACTTTTGATCTTGGATCCACTTTTGTGTAACTCTTAAGAAATTTGTAGTTCTATTTGAAAATATAATTATTCAGGAAAGTCACGAATTGTAATTAATAAACTGATAGTTATTGAAAATGATGTAAGGCCTATTAGTAAGTTGTATTATCGAGCTTCTATTGGCTAAGGCCCAATTATTATATTGTTGACGAATATGTGATTTTGAGTAAGATGTTCAATGCTTTTTAACCATTATAGACCTTTGTAATGTTTTTTCTTTTTTTGTTAGAACAATGTGTTTCACCTAAGAGGGGGTTGAATTGGGTGATACCAAAAATTTAGATGAGTATATAAAAATTAACTGAAAATTTAAAGCAATTAAGAGCTAGGAGAAATATTACTGAAGTGTACACCGGGAGTTATACTGGTTCGGCCACAACCACTTTAACATATGTCCAGTCCTCAGAGCTTCTCTAAGACTTTTATTATATCTTCTAAGATTCAATGGGTTCTTGGCACCTCAGTACATAGCAAGTTCCTTCACGGACACTCGCTCCCCCTTACACTTTGTAATCAAATCCCCAACTCAAGGTGCCATAACCTTAAGTTTTCTCAATAACAAATAGAGTTTGTAATGAAAAACTCTCTCACAGAGCAAATGTATAATCACTAAAGTACAAAGAATGAATATAAGAAAACAGAGCACTAAGAATATATTGATCGATGTAGGTTATTTTTTTATTCTTTGAATGCTCCATATATATAGATGATTTGTGATGTCCATTGAAAGCATTTCAAACATATCTGTTAGAGTCGCGCAACTTCATTTGACCATTCTTCAAATTTGAAAACTAGCCATTTACGGTAGGTAAGCGTTTTGGTCGTTGCGGATGATATGTTTGACTTCTCTCTCAATGCATGATCTCTTCATTGTTTCTCTGCAAATATACTTAGGAAACTAATACACATAAAGGTTAATCATATAGATAACAAATCATTGAACGTTGGATTAAAATCATGCTTTCTGTACTGCATTACTTGAGTGGCTACTCAAGTGATCATGTTTCATTACTCGAGTAGTACCTCGAGTAACTTCATTAAAAATAAGCCAAAGAGTAAGTCAACGTTGTCCAATCAGATTACTCAGGTAAATCATCAAGTAATTCATTTTATAAAACTTGGCAGACTTGATTACTCGAGTGATCCCTTGAGTAATACTTGCAATTCTTATCTCATTACTTGAGTGGTCAATGGACTAAAGGTATCAAAATCTTGGCCGAGAGTAACTTCTTCTTTTCTTACCTGATTACTAGAGTGATCCCTTAAGTAATGCTTCAATAACTTTGCAAATTACTCGAATGATCCCTTCGAGTAATGTTATTATTTCTTGGCTGAGAGCTACTGGATGATTTCTTCTTTGATTACTCGAGTGATTCCTTGAGTAATGAAGGTTGTTACCGAAGGTTCCATCGATTAACCCTTCAAAAAATCTCAGTGTTCCTTTCTCCAGTACTTTGTCTCTTACTTCATTCTCATTACTTGAGTACTTACTCGAGTAATCGTCTTGCCTGCCATGGAAAGCTTAGTTACTTTGTTCAACCTTTTTATTTATTATCATTAATCCAATCTTTGTTATCATCAAAACATATGTGATCTAACATTCTCCCCTTTCTGATGATGACAAAACTTGGTGATTTTCAACAAAGTTTTTGAAAACTTTTCATATTCAATTGTTTGTTCAATTTAAACTTGAAAAATTATTTCAAAATAACTTGGTGATGATCTTTTTGAATTCAAATCTAATGATGTTGAGAAATTTAGTTTTGTGAAACCTTTTTGAATCCAGTTTTAATGATGTTACAGTCAAAAGCCCATAATTTTGTAAGAGTATACCTTGCATACAATCAAAAACTCATTAGTCCATAATTGATAAATAACTTCAAATTTAAACTATAGATTGAGTTCATGAAATTAACATAATTTGTTCATGATACCAAAACAGAAACTAATAAAACTCCCTTAAACCCTATATACCCATATCCATATGCATTTTTACAAAATCACATCATCACATCATTTTTCACACAAAATCGCTCAAGTTCTTCTCCCCCTATTGTCTTTATCACAAGGATAGGATAAATCAAGAGAACAGGTAGGACTATATGGGATTGACAGGAAGAGGTGTGAAGCCAGAGCCATATGAGTCATCTGAACTTGAAGAATCTGAAGAGCAGCTAGAAGGTTCGGGATCAGGAAGTACCAGAGGAGGAACCATAATAAGATCATTTAAAGGACTTTGTGGGGCTGGAACCTGAGAAGAAATCTCCACTTCCATTGTTCTTTCAGGTAATTGATGATCACTAGAGGAGACAACCACTTCCTCAGTGCCTATTGGGGATGTAATGGGTGTTGGCATTGGCTCAGGCTGAACTGGCTGGTCTGGCGGGACTGAGTTATCAATGGTGATGTGAATGGTCTCAAATGTTTCTGGGTTGGCATAGAGAATAGGAGGTTTCTGGAGATGGTGATAGGAAAAAGAGGAAGAAGGATAAAAGAAGGTCCAGGCTGAAAAGGTTTAGGCTCAAAAGGTGACACTGGCTTAAAAAATGATGTAGGTATAAATGGACCAGAAGTGGATGAACCAGGTGCCATAGCATCAAGTTTGGTATGAGGTGATCTCAGAAGCTCACCCTATACTTGCTTTTCTACCATTATCTCCTTATGTCTCTTATCCATATGCTCTACAAGCTCTGCCATCTTGAAATTCATATGGGTTATCAATTCAGCATTTATATTTGCAATGTCAATATGAAAACCCTTGAGAATATTCTCCATGAATGTCTGTATTGCTGAACCAATGAATGATGGAGCAGAAGTAGAAGCAGTAGCAGATGACTGAGTATTATCCAACCTACTGGATTTGGCTTCAGTCTTTTTCTTCTTGGGACCAGATTCAAGAGGAATCTTCAGGGGAATATAAATGTGTAATTTCCTAACTTGATTTTGTCCTACTAGAGTTAGCCTCTCAATTGGTTCACTCTTCTCCAAATACCAAATCTTGTTCTTTTTGAGAAATAGGGATATAAGCTGAGGATAAGGCATTGGAGTAGTGGATTTTTGTTCAAATTTATATCTTTTGATTTCAGCAAAGATATATTCTCCCAAGTCCTTTTTCTCTTTGAGGAGAATTAAGGAAAATTTTCTGAAGTCCCTCTCTACGAAATGAGTGAAGTTGTTGGATTTATTGACTATGGCTCTCGAATAGATATATCATAGAACTCGATGAAAATCACACATATCACATGGGTTAAGACTGAGAGGTCCCATAATCTCTCCAGGTCTTAGAACTGAAAACAACTGGCTCAAGTCTAGGGTAGGATAAATATCTTTAGGGGGATCCTCTATTCTTAGCCAGGTGTTTATTTTGGAAGGTAAGATTAGAACTTTTTGACCTCTAACCTTAGATACCATTTCTTCTTCCAAGGCATCTCGAAGAGGATCATTCACAGGGTGTAAATTGCAATAAAATTGCCTTACTATCTTGGTGCAAAATGGAAGTTTAATTGAAAGCCAAGGCATGTAGGATTCAAGATAAGGCATGAGATTGAACTTCAATACCTCTTGAAGAAGATTGGAGTCAATAAAGTGCATCTTGCATACTCTTCTTCTAGAAAAGTAATCTCTAAATTTTTGAGACTCCTCAATCTTCTTCATATTGAACCCCTTTGGAGGGAATGTGATTTCTTCTTCTTCTGGTTCCTTTGAAGATTGGCTATGATTCTCTCCTCTAGATTTGTGAGCCTCATCCAGTATACTAGCCATAGCTTGAGCAAGTTTTCTTTCAAACTTGGCCTTTATCGATGACTTCTTAGAGAAAGATGGAGTGTCAGAGGAATTAGAAGGATGTGGAGAAAGTGCCTTAGTCTCTTTGCCTCTACTAGAAAGAACATCCTTCTTAGATTGAGCTCTTGTGGTAGTGGGTTCCTTGATCATAACTCCCTTGACTTTGGGTTTGGCTTGCGGCATTGCTTTAGCTTTTGATCTGGGAGTGATCTTTTGTCTTTTGGCTAGAGGAGATGGAGTATATTCAAGTGATTTATGAGGATTAGAAGATTCGGAAGGACTATTGGGAGTGGTGGTTTTGGTTTTAACCATTTTGATTGAAAGAACAAGAATTTCTGAAATTTTTTTCTTGCGCAAGTTGATGGTTAGGGTAGAGTGTTTTCAGCGATTTGAAGAGGTTTTTGGAAGTAAAACTCACCGGGTTTTGACAGAAATGAGATGAACAAGTATTTGTGAAAATTTTTTAGGAGAGACTAGGAGAATCACTAGAGAAGATTTTATGAAAAATGACCGAGTTGGGACAGATAAAGCCGTAGTGCCTGACATCACTCGAGCGGCTACTTGAGTGATCTTGAGGCATCACTCGAGTAGTTACTAGAGTGATCATACCAAAAATTTAAAAATTAAGCAAATTTAAATGTGTACCTGGTCTGAATAATATTGTAATTATTCATGTAGATTCCCTTGATAATTTGATGGTACTTTAAGGTAGAATTGAGTTGAAAACAAGTTGATTTGCAATCTGCTATCATGACTACTCAATGGCTTACTCGAGTGACTCTGTGGCATCACTCGAGTAGCTACTCAAGTGATCAGTCTTTTGAACGGCTGACTTGTTTACTTTCAACCGTTTTGTCACTTCCTTTTGAATTAAAGCTTCTCTGCCTCTTTCTCAAGGTTATCACTTAAGTGGCTACTCGAGCGATGTTTATCATCACTTCCAGTTATCACTGTAATGACCCAAAAAAGGGATTGAGGGCTAATGACTTCAAAAGTGGATGTAATTATTGTTGAATAAACAGTTTTGGAGAATGTGTGATGGGAATTTGGTTGTTTTAGTAACTCCAATGGTTTCCTTGTGAAAAATTGTGTGGGAATAGGCTTGATTGTTGATTTTGGAGCCATTGGATACATTGGTTGAAAATTGGAAAAACTGTCAGGTGTAATTCTTTGCAGGGCAGTCGGCTTTTATTGACATTTTGAATGGGCAAATGGTGTCTAAAAATTCTGAAACTTTCAAGTCTTAAATTTCACATTTCAAGCTTCAAAATCAAGATATAATTTGTGTCATTTCTATTTGTGAGCTATGAGTTATGAATTTTTGAAGTTTACCTAGCGAAATTGATTATTTTATGGAGTAGTGGTCAAAGAAATTAACTCTAGGAATGATATACTTCCAGCTAGTAAAAGGCTATATTTTTCCTTGAAACTAGACTCAAAAAGGGTTCTATAGCCTTTAGAATCACTCCATTTCAAGCTTTTTAGAATTAGTTATGATTTTTCAAAATTTAGACAGAAAATCTGCCAAAAATCCGAAAATGCAAATAAAATAGAATGGAAAACTTGTAATTTTGCCAAACAAATGCTAAATTAATTATTTTCCAATTAATTGAAGTTAATTTCAATTATTTAAGGAAAATAAATGTGAAAATTGTATTTAGAGTATTTTGGTCAATTAAATATGAATTTATGGAAAATTTGACCAAAATTGGGACTTTACGTGTATACGTAACTTGGACAAGTTGTGAAGCCAATTGAGACCATTGGGAGGGACCTCTAGGCGTCTCCTACATGTGGCAAATGAAGGAAATATTGGTTTGGCTTAATGCAATATTACATGTGCATAGAGTTATTGTACATAAAAAGTGATTTTTGGAATTTTGGAAAATTATAAAATAAACAAAAGATGACATAAGCAGAATATTTAATCATCTCCTTCTTCCTCTTCAGCTCATTTTGACGCACACAATAGCTGAAACAAGAGAGAGAAATTTGTGAGGGTTTAGAGAGAGAAAGGGAAGAAATCTCACAAGGTAAGCCAATTTCTCCAACGATTTAGCTCCTAATGCGTATAACTCCGACTTAAGCTACTCTTCTTTGTTCTTTAAGGTTTAGAGTGTTAGTACAAGCGTTTCACCCAAGTGGGGGGTGAATTGGGTGATACCAGAAATTTCATTATGTATAAGAAAATTGACAGAATATTTAAAGCAGTTGAGGGTAAAGAGAAATATCACCGAAGTGTACACGTGAAGTTATACTGGTTCGGCCACAACCACTTTGACCTACGTCCAGTCCTCAGAGCATCTCTGATAGTTTCACTATATTCTCTAAGATTCAGTGGGTTCTTGGCACCTTAGTACACAGCAAGTTCCTTCACCTGGACACTCGCTTCCCCTTACACGTTGTAATTAAATCCCCAACTCAAGGTTCCACAACCTTAAGTTGTCTTAATAACAAATATTGAGTGTGTAATGAAAAACTATCTCACAGAGCAAATATATAATCATTGAAGTATAATGAATGAGTATAAGAAAACAAAGCACTAAGAGTGTGTTGATTAGTGTATGTTCGTGTGTTCTCAGTGTTGTTTCTGTTCTTTGAATGCTCCATATATATAGATGATTTGTAGTGTCTGTTGGAAGCAATTCAAACATGTCCATTAGAGTCACACAATAATGGTTGACCATTCTTCAAATTTGAAAACTATCCGTTTACGGTAGGTAGCGGAAGGTGAGATCTCGGACGCTTTATTTGACTCTTCTCTTATTATATGATTTCTTCATTGTTATTCTGTAAATACACTTAGAATACTAATACAATGAAAAGTTAATCATATATATAACAAAATAATAAAGATACGATTAAAGTCAAGCTTTCTGGATTGCCTTACTCGAGTGGCTACTCGAGTGATCATGTTCATTACTCGAGTAGTCCCTCAAGTAATCCTATAAAAAATATGGCAGTGACTAATTCAACATTTTTCATAAGATATTACTCGGGTAAGACATGGAGTAAGATATATCACAAACCTGGAAAATACCTGATTATTCGAGTTGCTACTTGAGTGGCCATGTGTTTTCTTCCCAAGTTACTCGGGTGCTCCCTCCAGTAAGCTGATTACTCAAGTGGTTACTCAAGTGGTCATGTCTTTTCTTCACAAGTTACTCACGTGATCCCTCAAGTAAATTTCAAATAACTCGACAGATTACTCGATTACTCCCTCGAGTAATTGCATCAAATTCTTGGCCGAGAGTTTGTTTACTGATTACTCAAGTGACCCCTCGAGTAAGGCTTCAAATAACTCTGCAGATTACTCGAGTAGTCTCTCGAGTAATGCCTTTTTATCACCTGGTTACTCGAGTGGCTACTCGAGCAAAGTGTTGCATTTCTTGGCCAAGAGCTATTGGAAGAAATTTAACTTGATTACTCGAGTGGCTACTCGAGTAATGCCTTTTGTTCATGTTGTTACTCGAGTGACTACTCGAGTAATAGTCTATATAACTTTATAGATTCCTCGAGTAGTCCCTCGAGTAACGTCTTCCAAATTTTGGCAGTGTTTCTGAGGATGAAATTCTTCATGATTACTCGAGTGCTTACTCGAGTAATGGCTTCCCTTACTCGAGAAGTCACTCGAGTAAGCCTTCACAAAATTTGCTCATTACTCCAGTGCTTACTTCAAGTAATGCTTTATACCATTTATTACTTTGTTCAAATTCATTTGTCTTTTAACAAATCCTTTTATATTATTGATCCAATCTTTGTTATCATCAAAAAATATGGGATCTAACATGGAGGTTCAAAAATCTGTTGTTATTTAGGTTAGTGTTTTAGCCATATTTGGGAAAAGCTTGTGGGAGCTTGAGGTAACTTCCAAAGCTTCGCATATTAACTATCCTGGCTGCTGTGGGCAATTTAATCGGTGAAATTTTGCTGGATTGCCATTGGTTTTAAACTTTACAAATGTATGTTCTTAAGAGTTATGCTGGAAAATTTTAGTTCAAAATGGTAGTAATAACTCAATTAGATGGTTAATAAAGTGGCTAGGAGTAGAAAGGAACACATTTAAGAAGCCGAAATCATAAAACCTTGATTTTTCCTAGAGAAAACATAAATTTTGGCCAGCTCTAGAAATGGGTCTTAGAGTTGGATTTTGAATGAGTTGAAGGTTCCATTGAGTTTAGGAGGGAAAATTAGGTGGGGTTACAATTGGACACTTTATCAAAAAAGGTTGAAAAAGCATAATTACGAAACTCCCCTGAAACCCTTAAAGTGGGGCTTCCAAGGGTAAATTTGTAATTTAATATTGAATTTGGTAATTCAGAGTCTAAAAATGGATTCCTTAGGCGGAAATATGCTAGAACAGCCAAGGTTAGAATTTCAGGAAAGGTACAGTCGAACCAGGTACGGTGGGCCCGAGTTGAGTGGCCGGAGGCATTTTTTGTAAATTTTCATTATTGACTTATATAACCCCTAGAAACACTATAGAAGTGTCTAAATGGTGCATTTGGAATTGTAGGATTCGATATTGGCCCTGCTCGTGATCCACCTTCGTCAAAGTACAATCAGAAAGAACAAGGTAGTGACTCTTTCTCTTATACTATATGTGATGCATTATATGTGTTTTATATCATTGGTTTGTGATGATTTTAGATACCGCAATGCTTGTGGATATGTGAGCTGAAAGGCTATTTGTAGAAGCCGAAAGGCTATTTGTGGGCTGAAAGGCTATTTGTGGGCCGAAAGGCTATTTGTGAAAGCCGAAAGGCTATTTATGGGCCAAAGGGCTATGTGAGCCGTAAGGCTATGTGTATGCACTACCACGCCAATAGTCCCTAACAACGGTTCGGTAAGGACTGCGTGCCTTCCCGGCGATAAAAGGGGATGAGAGTGGGGTGTGTTATGTGTTGTTGCTTCTTGGTGATTTACTTGCATGTTGTGTGATCATGTGTGGTATGAGTGATATGTTACTAATGGGATTCTTTTAAATCTTATTCTTTCCTTTAACTAACCTTTAGATAGGGCAAGTGGCTCCAAAGGGAAAAAGACGACCAAGGGCAGCTAAGACTCTTGTAGGAATATAATTTGGGTCGTTAGTAATAGGATTTTTGTTTGGGATTACTATATTTTGTTGGGATGTAAATATTATTTTGGATATGGTTGTGTAATCCCCTAAATAGGAATGTATGAACCCTTAGTGTGTATATATATGAAACTCGGGGGTTGCTGGGATTTTTCTTGTACACTTTGATATGTATAATTGTGATTTAACTACACAGGTAATTATATTCAGAATATTGAATTTGAGACCAGGGTAAGGTAAAAATTTTGAAAGAATTTGTGAAAACCCTACCGGAAGGAAGGGATTGGAAATGAATTTTTATTATCCGTCAGTCTATAATCCATTCTAATTACCCATTTTTGAATTATAATTACGGTTATCAAGGCAGGGGGTTACATTTGTGGTATTAGAACTGTAGTTCTTGGCAAGGGTAGAGTTTGCAAGGATAGTTCCCTTAGTCTTGACTATAGGGATTGAAGAGGATTTGTGAATGGTTATTGTATGCACATGTCTATTTTGCTAATGTGGATATATATGAGATTTGTGGACATATGTGTATACCTATTTGTGATATTGATGGGGTGAGTTATTTGTAGAATGAAGAAAACAAAAGGTCGCCCCAGAGTACAGCAAGTAGACCCAGAGGTGAAAGAAGTTAATGACAATCCACCAGATCCTATGCAAGAGCTGATGGGTTTGATAAGAGATCAGAGGGATATGATTACTGAGCTGAGAGAACAACTCCGAGAAGAGAGAGTGAAGCATAAAGAAGATCGGGTTCAATCCACCCAGGAGGAGACTCACGAAGAGATACTAACTGAAGAAACTGTAGAAGGGTCGACACGACCATAAGAATCGCCTCCTCACATTGGACCAAACCAAGAATCATATGGGGTTCCAGTTAGAGAGGAAAGGGATTTGTAATATTGGGTCTCAAAATTCTGCAAGAACCTACTTCCAGTGTTTAAAGGCTAGATTTGATCCTTAAGTGCCCGGATGAGGTGAAGGCACGATTAGAATATACAAGCTCGAGGGAGATGCAGATCGTTGGTGGCGTAATATCACACTAACGTTGAGAAATAGAAATGTGCCACTGACCTGGGAACTGTTCCAATAATAATTCAATGAGAAATATTTCCCCAAGTTGGTACGGCTGGAAAAAGAAATTGAATTCCTCTCTATTAAGCAAGGGGACACAGAGACCTTTGATGACTACCTGTCTCGTTTCATCCGGCTATCTAGATATTCCTCTTATCTATGGAAATTGGATGATGAGGAATGGAGTTCGGACATGTTAATACATGGGCTGAGGCGAGAATTGAGAAAAAGGTTAGCCACCCACCGAATCATTGAATTCAATAAGGCGGTTGAGGAATGCAGGATCACTGAAAATAATTTGAGAGACTTGTATCCGGCCAAGGTTACCAGCAACCGCAGTGAACCCAGTAAGGGTAATACTTCCCAAAAATGGAAGGGCAAGGGATCCACTTCATCCCAGGGTACTGGTAAGAAGCGCTACCAGCCTAGAGATCATGAGCCTCAGAAATTTGTGATAGAATGGGTATGTCCTCGTTGTAATCAACCATATTATTGCAGAAATTGTCGGGGCAAAATGATATGCTTTAATTGTAAACAACTGGGACATCTTTCTATAGATTGTCAGCTACCACAGGCAGAGTAGAGACTGAGGACTTAGGGTAGGGTATTTGTGATGACTCACGAGGAAGCCCAGAAATCCCCCGATCTCATTCAAGGTAACGTCCTTCTAATGGTAATGTATTGCAAGTGTTGTTCAACTCAGGTGCAAGTTACTCTTTTATTGCCTATGATTGTGTAAAGTGTGTAGGTATGCATGTACATAAGTTGCCATTCAATTTAGTGGTGTCGATGCCAATGGGTGTTAAGGCTTTGACCAAAGAAGTTTGTTTAGATTGTGTCATAACTATGGAGGGGCACTAATCCGTTGTTGATTTGATTTGTTTACCGATCGAAGAGGCTCAACAACAAGATGATCAGACGTAGAGAATTCGTGCTAGAATTGGACGAGGAGAAGCTTGGGACTATGACTTGTCGCCTAATGGATTAATTCATTACCAAAAGAGAATTTGTACTCTACTTAAGGTGGAGTTGAGGCAAAAGATCCTAGATAAGGCGCACAAGAGCCGGTATACTCTTCATCCTGGAATGACCAAAATGTATCATAATTTAAAGTCTGTGTATTGGTGACCAGGACTGAAGAGTGACCTGATGAAATATGTGGTGCGGTGTCTTACTTTCCAGAGAGTAAAGATTGAGCACCAAAGACCGCTAGGTTTGCTACAGAGTCCCAAGATTCCAGAATGGAAATGGGAAAGTATGACCATGGACCTTGTTGTGGGATTGCCCAGGATCAAGAATTATGATACGATCTGGGTAATTGTAGACCGATTAATAAAGTCAGTACACTTCATACCAATCAAGTCTAGTTACTCTCCGGACAAGCTAGCAGTGATTTATATTTGGGAGATTGTGAAGCTCCATGGTATACTAAGGAATATCATTTCCGACCGAGATCCCCGATTCACTTTGAGATTTTGGAGGGCATTACATGAGGCCCTGGGAACTCAATTGAGATTTAGTACGACCTATCATCCTAAGATGGATGGACAGTCAAAGAGGACTATTCAGACACTAGAGGATATGCTACGAGCTTGTGTCCTTAATTTTAAAGGGAATTGGGACTACTTTCTTCCACTTGCTGAGTTTGCCTACAACAATAGCTATCATGCAAGCATTCAGAGGAAGTGCCAATCACCCCTGTGGTAGAATGAGTTATCTGAGAGGAAGCTGTATGGGCTGGAGCTTGTTGATCAAACCTCAGAACAGATTCAAATCATTCATAAGAGGCTTCTTGTAGCACAGAGTCGACAGAAAAGCTATGCTGACAAGAGGAGATGACCTCTAGAGTTTGAGGTTGGTGACCATATGTTATTGAGAGTATTACCAATTACCAGTTTCAGGAGAGCTATCAAGTGGAAGAAGCTAAGCTTGAGATATATAGGTCATTTGAGATACGAGAATTGGGCCTATTGCGTATTGAGTAGCCCTACCCCCAAACTTGAGCAGACTCCATGATGTGTTTCATGTTTTCCAACTAAAGATGTTGTTAGATTCCAAGTTTTGATGATAACAAAAGGTTATTGTGTGCAAATTATGTTTTTACAAGTCTAGACAATATATATAAAGTTAACAAATATATTTCATAAAGTCTAGAAGTGTTTACTGTCAGTTTTACTTATGCACTCGAGTAATGGAGTTAGCACTTGAGCATTAAGCTAATTTGCACTCGAGCACATGCAAGTGTTGGACTAAAAGTGTTTGACAGAAAGCAAAGTCAGTATGGCACAGAGTGATGGCCTAATATGCACCTGAGTCCTGGCGAGTATGGCACAGAGAATGTTTACTCGAGAGGGAGGTAAACTTAAAATGTAAGTCGCACTGAGTGCAAGCGAGTGAGGGATTGCGAGTGTTTGCCCAAGAGTCTTATAGAGCAGAAAAGAATAAGAATGCCTGAGTGAGAGTACATGCACTCGAGTGATACCTCAGCACCTGCGAGTGAGAAATCTAACTCTCTCAATTCTGAGCAAGTGCTGAAGACAGAGTATATTATAGAAGAATATTCTGTAGTGAGAGTAAGTATGCTTGAGTGAGGGCCCACATCAACTGCAAGTATAAAATCACACTCTTGATAAAGTAGGGTGCGAGTGTTGTCCAGAGACGTGGCTTATAGTGTAAAATGAAGAAGCACTCGAGTGGGGTCCCACATCACTTGCAAGTATGAAAACGCACTCTCTCAAAATCACATGGAAGTGCAAACCTAAAGCTGAAGCTAGAAGAGGAAAATATGTATTACACTCGAGTGAGCCTTCTTATCACTTAAGTGATGCTTTGCCGAAGCAAAATGCATCAGACTTACAACGTTCAATCCGAATATAGTTTAATGTTATTTATTCATTCTATTTCTACTTATTATTATATAATATAATTTAACATATATTACGAGTGTGATACAGGAGTTTGAACATTTGAATTAGAAAAGCACAGAGGAAGTCAAACAACGACAGACAACATCATTATGACCATCCAAGCACATACCTACCACATTCAAAGATTTCAAATGTACGCATGTCGTTCCACAATAAAATGTTCTGTTCCACAATGATTATTATTCAAATGGGCAAAATCAACTGGCTATAAATATAAAGCTCGAGAGACCATCAAATACAACGAAGTGCAAGAATTCACACAAGCAAATTCACAAGTCTCTGTTATTCATATTTTGTCTGTATTCATATCGTTCTTCAATGCTTATCATATTTGCTCTGTAAGAGAGTCTGTATACGCTTCAAATTCTATTTTCATTTGATCTCAAGGTACTGGGACCTTGAGAGGGGAGATTTCCTTACGAGAGAAGAAGTTGAGAGAATTCCTAGTAGGACTTTCTACTCATAAGACTTACAAGGTACAAGCAGTAGAGAACGTTGCTGCTCGTAAGACTTACAGTGGTGTAAGCAAGAGAGAAAGGTTATAGGTTTGTTTTTCTGCACGTAAGACTTGTCGTAAGGGGGAGAGAAATTTCTAGTGTTAGAATATTTCTACTCATAGGTCTTTGAAGGACGGTTGTTGTTTTACGGCGTTCTGAGAGCCCACTGAATCTTAGAAGAATAGTGAAAACCTCGGCAGGTCTTGATCTCTAAGGATTGGGCGTAGGCCTGGGTTTTGGGCCAAACCAGTATAACCCTCTGTGTTCTTATCTTCTCAACTCTACCCTATCTACAACTATTTCTATATCACCGTATCAACCGAAAAATTATCACATCACCCAATTCACCCCCCTCTTAGGTGAAGCTTGCCTCTTTCATTTGGTATCAGAGCAAGGTCTTTTCCAAAGAGTCTAACAGCTTGAGAAGGATCCGGTAAATGGCAACAATGGCTGAGAACATCCTTCCAGACGGAGCTTCAATCACTAGACCTCCTGGTTTTGCTAGAGAACATTTTCTATTCTGGAAAGCTAAATTCAGAGTATTCGTGATGGCTAACGAATATGGTATATGGAATGTGATACAAGACGGTAACTATTTTCCAATGAAGAAATCGAAGATAGAGTCATTAAAAAGAGCCCAGAGGAATTTGACGAAGATGACAAGAAGTTAGTAATGTTAAATAGTAAAGCTATTTTAATAATACAGAGTTCTCTCAGTCAAAAGGAATATTTCTGAATCTGCACTCTACCAACAACCAAAGATATGTGGGATGCTCTTGAAATCACTCACGAAGGCACATCTGGAATCAAAGAAAAGAGAGTCAATACTCTAATTACAGAGTATGATCTATTTCATATGAAACCTAGAGAAGGAATATTAGAATTCAAACTCAGATACACTCATCTTGTTAATCAACTATCTACACTTGCGAAATCATTTGACCAAAATTCCCAGGTAAGAAAGATTCTTAATATTCTTACGAAAGAATGGGAAGCGAAGGTGACAGCTATCAAAGAAGCTAAAGGAGAGTCATTGAGATGCGTAGCTGCTTTCTTTGGTAGCCTTTTTGAGTATGAAGGGAAGTTGAGATTCAAGAAGGATCTAGAAGAGTTTGATGATAAAAAGAAAAGACAAGTTGCACTTAAAGCTATCAAGGAAGAAGAATCTTCTGAAAATGAAGATTTTCCTGATGATGATGATATAGGAATGATCATGAGAAAATTCAAGAAGTTCTATAGAAGAGGCCAAAAGAACTTCAAACATTATCAAGGAGGACCAAGCAAGAAAGAAAACAAGGAGCAACAGATAGTATGCTATAAATGTGGGAAGCTTGGACACATCAAATCGGAATGCTTCAGAAACAAAGACAAGAAGAGGAAAGCATACATATCATCTATCTAGGGTGATAGTTTGTCGGATGAAGAAAGCAACAACGACGAAGTGGCAAATCTATGCTTGGTAGCCAAAGAAGAAGAATCAGATTCTGAGGTAAGTGACTCTGAACCTACTTATGATGAGTTATTATCTGAATATAATGCATTGCATACTGAATTCATCAAGGTAGCTAAAGAAATGGTTAGTTACAAGAAGAAAGTAAAAGAATTTAAAAATACTGTCATATTATCATGTGAAGAAAAATATAAGAAAATAAGAGATTTAACAAAAACTGCGGAAAAATTTACTCAAGGAAGTGAAACTCTTAAAGTTATTCTAAATTCTCAGAGAGTTTCCTTTGATAAATATGGAATTGGATATAAGTCTGATCGTGATAAAATTAGAGGAAATAAGAAAAATAGCATAGAACTTATCTCAAATATTTCAAGAATTCTGTGCATACATAAAATCCATTTGCATCATGTAGTTATTGTAATAGGAAATGACATTATACTTCATCATGTTATTTTTAAAAAGGACAAGTCATTGGCACGTATAAATGGGTTCCAAAAGGGACACATGTACCAAAAGTATTGCATACTAACCACAAAGGACCCAAGAAAGTATGGGTACCTAAAACTTGATCACCTTACTCTAGGTATGTCTCAAAGAATCACAAGAAAACAAGTGGCACATTGATAGTGGATGCTCGAGGCACATGACTGGTGACAAAAATAAGTTCACCATGCTAGAAACCAGAGAAGGAGGAAAGGTAACTTTTGGAGGTAACCAATCTGGACGTATTGCTGGAATTGGTGAAGTAGGAAAATCCAATAGTGTTCAAATCAATGATGTATATTATGTTGAAGGATTATGCCACAACCTCTTGACTGTAATTCAAAGCACTGACAGAGATAACTGGGTGATCTTTGATTCAAAAGAATGCTTGATAATAAACAAGAAAGATCTGTCGCTTAACAAAGAATCCATCAAGGCAAAGATCTGAGCTCAAAGGGATGGTAATCATTCTACTATTGATTTAAATTCAAATTCTTCTGAAAATTGTTTTCTTAGTAGATAAGAGGAAAGTTGGTTATGGCATAAGTGCCTGGCTCATGTTAATATGAATCAACTGGACAAACTGATTAGAAAAGA
Source organism: Inga laurina (assembly GCA_963855925.1). Taxonomy (NCBI): domain Eukaryota; kingdom Viridiplantae; phylum Streptophyta; class Magnoliopsida; order Fabales; family Fabaceae; genus Inga; species Inga laurina. The sequence goes on along the minus strand of OY979704.1, from coordinate 62,811,430 downwards.
TTTAGTTGTTGATCTTCCTAAACTAAAATTCAAAGATAACATGATTTGTGAAGCTTGTAAAAAAGGTAAACAAACTAAATCTTCATTCAAAACAAAGTATGAGATTTCTACTTCCAAACCTTTACAATTCTTCATATGGATTTGGTAGGTCCAGTAAGAGTAAAAAGTTTTGGAGGAAATCTATATACTTTAGTAATTGTCGAGAAGATTTACATGTACTATATTTATTGCTTCAAAAGATGAAACATTTGTCGAATTTATTATGTATGCTAAGAAGGTGTAAAACGAGAAAGGTATTTCTATTGTGTCTATTAGGACAGACCATGGAGGAGAATTTGATAATCAACTCTTTGAAGACTTCTGCAACAATTAGGGAATAGATCACAACTTCTCTACACCTAGAACACCCCAGCAAAATGGAGTAGTAGAAATGAAGAATAGAGTCCTCACAGAAATGGCAAGAGCAGTACTTAATGAAAAAGAAATATCACAAGTGTTCTAGGCAGATGCAATGAGTACCGCATGCTATATTTCAAATCAAGCATATATTCGCAAGTTACTTGGAAAGACACCATATCAACTCTATAAAGGGAGAAAGCCAAATCTTGCTCATCTACACATCTTCATATGCAAGTGCTTTATTCATAACAACGGTAAAGAAAACTTGGGTAAATTTGATTCAAAGTCTGATGAAGGTTTATTTCTAGGATATTCTAATAGAAGTAAAGCATATAGAGTTTTTTAATAAAAGAACATGTATAGTTGAAGAATCCATTCATGTTGTGTTTGATGAACTTGATTCTCAGACAAAGCATTTTGATGAAGATGAAATGTATTGGATAAAGAAAAACAAAAATATTTCAAAATAGAATGATCTTGAAACAAATAATTTTCAAAATATAGAAGATGTCGATGATCATGCTCAACTAAAAACATGGAGACATATGAAAGATCATCCAATTGATCAAGTAATTGGAGATATTCAAGAAGGCGTCAAAACCAGAAATACAATTCTCAATGAGGTAACTTTTTCTGCTTTTATTTATGAGATTGAACCTTCTAATATGGAAGAAGATTTATCTGACAATGATTGGGTGATTGCTATGCAAGAAGAATTAAATCAATTCTGAAGAAATCAAGTTTGGGATTTGGTTCCTTGACCTAAAGATCACTCGGTTATAAGAACAAAATAGGTTTTTAAAAACAAACTTGATGAATCAGCAATCATTGTGATAAACAAAGCAAGATCACCAAAGGTTATAATCAAGAAGAAGGTATTGATTATGAGGAAACATATACTCTAGTGGCAAGATTGGAAGCAATACGAGTACTCTTAGCCTGTGCTTGCATTAAAGGTTTTAAACTTTATCAAATGGATGTGAAAAGTGCTTTTCCAAATGGTTATTATATGGAGGAAGTATATGTAGAACAACCTCCTGGTTTTGAAGATAAAACAAAGCATGATCATGTTTTCAAACTTAAGAAAGCTTTATATGGTTTGAAACAAGCACCTAAAGCTTGGTATGAAAGACTAAGCAAGTTTCTTCTTGATCAAAACTTTGTCAGAGGAAAAGTGGATACAACTCTTTTCATCAAACATAACAAAGATGATACTCTAATTATTCAAATTTATGTTGATGATATTATTTTCGGTGCTGCTAACAAATCTATGTGTGAAGAATTTTCCAAGATTATGCAGGGAGAGTTTGAGATGTCTATGATGGGAGAATTAAACTTCTTTCTTGGACTTCAAATTAAGCAAAGGAAGAATGGGATATTTGTATCTCAAACAAAATATTTGAAGGCGTTGTTGAAGAAGTATAGATTGGACAATGCTAATAGAGCTAATACTCCAATGAGTTCTACAATATTGTTGGATGCTGATGTAAAATGTCCTAATTACAACATCACTAAATATAGAGGAATGATTGGTTCTTTACTCTATCTTACAGCAAGAAGGCCAGATATATAGTTTAATGTTGGAATGTGCATAAGGTATCAATATGCTCTTAAGGTATCACATGCAGAGACTGTGAAAAGAATCTTCAAATACCTAGGGGACATTGCAGAACTTGGCCTATGGTATCCAAAAAGAGGAAACGAATATTTGATGGCCTATTCAGATTCAGATTATGGGGGATACAAAACTGACAGGAAAAGTACTAGTGGTCAATGTCAATTCCTTGGAGGCTCTTTAGTATCATGGTTCAGCAAGAAGCAGAACACAGTGTCATTATCTTCTACTGAAGCTGAATATATAGCTGCAGCAAGTTGTTGTTCTCAAGTACTATGGTTGAAGCAACAACTTCAGGATTTGGGGATATACTTAAAGGAGATTCCAATTTATTGTGACAACACTAGCACCATTAGCTTGGCCAAGAATCCTATGCAACATTTAAGGACCAAACACATAGATATATGACATCATTTCATTCGAGATCATGTGCAAAAGAAGGATGTCAAAGTAAAATTCATACCAACACATCTTCAACTTGCTGATATATTCACAAAGCCGATAGCTAAAGATCAATTTTTATATATTCGAAGAGAATTAGGAATGGTTAATTCCAATGAGTTGTAAGTTTTTCTTGTTAATTATTATGTTTAATGAGTTTTTGATGATAACCATACTAATTAGGCATCGGAGTATGTAGAAATTGTTTTTGCAGGACTGTCACTCGAGCACTGGATGTGTCACTCGAGGGTCAAGTTCATTCTTACTCGAGTCAGTCAACAATGCTCGAGTACAGAACTATAGCATATACTCTATTTTCACTTGCAAAGCAGGGGTTAACAGAGGAGATAAAAGTACCAAGAGATTTCACAAATGCAATGGTAAGGATGGCTTTCTCTTGAGTGTAGATTCTCGCCACTCGAGTAGAGTATGAACACACCTGAAGTGAAGCAAGATCACTCAAGCTGAAGAAATAAATTTATACAAATACTTATTCAAAGCATGGTTACTCAAATGATCTTGGAGGATTTGAGTACAAAGATGAAAAATATAACAAGATATATTTAAATCAGGTACGCTTTTACATGCTTTATCAGATTTGTTTGAATATTACTCGAGCACAATATTGTCTCACTCAAGCACTGTATGAACAACACTCAAGCACTAGGGTTGTCACTCGAGTGTTGGCACTTATATCAGTCACGTGATAGCTCAGATCGTCGTACTTCCTCTTCTCACTTGAAGTATCGCGTCACTTGAAGGGCGTATCTCTTCACCTCCGACCGTTACCCATCAATTAAACACCTCATATTGCTTCAAGTCACTGTTACAACTCCTCAATCATCTTTATAAGGTGAGATTTATCCTTTAAGCTTCTCATTTCGTGCCCTAACCGAAGAAATTCTCTGAAAATCTTTCGCCAAGTCCTTAGCAAATCTGTGATTCCCATTTCATTTCTAAATGGCTAGAAGTAAGATTCCTGTTGTTTCCCAAAGATCCTATTCACCTTCACCCACTCATTTAGCCACTAGGGCTTCAGAGACTTCGGTGGCCACATCCTCATCTCCTACACCTTCTCTGTCTTATACTCCTACACCTCCTCCTAAACCCAAAACCAAAAAGAGAACTCCAGTCAAGAAACCCTAAGCCTCAAATGGCTAAGAAGGATCAACCTCCACAAAAGAAACCAAAGGGAGTGGTTTTTAAAGAATCGATTGTCGCTCAGTCTCAATCTAAAGAAGTTAAAGGAAGAGGAAAGAAGAAGGACATAGAGCAACCACAACAATCTTCTTCCTCCGATGACTCTTTCAATATGCAACTCCGGGAAGCAATGGAGAAGTCAAGGCTTGATGCATTGGTTGGCAAAATTGCCTCACAAGATGGTGCCTCAAGTTCATACCATGTTGGCCAGTCCAGTGCAGCTGCTTTAGGGGTTCTTTCAACTTCACAGGTTCCAGAGGAAGAACAAGTCACAAATCCTCCTGAAGACTTCAATGTTAAGTAACTAAAAGCACTGAAACAGAAGGTATATGATTCTGAGTTTGCACATAGACATTTCTGTCCCATAGTTTATATGGACTTAGATTATTTGATGAAAAGTTGTTGTTTGGATTTTCATCCTTTTCTTGGATTTTATGCTCTCTGGCTGAGTATTCATATTCCTTATTCACCCTCTGTTGTGAGAACCTTCTATTACAACATGAAAACCCATAACATAAACTCTAGGACCGGAGAGTTGATAGAGGAAGCAGTATCTACCACTATTAGAGCTCAATTTATTATGATATCTGCTAATATCATTAATGATAACTTGGCTATGTTGCACCACCTTGTGATCCACCCACTCTTTCAGCCAATGAAGCCTTCCGGCTTTTAAGACCAAATGACCCAATAGGCCCTCTTAACTTTAAGCCTATTGACATGCCTGATTCTATTCGTGTCCTTCACTACATATACTCTCAGAGCATTGTTAACAAATCCAAAAATTATAACCATTTTGCTCAGAGAGATTACTACTTGCTGGCCTCCTTCCTAGCCGGTCAACTAAGAAATGTAGGGGAGCTTATCTTTAGTGAGATGAGAAGATTTCAATTTTCTTCATCAAAATCTGCCACAATACTATATCCACAAATTATGTCTCTCATTCTCAAGAAAAACAAAGTATGGTATTTGGAGGAAACTGAGAGGGTAACCATTCTGAGGTTGGGCAAAACTCAATTGACACATATGAGCATCAATCTTCCAGTAAGTCAACCTAGGATAACATCTCAGAGAGAAGCTACTCCATCGAGAGATGATGAGGCTTAATCTTCTGGTCAAGGTTCCATTCCACCTCATCTTTCCTGAATGGATCACTTTCAACCCATCTGGCTGAAATGATCAATCAAGCTGAGACTGGTCTAAAAAAGGAATTAATGAATGAGTATGAGAAATTGGTTAACATGATTGAGTTATAAGTCTTAAAGTTGGTGGACAAGGCAAATACCAACTTTGACTTGATGTTCAAGACTCAAGAAGATATGTCGAGAAGAATCACTGATATGGAAATCTTCTTGCGTACTCATTTTCTGACTACTTCTTCTGAGGTGCCACCTGAGTCTACTCCTGCCATGATTTCACCTCCTCAAATACAGACAGATGTTTTCTTCACAGGCCTGGATTCTAATGTTGATGTCACTTATGATCGGTCACCTTCACCACCACTTGCAGCCTCTAATCCTCAGCCATCATCTCCACTTTTTGAGCCAAAGCCAGTTGACCCTTCCATTGCCATAGTGTTGTTTGCCCCACCATCCGATCTCACTTTTACTCAACCCCCTTCTGATGCTGACAAAACGGGGGAGAAGGATCTATGAAGGTTTCTAAGCTATTATGGTCTGATATAAGGAGTTGGAGTTTAGTTTTGGGTAGCTTTTATCTATTGGGGTAGGACTATTGTTATTTTCTGGTTTATTTTTGCTGACATTGTTGTATATAGGGTTTTATGAGAGACTGCGAGTATTTGCCCAAGAGTCTTACAGAGTGAGGGACTATAAGTATTTGCCCAAGAGTCTTGCAGAGCAGAGAAGAATAAGAATACCCGAGTGAGAGTACATGCACCCGAGTGATACCTCAGCACTTACGAGTGAGAAATCTAACTCTCACAATTCTGATGCAAGTGCTGAAGACAAAGAGTATATTATAGAAGAATATTCTACTCACTCAAGTGAGAGTAATTATTCTCGAGTGAGGGCCCACATCACCTGCAAGTGCAAAATCACACTCTTGATAAAGTAGGGTACGAGTGTTGTCCAGAGACGTGGCTTATATTGTAAAATGAAGAAGCACTCGAGACTCGAGTGAGGATACCAGTGCTTGATTAGGATCCCACATCACTAGCAAGTATGAAAACTCACTTTCTCGAAATCACATGGAAGTGCAAACCTAAAGCTGAAGCAAGAGGAGAAAAATATGTATTGCACTCGAGTGAGCCTTCTTATCACTCGAGTGATGCTCTGCCAGAAGCAAAACATACCACACTTACAACGTTCAATCCGAATATGGTTTAATGTTATTTATTCATTCTCTTTCTACTTAATATTATTATATAATATCATTTAACATATATTACGTGTGTGATACAGGAGTTTGAACGTTTGAATTAGAAAAGCACAGAGGAAGTCAAACAACGGCAGAAAGCATCATTACGACCATCCAAGCACATACCTACCGTGTTCAAATATTTCAAAAGTACGCATGCCGTTCTATAATAAAATGCTCCGCTCCATAATGATTATTATTCAAACGGGCAAAATGAACTGGCTATAAATACAGAGCTCCAGAGACCATCAAATACAACGAAGTGCAAGAATTCACACAAGCAAATTCACAGGTCTCTGTTATTCATATTTTGTCTGTATTCATATTATTCTCAGTGCTTATCATATTTGCTCTGTAAGAGAGTTTGTATACATTTCAAATTCTGTATTCATTTGATCTCAAGGTACAGGGACCTTGAGAGGGGAGATTTTCTTACGAGAGAAGCAGTTGAGAGAATTCCTAGTAGGACTTTCTACTCATAAGACTTACAACAGTAGTGTAAGCAGGAGAGAACGTTGCTGCTCGTAAGACTTACAGTAGTGTAAGCAGGAGAGAACGTTATTGCTCATAAGACTTGTATACGTAAGCAAGAGGGAAAGGTCAAAGGTTTGTTTTTCTACACGTAAGACTTGTCGTAAGGGGGAGATAAACTTCTAGTGTTAGAATATTTCTACTCATAGTCCTTTAAAGGACGGTTGTTGTTTTGCGGCGTTCTGAGAGTCCACTGAATCTTGGATGAATAGTGAAAATCTCAGTAGGTCTTGATCTCTGTGGACTGGATGTAGGCCTGGGTTTTGGACCGAACCAATATAACTCTCTATATGCTTATCTTCTCTACTCTACTCTATCTACAGCTATTGCATATCACTGCATCAACCAAAAAATTTATCACATCACCCAATTCACCCCCCTCTTGGGTGAAGCTTGCCTCTTTCAGATGTACCAATCGGATCCATCTCACATTGTTGAATTTGAAGAAGTCAAGTTACAAGACAACTTCACATATGCGTAGAGCCAGAACATATTATTAGGCGAGAAGAACGATGACTCAGACACCAAATCATTCCGTTTGTGAAGGTGATCTGGAAGGGAATGACTTAAAGGGAAGCAACTTGGGAAGCGAAAGTGGATATGCGAAGATGTTATCAAGAGTTTATGGCTCAAGTTGTGTGACAAATTTTGAGGACGAAATTTATTTTACGGGGGGAGAATTGTAATGACCCAAAAATGGGATTGAGGGCTAATGACTTCAAAAGTGGATGTAATTATTGTTGAATAAACACTTTTAGAGAATTTGTGATGGGAATTAGGTTGCTTTAGTAATTCCAATTGTTTCCTTGTGAAAATTTGTGTGGGAATAGGTTTGATTGTTGATTTTGGATCCATTGGACACATTGGTTGAAAATTGGAAAAACTGTCAAGTATAATTCTGTGTAGGGCAGTCGGTTTGTATGGACATTTTGAATGGGAAAATAGTGTCTAGAAATTCTAAAAATTTCTAGTCTTAAATTTCACATGTCAAGCTTCAAAATGGACATATAATTTGTGTCATTTCTATTTGTGAGCTAAGAGTTATGAATTTTTGAATTTTGCCCTACAAAATTGATTATTTTCTGGAGCAGCGGTCAAAGAAATTAACTCTGGGAATGATATACTTCCAGCTAGTAAAAGGCTATATTTTTACTTGAAACTAGACTCAATAAGGGTTCTATAGTCTTTGGAATAACTCAATTTCAATTTTTTAATAATTAGTTATGATTTTTCAAAGTTTGGATAGAAAATCTACCAAAAATCCGAAAATGCAAAGAAGATGGAATGGCAAACTTGTAATTTTGCCAAACAAGTGCTAAATTAATTATTTTCCAATTAATTGAAGTTAATTTCAATTAGTTAAGGAAAATAAATGTGAAAAATGTATTTAGAGTATTTTGGTCAATTAAATATGAATTTATGAAAAATTTGAGCAAAAAGAGCAAAATTGACCAAAATTGGGACTTTACGTGTATACGTAACTTGGACAAGTTGTGAAGTTAATTGAGACCAAAGGAAGGGACTTCTAGGTGTCTCCTACATATGGCATAATGAAGGAAATATTGGTTTGGCTTAATGGCAAGATTACATGTACATAGAGTTATCCTACATAAAAAGTGATTTTTGGAATTTTGGAAAATTATGAAATAAACAAAAGATGACATAAGCATAATATTTAACCATCTCCTTCTTCCTCTTCAGCTCATTTTGACGTACACAATAGCTGAAATAAGAGAGAGAAATTTGGGAGTGTTTAGAGAGAGAAAGGGAAGAAATCTCACAAGGTAAGCCGATTTCTCTGACAATTTAGCTCCTAATGTGTATAACTCCGACCCTAAGCTACTCTTCTTTGTTCTTTAAGGTTTGGAGGCTCAAAAATCTGTTGTTATTTAGGTTAGGATTTCAGCCATATTAGGGAAAAGCTTGTGGGAGCTTGAGGTAACTTCCAAACCTTCGTATAATAACTATTATGGCTGCTGTGGGTAATTTAATCAGTGAAATTTCGCCGGAATGCCATTGGTTTTAAACTTTAGAAATGTATGTTCCTAAGGGTTATGCTTCTGCCCAATTTTAGTTCAAATGATAGTAATAACTCAATTAGATGGTTAATAAAGTGGTTAGGAGTAGAAATGAATGCGTTTACGGAGCTGAAATCGTAAAACCCCGATTTTTCCCGGAGATCACATAAATTTTGGCCAGCTCTACAAATGGGTCTTAGAGTTGGATTTTCAATGATTTGATAGTTCCATTGAGTTTAGGATGGAAAATTAGATGGGGTTACCGTTGGTCACTTTTTTCGAAAAAGGCCGAAAAACCATAATTACTAAAACTCCCCTGAAATCCTTAAAGTGGGGCTGCCAAGGGTAAATTTGTAATTTAACATTGAATTTGATAATTTCAAGTCCAGAGATGGATTCATTGGTCAGAAATATGCTAGAATAGCCTAGGTTAGAATTTCAGGAATGGTGCAGCTAGACCGAGTACTGTGGGCTAGGGCCTGGTGCCCAGGGGCATTTGGAATTATAGGATTTGATATTTTCCCTGCTTGTGATCCACCTATACCAGAGCACAATTAAAAAGAACAAGGTAGTGACTCTTTTGCTTATACTATATGTGAGGCATTGTATGTGTGTTATATCATTGGTTTCTGATGATTTTGGATACTGTAAAGCCTGTGGATATGTAAGCCAAAAGGCTATTTGTGGAAGCCAAAAGGCTATTTGTGGGCCAAAAGGCTATTTGTGAAAGTCGAAAGGCTATTTGTGGGCCAAAGGGCTATTTGAGCTGTAAGGCTATATGTATGCATTCCCACGCCAATAGCCCCTAAGTCGCTAACAATGGTTTGGGTAAGAACTGCGTGCCTTCCCGGCGATAAAAGGGGATAAGGGTGGGGTGTGTTATGTGCTGCTGCTACTTGGTGATTTACTTGCATGCTGTGTGATCATGTGTGGTATGAGTTTTATGTTACTACTGGGATTCTTTTAAATCTCATTCTTTCCTTTGACTAACCTTCAGATAGGGCAAGTAGCTCCAAAGGAACAAAGACGACCAAGGGCACCTAGGACTCCCGTAGGAATATAATTTAGGTCGTTGGTTATCGGATTTTGGTTTGGGATTACTATACATTGTTGGGATGTAAATAATATTTTGGATACGGTTGTGTAATCCCCTAAATGGGAATGTATAAACACTTAGTGTGTATATATATGAAAACCGGGGGTTGCTGGGATTTTTGTTGTACACTCTGATATGTATAATTGTGTTTTAACTGCATAGGTAATTATATTCAGAATATTGAATTTGAGACCAGGGTAAGGCGGGAATTTTGAAAGAATTTGTGAAAACCCTACGAGAAGGAAGGGGTTAGAAATGAATTTTAATTATCCGTCAGACTCTAATCTATTCCAATTGCGCATTTTCGAATTATAATTATGGTTATCAAGGCAAGGGGTTACAATCACTTAGGTAATATAGGTTACTTTAAGTTGTTTCTTGAGTGATATAGTACTCTATTAACCTCTACTTTTTGATACCCTAAAACAAAATAACAAGATCCTGCAAAACAAACTACTAGAAACTCTGATGTTTAAGTTCGTAATCTTCAAAACATCAATAAATAACATCATCTAATATTTTGTAAACACTAAATAACTTATAATTCATTGGGATTTACCATTCCCAATTCTCTTCTAATAAATAGAAATTGATTTACCATTCTTTCTTTGTTTGATTTGGAAACCAAGAAAGAAATTCAATTCTCCCATCATTGACATTTCAAACTCCCCTTACATTATCTCAGAAAATTCCTTAGACAAGGTTTTGATTAGTAGCACCAAAAACTATATCATCAACATATATTTGTACAATTAAAATATCATCTTGTTTTCGTTTTATAAAAAAGTGTCGTATCAACTTTTCCTCATACAAAATCTTGATCAATGAGAAATTTACTGAGCCTTTTATACCATGCTCTAGGAGCTTGTTTTAAACCGTATAAAGCTTTTCTCAGTTTTAAAACATGGTTAGGTTTGGTTACATCTTCAAAACCTGAAGGTTGATCTACATACACTTCTTCCATGATGTAGCCATTTAGAAATGCACTTTTTACATCCATTTGATAGAGTTTGAATCCTTTGATCCATGCAAAGGTTGTGAGTACTCATATAGCTTCCAATCTAGCCACTGGAGCATAATCAATTCCTTCTTCCTGATTATAACCTTTGGCCACCAATCTTGCCTTTTTCTTGACAATGATTGCGGATTCATCAAGTTTGTCTTGAATACCCATTTAGTGCCAATGATTGGATGATCCTTAGGTCAAGGTACCAAATCCCAAACTTGATTTCTTTCACATTGGTTTAGTTCTTCTTGCATTGCTATTATACAATCATTGTCTGATAGGGCTTCATCAATGTTAGAAGGTTCAATCTCAAAAATAAAGGCAAAAAAACTAACTTCATTGAAAATTTTATTTCTAGTTCTTACTCCTTCATTCACATCTCCTATGACTTGTTCTAGGGGATGACTTTTATTGTATTTTCAGGCTCTAGGTTGTCCTAGTGACCGATCTTCTTTCTTGGTTTGATCGACCTCTGTGATAAAAGATTTAGGATTAGGTTAACTATTTTCTTGATTTAAAACAACTTCCTGCTCATTGTCAATAATTTGGTCAAAGGATTCAAATTCATTAAATACAATATGAATTATTTCTTCAACAACATATGTTCATTTATTGAAAACTTTGTATGCTTTGCTTCGATTAGAATAGCCTAGGAAAATTCCTTCATCTGTTCTAGAATCAAATTTCCCTCATTTATCTTTACTATTATTATGAATGAAACACTTACAACTGAAGATGTGCAGACGAGCAAGGTTTGGCTTCCTTCCTTTGTATAGTTCGTATGGTGTCTTTCCAAGTTTTTGTTCTGATGTAAGCTCCGTTTGAAATGTGGCATACTGTGCTCATTGCATCGGCTCAGAAAACTTGAGACACATTCTTTTCATTTATCATTGCTCTAGCCATTTTAGTGAGTACTATATTCTTTCGTTCCACGACTCCATTTTGTTGAGGTGTCCTTGGAGCGGAGAAATTTTGATCAATGCCATTAGTATCACAATATTCTTCAAAAGCTTGATTTTCAAATTCTCTACCATGATCTGTCCTGATACCTGCAATGGATAAACCTTTCTCATTTTACACTTTCTTGGCAAAAATAATAAATTCTCCAAAGTTTTCATCCTTTGATGATAGAAAAATAGTCCATATAAATCTAGAGAAATTATCAATAATGACCAATGAATATAAGTTGCCACCAAGACTTTTAACTCTTGCTAGTCTAACTAAATCCATGTGTAATAATTGAAGTAGTCTATTGGTTGTGATCTCATTTTTTGATCTGAAAGATTATTTAGTTTGTTTACCCTTTTGACATGCGTCACAGATCTAATCATTTTTGAAATTTACTTTGGGTAATCCAAGTACCAAATCCTTTTTGAGAAGTTTGCTTAGTTGGTGTATGTTGACATGAGCTAACCTCTTATGCAATAACCAACTTTCATCGGCATTCCTTAGAAAACAGTTTTCAGAATCATTTCTACTGATATCAAGAGTATAGCAGTTACCTTCCCTTTTTGCTTTGAGTTTTACCTTGAGATTCTTCTTATCTAATTGTAAGTCTTTCTTGTTTACAATTAGACATTCCTTTGAGTCAAATAATACCCAGTTGTCTGTATCTGTACTTTAACTTACGCTCAGCAAATTATGGCACAATCCTTAAACGTAATATATGTCTTTGACTTGTATACCTTTATCTTTTTTTATTTCACGCTTTCCTGCTATCTTTCCAGATTGATTTCCTCCAAATTTTACCTTCCCACCTTCTTTAGGTTTTATCATGGTAAAGCTTTCGAAATCATCGATCATATATATGGAGCATCCACTATCTATAAACCACCTATTATTTTTGGATGCTTTAAGACATATCTGCAATTAAATATGATTAAGTCTTAGGTACCCACATCTCTTTGGGTCCATTTGGGTTAGTATAGAATATTTTATGAACATATGAACTTTTAGGTACCTATTTGTAGGTTCCTATCTTTCCTTTATTTTTGTGTATACATGATGAAGTATAATGACCATTTCAATTACAGTTATTGCAATATGCGAAAGGACTTGATGTATGTACAGAATGCTAAAACTAAATCAGGTATGTCTTACCTCCTGCTTTCTTTCTTCCTTTCCTTCTATATGATTTTGGATTATATCCAATACCAGATCAATCATTTACAAATCTTTGAGCTTTTAAAATTACATTTAGCATCTCACTCCCTTTAGTGAATTTTTCAAGAGTCTCCATGAGATCAGTGTTTTTCATTTTCAAAGACGAATAATTTTCACATCCTTTTCTAAACCATCCTTGAATTTTTCTTCAAGATTTTTGTTTTTCTTTTTGAAAAAAACTAATTCCTTAACTACTTTGTTGAATTTAAAATGTAAAGCATTATATTCATAAAGTAATTCATCATATGTAAGATCAGAATTGGTTACCTCTTCTTCTTTTGACTCTTCTTGAGCGACCAAACAGATTTTGGCTACTTCCTCATTATTGGTATCTTCGTCAGATGAACTGTCACCCCATATGGCAGATACAAAGACTTTATCTTTGTTGTAGAACTTGCCTTTTCTTTCTTCTTTATTTTTCTGTGTCAGTTCTTGACATTCTGATTTAATATGTCCTGGCTTTCCACATTCATAGCAGATGATGTGCTCTTTTCTGCTTTTCCTCCTTTCTAAAATTTTTTGAATCCTTGGCCTTTCTTGTAAAACTTTCTGAATCATTTTATCATTAGGCTCATTTGATGAACCCATGTTGTGTGAGTTCACAAAATAAAACTAGTTTGAAAATGTAGTATAATAGCTCAACCTAGGTCGTTCTTGTGAGGAGATTAATTTTCAAGTTCCTAAATAGTAAAGTGATAAAAACCTTAAAGCTGTGAGTAATCATTTTGAAAAATTGCATTTTTAAACTAATGAAGTAATATAAGATAAATCAATATTTTTGTATTTTTTGGTTTTTAAAACAAAGAAGCAAATGTAATTGAAATTAACAATAACAACAAAGTAAATTTAATAAACTAGAATAATAATGAAATGTGATTCCCTTGAGTTGAGGTCTTAGTCTTCCTTGCTTGCTAATGATATGAATTCCATAATGAGTCAAGAGGATGGAACTAAGATACCACTAGCTTCACACTTGCAATAATCATTTAATTCATTCTACCGAAGCAATTAAATGAATATCACCAAATATTCAGACTCAAGGAGATGAATAATCAACTTCCAATTCGAGCTTGTAATTATCATTACAAAAGTTCAAAGCATTCAGTTTAGTCATTTACAATCCACTTAACCAAGTTGGAATAAACAACTCATCCTACTCCTAATTTGAATCATACAAAGCATAATTAATCAACTCCTAGCTCAACCACCAAGTTTATTCACTGGGCATAGAACAATCTAGATCGCAACCATATACTTAACCAAGCCATACAATTATGAAATAAAAGGAGAGCTTAAGGAATTCCATTGAAGTTTAGAAGCTCAAACCATTACCCAACTCAAGGAAATCACCAACACTTTAGCTACTCATGGAAGAGGAGAAAGATGAAGCTTGATGGAGTACGGAATAATTGGCCATATATAGATGCAGCACCAACGTCTTCCTCTTTTTTTCTTGTTCACATTCGGTGCTTTCTTGTTGTTTTTTCACACCCGCCAAGCCTTCCAAGTCAATGCTCTCTTTTATCGTGTAGCTTCTTTCCCTTCATTCAGTCAACTCCCCTTTCCCTTATTCTTTCATATCTTTTTAGTGTTGTTTCCCTCCTCTTCACAGCCGCCAAGCCTTCCTCTCTTTTCTTTATTTCATTCTGTCGTGAGTCCCTACACACACATAGGCACGTCCTCCTTTTATTATTCCATCGTGTCTCTTCTTCTTTTTGGTCTAGCTGCTGCCCTCTTTTTCCATTCATTTCGATCCATGGGTTTATTCAATTCAGTTCAGCATTTCTCCAAGGAGGTCAATAAATTTGGATGTGCTTCCACTCCGTTTTCTTTTTCCTTTCACTATTGGTTCAGCTTTCCTTTCCTTCAATAACTCTCATTCGGTCCAGCTCCTTTTTCTCATTCATTGGTCAACGCCCTCCTTTCCTCTCTTATTCCCTTTTCACACTTGGTTCAGCCCTTTCACTTTAATTTCAGTTAGCTTGCTTCTCTTTTATTTCTTTGATTTGGTTCAGCAATTCTCAAGTCATTCCTTTAATTTCAGCCGCCACTTGCCTTCTCATTTCATATGGTCCCCCTCATTCCAATTTCTTCAATTGTCTTTAGGTTAAAATGAGTTGTACCTTGTTTGGCTAAGAGGTAAAAATCTATTTTGACATTAATTACTAAAAATATATAAATATTAAGCTCTATCACTCATTTCGTCATTGTCAAACTCTTCATCCTTATCTTGATTTTATTCTTTTGCTTTTAGTACTAGGCCTCTCTTCTTCTTGTCACCAATATCTTTTAGCTCTGGTTTGAACTTTAATTTACTTTTGTATTTAGAAAGACTTCCTAAATAGAGAAGCAACTGATCACATTGATTCGCCTTTTACTTCCTCAATAGCGGTGACTTTGGCCTCCTAGTCTTTAGAAAGAAATTTAGAATCTTTCGTACTTAGGTATGTTGATCATAGACTTTACCAAGTGCTGCAAGTTGATTAACAAAATGAGTATATCTAAGTTCAAATTCAGCTATTGACTCACCTGATTTAATTCAAAGTAAATCAAATTCAGTAACTAGAGTGTTGATCCTGTTTTCTTTTATCCCTAAAGTTTATTCATGAGCTATTTCCAAGGCTTCCCACATTTCCTTAGCTGTTGAAAGCGTGTATATCCTAAAATACCCATTTTGACTCAAAGCACTTTGGATAATCAAAATTGCCTTGCTATTGAGAGTGATGAGTTTCTTGTCATTCTCATCATATTCTGCTGGTGTTTTAGGAATTTTCTTTGAATCTAAAACTTTTATAGGTTGATATTTTCAACTTTCAATCACATCCCATAATCCATATTTGTAGCCATTACGAATACTCTAAACTTGGCTTTCTAGAAAGAGAAGTGTTTGCCATTGAAACCCAGAGGTTTGGTGATAGAAGCTCCGTCGGGAAGAAATCCTTCACCTATGCTTGCCATTGGATCCTTCTTAGGTTGTTATACCTTAACAAGAAGGCCTACGCTCTAATACCAAATGTTAGTGCAAGTGTTTCACCCAAGAGGGGGTTGAATTGGGTAATACCAGAAATTTCGATGAGTATATAAAAATTGACTGGAAATTTAAAGAAATTAAGAGCTAGGAGAAATATCACCGAAGTGTAGACCGGGAGTTATATTGGTCCGCCACAACCACTTTGACCTACGTCCAGTTCTTAGAGTTTCTCTGAGAGTTTCACTATATCTTCCAAGATTCAGTGGGTTCTTGGTACCTCAGTACACAGCAAGTTCCTTCATTGGACACTCGCTCCCCCTTACACTTTGTAATCAAATACCCAACTCAAGGTTCCACAACTTTAAGTTGTCTCAATAACAAATATTGAGTTTGTAATGAAAAACTCTCTCACAAAGCAAATGTATATCACTGAAGTACAAAGAATGAATATAATATAATAGAGCACTAAGAATATATTGATCAATGTAATTCTTTTTTGTTCTTTGAATGCTCTATATATATAGATGTTTTGTGATATCCGTTGGAAGCATTTCAAACATGTACGTTAGAGTCGCACAGCTTCATTTGACCATTCTTTATATTTGAAAACTAGCCATTTGCGGTAGGTAAATGTTTCGGTCATTGCGGACGATATGTTTAACTTCTCTCTCAAGCATGATCTCTTCTTTGTTTCTCTACAAATATACTTAGTAAACTAATACAATGAAAGGTTAATCATATAGATAACAAATCAATGAACGTTGGATTAAACTCATGCTTTCTGTACTGCATTACTCGAGTGGCTACTGGAGTGATCATATTTCATTACTCGAGTAGTCTCTTGAGTAACTTCATTAAAAATAAGCCAGAGAGTAAGTCAACATTGTCTGATCAGTTTACTCAAGTAAATCATCAAGTAATTCATTTTATAAAACTTGGCAGACTTGATTAATCAAGTGATCCCTCGAGTAATGCTTGCAATTCTTATCTCATTACTCGAGTGGTCCCTCAAGTAAAGGTATCAAATTCTTGGCCGAGAGTAACTTCTTCTTTGCTTACCTAATTACTTGAGTGATCCCTCAAGTAATGAAGGTCATAACCCCGGGCCTCCATTGGGTAACCCTTCAAAAAATCTCACACTGTTCCTTTCTTCTGTACTGTATATTTTACTTCATCCTCATTACTTGAGTACTTACTCTAGTAATGGTCTTTCCTGCCATGGAAAGCTTAGTTACTTTGATCAACCTTTTTGTTTATTATCATTAATCTAATCATTGTTATCATCAAAACATATGGGATCTAACATTTTCTAGCAAGTAGTACTTAATGAATTCATCAATTGTTTTGGAATAGTTAAATATATAGTAAAAAAACTTGAATGTTATGTAAGTCATAAGTCAACTAAGATTAAAATTGTTTGATTTGTTATATTTTCATTGGACAAATAACCTGGTACTCTTGGAGTATGTAACTATTTCTCCAAATTAAGTCCTAATTAAAACTAATAAAATTTATGAGAAAAATAATAAATTTTATATGAAATTAAATATGTAACTAAATATACATTAATTAAAAGGAAAATGATAGAAAAAAGTTAAAATTATAAAATTCCAAATAAGTTTATTAATAAGAATTGATAAGGCAATAAGAAGACTTAATAAGGAATTCACAACTCATTTTATGAAAAAAAACCTGTTTTGAGATTTTTTAATTTCAAAAATATTTTTTTGTTATTTTCCCTTGATTAAATTACAATCTTACTCTGACATGTCTAAAAGGTTCCAAATAAATACATACAGCTTAAAATAAACGAATATATTCACTCAAATTGACTTTAGGTGGATTGTTCTCCTATTCTAATATTTTATTTCATCATTTTTTTTAAAAAAAAATAATTTTCTTATTTCATATTTTGTGACAACTTGCATGTTATGTCCATACCACATCATATCTAATTAATAGACTATGTGTATAAGACTAATGCTTATAATTGAAAAGATTAAAACCACGCTTTAAAAGGCTAGGTGAAATGATAAGAACTGTTATAAAAATGGGAAAATATAAGAGATGAAATCAAATAGATGAAGAGAGAATTAGAGAGAAAGAGAAAGTTAGGTTAAAACCCTACACATTTGTATAAATTGAGAACTACATGCAATATCTAATACTCATGTAGAGGAAGTAGAAAAATGAATGTCTAAACATAAATAACTGAAGAGATTGCCCGTTGTCCTTATTGTTTTTTTTAGATCTTCGAGGTAGAGTTTGCAATTCCTCTTCCAATGACTGAGTTCATTTTAGAAGAAGTATTTTCATCCTTTGGAGGCTTTGCCTTCTTGGGTGCAGACTTGGTTTTCGGCTTGTTTGACTCTTTAGTCTTACCATATGAGCCTTTACCCTTCCCTTTGCCCTTGCTTTTCCTTTTTATACTCTTTCCTTTCTGAACCATTAAATCAGTTCTGGGCTTTTCTTAATGTTCTGTATAGTGGTTTTGATAATCCCATGCAGTTCAAAAACTGATTTCTTCTTGTTGTTCATGTTGTAGTTCATAACAAATTGGTCATAACTTTTTGGGAGTGAGTTCAAGATCAAATTTATAGCTAACTCCTAGCTCATGGGAAATCCAAGCCTCTCAAAGTGATCAATGTAGCCTTTCATTTTTAACATGTGTGCACTAACTGATACACTAGCTTTAGCCATCTTATTGGAATGCAAGGCCTTTGTGGTCTTATACCTTCCTTGTCTTGCCTAGTGCTGAAACATTTCCTTGAGATGGACAATCATCTCATGAGTCTCCATAGTTCTAGATCTCTTTAGAGTTCTGGAACCATGGTGGCAAGCATCAAGCAACCTACATTTATAGACCCTTCCTTATGCTTCATGTAATCATCTTTCTGAGCTCTTGGAGCATTAGTTGTAGGCTCCTTAGGAATGGGTTGAACTAGGACATATGCTTTTCTTTCCTACTTGAGAACAATTCTTAAGTTCTTGAACCAGTCAAGAAAGTTTATGCCAAAACTATCCACTTTGGTGGAACCTACAATTGAGTGATCTAGGTTTTGACAAATATTCATTAATTGACGGCATTATGACTTAAGATTTCATTTGGAGGGTTTAATTAATTATTTCGTTTATATGAATACATATATTGTGGTTGTATCTCATACAAATATACATATATACGTAAAATATGCATGTAATGATCTAATCAAAAGAAACATAATTTAAACGTGACACAATATGGCTCACCTAACCTAAATCCTCTTAAGCCAAGGAAAGGACCTTTCTAATAAGAAAGGAAAGCACATTGAAAAACCTTGTTTAAACATATGAGGGGAGTGAGATGAGAAGAGAATGTACATCCAGACTATGTAGAGGAAGGCACGGCACACAGGCCATATTTAAAAACAATTTACAACCCTTGTAAAATTAGAGCTGTATTGTTCACCATAACCAAACAATTTTAGAAATTAAAACAACAACAAATAGCGATTCATACAATATGACAAGCAATAAATGTTATGATTCTGTTTTGCTACAAATAATTAGCCATGGCGGTCCCGCTACCAAACCTATGCTCCTTAATCCTGTTCTAATAAGAAAAGAGAAAGGAAAAGAAGAAGATGGGGAGTGGTTTAGAGGATAGTTCAAGTGATCCTAATTCCAAGGGAAGGGTATCTCTGAGCTTTTTTCTCACATATTAGTAACTGACCATTTGATTGAAGGAGAAATTGATAAGTTCTTTAATTTCTCTTATATTCCCTCAAATTTCTTTTATCTAATTCTTTTCTAATTTTTAATTAAAAATAACTTCTTTTCATTTACTGTCTCTATTGATTACCAAATGTAGGATTTCTCATACTTTTAATGAGAATGATTCTATCAATACTCAAAAGGCAGAGATAAGCTAATTTCATATGGTTGGCTTCTATAATACTAGCTTCCTCATATTTTGCTTGATTTTCAAGCTTTTTTACACTAGCAGTAGAGGCATCACATATCTCTAAGAACAGCTATGAATGTTCTTAATCTATTCATCCTTAACATTTAATGGAAGAGATCCCCACATGTTTCTACTCAACATACTGCACATGAGATTTTGAGTCTAAGAACACCATAACACAAGAGTACCAAAGTTAGGTCAGGTTTTCCTTGGTCTACTATCCTTCTCGATTAATTACCATTAATTGAATCCAAAGCAATAAATCACATACAACTTATATATCACATATACAATTATAGTCGAGATAAAAACTCAAACCCAACTTAAACGAACAATTGACCTAGCTCTGATGCCACTATTGGGATTAATAGGCACATCGAAAAATTAAAATTCAAAAATTTTTCCAATCCTGATTACAAATCCGTTAACAACATTTAACTAGAGTAGTAGAGAAACATACATTTGTTATGTGTTCAGTCTTTCTTTTCAATCTCAATGATCTAACAACTTGGATTAGCTCCCTCCAGTGGTATCCACACGAATAGGAATCCAACACAAACAGAGTGCTAGAGCCACCAACTTCCCTCTCTAGAGTTTTCTTTTCTCACAGCTCTCTATCTATCTTTCATCACCCGAAGAAAACCCTAACTCACCTCTTTTTAAATAACTAGGCATGGTTTTCTATTTTATGATTAATATTATATTTTAAAATTAATCTTAATTAATTTCAAAATCCATATCATATCACTTAACACTTAATTGTCTTTTGATAAATAAACTAAATAAATATGGTTTAATTAGATAAGTCCAACAGTTTTAATTTAACCTATTTATTTACTTTGCATAAAAAGCAATGGAAATTGATTTAATTTATCATTATAAATTAAATATGAGATATTATATCTTTATTGTATTAGTTATTAAATTTAATTTATCAGATAAAACTAAATTTAAAACTAACACAATATAATAATATTATCATAATATGTGTGTGTGTGTATTTCCAAAATACATATATGTATATATAATATTATTAAATTTCTTTTTGAATTTATATATATATTCATCCACCATAAATTAATGATTACATTCATCAAATTCAAAATATCTTAGATTCAATGAATGTAGACATTATAGCTCATGTTGGGCTATTTTGTGTGCAATCTTGTAGGCCCATATAAAATTGGTAGTGGGCCAATGACTATACTAACCCACAAGTCGCAAATGGCCTTTAAGAAAACATTACGACCACCCAATTCATATGAAGATCTATAAACCGATGCAACCCTATCATATAACCATATCACAACCCTGTTGTCACATGATATTTAGATCAAGGATGAGGCATGGAGAATGTCATCCTCCTATTCCTAACCATTACTTTCTCGATCCTTGAGTAATATGACTATAGGAATGAAAACTCCTTTCCATCCTAGTATGGCCATACATTTCTCAAACTCACTCATTGAGGGGTCCGGTAATATCTCTCTATTAATGTGAGGGACAAATTCCATCTTGACCATTCACATTCCTTTACATGAAAACCGCCAAGCTCGAATATAGGCTTTATTGTAACCCACTTCCAACCAAGGCCGGGATTAAGTTCATAATACGTTTACGTTGAATTAGAGACCCTAAATGATTTAAAACTTGATAAAATCTTCTTTTGCCCAAAACAGGATTTTCAAAAATTTTTACAAAACATATTCAACAATGGTCTCATATTCACATTTCAATACATAAATAGCTTGTACAATTCGATTCCATTTATAAATATCAAAGTACAATGTAAATTCCCAACACATTCGGGTTGTAATAATCAATTAAGGGTTTACACGGCATGAACCCTCATAATCAGTTTCCCAATCTAGGGGATTACATAAATACTATCTAATATGTCCAAAATATACATGTAATTCCCAACAAAATATCCAAATGATTTATAAAATGATAACTAGTTAACAAAAATAGTTAACTCCAAGCTCGAAGTACTATCCACCCTTCGTCACTTGCTTCTCTTTAGAACCACTAGCCCTGTCTGAAATTTGTTTTGGGAGAGTGAGATTCTAAGGAATCCCCGTAGTGTCAAATCACTCATAGTATGCAGAACAACAAAGCATAAAAGCAAATCATCTCATAACACATAGCAACTACAACGACGGTTATAGTGGCAGGGGTAGGTATGACTTGTATCACCCTTACGTCTGCTCATGATGAATTGCTCATGCTGTATTACATCACAACATGGTTCACAACAATATAATTCACCATAGCTGGGTTTCATATAAGGCATTTTCACAACACATCATAGCCATACTGGCATATTCTCAAAATAGGAATCCACGATTCTACAACGCAGCCTCAACAATTACAACAGCAGGGGTAGGTGTGATAACCATCACCCCCTATGATTGCTCACATTGAACTGCTCAGCTATAATGGCCTGTGGAAGATAACACATACATATTTTCACAATATCAACACAATGATAAGTCATGTATACCAAGCATCATACACAACATGAGAGAAAAGTCACTACCCTGGTTCTTCTGTGCATGCTCTGGTACTGGTCTCTCCCGAGTAGGGCAAATATCGAATCCTATAATTCAGAATTAAGGACGAAGTGTTATTCTTTATTCCAATACTTAAATGACTTCAACACTTGGATTTTGTTATCATTAATGTCCTTTAGGAAGTTACAAAAGCCTTTAACAAAAGCCCTAAAGGGTTATAAGAACTATCCCAAAGATCCCCTTTTAGAAGTTAAAGCACAAATTTTTCACTGTTCCACTCGAGTGAAGAAGGCCTCACTCGAGTGATGAGGAACTTTGTACTCGAGCATGAAAGCTCACTCGTGCGAGTGCTTGACAGCAAGCACAGAAAAAATAAGAAATGCCCATAGCATTTGAGTATAAAGGTCAACGCTCGAGTGATAGCCAAATGCTCACTTGTGTCCCATAAAGTGAGGTACAAAAAGTGCTCACCCAAGAGCAAAAGAAATTTTCAAAGAAGAACAACACTCAAGTCCTGGAAGCAACACTCGAGTGTTGTTTAAGAAGTGCTCATTCAAGTGCTACAAAGTGAGATTTAAGAAGTGGTCACTTGAGAGCACAAGGAACTTTCAAAAGAGAACATCACTTGAGCAGGGACCTTGGCACTCAAGTGATGGCTTAACACTCATGAATGTTAAGACATACTCTTGGAAATAGACCACCAGTGACAACCTAAGACGCGAGTTCATAGTGTCAAGTACACTAACACTCGAGTGGGACAAGGCTCACTAGAGTGAGAACCCACAACACTCGCAAGTGAGACAAGCACTTTTGCTTTTTGTAGGGAAGTGTAAGAGAAAAACTGAAGGGAAAAACAAATATGCAACACTTCACTCAAGTGAGACCCCATATGTTTTGATGATAACAAAGATTGGAAAAGTTTTAAATTAAAGGTTTGGATAAAGTAACTAAGAACTATATTATAGGCCATAAGCATTACTCAAGTACGTACCTCAAGTAATGTAGAAGAAATAAGAGATAGAGAATAGGAGAAATAAGCACTATAAGATTTCTTGAAGGATTACTCGATGGATCACTCAACTAATAGGTGAAGATTTGCTCTTTGTCAAAATTTTCATAAGATTATCGAAGGGTTTACTCAAGAAATCTATAAAGTTATTTGGAAGCATACTCGAGGGCTTACTCGAGTAACCAGAGCAGAAATTATGCAGTGGCTCTCGGCTAAGAAATAACAGACATTACTCGAGTAGTCACTCGAGTAACCACTTTTGAAAAGCAAATTTACTCGAGTAATTACTCGAGTAACATGAAATGAAATTGTATTACTCGAGGACTTACTTAAGTAATCAAGTAAGCAAAACAAAAGTTGCTCTTGGCCAAAATTTTAGTGCTATTACTCGAGGGATCACTCGAGTAATCTCCAAAGTTATTTGAACCATTACTCAAGGGACCACTCGAGTAATCAAAGGAAATGGAACACTTACTCAAGGGATTACTCGAGTAAGCAAGATATATTCTGGTCAGACAACGTTGACTAACTCTTCGCTATATTTTTGATGAAGTTACTCGAGGGACTACTCGAGTAATGACCATGATCACTCGAATAACCACTCAAGTAATGAAGTAGATAAAGTATGATTTTACTCAAACGTTCATTTATTTGTTATCTATATGATTAACCCTTCATTGTATTAGTTTCCTGAGTATACTTGCAGAAAAACAATGAAGAGATCATGCATTAAGAGCAAAGTCAAACATAATGTTTGAACGCTCACCTATCGTTATGTACTGCAAATGGATAGTTTTCAAATTCGAATAACGGTCAACCGTAGCTGTATAACTCTAATGAATATGTTTGAAATGCTTCTAACGGATATCATAATTCATCTATATATATGGAGCATTCAACAAAGAACAAAAACAACAACTGAAAACAAGTAAACTCATATCGATCAATACATTCTTTGTACTCTGTTTTCTTATACTCACTCTTTATACTTCAATGATTATATATTTGCTCTGTGAGAGAGTTTTTCATTACAAACTCAATATTTGTTATTAAGACAACTTAAGGTTATGGAACCTTGAGTTGGGGATTTGATTATAACGTGTAAGGGGGAGCGAGTATCCAGTGAAGGAACTTACTGAGTACTGAGGTGCCAAGAACCCACTGAATCTTGGAAGATATAGTAAAACTCTCAGAGACGCTTTGAAGACTAAACGTAGGCCAAAGTGCTTGTGGCCGAACCAGTATAACTCCCAGTATACACTTCAGTGATATTTCTCCTAGCTCTTAACTGCTTGAAATTTACAGTCAATTTATATATTCGCAATGAAATTTCTGGTATCAGCCAATTCACCCCCTCTTAAGTGAAATGCTTGTACTAACACCCATATTACTCGATTGATACATATGAGAAGCCAAAAACGCAACAAAGATGACAACATTTTCCAAAGTTTGCCCTAGTGTTTCCAATGATCCCGAATCCTCAACCAAGGCTACTCCCCCATAAAATTGCACAAGGAATCCAATGGAATCATCAAAACTACCAAATTCCTATTCCATTATCATACTTTATTTTGGGCAACAATCAACACAAAATCCCAAAATTTCCAAACTTAACATTTCAACCTCAAACCCATTTCTATCTATTCGAAACACATGCCAAAACACCATTTCCATTACTATAGCATGCCAAACTCTCCATGACCATAACTTTCAAAAATAAGGCTAAAATTCCCAGAAATTCCATACTTAATCATATGGCACAAAACATAGATAGAAGGTGTATCTCACTCACCTCTACAACTTTCCCAAAGGAGCTTCTTGCTTCTCAAATCACTAGATTTCCTTGAGGGCCCAAATCAACACCAATGGCAAATCTACCACAATGAAAATGAAGCCCTTAATCCAAGGAATTACTTTAAGGAAAGGAGTTTTTGGCATTTTAGGTCATTTACTCACCTTAATACTAAGCTTTTCTTCTTCCTCCTTATGCTCCCATGGCAACACGCACAAGAGAGAGAGAAGAGAGAGATGAGAGTGTTGAAGATAGAGAAATGATGGTGTTTCTTGGGCACCCATACCTCCAGCCGAAAATCAGAAGGAGGGAAAGAGAAAGAAAAATGATTAAACTAATGCCATATGAATTTTCTCCAACCACTCTCTCTTCACACAAGCTTGCCATATGTCATATTTTCATTGGCTTACATAAAGTAAGTAACCAATTAGTTACTCTAACCACTTTATTAGCCATTTAGTTACACTTCTCATTTTTCTCTAGTTAGTAAGGAATTTCTTCATCAATCACTAACTAATTAACCGACAATTTTCCATTCTTTCAAATTTCCTACTGATTTTGGCATATTATCTTAAATTGCCACATAACACATAATTAAATTCTTTTACTCTTCTTCATGTGCCATTTCCATCATATTTAGCTGAAATAATTATTTGTCACATAATTATGCTAAAGTACAGGGTTTGGGCATTTCCAATAATTAATTTGGATCTTAAATCAATTTTAATTCACCAAATCATTCACAATAATTATTATTAGCCCTTAATCAAAATTTTGGGCATTACAATTCTCCCCCCATTCAAAAAATTTTGTCCCTGAAATTTCTTACATATCATAGGGCATAAAATCAGGAAATCGCTTCTTCATGTTCACTTCCGCTTCCCAAGTTTCTTCTCTTAGAGACATTCCCTTCCAGACCACCTTCACAAATGATAAGCTTCGATGTCTAAGCCACCACTCTTCTTGATCAATGATATGCTCTGGCTCTACCCTATAAGTAAAGTTATCTTGTAACTCAACTTCTTCGTACTCAATGATATGCTCAGGATTTGGTTGGTACTTCTTGAGCTGCAAGACATAGAACACATCATGCAATCTACTTAGATTCGGGGGTATGGCTATCCGGTAGGCTATAGGTCTGATTTGTGCCAAAATCTCAAATGGACAAATATACCTCAGACTCATATTCCTTCGCTTGATTGCTCTCCTGATGCCTGTGACCGGAGATACTCTCAAGAAAATATGATCCCCCACTTCAAACTCTAGAGGCTTTCTTCTTTTATCAGCATAGCTCTTCTGTCGACTCTGCTGCAAGGAACCTCTTCCTGATATTTCTGATCTACTCTGAGGTTTGATCAACAAGATCCAGCCCATACAACTTCTTCTTAGAAAACTCAGTCCAGCACAATGGTGACTGCCACTTTCTCCCATATAAAGCTTCATACGGAGCCATCTGAGTAGTCACATGATAGCTGTTGTTGTAAGCAAACTCAACCAATGGAATAAAGTAGTCCAATTTTCCTTTGAAGTCTAGGACACACGCTTTTAGCATATATTCTAATGTTTGGATAGTTCTTTTTTACTGTCCTTTAGTCTGAGGATGGTAGGCCATGCTAAACCTCAATTGAGTACCCATGGCTTCATACAGAGCCCTCCAGAATCTCAAAGTGAACAGAGGATCTCTATTGGAGATAATGTTCTTTGGTGTACCATAGAGTCTCACTATCTCTTTGATGTAGATTTCAGCCAGCCTAGCTAGCATTATTCAGTATTAATTGCACTGACTTCTTGAGTCGATCAACAATCACCCAGATCGGATTATAGTTCCTGATCCTGGGCAAACCCACCACCCGATCCATGGTCATGCTCTCCCACTTCCATTCTCAAATTTCCAGACTCTGAAGCACTCCTGGCAATCTCTGGTATTCAATCTTCACCTTTTGACAGGTAAGACACTGTGCCATATACTTAATCACTTTGCTCTTCAACCCTGGCCACCAATACATAGATTTTAAGTTGTGATACATCTTGGTCATACCGGGGTGAAGAGTATACTGACTCTTATGAGCCTCATCTAGAATCCTCTATCTCAAGTCATCCTTCAGTGGAACATAGATTCTCTTTTGGTAACGAATTAGTCCACTAGGTGACAAATCATAATCTCGAGTCCCTCCTTGCTCAAAGTACCTCGGATGGACTGGGCTCACTCATCATGCATCTTGGCCTCTTTAATTTCAGTCCTCAGGTCATTTTCCCCTTGGACAACACCATGTTTTGCACATAGGATATCATTCAAGAGATTAAAGTCTCAAGAAACCTCAAACAATTTCAACTCTTGAATCATTATTGCTGCTACAAGTACCGTCTTCCGACTAAAAGCATCCACAACGACATTGGCTTTACCCGGATGATATTTGATCTCTAGGTTATAATCTTTAAGCAACTCTATCCAGCGTCACTAACTTATATTTAACTCTTTCTGATCATACAGATATTTAAGACTTTTATGGTCATAGTATAGTTCTATTGTCACACCATACAGGTAATGATGCCAAATCTTCAATGCAAACACAATTGCCGCAAGCTCCAGATCATGAGTAGGACAGTTCATTTCATACGGCTTAAGCTGTTGAGAGGCATAGGCCACCACACGTCCCTACTACATCAAGACACACCCTAACCCCTGCTTACTCGCATCATTGTACACGACGTAAGCCTCACTGGGATAAGATATAATCAATACTGGTATCGTAGTCAATCTCTCCTTCAGCTCAGCAAACTAGTTTTGACAATGCTTATCCCACACAAATGGTTTATCCTTCCTCATGATTTTGGTCATCGGCAAGGCAATCCGGGAGAAATTCTAAATAAATCTCCAGTAGTAACCAGCAAGACCCAGAAAATTGTGAATCTCAAAAAACATTTTTGGCCCCTTCCAGTCAAGTACTGCTTCCACTTTACAAAACATGTTCAACAATGGTCTCATATTCATATTTCAATACATAAATGGCCTGTACAATTGATTCCATTCATAAATATCAGAGTACAATGTAAATTCCTGATGCACTCAAGTTTTAATAATCAATTAAGGGTTTACAGGGTACGAATGCCCATAATCAGTTTCCCAATCGAGGGGATTACACAAATACTATCCAATATGTCCAAAATATACATGTAATTTCCAACAAAATATCCAAATGATTTAAAAAATGATAACCAGTTATCCAAAATAGTTAACTCTAAGCCCGGAGCTTTATCCACCATTCATCACCTACTTCTCTTTGGAACCACTATCCCTATCTGAAATTTGTTTTGGGAGAGTGAGATTGTAAGGAATCCCCATAGTGTCAAATCACTTATAGTATGCACAACCACAAAGCATGAAAGCAAATCATCACATAACACATAGCAACTACTGTTAGAGCAAGTGTTTCACCCAAGAGGGGGGGTGAATTGGGTGATACTAAAAATTTTGTTGCAAATATAAACTTGTAGGTGAATATAAGAAGTAAAGAGTAAGGAGAAATATTACTAAAGTGTACACCGGGAGTTATACTGGTTCAGTCACAACCACTTTGACCTACGTCCAGTCCTCAGAGCTTCTCTGAGAGTTTTACTATATTTTCCAAGATTCAGTGGGTTCTTGGCACCTCGATACAAGCAAGTTCCTTTGCCTGGACACTCGTTCCCCCTTACAAGTTGTAATCTAATCCCAACTCAAGGTTCTACAACCTTAAGCTACCTCAATAAAAAATATTGAGTTTGAATGAAATATCTCTCTTATAGAATGAATAAGAATCACTAAAGTACAGAATTACAAGTATGTGTAAAAATAGAGTATTGAGCGTGAACTTGATAATGCGTTCGTATATGTTCTTGTCCTTATCTCTGTTTCAAAATTCCCATATATATATATAGATGTGTTGATAATGTCCATTGGAAAATTTTCTTCTCACCCGTTAGAGTGTGCGCAGTCAATGTTGACTTTTCCAGATTTTGAAAAATATCTGTTTGCGGTACCTGGCGGTAGGTAGCATTTAAACATTGCATTTGAATTTCCTTATTTGGTAAGATCTCTTCATTGTTTATCTTTGAATATGCTAAGAATACTAAACAATGAAGGGTTAATCATATAGGAAACAAATCAATGGATATTGGAATGATTTCTGAATTTCTAGGTTTGATTACTCGAGTAGGTACTCGAGTAACTTGTGAAAAACTTGGTAGAGTATTAATATATCATATTACTTGGTTAGTGCACAGAGTAAAGCAAATTATAAAGCTTGGAAATACTTGTTTACTCGAGTACCGCCTTGAGTGAACATCTATTTTTTGCATAGCTTACTCGGGTGGATACTTCAAGTGCATTGTAAATAACTCTACAGATCACTTGATTACTGACTCGAGTAATCTCTTTCAAGTCTTTGACATAGAACATTTTTATACATGCATACACAATGATTTACTCGAGTGGCTCTTTGAGTAATATTGGCAGGATTGAAATGCCAGAGCAACATATTTCTTGAAGCAAGGGACTCAAGTACTAACTCGAGTAACATTAGCAGCCCGAGAGCAACTAGAATTGATTTATCTGATTACTCGGGTGCTTACTCGAGTAACGTTGGCAGGCCGAGAGCAACTAGAAGTGATTTCCTTGATTACTCGAATGCTTACTCAAGTAACGTTGGCAGGCCAAGAGCCGCTTGAGGTTCTGTGCTCTGGTTACTTCAAGTTTTTGTCTCATTACTCGAGTTCTTACTCGAGTAGCCCTTTAGAAATTCTGCCAGTGATGAAGTTTCTCATCTTTCTCTCTTGGCCTTTCTTCATTATTCCAGTGCTTACTTCAAGTGATGATTTGCTCTGTCATTACTTTTTCAAACTTGTTTGTTTATCAAAACTTTTTCACACCCATTCTTTGTTATCATCAAAACATGTGAGATCTAACATTCTCTCCCTTTTTGATGATGACAAAACTTGCTGATTTTGAACAAAGTTTTTGAATTTGAGTTCTCAAATAAGTACTTCTTGAAATCAATTGTAACTTTGAAATCCTTTTTGAAATAACTTATTAAGTGTCAATTCAAAGTGTTTTGGGAAGTTTTGAAAACATAACAAATTTACGTTGCATACATAATAAACTCGTTAGTCCCACAATGTAACATAACTTAAAAGCTTAAATGAACTTGAATTGAAATTGAACTAGAATTGCATTACAAATATGAAAAGCTCCCTAAATCCTATGTACACCATATACCCAAAATAAAAGAATCTTAGTCAACCACAAAATCACTCAAGCTCTTCTCCCCCTTTTTGTCTTCATCAATCAAGTAAAGAACTGGAAGGCTTGACTATAGAAATAGGCTTGATAAGAATGACCATTGAGCTATGTGAACCATCTGAACTAGAGGAATCAAAAGAGGAGCTGGAAGATTCTGGTTCAGGAAGGTTGAGTGGAGGAATATGAATGTCATCTCTTGGAGGGATAGGAGGTGACTGATATACAACAATAAAAGTGGTCACAACCTCTTCTGTGGCACCTGCAAAATGATGACCAGAGGATGAGGGAGAGATCTCCTCTGTATGAGTAGGAGAAAGAATAGGTATAGGTGTGGGTATAGGCTGAACTCTGGGTGGTGAATCCTCAATAGTGATGTGGATAGTCTCATTGGTTTCAGGATCATCCACTGAGTATAGAATATCTCTAGGAAGAATAATGGGGATTTTGAGTGCAGAGGGTCTAGGTTCAAAGGGTCCAAACTCTGGAGGTTTGGGAAAGGAGGTCTTAGGGACAATTGGATCAACCTTAATATGATAATGCTCTAAGGGGATGTTCTCTAGAGGTGAGAATGCCTTAGGAACAGATGATGGACCAGCAGAAGATCCAGGACCCATAGATACCAATCTAGCCAGAATCAACCTCAGAGTCTCACCCTGGGCACGCTGCTCTGCTAACATCTCCTCGTGCCTCTTGTCTATCCTCTTAACCAATTCAGCCATCTTGTAATCCATATGAGTTTTCAATTCGGCATTGGTATTTGCAATGTCGATATGAAATCCCTTTAGTATATTCTCCATGAAATATTGAAGTGTGGCATTGAGGAATGAAGGTGAAGAAGTAGTGGCAGCTGGAGCAGAGGACTGAGTATCATCCATTCTGCTTGTCTCAGTTCTGTCTTCTTCTTTCTGGAACCAGACTCTATAGGACTCTTGAGGGGAATCTCAACATTAAGCTTCCCAATCTGGTTTCTTCTGATTGGAGTGATCCTCTCAATGGGCTCCTTATTCTCTAAATACCATATCTTGTTTTTCTTTAGAATAAGAGAAATGATCTGAGGATATGGCATAGGAGTAGTTGCTTTCCCTTCTATTTTGTACCTTTGTATCTCAGAGAAGATGTATTCTCCCAAGTCCTTTTGTTCCTTCAGGAGTATAGAAGCAAACCACCTATAGTCTCGGTTAGAGAAATGGGTGTAGTTATTGGCTTTGTTCTTAAGGGATCTAGAGTGAATATACCAAAGAACCCTGTGATGGTCACACATGTCACTCAGTTTAAAGTTAAGAGGACCCACTAGCTCACCAGGTCTAAGGACAGTGAAAATCTGGTTAGGTTTAAGCTTAGAATAGATGTCATCAGGGGGATTTTCTATTCCTAACCAAATATTGATCCTAGAGGGTGAGATAAGGATTTTTTGACCTCTAACTGTTGTGGTCATTTCTTCCTCTGCAGATGTCCTATTAGGTTCATCTAGGATTTCTAGGTTACAGTAGAAATGAGTCACTATTTTAGTGCAAAAAGGAAGTTTAATTAACAACCAAGGCATAAAGGGTTCAAGGAAGGGACTTAGGTCATACTTCAATACCTCCTGAAGAATCTTGAGATCCACACTGTGAGTTTTGCAGACTTTCCTTCTTGAGAACTGTGTTAGGTACTTCTGAGATTCCTCCAATTTGTTAACATTGAACCCTTTTAGAGGTTTAGTGATTTCTTCTTCTAGCAATTCTGGCTTTTTGGAGGATTGGCCCTTCTCTAATTGTTCAAGGATCGCAGCCATAGCTTTGGCAACATTCACATCATACTTTGGCTTTTTGGAGGGTTTCGGAGTAAAAGAGGGAGTGAAAGAATCAGAAGGTAAAGGAGAAGGTGACTTAGTGCTTTTGCCTCTCCCAGTTGAGGTGCTTTTCTTTGATTGAGCCCTTGTGATCACTGGCTCTTTGATCACAACACCTTTCTCCTTTGGTTTAGGTTGAGGTATCGGTTGGATTTTGACCTTTGATCTTAGAGTGAGCTTTCGTCTCTTTCTAAGAGGAGAAGAAAGAGGGTCAGAGCGTTGTCAAGATTTAGAAGAGTCTGTAGGAGTAAGATTCTTGATTCTAACCATCTTGATTTAGAGAAAAATAGAAATATCAGAAAACCATAGTGAGAAGTCACGAGTTAGAGCAGAGTGATTCTGAGCAAAATAGGAAGTTTTTGGAGCTAGGATTTAATGGGTTTTGACGGAAATCAAGCAAGGAAGAGATTATGAAAACTTTTTGTGAGAGGACTGAGTGATTTACTAAAGGAGATTTTGTGGAAATAACCGAGTTTGCGACTGTTAAAGACCTAGAACCCAACATTACTCGAGGCCTTACTCGGTTGATTATCAAGTTTACTCGAGTCCCTACTCGAGTGATCATATAGAAAATTCTAAAATAATTCATTTAAATTGCGTACTTGGAATGAATAATATTGTAACTATTCATATATGTTCCCTCGATCATTTTATAGCCATTTTAGAACAGATTTGAATTGATTTTCATCGAATTTGTGATTTGGACCAGCAGTCATTTGAGGCCTTACTCGAGTAAACTTCAAGTTTACTCGAGGCTTCCCTCGGGTAATCTATCTTTTATCCTCTTGACTGTGTAACCCCCTTCACGATTAAGGCCGATATTTAGTTCATAAAAACATAATTAATGTGGAATTAGAGACCGTAGATTATTTTGGGACTTAAACAAAATCAAACTTCCCAAAATCATGGCTTACAAAAACTTTTACAAAATATGCTCATGATGGTCTCATATTCACATTTCAATACTAAATGGCCTGTACAAGTTGAATTCATTCACAAATATCAGAGTATAAACAAATTCCCGACACACTCGGGTTCCATTCATTAAATAAGGGATTTACAAAGGCACAAAGCCCACAATTCATTACCCTTACTTGGGGATTACACAAAACTATACTACCAATCCCAATATACACAATTGTTTCCCAAAAATATCTAAAAGATATACATGATAACCAATAACTCAAAATATACATCTAACTGGAGTTCTAACTACTCTTCGTCACCCGCTTGCCTTTTGATCCTTCTGCCCTGTCTAAAACATGGTTTTTGGGAGAGTGAGATTCTAAGGAATCCCCGTAGTAACAAATCAATCATATAATGTACAATAATAGTGCATGTAAGCAAATCATTAACCACAATAAGCAACTACAACGGCAATTACAACGGCAATGGTTAGTATGACACATGTCATCCCTTACGATTGCTCACGCTGAATTGCTCATGTTGCATTGCATCATAGCAATCCACACAATACATTTTACCACAGCTGGGATTCATATAATGCATTTCATACACAAGCCATACAGGCAAGATACACACAACCCACGGCTGGATTCACAAACGCCGCCCCACGGGTCGGATTCACAATATCCATGTCGATTACGACGGCAGTTCAACGGCCGACCTAGAGATGACCACTGTCAATTCCTACACGGCTCATGCTGACCTGCTCACGCCGTAATGGACCATGGCACACATTTCACAAATTCAACGATAAGTTATGCATGCCAAAACATCATACATAATATGAGAGAAGAGTCACTATCTTGATCCTTCTGTGCGTGTCCTAGCGTCAGTCTCTCCCGAGGAGGGCAAATATCGTATCCTAGAATCATGATTTGGGACGAAGAGTTATATTCTATTCCAAGACTTAATTAACTTGAAACACTTAATTTTGGTTATCATAATTGACCCTTAAGAGGCCACAAATGCCTCTAATAAAAGCCCTAAAAGGTTGGGAAACAATGGGTTAGAGATCTCCTTTCGAAAACTTAAAGTGCTGGAACACAGGGGTGGGCCGAGGCCCGCCCTTCCTTGGGCTGCGGCCCAAATATGGTCAGAAGGTCATGGGCTGCGGCCCGCCACTCATGGGCCGCGGCCCAAATCAGGCCATAAAGGTTTGGGCCGCGGCCAGCCACTCTTGGGCCGCGGCCCAGAAATTTCCTGACTCTGGGCTGAACTTCAAAAAACCATAACTAATTCTAGAAAAATCAAAACGAGGTGATTCCAAAGCCAAATGAACGGTATATGAGTCCTCTTTCAAGGAAAAATTTATCCCATCACTGGAAATCACTACACAAATACAGAATCACCAAAAACTAAACACTACTTCAAAACAGAGTTCTGTTTTCATCCCAAACTTTGGACAACCATATCTCAAAGTATTATAAACTAAATGACACAAAATATATATCCATTTTGAAGCTTGGGATGTGATATTTAAGACTGGAAAGTTTCATAATTTTCCAATACCATTTGGTCACTCAAAACGCTCGCTGAAACTGATAGCGAAAAACAGAGCTCAAACCAAACAACTTTCCAACTTTTCCCAAGTGATCCAAATGAACCCAAAATCAATAACCAAGCTCATTCCCACACAAAATCACTCAAGGAATCCAATGGGAATGTCAAAATCACCAAAACCCTATTCCATTATCATGCTTTGGTTTTGGGGTAACATTAAACACTAAAATCTCAAACTCTCCAAACTTAACAATTTCAAACCCAATCAATTCTATCTATCCAAAATGCATTCCAAACATACAAATTTCATATCAAACAAATACCAAACTCCCAATGGCCCTCATTTTCGAAAATGAGCCCAAAATTCCAGAAAATTCAAGCTATTTCAAATGGTATGAAACTTAGATAGAAAGATAGGTCTCACTCACCTTATCAACTTCTCCAAAGAGAGTTCTTGATTCACTTCCTCTCAAAATTTTGTGTGGCCACAAACCACAACCAATGGACAAACTACAACCATAGAAATGTTGCTCTTAACTCAAGGATCAACTTTAATGAAGGGAGTTTGAGCAATAGAAGCCATTTTCCTTACCTTTTTCAACTGAGAGTGAGAGATGGGGAGAGATGGGGTGAGGAAGAAGAAGCAAATGATGACCCACTACTCCCTCCCTTGTCAGCCGATCTAGAGGGAAAAAGAGAGAGAAAATAGAATTTAAAAAAATCCCATTTGACTTTCTCCCATACTCACTCTTTGCCACTTGTCATACTACCATTGGCTCTCACCAAATAAGTCACAAATTAACTTACCTAATCTCTCCCATTAGCCATTTTAATCACACATCTCATTTTCTCTTAGTTAGTAATTAATTTCTCCATTAATTACCACTTATGGCCAATATTTCCATTATTCCAATTTTTTCATTAATTATGACATATTAATTTAATATTGCCATAAAACACATAATAATCCCAATTAAATTCATAATTATCCATAATAATTATGATTATCCCTTAATCAAAAATTGGGATATTACAGACTGTTCATTTCCCACCAAATGAGCCATTTGATTCAAATTCCATTGACTTGAACTTCACTGCCAGTTTTTGAAGTCCATTACTCGAGTGCCCACTCGAGTAATGTGCTCATTTACTTCAAGTTGTCTCTCGGGTAATACTGCACTGTCAGATATTACTTGAAGTTGGCACTCTAGTGATGATGTCTTCCGTTAACCTCTGTTTTCATTTCTTAAAAACAGAGTTTCAATCTTCCTGCAAAACAAGTTTCTACATACTCCGATGCTTAAATTAGTAATCATCAAAACATTATCAAATAACATTATCTAACATTATGAAAAGCCAGAATAACTTATAATTTATTGGGATTTACCATTCCCAATTCTCTTCTAATATATAGAAATTGATCTTTTGCAAGAGGTTTGGTGAAGATATCAGCTAGTTGAAGATGAGTACGAATGAATATCACTTTCACGTCTTTCTTTTGGACATGATCTCTGATGAATGGTGTCTGACATCGATATGCTTGGTTCTAGAATATTGAACTGGATTCTTTACCAAGCTTATCGTACTAGTATTGTCACAATAGATTGGTATTTCTTTGAGATAAATACCAAGATCTTGTAGTTGTAGTTTTAGCCATATCACTTGTGCACAACAACTTGAGACTGCAACATATTCGGCTTCCGTTGACGAAAGAGGCACTGTATTTTATTTCTTGTTGAACCATGATACAAGAGATCGTCCAAGAAATTGACCTTGTCCACTGGTGCTCTTTCTGTCTGTCTTGTATCCTCCATGATCAGAATCTGAATATGCTACAAGATATTCACTTCTTCCTTTAGGATACCACAGACCCAATTCTGGTGTGTCAGAAAGGTATCTAAAGATTTGTTTGACAATTTCGGCATGTGATTCCTTTGGTTTTGATTGATATATTGCACATATGCCAACACTAAATTGGATATCCGGTCTGCTTACCGTGAGATAGAGTAATGATCTAATCATTCCTCTGTATTTTGTGATGTTGTAGTCTTTCCCTTTGACATTAGCATCAAGCAACGTAGTTGAACTCATAGGTGTGTCCATTCTATTTGCTTCATCTATTCCATACTTCTTCAATAGCTCTTTCAAGTACTTTGTTTGAGATATGAAGATTCCATTCTTTCTTTGTTTGATTTGCAAACCGAGAAAGAAATTCAATCCTCCCATCATTGACATCTCAAACTCTCCCTGCATTATCTCAGAAAATTCCTTACACAGAGATTCATTAGTAGCACTAAAAACAATGTCATCAACATATATTTGAACAATTAAAATATCATCTCGTTTTCATTTTGTAAAAAGTGTTGTATCAACTTTTCCTCGTATAAAACCTTGATTAATAAGAAATTTACTGAGCCTCTCATACCATGCTCTCGAAGCTTGTTTTAAACCATATAAAGCCTTTTTGAGTTTGAAAACATGGTCAGGTTGGGTTACATCTTCAAAACTTGGAGGTTGCTCTACATATACTTCTTCCATAATGTAGCTATTTAGAAATGCACTCTTTACATCCATTTGATAGAGTTTGAATCCTTTGATGCATGCAAAGGCTAAGAGTACGCATATAGCTTCCAATCTAGCCACTGGAGCATACGTTTCCTTATAATCAATTCCTTCTTCTTGATTATAGCCTTTGGCCACCAATCTTGCCTTGTTTCTGACAATAATTGCAGATTCATCGAGTTTGTTCTTGAATACCCATTTAGTGCCAATGATCGAATGATCTTTAGGTCGGGGTACCAAATCCCTAACTTGATTTCTTTCAAATTGATTTAGTTCTTCTTGCATTGCTATAACCCAATCAATGTCTGATAGGGCTTCGTCAATGTTAGAAGGTTCAATCTCAGAAATGAA
Source organism: Inga laurina (assembly GCA_963855925.1). Taxonomy (NCBI): domain Eukaryota; kingdom Viridiplantae; phylum Streptophyta; class Magnoliopsida; order Fabales; family Fabaceae; genus Inga; species Inga laurina. Next base: position 62,773,866 of record OY979704.1, on the reverse strand, counting down.
TGTGGAAAAACTTACTTCATTGAAATTTCTATTTCTAGTTTTGACTCCTTCATTCACATCTCTTATGACTTGATCCAGGGGATGATTCCTATTGTATTTCCAGGCTTTAGGTTGACTTAGTGACTGTTCTTCATCCTTGGTTTGATCAACTTCTGGAATAAGAGATTTAGAAATAGATTGACCATTTTCTTCATTTAAAACAACTTCCTACTCATCATCAATGGTTTTGTCAGAGGATTCAAATTCATCAAATACAATATGAATTGATTCTTCAACAACACATGTTCTTTTATTGAAAACTCTATATGCTTTACTTCGGTTAGAATATCCTAGGAAAATTCCTTCATCAGTTTTAGAATCAAATTTTCCTAAGTTATCTTTACCATTATTATGAATGAAACACTTACAACCGAAGATGTGTAGATGAGCAATGTTTGGCTTCCTTCCTTTATACAGCTCGTATGGTGTCTTTCTAAGTTTTATTCTAATATAGGCTCTATTTGAAATATAGCATGTTGTGCTCATAGCATCAGCCCAGAAAACTTGAGACATGTTCTTTTCATTTAACATTGCTCTAGCCATTTTAGTGAGCACTCTATTCTTACACTCCACGACTCTATTTTGTTGAGGTGTCCTTGGAGCAGAGAAATTGTGATCAATGCCATTAGTATCACAACATTCTTCAAAGGCTTGATTTTCAAATTCTCCACCATGTTCTGTCCTAATACCTGCAATGGACATACCTTTCTTATTTTGTACTTTCTTGGCAAAAATAATAAATTCTTCAAAGGTTTCATCCTTTGATGATAAAAAATAACCCATGTAAATCTAAAGAAGTCATCAACAATGACCAATGAATATAAGTTGCCACCAAGATTCTTTACTCTTGATAGGCCAACTAAATCTATATGCAATAATTGTAGTGGCCTATTTTTTGAAATCTCATTTTTCAATTTGAAAGATGATTTAGTTTGTTTACCCTTTTAACATGCGTCACAAATCAAATCATTTTTGAAATTTACTTTGGGTAATCCAAGAACTAAATCCTTTTTGAGTAGTTTGCCTAGTTGATGCATGTTGCATGAGCCAATCTCTTATGCCATAGCCAACTTTCATCAGCATTACTCAGAAAACAGTTTTCAGATTCTTTTCTACTAATATCTAGGGTATAACAGTTACCTTCCCTTTTTGCTCTGAGCTTAGCCTTGATATTCTTCTTATCAAGTAGTAAGTCTTTCTTGTTGACAATTAGACATTCCTCTGAGTCAAATATTACCCAATTGTTTTTGTATGTACTTTGATTCACACTCAACAAGTTATGGCACAATCCTTCGACATAGTATACGTCTTTGTCTAGTATGCCTTTGCTATTTTTGATTTCACCAATTCCTGCTATCCTTCCCATTTGATTTCCTCCAAATTTTACCTTTCCACCTTCTTTAGGTTGCAATTTGGTAAAACTTTCGAAATCACCGGTCATATGTCTAGAGCATCCACTGTCTATGTACCACTTGTTGTTATTGGATGCTATGAGACATATCTGCAGTTAAATATGATTATGTCTTAGGTACCCACTTCTTTTTGGGTCCTTTTGGGTTAGTACAAGAAATTTTTGAAACATATGATCTTTTAGGTACCCATTTGTAGGTTCCTATTGTTCCTTTCTTCTTATGAATGCATGAAGAGGTATAATGACCTTTTCTATTATAGTAATTACAAAAAACAAAAGGATTTGATGTATGCACAGAATGTTGGAAATAATTCAAATATGACTTACCTCCTGCTTTCTTTCTACCTTTCCTTCTATTTGATTTTGGATCATATCCAATACCAGATCGGTCATTAACAAATCGTTGAGCTTTTAAAATCACACTTAGCATCTCACTTCCTTTAGTAAATTTTTCAAGAGTTTTGTGAGATCAGTGTTTTTCTTTTTCAAAGAAGAACAATTTTCACAATCCTTTTCTGAAATTTCTTTAAGTTCAATTTCAAGAACTTTGTTTTTCTTTTTGAAAACAACTAATTCTTTAACTACTTTGATGAATTCAGAATGTAAAGAATTATATTCAGAAAGTAATTCATCATAGGTAGGATCAGAATCATTTACCTCTTCTTCTATTTCTTCTTGAGCAACAAGACATATATTGGCTACTTCTTCTTCATCACTTTCTTCATCAGAGGAACCATCACCCCATATAGCAGATACGAAGGCCTTCTTTTTGTTGAAGAATTTGCCTTTTCTCTTTTCTTTGCTCTTTTGGTTCAGCTCTGGACATTCTAATTTGATATGTCCTGGTTTTCCACATTCGTAGCAGATGATATGATATTTGCTGCTAGTTCCTCTTTTCTGAAAGTGTTTGAATCCTTAACCTTTCTTGTAAAACTTTCTAAATTGTTTTATGATTAGGCCTATTTCATCATCATCAAACTCCTTATCCTCATCTTGATTTTCTTCTTTTGCTTTTAGTGCTAGGCCTCTCTTCTTCTTGTTATCGATGTCATCTAGTTCCCATTTGAACTTTAGTTTACTTTCATATTCAGAAAGACTTCCAAATAGAGAAGCAACTGATCTCATTAATTCTCCTTTTGCTTCTTCTATCGCAGTGACTTTGGCCTCCCATTCTTTAGAAAGAATATTCAAAATCTTTCATACTTGGGTATATTGATCATAGACTTTCCCAAGTGCTGCAAGTTGATTAACAAGATGAGTATATCTAAGTTCGAATTCAGATATTGACTCACCTGATTTCATTCAAAGTAGATCGAATTCAGTGACCAAGGTGTTGATCCGATTCTCCTTTATTCCTGAAGTTCCTTCATGAGCTATTTCCAGAGCTTCCCATATTTCCTGTGCTGTTGGAAGTGTGCAAATTCTGAAGTATTCACTTTGACTTAAAGCAGTTTGTATCATCAGAATTGCCTTGCTGTTGAGAATGATAAGTTTCTTGTCATTCTCATCATATTCTGCTGGCGTCTTGGGAATTTTCTGAGAATCTACAATCTTTGTAGGTTGATAGTTTCCTCTCTCAATCACATCCCATAGCCCATATTCGGTAGCTATCAAGAATACTCTGAACTTTGCTTTCCAGAAAGAAAAGTGTTTGCAACTAAAACCTGGAGGTCTAGTGATGGATGCTTCGTTGGGAAGAATTCATTCACCCATGCTTGTCATTGGATCATTCTTAGGTTGTTATACCTTAACAAGAAGACCTACGCTCTAATACCAAATGTTAGAGCAAGCGTTTTACCCAAGAGGGAGGGTGAATTGGGTGATACTAAAAATTTCGTTGCAGATATAAACTTGTCGTGAATATAAAGAAGTAAAGAGTAAGGAGAAATATTACCGAAGTGTACACCGGGAGTTATACTGGTCCGATCACAACAAATTTGACCTACGTCCATTCCTCAGAGCTTCTCTACAAGTTTCACTATATTTTCCAAGATTCAGTGGGTTCTTGGCACCTCGATACAAGCAAGTTCCTTCACCTGGACACTCGCTCCCCCTTACAAGTTGTAATCCAATCCCAACTCAAGGTTCCACAACATTAAGCTACCTCAATAAAAAATATTGAGTTTGAATGAAATATCTCTCTTACAGAATGAATAAGAATCACTGAAGTATAGAATTACAAGTATGTGTAAAAACAGAGTATTGAGCATGAACTTGATAATGTGTTCGTGTGTGTTCTCGTCCTTATCTCTGTTTGGATGTTCCCGTATATATATAGATGTGTTGATAATGTCTGTTGGAACATTTTCTTCTCGCCTATTAGAGTGTGCGTAGCCACTATTGACTTTTCCAGATTTTGAAAAATATCCTTTTGCGGTAGGTAGCGGTAGGTAGCATTTGAACGTTGCATTTGACTTTCCTTATTTGGTAAGATCTCTTCATTGTTTATCTGCGAATATGCTAAGAATACTAATACAATGAAGGGTTAATCATATAGGAAACAAATCAATGAACGTTGAAATGATTTCTGAATTAATGTGTTTAATTACTCGAGTAGGTACTCGAGTAACTTGATGAAAAACTTGGTAGAGTATTAATATATCATATTACTCGGGTAGTGCACAGAGTAAAGCAAATTACAAAGCTTGGAAATACCTGTTTACTCGAGTACCACCTTTAGTGAACATCTATTTTCTGCATAGCTTACTCGGGTAGATACTTCAAGTGCATTGTAAATAACTCTTCAGATCACTTGATTACTGACTCAAGTAATCTCTTTCAAGTCTTTGACATAGAACATTTTTATACCTGCATACACAGTGATTTACTCGAGTGGCTCCTCGAGTAACATTAGCAGGATTGAAATGCTGAGAGCAACATCTTTCTTGAAGTAGGGGACTCAAGTATTGACTCGAGTAACGTTGGCAGGCCGAGAGCAACTGGAAGTGATTTATCTGATTACTCGGGTGCTTACTCGAGTAACGTTGGCAGGCTGAGAGCAACTGGAAGTGATTTCCCTGATTGCTCAAATGCTTACTTGAGTAATGTTGGTAGGCCGAGAGTTTCTTGAGGTTCTATGCTCTAGTTACTTCAAGTTTCTGTCTCATTACTCGAGTCCTTACTCGAGTAGCCCTTTAGAAATTTTGCCAGTGATGAAGTTTCTTAGCTTTCTCTCTTGGCCTTTCTTCATTATCCAAGTGCTTACTTCAAGTGATAATTTACTCTGTCATTACTTTGTTCAAACTTGTTTGTTTATCAAAACTTTTTCACACCCATTATTTGTTATGATCAAAACATGTGAGATCTAACAACTAAAACAGCAATTACAGCGGCAGGGGCAGGTATGACTTGCATTACCTTTAGGTTTGCTCACGCTGTATTACACCACATGGTTCACAACAATATAATTCATCATAGCTGGGTTTCATATAAGGCATTTCACAACATATCATAGCCATACTGACATATTCTCAAAACAGGAATCCACGATTCCATAATGCAGCCTCGGCAATTACAACAGAAGGTACAACCGTAGGGGTAGATATGATAACCATCACCCCTACATCTGCTCATACTGAACTGATCACGCTGTAATGCCCTACGATAGATAACACATATATATTTTCACAATATCAACACAATGATAAGTCATGCATACCAAGCATCATACACAACATGAGAGAAAAGTCACTACCTTGGTCCTTCCAAGCGTGCTCTGGCACTGGTCTCTCACAAGTAGGGCAAATATCGAATCCTTTAATTCATAATTAGGATGAAGTATTATTTTCTATTCCAATACTTAAATGACTTCAACACTATTTTTCATTGTTGCACTCGAGTGAAGATGGCCTCACTCTAGTGATGAGGAACTTTGCACTAGAGCATGAAAGCTTACTCATGTGAGTGCTTGACAGTAAGCACACACAGAACAAGAAATAATTGCAGTACTCGAGCATAAAGGTCAACATTCGAGTAATAGCCAAATGCTCACTCGAGTCTCATAATGTAAGGTGCAAAAAGTTCTCACCTGAGAGCAAAAGAAATTTTCAAAGAGGAACAGCACTCGAGTCTTGGAAACAATACTCGAGTGATAGCCAAATGCTCACTTGAGTCCTACAAAGTGAGTTCCAGGAAGTGCTCACCTGAGAGCACAAGGAACTTTCAAAAGAGAACACCACTCGAGGAGGGACCTTAGCACTTAAGATATGGCTTAACACTCATGAGTGTTAAGACATACTCTTGGAAATGGACCACGAATGACAACCCGAGACATGAGTTCATAGTGTCAAATACACCTTCCTTGAGTGGGATGAGGCTCACTCGAGTAAGAACCCATAACACTCGCAAGTGAGACAAGCACTTTTTGCTTTTTGTACGAAAGTGCAACAGAAAAACTGAAGGCAAAAAACAAATATGCAACACTTCACTAGAGTGAGACCCCATATCACTCGAGTGATGCATATCAGAAGTCAAAAACACAGCAAAGATGACAGCATTTTCCAAAGTTTGCCCAAGTGTTTCCAATGATCCCAAATCCTCAACCAAGGCTATTCCCCCATAAAATTGCATAAGGAATCTAATGGAAACATCAAAACTACCAAATTCCTATTCCATTATCATACTTTGTTTTAGGCAACAATCAACATAAAATCCCAAAATTTCCAAACTTAACATTTCAACCTCAAACCCATTTCTATCTATTCGAAACACATGCCAAAACACCATTTCCATTACCATAGCATGCCAAACTCTCCATGACCATAACTTTCAAAAATAAGGACAAAATTCCCAGAAATTCCAAACTTAATCATATGGCACAAAACATAGATAGAAGGTGTATCTCACTCACCTCTACAACTTTCCCAAAGGAGCTTCTTGCTTCTCAAATCACTAGATTTCCTTGAGGGCCCAAATCAACACCAATGGAAAATCTACCACCATGAAAATGAAGCCCTTAATCCAAGGAATAACTTTAAAGAAAGGAGTTTTGGCATTTGAGGTCATTTACTAACCTTAATACCAAGCTTTTCTTCTTCCTCCTTAAGCTTCTATGGAAGCACGCACAAGAGAGAGAGAAGAGAAAGATGGGAGTGTTGAAGATGGAGAAATGATGGTGTTTCTTGGGCACCCATACCTCCAGCCGAAAATGAGGGGGGAAAGAGAAAGAAAAATGATTAAACTAATGCCATTTGACTTTTCTCCAACCACTCTCTCTTCACACAAGCTTGCCATATGTCACATTTCCAATTGCTCACATAACATAAGTAACCAATTAGTTACTTTAACCACTCCATTAGCCACTTAGATACACTTTTCATTTTTCTCTTAGTTAGTAATTAATTTCTTCATTAATCACTGACTAATTAACCGACAATTTTCCATTCTTTCAAATTTCCTATTGATTTTGACACATTATCTTAAATTGCCACATAATAAATAATTAAATTCTTTTCCTCTTCTTCATGCACCATTTCCCTCATATTTAGCCCAAATAATTATTTGTCACATGATTATGCTAAAATACAGTGTATTGGGCATTTCCAATAATTAATTTGGATCTTAAATCAACTTTAATTCACCAAATTGTTAACAATAATTATCATTAGTCCTTAATCAAAATTTGGGGCTTTACATTTATCATCACCCTGGCAAAGGTGACTTTTGACTAGGTCAAAGCTGAGCGACTGTCATGTAGGAATCCATGTTGTTCTTAGTTCAAAAAGTATAGTGACGTGGTTATAAATGAGACAAGCTTATGACTTGATCCATGCAGCTTACTCATAACGAGTCAGTTTGTCACCTTGTACTCTTAAACATTCCTAGGACTTTGATTCTTATCTCTATGCCTCTTCAAAGTCATACTAGTCTTATTTCATCTTTGCTCCCATATAAATAACCGACCATAGACATTTAGGATAATCATTATGATTTATCCAAGGATAGTTATGACAATGCACATGTAAATAATATAATAACAAATTAGAGAAGTTGATTGAATAATAATGTTCAAAGTACAATGATTGGCCCTATGGCACAATTTCAAACATCATCTTATTCAACAAATAAACAAGTGGAGGCCAAACACTAAGAAGCATTAAACATGAAAAAATGCTAACACATAATTTATTAATGCTAGAAAAGAGAGAATAACAAAGCCTTAATCTTTATAGAGATTCAAAGTAATACTAGAATGAATTATTTAGCCACTCATAATCAGAAAAGAACAAGAAACACACAGAGTCTTCATGTCTATTGCAGAAAATAAGAGAAGAAAGGGAAGGAGAATTAGAAAGCTAGTGAAAAAAGGCTTGAATATCTTCAATCTTTCAATTTCAAGCCCCAGGATCTTCCAAATCCCAAATCCTAGCACCTTCTTACTCCAAAATGTGTTCCTTAACCATTTTCTAAATTTTTAGGATGAAGACTGCATCCAAGAATGAAGATTGTCTAGTTTCCTAAGTTATTTATCAGTAAAATATTGAAATTGTGCATTTTTGGTTAGTCAGGGAGCCATGGCACTCCTGCCATAATGACTTGGCACCTGAGAGACCTCTTTTTTCTACTATAATTACTGCGGCACTTGTACTATAGTGCCAGGGCACTCGAGCCTTTGATTTTCTCTTTGAACCAAATGCCATGGCACTACTTCTTGTTAGATATGATTAGTTTTGATGATGTCAATTATAGATATGAAATGATAAGAGCAAAAAGTTTATATAATGTATTTCGACTAACTACTATATTTAATATTACATATTTTATAGATTAGTTGAGCAAAGAATGAAGAAGATTGAATTAATGAAAATGAACAAGAGGAAGAAGAAGAAAAGAAATTGAAGATAGTCAAGGAGATGCTTACTCGGATTATGAAGAATGATTATCAAGAGGAAAATCAAAAAGAAAGATATTGAAGAATAAAGAACTTGGAAGATCTATTAAGAAGATCAAGATTCAAGTTGTTAGAAGTGATACTGGAGGTTTCTATGATCAAATAATGGTTGGAATATGTTAATACGAAGCTAAGATGACTTATATGTGAGTTATGGCGCTTCTACGGGAGTTATACTCGAGCACAAAGCTCAATACTCGAGCACAGGATGAACTCACTCGAGCACAGATGAACTCACTCGAGCATGCGGTGAGCACTCTGTTCTACTCTGTTTTACGTTCAGCCTGATAGAGGTCCGGTATTTTGATCATATCTCTCAAACCACACATCGGATTGACCCAAAACTGTGGCATATGAAAGAAGACTCACAACACGTAAAATTTGCACCAGGATCACATTGAAAGAAGATCCAATGAAGGTGATATGATTCGTGGAAAATGAAACTGAAATCACCGTCACTTTTCAAGACAGGTTCGGTATTTTGCACGTAACTTAAAAACCACACATCGGATTGAGACGAGACCAGTGCCAAATGAAACTAGACTCAAAGAGATTTCCATGGATGGGTAATTTGCCTTATTTGAACGTATATTCTAGGAGCTATGCCTTCTGGAAGTTGATGTTTGTGCAGTCTAGCGAAATAGACACTCTTTCGATCATAACTTGCAGAATACAAGGAGTTTGGAGCTGATTCTTTTTGCATTGGAATGCATATGGCAAAAGCTTTCTTATGATACATCATTAGAATCAAATAAACAATTTTTTTTCTAAAGTGGCCCCACATCACCCGCGAGTGTAAAAATTGACTCTTTGAAAAAGTTGTGCGAGTGATGTCCAGAAGCAGCTGAAACTTGAAGAAATATGCAACACTCGAGCACTAGGATCCATGCTCGAGCATTAGACTAATTCTCACTCGAGCACATGCAAGTTTTGACATGAGAGTGTTAACCCAAGAAGAAGCTTGTACGTGAAAGCAAGAAACGCACTCGGGCATGATTGGTTGTGCACGAGTGATGTCGAGAATTCACTCGAGCAGATGCGAGTGAAGTGCAGCGAGTGCTTGCCCGAGAGGAAGTCAAAACATGAAATTATCAACTGCACTCGAGTGAGCCATATTGCACTAGAGTGAGGTTCTGACAGAAGCAACGTAGAAGCTCAGACTCTCACGGCCATCAATCCAAACGTGGTTAAATGTTATACAATCATTATGTTTTCATTTGTTATTGTTCCTAAACATTACCTAACATATATTTCAAGTGTAAAACAGGAGATTAAATATTTGGATTATATCTTCAAGAACGGAGGTCACAGCTAATATCTTCACTCAACGTGATGAGTCACAGAAGACAGAAATTGATCTTTTGACCAATGATCCAACATACACATGACTAATACTTCATCATATTAGTGATTAAGCATTTTACAGTGTGAAACAAGAAATTTAACGGTGAGCTTACAGATTCAAATGAAAGAGTCAAGTATGGCGAGCGGCATCATTACACACCGAGCATCAGCTACCTACCACAACAAAAGTTTGACCCACCATGAGAGATTGTCTGAAACACAAACCGCTCTACAACGTGATATACAGCTCATAATGAGACATGCCGCTCCTCAATGTGACGCTCTGCTTTGCAACGGAAAGCTCATGGTAACTCTTTTTTCAAATATGCTCAACGGTCAAAATGACTCCAACGGACGAATGCTCACAATGGCCATCATCTTCATCAACTATAAATGAGAGAGCATTCAATGTCGATGGGAGACAGAGAAAACAGAGCAACGAAACCAACATGCGAATAACATGAATCCTCTGCTTCTACCCAAACAGTGTAGAGAACGTTGCTACTCATAAGACTTACAGGGGTGTAAGTAGGAGAGAACGTTGCTGCTTGTAAGACTTGCATGAGTAAGCAGAAGAGGACGATCTTCGGGATTGCTCTGCTCGTAAGACTTGCCGTAAGGGGGAGTATCTTGGTGAGAGATTTGTAAAAGGTTTCACAAGTACCCGTCTAAACTTGTGGGATTGTAAAGGCTTTTCTTGTGCCTAGATTAAACAAGAAGATAGTGGATTTGAAAATCTCAGGAGGAGCCTGGGGACTGGACGTAGGCCATCACAGATTGGACCGAACCAGGATAAATCACAGTTTGCATATTCTCTTCCCTAAACTCATATTTCCAGCATATATTATTTAATCTAACTGTTGATTTATAAACCTTCATACTTACTACTTTCGTTAAGATACGAAAAGATTTCTAAAGTTCTTAAGTTTTTATTATACACCCAATTCACCCCCCCTCTTGGGTAATAGCCGATTCTAACACTTCTGTGGTGCCCTGGCATCAGTAAATCTTCTTAACTTCATAGGCTCCTTCCTTACTTGCTTAAAATATCTATGCTTACCTACGAAATAGACACTTATAAGTGGAGAAACTTCCTTGCTTCAATTTCTAATAATTTAACATCAATTTCTTAATAATATTAAAATTAAACTCATTTGATGTCTTTGGTCAATAAACTGATGAAAATAGTTATACTTTTGCATTTATGACTCCTTAAATGCACTCAAAACATATGTCAAATCTATTAAAATTGGGGTGTCATCGCTTTCCTTCCTACAAACACAGAAAGACCAAACATAAACCTACCAAAACACAAAACGAAAACAAATGCAAATAAGAAGGGTGTAAAACTTGGGTTGCCTCTCAGGAAGTGCTTGTTTTATAGTCTTCAGCTTGACTATTCACTTATTTAGATAGAATCGGATAAGGGCAGGGTAGCGGAGTGATGGTTCACATCACTACCCCAATAACTGTAACCCCTTACCTTAATAGTCGTAATTATAGTTCGAGAATGCATCATTAATTTAAGTTGGAGACCAACGAATAATTCAAAACTTATTTAAAGTCCCAACTTTAAGACAAGGTTCAAACATGTGATAAAGTGGGTTTTCAAAAACTTTTCTAAGACCTTCTTAATATGGTCTCACCTTCACATTTTGAATATATTTGGCCTGTACAGTTCGGTTTGATTTATGCATATTAGAGTGTAAGCAAAATTCCCAACAACACTCAGGTTCCATCCATTCACAAAAGGGTTTGCAGGGCATATTTGCCTATTACAATTTCCCATATTGGGGATTATATTACACTATCCAAATCTACAATATTTACAATAGGTACAGAAATTCCAAAATTGATAACCAACATAAAAGCTCAAACTCCTAGCTGGGAGTACTAACCACGCTTTATCACCTACTTTTCCTTAGAACCGCTTGCCTTAGCTGTAGGTTAGTCAATGGAAAGAATGAGATTTAAAAGAATCCTATTAGTAAAAATTCACTCATATAACATGTAATAACATAGCATGCAAGTAAATCACAAAGCAGCAACTATCACAGTGATATGTGACTTTCGTCACAAACGATAACTCTAATGGCTGTATCAACATAATGCGTGACTTGTGTCACAAATGACAGCTCCCATGGCTTTATCTATATGGTGCATAACTTGTGTCACAAATGACAGTTCTCACGGCTATATCCACATGATGCTTGACTTACGTCATAAACGACAGTACTCACGGATCTATACATAAAGCTTTCACAACAACATACACCGTATCATTTGCAATCAACACAATTCAATGATAAGACATACATACAATGCATTACAAATAATATAAGAAAAAGAGTCACTACCTTGTTCTTTCTGCTCGTGCTCTGACACTGATTTATCACGCACAGGGTAAATGTCAAATTCTATAACTCATAATCAAGGACGATGAGTTATTCCATATTCCAATACTTAATTCCAAACCACTTAAGGTTGGTTATTATTTGAGACCTTTAGGTGGCTACTAAAAGCCCAAAAAAATGCTTAGAGGGTTCAAAAATACTAGAACAAAGACCATCTTTCAAAAGTTCAAAATGCAGATTTTGAAGGGTTGGTCACAGCCAAAAACTGGCCTATTTCCTGGCTATTTTCAAACTACCATAATTTTATGCACAATTATCAAAATGACCCAAACTTTATATCATTGAAAAGCTTGTAATGTCTACCACAAAACTGGAAAATTTCATAATATTTTGACATCATTTGCTATTTCAAAACACTATGCAAAGTTGCTCTCCTATATAGAATTTCTAACTTCACAGAATTTTCCAGAATTTCCAGCTTTTGCACAAATGTTTCCAAAGGTTCAAAATTCACAACCAATACTACTCCCACACAATTTTCCATAAGGAAACCAATAGGAACATCAAAACAACCAAATCCACACTCTATCCTCATGTTTTGTTTTGGGACAACATTTCAACGTAAAGTCCAAAATTGCCAAATTTTATATTTAAATCTCAATTCAATTCCATTTATCCAAACCTCAATACAAAACACCATTACCACAATCAAAACATTCTAAACTCTCTAAGACCCTAATTCAATGAAAATGGAGCAAAAATTCTAGAAATCAAAGTCTCAACCAATAGTCACAATATACATATCAAAAGATTGCCTTTGCTCATGTCTTCCTCTTTCTCTAAATTGCTCTTTAATTCTCCTACTACTAGATTTTCTTGAGTACACAAACCGCCACATCTTGAAAATCTAAAACCATACAATTAAAGCTTTCAACAAAAGGAACATGATTAAAGAAGAGGATTTTAGCATTAGAGGTAATCTTCTAGGTTAAAATGCAAGAAGAAGAGCTTACCTTCTCTAAAATCTTCTTCCTTTTTCCTCCTTCACCATAGACAACTATGAGAGCTTGAGAGAGAGAAAATATGTAAAATGATCTAATCTTAATAGAGAGGAGAGAGGGAAGAGAAAAGAATTAAAAAATGCTCTTTTGACTTTTCAACAACCCTTTGCTTCATCCAAATAATGCCACATGTCCAATATCCTATGGCTAACAATTAAGCTTATAACTATATAATTAAACGGACTACTTCCATTAGGCATTTAGCCACACTTCTCAATTATTTTAGTTAGTAATAATTTCTTCTTCAACTACTGACTAATTGACTTGTATATTTGTCATTCTTCCAATTTTGCCCCTGACTATGACACATTCATAATAATTGCCACCTGACACATAACTTAATTTCTTTTAATCCTTCTATGCACCATTCCCTTCTCTTTCAACTTCAATAAAGACTTTGCCACATAATTAAAATTAAACACGGGGTTTGGGCACTGACTACTGCTCATTCTGATAATAATTCATATTGTATTCACCGAAAGTATGTGTTGAATATTAATTACATTCACTTTTGGAGTCATTAGCCCTTAAATATATTTTGGGGCATTACAATAACGCTTTAAGTGTTGGCTATTAGCTTTAAATCTCTCACAATCTTTTCCTTCAAATTCTACAGCACAGTGAAATGCCTAAACTATCTAGACTTAGGTTTCCTAGGAAAGAGCCCGAGTTTAGGATTGTATAGTAGAACTTGTTGAACCTGCTAAAAAGTCTTCATAATGAGTTTTTGCTCATGAAGCCTCTTTGACTTTTCCTTGTATAGTTTAGAACTTTCATAGGCATTAAGATAAAACTCCTCTAGCTCATTTAGTTAAAGGAGCCACCTTTCTCTAACTGTCTGAGGATTATAGTTGAGCTTTTTTATACTACTAAATTTTAAGTAAGCATCATAAGTATACAGGCTATGAAAATAGTATAATAGTAAATTAAGATTATCCCATAGAGATTTAAGTGAATTGGTGATTAGGCATCAAAATTCCTATTTTCATTTAAGTTGAGCAAATCAAAGAATAGCATTAGGCTAAAAAGTGGCCTATTTGTCAAGTGTGATGTGGAACGAAGCAAATGTGTGAAGAGAACAGTGCTTAGTGTGGTGTGAGGAATGGTAAGAGATGGATCAGATATTGGAATAGGGGTAGAGACTAGTACAAAGGTAGTTATGGATTGATCAAGAGTTGAGATACAATATGTCAAAGCATCCACCTTCTCATGTAAGGACCTCAATAGATTTCTAATCTCCTATATAGCACTAGTCTGGGCCTGCTGCTGTGCCAACATAGATTGCTTATGTTCAATAAATGCACACATTTGATCCAACACAATATGAATATGTTGGTTCATATGGGATACCATTAACTTAAGATTAAAGCAAGAGATGCACAGAAAATTGCTTTCAGGACCAGATAAGGCCATTACGAGTTTCTTGTAGTACCATTTGAGCTGACCAATGAACCTATTGTGTTTATGGATCACATGAATAGAGTATTTCATCCGTATCTAGATCAGTTCGTAGTAGTCTTCATTAATGATATGTTGGTATACACGTGGAGTAAAATCAAACACGAGCAGCATCTGAGAATGGTATTGACTATATTAAGGGATAAGCAACTTTATGCCAAGCTGAGTAAGTGTGAATTCTGGCTTTCAGAGGTAAAGTTTTTGGGCCACGTAGCAAGGGGTCTCAATTGCTCCTAGCAAGGTGGAAGCAGTATTGAATTAGAAGAGGCCAGAGACTATATTTGAAGTGCACAGTTTTCTGGGTCTTACCGACATTACAAAAGATTAATCCAAAACTTCTCCAGAATAGCTTTACCTTTGACAAAGTTGACACACAAAACTCAACATTTTGTATGGGATGATAATGTTGGAAATTGTGCCCTAAGGGCCAATCATTGTACTTTGAACATTATTATTTTAATGAAATTTCTCTATTCTGTTATCATATTATTTGCATGTTAACTGTGATAATTATATCCTTGGATAATTCATAAAGATTGTCCTAAAATGTCCCTGGTCGGTCATCTATACGGGAGTAGAGATAAAACAAGACTAGTATGACTTTGATAAGATATGGACATACGAATCAAAGTCTTAGGCACTTGTAAGAGTACAAGGTACTGGACCGACCCACTATGAGAAAGCTACATGGATCAAGTCATAAGCTTTTCTCATGTATAACCACGTCACAATGCCTTTAGACCTGAGGTCATCATGGATTCCTACATGAGAGTTGCTAATCTTTGAACTAGTCAAAAGTCACTTTTGATCGGGTGATGATAAAGGCTTAGTGACGATCGGGCTTAGTGGTTTTTCATGCAGAGGAATATGAATGATCAAGATGGAATTTGTCCCTCACATTAGTAGAGAGATATTACTGGGCCCCTCGATGAGTAAGTCTGAGAAATATATAGCCATACTATGATGAAAGGAGTTTCTATCTCTGTTATCAGGCTACTTAGGAATCGAGAAAGTAATGGTCAGGAACAAGAGGATGACATTATCCATGCCTTATCTTTGATCGATATATCATGTGACAAAAGGGACGTGACATGGTTGTATGACAGGTTGCATCGTGATAACGATCCTCATATAAATTGGTTTGTCGTAATGTCTTGCTAGAGGCTGCTTGCGACTTTTGGGTTAGTATAGTTATTGGCCCACTGCCAACTTCATATGGGCCTACAGGGTCGCACACAAGAATGGCCCAACACGAGATAATGTTTAATTTAGGGTGGATGGATTATATATATATATATAATATAAAATTCATTAATAATATTATATAGATATATATATTTTTGAAATATATATCCTATATATATATATATGTATATATATTATATGATATTATAATATTGTGTTAGTTTTAAATTTAATTTATTAAGATATATTAAATTTAATAACTAACATGATAGAGATATAGTATCTCAGATTTAATTTATGAAGATAAATTAAATCTAATGGCTCTTTATTTGGATTAAATAAATAGGTTAAATTAAAACTATTGGACAGATTTAATTTAAACCGAATTTATTTAATTAGCTCATCAAGATAATTAATTGTTAATTAATTTTGAAATTAATGATGATTAATTTTGAAATTTGAAAATACCCCTCATAGGTTATAAACTTGATAAAGCAGATATATTCATACATACATGAGAATTGAGAGCCACAAGTGAAACCCTAGGAGACATTAGAGGCGATAGCACACAGTCTCGGTTGGAGAGCATTCGTGTGGATACCGGTAGAGGGAGCGGACCTGATGTGTTGGCTCCTAGAGATTGTGAAAACTCTGAATCATCAAAAAGGTATGAATCCTTCCAACTTGGTTTAAACGCCGTTGATAGATCCTCGATTAGGATCGGTGAAAATTTTAAAATTCTTCCGCTGTGCCTACCGATCCTAACAGATAATTGTGAGAAGAGCTTTATGGAGTTGAAACAGAGGTTAACAACAGCACCAGTGCTAATGATCCCAGATCCACAATTTATATATGTTGTGTATATATATGCCAATGGACATGGATTGAGATATGTGTTGATCCAACATGGCTGAGTGGTGGAATATACATCTCATCAACTGAAACCTCATGTATTGAATTATCCTACTCATGATCTTGAGTTGGAGGCTATTATATTTGCTCTGAAAATTTGGAGACATTATCTCTATAGTGCTACTGTAAAGCTGTACTGCTACCACAAGAGTTTGCAGTACATGTATGATCTGAAAGAGTTGAACATGAGATGACACAAGTGGATGGAGATGCTAAAAGACTATAACCTGAAAATCAAATATCATCTCAAAAGGCAAATGTCATTGCTAACACATTAAGCCAAAAATCTGTGCAAGTAGCAACCATGATGATTCACGAGCAGAAACTGATCAAGGATTTCAGAGATCTTAATCTGGCAAGATAGATTTTGATGAGCAGCGGTGTTAGTCAAGTATATAATGAACTAAGATATGTAATTGAAGAAGCACAACTACAGGATAGACAGTATTGTCTATCAGAGATATGATTGCTAGAGGTGAAACTCAGGAACATGACTTGTCGCAAAGCAAGCTTGTCAGGCATCAGAAGCCATAAACATAGCTGAAATGACAAATCCTGAAGGAGGCACACAAAAGTAAATATACCCTACATCTCGAGGCAACTAAAATGTACCATGATTTGAAGTCCCAATATTGGTATATAGGAATGAAAAGAGATGTGACGAAGAATGTTGCTCCTTGTCTCACGTGCCAACAAGTGAATGTTGAACATCAGCGACCATCAGGGCTTCTACAAAATATTGATATTCCTGAGTGGAAGTGGGAAAGCATTACCATGGATGTCATGATAGGGTTAACTAAGGTCAGAAATCATGATGCAATTTGGGTAATAGTTGACAGATACATGAAGATAGTCTACTTCCTACTTATCAGCATCCATTACTCTCCTGACAAACTAGTAGGGATCTACATCAAGAAGATCGTGAGATTACATGGTATTCCAAAGAATATCATCTTGAATCGAGATCCTCGATTTACTTCCAAGTTTTGGAAGGTAGTTCACGAGGCTTTGGGTACTAAACTGAGATTCAGCACAACATATCATCCTCAAATAAATGGGCATACAAAGTGAACAATATAGTCGCTTAAGAATATGCTGAGGGCATGTGCACTAGATTTCAAAGGTAGCTGGGACATATTCCTTCTACTGGCAGAGTTTGCCTACAATAAAAATTATCATTAAGCATCTAAATGGCTCTATATAAGGCACGTAAATGTCAATCACCCTTGTCTTGGATGGAATTGTCTGAGAGGCACTTACTTGGGCCAGACATAGTCGATAAAACAACTAAACAAATAAAGTCGATCAAGTAGAGGTTATTGAATACTTAAAGCTGATAGAAGAGTTATGCTAATAAGAGGCAGAAATCTCTAGAATTTGAGGTCAGTGACCACATATTTATGGAAGTATCGCCGGTTATAGGCATTGGTAGAGCACTAAAAGTAAAGAAGTTGCATCCAAGGTATATTGGTCCATTCGAGATCTTGGCAAAGATTGGGCCAGTTGTGTACAGTATAGCTTTGCCACTGAACCTGAGCAGATTAAATGATGTCTTTCATGTTTCCTAATTGAAAAGGTATCAACCTGATCCAAAGCATGTAATTGAATACGAAGACGTGGAAATACAAGACGAATTGACTTTTGAAGTCACACCTGACCGAATCATTGATCAGCAAGAGAAGCAGCTCATAAGTAAGAGCATTCCATTCATCAAAGTTGTCTCGAAGGGGTTATCTCCCAGAGAGGCTACATGGGAAACAAAGGAAAATATGAGAAAGCGTTACCCAGAATTTATGGCTATATGTAGCAAATTTCAGGAACAAAATTTATTTGAGAGGGGGAGAACTATAACATCCCAAATTTTATTTACCAATATACATTGTAATTATTTGCAATATTCATTAAAATGGTGAATATTCATGAACTTGAAATTTATGAAGTTAGTAAATTTTCATTTTCATGAGAATTGGGCTAGAACAAATTATGTAATTAATTCTTGGGTTTTCCAAAAAGACCAATATTAAGGCCAAGAGTAGAGGAATACAAGAGAACAATATTTGGCCTAATATTAATGTTAATTTTGGCTAAGGAAAAGAAGAAAAGGAATTTAATGAAAAACGTAGTGCCAAAATCGTAATTTTACCAACAAAGTACAAGACAAATTATTTTCCAATTAATTGAAGTTCGTTTCAAATAATTAAGGAAAATAAAGGGAAAATATACATTTAGAATATTTTGGTCAAATAAATATGGATTTTTGAAAAACTGGAACACATTCTTAAATTGGATTAAAATGTTACATATTGTGTACATGTTACTTGACCAATGTAATAAAGCCAATTGAGACATGTAAAGAGGAGGGGCTAGGTGTCTTTTTGCCCAACCAAAGGAGAGGAGCAATTAGTTCAATTCTAATTGAATATTATGTTGCAAATTGGATCAAAATAAGGCTTAGGTACATGTTGTCGTAAAAGTCAAAATTTTGGGATTTTTGGTAATTAACTGAACTAGAGAAAATGTGAGATTTTTAAAAACACATTCCCTTCATCTTCTCTCCTCATTTTCTTTGGCCACCAAGAACAAGAGAGAGAGAGAAAGAGAGAAAGAGCTTGAAGGTTAAAGAGAAGGAGGAGGAAAAATCAAAGATAGGTCTTCATTTTCTTTGTGATTTAGCTTCTAGTTTGTGTAATTCCTTCCTAAAGCTTCTCTTCTCCATGGATTGACATGTTTAGCCAGCAAAATATTAAGGATAGAGGAGGGATAATGATTTAGCTTCTAAACTCATTGTATTTTGAAAGTTATGATCCAAGTAGTAACTACTGCATTAGATAGTCTCTGAATTCATCAGTGTCAAATTCTAGAAGGCATAATGCTTACTATATAACTCCAAATATAATCTACAACCTATCCATGAAAAGATCTTTAAGTCTAGTTTCATATGCCACTGGTTTCAGCTTAAACCAACATGTAGTTTGAGAGTTATGTCCAAAATACCAAAGCTATTTTGGAATAATGATGCTGATTTTAATGGCATCTTCTAAAGATCCTATATCTCTCATATGAACTCCTTTGAATGTTATTTTAGTGTTTTGACATATTGGGAGTCTAGTTTCATATGAAATTAGTTTTAGCTCAATCCGATTTGTTGTTAGAGAGATATGGCCAAAATATTGAAGCTCTGTCAAGCTACACAAAAACATAGCACAATAGAATGCTCATCACTCGAGTGATCACTCCAGTGATGCATTCCAAAACTTGGCAGAGAGCCAATACTCAAGGGAACACTTTAGGGAAGTTTCATAACTTTCATATCAGTTATCTTAGCTTCGAATTGACTCATTCCAACCTTTGTATGATCATAGAAATTACCTCCGGTATCACTTCTAAGAGCTTGAATCTTGATATCCTCATTAGATCTTGCAAATTCTTTCTTTCTTCAATTTTTTTCTTCCTGTTTTTCATCTTGATGATGATTCTTCATGCTTAAATCTTGATATTTTCATTAGATCTTGCAAGTTTTTCTTTCTTCAATCTCTTTCTTCTTGTTTTTCTTCTTGATGATCATTCTTCATGCTTAAATCTTGATATTCTCATTAGATTTTACAAGTTCTTCTTTCTTTAGTCTCTTTCTTCTTAATGATCATTCTTCATAACCCTAGATATCTTCTTTCTTTGCTTGACTAATGTATAAGATATTTGACATTAAATATAGTAGTTAGTCAATGTAGTAGATAAACAAATTGTACAAACTTTATGCTCTTACTATTTGGCATCCACATTTGACATCATCAAAACTAATCATATCTAACATGATCTTCAATATTTAGTGGGCTTTTGGTCCCTCAGTACAAAACAAGTTCCTACATAGACACTCGCTCCCCCTTACACTATGTAAACTAATGCCCAACTTAAGGTTCCACAACCTTAAGTTATCTCAATAAAGTGTATTAAGTTTTTGACTCAGCACTATCAAAAGAGTGAATATAATGATCATTGAAGTACAGATAGAAAGAGAATAATGAATGAATACATAGAGCTTAAATGCATAATTGAATATTTGTCTGTTTGGTTGTTGCTCCACTTTGAATGCTATCGTATTTATAGTTGGAATCTAATAAATGAGCGTTGTGAGTATTTCATATGTTTGTTACAGTACCATTGCATTTATAGTACTGTTGCATTTTTGGACATTCTTTGTGTATAGGAAAGTAGCTGTTAGAGAGAGAGAAGGTATTGGTTGAAGTTATCCTTGCATTTAATGCTTCTGACACAAAATTTGCTTTTTGAGATATTCAAATCATCGAATGTTGGAAATTCCTAGAACTTTCTTAGGATAGATATTAATCCTGCAAAAGAATAATAACAAGTGTGAATACCCTATTTTGTCCGGGCCCCACTCAAAAATACAAAAATAATAGATGATGATTGGTATCCAAATTGGCAATCATCATTGAAAGAAAAAAGAAATAAAAAACGAAAAATAAGAAAAATAAGGAAATCCTCCTATTGATGATGATCAGTGTCTAAATAGGCAATCATCATTGAAAGGGAAAAAAATAAAAAAAGGAAAAAAAGAAAAATAAATCCCCTCATTGATGATGATTGGCATTGTCATTCATTGAGGGAAAATAAAAAAGAAAAATAAAATAAAATAAAAGTCTCATTTATGTTGATACGTTTAAATTAGGAAATTACTTGTGGGGAGAATAATAAAACAAATTAAAAATGAAAAAATCTCCACTAATGGTAATTAGGTCAAGTTAGGAAGTTTTATCAATAGAAAATACAAAAAAAATGAAAATTTAAACAAAAAAAGAAGGAGCATTTATGAAGAAAACCCTACCTTGAGACTATAAATAGGGGAGTAAGGGTTGAAGCAAGACACAAGAATTTCGGGAGGAAAGAGCGGCCAGGTAGAAAGCTAACTTTATTTTCTCATTTTTCATTGCTCATACATAATTCTCATGGGAAAGAGGAGTAGATATAAGAGGCCGTCTTGTTTTGCTTCATCTAAATAAGGTATTAATATTCTTGCTCAAGCCAATGAACATTTCTGATTAGAGATGGAGGCATACCTATTTGAATACTGGGCAAATCCTTATATGTGAGGCTTACAAGAGTTTTATTGGTTTTCCATCTATTTGAATTATGCTCAATGTTCTGTGCAAATTCCTATATGGATATGTTGCTGCTTTAATTTTCGGCCTCTTGTGTAGTTGCTATGTTTTCCTTTGTTCTTGTCTTCATGCTAATTCCCATATATGTTGCTGAACGTTTAGTGCTGGATCAAGAATGATGTGGGCTTGCTATTCATTGTCCCTTGGAATTTTCTTATATAATTGCTAGATGTGTTTCATTGGGAATCAAGAGTGGGTTTAAAGGATAAGAGGTACGCATAAATCTCCTCACCTTTGATTTCCTTTTCTTTTAACTAATGCTATTTCTTCTTCTTTTTTTTCCTTTATCCCTTTCTTAGGTTCTCTTTCAAAAAAGAAAAGAAAGAAAAACGTTTTAACACATTTTGATAAATGAAAATAAAATGGAAAAACTCTCTTTTACAAGAAAATAAAAAAAACGTTTTTTAAAAAAAATAAAAAAATACAAACCAAATAAAAAATAATTTTTCTCAAATAAATTAAATAATTTTTTTAAAAAAAACACAAACAAAGTGACACGCATTTCTACCCCTCAAACTACGTGGGCTTTGATCCCTCTAAAGGGTATGTAGGCCCTAGGCTTTCATCCTAGGTCAAGTCCAATTTTGTAAAAAAATATATTTCTCTTATTTTCTTTTTTTTTCTTCTTTAGTTTTCATTTCATTTATTTTTGTAAATATTTTCTTTTTTTATTTAGGTAATTATAATTAAATTAAAGGCCATATTTATTTTAAATAATTAACTTAGGGTAACCATTCTTATGAATGGGTGTTGTAGGGTGCCTAACACCTTCCCCATACACAATCGACTCCCAAACCCTAAATGGTTTTTATATACCAGTTTCCATTTTTAAAAAGGTTTCCAAAGTTATCGTATCTTGAAAATATTGGTGGCGGCTCCATATTTTCCCAAATTCTGAGCGCTACAGCTTGGCGACTCCACTGGGGATGGTTTGAGTGTCAAGCCCATTTAAGTTAAGTATTTAAAAATAATATGGCCTTAATTTTATTTTAATTACCCTTTTTCTTTTTTGTAAATGTTTGTTTTATTTTTTAAATTCTTTATTCATCTATTTGTTTATTCTTTTTTTCCTATCTATCTTGTGATCTGCTTAGCAGATGAGGGTTGGGTAGAACCTAGCCTATAGGTTGGTATGCTCTCCACACACACTGAACACATACACTATTCTCCTCACACACATTTTAGGCCCTATACTCGGGTCTGTGAGTTCCTTAGGTGAGTGGAAGTTTCTAACGGTCTCCCTGTGGTGTTTTAAGAACCTCCTGAGGTTACTGTGAAGACTTCATTCTAGCTGTTACTCATTTGGTGAGGTTGATCCCTATGGGGTTTTTCGAACCCCCTGAAGGTCAATTTCATCAAATGAGGTCTTCATCTTTACGATGGGGGCAGGTAGGAGACATTTATCTGTTAGAATTAGAACCACCTTGAAACTATTGCACCTATTAGTGGAAATTATCAACCTACCCAATTAATTAAAACCTGTCTTTCTTAGGATAGATACCACTAACCTAGGGTCATTCCTAAAATAGGACACTAGATGGCATATATTTATTTATTGTTGGTCATCTTTATTATCATCCATACATAATCAATGAAATCCATAGGATCAAGTGACAAACTGTCGCTTCATCTGAGTATGTATCTAGCATCACTTCACATAAAGATACAACACAAGGACGGTGTATATATTAGATAGCCAACCTTAGTCTAAGGGTCTATGACCCCAAAAGACCATGATCTCATCACATCAATCATGTTAGAAAACATCTCAATGAGATATAATCCTTTAGGACTCATGAGGTATCATTATATCATTCATTAGCATTTTAGCTTCATTTGATATGGGCCTTGGACATAATCATCATTTTTTAAAACCTTTAGCCGCGTGATGGCTTGGGCGATTCATAGGTTAATGGGCACTTCATTCTCTCTATGAGGTAATAGATCTCTTGAGGAGGTGAAGTTCTTTTTCTTAATGTCCATCACCCATATCAAAACTTGAAGTATACGTCATTACTCTTTTATGTCTCATGAGATATCCTTGCATCATTCATTGGCATTTAGCTTCATTTAATATGGGCCTTGGACATAATCATCATTTTTAAAACCCTTAGCCGCGTGATAGGCCTTGGACATAATAAACATTTAACAAAACCCTTAGCCGCGTAATAGCTTGGGCTGTTCGCATGTTAAGGGGCATTTCATCCTCCCTATGGGGTATTGGATCTCTTGAGGAGGTGAAGTTCTTTTTCTTAATGTCCATCACCCATATCAAAACTTGAAGTATAAGTCATCACTCTTTCATGTGTCGTGAGGTATCCTTACATCATCTATTGGTATTTAGCTTCATTTGATATGGGCCTTGGACATAATAAACATTTAACAAAACCCTTAGCCGCGTAATAACTTAGGCCGTTCGCAGGTTAATGGGCACTTTATCTTCTCTATGGGGTATTGGATCTCTTGATGAGGTGAAGTTCTTTTTCTCAATGTCCATCACCCATATCAAGGCTAGAAAGCATATGTAATCATCTGTATAGCATGTATTCGGAAATACTTTCTGACTCTTCCTTCTATTTTCTTTAATAAAAGACAAGCAAATTATCCAACAACTAAAAATTTGGCACAAAGGTTAAATGGCACAAGAACCATGTTTAAACCAAGTTCCTATAAGAAAGGTGTATTATGCTTATCACTATGATTAATGATAAGATCTTGGATAGAATGGGACTCAAGGTCCCTCTTATCTAATGATCAACTCTAGTTCTCCCTGTGGAATAATAGATTCCCTGAGGAAGCTAGAGGATACTTATACCATAATACTTTTATGCTAATACACCATGGATAACTCGCTATGCCTGGTTGAAATTGTGTGTTCAAATAAACTAATGATATTTTGTTCCTTTCTAAGTAGGTGATACAATATTGCTCCATCTAAACGTCCTAACTAGCTACCCTCTACGCTTTCATACAACACGCACACATATAGTCGTCAAATGGCAGCCAATCCCAGTGAAGTTGAATCTAATATGAATCATTGGATAGGGAGGGAAGATTAGCACTCTAAAATTCCCATATAAGGAAGAGATTCCTGATGTCCTCTGAAGTGCTAAACAAGCCGACTGTTGCAATGGTTTCAACAATAGGAAAAAAGAATTGGGCATGGATTTCAGCTGATGATTCTGAAAGAGCTCTAGAAAATTGGAAGTTTGAGGACACTTTCAATTCTATTATTTTAGAGTAACATGTCTAGCTAAAAAGTTGTCCTTTTATGTTTTGTATGCGCCTTTAGGCAAGCTCTTATATGAATCATGACTGAAGAATGATATGTGAATAAAATTCACTTATTTATATCATTTCCTTTTTTTTTCTCTTATATTCATTCGTTGTTCATTTTTCGCCCTCCAGGAAATCGATTTCCTCGGAACTCTTGTCCAACGCAGAGGTTCCTAGTCCCTAAATAATGATTCGCTTGTTGCCATTGATATGCATGATTACGAGTATGATGAAGATAAGATCATTCAAGTATACAAAAAAATCCTCGAATCTGACGACAATAGAATGTACCCACATGAAGATGTAATTGAAGTAATAAATATAGGCACAGAGGAAGAAAAGAGAGAACTAAAGATAGTAGATAACCCCGAAAGAGAGCAAATGGTTGAACTCTTCAAAGAATTCATAGATGTGTTGGCATGGTCTTATCAAGACATGCCAGGCCTTGATCCAGGGATTGCTTCTCACAAGATTCCCTTATTCCCAGACACTAAGGCTAAAAAAAAGAAATTGAGGAGGCTCAACTTCTGATATGTCCTTAGTGGTTCGAGAGGAGGTGATGAAGCAATTAGAAGAAGGTTTCCTAGAAGTAGCTAATTGCCCATAATGGACAGGTAATGTTGTTCTTGTCCTAAAGAAGGATGGCAGAATTCGAGTGTGGATTATCGAGATCTGAATAAAGCTAGCTCAAAAGATGATTTTCCATTGCCTCATATTGATGTCCTAGTTGATAATACGACCCGTAGCTATAGGTACTCATTCATGGATGGGTACTTAGGGTATAACCAAATCCTTATGGATAGAGAGGATAAAGAAGAAACCACATTTATTACACAATGGGGCACTTATTGTTACCGCGTCATGCCATTCGGGCTAAAGAATGCTGGGGCAACTTATCAGTGTGTGATGGTGGCACTCTTCCATGATATAATGCATAAAGAACTTGAAGTATACGTGGATGATATGGTAGCTAAATCTTCTGAGGGAGAAAGCCATGTTGTGGTGTTAAGAAAGCTGTTTGAAAGGCTACGCAAGTACAAGCTACAACTAAATCCTAACAAATGCATCTTTAGGGTTTTATTCTGAAAATTGTTGGGCTTTATTGTAAGCCAAAAAGGGATTATAGTAGATCCAGACAAAGTAAAAGCAATATGGGAAATGCCCCCTCCTCAAACAGAAAAGGAAGTTTGAAGCTTTTTGGGGTGACTGAATTACATTGCACGATTCATTGCCAACCTGACTGCAACTTGTGATTCTATATTCAAGCTTTTAAAGAAGAACTGCATAAGGAAGTGGGATGAAGATTGCCAGCAGGCATTTGATAGAATCAAGGATTATTTGCTAAATTCCCTAATTTTGGTTCCTTCTGTACCAGGACGACCTTTAATTTTGTATTTAACAATATGACCAAACTCCATAGGAGCCATGCTGGGGCAACAAGATGCATCTAAGCGAATATAACAAGCGATCTATTACTTGAGCAAGAAGTTTAATGATTGTGAGTCACGTTACCAGATGATCGAGCGAACTTGTTGTGGTTTAGTCTGGGCTACAAGGAGGTTGAGGCAATACATGCATTATTACACCACTTGGTTAATTTCTAGAGTAGACCCACTCAAGTACATCTTTGAAAGCCCGCATGTAGCTGGAAGAGTCTTTAAGTGGCAAGTAATATTGTCTGAATATGATATAAGATACGTCATTCAAAAATCCGTTAAGGGTGGTAC
This sequence comes from Inga laurina, assembly GCA_963855925.1. NCBI lineage: Eukaryota > Viridiplantae > Streptophyta > Magnoliopsida > Fabales > Fabaceae > Inga > Inga laurina. Next base: position 62,747,033 of record OY979704.1, on the reverse strand, counting down.
AATAGCAGATCACTTAGCGGAAAACCCCATAGATGAATGCCAGCCACTAGATTTCAAATTTCCAGATGAAGACATATGTGCTGCAGAAGATTCGATCGAGGAAAGCAAATTGAAGGGGTGGGAAATGTATTTTGATAGGGCAGCAAACATGCATGGCAATGGTGTAAGGGCAGTAATCATATCCCCAGACAGAAAGCAATTTCCGATTGCTATAAAGTTAGAATTTGACTGCACCAATAACATGACAGAATATGAAGCTTGTATTAATGGTCTCCAGGTTGCCATAAATCTTGGGATAAAAAACCTAAAAGTCTATGGTGACTTAGCTCTCATAATTTATCAGGTGACTGGTGAATGGCGTACTAAAGACCCAAAGTTGATCCCTTATCAAGAGTATTTGATAAAGTTGATCAAAAAATTTGAAGTAATCAATTTTCATCACATGGCTAGAGAAAAGAATCACTTCGCTGATGCGTTAGCTACTTTAGCAACTATGATCCACCTTGATTGTGGGGTCTAAGTTCAATCAATACAGATTGAGACTAGAAGATCACCAGCATTTTGCTTCAATATTGGAAAAGAGCACGACGAGCAACCTTGTCATAAGTGCCAGATATATGCCAATAAAGCTAATGCCCCTCCGACTATAATGCATAGTCTCGTATCTCTATGGCCATTCTCCATGTGGGGAATAGATGTCATTGGGCCGATTAACCCAAAAGCTTCAATTGGTCATCGTTTCATCCTCGTTGCTATTGACTATTTCACTAAGTGGGTAGAAGCCAATTCCTTTGCTAGTATTACTTAGAAGGCCTTAATCAAGTTCTTAAAGGCCAATATCATCTGTAGATATAGGTTACCGGAGAGGATTATAACTGACAATGCACCAAACCTCAACGGGGTAGCAGTTAAAGAATTATGTGATCAGTTCAAGATCAAACATCATAATTCTCCACCATATAGGCCACAGATGAATGGTGCAGTTGAGGCAGCCAATAAAAACATTAAGAAGATCATCAACAAAATGACAGTGACCTATAAGGACTGGCACGAAATGCTTCCATATGCATTACACGGATACCGTACCACAATGCGTACTTCAACAGGGGCAACCCCTTACTCTTTAGTTTATAGCATGGAGGCTGTTACTCCAATTGAGGTGGAAATACCATCCCCGAGAATCTTGGCTGAATCAGACCTAGATGAAAGTGAATGGATACGTTCTCAATTTGAATAGTTAAATATGATTAAAGTAAAGAGGCTCACAGCAATATGTCATGGGTAGTTATATCAGTCACGAGTGGTAAGGGCCTTTAATAAGAAACTACGACCCAAGTGGTTTAAAGTAGGAGACCTAGTCCTCAAGAAGATTTTGCCAAATCAAGAATATGACAGAGGTAAATGGGCTCCAAATTATGAAGGCCCATATGTTGTTAAGCAAGCTTTCTCTGGTGGGGCATTGATATTGACAAACATGAATGGCCAAGATCTACCAAGGCCAATTAATTCAGATGCTGTAAAGAAATACTATGCGTAAAGAAAAAAAAGCTCGCTAAGTTGAAAACCCGAAAGGGCAGCTTAGGCAAAAGTTTAAGCAAAACAAAAAAAAGGGGCTCGCTAAGTTGAAAACCCGAAAGGGAGGCTTAGGCAGAAATTAGAGCAAAAAAAAAAAAGAAGCTCGCTAAGTTGAAAACCCAAAAAGGCGGCTTAGGCACAAGTTAGAGCAAAAAAAAAACCAAAAGCTCGCTAAGTTAAAAACCTGAAAGGGCGGCTTAGGTAAAAGTTAGAGCAAAAAAAAAAAGGCTCGCTAAGTTGAAAAACCTGAAAGGGCAGCTTAGGCAAAAGTTAGAGCAAGAAAAAAAAAAGCTCGCTAAGTTGAAAACCTGAAAGGGCGGCTTAGGCAAAAGCTAGAGCAAAAAAAAAGCTCGCTAAGTTGAAAACCCGAAAGGGCATCTTAGGCAAAAGTTAGAGCAAACAAAAAAAAGGCTTGCTAAGTTGAAAACCCGAAAGGGCAACTTAGGCAAAAGTTAAAGCAAAAAAAAAATTGCTAAGTTGAAAACTCGAAAGGGCGGCTTAGGCAAAATTTAGAGCCAAAAATTAAGAGCTGTTAAGTTGAAAACCCGAAAGGACGGATTAAACACATATCGAAGAAGGTTATCAGTCCTAGCCCCATGACTCTCTTTACTTTGTCTATTTGAAAGACTCCTTAATCATTCGTCAAAAAGTGCATATCTCTAGCAATTAAGCAAGGCACCATCAAGGGGACCACCCGGAACTGAAAGCGAAGGACCTCCTAATAGCATCACACCTACACAAATATGTGCTCATCATTATGCATCCGCTTGGATATTAGAAGATCATTTCCTTTAAATGAATCTTTATCCTTAATCCTTAGTATATCTTTCCCTTCCATTAAATCGCATGTCAAACTTTGTGTCATGATTTGTGTAAGTGTAACTCTTTTTAATGAAAGCACAACTTTTGGCTGGATAAACACTCACAATGATATACATGGTGTCTTCTACTCCCATTTAACTTGTGTAATTTCAGGATCATTAACGAAGGTCCCAACTGGAATTTTTGTTGTGGGGTCAAATAGTTGACAAAGGGACACAATCTAAACTGAGGGTTCTAGGTTGTGGCTTCTATATGAATCTCATTATACACATTTTCATACCTCCGACAAGACTACATGAGTAAGGGGGTACTGGTTAAGCACCTGGACGAAGAAGGAGCAATATCACTTGTGAGGCTATTCTTTAACACCCTCATTGTTGCACTCATTCTCATTAGTATGTCATCACCTCCATCATCAACATCACCATTAACATCATTATCATCACTAATATCATCATCATCATTGTATTCATCATCCACATTATGATCCTATCATCACTGTCATCACCATTATCATGAATTCACCATTTTGATATTCCCCTCATTATCATGGCCATTATCATCCTCTTCATCATCATTAGGATTTCGTCACCGCTGTCGTTATCATTATCAATGTCATCATCTTCATAAGCACTACTCCAAGAGGCATCACATGTTTATGGCACCCTTTCAAAGCCCTATACCGGCGGCATCTCCAAAGCCTTGTACCGGCAAGCACCCCTAAAAGCCCAGTAACGGTTGGCACCCCTCAAAGCCGTGTATCGACAGGCACCCTCAAAGCCCAGAAACGACAGGCACCCCTCAAAGCCCAGTAACGGCTGGCACCCTCTTAAAGCCCTATACCGACAGGCACCCTCAAAGCCCAGTAACGGCTGGCACTCTGTCACAGCCCTGTACCGGCAGGCACCCTCAAAGCCCAGTAACGGCTGGCACCCTTTCAAAGCCCTATACCGGCAGGCACCCTCAAAGACCAGTAACAGCTGGCACCCTTTCAAAGCCCTGTACCGGCAGGCACCCTCAAGGCCCAGTAACGGCTGGCACCCTTTCAAAGCCCTATACCGGCAGGCACTATTCTTTCAAAGCTTTGTACCAATAGGCACCCTCAAAGCCTAGTAACGGCTGGCACAATTCTTTTAAAGCCCTGTAATGACAGGCACTATTCTTTCAAATCCTTGTATCATCAGGCACTCTCAAAGCCCAGTACCGGCTGGCACAATTCCTTTACGCCCCACCAAAGTCCTATGGAATTAGGCGCTTCACTTCCACTCCAAGTAATTATCTATCTCTACTTGCATTCTTCTCCCCTATGAACCAAGTAAAGAGGGGCATGGGCACTGTACTTTTACCCAAACCCTCTTTGGTTCCAAGGGGGCACCTTATTCTTTGGCCGGAGAAAATACGTGTTCTTATCTTTACTTGCTTCATAGACGAGAATCTCACTTTTCTCAACTATGAAACAAGTAAAAAGGGGCAACTGTGAACACCCTATTTTGTCCGGGCCCCACTCAAAAATACAAAAATAATAGATGATGATTGATATCCAAATTGGCAATCATCATTGAAAGAAAAAAGAAATAAAAAATGAAAATAAGAAAAATAAGGAAATCCTCCTATTGATGATGATCAGTGTCTAAATAGGCAATCATCATTGAAAGGGAAAAAAATAAAAAATAAAAAAATAAAAATAAATCCCCTCATTGATGATGATTGGCATTATCATTCATTGAGGAAAAATAAAATAAAATAAAAGTCTCATTTATGTTGATAGGTTTAAATTAGGAAATTACTTGTGCGGAGAATAAAAAAAATTAAAAACAAAAAAATCTCCACTAATGGTAATTAGGTCAAGTTAGGAAGTTTTATCAATAGAAAATGCAAAAAAATAAAAAACGAAAAATAAAAAAATAAAAAAATATCATTTATGTTGATAGGTTTAAATAAGGAAGTTACTTGTGGGAGAATAATGAAAAAATTTAAAAACGAAAAAAGTCTCCACTAATGATAATTAGGTCAAGTTAGGAAGTTTTATCAATAGAAAATACAAAAAAAAAAAATTTAAGAAAAAGAAGGAGCATTTATGAAGAAAACCCTACCTTGAGACTATAAATAGGGGAGTAAGGGTTGAAGCAAGACACAAGAATTTCGGGAGAAAAGAGCGGCCAGGTAGAGAGCTAACTTTATTTTCTCATTTTTCATTGCTCATACATAATTATCATGGGAAAGAGGAGTTGACATAAGAGGTCGTCTTGTTTTGCTTCATCTAAATAAGGTATTAATATTCTTGCTCAAGCCAATGAACATTTCTGATTAGAGATGGAGGCATACCCATTTGAATACTGGGCAAAACCTTATATGTGAGGCTTACAAGAGTTTTATTGGTTTTCCATCTATTTGACTTATGCTCAATGTTCTGTGCAAATTCCTATATGGATATGCTGCTGCTTTAATTTTCAGCCTCTTGTGTAGTTGCTATGTTTTCCTTTGATCTTGTCTTCATGCTAATTCCCATATATGTTGCTGAACATTGAGTGTTAGATCAAGAATGATGTGGGCTTGCTATTCATTGTCCCTTGAAATTTTCTTATATAATTGCTAGATGTGTTTCATTGGGAAACAAGAGCGGGTTTAAAGGATAAAAGGTACGCATAAATCTCCTCACCTTTGATTTCCTTTCTTTTAACTTATACTATTTCTTCTTCTTCTTGTTTTTTTTTTCCTTTATCCCTTTCTTAGGTTCTTTTTCAAAAAAGAAAAAGAAAGAAAAACATTTTAACACATTTTGATAAATGAAAATAAAATGGAAAAACTCTCTTTTACAAGAAAATTAAAAAAAATAAAAAAATAATTTTTCTCAAATAAATTAAATAATTTTTTTTTTAAAAACACAAACAAAGTGACATGCATTTCTACCCCTCGAACTACGTGGGCTTTGATCCCTTTAAAGGTTACGTAGGCCCTAGGCTTTCATCCTAGGTCAAGTCCAATTTTGTAAATAAATATATTTCTCTTATTTTCTTTTTGTAAATAAATTTTCTTTTTTTTTCTTCTTTAGTTTTCATTTCATTTATTTTTGTAAATATTTTCTTTTTTTATTTGGGTAATTATAATTAAATTAAAGGCCATATTTATTTTAAATAATTAACTTAGGGTAACCATTCTTATGAATGGGTGTTGTGGGGTGCCTAAAACATTCCCCATACACAATCGACTCCCGAACCATAAATGGTTTTTATAGACCAAATTCCATTTTTAAAAAGGTTTCTAAAGATATCCTATCTTTAAAATTTTGGTGGCGGCTCCATGTTTTCCCAAATTCCGGGCGCTACAATAAGTATAAAGATATTAACAATGATTTCCTTGATTTCCATGATTAAAAGTTGTTGCTTTGTTTTTTGAGAAATTTGGTTATTCAAATAAGATCATTTGTATTCGTATATCTTAGATAATTTGAAAGTACATTCGAATATCCTTTGTTGTTTTCAAATAAAAATATTTGTTTTCTATTAAAGTATATATGAATATACTGCCCTTTATTCGAATAACATTTAGATTGAAATAACTAGCCTCATTTGAATATACCTATTGTTATTCGAATAAACCCTGACATTAGAGTAACCTTATTCAGATACACTTTATTGTATTCAAATAAGCTTCTTTGAACCTTAAAAAAATGTTATCTGATTACATCATCTTCTAGTTGAATGGTTTTTACAAAAAGGAAATGCATCAGAGTAATAACTTATGTATTCAAATATCCCTTTCAGAAAGTAAGTGACTTTATTCTAATACATCATTTTGTTGTTCAAAATGCTTCTTTGAGTATTATTATTTGAATACACAAGTCTTTATTCGAATAAGGAATTTGAATTTGAGTAAATGAGCTTCTTATTCAAAGAACTTTCCCTTTATTCGAATAAAATTTTCTTTTATTTTTTAAAACTATCTCAACTTATTTGATTAATCAACTCATTATTTGAATAACTTTTCAAAAACGAAATTGAAATATGTAGGCTGTTATTCGAATAACAGATTCTTTATTCGAATAAGCTTTTGTCATAAGTCAAGATTGAAAACGAGCAAGACTTCATGGTTTCGAATAATGCCTTGTGTATTCAAATAATTGTGACACCTTATTCGAATAATACTCTACTTATTTGAATAACACATTGTTTATTTGAATAAGCTAAGATTTATTCCTATATCTCTTAATTGAAAAACAAGTCTCTTTATTAAAATAAGACAATTAATACTCAAATAAGCCATAATATAAATGAATTTCAATGAATGCTTATTTGAATAAGCCTAAGATTTGTTATCATCAAAACTTTGAATCTAACAATCACCCCTACACTTGTATTAAATCTTGTCCTCAAGATTCTAAATTGCAAAACAATTTAAAGAAAATCATAAAAACAAGATTCTAAAGCAAACATCACAAAGTTGGAATTAATTCAAACCTTCTAGAATTAAACTATCTTAAAACACTTTTCCACCTTATAAAGATGCAAGTAGGAATACAAATAACTTGGGAAGATAAATAACAATAGATTGTTGCTCACAAGTAAAGTATTTGCACTCTTATCTCAAGATAATTAAAGGGCTTGTGGTTTACTCTAATCCACTTATTGCAACCCATCTACCATAAGCTTGTTTATCATCTCCATCTCCACTACATTATCCCATTGCTCACATAAATCAAAAGGGCTTTTCTAAAGGTTATAATGAATAGGGTAAGATAATGAAATGAAAGTGGTCAAATGGTATGGAGGAATACTTTAACTAATGCTAAGCAACTTAATGAAATTCATGAAAACTCACTTACACTATAAACAACATTTATTCATTTAACCTTAACAATCTTTTCCTTTCCTTCTTCAATCATTTTTTTATTCTATTTGTTTTTAACATAATTCAATCACCTTTTTTTGTATTTCTTTTTATTTTCATATATATCTTTTTTTCCTATCTCTCTTTCCTATCTTTCTTTTCTTTCTATTTCATTGTTTTAACTATCAACACTAACTCACATAACATTGACTGTCTAATCCCTTCACTCTTGTTCTAAAATTTGTTTCACTTACCACTTACTAAAGTAACAAATGAATGGGAAGGAAAAGATATAACAATTGTATTTCTCAAATAAAGGCCTATTTACTTTATACAATTCTTTTAAAAAAACAAGTTAACTATCCATACTAAATTACATAACATTGACTTTCTAATCCCTTCACTCGTATTCTAAAATTTGTTTCACTTGCCACTTACTAAAGTAACAAATGAATGGGAAGGAAAAGATATAACAATTGTATTTCTCAAACAGAAGGGCTATTTACTCTATGCAATGTAAAAGAAAAAAAATTAGGCTCACATAAGATAAAGTAAAGGATTTTCATGTGATAAGAATGGACATTTAGCCAAATTAGTTATGAAATGAATGCCTAAATCATCTTTATGCATGCAAAAGAATTTAAAGCTTCAAAAGAGATTAAACACAAGTTCTAGAAATGAAATTACAATAAGTTTTGAAAGAAATGTATATTTAGGCTCAAGTTTTTCAATGGTGTTTGACATCCTAAAGTCAATTATCCAAACTAAATTCTTTGTCTATCTACTAACATTTCAAAAAGATAGAACCAAATTCTAATTAAACTCAATCATTTTCAAATTCAAATCATCCCAACTTTACCAATGTTCACAAATACAATCCAAGCTTCCATGAAAAGCAAATGTTTGTTCAAAATTTGTCAAAATTTTTCAATTTATGTGCAAAACCAAAGAAGTTTTCAATATTTCCAAAATAATTTGAGGACATGTCATACAAAATCAATGGTACCCTCACCCTCACACTTAAATGTCACATTGTCGTCAATATGAATAAGTAACACTAAGTAATGAAAGTAAAGTAGACATAACCATATCCAAATGTAGGGATAGCAAAAACTTATAAGATCTCAATTTTTTGCCAATTATGCAAAACCAACAAGTTCCATTTATCAAATCAATATCACTGAAAAATATCTATTACATCCACATGTAGGCTATAGGCAGCACTCATGTCCAGAACATGTTATCAACAATCAAATCAAACAAAACAAGAAAAAGTAGAAAAAGACTCCCTTCTCAATCCTTGTCTTGTACTCTTGAATGCTCTTGATTATGGCTACCAAAATGGATTACATCATTAGGGGGCTATAAAAATCCTACAAAATCAAAACAAAGCATCAAACTTGTAATATTTTGAATTTTAGGCCTAGAAGATTGAGAATAAGCTTAATTCAAGAAGACTATAACGCCCAGTTTCGCAAGATTCCCAAAGATAGAATGATTTTTATAGGACTATATGATTCAACCCTCTGATTTGAGACTGAGTCTCCTAATTCCATAAGGCTCAGTGTGTATAAATAGTAAGACATAAGATACTAGTATATGGGTACTTAGTCATACTTGACACCATTTTGGTGGCACCTAGAGGCATGTGTTGTGCCCTTTGGGACTAATATGTATGAAGAAGCTTTTAAGCTAGCACAATAAGAAATGCTCATATGTGTGTGTAGCCGGATGAAAGTTATTAGTATCTATGTACACTTGGGGTGCCATAAGACACACATGAAAGTGTTTGAAGTATATGGCACATTCTTAAAGATATAGACATATGTGGCTAATTAATTGGATAAAATATGCCAGCGTAGGTGCACACATGGCATTGTCAGGGCAAGTACATATACCCTGCATTTTTGAAGAAACATCAACTTTGTGTTAGATGTCTGGTATACTTTGTTAGATCTCATGTTTTGATGATAACAAAAGAATGGTATGAAAAAGAATTGATTAATAAATAAGTTTGAACAAAGTAATAACAGGGATAAGCATCACTTGAAGTAAGCATTGGAGTAATGAGGAAAGACTAAGAGAAAATGCTGAGAAACTTGAGCAGGAGCAATTTCTCTAAGGCATTACTCGAGTACGTACTCAAGTAATGAGACAAAACTTGAAGTAACCAGAGGCACCTTCCAGTAACCTGCCAACGTTACTCGAGTAGGTACTCGAGTAATAGTGTAAATGTTTTCAAGTTGCTCTTGGCCTGCCAACGTTACTCGAGTAGCTACTCGAGTAACCATGTAAAAGTTTTCAAGTTGCTCTCGGCCTGCTAATGATACTCGAGTACGTACTCGAGTCACTCTGTTTCTAAAAAAGTGTTGCTCTCGGTACTTTGTACCACTGCCAATGTTACTCGAGTAGTTACTTGAGTAACGCACTGAGGTAAGTAAAAACTTGAAGGTAGTACCCGAATAACTTGATCTAATATTATATCTTTTTCCTCGAGTTATTACTCTAGTATGCAAGTATTTAATGTTTTATTTTAAGTGGATTACTCAAGTATGTACCTGAGTATGCAGTATTATGTTTCAAGGAAAACCTCAAGTCATTGCCCGAGTAAGTGATGTACAAAAAGTAAGTTTACTCAAGTATGTACTCGAGTAACAAGGTAATCAAACTTGAAGTGCTCTCGACCTTGAAATCTTGCAACATTACTGGAGTAAAGCATCGAGTAATCAAAAGTTATTTGAAGGTTTACTCGAGTTGGTACCCGAGTAACCTATGAAGAAAAGAGTGCATTACTCGAGTAGGTACCCGAGTAAATAACTATTCCCAAAGGTTTGAGATTTAGTTTATTCCATGCACTACCTGAGTAATCTTATATTTGTTTGATGACTTGAAGTTGATTAAAGTTTTCCCGATGATACTCGAGTAAGTACTCGAGTAAACTTCAAGGGATACTCGAGTAAGCAAACCCAGAAATTTAGAAATCATTCAAACGTTCATTGATTTGCTTCCTATATGGTTAACCTTTCATTGTATTAGTATTCTTAGCTTATTTACAGATGAACAATGAAGAAATCATATCAAGTAAGGAAATTCAAATGAGAAGTTTAAATGCCACCTACCGCCAACGGATATTTTTCAAAAACTGGAAAAGTCAATAGTGGATGCGCACTCTCCAACGGACAAGAAGAAAATGTTCCAACGGTCATCATCAATATATCTATATATATTGGAACATCCAAACAAAGAAATAACAACGATATTACACTCAAACGTATCATCAAGCTCATTACTCTGTTTTTACATTATAATTGAAATTCTGTACTTTCAGTGATTCTTATTCACTCTTGAGAGAGATATTTCATTCAAACTCAATATTTGTTATTGAGGTAACTTAAGGTTGTGGAACCTTGAGTTGGGATCGGATTGCAACTTGTAAGGGGGAGCGAGTGTCCAGGCGTAGGAACTTGCTTGTACTAAGGTGCCAAGAACCCACTGAATCTTGGAAGTTATAGTGAAACTCTCAGAGAAGCTCTGAGGACTGGACGTAGGTCAAAGTGGTTGTGGCCGAACCAGTATTACCCCCGGTGTACACTTCGGTTATATTTCTCCTTACTCTTTCCTGTTTTAATTTCAACGTCAAATTTTATATTTGCAACAAAATTTTTAAGATCACCCAATTCACCCCCCCTCTTGGGTGAAACACTTGCTCTAACATACTTAAGGGTAGGTGTCATCATCTCATGGTCACTAAGGACATATGGCATCCTCTGGATAGTCTCCAAGACATATGGCAACAATCAGGTGAAGGAGTTACACATGTTGTGAAATCGAGCGGCCCTGTATCAAAAGTAGCTTTATTAAAGTAGCTTTTTGACTTTATCTCTGATTAGCCACTCAGATGCCAGCATTTACCATTAGACATTTGATAGAGGTGGAAAATCAAAGTGTAACCCATTGGTCTCCAGTCCAGCTACATACCCGATTTTACCTATTGTGATACCGAAAGTTGGATGAATCCCTCTTCCTTGACCAATGAATTCACCCAACTAAGGGAACATGGATTTTAAGAGGTGCACCAGGTACCTTACAGTGTTAAGAAAGAGTATTTAGTATACAGAATTGCCGAATACGTGATAATTTCCAAAAAGAGTTCTCATTAGCTTGGATTTTTTTGTACTGAAACATGTAATTAAAGGAGCAACTAGTACCATCACACCTCATTCATTTTGTGTAGCCCCTCAAAAATAGAAGAAAAATAAGAAAATTCAAGACAAAAAGAAAGAGGAGAGAAGTTTGAGTGTTCTTGAGCTCCTGAGTCGATTTCACCACCAAATCAGTGTTTCTAGCTCCCAAAGCCTTCGTTAATCTTCTTCCACTCATCAAGAGCAACATTTCTATGGTTTTGTTAATCTGATAAGAGGTGTTTGGTGACATATTGGTGGTGAAATTACTGATAAAATCAAGAACTGATAAGATAATTGAGTAGAGGTAATCGTAAGCTTTGATATTAGTATAACATTTTGATGTTTTAATGAATATTTTTGTAGTTATAAGACCCCTAGGGTTTTTGGCCAAGGAGCTGAATTTAAGCTCTAATGGTTTTTTTATGATGATTATGTAGTTAATTAAAGGTTTATAATGGTTAATCTCATATTTGGAGGTTGAAATGTGTAAGAACACAATTTCTGTTCCTTGAGGTCAGATTTGGCTGGCCTATGTTCTTGGGGTTGGTTCTAGATTTTGATCAATTTGTTGTTAAAAATGGATTTTATGGCTAAAATTGTGTAGGGATAGGATGTGGATATGATTTTTGGATGATTGGTTAGAAAACCTTAATTTTGGAATTCAAAGTATTTTGTTGAATCTACCAAATTCATGGCAGAGTACTTGTGAGATGCTTTTGGATGGTCAAAAATTATCCAATAGTTATGATATTTTATATGGTTGTATTAGGCATCCTAGGCATTCCAATGATAAGTGATATGCATCATTTTCTTTGTTAATTGGGAGTCATGCCTTGTTGAAGTTTAGACACAAATAATGGAATGCATTTTGAGGTAGTAATATTGATAAAGGATTCTTGAGGTTTTAACCCTGTAAGTAGCACTAAGTAGTATTTTTTCTTGAAATAGTACTTAAGGAGCTTTCTAAAGAACATTGAATCACCTCATTTTGAATTTTATAAATTAAGTTATGATTTTCAAAATTGGGGGTCAAATCTGCCACGTAGAGATTACCTACGGATTTAAAATGTTTAAAGTCAATTGAACTAAGTTTGACTCCAAAGGATAAGTTCACATACTAGAAGTTAGAACATACCCATTTATTGTCTATTGACATATTGTAATAGACTTAGAAAATTCTGAGGTTACTATGAAGACTTCATCATAGCTGTTACTCATTTGGTGAGGTTGATCCCTGTGGGGTTTTCAGAACCCCCTGAAGGTCAATTTTGTTAAATGGGGTCTTCATCTTTATGATGGGGGCAGTTAGGAGGCCTTTATCTGTGAGAATTAGAACCACCTTGAAACCATTGCACCTATTAGTGGAAATTATCGACCAACCCAATTAATTAGTACCTACCTTTCTTAGGGTAGATATCCCCCAACCTAGGGTTATACCTAAAATAGGACACTGGAGGGCATATATTTATTTATTGTTGATCATCTTTATTGTCATCCATGCATAATCAATGAAACCCCTAGGATCAATTGACTAACTATCACTTCACCCGAGTATGTATCTAGCATCGTTTCACATAAAGATACATCACAAGGACGGTGTATGCATTAGATAGCCAACCTTAGTCTAAGGGTCCGTGACCCTAAAAGACCATGATCTCATCACATCAAACATGTTAGAAAAACATCTCAACAAGAGATGATCCTTTAGGACTCATTACATCATTCATAGGCATTTTAGCTTCATTTTGATATGGGCCTTGGACATAATAATCATTTTACAAAACCCTTAGCCGCGTAATAGCTTGGGCCGTTCGCAGGTTAAAGGGCACTTCACCCTCCCATAGGGTATTGGACTCTTGAGGAGGTGAAGTTCTTTTTCTCAATATCCATCACCCATATCAAGGCTAGAAAGCACATGTAATCGCCTGCATAGCATGCATTCGGAAATACTTTCTGACTCTTCCTTCTCTTTTCTTTAATGAAGGGCAAATGAGTTATCTAACAACTGAAAATTTGACATAAAGGTTAAATGGCACAAGAACCAGGTTTAAATCAAGTTCCTACAGGAAAGGTATATAGAAGGAAGGGCATCAAACTGACTGCAGGAGTGGAACCACTTGAAGGCCTAATTCGATTAAGTCGCTACATTAAAGGTTCAGTCAAATTGGGTTTCATGAAGAAGTATGGAAATATCATTGATTTATTACACGTGCCTGTGCATAATGAGGCTATCATAGAACTGGGCCAGTATTGGGATGCCTCTTTGAGATGCTTCACTTTCTCTGATTTTCAACTAGCCCTAACCCTTGAAGAATATGGGGAAATCCTTAGGATGCCAATTAAGAGGAGTGATAAGATCTACCATTATCCAGGCTGGCTAACTTCTCAGGGAGGAATAGCGAAGTTGTTAGGGGTTCACATGGAAGAAGTACAGATTGTAGGCACCGGACAGGTCAAGGGGATTAAAAGGACCATAGTGGAAGCTCGCTTAGCAAGATTAGCAGAAAATAAAGATTGGGAGAGTTTTTGTAGGGTTTTCGCCTTGGCTATTTATGGCATGATCCTCTTTCCTTCATCAGTAGGAATAATCGACTTGGGAGCTATCAGTGTCTTTCAATTAGTCGAACACTACCAAATTAACCCGGTACCCACAATTTTAGCAGAGACCTACATGTCATTATCTCAATGCCACTTAAAGAAGGAAGGTCGAATAAAATGTTGTCTTGCATTGCTTGAGGTATGGATGTTGAGTCACGTATATGGAAAGAAGAAGTACTTTCGATAAAGGCATGACAAGTTTACTAATCCACTTATAGCTTTTAATCATCTTCAATTAAACAAAAATGATTAGAGGAAGGAGTTCTCACGGTTAACAAAAGATTCTCTCTTATGGAAAATAGAATGGTGGGAGGATGAAGAGATCATCCATCACTGCGGGGACTTTTCTAATATGCCTCTCATGGGACCAAGAGGATGTATTAACTACAACCCTTCTTTAGCATTAAAGAAATTAGCATTTCGGCAAAAAGTTCCCTCTCAGGAAGAAGTGCAAGCCATACACTTCTTGTACGGAGAAGATAGTAGGAAGGACTTATGTCGAGAAATAAAAGAAGCTTGGAGCAAGATAGCATACAAGGTAAAGGTTGAGCTGGGGAAGCGAGAAATAGGTGCAACTCCAGGCTATAAGGACTGGCTCAAGGACAAAATTAAAGGAGCCAATCCATCTTATTCCCCCCAAGATCCTTTGTTAGGAAATGATGCCCAAGAAGTAAACAAAGAGTTGGCAAGGCGCCTGGAAACAAGAGAAAAGGAGCTGGAGGAGTTGTCTATGATGGAATCACAAAATAAGAGAAAGATGAGTCAGCTAGACGATAAATGTGCATCCCTTCAAGAAATACTGACAGAAAAGAGAAAGAGAAGAGAATTAGAAGAAAACAAAAGCTTAAAAAGGGCTATGCAAGAGAATGACAGGCAAATGAAGAATAATAGAGTTTGACTATTGAAGATGACTACAGCAAAAGAGTTGCTCGAAGAGAAATTGCAAGACAATACCCCTCTTAAGAAATTGCAAGGGGAAGTTGATATTCTTACTCAACTCCTAGAAAACAAGAAGGGTGAATTGGTTACTATAAGGGCCAGTAGCACTGAAACCATTCAGAGCTTCATGGACAAGCTAAATCACGAAAGGAAAGTTTTAGCCAACTGGGAACTCCTCTACCACAGACAAGTTGTTGTGCCAGAAGAATGGGTAAAGAGGTGTGGTAACTTAATTAGCTTTGCTAACACCAGAATCCTAGAATTTGCTAGCACATTCAAGCGCGCTGAAGGCATGACCATCCCTTTGAATTCGCCATAACAGATTGTTGAATTCTTCAACTTATGTAATCAAATAATAGAGGAACTCAAACTTGTAACCAAATTTTGATATTATCGAATAAAAGCATATCTCCTTTTACTGTCATTTTTTATGCTTATCACTACAATCAATAACAAGATCTTAGGCTAGGGTGGGATTCAAGGTCCCCTCAGTCTAATGATCAACTCTAGTTCTCTCTGTAGAATAATGGGTTCTCTGAGGAGGCTAGAGGACACTCGTTCCAGAAGACTATATGCCGACTAAACACTCACCAAATAAAAAGATCTTGATTAGGTTGGGACTTAAGGTCCCTCCTATTTAATGATCAACTCTAGATTCTCCCTGTGGAATAATAGATTCCCTTAGGAAGCTAGAAGATACTTGTGTTAGAAGACCTTTATGCCAATACGTCGTGATAACTCGCCATGCCCGCTTGAAATTGTAGGTTTAAATAAACTAATGATATTTTGTTCCTTCCTAAGCAAGTGGTACAATATTGCTCCGTCTAAACATCCTAACCAGCTACCCCCTACACATTCATACAACACACACTCACGTAGTTGTCAGATGGCAGCTAATCCTAGTGAAGCCAAATCTAATCTGAATCATCGGATGTCTCATATGGAGGCACAAATGGCAGATTTGAAAGAAATGATTTCCACCTTGACTATAGCTCTTCAAGCCCAGAATAATGAAAAAGAGTCAGGAAAATCCGATCCATTCAAAAATGCTGAGATAACCATACCAAAAAATGGAGAGAAAGAAAAAATGATAGAAGAGCCTCAGAGTAAATAGAATCCTCAAATTCCGAGCAGTAAGGAGGAACAGCCAGGTGAAGATTCAACATACACTTTCAACATTCCCTCCCTATCAGCTGAAAAGGAGGGGTGGAAGGAAGAGTTAGGTGAAGTAAAAGACCAACGAAAAGCCCTTCAAGGACCAAACACTTGGGGTTCACTTGATTTAAAAGATTTATGCTTGGCACCACATGTCTCAATTCCCAAGAAATTCAAGATGCCACACTTTGATAAGTACAACGGCACAGGGAATCCGATATACCATCTTAAGGCCTATTGCACCAAGATGCTTGTATGGTCATAAGACGAAAACTTTTTGCTACTCTTCTTCCATGAGAGCTTTAAAGGGCCAACACTGGAATGGTACATGCAACTTGACTAGACAAAGATCAAGAAATGGAGAGATTTGACTGATGTATTCATGAAACAATATAGGTTCAATCTTGATACTGCCCCCACCAGGGAACAACTGAAGTCAATAAGCAAGAAAGCCACTGAAGCGTTCAAAGATTATGCCCAAAGATGGATGACGGTCGCAGCACAAGTTCAAACTCCCCTTATACCATCTGAGCTCAGTTCTTATTTCATCCATACTTTACAAGAACCTTATTATAGATACATGGTTGGGACGCATGTCACTGATTTTTATAGTTTGATTGAGATTGGTGAGCAAATTGATGCTAACATACGCGACGGTAGGATTCTTCAAAGTGAGAGCATCACCAAAAAGGGGAATAATGGGAACAAGAAGGAAGGTGATGTTAGCTTCATCCAAACCACTAGACAACCCCAAGCAATACATCAAGGTGGTAATGATGGGTTTCAACAGATGAAGAATGATCTGACACAAAATAGGCAAGTTCAAGCTGGAGGACGAAGGAATTGGTAGCAATGAGATAGTCGGCAGTGGCCAGATTTTGGCATGACAAATACTGAGCTATATCGCCAACTTTTAGAATCTCAGCTGTTAGGGCCACGTACTTACAAACAGCCTCAACCACCGTTCCCCGCTTGGTATGACTCTAATGCCCGATGTGAATACCATATGGGCACCCCGAGACACTCAATAGAGGATTATGCAACATTCAAGAGGAATATATTAGACTTAATTGATTCTAATCACATTCAATTGAAGAGGAACGACAACTCTACTATCAACACCAATCCTCTTCCAAGTCATGAAAACCAAGTAAATGTTGTTGATGAAATTGAGTTCTCCAACGATCCTCTACTAATAGGAGAAGATATCCATGCTTGTTTAAAGGCAGCAGGTCATATGCCTTGAGAAGAGAAAGAAGTAGGCATGGTGGAGAAAAGATATGTCGAGTTTGTCATTAAGAAACTATATGAAAAAAGAAATTCTCATGTTGTCTCTTTTACCATCTTGACTCCATTGCAACAGCCTGTAGTGACAACTAAGGTACCGACCCCTTTTCCATATCAGAGTAATCGTGCCGTACCATAAAAGTATAAAGGTATTGTCGAGAATCCCTCAGGACAAGTAATGGAAGCCGGGGCCAGTAACGAAACAATGGTTCGCCCAATAGAAGTAACACGAAGTGGGAAATCTTATCTGCCATAAAATGTTGGATTGTCGAAGAAGGGAAAACAAGCCAATGTTGATATTCCATCAAGTTCTGGTCTAAAAGGCATGGAAAATAAAGATGAAGAATTCCTTCAAATCATGAAGTAAAGTGAATATAGCATAGTAGACCAATTAAACAAAACTCCGGCCAAGATCTCAATTCTTTCTTTGATCTTGAGTTCTGAACCACATCGTCATGCACTACAAAAGGCGCTAGATGAAGCATATGTGCAGTCCAGTGTGACCTTGGAGAAGGTTGCAAGCATTATGAATGTGGCAAGGGCATTCTCTACCATCTCTTTTTTAGGAGAGGAAGTTGTTCAATCAGCCGTTGATCAGTATAAAGCCCTCTACATTTCCTTGAAGTGTAAAGGGTTTATTGTGGCCAAAGTATTGATAGATGGAGGATCAACGTTAAATGTTTTACCGCTATCCATATTTGAGCAATTTTCAGTAGAGGCGTCAGAGGTTAAAAAGAGTAATATGGTGGTTAGAGGGTTCGATGGTACTCGGAGAGGTCTGTTAGGAATGGTCCATTTGCCTTTATAGATTGGACCAACTTCATTCAAAGTAGACTTTCAGCTTATGAACATTGACCCATCCTACTCTATGCTGTTGAGGAGGCCATGGATACACTCAGCTTGGGTAGTACTTCTACCTTGCACAGAAGGTAAAGTTCGTTGATAGTGGGAAGATAGTGATAATCAAGGGCGAAGAAGAAATCATGGTGAGGAAGCCGAGCTCTCTTCCATACATTGAGGCTTCCGAGCACGAGGAAGGAATGGTTTTCCAAGGTTTTGAAGTCAAAAGACCCAAGGGATCTAAAAATGTCAACTCCATAGTAACCAAGATAATGGAGAAGAATGGGTTTAAGCAGGGCGGAGGATTGGGCACTCACCTCCAAGGCATCAAATCCCACATAAACCTGCAAGAGAATCACAAGCGCTAAGGGTTAGGATACGAACCACCATTGGAAAGGCAGTTGAAGGAGAAAGCAAGCTTGAAGATAGGGATGGAGGATGAGCACTTTGAGATCCCCCACATAAGGAACACATTCCCGACATCCTCTGGAGTGCTAAACAAGTTGATTGTTGCAATGGTTTCAACAATAAGCAAAAAGACCTGTACGTGGATTTCAGCTGATGATTCTAGAAGGGCTCTGGAAAATTGGGAGTTTGAGGACACCTTCAATTCTATTATTTTAGAGTAACATGCCTAGCTAAAAGTTGTCCTTTTATGTTTTGTATGAGCCTTTAGGCGAGCTCTTATATGAACCATGAATAAAGAATGATATACGAATAAGATTCACTTATTTATACCCATTCATCTTTTTTTTCCTTCTATTCATTTGTTGTTCATTTTACGCCCTCCAGGAAATCAATTTCCTCGAAACTCTTGTCCAACGCAGAGGTTTCTGAGTCCCTGAATGATGATTCGCTTGTTGCCATTGATATGCATGATTACGAGTATGATGATGATGAGATCATTCAAGTATACAAAAAAATCCTCGAATCTGACGACAATAGAATGTGCCCACATGAAGATGTAATTGAAGTAATAAATATGGGCACAGAGGAAGAAATGAGAGAACTAAAGATAGTAGATAACCCCGAAAGAGAGCAAATGGTTGAACTCTTCAAAGAATTCATGGATGTGTTCGCATGGTCTTATCAAGACATGCTAGGCCTTGATCCAGGGATTGCTTCTCACAAGATTCCCTTATTCCCAGACACCAAGGCTAAAACGCAGAAATTGAGGAGGCTCACTTCTGATATGTCGTTTGTGGTTTGAGAGGAAGTGATGAAGCAATTAGAAGCGGGTTTCCTAGAAGTAGCTAATACCCACAATGGATAGCAAATTTCATTCTTGTCCCAAAGAAGGACGGCAGAATTCGAATGTGTGTGGGTTATCGAGATCTGAACAAAGCTAGCCCAAAAGATGATTTTCCATTGCCTCATATTGATGTCCTGGTTGATAATACAGCCTGTAGCTATAGGTGCTCATTCATGGATGGGTACTCAGGGTATAACCAAATCCCTATGGATGGAGAGGACAAAGAAAAAACCACATTTATTACACAATGGGGCACTTATTGTTGCCGCGTCATGCCATTCTGGCTAAAGAATGCTGGGACAGCTTATCAGCATGCCATGGTGGCACTCTTCCATGATATGATGCATAAAGAACTTGAAGTATACGTGGATGATATGGTAGAAGCCATGTTGTGGTGTTAAGAAAGCTGTTTGAAAGACTACGCAAGTACAAGCTACGACTAAATCCTCACAAATGCGTCTTTGGGGCTTTATCTGGGAAATTGTTGGGCTTCATTGTAAGCCAAAAAGAGATTACAGTAGATCTAGACAAAGTAAAAGCAATACGGGAAATGCCCCCTCCTCAAACAGAAAAGGAAGTTTGAAGCTTTTTGGGGCGGTTAAATTACATTGCACGATTTATTGCCAACATGACTGCAACTTGTGAGTCGATATTCAAGCTTTTAAAGAAGAACTTCACAAGGAAATAGGATGAAGATTGTCAGTAGGCATTTGATAGAATCAAGGATTATTTGCTAAATCCCCCAATTTTGGTTCCCTTACACCTGGACGACCTTTAATTTTGTATTTGACAATATGACCAAACTCCATGGGAGCCATGCTGGGGCAACACGACACATCTAAGTGAAGAGAACAAGCGATCTATTACTTGAGCAAGAAATTTAATGATTGTGAGTCACGTTACTAGATGGTCGAGCGAACTTGTTGTGGTTTAGTTTGGGCTACAAGGAGGTTGAGGCAATACATGCTTTATTACACCACTTGGTTAATTTCTAGAGTGGACCCACTCAAGTACATCTTTGAAAGCCCACATGTAGCTGGAAGAGTCTCTAAGTAGCAGGTAATATTGTCTGAATATGATATAAGATACGTCACCCAAAAATCCGTTAAGGGTGGCACAATAGCATATCACTTAGCGGAAAACCCCATAGATGAATGTCATCCACTAGATTTCAAATTCCCAAATGAAGACATATGTGCTACGGAGGATCCGATTGAGGAAAGCAAATCGAAGGAGTGGGAAATGTATTTTGGTGGGGGCAGCAAACATGCATGGCAATGGTATAGGGGTAGTAATCATATCCCCAGACGAAAAGCAATTTCCGATTGCTATAAAGTTAGTATTTAACTGCACCAATAACATGACAGAATATGAAGCTTGTATTAATGGTCTCTAGGATACCATAGATCTTGGGATAAAAAACCTAAAAGTCTATGGTGACTCAGCTCTCATAATTTATCAGGTGACTGGTGAATGGCGTACTAAAGACCCAAAGTTGATCCCTTATCAAGAGTATTTGATAGAGTTGATCAAAAACTTTGAAGTAATCAATTTTCATCACGTGGCTAGAGAAAAGAATTGCTTCGCTGATGTGTTAGCTACTTTAGCAGTTATGATCCAACTTGATTGTGGGGTCCAAGTTCAGCCAATACAGATTGAGACTAG
This sequence comes from Inga laurina, assembly GCA_963855925.1. Lineage (NCBI taxonomy): Eukaryota > Viridiplantae > Streptophyta > Magnoliopsida > Fabales > Fabaceae > Inga > Inga laurina. The sequence continues at coordinate 62,725,889 of OY979704.1, read as the reverse complement.
AATTTCACCAGCATTTTGCTTCAATATTGGAAGAGAACACGACGAGCAACCTTGGTACCATAGTATTAAGATGTATATAGAGCATGGTACTTACCCTCCAGATGCAACACACAATGAAAAGAAGACCATCCAGCGAATGGCTATAGGTTTCTTTATTAGTAGTAACGTCTTGTACAAGAGAAGCTTTGATGGGACATTGCTTCGCTGTGTAGACATAAGGGAGGCGCATAAGATTATGGCAAAGATCCATGAAGGCATAGTATACATGCAAATGGCCACTCGTTAACTAAACATGGTCAAAGATCCAGTTACTACTGGATAACTATGGAGAAAGATTGTATCAATTATGTTAGAAAGTGTCATAAGTGCTAGATATATGCCATCAAAGCTAATGCTCCTTCGACTATGATGCATAGTCTTGTATCTCCATGGCCCTTTTCTATGTGAGGAATTGACATCATCGGGCCGATTAACCCAAAAGCTTCGAATGATCATCATTTCATCCTCGTTGCCATCGACTACTTTTCTAAGTGGGTAGAAGCCAATTCTTTTACTAGTATTACTCAAAAGGCCTTTATCAAATTCTTAAAGGCCAATATCATCTGTAGATATGGGTTACGAGAGAGGATTATAACTGACAATACACCAAACCTCAATGGGACAACAATTAAAGAATTATGTGATCAGTTCAAAATAAAACATCATATTTCTGTATCGTACAGGCCACAGATGAATGGTGCAGTTGAGGCAGCCAATAAAAACATTAAGAAGATCATCGGCAAAATGACAGTGACCTATAAGGATTGGCATGTAATGCTTTCATATGCATTACACGGATACCGTACCACAATGCATACTTCAACTGGGGCAACCCCTTACTCTTTAGTTTATGGCATGGAGGTTGTCACTCCAATCGAAGTAGAAATACCATCCCTGAGAATCTTGGCTGAATCAGACATAGATGAAAGTGAATGGATATGCTCTCGATTTGAACAACTAAATATGATTGAAGAAAAGAGGCTCACAGCAATATGTCATGGGCAGTTATATCAGTCATGAGTGGCAAGGGCCTTTAATAAGAAACTACGACCCAGGGGGTTTAAAGTAGGAGACCTAGTCCTCAAAAAGATCTTACCAAATCAAGAATATGACAGAGGTAAATGGGCTCCAAATTATGAAGGCCCATATGTTGTTAAGCAGGCTTTCTCTGGAGGGGCATTGATATTGACAAACATGAATGGCTAAGATTTACCAAGACCAATCAATTCAGATGCTGTAAAGAAATACTATGCATAAAAAAAAGAGCTCGTTAAGTTGAAAACCCAAAAGGGCGGCTTAGGCAAAAGTTAGAGCAAAAAAAAAGCTCACTAAGTTGAAAACCTGAAAGGGCGGCTTAGCAAAAAATTAGAGCACAAAATTGGGAGCTGTTAAGTTGAAAACCCGAAAGGGTAGATTAAACACATATCGAAGAAGATTTTCAATCCTAGCCCCATGACTCTCTTTACTTTGTCTATTTGAAAGACTCCTTAATCATTCATTGAAGAGTGCATATCTCTGTCAATTAAGCAAGGCACCATCAGGGGACTACCCAGAACTGAAAGCGAAGGACCTCCTAATAGCATCACACCTACACCAATATGTGCTCATCATTATGCATCCGCTTGAATATTAGAAGATCATTTCCTTTAAATGAATCTTCATCCTTAGTATATCTTTCCCTTCCATTAAATCGCATGTCAAACTTTGTGTCATGATTTGTATAAGTGTAACTCTTTTTAATGAAAGCACAACTATTGGCTGGATAAACACTCACAATGATATACATGGTGTCTTCTACTCCTATTTAACTTATGTAATTTCAGGATCATTAGCGAAGGTCCCAACTGGAATTTTTGTTGTGGGGTCAAACAGTTGACAAAGGGACACAATCTAAACTGAGGGTTCTAGGTTATGGCATCTATATGAATCTCATTATACACATCTTCATACCTCAGACAAGATTACATGAGTAAGGGGCTACTGGTTAGGCACCTGGACGAAGAAGGAGCAATATCACCTGCCAGGCTATTCTTTAACACCCTCATTATTGCACTCATTCTCATTAGCATGTCATCACCTCCATCATCAACATCACCATTAACATCATTATCATCACTAATATCATCCTCATCAGCATTATCATTGTATTCATCATCCTGATTATGACCCTATCATCACTGTCATCACCATTATCATGAATTCACCATTTTGATATTCCCCTCATTATCATGGCCATTATCATCCTCTTCATCATCAATAGGATTTCGTCATCACTGTCATCATCATTATCAATGTCATCATCTTCATAAGCACTACTTCAAGGGGCATCACATGTTTATGGCACCCTTTCAAAGGCCTGTGTCAGCAGGCATCTCCAAAGCCTTGTACCGGCAGGCACCCTCAAAGCCCAGTAACGGCTGGCACCCATCAAAGCCCTGTACCGGCAGGCACCCTCAAAGCCCAGTAACGGCTGGCACCCATCAAAGCCCTGTACCGACAGGCACCCTCAAAGCCCAGTAACGGCTGGCACCCATCAAAGCCCTGTACCGGCAGGCACTATTCTTTCAAAGCCTTGTACCAACAGGCACCCTCAAAACCCAGTAACTGCGGGCATAATTCTTTTAAAGCCCTGTAATGGCAAGCACTATTCTTTCAAAGCCTTGTATCATCAGGCACTCTCAAAGCCTAGTATCGGCTGACACAATTCTTTTACACCCCACTAAAGTCCTATGGAATTAGGCGCTTCACTTCCACTCCAGGTAATCATCTATCTCCACTTGCGTTCTTCTCCCCTGTGAACCAAGTAAAGAGGGGCATGGGCACTGTATTTTGTCCAAAGCCTCTTTGGTTCCAAGGGGGAACCTTGTTCTTTGGCCGGACAAAATATGTGTTCTTATCTTTACTTGTTTCATAGACGAGAATCTTACTTTTCTCAGCTACGAAACAAGTAAAGAGGGGCAACTGTGAACACCCTATTTTGTCTGGGCCCCACTCAAAAATAAAAAAAAATAATAGATGATGATTGGTATCCAAATTGGCAATCATCATTGAAAGAAAAAAGAAATAAAAAAAAGAAAATGAGAAAAATAAGGAAATCCTCCTATTGATGATGATCGATGTCTAAATAGGCAATCATCATTGAAAGGGAAAAAAATAAAAAAAAAACAAAAATTAAAATAAATCCCCTCATTGATGATGATTGGCATTGTCATTCATTGAGGGAAAATAAAAAATAAAAAAATAAAAAAATAAAAGTCTCATTTATGTTGATAGGTTTAAATTAGGAAACTACTCGTGGGGAGAATAATAAAAAAAATTAAAAACGAAAAAAATCTCCACTAATGATAATTAGGTCAAATTAGGAAGTTTTATCAATAGAAAATACAAAAAAATAAAAAATAAAAAATAAAAAATGAAAAAATATCATTTATGTTGATAGGTTTAAATTAGGAAGTTACTTGTGGGGAGAATAATGAAAAAAAAAATTAAAAATGAAAAAAATCTCCACTAATGGTAATTAGGTCAAGTTATGAAGTTCTATCAATAGAAAATACAAAAAATAAAAAAATAAAAAAATATCATTTATGTTGATAGGTTTAAATTAGGAAGTTACTTGTGGGGAGAATAATGAAAAAAAATTAAAAACGAAAAAAATCTCCACTAATGATAATTAGGTCAAGTTAGGAAGTTTTATCAATAGAAAATACAAAAAAAAAAAAAGAAAATTAAAAAAAGAAAGAAAGAACATTTATGAAGAAAACCCTACCTTGAGACTATAAATAAGGAAGCAATGGTTGAAGCAAGGAAAGATTTTTGAGAGGAAAGGGTAGCAAGAGAGAAAGAGGTATGTTGTGGTCTCTTTTATTTGTTCTATTATGAATATAGCTACTAACTCCATGGCATGCTTTTTGACTTTCTTGGATATTCTTTTAAGATGACCGTACATTTGCCATCTTGTCCTTCTTTGCCTCACGAATCTCTCTCATCATTCTTTGGCTTTGTGAACAACATGATCATAGTGTGATCAATGTCATGTCATTTTAGACTCTCTTGCCACTTTGCTTATTTTTATATATGTGATCGTCCTTATTGTGCATTAACCAAAAGTGGAAGTGTTTGGGAGAAAGGGGTTTACAGGGAAGAGATTCATAAAGATGTGGCATGCTTAATTCCTTGTGATTGTTATTGTGATTATTATGCTTACAACTTTCCTTGCTTCTACACTAAACAATGACGTTGTGAAGCTTCTTTTCTATTGTTGACTAAATGGTGGGGATGTTAGGAGTTGTATGCATTATCTTGTTTTGCTTGACCTTGATGATAATATGCTTTCGAAGATGGTTGCAAGCGTTGATGGCATATTACTAAATTGGCTTGCTTTCAAGGACAAAAGGTATGCATAAGTTTTCTCACTTTTGGCTTCCCACTCTTTTAACTTGTGATGTTTTCCTTCTTGTTCTTCTTTATCCCTTTCTTAGGTCCTCTTTCAAGAAAAAGAAAAAATATTTTGACACCTTTTGATAAATGAAAATAAAATGGAAAAACTCTCTCTTACAAGAAAATAAAGAAAATACTTTTTGAAAAAATAAAAAATACAAACCAAATAAAAAAATTTCTTAAATAAATTAAATAAACATTTTTTCTAAAAAAACACACAAAGTGACACGCATTTCTACCTCACGAACTATGTGGGCTTTGATCCCTCTAAAGGGTACGTAGGCCCTAGGTTTTCATCCTAGGTCAAGTCCAATTTTGTAAATAAATATATTTTTTTCTTATTTTCTTATTGTAAATAAATGTTCTTTTTTTAATAAGTATATTTTTCCTTATTGTAAATAAGTGTTCTTTTTTTTCTTCTTCTTTTTCTTTCATTTCATTTAGTTTTGTAAATATTCTTTTTTTTATTTGGGTAATTATAATAAAGTTAAAGGCCATTTTTATTTTTAAATAATTAACTTAGGGTAACCATCCTTATGAATGGGTGTTGTGGGGTGCCTAACACCTTCCCCACACACAATCAACTCCCGAACCTTAAATGATTGTTGTAGACCACTTTACATTTTTAGAAAGGTTTCCAAAATTATCCTTTTTTAAAAATTTTGGTGGCAGCTCCATGTTTTCCAAATTTCGGGCGCTATTGGTGGGTGCTCCATGTTTTCAAAGCCTTGTACCGGAAGGCACCCTCAAAGCCCAGTAACAGCTGGCATCCTTTTCAAAGCCTTATACCGACAGGCACCCTCAAAGCCCAATAACGGCTGGCACCCTTTGAAAGCCCAGTAACGGCTGGCACCCTTTTCAAAGCCCTGTACCGGCAGGCACCCTTAAATCCCAGTAACGGCTGGCACCCTTTATAAAGCCCTGTACCGGCAGTCACCCTCAAAGCCCAGTAAAGGCTGGCACCCTTTCAAAGCCCTGTACCGGCAGGCACACTCAAAGCCCAGTAACGGCTGGCACCCCTTTCAAAGCCCTGTACCGGCAGGCACCCTCAAAGCCAAGTAACGGCTGGAACCCTTTCAAAACCCTGTAATGGCTGGCACCCTTTTTAAAGCCTTGTACCAACATGCACCCTCAAAGCCGAGTAATGGCTGGCACAATTCTTTGAAAGCCCTGTAATGGCAGGCACTATTCTTTCAAAGCCCTGTATCAGCAGGAACTCTTAAAGCCCAGTACCGGCTGGCACAATTCTTTTATGCCCCACCAAAGTCCTATGGAACTAGGCGCTTCACTTCTACTCCAGGTAATCATCTATCTCCACTTGCGTTCTTCTCCCCTATGAACCAAGTAAAGAGGGGCATGGGCACTGTATTTTGTCCAAACCCTCTTTGGTTCCAAGGGGGCACCTTGTTCTTTGGCCGAACAAAATACGTATTTTTATCTTTACTTGCTTCATAGACGAGAATCTCACTTTTCTCAGCTACGAAACAAGTAAAGAGAGGCAACTGTGAACACCCTATTTTGTCCGGGCCCCACTCAAAAATACAAAAATAATTAATGATGATTGGTATCCAAATTGGCAATCATCATTGAAAGAAAAAAGAAATAAAAAAAGAAAATAATAAAAATAAGGAATTCCTTCTATTGATGATGATCAGTGTCTAAATAGGCAATCATCATTGAAAGGAAAATAAAATTAAAAAAATGAAAATTAAAATAAATCCCCTTATTGATATGATTGGCATTGTCATTCATTAATGGAAAATAATAAATAAAAAAAATGAAAAAAAAATATCATTTATGTTGATAGGTTTAAATTAGGAAGTTACTTGTGGGGAGAATAATGAAAAAATTAAAAATGAAAAAAATCTCCACTAATGGTAATGAGGTCAAGTTAGGAAGTTTTATGATTAGAAAATACAAAAAAATGAAAAAAAAAATTTAAAAAAAATATCCATTGATGGTGATTGGGTCAAGTTAGGTAGTTCTTAACATAAAATACAAAAAAAAAATTAAAAACGAAAATTTAAAAAAAAAAGGAGCATTTATGAAGAAAACCCTACCTTGAGACTATAAATAGGAGTGTAAGGGTTGAAGCAAGAGGGACAAGAATTTCGGGAGGAAAGAGCGGCCAGGTAGAGAGCTAACTTTATTTTCTCATTTTTCTTTGCTCATACATAATTCTTATGGGGAAGAGGAGTTGACATAAGAGGCCGTCTTGTTTTGCTTCATTTAAATAAGGTATTAATATTCTTGCTCAAGCCAATGAACATTTCTGATTAGAGATGGAGGCATACCCATTTGAATACATGGCAAATCCTTATATGTGAGGCTTACAAGAGTTTTATTGGTTTTCCATCTATTTGACTTATGCTCAACGTTCTGTGCAAATTCCTATATGGATATGCTGTTGCTTTAATTTTCGGCCTCTTGTGTAGTTGCTATGTTTTCCTTTGTTCTTGTCTTCATGCTAATTCCCATATATGTTGCTGAACGTTGAGTGCTAGATCAAGAATGATGTGGGCTTGCTATTCATTGTGCCTTGGAATTTTCTTATATAATTGCTAGACGTGTTTCATTGGGAATCAAGAGCAGATTTAAAGGATAAAAGGTACGCATAAATCTTCTCACATTTGATTTCCTTTTCTTTTAACTTGTGCTATTTCTTCTTCTTCTTCTTTTTTCCTTTATCCTTTTCTTAGGTTCTCTTTCAAAAAGAAAAAGAAAAAAAAACATTTTAATACATTTTGATAAATGAAAATAAAAAAACGTTTTTTTAAAAATAATAAAAAATACAAACCAAATAAAAAAATTATTTTTCTCAAATAAATTAAATAAATTTTTTTTTTCTAAAAAACACAAACAAAGTGACACACATTTCTACCTCCCGAACTACATGGGCTTTGATCCCTTTTAAGGGTACGTAGGCCCTAGGTTTTTATCCTAGGTCAAGTCCAATTTTGTAAATAAATATATATATTTTTTCTTATTTTCTTTTTGTAAATAAATGTTCCTTTTTTTTCTTTAGTTTTCTCATTTCATTTTTGTAAATGTTCTTTTTTTTTTTGGGTAATTATAATAAAATTAAAGGCCATACTATTTTTAAATAATTAACTTAGGGTAACCATTCTTATAAATGGGTGTTATGGGGTGCCTAACACCTTCCCCATACATAATCGACTCCCAGACCCTAAATGGTTTTTATAGACCAATTTCACTTTTAAAAAGGTTTCCAAAATTACCCATCTTTAAAATTTTGGTGGCCGCTCCATGTTTTACAATTTTCGGACGCTACAGTTAGTAATTAATTTCTTCTTTAATCACTGACTAATTGACCCGGTAATTTTCCATTCTTCAATTTTTCCCCTGATCATGGAAATTTTTACTAACTTACCACATAATACATTTTCTCATTTTTTGTTCTTTATTTCATACATCCTTCCCTCATTTTAGCCCTAAAATTACTTTGTCGCATAATTTTGCTAAAATACTGGGTGTTGGGCATTTCCAATAATTAATTCAGATCTAAAATCAATTTTAATTCACAAAATCATTTTCAATAAATGCAATTAGCCTTTAATCAAAATTTGGGGCATTATAAGAAGAGCATTCAAAGTCTAAAAACAGAATTAGAGCCTATGCCTACAATGTTGTTATGCTATTACTCTAAGTCTTTCCTGACCAAAGCTCTGTAATCATACTCCCATTATATTCTTTAGTGTTAATCATCATATACTTCATATAGAGAGAAGTATGTTTTCATTCCAATCATTCTATCCTTGTAAGAGTTACACAAGATTGGGGGACCTTGGGTAGGAAATAGATTATATCCTTACAGTGTATAAGGGGGAGTCATTGTCTTAGTACAAGAATTGTAAAGGCTTCACAGGTGCTCAGATCAAACTTGTGAGATTGTAGTAGTTCTCAAGTACCCGATTAAACTTGAGGGAGATAGTAGATTGAAAATCTCAAGAGGAGCATGGGGACTAGAAGTACGTCATCATGGATTGGACCGAACTTAGATTATTCACAGTTTGCATATTCTCTTCCTTAAGCTCTTATCTCAAGAGTTATCAATGGCTGATTTTAGGTCTTATTTGCTTTCAAAAGGTTTTGACTATACAATTCCACCAATTTTAAAAGATATTGATTTTTGGTTTTGGAAAGCTAGAATGACTAATTTTATTAAAGCATCTGATTTTGATATGTGGGGCCTTTTTACAAATGCCTTTGATTTCAAACTGAGAAATGATTGGGCAGAAAAAAAAGAAAATATTTTCATTGAACATTAGAGCAATGAAAATTCTTTATAATGCTTTAGCCAAACAGGATTTTGAGAAAATTAGATTTTTCTCTACTGCTAGAGATATTTGGGATACTCTTGATTCTATTTATACTTCTAACAATTGTGCTAAAGTTGAAAGTGTTGATAGTTCATATGAAACTATAAGCTGCTTATCTATGATTGATGAACAATTGGAGAATCCTGGAAACAACATGAATATACATAAGGGTTGCACAGCCAAATCAGGGTGAACTGGAATTCATAGATCTATCATTAGCTTGCCAAATCCAAATGAGCTTGCTAGATCCAAATAAGCATTTCTAGACCCTCTTTCTTTATATCTTGAGAATAATCTACATATCCTTGAATTAAATTTTCTTTGATTATAAAAGTTTTCTTGAAAATCTCTTCAAATAATTTTCATGAAAAATCTTCTTTTATTTGCATCATTTTAGAAATAAAAATATTTTCAAATAGGGGGAGAACAAAATTGTTTTCATATATATTCATTTTTTTAGAGAGAAAGACATTTCTAATTTGTTTTCATAGTTACTTCTCCACATGTATTTCTACTTTGTCCTCATATTTGCCACCTCACAAGAATTTCTTCTATATCCATCAAACATTTTCCTGATGTCAAATAGGGAGAGAGATATTGCACGAAAAATATGTTGCATTTAATATGTTTTCATAGTCATACATATTTTTCGTAAAGGATTTGCCATCATCAAAAAAGGGGAGAATGTTATATATGATTAATTTTGATGATGTCAAATATAGATGCCAACTATTAAGAGGAAAAAGTTTGTACAAAATTTGTACAAATTATTTATCTGCTACATTGACTAACTACTATATTTAATGTAAAATATCTTGTAGATTAGTCAAGTAAAGAAAGAAGATATCTAGTTGGATTATGAAGAATGATCATCAAAAGGAAAAACAAGAAGAAAGAAATTGAAGAAAGAGGAACTTGCAATATCTACTAAGACTATCAAGATTCAAGCTCTTAGAAATGATACTGAAGGTTTCTATGAACATATGGGGGTTGGAATGGGTCAATTTAAATCTAAGATAACTTATATAAAAGTTATAGAACTTCCCCAAGATGTTCCCTTAAGAGGCTCTCTTCCAAGTTTTGGAAGACATCACTTGAGTTATGGCCATGATCACTTAAGTGATGAGTACTCTGTTGTACTCTATTTTTATTTAGTATGATGGAGCTTTGGTATTTTAGTCATATCTCTCAAACCACATATCAGATTGAGTTGAAACTAGTTTCATATGAAACTAAACTACCAACACGTCAAATACACCAAACTCATTTTAAAAGAATTCAGGTGAGAGAGATATGATCTTTGGAAGATGCTAATAAAATCAGCATCATATTCCAAAATAGCTTCAGTATTTTGGACATAACTCTCAAACTACATGTCGGATTGAGCTGCATATGAAACTAGAGTTAAAGAGCTTTCTATGGCTAGGTCATGGGACATATTTGGAGTTATATGCTAAGAGTTTTGCCTTCTAGAAGTTGACACTTGTGAATTCAAAGATTATCTAGTGTAGTAGTTACTACTTGGATCATAACTTTCAAAATACATTGAGTTTGGAGCTTATTCTTATTGCTTTATAATGTAGATAGCAAGAGCTTTCTGATGATATGTATTTGCCACATTTAGAATCAAAATATATAGATCACTCCAGTGACCACTAGAGTGATGAAGTTGGAAAATGACTCCGATGCTCTCTGCCAGATTTTGAAGGGGATCACTTGAGCGATGACCCAGGACCACTCGAGTGATGTGACAAATATCGTATCATAACTTTAGAATATTATAGGAATGATTGTGTAACTCACCCTTCTTGCTTCTAATTACTCTAACACTTTATTCTATTAGTGTTCAATGTAATTGTCCTGGAATACAATAAAGAGATGATGTGAAGAGACAAAAGGTGACTTTATGTAAGCAGAGCATCCACTGAACGAAATGGCTAGTTTTTCAAATATGAAGAATGGTCAAACAAAGCAACGGGACTTTAACGAACAAGTTGAAATGCTCAAACAGTCATCAATCTTCAGCAACTATAAATAGAAGAACATTCAAAGTCTAGAATAACGATGAGAACCTAAGCCTACAATGTTGATATGCTATTTCTCTAAGTCTTGCTTGACCATAGCTCTATAATCATACTCCCATCATGTTCTTTAGTGTTAATCATCATCAGCTTCATATAGAGAAGTATGATTTTATTGTAATCATTCTATTCTTGTTAGAGTTACTTAAGATTAGGGAATCTTGAGTGAGAAACAACTTGTATCCTTATAGTGTATAAGGGGGAGTCCTTGTCTCAGTACAAGAATTGTAAAGGCTTCACAGGTGCTCATATCAAACTTGTGAGATTTTAGTGGTTCTTAAGTACTCGGTTAAACTTGAGGGAGATAATGGATTGAAAATCTCAGAAGGAGCATGGGGACTAGACGTAGGTCATTGTGGATTGGACTAAACTAGGATAAATCACAATTTACATATTCTCTTCCCTAAGCTCTTATATTTCCAGCTTATGATTCATTACTTTCATACTTTATGCTTTCACTAAGATGTGAAAAGGTTTTCAAAATTCTTAAATTTTTATCTTACACCCAATTAACGCCCTCTTAGGTGTCAACTAGTTCTAACAAATTAGTTAACCACTTGCTTTTCCAAGAGCCATAGGAACTTGACACTTGGCAAATTATGGGCTAAGCATTTGGTTAAGTGGAGATAAAGATCAAAACTCCCTCTCTTATCTCCAAATTCATCCAGTATACAAAAAATAAGGGGGGAAATGAGAAAAAATCAAGAGGAAATGGAATAGGAAAGAGGAATGATGAATAGTAAAAGTTCTTGAGCTTTGGAGTGTATTTCATACTCGATTAGGTGTTTCTAGCTTCTGGAGTCTTCTCTAATGTTGTTCCTTTCGATGAGAGCTTCAATTTTTTGGTTTTGGATTCTTGATTAGAGGTGTTTAGAGCTATCTACCTAGTAGAAGTGCTGCCAAAATCAAGAATCGGTTGTAAAAACAAGCAGAGGCACATATGAGCTCCGATTTGAATCAATTGTTTTACGACTTTATTGACCTTTAAGCATTTCTTGGGCTACCCTATGATTTCATCTAAACTAAGATTTATATGTTGTTTTAATCATGAAAATGATGATATATGAGGATCAATGATGATATTAGATTAGTTTGATAGTGAAATTGTAAAACTGTTGATTGTTGGATTGAAGTTTTTGGAAGGCAGTCTGCTTGTGGCATGTTTTTAATTGGACAAATGTTGCCTAATGGCCATGAAACTTTACAAAATAAATGTAGACATGTCAAGCTTTAATTCGATATAGTTAGTCTCGATAGGTATTCAGTAAAGATGATAGACCGAATGTCCTGAGGCCATTAGACCTGAAGGACTAGTATGTCCTTAGGCCGGCAAAATGCTACACATTTGAGAATTGTGAAGTATGGAGGCTCGAGGCAGTAATACCTGCTGTGTAAGTTTTAATGGGGCGGTGTCCCTGGGCTTTAAAACCTATGTGCCTCACACTATGATTATTGCCTAGTATAGTGACATTGGACTAGTGTGTCTGAAGTACACTTTGAGGCTGGTAGAATATTCAGATTGTAACAAGTAGTAGCTAAGGCATTAAGTCCTCAGATGCCTATGGCATGGGGTGATTCCTTGGGCAGTAAGACCAAAATACCTAGTGCTACGGGAGTAGAATAATCAGTTAGGCTTGATATGTATACAGTGTGATCGGGGCAAAGCCCTGAAGATACTGTAGGGCCTGATATTGTGATCCAGGTGCAGTCCCAAAGAGGCTGTAAGGCCTAGTATGCACACAACGTGATATGGGTAGAGTCCCAAAGAGGCTATGTGACCTGAGAAACCAAGCGCTTTGAGAATGGACCGATAGGTCCTATGTCTGAAAGCTACATAGTGTGTACAAAATGAATAATAATGCTATGTGATAATTGTTGAATACTATATGAGATCATTAATGAGAATATGATTATTGTGTTGCATGCTCAGTGAGCTTGCATATATAAAAGATAGATTGAAAAATGACTTACGTGGCATGCTTATTGAGATGCCTACAAGATAGATAGATTGAGTGTCTAGAATGATCTCTAAGGTACAGATGTTCAAATTTTGAGGATGAAATTTATTGAATAGGGGGAGAATTGTAATATTTCAAATTTTGGGATTATAGGCTTCAGAATAAGCCAAGTGAACTACTAAGCCCTAGTTTAGCAAGTGTCTCAGGAATGCATAAGAAACATAATGGCTTGTCGAAACTGCACCCAGAATAAAATATGAATTTCGATATGGTTTAGTAGAAATAAAATAATTGATTCCTTTCAGATGTGTCAAAATGACATAAAACCTAACTCAGATCCAAAGGAAAAGGGAAATGGTGTCTAGAAAGAAGTAATATAAAGAACTAAAAGAATTGATGGCAATAGAAATAATACTGCCATAATCGAGGGTAAAAGAGTCAATTGTGACTTGATCTTGAGGTCAAAATTGGAAGATAAATTGAAAGTCTAGATTTTGCTCTTCAAAAAGTAAGAAGTGATTATGAAAATGAAAAAACAATCAACTCCCTCCCCTTATACTATCAAAAATGTCTAAGAAGGGAAAATGGAAGAAAGAAGGAAGTGTTGGTAAAAGCGTGAACCCAATTTCAAGAAAACTTGGGCAAACTTGGGCACATACACATATGAGCTTGAGATCAACATTTTCCTTCCTTTTGTTTGAACCATTCTGTCAATAAGCAAGGAGGAAAGAGAGAAGACCAATTTAGTTAACTAAATCAACCTTGGTTAATTAATTAACCACTTGCTTTTCTAAGAGCCATATAAACTTGACACTTGGCAAATTGTGGGCTAAGCATTTGGTTAAGTGGAGATAAAAATCAAAAGTCCCTTTCTCCTCTCCAAATTCGTCCAGTATATAGAAAGTAAGGGGGAAATGAGAAAAGTCAAGAGAAAAAGGAAGAGGAAAGAGACATGATAAATAGTAAAAGTTCCTAAGCTCTAGAGCCAATGTCACCCCTGATTCGGCATTTCCAACTTCCGTAGTCTTCTCTATGAGAGCTTCATTTCTTTGATTTTGGATCCTTGATTATAGTTGTTTGGAGCTATCTACCTGGGGGAAGTGCTGCCAAAATTAAGAACCGGTTCTAGAAATAAGTCAAGGTACGCATGAGTTCCGAATTGAATCAATTGTTTTGCAGTTTTGTTGAGCTTTAAGAATTTCTTGGGTGGACCTATTATTTCATATAAACTGGGATTTTAGGGTTATGTTTTGTTTTAATCATGAAAATGATTATATATGAGAATTAGTGATGATATTAGACTAGTTTGATAGTGAAATTGTAAAATTGATGATTGTTGGGATGAAGTTTCTGGAAGACAGCCTATCTTTGGGGTGTATTTAATTAGTCAAATGTTATCCAATGGTCATGAAACTTTTTAGAATAAAAGTATACATGTCAAAATTTAATTTGATATGTCATTTGTGCCATTTGGATCTATATACTCAAAGTTATGAATTTTTAAATTTAGCATTAAAATCTAGAATGATGTTGGTGGCAGCGTGAATTGAATTGCGATTCTTGTATTAGGGGCATATAATTGGTGGTAGGGGTATTTTTCCCTTAAATTAGATTTAAAAAGGGTTACATGGGAATTTTGAAACACTCCATTTGAAATTTTATAGATTAAGTTATTATTTTTGAAAGTTGAGCCAAGAAACATGGAAAATCTAGAAATCTAGATTTTGGTTGCGGCCAAGCATTTTGGCTGCAGCCAACAATTTTACCCTGAATACCACAAATTTGTAGGTAGACCTAAATTGTCAGATTTATCACTTAACTCTGAAAATTCATAAATTAATCTTGAAAATTCCGAATGAGCTGTTTCTAGTCTCTATTTAAAGCTCTTTAAATCCTCTTTAAACAAAAAATATAACCCACGCCAATTTGAGGCTTTAAAATCTAGGAACCCTCGATCAATCCAATTGACTCAGAATTGATTCTAGATTCTATGCCTAAAATTTAATAAATCATAACTTACAATTTATTAACCCAAATAACATGTTTTACACCTAAATTTAAAGCTTAGATATCTACTAATACCCTATAAAATATTATGATCACTGGATAGGGTTTAACAATTCAAAATTACGTCACGACCTATCTGCCACCCAAAAAACACAATCTGGCATAACTATTCTTAAGAACCCTAAATTACCAAATTTAGCATTTTCTATTCAATCATCCAAAAATCATAACCACAAACTATTTCCAATTAATTTTGCATGTAGAATTCATTGGAAACCTCAAATTTACCAAAATCCAGCTCCTTTCCCATGAACCATGCTTGGCCAACACTCACCCTAAATTGCCATAAAGTGTTTTCTTGCAAATTTAACCACAAAACTTATGAAGTATCATCTTTAAACCTTGTTTAACATCATATTCATAATCATAAGATCATCAAAGCCTAATTTCACATGTTGGTCAAACTCTTCAGATCGGAGCTTATACTTAGCTCTACACGATGCTATAATCTGTTTTTGATTCCAACAGCACCTAGACTATAGTGGCAGCTCAAAACTCCTCTATTCAAGAATCTAAAACCATAGAAATGTAGCTCTCAATGAGTAGAATAAGATTTGTGAAGGCTTGATAAGCTAAAAAAGAAAGTTCAGGGCTGAAATCCGGCAAGAACACTTTGGGCATTCAAGAACACTAAAACTTATCTCCTTTTTCTTTTCCTCTTGATTTCCTCTATTTTCCCCGTATTTTCTTGCTTAGGCCTAAATTTAATAAGCGTTGGAGGGTGATAGATGCTCTTGATGACATGTGTTATGTGTTAAAAATTCCAAGGTGCTAGGTGCTCTAGGTTGTTGGGTGCTCCTCTATAAAAATTTATCCTTCTCTCTCTCATACCCCTTTGCCAACTTTAAGGTCAGGGGAAAAGATGGTATGATAATTTCCACTAGCTCTTGTGTTCGTTGTTCGGGAAAGTTAGACATGTGGCCTGATCAGAGACTAGTGAGTTGTCCCAGATATTTGAGCATGTGTCTCTTTAGGGTTGGGTGGCGCTTCCTGGGTGAGCCAACACAAAAGTAAAAAGCTGAAGGTATTGAGGTGGCACTGCATGGAGCTTCCAAGCCAAAAGCTACTTTACGATCAACCACTAAGATTGTGCCATACATGTGTATTCCTATAAAGACACATCAAGTGTCTGTATATAGTGCCATGCTTGTCCTGTGTGTCTCATGCATATGCCATCTTATTAGTGTGCCTTAGGAAGACACTTAATGTGCCTATATGTATCTACCCTTATATTAGCTCCAAGTGCCTACATGGGCTTAAGATGGCGCATAATATACCTATCTACACCATGAAATAGTGCCATGTACATATATATAAAAACACTCCAATATATTTCATTCGAAAAATCACATAGTCTGGGTAACACTGGTTACAGAATTTTCATTATGTTACAATAAGACATCTTTAAGAACTTTGCATATTTAGGCATGCTCTCTAATGCTTCAACAAAAGCGATATTGACATGTAGTTGCTTGAACATGCTCAAAAACTTCTTGAACTGTGCATCTTCTTTCTTCTTCTTGAATTTTTGAAGGAATAAGAGTGGAGGCGTCAAAGTAAAGATGGGTATCTTCCTTTTCTTATCATCGTTCAATTCTTGTCCCAACTTCTTGTCTTTGACTAGATCATCCAAACTTTCTTCAACTTGCTTTCCCTTCTTAGTGTCTTCTTCTTTCACTATAATTTCTTCATTTACAGTTTCTTCATTATCAACTTGAGCTAGGAACATTCAGTAACACTATGCCACTTCTCAAGTTCATGGCATGACATTCCTCTTTCCCTTCCCTTTTTGGATTTGGAACTATATCAATTGGAAGTCCACCTCTCGGTTACATACTCAAGTGTGAGGCTATTTGTCCAACTTAGATATGAATATTCTTGATAGTAGTATCATGAAGATTAACCTTGCTTGTCACAACTTCCTGACTCTTGAGTATTTGCCTTAAAATTTTGTTTTTTTTTTCTAAATCACTTTCTCTTAGTCTTTATTGGTGCTAAAAGCCTAGAGGTGCTATTGGTTTGCTAGTGGAAGCATAATGAGTAGGAGGATTCTCACTTGGACCATTCTTTTAAGAGAAATTAGGATTGTCCTTATACCTTTGTTGTAGGTATTAGTGTAGGGATTGCCACAAGGGTATCGAGTATTATTCAAATAATGCAATGACTCCATCACATTGAGGATACAGTGAAATTTAAGTGTACGAGAGGGGCATGACTACTTTTGTTTTTTGTTTTGTAGTGTTTGTTATTTATTCAATTGAAAAAACTATATTTGAATTAGTACATTGCTTATGATAGAGCCTAACTTTGAGCCCTCCCCATCTTAAAGAAGGTTGTCAATTAAAAATTAAAATAGAAAATAATGCCTCAAGTAAGCTTCTGGCTCTAATCATTTCTATAAATCTTGAGATGTATTATAAGAATAAGATTAGTTTGCAGTAAGATCACAACAGATTGGTTTATGACTATTTTGATACCTAATTGCTTAGGAAATGTGATGATGACCTGTGTTGACGAAGTAAAGCCTTTGCCTTGAAAAATAACTTGGGTAAAGGAACCAAATTCTCTTGAAGGTTTTTTTTCTTCGTCTATTTTTTTTTTTTTTTGCGATTTCTCAAATTGGCTAATTCCCTTCCTTTGGTTAGTGTGATAGTCATTCCTCCTTCCCATGGCTCTTTTTAGTCTTTCTTCTTGTTTGCAATCAGTGGCATGGACGTGGGTCCTCCTTTGCTCATTGCTATTATGGGTGCCATAGTTGCAATATTCTCTTCTCATTTGTTCGTTGTTTTGTCTGTTATGGGAGGCAGGGTGAGCCGTGTTCATTTATTTCTTCTACTTTTCTCTAGTGTGTCTATGTATGTTGGTGTTGTTAGAATTGGTTGACACCCAAGAGGGGGGTGAATTGGGTGTTTGCTAATAAATCAAGAACTTTGAAAATCTTTTTATATCTTTAATGAGAGCAATAAATATGAAAGTAATGAATCATAAATCAACAGTTAATATATGCTAGAAATATAAGAGCTTAAGGAAGAGTATATGCAAACTATGATTTATCCTGGTTCGGTCAAATCCACGATGACCTACGTCCAGTCCCCAGGCTCCTCCTGAGATTTTCAATCTACTATTTTCTTGTTTAATTTGGGCACAAGAAAAAAGTTTACAACCTATAAGTTTAGCCAGGCACTTGTAAAGCTTTTTACAAATCTCTCACAGAATTACTCCCCTTTACACATGGTAAGGTTACTACCGAGTTACTCCTCCTTACATACCATAAGGATACATCATTGATGATAAAAGATTACAATCAATCTTCTCTCTCAAAAGTGAATAAGATGAACACTGAAGTATAATACAAATAATCTAATCTCTCTCTAAGATAAATGATATCAGTAGATAAATAGAGAGTATTTAGGTAGGAGTGGATGATTCATGATCTTAGCATTTTGGTGTTGTTGCTCTCTTGTCATTGTTACATTCTGCTTGAATCTCCTGTATTTATAGTTGAGTAAGATATGACCATTATGAGTAGTTTAACTTATCTGTTGAGTCACGTCTTGATCGTTATGGTGTTTGAAAAACTAGCCATTCCTTTGGACAATCCTTACGCTCCTATAACACTTTTTCCAATATATGTGTTAATCCTTGTTTGATCACTTGGAAAATGCTTATCGAATCGTTCCAATGATTTTCAAAAATTTCGAGGTGATTCTCTATTTTCTGGAATCTTAATTATTCGAATAACTATTTCCTTATTCGAATAGTATTCTTTAGAAACTATATGATGTTATTCAAATAGAATAACTTGTATTTGAATAGGCTTATTTGATAATGAATAATTATTATTCGAATACTTTTATAATTCTCTATTCAAATAAACTTTCAAAACTTGAAGTGTATCAGAATAATCATTCCCTTATTCGAATAGCCTCTAACATAAGATAAGTGTTTTTATTCAGATACACTTATGGTTACTCAAATAAGCTTTACAAGAGATTGAGTGCTTATTCAAACACACTTATTTGTATTCGAATAATAACCATTGATAATGAACCTTCATAATCAAATACCACAGTCTCTATATGAATAAACCATTGATTCTAACAGGCATAACTCTTTGGATATAACTTCAAAGTTAGCAAATGGCCTATCCCTAGAAAGCTCTTTATGTCTACTTTGCACAAAAACTGGAATCAATGACAAATACTTTGTATTCCAAAAGTTATGATCTAATGTGTATCGACTAGTTTGGAGCAGAGCTTAATTTTGAATTTCAACTTCCAGAAAGCATATCTCTTTGAATATAACTCCAAATATAACCCATGATATATCCATAGAAATATCTTTAAGTCTAGTTTCATATGGCACCGGCTTTATCTTAATCCGATGTGCAGTTTGAGGGTTATATCCAAAATACTGAACCTATTATGAAATATGACAGTGATTTGAATGTCATCTTCCAAAATTCATATCTACTTCATTTAAGCTCCTTTTAACTTGATCTTAATTTCAAAATGATGAAATAGGAGTCTGGTTTTATATGCCACTAGTTTCACCTCAATTCGAGTTGTGGTTTGTGAGATTTGACCAAATTACTAAACCTCGCCCATGCTGAATGAAACCAAGGTCGCTGAATAACACTGCTTCTATTTGAATAATCAGCTACTATTTGAATAGTCTCATTATTTGAATATAAGTGCTGTTACACTGCTTCTATGGCTATTATTCAAATAGTAGTCTCATTATTCGAATACAAGTGCTGTTACACAGCTTCTATGGCTATTATTCGAATAGTAGTCCCACTATTCAAATAAAACTTTTCTTATTTGAATAAAACCCAATATTTTGCAAGATCTGACACTTTTCACTTCCAATTCAGTCATTCCAACTTTCATTTGATCATAGAGACTTCCAATATCACTTCTAAGATCTTGAATCTTGATATTCTCATTAAATCTTACAAATTCTTCTTTCTTCAATCTCTTTCTTCTTGATTTTTCTCTTCTTGGTCATTCTCCATAATCCAACTAAATAACTTCTTTATTTTCTTGATTATCTTCAATCTTCCTCTTTCTTTGCTTGACTAATCTATAAGATATTTCACATTAAATATAGTCGTTAATCAATGTAGGAGATACGTATACTATACAAACGTTTTGCTATTAATATTTGGCATTTATATTTGACATAATCAAAACTAATCATATCTACCAAGTGTAAGCTCCAATCTTGCTTTTGTTATTTCTGAACAGGCTTCAACTTCTTGATTCCCCATTGGTAAAATGTATCTCTACCTCTTTATTCTGCTTCCATGATTATGTATGAAAATTCCATCCCCTTCTTCCTCTGTGCATCACTTGTGTTTGGTATGCTTGAATCTTTGTTTTAAATGGTGGTTTCTGTTGATTAATAGAAAACAAATGAGCAAAAATGTTAATTGACTGGAATTTTTAGATTAAGGGGTTTATGGGCAAAAAGAAAAGTTCCTATATTGATTTTTATTGAGAAATTAATTATTGAAACTATATGAGACTACATTGATGCTTAGAGACTGTATTTTTTGTTGGTAGTTAGAAATTGCAAGAAACTGATTATTTGCTTGCATATCAGTTAACTTTTGGATAAAACTATTATAAGAGTTAACTTGAAGTTTTCAGCCAAACTTGAGTTCCTTACCAAAACTCAAGTTCTTTTGTGTATATCAGATGTTTTGCAATTTCTAACTTAGCTTCTGGATAAAACTTACAAGAGTTAACTTGAAGTTTTCAGGCACAACTCGAATTCTTTACCACAACTAAAGTTCTCTTTAGTGTATAACTCAAGTTTTGCTCCATAACTAGAGTTTATTGGATTGTTACAAATTCTGGCTTTGCTTTTGAACAAAACTCGTAAGAGTTAACCTAAAGTTTTCAACCAAAACTTGATTTCCTTACCAAAACTCAAGTTTTCTAGCATACACAACTCGAGTTTTGCTCCTTAACTCGAGTGCATCAGATATTCTGTAGCAAGTTTTAGTCAATCTAGCAAAAGCATTTATTAATCACTTTGGCTTAATATTCTTGTTTATATTGTATACTTACTCATTAAACTTAGACATTCCTTTGTAAAAAAATTCATTAACATTTATTATCATAAAAACATGGATTCTAACATATGAGACATCTACTATCATTTCTCTTCAATCAATTATGATTGTCTGTGTATATGGGTTTTATTATTGCTAAAGTTCAGTTTTTCTATTATTGTTTCTGAGGATTATTTTGCATTTGGTTATTTCTGTGTAGTTTTCGATCTTTAAAGCCTTTCTTCTACTGCACAATCTGGAACACCCCAAATTTTATTCACCAAGAATATATTGTAATTATTTTATATATTCAATAAAGTGATGAATATTTAAGACCAAAGGAATTAAATATTGGAAATTGAAAGGTGAATAGTTCTTTCAGTGAAATCATATGCGATGCAGTGAGGTTGTCATATGGTTTTCAATGACTAAACAATGACAAACATTTATGAAATTTTTCATAAAGAAATTAGACATCCTAATTTTTAATTTGATATGTTATATGAATCATTTGAAGCTATATAAAAAAAAATATGAGTTTTTGAAGTTAGCCTAGAAAAACTGGAAAGTTTCTGGAGCAACGGTCAAAGAAATTAAATCAAGGAATGATGTGCTATTAACAGGCTAAATTTCATATTTTTCCTCAAAAATAGACTCAATAGGTGTTCCATATCCTTTGGAATTGCTTTAAAACAATGTCTACAAATTCAGTTATAATTTTTCAAATTTTGGGCAGAAAAACTGCCGGAAAATCCGAAAATAGAGAAAAATATAATGGCAAACTTGTAATTTTTCCAAACAAGTACAAAATTAATTATTTTCCAATTAATTGAAGTTAATTTCAATTAATTAATGAAAATAAAGGGAAAAAATATTTGGAATATTTTGGTCAATTAAATATGAATTTATGGAAAATTTGAGCAAAAGGTGCAAATTTGACCAAAATTGAGACTTTACATCTATACGTAACTGAAACAAGTTGTGAAGCCAACTCAGACCATAGGGAGGGACCCCAAGGTGTGTCCTACATGTGGCAAGAAGAAGGAAGTATTATTTTGGACATAATGGCATGGTTACATGAATGTAGGGATTTATGTACGTAAAGTTAATTTTTGGAAATTAATTAAATGATTAAAATATAATATAATATAAGATAAAAATACATTCCATCATCTTCCTCCAGTAATTTTTTATGTCACTTTTAGCTGAAATAGAGAGAGAATATTTGAGAGAGTTTAGAGAGAGAATGTGAAGAGAACTCGCAAGGTAAGCCGATTTCTCCGACGATATAGCTCCTAACGCGTATAACTTTACTCCTAAGCTTCTCTTTCATGTACTTCAAGGTTGTTGGAGCTCAAATCTACTATTTAAAGTGTTAGGGTTTAGCCATACTTAGAAAAGCTAGTGGGAGCTTGAGGTAACTTCCAAACCTTCCTATATTAACTATTATGGATGCTGTAAGCAATTTAATCCGTGAAATTTCATCAGATTATCCTTGGTTTCAAAATTTTGGAAATGTGGATGCCTAGGTGTCATGCTGCCCAAGTTGGTACTAAATGGTAGTTGTAACCTAATGGAATGGTTAAAAAAGTGGTTAGGAGTAAAATAGAACGAGTTTACAGAGCAGAAATCGCAAAACCCGGATTTTTTTCGGAGGATATCATAATTTTGGCCAGGGCTGTTAGAGAGCTTCAGAGTTGGATTTTCAATAATTTGATGGTTCCATTGAGTTAAGAAGCAAAAATTAGGTGCGGTTACAGTTGGTTACTTTTTCGGAAAAGCCTGAAAAAGCATAATTGTGAAAACGCCCTGGAAACTCTTAAAGTGGGGCTGCCAAGGGTAATTTTGTAATTTGACATTGAATTTGGTAATTTTGTGTCTAGAAATGGATTCCTTGGGCGAAAATATGTCAAAATAGCCCATGTCAAAATTTCAGGAAAAGTACAGTCGGACTGAGTACGGCAAGGTTGGGCCGAGGTCCCGAGGCATTTTGGTCAATTTTCACCATAGGCTAATATAACCACTCTAAACAATTTGGAAGTGCTTAAAATGATACATGAATGTGTTTTAACCTATTTCCTATACATTTGATATTTTAGGACCGAGTTAGACTTCTATAGTTGGCACGTTCTACGAGGCGGACCGTTCGAGACTACATAATGGTTCAGGTAGGGACTACTATATCTCATATACTATGTGACTATTTATATGATATATTTTGTGATATGAATTCGTGCTAGAGGCAAATTACCTGTTGTGGTTCGATGCCCAGCCAAGGTATACTATGATATGAATGCGTGCTAGAGGCGTATTATCTGGTTGTCGTTTGATGCCCAGCCAAGGTATACTGGTATTGATTAGCTGTAGTCGGTGACTCAACTGAGGTACATGTAGGGGTTTTAACTCGGCATTTGGCCTTGGAACTTTATTTACACACATGAATCGATGTGAATTTTCATTTTACTTGATAAGGTGTATTGCATATTTAATTTTCGCATTCTATATGTTGATCGTATGTTTCTATTGGGATTTCCTGGAATCTCACCCCTTTTTCTAAATTCAAAATGTCTCAGTAGGTGCCAACAGAACAAGAAGCAAGGATGTAAACAAGGGAAACTGACGGGCACGTTTCCTAAAATGAAGATAGTAGTTATATAGTTTGTATTAAATTACTTTTGGGATATTCTGGACATATATGTAAATATTTTTGTATTCTGCTCTGTAATGGCTGTCTGTAAATAAGTACTTAGTATCAGTATAAGTGTACTTTTCTGTATGCCTGTGGAACATGGTCTCTATTACTCTATAAATATTGAATTGAAATGGGTGTTGACATTTTTTGTATCAGAGCCTAAGTGGTTCTGGCAGAGCTAATAACTGGTTCTAGCATTACCAAAATTGTATAATGATATGGTTTTGTTTGCATGGTTGAAGTAATCATGAGCCATTGGAGTTTAAGCAGTACGAGCGAGGAACACGAGGAATCACTCTCATCGGTGAATCTACGTACCCTAGGCCAGAGTATTTCTGAGGAGTAGCAATATGTAGAGACGATGACACCAAGGAAGCAGGTCCGTGACGGAGTATTATATGGGGCTTAGCTGAGACCTGAACAAGTACCTCGAGAGTGAATGGGAGATTCAGAGCAGTCGTTTTCTGATAACTTCGAGTCTGAGTTCTGCATTTCCACTGTATCCAGCGCTAGACCAATGTGGGTGAAATATGATCTGTAGCCAAATTTGAGGGTGTGGAAATATGCTTGGTGTTGCTACTTACGGGCTTTCAAGAAGTATAGTACTCCCATAGCCCAGTATTAGGCGTATATAGATTACATGGATACACTCTACTAGGTTCAAGTTCCATTATGGCTAAAGTATGCAGATTGGATTTGGATTCATACGATCATGTACTTTTTCCCATATACAGCATTCTAGGCCAGGAAAAAAAATGATATAGTCAAATGGGGCCCGAATGATCATTTTGTTGAGTTTAGGGATTATATGAATCAGTACATAGTAGATTACATGTACATCGAGTAAGGTGGGCCCAGCAAGTATATTTTGGTGCCGACACATACTTTAAGGCAAGAGAAGTCATATGGAACAGGCAGATGGAAGAAGATAGAGTAGAAGTCGATGTTTTGGATGGGTACATAGAAAGTTAAGCGTGCTCAACCCAGGGTAATACTAGGATGTGTGACCCCTTAGGAAGCCATATGTATATTAAGTTATGTGATGTAAAAAGGACAAGTGTGTGATGTACAGAAGTTTGTAAGTTGCGTGATGTCTCTAGTTTCCCATAACTACTATAAATATCTTATGTATGTTATATTTAACATATCTGTGTACCCACAATATTATAAAATGACAAAAATACCCTTGCATCTATATGGAAATTTATTTTTCCACATTTTTATTTACCAAGGTATCGAGATGATGCATACAAGGGAAGGAGATTATGACCCAAATTGAGAAGATAGCCCTAACTCTATGCAACAAATTTGGAGCAAGATGGTATGACAACAACTTGTGATAGATGATCTTAGAGACGAACCGCGTGAGGTACGACAGAGATAGGGAAGATTAGAACATCTTGAAAGGGAAGTAGGTGGATATAATTCATCTGCCACCTACGCTCGTTTATGAAATGACTATTTTTCAAACATAGGTAAAACGATTTGAGAAACAACAACCTCCTGCTTTCTAAGGGAGATTCGATCCTCTACAAGCTAAAGAATGGTTATCTACACTGGAGCAAATTTTCATAAAACTGAAGGGGAGGTGGATATATGATGGAGGAGTATAGAGTTGACTCTACAGGTATGAAATATTCCAGTAATATGAGAAATGTTCTAGGGGAAATTTAATGAAAGATATTTCTCTCAACCAGACAAGTTAACATAAGAAAAGGAATTCCTCAACATATGACAGGATAAGGAATAGAGCTTCGATAAGTACCTGGAATGTTATGTCTGATTTTTTTGGTATTTCTTGTACCTAAGAATTGGGATGATGAGGAATGGAGCTCTGATATATTGATACAAGGGTTAAAGCTAGAACTAAGAAAGAAGTTGATTTCTAAACACTTTACAGTGTTTGTCAAGGCTGTTGAAGAGTGTCGACTCGCTGAGAATAACTTGTTAAGCTTGAACCATGACAGAAATGATGACTATAAAGATCTGTCTGGAAGTGGGAGTTCATAAAAAAAAAGCAAAAATCAGGATGAATTTCCCAGAGGGAACTATAAAAAGCTGAAGCACGCATAGGTCAGAATCCCGCTAAGGGTAGAAAATACTGGCGGTGTCGCAAGCCATATCATCCTGGTAAATCATATGGAGATGCGTTAGGAAGATATAGTTCAACTAGATGAGATATAGCTAGCCGGATCTATTATCAGTGTCAAGAACAAGGTCATTTCACTAGGGATTGCCCACATAAGCAGCAATTAAAGGAGTCTATACACGGAGCCCAAAGCGTGGACCATGCGATAATTTAGGTGGAGGCTAGAAAATCCCTTAAACTTATTCAAGATATGATTTCTTTTAATGACAACTCAATACATGGTCTGAGTTTAATTACTTCTCATTATATATACACCTTAGTAATGTTTGATACTTGATCAAATTAGGAAGCTTGTCCTCAATAGGAACAGAATAGAGAAAATAGAAGATAGGATAATGATTAGTAAATCCCTAGGTACTTCTTATTAGATTTCCCATGTTTTGATGATAACAAAGGATGACATGAAAAAGATTTGATAAACAAATAAGTTTGAACAAAGCAATAACAGGGCAAATCATTACTTGAAGTAAGAATTGGAGTAATGAAGAAAGGCTAAGAGAAAAAGTTGAGAAACTTCATCACTGGCAAGCTTTCTAAAGGGTTACTCGAGTAAGTACTCGAGTAATGGGACAGAAACTTGAAGTAACCAGAGCAACCTTCAAGTAACCTGCCAATGTTACTCGAGTAAGTACTCGAGTAAGAAGGTAAATGACTCAAAGTTGCTCTTGGCCTGCCAACGTTACTTGAGTAACTACTCGAGTAACCAGGTAATTCACTGGTAGTTGCTCTCGGCTTGCCAACGTTACTCGAGTAAGTACTCGAGTAACCATGTCAAAGACTTCCAGTTACTCTCGGCATTTTTAACCCTGCCAATGATACTCGAGTATGTACTCGAGTCCCGTGCTTCAAGAAATATGTTGCTCTCAGTATTTTGTATCCTACCAACGTTACTCGAGGAGCTACTCGACTTGAAGGTAATACTCGAATAACATCATATGTTTGTATCTCACTTTACTCGAGGCACTACTCAAGTATGCAGGTATTCAATCACTTATTTTAAGTGGATTACTCAAGTAAGTAATCGAGTAATATGCAGAGTTATTTACACAGAACTTCAAGTCACTAAGCGAGTAAGCTATGCAGAAAATATATGTTTACTCGAGTAAGTACTCGAGTAACAAGGTAATCAAACTTGAAGTGCTCTCGGCCTTGAAATCCTACCAACATTACTGGAGTAAAGCATCGAGTAACCTAAATTTTATTTGAGAGTTTACTCGAGTTTCTACCTGAGTAACTTATGAAGTAAAGTATGCCATACTCGAGTAAGTACCCGAGTAAACAGGTGTTTCCAAAAGGTTTGAAATTTTGTTTACTCCATGCACTACCTGAGTAATGTAATGCTCATTTCTTAACTTGCTTTTTTTCATTACTTTCACGATGATACTCAAGTAAGTACTCGAGTAAACTTAATGAATACTCGAGTAACTACTCGAGTAAAGCAAGTCCAGAATTTGAGAAATCATTCCAACGTTTATTGATTTGTTTTCTATGTGATTAACCTTTCATTGTATTAGTATTCTTAGCATATCCACAGAAAAACAATAAAGAGATCTTACTAAATTACCAAATAAGGAAAGTCAAATGCAATGTTCAAATGCCACTTACCGCCACCTACGGCAAACGGATATTTTTTCAAATACTGGAAAAGTCAACTGTGGCTATGCACACTCTAATGGACATGAAGAAAAATGTTCCAACAATAATTAGCAATGCATCTATATATATGGGAACATCGAAACAGAGAAAAACAACAAGAACACACACACGAACGTATTATCAAGTTCATTACTCTGTTTTACATTATACTTGTAATTCTATGCTTCAACAATTCTTATTCACTCTGTGAGAGAGATATTTCATTCAAACTCAATATTTGTTATTGAGGTAACTTACGGTTGTGGAACCTTGAGTTGGGATTGGATTACAACTTGTAAGGGGGAGCGAGTGTCCAAATGAAGGAACTTGCTTGTACTGGGGTGCCAAGAACCCACTAAATCTTAGAAGTTATAGTGAAACTCTTAGAGAAGCTCTGAGGACTGGACGTAGGTCAAAGTGGTTGTGGCCGAACCAGTATAACTCCCGGTGTACACTTCGGTGATATTTCTCCTTACTCTTTACTACTTTATATTCACAGTCAAGATTTTATATTTGGAACGAAATTTTTAGTATCACCCAATTCACCCCCCATCTTGAGTGAAACGCTTGCTCTAACATTTGGTATCAGAGCGTAGGTCTTCTTGTTAAGGTATAAAAACCTAAGAAGGATCCAATGTCAAGCATGGGTGAAGGAATTCTTCCCGACGGAGCACCCATCACTAGACCTCCAGGTTTCAGTGGTGAACACTTTTCTTTCTGAAAAACAAAGTTTAGAGTATTCGTGATGGCTACTGAATATGGGCTATGGGATGTGATTGAGAGTGGAAACTATCAACCTACAAAGATTGTAGATTCTCAGAAAATTCCTAAGACGCCAGCAGAATATGATAAGAATGACAAGAAACTTATCACTCTCAACAGCAAGGCAATTCTAATGTTACAAAGTACTTTGAGTCAAAGTGAGTACTTCAGAATTTGCACACGTCCAACAGTAAAGGAAATGTGGGAAGCTCTGGAAATACCTCATGAAGGAACTTTAGGAATAAAGGAAAATCGGATCAACACATTGGTTACTGAATTTGATCTACTTTGAATGAAATCAGGTGAATCAATATCTGAATTTGAACTTAGATATACTCATCTTGTTAATCAACTTGCAGCACTTGGGAAAGTTTATGACCAACATACCCAAGTACAAAAGATTTTGAATATTCTTTCTAAAGAATGGGAGGCTAAAGTTACTGCGATAGAAGAAGCAAAAGGAGAATTAATGAGATCAGTTGCTTCTCTATTCGGAAGTCTTTCTGAATATGAAAGTAAACTAAAGTTCAAACGGGAACTAGATGACATCGGTGACAAGAAGAAGAAAGGCCTAGCACTAAAAGCAAAAGAAGAAAATCAAGATGAGGATGAGGAGTTTGACGATGACGAAATGGGCCTAATCATAAAATGATTCAGAAAGTTCTACAAGAAAGGTCAAGGATTCAAACACTTTCAGAAAGGAGGAACTAGCAGTAAAGATCATATCATTTGCTACGAATGTGGAAAACCAGGACATATCAAATCAGAATGTCTAGAACTGAATCAAAAGAGCAAAGAAAAGAGAAAAGGCAAATTTTTTAACAAAAAGAAGGCCTTTGTATCTGCTATATGGGGTGATAGTTCTTCTGATGAAGAAGTAGCCAATATATGTCTCGTTGCTCAAGAAGAAACCGAAGAAGAGGTAAATGATTCTAATCCTACCTATGATGAATTACTTTCTAAATATAATGCTTTACATTCTAAATTCATCCAAGTAGTTAAAGAATTGGTTGTTTTCAAAAGGAAAAACAAAGCTCTTGAAATTGAACTTAAAGGAAGTTCTGAAAAGGATGAAAAACACTGATCTCACAAAAACCCTTGAAAAATTTACACAAGGAAGTGAGATGCTAAATGTTATTTTAAAAGCTCAACGATTTGTAAATGATCGATTTGGAATTGGATATGATCCAAAATCAGATAGAAGGAAAGGTAGAAAGAAAGCAGGAGGTAAGTCTTATTTGAATTATTTCCAGCATTCCGTGCATACATCAAATCCTTTTGCATTTTGTAATTACTATAATAGAAAAGGCCATTATACCTCTTCATGCATTCATAAGAAGAAAGGAACAATAGGAACCTACAAATGGGTACCTGAAGGATCATATGTTTCAAAAATTTCCTGTGCTAACCCAAAAGGACCCAAAAAGAAGTGGGTACCTAAGAATTAATCGTATTTAATTGCAGATGTGTCTCAAAGCATCTAAAAACAACAAATGGTATATAGACAGTGGATGCTCTAGACATATGACCGGTGATTTCGAAAGTTTTACCAAATTACAACCTAAAGAAGGTGGAAAGGTAAAATTTGGAGGAAATCAAACCGGAAGGATAGCAGGAATTGATGAAATAAAAAATGACAAAGGCATACAAGTCAAAGACATATACTATGTCGAAGGTTTGTGCCATAACTTGCTGAGTGTAAGTCAAAGTGCAGACAAAAACAACTGGGTAATATTTGACTCAGAGGAATGTCTAATTATTAACAAAGATGACTTACTACTTGATAAGAAGAATATCAAGGCTAAGCTCAGAGCAAAAAGGGAAGGTAATTGTTATACTCAAGATATTAGTAGAAATGAATCTGAAAATTGTTTTCTGAGTAATGCCAATGAAAGTTGGCTATGGCATAAGAGATTGGCTCATGTCAATATGCATCAATTAGGCAAACTACTCAAAAAGGATTTAGTTCTTGGATTACCCAAAGTAAATTTCAAAAATGACTTGATTTGTGACGCATGCCAAAAGGGTAAACAAACTAAATCATCTTTCAAATTGAAAAATGAGATTTCAACAAATAGACCACTACAATTATTACATATGGATTTAGTTGGCCCAGCAAGAGTAAAAAGTCTTGGTGGCAACTTATATTCATTGGTTATTATTGATGATTTCTCCAGATTTACATGGGTTATTTTTCTAACATCAAAAGATGAAACATTTGAAGAATTTATTGTTTTTGCCAAGAAAGTGCAAAATGAGAAAGGTATGTCTATTGCAGGTATTAGGACCGATCATGGTGGAGAATTTGAAAATCAAGCTTTTGAAGAATATTGTGATACTAATGGCATTGATCACAATTTCTCTACTCCAAGAACACCTCAACAAAATGGAGTCGTGGAATGTAAGAATAGAGTGCTCACTGAAATGGCTAGAGCAATGTTAAATGAAAAGAACATGTCTCAAGTTTTCTGGGCTGATGCTATGAGTACAGCATGCTATATTTCAAATAGAGCCTATATTAGAACAAAACTTGGAAAGACACCATACGAGCTGTACAAAGGAAGAAAGCCAAACATTGCTCATCTACACATCTTCGGTTGTAAGTGTTTCATTCATAATAATGGTAAAGATAACTTAGGAAAATTTGATTCTAAAACGGATGAAGGAATTTTCCTAGGATATTCTAACCGAAGTAAAGCATATAGAGTTTTCAATAAAAGAACATGTGTTGTTGAAGAATCAATTCATATTGTATTTGATGAATTTGAATCCTCTGACAAAACCATTGATGAAGAACAGGAAGTTGTTTTAAATCAAGAAAATAGTCAATCTATTTCTAAATCTCTTATTCCAGAAGTTGATGAAACCAAAGAAGAAGAGCAATCACTAGGACAACCTAGAGCATGGAAATACAATAAGAGTCATCCCTTAGATCAAGTCATAGGAGATATGAATGAAGGGATCAAAACTAGCAATAGAATTTTCAATGAAGTAATTTTTTCTGCATTCATTTCTGAGATTGAACCTTCTAACATTGATGAAGCCCTATCAGACAATGATTGGGTTATAGCAATGCAAGAAGAACTAAATCAATTTGAAAGAATTCAAGTTTGGGATTTGATACCCCGACCCAAAGATCATCCGATCATTGGAACTAAATGGGAATTCAAGAACAAACTTGATGAATCCACAATTATTGTCAGAAACAAGGCAAGATTGGTGGCCAAAGGCTATAATCAGGAAGAAGGGATTGATTATGAGGAAACGTATGCTCCAGTGGCTAGATTCGAAGCTATACACATACTCTTAGCCTTTGCATGCATCAAAGGATTCAAACTCTATCAAATGGATGTAAAGAGTGCATTTTTAAATGGTTACATCATGGAAGAAGTATACGTAGAGCAACCTCCAGGTTTTAAAGATGCAACTAAACCTGACCATGTTTCCAAACTTAAAAAGGCTTTATATGGTTTAAAACAAGCTCCTAGAGCATGGTACGAAAGGCTCAGTAAATTTCTTATTGATCAAGGTTTTGTACGGGGAAAAGTTGATACAACACTTTTTATAAAACGAAAACGTGATGATATTTTAATTGTTCAAATATATGTTGATGACATTGTTTTTGGTGCTACTAATGAATCTCTGTGTAAGCAATTTTCTGAGATAATGCAGGGAGAGTTTAAGATGTCAATGATGGGAGAATTGAATATCTTTCTCGGTTTGCAAATCAAACAAAGAAAGAATTGAATCTTCATCTCTCAAACAAAGTACTTAAAAGAGCTATTGAAGAAGTATGGAATGGATGAAGCAAATGGAACGGACACACCTATGAGCTCAACTACGTTGCTTGATGCTGATGTCAAAGGGAAAGACTACAATATCACAAAATATAGAGGAATTATTCGATCATTACTCTATCTCACGGCAAGAAGACCAGACATTCAATTTAGTGCTGGCATATGTGCAAGATATCAATCAGCACTAAAGGAATCACATGCCGAAACTGTCAAATGAATATTTAGATACCTTGCTGACACACCAGAATTGGGTCTATGGTATCCTAAAGGAAGAAGTGAATATCTAGTTGCATATTTAGATTCTGATCATGGAGGATACAAGACGGACAGAAAGAGCACTAGCGGACAAGGTCAATTTCTTGGAGGATCTCTTGCATCATGGTTCAGCAAGAAACAAAACATAGTGCTCTTTCGTCAATGGAAGCCGAATATGTTGCAGTCTCAAGTTGTTGTGCACAAGTGATATGGTTAAAACAACAACTACAAGATCTTGGTATTTATCTCAAAGAAATACCAATCTATTGTGACAATACCAGTATGATAAGCTTGGCAAAGAATCCAGTTCAACATTCTAGAACCATGCATATCGATGTCAGACATCACTTCATCAGAGATCATGTCCAGAAGAAAGATGTGAAAGTGATATTCATTCCTACTCATCTTCAACTAGCTGATATTTTCACTAAACACCTTGCAAAAAATCAATTTCTATACATTAGAAGAGAATTGGGAATGGTAAATCCCAATGAATTGTAAGTTATTTCAGTCTCTTATAATGTTAGATAAAGTTATTTAATAATGTTTTGATGATTACTAATTTAAGCATCAAAGTATGTAGAAACTTGTTTTGTAGGAAGTTTAAAACTCTGTTCTGAGAAATAAAAATAGAGGTTATCAGAGGACATCATTACTGGAGTACCAACTTCAAGTAATGACTGATAGTGAAGCATTACCCGAGGAACAACTTGAAGTAAAAGAGCACTTTACTTGAGTATGTACTCGAGTAATGGTCTTCCAAAACTAGAAGTAACATATCAAGTTACCTGGATTTTAAATCAAACGGTTCATTTGGTGAGAAATGAACAATTCAAACTAGAAATGACAGGTTACCCGAGGAGAGCCTCGAGTAAATTTAAAGATTACTCGAGTAAGGCCTCGAGTAACTGTAGATCCAGATCACAAATTGGATGAGAATCGACATAAAGCTACTCTAAAATGGCTATAAAATGATTGAGGGAACATACATGGATAATTACAAAATTATTCATGCTAGGTACACAATTTAAATGAATTATTTTAGAAATTTTTTATATGATCACTCGAGTAGGGACTCGAGTAAACATGATATTTACTTGAGTAAGGCCTCGAGTAATGTCGGGTTCTAGGTCTTTATCTATCACAAACTCGGTCATTTCCACAAAATCTCCTCAAGTAAATCACCCAATTCTCTTTGAAAAACTTTTCACAATCTCTTCCCTACACTATTTCCGACAAAACCCAACAATTTTTGGCTCAAGAAACCTCCTATTCTGTTCAGATTCTTCCTAACCTAACTCACAACTTTCACTCTGTTTTTCTGAGTTTTCAAGTTTTCACTGAATCAAAATGGTTAGAACCAAAAACCTTACTCCCACAGATTCTTCTGGATCCCCTCAACTCTCTGACCCTCTTTCTTCTCCTCCCAAAAAGAGAAGAAAACTCACACCTAGGTCAAAAGCAAAAATTCAACCCAAACCTCAACCAAAACCAAAAGGTGTTGTAATTAAAGAGCCAGTGGTTACAAGGGCTCAATCCAAGAAGAGCACCTCTACTGGGAGAGGCAAAAGTGCCAAGTCTCCTACTCCTCCACCTTCAGATTCTTCCACTCCCTCTTTCACACCTAAACCATCCAAAAAGCCCAAACATGATGTGAATGTGGCTAAGGCAATGGCTGGCATTCTAAATCAGCTTGAGAAGGGGCCGTCTTCAAAGAAATCTGTATTGCCAGAAGAGGAGATCACTAAACCTCTAAAGGGTTTAATGTCAACAAGCTAGAGGAGTCCCAAAAGTATCTCACTTAATTCTCAAGGAGAAAAGTATGCAAGACTCACTATGTGGACCTCAAAGTACTTCAGGAGGTATTGAAGTATGATCTTAGTCCCTTTCTAGAACCTTTTATGCCTTGGCTATCTATTAAGCTTCCTTTTTGTACCAAAGTAGTCACACATTTTTACTGCAATCTTGAAATTCTTGATGAGCCCAATAGAAACTCAACAGAGGAAGAAATGACTACTATTGTTAGAGGCCAAAAGATACTTATCTCTCCTTCTAGGATCAATTTATAGTTAGGAATAGAGAACCCACCAGATGACATTTACTCCAAACATGATTCAAACCAAATTTTCTCTGTCCTTAAACATGGTGAGCTTGTAGGCCCTTTGAACTTCAAACCTAGTGACATGTGTGATCATCACAGGGTTCTATGATATATCTACTCTAGATCCCTTGTGAACAAGGCCAACAATTATACCCACTTTTCTGATAGGGACTATAGATGGTTTGCTTCCCTACTCCTAAAGGAACAAAAAGATTTGGAGGAGTACATATTTTCTGAGATGAAGAGATACAGAGTAGATGGGAAAGCTACTATGCCTATGCCATATCCTCAGATTGTTTCACTCATTCTTAAGGCAAATAAGATATGGTACTTGGAGAGCAAAGAGCATATTGAGAGAGTGACTCCGGTTGGGAGAAATCAAATTGGCAAGCTCTACATTGATATTCCTCTCAAGAGTCCTCTGGAGTCTGGGTCTAAGAAGAAGAAGACCGAGACTGAGACAAGTAAAATGGATGACACTCAGTCATTGGCTCCAGTTGCCACTACCTCTACACCTTCTTTCTTGAATGCCACACTCCAACACTTTATGGAGAATATGCTCAAGGGATTCCATGTAGACATTGCCAACACCAATGCTGAGCTGATAACTCACATGAATCACAAGATGGGTGATCTGGTTGAAAGGATGGATAAGAGGCACGAAGAGTTGCTAGTTGAGCAACATGCGTTGGGTGAGACCTTCAAGTTGATTCTGGCAAGATTGGACTCTTTGGGTCCTGGACCTTCTGCCGGTCCATCATCTTCTACACATGAGACTTTTTCATCTCTAGAGCATATACCACCACCTCCAGATAACACCCTATCTAACCTTCATCACACTGAGGTTGAGCTACTTATCCCACCAGTCTCTAGTCCACCTGAGCCAAGACCCAAAGATATCCTATGCTCAGTGGATAACCCTAAAACCAATGAGACCATCCATATCATTATTGAGGATTCACCACCCAAACCTCAGTCTGAACCCTCTCCTATACCTATTCCATCTCCTACTCATACAGAGGAAATCTCTCCCTCATCCTCTGATCATCATATTCTAGGTGCTACTGAAGAGGTTGAGACCACCACTATGATTGTCTATCAGCCCTCTCCTATTCCTCCAAGAAAAGACATCTATATCCCTCACTTAATCTTCCTGAACTAGAATCTTCAAGTTCTTCTTTTGATTCTCTGAGTTCAGATGGCCCTTTGGTTCTTCCTGTGAAACCTATCTCTATGGTCAAGCCTTCTAGCCCTCCACTTGATTAATGAATACAAAAAGGGGGAGAAGAGCTTGAGAGTGATTTTATGGAAGTTTCTGAGTCATTTTGGGTATAATGGGTGTACATGGGATTTAGGGAGCTTTTCAACTTATTTTCCATCTTGTAATGTAATGTTTAAGCTTAATCCAAGTTTCTTTAAGTTATGATTTCATTTCAAGTTCATTTAAGCTTTTAAATTATAATACATTGTGGGACTAATGAGTTTATTATGTATGCAAGGTGTATGTTATGATTTCAACAACACTTTGAATCTAAACTTAACAAGTTTTCAATGAATTCAAGAAATGTTTATTTGAGAACTTAATTTCAAAAACTTTGTTCAAAATCACAAAGTTTTGTCATCATAAAAAATGGGGATAATGTTAGATTTCCCATGTTTTGATGATAAAAAAGGATGGCATGAAAAAGATTTGATAAACAAATAACTTTGAACAAAGTAATAACAGGGAAAATCATTAATTGAAGTAAGCATTGGAGTAATGAAGAAAGGCCATGAGAAAAGGCTGAGAAACTTCATCACTGGCAAGCTTTCTAAAGGGTTACTCCAGTAAGTACTCGAGTAATGGGATAGAAACTTAAAGTAACAAGAGCAACCTTCAAGTAACCTGCCAATGTTACTCGAGTAACTACTCGAGTAAACAGGTAAATCACTGGCAGTTGCTCTCGGCCTGCCAACGTTACTCGAGTAAGTACTCGAGTAACCATGTCAAAGACTTCCAGTTACTCTCGGCATTTTCAACCCTGCCGATGAAACTCAAGTATGTACTCGAGTCCCGTGCTTCAAGAAATATGTTGCTCTCAGCATTTTATATCCTGCCAACGTTACTCAAGGAGCTACTCGAGTAACTCATTGTGGTAAGTGAAAACCTGAAGGTAATACTCGAATAACATCATATGTTTTATCTCACTTTACTTGAGGCACTACTCAAGTATGCAGGTATTCAATCACTTATTTTAAGTGGATTACTCTAGTAAGCAATCGAGTAACATGCAGAGTTATTTACACAGAACTTCAAGTCACTACCAGAGTAAGCTATGCAGAAAACGTATGTTTACTCGAGTAAGTACTCGAGTAACAAGGTAATCAAACTTGAAGTGCTCTCGGCCTTGAAATCCTTCCAACATTACTAGAGTAAAGCATCGAGTAACCTAAATTTTATTTGAGAGTTTACTCGAGTTTCTACCCGAGTAACTTATGAAGTAAAGTGTGCCATACTCGAGTAAGTGCCCGAGTAAATAGGTGTTTCCAAAAGGTTTGAAATTTTGTTTACTCTATACAGTAACCAAGTAATGTAATGTTCATTTCTTAACTTGCAGTTTTTCATTACTTTCACGATGATACTCGAGTAAGTACTCGAGTAAACTTAATGAATACTATACTCGAGTAACTACTCGAGTAAAGCAAGTCCAGAATTTGAGAAATCATTCCAACGTTCATTGATTTGTTTCCTATGTGATTAACCTTTCATTGTATTAGTATTCTTAGCATATCCACAGATAAACAATAAAGAGATCTTACCAAATTACCAAATAAGGAAAGTCAAATGCAACGTTCAAATGCCACCTACCGCCACCTACCGCAAAGAGATATTTTTTCAAATACTGGAAAAGTCAACTGTGGCTGCGCACACTCTAATGGACATGAAGAAAAATGTTCCAACAATCATTACCAATGCATCTATATATATGGGAACATCCAAACAGAGAAAAACACCAAGAACATACACATGAATGTATTATCAAGTTCATTACTCTATTTTACATTATACTTGTAATTCTATACTTCAGGGATTCTTATTCACTCTGTGAGAGAGATATTTCATTCAAACTCAATATTTTTTATTAAGGTAACTTAAGGTTGTGGAACCTTGAGTCTGGATTGGATTACAACTTGTAAGGGGGAGTGAGTGTCCAAACGAAGGAACTTGCTTGTACTGGGGTGCCAAGAACCCACTGAATCTTGGAAGTTATAGTGAAACTCTCAGAGAAGCTCTGAGGACTGGACGTAGGTCAAAGTGTTTGTGGCCGAACCAGTATAACTCCTAGTGAACACTTCAGTGATATTTCTCCTTACTCTTTACTGCTTTATATTCACAGTCAAGATTTTATATTTGCAACGAAATTTTTAGTATCACCCAATTCACCCCCCTCTTGGGTGAAACACTTGCTCTAACACTTCCGAATGATATGGGTGGACAATAGGGATAATTGAGGTGAAATGATTTTGAACCTAGATGAAATTGATGTTTGAGTTGTGATTGAGAGAATTGCATCTGAGGATTAAACTTAGTAGTTGAATCAACTCCTTTGGCATTCGATATGGCCAAAGTTGCTCGAGGTATTAGAATATGATACATGATATGGGATGATTATGTGGTATGCTGATTTTAGAGGAATCCGATATGATGATACTGAAGGTTGGGGATAGGCCTGAATTTGATCTAAGCTGAAATAATACTTAGGCTAGAATGTGAAATTGCTGCAATATAGTTCTATTCCAATGTAAAAGATTGAACCATGTGAATAATGTTGAACCTCCGGTAATGTTTTGAGGTTATTAACTGACTACTGTAAAGGTTAGAATAGGCGCTATTGATCGTGAATCTTAGCGAATCTATTGGGTATAATTAAGGAAAACGATTTCTAATGTATGTGATGTTGAGGTTCTAGATTTCATGATGGACATAAAAGTTGGGTTAGGGAACCTAGGCTGTAAAATCCTACATGCTCAATATATTATAGTGGACCTGTATGTCCAAAGGACCTAAGACCTAGTGGACTAGTATGTCCTGAGGTGGTGAATTTATTCAAAATAGTGTTGTGATAGTGATAATTCGTGGAATTATGCTTCAAGAATTAGTCATAATCGTTGAACTGATTTCTTAGGGATTTGAATTGACCTGGATGGTCTGAGGTGCTATAACATAATACTAGAATGTATTGAAATGTGTGTGAGGTTTCTCAGGGTTGCTAGTTGGTAGTCTAGCATAGGGAAAGACTTGATCTTAAAATGTTCCTATAAAAAGAATGATTAAGAGTAAATCTTTTATAGAAAGAGGATAGTAGGGAATCGTGTTTTGACAGCCTGGTAGGCTGATGAATTCTCTAGAATATTTTGGAGGATATAAATGGGTTACCCTAGAAAAAGTAGTACAATTGGTAAATAAACCTAGATTCCCATCTGAATAGATTGTGCCTACACCCACGGATGTTAGGGTTGCCACAATCAATGCATGTATACATGATATAATGACTATCGGGGGATATGAATCGACAATGAACTAGATTGTCCATGGATGCACGACTGTATGGCTTAGTAGTAATCCTCGAAATTGATTGGTGAATGCCAAATGCACTGTTACATGTTTAGATTATCTATTAAGTAGTGTAAGTGTACACTATTGTAATCAAGTAATATAGAAGTGAGTAGAGTATCGTTCCCACAAGAATTAATCACTAAGTACTAAAATAGGTAATTTTAATTCTATTTAGTCAATTGATTAGTTGGTGATTAAGAGAACAAAATAAAATGATTAAATATGAGTGCAAATAATATGAAAGCAAATATGAGAAAAAGCCCTAGGGGTCAGATTTCACTAAACAAATTTCGGATTGAATCATTTATCTATTCTAGTCCAATTTACTCCATATGATTGGTAGTCGAGTTTCCCTTGTTTAATTACTAAACCTCTTCCAAGGTCAATAAATTCAATAATTAATTGTTAATCCAATATATTCCTATATGAATTTAAGTAATTAATTATGTATTAAGATTTATGGAACTTAGCAAGACTGCACAACTCATATGAATAT
Organism: Inga laurina; assembly: GCA_963855925.1. Classification (NCBI taxonomy): domain Eukaryota; kingdom Viridiplantae; phylum Streptophyta; class Magnoliopsida; order Fabales; family Fabaceae; genus Inga; species Inga laurina. Next base: position 62,686,422 of record OY979704.1, on the reverse strand, counting down.
ATTCCTATTTCATATACAAGTCATGGTTTTAATTATAGGATCTATATACATGCATCTCCTTCCAGTCTCAACATACATATTTAAATAATTCTAAAGATGGCCAATCAATTGAAAGCATTAAGCATAATAATTAAAACTCAATCATGAAAGAAAAATTAAAACTAGATTTAATAAGTTAAGATTCAATCCGTTATTAGTAAGCTATGTCATCACCCTAGGAAAATAGAAATTTAGCTCAGGATGAAATTAAAAAATAAAATCAAAATAAATTGAAAACTTCATAAATATTGCATAAAACTAGAATGAAAACCTCCAAAAAAACTGCATAAAACTTGAATATTAAATTCTAAAACATAAATATACAACCACAAGATGCATGAAAAATGGAGAATTCCTAAGCCTTTCAAGATGGAGGCACGTAAAACGTAATACAATCCTAAGCCTTCCAAGATGCAGGCATGCAAAAAGTAATACAATCTTAAGCCTTCTAAGACAGAGGAATGTAAAAAGTAAAAAAATAAAGGAAATTAATTCTAAGATATGATACAATATCCTCCTCCTATTAGAGAAGAACACCATACACACACACACACTATCAGAAAGAGAACATTTCCATCATTTTTTTCATCATTTATGTGTTTCATTTCTATTTTGCACCTCCATATTTATAGGCCAGATGAATAGTGCACAGAAGATTATTTTATTCACTGCTACAATATATGGCGGCTGCTATAGTGTTTCCGTCGCTATAGTACTTTTCCATCCGCTACAGTGGTCACTCTGTCTACTACAGTACTTCTATATATTTTTATTTTTTAAAATACTATTTATTTCAAAAACATTATTTATTTATCAGTTACCACTAGTGGAAAAATGACTTTTTAGACTGGTTAAAAAAGACTTTTTAGATCGGTTGTGAATTAGGTCTTGTTACAGCAGGTCTTAAAAGTCTATTATTTTTTAGACCAGTTGTTCTTAAAACCGGTCTTAAAGGTGACCTTTAAGACCTGTTCCGCCCACAACCCGTCTTAAAGGTCAGACCTTTTAAGACCGGTTGTGCCTACAACCGATCTTAAAAATTCACCTTTAAGACCGGTTTCAAAAATTCACCTTTAAGACCTTTAAAACTTATATATTTCTTAAAATCATTACAAAACACTTGAACAGGATGATATTTTTTATTCTTTTTTTAGAAAAGAACAAAAACATGTAACATATAAAATACAACTAATAAAATGCGTCTCAGAAGTTAAGAATAACTCTTTACTCTGCCATTTTTTTCATACCATATGCATCTAATGGTTGTTACTCAAACTAATTTTTTCACAATTCCTCCCCCAACCTAAATTAGACATGTCCTCAATGTCTTTTAGAGCTTGGAGAATTTTTTTTAAACACAAACACACAATAAACCAAAATGCTAAAAGTAAAACTAAAAGATTAAGGAGAGTTACAACCAAAGAGTGGTATCTGGATTCTACTTCTGATTGTTATCTAAAGATTGCCCACCTATTTGCTTGACTAATAAATCTAGGTGAGGTTCATAGGCTTGCATTTGATCGAGTAGTTGATTCAGAAATTATGGAATGGCGAGTCGATTGGGGTATGAATTCTGTTTCAACAGCATGATTAAAAAAATAGATCATCATAAAAACCATTAACAATTAATAATCCTAATGGCTTTTTGTGAAAGTTTAACTTAGCCTACTATGCAAAACTAGAAATACCATCCAACGTCTCCAAACTATCGGGTAAAGCAATGAATACTTGAGCATAGTAGAACATTCGTCTCATTCGTTCAGGCAAGCTCAAAACCTATAACTCTTGTCATAAGGAAAAGGTGTGATCTTCCAACTCTTTCACCCTTACACTCAAACCCTTGCTTCCATTCATGGATGCAGAAATGGCCATACTTCCCCTTAGGCCCTGGATATCTCCCCAGTATGCAAAGTTGTTCTTTCTGTCAGCTAATGCAATTCCAAGTTCTTCTGCTACAGTTACAAACTCTCCATTCTTGCCCAAATCAGTTTCACAAAAAATACAGATAGATGTAAATCTATATTTTTGTGTGATACCCTTTTTCCCATTTTTCTCTCGGACCATTTGTGTTCACAAGAAGAAGAATGCATATTTACAAGTGAAGAGTACATATTTACAAGTGGAAGAGTACATATATATAAAACTAAAACAGCGACAACAAAATCATACAAATCACACATTTTCAAAGAAATTTGAAAATTTTCTGACACAAATGATTGGTGGGCCATTGTGTGAAGAAATTAAACAAAAAAAGGAAAGAAAGTCAAAAGTTACTGAAAAGATAAAACAAATTAGACAAAAGCTGCTGAGAAGATAAGACAGATTAGACAAAAGCATGATTATGTACAGTAGTTGTGATTTTGGCTCACATCTTCCTCTGGTTTTACGTCCAGTAACGGCTTAAATAGGTTCTTCTAACGTCAGATTCTCAAGACAATAGGAATATGGTTATACGCATTAGGTACGAATTCACCGAAGAAATCGACCTACCTTGCGAGTTTCTTCCTCTTCTCTCTCTAAAATCTCTCTCTCTCTTTCTCCATGGTGCTGCACGAAAATAAAGTAAAGAAGATACATATTGTTCTTATATCATATGCTTGCTTATGTCATATTTTATTATGATGATGTCATAATTCCCATTTTTGGATTTTCTAGCAGTTTTTCTGCCCAAATTTAAAAAAAAACATAACTAATTCTAGAAAAATCGAATTGGAGTAATTAATTCTAAAGGTTATAGAACCCTTATTGAGTCTAGTTTCAAGGGAAAATATGGATTTTATCCTGTTGGAAGCACATCATTCCAAGATTTAATTTCATTGATTGTTGCTCAAGAAAATAATCAATTGCACTAGCCAAATTTAAAAAATTCATAACTTTTTGTATATGGTTCTAATTGATTCATATGACCAATCAAATTAAATCTTAGGATGTCTACTTTCACCTTATAAATTTTATAATTTTTTTCTCATCATTTGGTCTTCCAAAACCTCATAACGATCTCATTGCCTCACAAGAAATTTCACTGGAAGCATAATCACTTTCTTCAAAATTCACCATTTTATTTTCTTTAATGCCCCAAAGACATAAAGAATTTTAAAAAATAGATTTGAGACATCTACTAAACTGGGGCTTAGTAATCCGCTTAATTTAGGCTTATTCCTAAGCCTCCAATCCAAAAATTCAGGGTATTACATTTCTCCCCCCATTCAATAAATTTTGTCCTCAAAATTTGATACACCCCTCGGAACATATTCTGGATGCCTCTTCATGATGGCTTCCGTCTCATAAATTACTTTTCACTGGGACAGTCCGGTCTAAATTACTTGCATGAACATAATTGTCGCAAGCTTCTGATCATGAATGACTAGCTCATTTCATAAGATCTCGGCAGTTAGGAGGTATATGTCACCACTCTGCTCAATCTAGTCACTCCTTCCGGGAGTAACTCACTCAAAACACCAAAGATTCACTACACACAAATGACAGCTTCTGCTATGCTCACATATACCTCAGCTTATACTATATCCACTTTACCATATTACCCTCACCCATACACCCACCAGTGACTCTGCTAGTGGTAACCGGGACTTTTGGGGATCAATAACAACATCACTTCACTGTATCAACTTTCATGCGTTACCCTCACCCGTACACCTGCCAGTGACTCCGCTAGTGGTAACCGTGACTTTTAGGCATTAACAACAATATCGGGCCACTCCGGAATCTCGATCTCTTCTATCCGAAACACCCTACTATAAAGGCCCCCTATAGTTTCAGTCTCTTCTATCCAGGCGGCCGACTAGGAGTCTCAACCTCCCATCCCACCCTCATTCTCTTTCACTCACCATCAACATGACTATTGTTAGCTACCGAAGGACTATTGAAATAGTCACACCCCATCCTGTTCCTCTTTCACCGCCGAGGATGCGGACAGCTCTCACCCAAACCATTGCTAGCTAGCAAAGGACTATTGGAATGGTCACACTATTTACACAACACACCCCATCCACATCCTCTTTCACCATCGGGGATGTATACAGCTCTCACACGAACTGTTGTTAGCTACCGTAGGACTATTGGAATGGTGATGCAACTCAAACGAATATATACATCATTCATCCTACTCAATAATTGATCCTTTCATATGAACTGGGTTATCGGCAACACCATCCGGAAGAATTCTAAATGAATTTTTGGCAATAACCCACAAGATCCAGAAAAATGTACATCTCAATAGTTTTTGGCCATGATAACATGGTCCCAAAGTTCTGCTTCTAGAAGTCATGATCAACATATCCTTGAGAGCCTATGTTCCGATAGCTTTACTTTACAATTCAACATCACGGCAGCTGCTCTATACGGTTCGTCATCATAATGGCTTCACAATAGGGTTCGCCGTCATGGTGGCTTCACAATAAGGTTTACAGTCACGGTGGCTTCATACTAGGGTTCACAGTCACAGTGGCTCCACACTACGGTGCTATACTCGATGCTTCACTCAATTAACTGACTGGTCAGCCCCTTCGGTCAGAATTCTCCGTAGGTAGCCCTTTCTGATCAGATTTCACCGTAGTTAGCCCTTTCTAATCAGAACTCTCCGTAGGTAGCCCTCTCTGATCCTAATCCTCCATAGATAACTTTTTCCCTATGCTAAATTAATAACTAGCAACCTCGAGATACCATATACACATTTCGATTCATTTAGTACCCCTTCCTAGCACCTCAGACCATCCAGGTTAAGTCAAATTCTTAAGAATCAGCTCAATTATTGAGTTTGATCCTTGGATTATAATTAAACTCTTAAAACCTCAACATTAGCTAAGCCGGCAAATTACTTTTCTTATTTCCACATATCATCACTAACTTAACACCATTCTGAATATATCTGCCAGTCTAAGGCACACTGGTCCCTTAGGTCTTTGGGCCTTTGGACACACAAGTCCTCTATAACATCACTAGCATGTAACATCATACAATCTAGGGTCTCTAACCCAACCATTAGGTTCAATATGAAATCTAGAACCTCAACATCACACAAATTGAAAACCATTTTCCTCAAATATACCCAATAGGCTTGCTAAGAATCAAGATTAATATAGCCTATTCTAACCTCACGGTATTTGGGTAATATCCTCCACCTATTACTGAAGGTTCAATACTATGCACAAGGTTCAAACTTCTATCATGCATCAGAACCAGAGTGTAACCAATTCACATTTCAACCTAAGCACCATTTCAGATTATATCTAATTCAAGCCTATTCCCAAACTTCAGTATCATCAGTTCGGATCCTTTAAGATACATATATGGTATAATCACCACTCATCATATAGCACCGTGTAATATCCTAAATTGTGATCAAGGATTAATAACTTCAAAGTGATATAATTAATGATAATTAAGCACTTTTGAAGTATATGATGTGCAACATGATATAAAATGTGCTTAGTGATGGTTTAGTAAGCATTGCGATAATCGAGGGTAAAATGGTAAATTTACCGACCGATTAGTCAGTTACCGCAGAGGAAATTCCTTGGTAATTGAGATCAATGGCTAGGATTAAGTGATTGAGAAGGCTGAATTATGTATGAATGAATTCATGTGTGGGGATGAAAGGATAGTCTAGGATCATGACAAGTGGCATCTTGAGGACCATGGATGAAGTCAACATTTTCAAACTCATTTTCTTTTCCCTCTCTCCTTCAAGTCAGCTTGTGCATGGGGAAAAGGAAGAAGTTGGATCATCATTCTCTTATCTCATTTCTCTCTCACATTCTCCATTTTCGCTGCACAAGGAAGGAAAAAGAAAGAAGAAAACTTGAGGTAGGTACCCTAAATGACTTCACATACTCAAACACTCTTCATTGATATTGTCCAAGAAGTTGAGAGCTTGACTTCTATGTTTTCAAAATTTTTAAAAGTGGTGATTTGGTGTTTGTTTAAATCTGAAAGTTGGAGAAACAAAAGATTTGATCTTCCCAATTGAAAGAGGTAATGGTTTGATGTATTTTGATGGTTGTGTTTTGAATATTGGTTAAGTTTTGTAAATTCTGAAAATTTTACCTTGAATATTGGTATTAAATGAAAGTGGGAATTGGAGGGAGTGTCACTATTCAATTGGTTGCTTGTGGTATTTTGAGTTAGTTGGGATTGATTCAGAAGTAAGAAATGAAAGTGTTAATGATTGAGTTGTTGAGTGGAATGTGGAGATATAAGGACAAATTATATTTGGGGTGTGATTTTGGATATTTTAAGGTTACCAATAGGATCTTTATGGAATTTTAGGTGAGAATGAGCTTTGGTGCAAGTGTAGAATCTATTGAGATCAGTTTAGGTCACTTTGGAAAACCATATCAGTTGCTGCGTTTCTGGCTTCTGATGCCTATCACTCGAGTGAGGGATGAGCTCACTAGGGTGCATCAGTAGATTTCTATTTTCTTTGGCTTCTCAGTGGTGTTTTAGAGTGGAAGGGTGAGAGTACACTTCCTAACTTGCGAGTGAGATATGATCCCACTCGAGTAAGTATGGGCATGCTCGAGTGAGGGAGTAAGTTTAAGACCTGGGCGTTTATGGTTTCTCTCGGGTAGTCACTCATTGAGCCTCACTTTTTGGTGCTTGAGTACACCTAAGGTCATCACTCGAGTGCAGCTTCTTGTACTCAAGTGAGTGTGAGAGATATTATGAGGTTTGCTCTTAGGCAAACACTTTCTGTGTCGCACTCATTAGGACTCGAGCACGGGTGAAGGCAACACTCGAGTGAGGCAGCCCAAAATTAGTGTGCTTTACCTGAAAAAGGTATCTTTAGGGTAGTGATACATTGTAATACATTGTGAATACATAGAGATCACAACAAAAGCTGACGCATAATGATACATTGTGAATACATTGAGATCGCAGCAAAAGCTAGCTCATAGAGTTTACAACTATGAGTGTTATTGTTTGTGGCGTGTGCCATGATACGTTGTGTGCTGCTTAACATGATCATATCTGTTGTGTTTGTACACTGTATGAGTGATTTGCTACTACTGGGATTCTCTTGAATCTCATTCTTTCCAATGACTAACATTTCAGACAGGGCTAGTGGAGCTAAAGAGAAATGAGCAACCCGGAGCGATTAGAACCCTACAGGTATATTTGATTTTGGGAATTGGTTATCTACTTTTAAACTTGGGATTACTGTATATTTTGATGTGTAGATATTACTTTTGAATTTGGGTGATGTAATCCCCTAGTGGAGACTTATGAAACCTCAGATTATATATGTATAGAACCCGAGAGTTGCCAGGGATTTGGTAATACACTCTGATATATGTGAATGTAAATTAACTGCATAGGTAATTTTATTCAAGTTTTGAAAATTGAGACTAGGATAGCAAAGAATTTTTGAAAAACTTTGTGAAACTCCTACTATAAAGTAGGAAGATCAAATGAGTTTAAATTATCTGATGGTCTCTAATTCAACTTAATTAAGTAATATCGAATTATAATTACATGTTTAAAGTCAGGGGGTTACACACCGTATATCATATCTGTATTCCTTTGACCCTACAATATTCCTAAGGATCATCACTTAGCATGGAGAAACCGCAAAACATTTACTATGCTTCAAATTTTCATAACCCCATCAAATGGATCTTTCTGGGGAGTATTCACTCCAACAAAAATGTTTCGATTTAAAATCAATACTTATATCATCATTATCTCCATGCGTCTCAGCACCCTTTAAATAATGTAACATAAATTATCATTAGTCATAGAGAAACCTTAAGACAATCACTATGTCCCAAGTCTCCATGACCCTATCGACTCACTTCCCAGGGGGTCACCCATCCTAGGATTTCCCTAGGTTGAGTATGCTTAACTTTCACGTACCCATGCCCAAACATAGATACCAGCTTCTACTGCTTCCGTCCACGGGCACCCCGTGACTACCCTCATCTCAAAAGACGTGCCTGCTATCTTTGATACCAAAATATTGGGTGTGGACCGCACATTTTCCTTGGTCGTACCCACTTCCTCAGGTTTCGCAATATCCTTAGACCATTCTCGTCTAGGATTGCACCACTAGTTGCCCTTCGGTACTCGCCATTTCTCATGGCTAATTCAAAAATCGGGATGATACCCTCCTTTGGTACCTCCCATCAATGCATTTTTTCTAGCACCGTGTAATCAAGACCATATCAATATACCATCCTGTTGTCAGAACCGCCCCACTGCCAGAACCTCTTGGGGTTTTCCAAAACCGCTTTCGGCCCCTCCAGAATAGGTTGACGCTCTGATACCAAAATATCACGTGCTTATCTCAATTTCACCTTTATCAGAATATTCATGCGAAATGATATGTGGTTTGGTGGGCAACACAGGAATAACATAAATATACTGATAATATGTGCATGTTTACAAAAAGAAATCCCTATAAAGGTTCTTATATGATACTTACGATTAAGGTAGCTGTACAAGGCTACCAGGGTGTCTAAACCCGTCAGAGTTAAATGGTGACATATTCTCATCATTGTTCCACCACCGCAATCCCCTTGTACGGTTCTATTCTTTGTTCTTAGCGTATCTTCTATCACCTCCTGACTAAATTGTTGGCAGGGGAGGGTGAGATTCGAGAGAATCTCAGTAGGAAAACAGTACCAATATGCTCTTAGAATCAGTAGGCACAGTGGAAGAATTTTAAAAAAAATTTCACCGATCCTAATCGAGGATCTATCAATGGCATTTAAACCAAGTTGGAAGGATTTATACCTTTTGATGATTCAGAGTTTTCACGATCTCTAGGAGCCCACACGTCAGGTCCGCTCCCTCTACCGGTATCCACAAAATGCTCTCCAACCGAGACTGCGTGCTAGCGCCTCTAATATCTCCTAGGGTTTTACTTGCGGCTCGCAATTCTCATGTGCATATGTATATATCTGCTCTATCAAGTTTATAACTTATGAGGACTATTTTCAAATTTCAAAATTAAGCATCATTAATTTCGAAATTAATTAACAATTAATTATCTTGATGAGCTAATTAAATAAATTCAGTTTAAATTAAATCTGTCCAACAGTTTTAATTTAACCTATTTATTTAATCCAAATAAAGAGCCATTACATTTAATTTATCTTCATAAATTAAATCTGAGATACTATACCTCTATTATGTTAGTTATTAAATTTAATATATCTTAATAAATTAAATTTAAAACTAACACAATATAATAATATCATATAATATATATACATATATATATAAGATATATATTTCAAAAATATATATATCTATATAATATTATTAAATATAAAAATATCATATAATATACATACATATATATATATATATATATATAAGATATATATTTCGAAAATATATATATCTATATAATGTTATTAATGAATTTTATATTATATATATATATAAATATAAAATTCATCCACCATAAATTAAACATTATCTCGTGTTTGGCCATTCTTGTGTGCGACCCTGTAGGCCCAAATGAAGTTGGCAGTGGGCCAATAACTATACTAACCCAAAAGTCGTAAGAGGCCTATAGCAAGACATTACGACTTCCCAATTCATATAAGGATCGTTATCATGCTACAACCTGTCATGCAACCATGTCACATCCCTTTTGTCACATGATTTATCGATCAAGGATAAGGCATGGATAATGTCATCTTCTTGTTCCTGACCATTACTTTCTCGATTCCTAAGTAGCCTGATAACAGAGACAGAAACTCCTTTTATCATAGTATGGCCATACATTTCTGAGATTCACTCATCGTGGGGCCTAGTAATATCTCTCTACTAATGTGAGGGACAAATTCCATCTTGATCATTCATATTCCTCTACATGAAAAACCACCAAGGCCGATCGTAGCCTTTATCATCACCCGGTCAAAAGTGACTTTTGACTAGTTCAAAGCTTAGCAACTTTCATGTAGGAATCCATGATGACCTAACGTCTAAGGGCATTGTGACGTGGTTATACATGAAAAAAGCTTATGACTTGATCCATGTAGCTTTCTCATAGGGGTTGGTCCAGCACCTTGTACTCTTACAAGTGCCTAAGACTTCGATTCATATCTCTATATCTTAACAAAGTCATACTGGTCTTGTTTCATCTCTGCTCCCGCATAGATGACCGACCAAGGACATTTTAGGACAATCTTTATGAATTATCCAAGGATACAATTATCACAGTTAACATGCAAATGATACGATACTCATGCTTTGCCTGTGCAACTAGCTTAGTAAGAGGATCAGCAACATTATCTTCTCCTGCTACTTTACATATCTTTATATCACCTATATCATTGATTTCTCTAATAAGATGAAATCGCCTGAGTATATGCTTAGTCCTTTGATGTGCCCTAGGCTCCTTGGCCTGTGCAATAGCACCGCTATTGTCACTGAACAAATCTATTTGATTTGATATGGTGGGCACCACCCCTAGTTCAATAATGAACTTTCTAATCCAAACAGCTTCTTTAGCAGCATCTGATGCTGCTATATACTCAGCTTCTGTTGCAGAATCTACTATAGTGATTTGCTTTGAGCTCTTCCAGCTTACTGCTCCACTATTCAGAAGGAATACATATCCAGATTGCGATTCAAGGTCATCTTGTTCAGTTTGGAAACTTGCATCTGTGTAACCGGTTACGCAGAGCTCATCATCCAATCCACCATAGACCAAAAATAAGTCCTTAGTCCTTCTTAAGTACTTTAGGATATTCTTGAGGGCAGTCGAATGACCCTAACTAGGTTCTTGTTGGTATCTGCTGGTCATACTTAAGGTAAACGAGACATCTGGTCTAGTACATAACATGGCATACCTGATGGATCCAATGGCCGAGGCATATGAACCTTACTCATGCGATCTCGCTGATCAGGTGTACTAGGACACAGATCCTTGCTAAGATGGATGCCATGAGACATGGGCATGTAACCCCTTTTTGAATCATGCATACTAAACATATGCAGTATCTTGTCTATGTATGTGCTCTGGCTTAGGCCTATTAGTCTTTTGGATCTATCCCTATAGATCCTAATCCCTAGGATATAAGTGGCTTCACCTAAGTCTTTCATTGAAAAGGACTTTTATAACCAAGACTTGACACTCTGGAAGGTAGGAATATCATTCCCAATGAGTGGGATGTCATCTACATAAAGCACTAGAAATACAACTATGCTCCCACCAACCTTCTTGTAAACACAAGGTTCATCGATGTTTTGAATGAATCCAAACTCTTTGACTACTTCATCAAAATGATGATTCCAGCTCTGAGATGCTTGCGTCAATCCATAAATGGATCTTTGAAGTTTACAAATTTTACCAGAGTCCTCTGACGTACAAAACCTTCAGGTTGTGTCATGATTACATCCTCAAGCAGCTTTCCATTAAGAAAGGCTGTTTTGACATCCATCAACCATATTTCATAGTCATAATATGCTACAATGGCAAGAAGGATTCTGATTGATTTGGTCATTGCAACTGGGGAAAAGGTTTCATCATAGTCTATACCATGAGTTTGAGTAAATCCTTTTACAACCAGTTGTGCCTTGAAGACATTTACATTGCCATCTATGTCAGTTTTCTCCTTGAAAACCCAATGGTTTTTACACCTTCAGGCGGATCGACTAAGGTCCATACCTGATTGTCGTACATGGATTGTATTTCAGACTTCATGGCATTTAGCCATTTCTCAAAGTTTGGTCCCACTGTGGCTTCTCGATAGGTGGTGGGCTCATTTTGCTCAATGAGCAACACATCACGGCCTTCAGTAATCAGAAATCCATATCTCTGAGGTTGATGCCGTGTCCTATCAGATCTTTGTGACCTTGTATTACTTAAGGAGGCTCTTGAATTTCCATCTGTGGTTCTGTACCATCTTGTGGCTCTAGAATTTCTTCGAGATGTACGTCGCTCCCACTGGTTGTTTTAGAGACAAACTCTCTTTCTAGAAACTTGCCATTTCGAATAACAAACACTTTGTTATCGGTGGGATTGTAGACATAGTATCCTTTCCTTTCTTTAGGATACCCCACAAAAAGGCACTTTATGGATCTAGGTGCAATTTATCAGAGGCTTGTTGCTTAACATATACCTCACATCCCCAAATCATGAGAAAAGATAAACTTGGTTTCTTTCCAGTCCATATCTCATATGGTGTCTTTTCAATTGCCTTATATGGAATACGATTTAGTGTGAACGCAACTGTCTCTAGGGCATGTCCCCAAAAGAACGGTGGAAGATCTGTTTGACTCATCATAGATCGAACCATATCTAATAGTTTTCGATTCCTCCGTTCAGAAATGGCATTCTATTGTAGTGTTCCTGGAGGAGTCAATTGTGAGATTATCCCACAACTCCTAAGATGGTTAATGAATTATTGGCTCAAATATTCACCACCTCAATCAGATCGAAGTGCTTTAATTGTTTTACCAAGTTGGTTTTGTACTTCATTTTGGAATGTTTTGAACATTTCAAAAGATTCAGATTTATGTTTCATTAGATAGATATAGCCATATCTACTAAAGTCATTTATAAATGTAATGAAGTAGATGTTAGAGCAAGCGTTTCACCCAAGAGGGGGGTGAATTGGGTGATCTTAAAAATTTCGTTGCAAATATAAAATTTGACGTTGAAATTAAAACAGAAAAGAGTAAGGAGAAATATCACCAAAGTGTACACCGGGAGTTATACTGGTTCGGCCACAACCACTTTGACCTACGTCTAGTCCTCAGAGCTTCTCTAAGAGTTTCACTATAACTTCCAAGATTCGGTGGGTTCTTGGCACCTCAGTACAAGCAAGTTCCTACACCTGGACACTCGCTCCCCTTTACAAGTTGTAATCCAATCCCAACTCAAGGTTCCACAACCTTAAGTTACCTCAATAACAAATATTGAGTTTGAATGAAATATCTCACTTACAGAGTGAATATGAATTACTGAAGCATAGAAATATAATTTTCACGTAAAACAGAGTAATGAACTTGATGATACGTTTGTGTTTGTTCTTCTTCTTATCTTCTCTGTTTGGATGTTCCCATATATATAGATATGTTGGTGATGACCGTTGGAACATTTTCTTCTTGTCCGTTGGAGAGTGCGCAGCCACTATTGACTTTTCCAGTTTTTGAAAAATATCCGTTGGCGGTGGTTGGCATTTGAACGTTTCATTTGACTTCTCTCACTTGATATGATTTCTTCATTGTTTATCTGTAAATATGCTAGAAATACTAATACAATGAAAGGTTAATCATATAGAAAAAAAATTAATGAACGTTTGCATGGTTTCTAAAGTTCTGGGTTTGCTTACTCGAGTAGCTACTCGAGTATCACTTCAAGGTTACTCGAGTACCTACTCGAGTATCATCGGAAAATCTTCGATTAACTTCAAGTCAAAGAACAAATACAAGATTACTCGGGTAGTGCATGGAATAAACTAAATCTCAAACCTTTGGAAATTGTTATTTAATCGGGTACCTACTCGAGTAATGCATTCACAACTTCATAGGTTACTCGGGTACCAACACGAGTAAACCTTCAAATAAATTTTGATTACTCGATGCTCTACTCTAGTAATGTTGGCAGGATTTCAAGGCCGAGAGCAGTTCAAATCTGATTACCTTGTTACTCGAGCAAACTTACTTTTTGTACATAGCTTACTCGGGCAATGACTTGAGGTTTTCCTTCAAACATAACATTACTTACTTTAGTGCGTTACTCGAGTACCTACTCAAGTAACATTGGTAGTGGTACAAAGTGCCGAGAGCAACACATTTTCAGAAATAGAGTTACTCGAGTACGTACTCGAGTATCATTAGCAGGCCGAGAGCAACTGGAAGGTTTTCACATGGTTACTCGAGTAGCTCCTCGAGTAACGTTGGCAGGCCGAGAGCAACTCCAAGTATTTACCTGGTTACTCGAGTAGCTACTCGAGTAACATTGGCAGGCCGAGAGCAACTTGAAAACATTTACACTATTACTCGAGTACCTACTCGAGTAACGTTGGCAGGTTACTGGAAGGTGCTTCTGGTTACTGTAAGTTTTGTCTCATTACTCGAGTACCTACTCGAGTAATGCCTTAGAAAACTTTCTTCTGATCAAGTTTCTCAGCATTTTCTCTTGGCTTTTCTTCATTACTCCAATGCTTACTTCAAGTGATGCTTATCCCTGTTATTACTTTGTTCAAACTTATCTATTAATCAATTCTTCTTCATACCATTCTTTTGTTATCATCAAAACATGAGATCTAACATTCTCCCCCTTTTTGATGATGACAAAACTTGGTGATTTTGAACAAGATTTTTGAAAGTGAATGCTCGATTAAATACTTCTTGTATTCAAGGATTATTTTGGAAAACTTATTAAGTTTAGATTATGTATCTTGCATACACAATAAATTCATTAGTCCAACAATGCAATCATAATTTAAAACTTGAATAGACTTGAAATAAACTTGCATTTAAACTTAAAAATTGTATTACAAGATAACAAAGATAAAACCTTAACAAAACAAGATAAAAGTTAAACAACAAGTTTCCAAAAGACTCCCTAGAACCCATATACACCCAAATACCCAAAATAAACATAGACACTTCCACAAAATCACTCTCAAGCTTTTCTCCCCCTTTTTGTCTTCATCAATCAAGTGGAGGGCTAGGTGGCTTGACCATAGAAATAGGCTTTACTGGAAGGACCAACCCACCATCTGAACTAGAGGAGTCAAAAGAGCTAGAGGAGACTGGTTCAGGAAGATTAAGTGGAGGAATTTGGATGTCATCTCTGGGAGGAATAGAGGGAGGTTGATAGATAATCATAGAAGTGGTTGCTACCTCTGGAGTAGTCTCAATCTCTGGAGTATGATGTTCAGAGGAGGAGGAGGGAGATATTTCCTCAGTGTGGGTAGGAGAGGGAATAGGTTTAGGAGCGAGTTCAGACTGAGGTTTAGGAGGTGAATCATCAATGACAATGTGAATAGTTTCATTGGTATCTGGGTTGTCCACTGTATATAGAATGTCTTTGGCTTGTGACTCAGGTGGACTAGATACCAGAGGGGTAGATGGTTCATCCTCAGTGAAAGGAGTGTCAGAAGGAGGGTTTACTGGAGGTGGTGGTGGTGCAGAGGAAGATGGACCGGCAGAAGGTCCGGGACCTAAAGAGTCCAGTCGTGCCAGAATCAATCTCAGTGTCTCGCCCTGGGCACGTTGCTCTGCTAGCAACTCCTCATGCCTCTTGTCCATTTTCTCAACCAACTCCTCATGCCTTTTGTCTATTTTCTCAACCAACTCCGCCATCTTGAAGTTCGTGTTGGTAATCAATTCAGCATTCGTGTTGGCGATATCCACATGGAATCCTCTGAGCATGTTCTCCATGAAGTGCTGGAGAGTGGTATTGAGAAAGGATGGTGAAGATGTGGTTGCAGCTAGAGCCGATGACTGAGTGTCATCCATCCTACTAGTCTCGGGCTCAGTAGTCTTCCTCTTTTTCTTTGATCTAGACTCCATAAGACCTTTGAGAGGGATGTCAATGTTCAATTTCCCAATCTGGTTTCTCCCAACCGGAGTCAACCTCTCAATAGGCTCCTTGCTATCCAAATACCATATCTTATTTTCTTTGAGGATCAGTGATACTATTTGAGGATATGGCATTGGTGTTGTAGCCTTTCCATCCACCCTATACCTCTTCATCTCAGAGAAGATATACTCCCCTAAATCTTTCTGCTCCTTCAGAAGAAGTGAAGCAAACCACCTAAAGTCTCTATCAGAGAAGTGGGTATAGTTATTGGCCTTGTTAACTAGGGACCTAGAGTAGATGTACCATAGGACCCTGTGATGATCACACATATCACTTGGTTTGAAATTTAGAGGGCCAACTAACTCTTCGGGTTTAAGGATAGTAAAGATTTGGTTTGGTTCAAGCTGGGAGCAAAATATCATCTGGGGGGTTCTCAATCCCTAACCACAAGTTAACCCTAGAGGGTGATATAAGTATCTTTTGGCCTCTAACTGTGGTGGTCATCTCTTCCTCAGCTGAGGTTCTGTTTGGCTCATCTATAATTTCTAGATTACAATAAAAGTGGGTGATCACCTTTGTGCAAAAAGGTAATCTAATGGATAACCAAGGCATAAAAGGATCTAGATATTGACTAAGGTCATGCTTTAATACCTCCTGAAGTAGCTTGAGATACACATAGTGTGTCTTGCACACTTTCCTCCTGGAGAACTGAGATAGATACTTCGGAGATTCCACCAATTTGCTGACATTGAATCCTTTTGGTGGGTTACTTATCTCTTCTTCCGGCACTTTAGATCTCTTGGAAGATTGACCCTTCTCCATTTGATCTAAGATTCCAGCCATAGCCTTAGCCACATTCTTGTCATACTTTGGCTTTTTGGTAGGCTTTGGTGTGAAAGAGGGGGTAGAGGAATCAGAGGGAGGAGGTGAGGAAGATTTGGCACTCTTCCCTCTTCCGGTTGAGGTACTCTTTTTGGATTGAGCCCTCATAACAATAGGCTCTTTAATCACAACTCCTTTGGGTTTTGGTTGAGATTGAGGTTGAAGAGGAATTTTAGCTTTTGGTCTTGGAGTAAGTTTCCTTCTCGTTGTGGGAGGAGAAGAAAGAAGATCAGGGTTTTATTGTGAGTCAGAGGAATCTGTGAAGTTGAGATTCTTGGTTCTAACCATCTTGAATCGTAGAGAATTGAAAATCACAGAAAAACAGAATGACTAACGCAAATTAGGGCATAGAAAATCTGAGAAAAATAGGAGGTTTTTGGAACAGAAATCTCTTGGGTTTTGATGGAAATGAAGCAAGGAATCACTTGTGAAAATTTTTTGTGAGAGAGAATAGTGATTTACTCGAGGAGATTTTGTGGAAATGACCGAGTTTGCGACAGATAAAGACCTAGAACCTGACGTTACTCGAGGCCTTACTCGAGTAATCTTCAAGTTTACTCGAGGCCTTCCTCGAGTGTTCATACAGAAAAACTCTAAAATAATTTATTTAAATTGCGTACCTGGCATGAATAATATTGTAATTATCCATGGATGTTCCCTCGATCATTTATATCCTATTCTGAGCAGATTTGAGTCATTCTTCATCAATTTTGAAAATCTAGACTTGCAGTTACTCGAGGCCTTACTCGAGTAAGCTTCAAGTTTACTCGAGGCCTTCCTCGGGTAACCTGTGTTTTCAACTTGTGACTCTCCATTTCTTTGTAACTGAACTGTTAGATTTGAAAACCAAGTAACTTGATCCGTTACTTCCAGTTTTGAAGTCCATTACTCGAGTACATACTCGAGTAAAGTGCTTCTTTACTTCAAGTTGTTCCTCGGGTAATGCTTCTCTGTCACACATTACTTCAAGTTGGTACTCCAGTAAAGGTGTCCTCTACTTACCTCTATTTTTGTTTCTCAAAACAGAGTTTCAACCTTCCTGCAAAACAAATTTCTATATACTTTGATGCTTAAGTTAGTAATCATCAAAACTTTAACAAATGACTTCATCTAATATTATGAGAAACTGAAATAACTTACAACTCATTGGGATTTACCATTCCCAATTCTCTTCTAATGTATAGAAATTGATCTTTTGCAAGAGGTTTTATGAAAATATCTGCTAGTTGAAGATGAGTGGGAATAAATATCACTTTCACATCTTTCTTTTAAACATGATCTCTGATGAAGTGATGTCTGACATCGATATGCTTGGTTCTAGAGTGTTGAACTGGATTCTTTGCCAAGCTTATCGTACTAGTATTGTCACAATAGATTGGTATTTCTTTGAGATAAATACCAAGATCTTGTAGTTGTTGTTTTAACCATATTACTTGTGCACAACAACTTGAGACTGTAACATATTCGGCTTCCGTTGACGAAAGAGACACTGTATTTTGTTTCTTGCTGAACCATGATACAAGAGATCCTCCAAGAAATTGTCCTTGTCCACTGGTGCTCTTTCTATCTGTTTTGTATCCTCCATGATCTGAATCTGAATATGCAACAAGATATTCACTTCTTCTTTTGGGATACCACAGACCCAATTCGGGTGTGTCAGCAAGGTATCTAAAGATTCGTTTGACCGTTTCAGCATATGATTCTTTTGGTGCCGATTGATATCTTGCACATATGCCAACACTAAATTGGATGTCCGGTCTACTTGCCGTGAGATAGAGTAATGATCCAATCATTCCTCTATACTTTGTTATGTTGTAGTCTTTCCCTTTGACATCAGCATCAAGCAACGTAGTTGAACTCATAGGCGTGTCCATGCCATTTGCTTCATCCATTCCATACTTCTTCAATAGCTCTTTTAAATACTTTGTTTGAGATATGAAGATTCCATTCTTTCTTTGTTTGATTTGTAAACCAAGAAAGAAATTCAATTCTCCCATCATTGACATCTCAAATTTTCCCTGCATTATCTCAGAAAATTCCTTACACAGAGATTCATTAGTAGCACCGAAAACAATGTCATCAACATATATTTGAACAATTAAAATATCATTGTGTTTTCATTTTATAAAGAGTGTTGTATCAATGTTTCCTCGTACAAAACCTTGATCGATAAGAAACTTACTGAGCCTTTCATACCAGGCTCTAGGAGCTTGTTTTAAACCATATAAAGCCTTTCTAAGTTTGAAAACATGGTCAGGTTTGGTAACATCCTCAAAACCTGGAGGTTGTTCTACATATACTTCTTCCATGATGTAACCATTTAGAAAGGCACTCTTTACATCCATTTGATAGAGTTTGAATCCTTTGATGCAAGCAAAGGCTAAGAGTACACGTATAGCTTCCAATCTAGCCACTGGAGCATACGTTTCCTCATAATCAATCCCTTCTTCCTGATTATAGCCTTTGGCTACCAATCTTGCCTTGTTTCTGACAATAATTGTGGATTCATCGAGTTTGTTCTTGAATACCTATTTAGTACCAATGATCGGATGATCTTTGGGTCAGGGCACCAAATCCCAAACTTGATTTCTCTCAAATTGATTTAGTTCTTCTTGCATTGCTATAACCCAATCATTATCTGATAGGGCTTCATCAATGTTAGAAGGTTCAATCTCAAAAATGAATGCAGAAAAACTTACTTCATTAAAAATTCTATTTCTAGTTTTGATCCCTTCATTCACATCTCCTATGACTTGATCTAAGGGATGACTTTTATTGTATTTCCAAGCTTTAGGTTGTCCTAGGGATTGCTCTTCTTCCTTAGTTTCATCAACCTCTGGAATAAGAGATTTAGAAATAGATTGACCATTCTCTTGATTTAAAACAACTTCCTATTCTTCATCAATGGTTTTGTCAGAGGATTCAAATTCATCAAATACAATATGAATTGATTCTTCAACAACACAAGTTCTTTTATTGAAAACTCTAAATGCTTTACATCGGTTAGAATATCCTAGGAAAATTCCTTCATCAGTTTTAGAATCAAATTTTCCTAAGTTATCTTTACCATTATTATGAATGAAACACTTACAACTGAAGATGTGTAGATGAGCAATGTTTGGCTTTCTTCCTTTGTACAACTCGTATGGTGTCTTTCCAAGTTTTGTTCTGATATAAGCTCTTTTTGAAATATAGCATGTTGTACTCATAGCATCGGCCCAGAACACTTAAGACACATTCTTTCATTCAACATTGCTCTAGCCATTTCAGTGAGCACTCTATTCTTGCGTTCCACAACTCCATTTTGTTAAGGCGTCCTTGGAGCAGAGAAATTGTGATCAATGCCATTAGTATCACAATACTCTTCAAAGGCTTGATTTTCAAATTCTCCACCATGATCAGTCCTAATACCTGCAATGGACATACCTTTCTCATTTTGCACTTTCTTGGCAAAAACAATAAATTCTTCAAAGGTTTCATCTTTTGATGATAGAAAAATAACCCATGTAAATCTAGAGAAATCATCAACAATGACCAATGAATATAAGTTGCTACCAACACTCTTTACTCTTGCTGGGCCAACTAAATCCATATGTAATAATTGTAGTGGTCTATTTGTTGAAATCTCATTTTTCAATTTGAAAGATGATTTAGTTTGTTTACCCTTTTGACATGCATCACAAATCAAGTCATTTTTGAAAGTTACTTTGGGTAATCCAATAACTAAATCCTTTTTGAGTAGTTTGCCTAATTGATGCATATTGACATAAGCCAGTCCCTTATGCCATAGCCAACTTTCATTGGCATTACTTAGAAAATAGTTTTCAGACTCATTTCTACTAATATCTAGAGTATAGCAGTTACCTTCCCTTTTTGCTCTAAGCTTAGCCTTGATATTCTTCTTATCAAGTTGTAAATCATTCTTGTTGATAATTAAGCATTCTTTCGAGTCAAATATTACCCAGTTGTCTTTATCTGCACTTTGACTTACGCTCAGCAAATTATGACACAAGCCTTCAACATAATATACATCTTTGACTTGTATTCCTTTGTTATTTTTGATTTCACCAATTCCTGCTATCTTTCCGGATTGATTTCCTCCAAATTTTACCTTTCCACCTTCTTTAGGTTGCAATGTGGTAAAACTTTCGAAATCTCCGGTCATATGTCTAGAGCATCCACTATCTATGTACCACTTGCTATTTTTGGATGCTTTGAGACATACCTGCAATCAAATTACTACGTCTTAGGTACCCACATCTTTTTGGGTCCTTTTGGGTTAGTACAAATAATTTTCTGAATATATGAACCTTTAGGTACCCATTTGTAGGTTCCTATTGTTCCTTTCTTCTTATGAATGCATGAAGAAGTATAATGTCCCTTTCTATTACAGTAGTTACAAAATGCAAAAGGATTTGATGTATGCACAGAATGCTGGAAATAATTCAAGTAAGACTTACCTCCTGCTTTCTTTCTACCTTTTCTTCTATCTGATTTTAGATCATATCCAATTCCAGATCGATCATTTACAAATCGTTGAGCTTTTAAAATAACATTTAGCATCTCACTTCCTTGTGTAAATTTTTCAAAAGTATTTGTGAGATCGTTGTTTTTCTTTTTCAAAGAAGAACAATTTTCACAATCCTTTTCTGAACATTCTTTAATTTCAAATTCAAGATCTTTGTTTTTCTTTTTGAAAACAACCAATTCTTTAACTACTTTGATGAATTCAGAATGTAAAGCATTATATTCGGAAAGTAATTCATCATAGGTAGGTTCAAAATCATTTACCTCTTCTTCGGTTTCTTCTTGAGTAACAAGACATATGTTAGCTACTTCTTTCTTATCACTTTCTTCGTCAGAGGAGCTATCACCCCATATAACAGATACAAAGGCCTTCTTTTTGTTGAAGAATTTGCCTTTTCTCTTTTCTTTGCTCTTTTGATTCAGTTCTGGACATTCTGATTTGATATGTCCTGGTTTTCCACATTTGTAGCAAATGATATGATCTTTGCTGCTAGTTCCACCTTTTTTAAAATGTTTGAATCCTTGTCCTTTCTTGTAGAACTTTCTGAATCTTTTTATGATTGAGCCCATTTCATCATCGTCAAGCTCCTCATCCTTATCTTGATTCTCTTCTTTTACTTTTAGTGCAAGACCTTTCTTTTTCTTGTCACCAATGTCATCTAGTTCTCGTTTGAACTTTAGTTTGCTTTCATATTCAGAAAGACTTCCAAATAGAGAAGCAACTGATCTCATTGATTCTCCTTTTGCTTCTTCTATCGCAGTGACTTTGGCCTCCCATTCTTTAGAAAGAATATTTAGAATCTTTCGTACTTGGGTATGCTGATCATAGACTTTCCCAAGATCTGCAAGTTGATTAACAAGATGAGTATATCTAAGTTCAAATTCAGATATTGATTCACCTGATTTCATTCGAAGTAAATCGAATTCAGTGACCAATGTGTTGATCCGATTCTCCTTTATTCCCGAAGTTCCTTCATGAGCTATTTCCAAAGCTTCCCACATTTCCTTTGCTGTTGGAAGTGTGCAAATTCTAAAATACTCACTTTGACTCAAGGCACTTTGTAACATCAGAATTACCTTGCTGTTGAGAGTGATAAGTTTCTTGTCATTCTCATCATATTCTGCTGGCGTCTTGGGAATTTTCTGAGAATTTACAGTCTTTGTAGGTTGATAGTTTCCACTCTCAATCACATCCCATAGCCCATATTCAGTAGCCATTACGAATACTCTGAACTTTGCTTTCCAGAAAGAAAAGTGTTCGCCACTGAAACCTGGAGGTCTAGTGATGGATGCACCGTCAGGAAGAATTCCTTCACCCATGCTTGCCATTGGATCCTTCTTAGGTTGTTATACCTTTACAAGAAGACCTACGATCTGATACCAAATGTTAGAGCAAGCGTTTCACCCAAGAGGGGGGTAAATTGGGTGATCTTAAAAATTTCGTTGCAAATATAAAATTTGACGTTGAAATTAAAACAGAAAAGAGTAAGGAGAAATATCACCGAAGTGTACACCGGGAGTTATACTGGTTCGACCACAACCACTTTGACCTACGTCTAGTCCTCAGAGCTTCTCTGAGAGTTTCACTATAACTTCCAAGATTTGGTGGGTTCTTGGCACCTCAGTACAAGCAAGTTCCTATGCCTAGACACTCGCTCCCCCTTACAAGTTGTAATCCAATCCCAACTCAAGGTTCCACAACCTTAAGTTACCTCAATAACAAATATTGAGTTTGAATGAAATATCTCTCTTATAGAGTGACTATGAATCACTGAAGCATAGAAATATAATTTTCACGTAAAACAGAGTAATGAACTTGATGATACGTTTGTGTGTGTTCTTCTTCTTATCTTCTCTGTTTGGATGTTCCCATATATATAGATATGTTGGTGATGACCGTTGGAACATTTTCTTCTTGTCCGTTGGAGAGTGCGCAGCCACTATTGACTTTTCCAGTTTTTGAAAAATATCTGTTGGCGGTGGTTGGCATTTGAATGTTTCATTTGACTTCTCTCACTTGATATGATTTCTTCATTGTTTATCTGTAAATATGCTAGAAATACTAATACAATGAAAGGTTAATCATATAGAAAAAAAATTAATGAACGTTTGCATGATTTCTAAAATTCTGGGTTTGCTTACTCGAGTAGCTACTCGAGTATCACTTCAAGGTTACTCGAGTACCTACTCGAGTATCATCGGGAAATCTTCGATTAACTTCAAGTCAATGAACAAATACAAGATTACTCAGGTAGTGCATGGAATAAACTAAATCTCAAACCTTTGGAAATAGTTATTTACTTGGGTACCTACTCGAGTAATGCATTCACAACTTCATATGTTACTCGGGTACCAACTCGAGTAAACCTTCAAATAACTTTTGATTACTCAATGCTCTACTCCAGTAATGTTGGCAGGATTTCAAGGCCGAGAGCAGTTCAAATCTGATTACCTTGTTACTCGAGTACCTACTCGAGTAAACTTACTTTTTGTACATAGCTTACTCGGGCATTGACTTGAGGTTTTCCTTCAAATATAACATTACTTACTTTAGTGCGTTACTCGAGTACCTACTCAAGTAACATTGGCAGTGGTACAAAGTTTCGAGAGCAACACATTTTCAGAAACAGAGTTACTTGAGTACGTACTATAGTATCATTAGCAGGCCAAGAGCAACTGGAAGGTTTTCACATGGTTACTCGAGTAGCTCCTCGAGTAACGTTGGCAGGCCGAGAGCAACTCCAAGTATTTACCTGGTTACTCGAGTAGCTACTCGAGTAACATTGGCAGGCAGAGAGCAACTTGAAAACATTTACACTATTACTCGAGTACCTACTCGAGTAACGTTGGCAGGTTACTGGAAGGTGCTTCTGGTTACTGTAAGTTTTGTCTCATTACTCGAGTACCTACTCGAGTAATGCCTTAGAAAACTTGCTTCTGATCAAGTTTCTCAGCATTTTCTCTTGGCTTTTCTTTATTACTCTAATGCTTACTTCAAGTGATGCTTATCCCTGTTATTACTTTGTTCAAACTTATCTATTAATCAATTCTTCTTCATACCATTCTTTTGTTACCATCAAAACATGAGATCTAACAGTAGACATAACCTCTTTTGGCAGCTATATTTAATGGTACACATACATCTGTATGTATGAGACCCAATAATTCAATAGCCCTCTCACTGTGCCCAGTAAAAGGTGCCTTAGTCATCTTTCCTAATAAGTAAGATTTGCATGTATCATATGATTCAAAATCAAATGAGTCTAGAAATCCATCTTGATGGAGTTTAGAAATGTGTTTCTCATTTATGTGGCCTAGACGACAATGCCATAGGTAGGTCGGATTCAAATAATTTGATTGTATCCTCTTAGTAGTTACGTTATAGATATTATCATTATTAGGATGTTTCAAATTTAATATATAATGACCAACATGCAAATCACCATGAGCATAGAAAATGTCATTATCATAAATAGAACATTTACCATTCCTAGTAATGGAAGTATAATCTTCCTTATCCAAATAAGAAAGAGAAACAATGTTACCACTCAAAGCAGGAACATAATAGCAATTGTTTAAAACTAACAAAAGCCCACTGGGCAGAACTAATTCATAAGTGCCTACGGCTAAAGCAGTAACTCTTGCTCTGTTTCCAACTCGTAGGTCCACCTCGCGCTGATTCAACTTTCTACTGTCCTTTAGACCCTGCCTATTTGAACAAATGTGAGAACTACATGTAGTATCTAATACCCATATAGAGGATATAGAAAAATGAATGTCTATAACATAAATACCTGAAGCGATTGCCTCGCTATCCTTATTGTTCTTTTTCAGATCTTCCAGGTAGAGTTTGCAATTCCTCTTCCAATGACCGGGTTTGTTGCAGAAGTAGCAGACTCCTTCCTTTGGAGGCTTTGCCTTCTTGGGTGCAGGCTTGGTTTCAGGCTTATTTGACTCTTTGGTCTTACTACCTGAGCCATTACCCTTCCATTTGCCCTTCCCTTTCCTTTTCATACCCTTTCCTTTCTAAACCATCAAAACTATGCTAGGTTTTTTCTTAATGCTTTGCTCAGCAGTTTTGAGCATCCCATGCAGCTCATAAATTGATTTCTCCATGTTGTTCATGTTGTAGTTCATAACAAACTGGTCATAACTCTCTGGGAGTGAGTTGAGGATCAAATCCGTAGCTAACTCCTGGCTCATGGGAAATCCAAGCCTTTTAAGGTGATCAATATAGCCTTTCATCTTTAACACATGAGTACTAACTGATACACCTTCAGCCATGTTG
This sequence comes from Inga laurina, assembly GCA_963855925.1. Lineage (NCBI taxonomy): Eukaryota > Viridiplantae > Streptophyta > Magnoliopsida > Fabales > Fabaceae > Inga > Inga laurina. The sequence continues at coordinate 62,661,175 of OY979704.1, read as the reverse complement.
CAGGAATGTAAGCCCTTTGTGGTCTCATACCTTTCTTGCGTTGCCTGTTGCTTGAACATTTCCTTGAGATGTACAATCATCTCATGAGCCTCCATGAGTTCCAGATCTCTTTGGAGCTCTGGAACCATAGTGGCAAGCATTAAGCAACCTACATCCACAGAGTCATCCTTATGCTTTGTGTAAGCATCTCTCTGAGCTCTTAGAGCATTGGTTACAGGCTCCTCAGGAATGGGTTGATCTAGGACATAAGCCTTTCTTTCCTGCTTGAGAACAATTCTCAAGTTCCTGAACCAGTCAAGAAAGTTTGTCCTTCTCAAGGACCGATCGCAATGATAGTATAGCAGTATTACTAGTCGACATGATTCTACAATTAAAATATGCAAAGTTAGTTAGTAATCTCTCACTAAATTAACAATCCTCAATGTAATAATTAGTGAGCTAAGATCCATATTTGACTTAAACTTAAGTCCGCTTTGGCAAGACGCTTAAATTCAAGTTATTTAGGTCGGTAACCTATTTACCAATTACATCACATGTAACTCTTAGATCTTTATGGGATTTAATCATCATATGATCCGGTATGTTTAACCCCATCTAATGCCTTGAGATTCAAAACCATTTTGTTTATCTCAATTAAGTTAAAACAATAATGAATATTATGAGCAGCACCATTACTCAAGCTTGTCTCATCAAGATAACTCAAGTGCATCCTTTTTTGTGGTTTCCACAATTGATCGATCTAGGTTTTGACAAGTATTCATTAATTGACAGTATTGTGACTTAAGATTTGATTCAGAGGGCTTAATTAATTAGTTTTGTTTATATGGATGCAATCGTGGTCGTATCTCATACAGATAAATACATATAAACGTAAAAGTAATCATGCAATGATCTTATCAAAAGCATAATTTAAACGTGACACAATATGGCTTACCTAACCTAAAATCCTCTCAAGCCAATGAGAGGACTTCCCTAAATAAAAAAAAAGAAATACATTTAGAGAAACCTCATTTAAACATTTGAGGGGAGTGAGATGAGAAGAGAATGTACATCGAGAGTATTTAGAGAAAGGCACGGCAAGCAGGCCGTATTTAAATATTACAACCCTTTGTAAAATTCTAAAGCTATATTGTTCACCATACCCAAACAAGTATAAATAATAAACCACAATAAGAATTCATACAATATGAAAAGCAATAAATGTCGTGATTAGATTATATTGCGCTACGCAGAGGTGGTCACAGTGGGGTTGCAGGGGCAGCACCCCTGAAGCTTTTGAAAAAGGCACATTCCTTTTAAAATAAATATTTGAAATTTTTAAAATTTTCAAAATTTCAGACCCAATTTTTGTTTTTTAAAATTTGTTTAGTCAAATTCTTAAGGGATTTCGACCCAATTTCAAAAACAATGGCCCAGAACGCTTCTGATCCAGATTGTCTACCCCAAATTTTTGAATCCCTAAATCCGATTAGAGATCCAAACGTGTCTGTGCGCCATATTCTTCACCTATTCAAAACCTAAATGATGAATTCTACTTTGGATCAAATCCAAAATAGAAATCGCGATGCCAGTAGCGAAATTGAAACTTAAACATATCGCATATAATCGAAACAATTTCACCAAATCGCATAAACATACAGCATTATCTGAAAAACGCACATCAACTTGAAAATATCACTTTTTGATTTAACATATTTGGATGTTTTCTTATGAACACACATATATATCCCATATATATCACATGTATAAGAACATAAACTCAGTTTAAACGCACAATTGATCTGGCTCTGATAGAACACGATTTAGAATCGACAGGCATAGCGGAAGAATTTTAAAAATTTTCACCGATCCTAATCGAGGATCTATCAACGGCGTTTAAACCAAGTTGGAAGGATTCATACCTTTTGTAATTTAGGGTTTTCACGATCTCTAGGAGCCAACACGTTAGGTCCGCTCCCTCTACCGATATCCACACGAATGCTAGTGCCTCTAATGTCTCCTAGGGTTTCCCTTGTGGCACTCAATTCTGATGTGTGTCTCAGTATATCTGCTCTATCAAGTTTATAACCTATGAGGGCTATTTTCAAATTTCAAAATTAATCATCATTAATTTTGAAATTAATTAAAATTAATCTTGATGAGCTAATTAAATAAATTAAGTTTAAATTAAATCTGTCCAACAGTTTTAATTTAACCTATTTATTTAATCCAAATAAAGAGCCATTAGATTTAATTTATCGTTATAAATTAAATTTGAGATACTATATCTCTATCATATTAGTCATTAAATTTAATATATCTTAATAAATTAAATTTAACACAACACAATATAAAAATATCATATAATATATATACATATATATATATTTCAAAAATATATATCTATATAATATTATTAATGAATTTTATATTATATATATATATAAATATAAAATCTGTCCACCCTAAATTAAACATTATCTCGTGTTGGGTCTTTCTTGTGTGTGACCCTGTAGGCCCATATGAAGTAGGCAGTCAGCCAATAACTATACTAACCCAAAAGTCGCAAGTGGCCTCTAGCAAGACATTATGACTACCCAATTCATATGAGGATCGTTATCATGATGCAACTTGTCATACAACCATGTCACGTCCCTTTTGTCACATGATATATCGGTCAAGGATGAGGCATGGATAATGTCATCCTCTTATTCCTGACCATTACTTTCACGATTCCTGAGTAGTCTGACAATAAAAATGGAAAATCCTTTCCATCGTAGTATGGCCATACATTTCTCATACTTACTCATCGAGGGGCCCAGTAATATCTCTCTACTAATGTGAGGGACCAATTCCATCTTGATCATTCATATTCCTCTGCATGAAAAACCACCAAGCCCGATTATAACCTTTATAATCACCGGTCAAAGGTGACTTTTGACTAGTTCAAAGCTTAGCAACTCTCATATGGGAATCCATGATGACCTCAGATCAAAGGGCATTGTGACGTGGTTATACATGAGAAAAGCTTATGGCTTGATCCATGTAGCTTTCTCATAGTGGGTCGGTCCAGCACCTTGTACTCTTACAACTGCCTAAGACTTTGATTCGTATCTCCATATCTTATCAAAGTCATATTGATCTTGTTTCATCTCTGCTCCCGCAAAGATGACCGACCAGGGACATTTTAGGACAATCTTTATGAATTATCAAAGGATACAATTATCATAGTTAACATGCAAATAATATGATAACAGAATAGAGAAATTTCATTAAATTAATAATGTTTAAAGTACAATGATTGGCCCTTTGGGCATAATTTCCAACAGTGGAAGCAGATATGCGTAGACGTTATCCGGAGTTTATGGCTCAAGTTGTGTAACAAATTTTGAGGATGAAATTTATATTACGGGGGGAGAATTATAATGCCCTAAAAATGGGATTAAGGGATAATGACTTTAAAAGTGGAGTAATAATTGTTGAATAAACACTTTTGAAGAATATGATATGAATTTTGATTTGAATGTGTTATAATCAATGTCTAAACCCTGCATTTAAGCTTAATTTCATGATAAAGCTTAAAATGAACCCTAAGTATAGGGAGGGTACTTGGTTGAGTGATATGAATCATAAAATGTGTTAACGGTGACTCAGTAAGAATTTCCATAATCAAGGGTAAAATGGGAAAAAGGAAAGTTACCGACCAATTGGTCAGCTACTGAAGAGGAAACTAATCGTTAACTTAAAGATCAATGGTTAGGATCAACTCTCAAGTAGTCAAGAGGGTGGAATCATGTATGTGTGAGTTTATGTGTGCTTATGGAAGAAGGAACAAGATCATGACAAGTGTCACCATTCACACCATGGATTAAGGTCAATTTGTCAAACAATTTTTTCCTCTCTCCTTTCTCCCTTAGGTCGGCCTAAAGGCCTTCATGCCTTAAAAATCTGACCTTCATCTTCATTTTATGTCTCTCTCTTTATACTCCATTTTCGTCCAAGGTCCAAGAGGAAAGAGAAAGAATAAAGCTCAAGTTTAGGTGAGAATTTGTCCTTCAATGCTCAACTCATCTTCTTTAATGTTATTCATGGGGTGAGAGCTTTATGGATATGGTTTTAGATTTGTGAAAGAAGGTGTTTGAGGGCTTGAAGAAAATTGAAAGTGGTGGAATCAAAGAAAAAGTCTTGGAAAGAGGAAGAGGTGAGTATTTGATACATTTTGACATATCCATTGTGATCATTGGTTGAGTTTTGAGAGTTGTAGATTTTGCCCTAATTTCATGTGATTTTGGATTAGATGAATTCGAATTGTGACATTGGAATATATGTGTGTGTGATGGGAATTTCGTTGATTTTGTGTTTCCAATTGATTCCTTGTGAAAATTAGTGGGGGAATGGTGTTTGTTGAGAATTTAGATCCATTAGAAGCACATATGTAAAAACTGAAATTCTATCCAGTGTGAGCTCTTTACAGGGCAGTCAGGTTGTATGGATGTTTTCAAAAATCAAATTATGTCCACAAATTCTGATACTTTCCTATCTTAAATTTCATATGCCACGCTTCAAAATAGACATATAATTTATGTCATTTCGATCTGTAAGCTGGAAGTTATGATTTTCCAAATCTGGGATTAAAACTAGAATCTGTTTTGGAGCAGTGTTGGATTTTGTGAAATTCTGTATTTTTTTGTTATGGATAGCCTTGATTCATATTTTTATTGTGTAAAGGACTTAAATATCTGTCACTAGGCCTTGGAATCACCTCATTTTGATTTTTCTAGAATTAGTTATGATTTTTCAAATTTGATGAAAAATACTGGTAGATTTGGTCACCTATTCGAAAATTGAAGATGTTATGGTATAATGTAATATTGCGGAACTTTGAGGTTAGAAATTGGTCTTTTAGGTTAATTGACCACTTTAGTTCCTTGGTTGACTTGATTAAATGATCATAGTGATAACCAACTCAAGTATTAGGAGTTATACAGAATTGGAATAGGTAATAATTCGTCGTCCTTAATTTTGGTTTATATGATTTGATATTTGCCTTACTCGTGATCCACCTGCGCCTTAGCGTAATCAGAATGAACAAGGTAGTGACAGTTTGTCTTATATTATGTGTAACGTATTGTATGTATGTTTTATCATAGTTTGTGATGATTTTGGATGCTGTTGCAAATACAGCTGGGATAACTCTCGTCATTGTGAAGACAGCGAAAGTTGTCGTTATTGTGAATACAACACACGCTGTCGTTAATGTGTATACAACGCAAGCTATCATTATTGCGATTACAGCGAAAGCTATCATATTATGTATACAACTGTGAGTGATTTCGTTTGTGGTGTAAGCCATATATTATTGTGCTACTGTTGTTGCTGCTGATTGTGATTTGCTTACATACTATATGGTTATACATTGTATGAGTGATTTGTTACTACTGGGATTCTCTTGAATCTCATTATTTCCATTGACTAACCTCCAGCCAGGGAAAGCAGCTGGAAGGAGAAGTAGGCAACCAACGGTGGATAGTTCAAGCTTAGGTTGTAGTTGGTTGTCATATTTTGATCAAGGATCACTGTTTATTCTATAAATATTGTTTTGGATACGGTTATGTAATCCCCTAGTTGGGAAATTGTAAATAGGCAAATGTACCCTGTAAACCCCTAGTAAATATATGAAGCCCGGGGTTTACCAAGAATTTTGGTAGTACACTTTGATATGTATGAATGTGACTTAAATGCATAGGGTAATTATATTCGAAATGTGAATAGGAGACTAGGTTAAATCGATTTTGAAAAAAATTTGTAAAAAACCTATCTTAAAGATGAGGTTGGTAATGAGTTTTCTACTATTTTTTGGTCTCTAATTCCTTTTAATTATGCATTTCTGAATCATAATTACAGTTTATAAGGTAGGGGGTTACAGTTACAGTTGGTCACTTTTCGGAAAAGCACGAAAAAGCATAATTACGAAAACGCCCCTAAAACTCTTAAAGCGGGGTTGCCAAGGGGAATTTTGTAATTGGACATTGAATTTGGTAATTCGAGTCTAGAAATGGATTCCTTGGGCAAAAATTTGTTTGAATAGCCCATGTCAACATTTTAAGAAAAGTACAGCTAGATCGGGTACGGTGGGGTTGGGCTGGGCTCTTGGGGGCATTTTGGTAAATTTTCACCACAGACTAATATAACCACTCTAAACACTTTGAAAATGCCTAAAATTATACATGAATGGGTTTTCACCTATTTCTTGTACATTTGATATTTTAGGACCGAGTTGGATGCCTATAGTTGGCACGTTCTACGAGGTAGACCGTTCAGGACTAGAGAAAGGTTTTGGTAGGGGCTAATATATCTTATATATTATGTGACTATATATATGATATGTTTATTGTATTTTGTGATATGAGTGCGTGCTAGAGGCATATTACCTGGTTGTGGTTTGGTGCCCAGCCAAGTTATACTGTGATATGAGCGAGTGCTAGAGGCACACTACCTGGTTGTGGTTCAGTGCCCAGCCAAGGTATATTGGTATTGCCTAGCTATAGTCAGTGACTCGGCTGAGGTACACATAGGGGTTCTAACTCGGCGTTTGGCTCTGAAACTTTATGTACACACATGAATTGATGTGAATTTCATGTTACTTGATACGGTGCATTGTATATTTAATTTTTGCATTCTATATGTTGATCATATGTTTCTACTTGGATTCCTTGGAATCTCACCCTTTTTCTAAAATCAAAAGCTCTTACTGGGTGCCAGCAAATCAAGAAGCAAGGATGTAAACAAGGGAAACTGATGGGCATGTTTCCTGTAATGAGATAGTGGTTATATAGTCTGTATTAAATGTACTTTTGGGATATTCTGCACATATATGTAAATATTTTTGTATTCTTCTCTGTAATGACTATCTGTAAACAAATACTTAGTATCAGTATACATGTACTTTTTTGTATGCATGTGGAACATGGTCTCTATTACTCTGTAAATATCGAAATGGAAATGGGTGTTGAGACAATCCACCCCATCATACCAAACTAATCTTTGCTGTGTAGTTTAGCAACCTTCAAATCCTTTCTTTGAGTGATTGATAAGTAATTTAATTAGTCTTTGGCATTAAATAATTGAAGTGATGCCTGCCAAGTTGATCTTTGTTATATTTAATGTATTATAATCTAAAATTGGTTATGTACTTATTCATTATGTACTAGTTAAACTAGGTACTTGAGTATAATGATTGCATGCTCTCGTCATACTCCTACCTTTTCTAGGAGAAAAAATAGATAAGAGAAAAAAAGGTGTTGAAATATGTGGATCGTAGTTGGATAAAAACTAAACAGACGATTGTTGAATATGATAATGGGTTAAGGGGTTTTTTAGACTTTGCTAGAAGAAATACTGATGATGATAATAAGATGTTTTATTGCTTTTGTATAGAATTTTTGAATAAGAAGCTTCGACATCAGGTTGATTCTTTTCAATAGAAGAAAATTGATCAATTATTTTCTAGCTTCGGCAAAGAACCTAGGAACCTTAGGCTTGGGCTTAGCATAGATGGTGTAACATCCCCCGTAACCCCACCGCCCAGCAGGCACAGTCCTCCGCCATGGGTCTACACCCCATGAGGCCACAGGTGAAGGACTCACAAGGAATATCACCCCCTGGAGGATTCCTTTCGCCTCCCCACGACTCGAACACCCAACCTGGGGATAAGTTCAAGTGCTTGGCGAGATGTGGTACCATTGAGCTTAACCTACGGCCGTATGGGTTGTCCACCCATGGCGGATGACCGTGCCAATGGGGCGGTGGGGTTACAGGGGATGTGACAGATGGCATGAATCCTTATGTAGCCTAAGCAGTATATGTAGCTCATGGCCAATTCTGTTAGTTATTTACAACTTATCTCCTCTGTTATGCATGAAACTAATGTATATCATGTTGTTTATGTTGATTTCTGGACAAAAACAACCTAGAAATAACATAGATGTTTACCTAAAGCCCTTGATCGAAGACTTGAATGAGTTGTAGGAAGAAGGTTTTGATGTTTTGACACGAACAAGAAGGAGATTTTCAAAATGCGAGACATGTTATTTTATACTACAAATGACTTTCCTTCATATGAAAGTTTGTCAGGATATAGTGTTAAAGGCCATAAAGCATGTCTGATTTGTGTATAGCAAACTGTGGTGCTTTGGGTTATTCCCAGAAGGGGTGACTAGATGGAGCAGAGTGGTGGCATATGCCTCCCAACTGCTGAAGTCTTATGAAATAAGCTAGGCAGTCATGATTTGAGTATTGCAATGATTGTGTTCGTGTAGTGATTGCGTTTTGCAGTAGTTGTGTATAGTAGCAATTACGGCCTTAGGACAATTGTGTTGTGTTGATATGTGAGTCAAAGTTATAGTGCCATTTCCTAAATGGGATAACGATAGAACAATACGGCTACCATTAGTGTCCTAACTAACCTGGAGACCAAGTATCATCTAGGTAAAGTTAACCTTGTCATGGATGTGTTAAGTCGTAAGGTGATGCAGATTGTTGCAGTAATGATTATTGAGGATTACCGAGATCTAAATTGCTCAGAACAAATTGTATGTGTTAAGTATAGTGTACCCCAATGGAGGAAAGCAACTTGATGATAGAGATTGAAAAGGCTTAACGTAGGGTTAAACAAGCGCAGTTCATCTGAATAGTGAGCCTGTGAGGTAAAGACCTTAAGAGTTTAAAGTCAGAGATAATGTATTCTTGAGAGCGTCTCTGGTCACGGGAATCGGTAGATCGAACAAGTTAAAGAAGTTAAGTCATGATGCAATGGTCCGTTGAAATTCTTGTGAGAATTGGACCCGTAGCGTACTATTTGTGCAAATGGTTTAGAAGGGATTGTTCGCAACAAGAAATAATTTAAGAAATGGAAGCCGTCATGAACAGGTGTCCGGGGTTTATGTCCCAAGTGGTGTATCAAATTTTAAGGACAAAATTTATTGTATGGGGGGAGAATTGTAATGCCCTAAATTTTGATTAAGGGTTAATTGCAATTATTGAGAATGATTTTGTAAATTAAAGTGGAATTGAGATCCGAATTAATTATTGGAAATACCTAACACCCTGTATTTTAGCATAATTATGTGACAAAATAATTATTTGGGCTGAATATAGGAATAAATGGTGCATGGAAGAAGAAAAAGAATTTAATTATGTGCTATGTAGCAATTTCAGTTAATATGCCATAATCAGTGGAGAAATTGAAAGAATGGAAAAATTATCGGCCAATTAGTCAGTGATTAATGAAGAAATTAATTACTAACTAAGAAGAAATGAGATATGTGAATAAATGACTAATGGAGTAGTTAGAGTAACTAATTAGTTACTTACTTTATGAGAACCAATGAGATTGAGACACTTGGCAAGTTGGGATGAAGAGAGTGTGTGGAGAAAAGTCAAATAGGCATTGTTTAATCTTATTTCTCTCTCTCTCTCTCTCCCTCCCTCCATTTCAGTTGAAGAGTATGGGCAAGGGAAGAGCCCATCATTTCATCTTCTTTAGTCTCATTTCTCTCTCTCTCTCTCTCTCTCTCTCTCTCTCCTGTCCTCCATTTTCGTTAGCTATGTTTGAAGAGGAAAGAAGAAGCTTGTGAAAAGGTGAGCATTTTGAACCTTAAGATGAGCTCAAATGCAAAAACTCTCTTCTTCAATCTTGTTCCTTGTGTTGAAGGCTTTATTTCTATAGTTTTATATTTTCCATTAGTGGTGTTTTGAGCACAAAAGGAAATCTAGAGGTTGGAGAAGCAAGGAACACCTTTGAGAAAGTTGTAGAGGTGAGTAAGATGAACCTGTCTACATAGGTTTTATAGCCATTGGTTGAGGTTGGAATTTCTGGGAATTTTGCCCTATTTTTGAAAATTAGGGTCATTATGTGTTTGGTATGTTGTGATCATGGAATTGGTTTCTTGTGATGTATCTTGGATAGATAGAATTTGATTGAAGCTTAAATGTCAAGTTTGACAATTTTGGGATTTTTATTAAATATATGCCAAAAAAAGAACATGATAATTGAATGAAGAATTGGGTTGTTTTGATGTTTCCATTGGATTCCTTATGGAAAATTGTGTGGGAGTAGTGTTGGATGTGAATTTTGAACTATTGGGAACTTAGATCTAAAAGTTGTAAGTTTTGGTTAGTGAAAACTCTGTACAAGCAGTCAATTTGCATGGACGTTTTGAATGGATAAATGGTGACTAAAAATTCTGAAACTTTACAATCTAATAGAGCACATGTTAAGATTCAAAATGGATACATAACGTTTGACATTTCGATGTGTGTGCTGGGAGATATGAATTTCCAAATGTTGGAGTCAAAATTGGACTTAATTCTGGAACAATATGGACATTTGTAGAATTCTGGACTTTTGTTGTTATAGACTTCAATGATTAATATTTTTCCTATAAAGAGGACTTAAATAGATGTCAATTGGCTTTGGAATCATCCCATTTTGATTTTCCTGGAATTAGTTATGATTTTTGGAAGTTCAGCCTATAAACTGAAATTTCCCTAGCCACAGCCCAAAAGCTTATGACCTGCTTTTGGCCACAACCAGAAGACTCTTGGCCGTAGCCAAAAACTCTTGGACCTAATTTTGGCCGCAGTTCAAAAGTTTCTTACCTGTTTTTGGCCGCAGGCAAAGATACTTGGCCATGGCCAACACCCAAAAATCAGAACTCTTCACTATCATAAGGTGGTCTTTGAGATAGTACTTCCCAACCCTTTAGACCTTTGTTTGGGCTTCTAGTAGCCAACTAAGGGACTTTGATGATAACCAAATCTAAGTATCTTGAATTCATTTGAGTATTAGAATAGATAATAACACTTCATCCCTTATTATGAATAATAGGATTCGATATTTACCTTGATCGCGAGAGACCGGTGCCAGAGCATGCACAGAAAGACCAAGGTAGTGACTTTTCTCTCATGTTATGTATCATACTTGGTATGTATGACTTATCATTGTGTTGTTGTGAAATGCATCTTATGAAACCGTGATGTTGTGAAAATTATGGGCGTGATGCCATTGTGAGATTGTGGATATGAACTATGCCATAGTGCATTGCAACGTGAGCACTTCAGCGTAAGTAGTTGTAGGGGGTGATGTTTATCACACCTACCCCTGCCGCTATAACTACCGTTGTAATTATCAGGGCTGTGTTGTGGAATTGCGAATTCCTACTTTGAGAAACATGCCAGTGTGGCTATGTGTTGTGAAATGTTGTACATGTAACCCAGCTGTGGTGATATATGTTGTTAGAACCAGCTATCACCCAAGAGGGGGGTGAATTGGGTGTATAATAAAAACTTAAGAACTTTAGAAATCTTTTCGTATCTTAATGAAGGTGGTAAGTATGAAGGTTTATAAATCAACAATTATGTTAAATAATATATGCTGGAAATATAAGAGTTTAGGGAAGAGAATATGCAAACTGTGATTTATCCTGGTTCGGTCCAATCTGTGATGGCCTACGTCCAGTCCCCAGGCTCCTCCTGAGATTTTCAAATCCACTATCTTCTTGTTTAATCCGGGCACAAGAAAAGCCTTTACAATCCCACAAGTTTAGCCGGGTACTTGTGAAACCTTTTACAAATCTCTCACTGAAATACTCCCCCTTACGGCAAGTCTTACGAGCAGAGCAATCCCGAAGATCTTTCTCTCCTGCTTACTCATGCAAGTCTTACGAGCAGCAACGTTCTCTCCTGCTTACACCCCTGTAAGTCTTATGAGCAGCAACGTTCTCTACTGCTTGCACCTTGTAAGTCTTACGAGCAGAATGTCTTATTGGCAATTCTCTCTACTGCTTCCCCGTAAGAAAATCAACCCTCTCAAGGTCCCTCTACCTTGAGATCAACTCAGAAATATAGTTGAAGGTGTTTACAAACTCTCTCACAGAGTGGGTATAATCTCACTGAAGTACAATACAAATAATCACTCTCTCAATGATAAGTAAAATAGAAACTGGAAAACAGAGAGTGTTTGGGTAGAAGCAGAGGATTCACATTTCTATCATTTTTCTCGTAGTTGCTCGCTGTCTCAGTTTTCTCCGTTTTTCTCAGTTTTCCATCATCGTTGAATGCTCTCTCATTTATAGTTGATGAATATAATGACCGTTGTGAGCATTCGTCCGTTGGAGTCATTTTGTTCGTTGAGCATATTTGAAAACTGAGCTACCATGAGCTTTCCGTTGCAAAGCAGAGCATCCCGTTGAAGAGTGGGATGTTTCATTGTGAGTTGTAGTCACGTTGTGGAGCGGGATGAAATCGTTTGAGTTTCCGGACAATCTCTCATGGTGGGTCAAACTTTTGTCGTGGTAGGTAGTTGATACTCGGTGTGTAATGATGCCGCCCGCCACAGTTGACTCTTTCATTTGAATCTGCAACCCAAACGTTTAATATCCTGTTTCACACTGCAAAATACTTAATCATTAATATGATGAAGTATTAGTCATGGGTATGTTGGATCATTGGTCAAAAACTGAATTTCTGTCTTCTGGGACTCATCACGTTGAGTGAATATATTCGCCGTGACCTCCGTTCTTGAAGATACAACCCAAATATTTAATCTCCTGTTTTACACTTGAAATATATGTTAGTTAATGTTTAGGAACAATAACAAGTGAAAACATAATAATTGTATAACATTTAACCATGTTTGGATTGATGGCTATGAGCCTCTGTTTCGTTTCTGCATTCTGCCACGTTCTCACTTCGAGTGCAATATGGCTCACTCGAGTGAAGTTGATATTTTCACGTTCTGACTTTCTCTCGGGCAAGCACTCGCATCTGCTCGAGTGAATTCTCGAATCACTCGAGCACAACACGTCCTGCTCGAGTGCGTCTTCTGCTTTCATGTGCAAGCTTCTTCTCGGGTTATCACTCTCATGTTAAAACTTGCATGTGCTCGAGTGAGAAATCATCCAATGCTCGAGCATGAATCCTAGTGCTTGAGTGATGCAATTTTCTTCACATTTCAGCTGCTTCTGGACATCACCCGCACAACATTTTCAGAGAGAAAGTTTTTGCACTCGCGGGTGATGTGGGGCCACTTTAGAAAAATTTTATTCATTTGATTCAAATGATGTATCATAAGAATGCTCTTGCCATATGCATTCCAATGCAACAAGAATCAGCTCCAAACTCCTTGTATTCTGCAAGTTATGATCGAAAGAGTGTATATTTCGCTAGTCTGCACAAGCATCAACTTCCAGAAGGCATAGCTCCTAGAATATACGTTCAAATAAGGCAAATTACCTATCCATGGAAAGCTCTTTGAGTCTACTTTCATTTGGCTCTGGTCTCGTCTCAATCCGATGTGTAGTTTTTAAGTTACGTGCAAAATACCGAACCTGTGTTGAAAAGTGACGGTGATTTCAGTTTCATTTTCCACGAATCATTTCTCCTTCATTTGATCTTCTTTCAATGTGATCCGGGTGCCAACTTTACGTGTTGTGAGTCCTCTTTCATATGTCACCAGTTTCGGGTCAATCCGACGTGTGGTTTGAGAGATATGATCAAAATACCAGACCTCGCTCAGGCTGAAGGTAAAACAGAGTAGAACAGAGTATTCACCCCGTGCTCGAGTGAATTGGTCTGTGCTCGAGTGTGTTCTTCCTGTGCTCGAGTGAAACACCTCGTGCTCGAGCATAACACCTCTAGAAGTGCCAAAACTCATATATAAGTCATCTTAGCTTCGTATTAACCTATTCCAACCATCATTTGATCATAGAAACCTCCGGTATCATTATAGAAACCTCCAATATCACATCTAACAGCTTGAATCTTGATATTCATGATAGATCTTCCAAGTTCTTCATTCTTCAATATCTTTCTTCTTGGTTTTCCTCTTGATAATAATTCTCCATAACCAAAGTAAGCATCTCATTGACTATCTTCAATTTCTTCCTTCTTCTTCCTCTTGTTCATTTTCATTAATTCAATCTTCTTCATTCTTTGCTTGACTAATCTACAAAATATGTAACATTAAATATAGTAGTTAGTCAAAGAAAGACATTATATAAACTTTTTGCTCTTATCATTTCACATCTATATTTGACATCATCAAAACTAATCATATATAACATATGTGATATGAATATGGTGTTGTGCAATACAGCATGAGCAAACGTAAGGGTGATGTACGTCATACCTGCCTTTGCCGTTGTAACTGCCGTTGTGATTGGTATGTGTTGTGCTGTGATTTGATTACTTGCTTTGTGGTTGTGCATATTGTGAGTGATTTGTTACGATGGGGATTCCTTAGAATCTCACTCTCCCATAAAACCAATTTTCTGATAGGGCTAGTGGTTCTAAAGAGAAGTAGGTGACGAAGGGCCGATAGAGCTCTAGATTAGGAGTTTTATTTTTGGATGATTGGTTATCATAGTTTGACTTTTGGACATTTTGTTGGGAATTTTGTATATGTGGGAGTTATTGAACAGTATTTGTGTAATCCCCTTGAAAGGGAAACTATTTATGGGCATTTATGGCCTATAAACCCTTTAGTTGATTAATAGAACCGAGTATGTCAGGAATTTATATTGTACTCTGATATTTATGAATGAAATCAAACTATTCAGGCCAATTGTGTATTTGAAATGTGAATATGAGACCGTTGTAAACAAGTTTTTGAAATTTTTTTGTAAATTTTGTTTCAGGAATCGAAAATTTTATAAGCCTCAATTTATCATGTGGTCTCCAATTCAATCAAATTTTGTAATTATGAACTTAACCTCGGCCTTGGTTGGAAGGGGGTTACATTACTATGAACTTCAATATGGAAAAAAGATAGTTTATCTTGGCCATAGAAGATTTTTTTGACGAGGCCACCCATATCATAGACTAAAGAAAGCCTTTTTTGGTGGCCAAGAGTTTGAAGATGCTTCAGAGGCATTGACTGGGGAGCAAGTTTATGAAAAGGTGAAAATTTTCAATGTTATCTTTAGTAAGACTACAAAGAGTAGAAATGAAAAAAAAAACATATGGAAAAAGAGGTGTGTCTTCTTCCATTTCAATGTATGAACTATAAAGTGTTGTTGTAATTGCAATTACATGTTATGTGCCAGATTATTGTCTGCTGATGATTTGCATAGGATAACTTATGGTTTTCATATCTAACTGAGTTTATGTCTCTGTGTAGGACATTTTCTGGGATAGTGGTGATATAGGTCTGATATTGATACAGGCATGGGATTTGAAAGATTGAACTCTGTAATTTTTCTTCCCTTTGCTTTTCTGTAAAATTGAGAAATTTTCTATATATATTGAGGAATTTGTCTTCCCTCTACTTTTCTTCATAACTTGTGGAATTAAAAGTGCATAGAGTTGAGATTTTGCTACTATCAAATGCTTGAACGGGAGGATAAATAGTGGGTCATTGTTATATCAATAGATTTCTCTATCATCAATTATAGTTTTTTGCTTCTATTATTAGCTAAAGCTTTGATTTTTTTTTCAAACTGTAATATTATATAGCGGAATAAAAATGTGTAGCAGTATACTTTAATTTTCTGATTTTGTATGATAATGTGTTCATTTTTAATAATTTATTGTTGTTGCTTCTGTGGAATATGAGGGGTGTAGGAAGAATGATGTAAGTTACACCAGTTGAAATTGTGTTTTAAAATGCTTGATGATTTTTTGATTGCACTCAAGGTGTTTGTTATAATGTGTAAGAGAAGAATTTATTTGGATGTCATTGAAATGGCTTGCTAGGTACAACTAATGTTTTAAGAGGAATATTATAAAAAAATGGAAACTTTTTTGATAGGTTGTTGGCATTAAGACATGTTATTTCAACAACAGGTCTAAAATGTCATTCTTTTTAGACTGTTGTATAAACAACCAGTCTAAAAAAAATCATTTTTTTGACCAGTTAAGAGTAGCAGACTTTTTAAGAACGACTGTATCAAGACTTCATCCAAAACCAGTTTAAAAAGTCATTTTTACTCAGTCTAAAAAGTGATTTTTCTACCAGTGGATGGTGATAATTTCTTCTATAGATCTTGGCCTTCCTTCGCTTTCATTCATATTAGAAGCCATAGAAGATACGACAGGGCATGGAGTCATATCTGTTAGAATCGGCTGACACCCAAAACGGGAGTGAATTGGGTGTAAGATAGAAACTTAAGAACTTTGAAAATCTTTTCGAATCTTACTAAGTATGAAAATAATGAATCATAAATCAACAGTTAGATTAAATAATATATGCTGGAAATATAAGAGCTTATGGAAGAGTAATGCAAACTATGATTTATCCTGGTTCGGTCTAATCAGTAATGACCTACGTGCAGTCCCCAGGCTCTTCCTGAGATTTTCAAATCCATTATATTCTAGTTTAATTTGGGCACAAGAAAAGCCTTTATAAACCTATAAGTATAGCCGGGCACCTATGAAACCTTTCACAAATCTCTCACCGAGATACTCCCCCTTATGCTAAGTCTTATGAGTAGAGCAATCCTGAAGACCTTTCCCTCCTGGTTACCCGTGCAAGTCTTACGAGCAATAATGTTCTCTCCTACTTGCATCCCTATAAGTCTTACAAGCAGAAAGTCTCATTGGCAATTCTCTCTATAGCTTCCCCCGTAAGGAAATCAACACTATCAAGGTCCCTCTACCTTGAGATCAATTCAGAAGTACAGTTGAAAGTGTTTACTGACTCACTCACAGAGTGGATAAAATGCTCATTGAAGTACAATACAACTAACTCTCTCTCAAATATACATGCTATAGGAAATAGGTAAGAACAGAGAGTAGTTGGGTTAGAATGTGTGACTCATGATATAAGCATGTTGGCGTTGTTGAGCTCTCATCGTTGTTGCACTCTGCTTGAATCTCCTCTTTTTATAGTTGAATAGGATATGATTGTTGTGAATGTTTCAACCTACCCGTTGAGTCTCATTGCTTTGTTTGACCTTTGAGCATATTTGAAAAACTAGCCATTATGTAATATCCCAAATTTTGATTAAGGGTTAATGCCTTCAAAAGTGGATATGATGAGAATTTGGTTGTTTTAGTGATTCCAATGGCTTCCTTGTGAAAATTTGTGTGGGGAGAGTGTTTATTGTGAAATTGGAACTATTACGAACAATTGTGCAAAAGCTGGAAATTCTGTCTATAGAAACTCTGTACAGGGCATTCGGTTTGTATGGACATTTTGAATAAACAAATGGTGTTTAAAAATTCTAAAAATTTCTATTTTTAAATTTCACATGCCAAGCTTCAAAATGGATACATAATTTGTGTCATTTCGATTTGAGAGCTAAGAGTTATGAATTTTTGAAGTTTGCCCAGTGAAATTGATTCTTTTCTGGAACAACATGCAAAGATTTAAAATCTGGGAATGATATGCTTCCAGATAGAAAAGGCTATATGTTTCCTTGAAACTATACTCAATAAGGCTTCTATAGCATTTGGAATCACTCCAAAATGAAGGCTATAAATTTAGTTATGATTTTTCAAATATAAGGTAGAAAATCTATCAGAATTGTCATAAAATCTGAAAATGGAAAAATTGTGACAAAAGTATACATCTAGGTTGTAAAATGTTATGAAGTCAATTTGGACCTAAAGAAGAGATCCTTGGGATGCTATTATGTGTAACAAGAAAGGAAAATATTAGTTGCATGTTAATTGGGCTCATGGTATCTAGTTATATAAAGATAGCAATTTATGCCTTAAAAGTCATAATATTGGAATTATGACATGAGCAATAAGTTAAATGACATAAGCAAGCATCTCTATAAAGCAAATCTGCAGCTCCTTCCTCCTATTTCCGTCATTTTCGTTCAGCAAAACAAAAAGAGAGTTGAGAGGAAAAATAGAGAGAAGGAAGGAGAAATCTCACAAGGTAGGTTGATTTCTTCAGAGAATTTGAACCTAACGTATATGATCCTTCCTCTAAGCTTCTCTTTTACATAGATTAAGATCATTGAAGTACAAATTTGGTATTCAAGAGAGTTAGGGTTTCAGCCTAAAAGGGAAGAGCCAGAGGGAAGCTACGGTAACTTTCTAGACTTCAAATATTGCTTGTTCTAGCTGCTGTGAGTAGTTTAATCGGTGAAATTTCAATTGATTTACTTTGATTTCAAATTTGGGAAATGTGGATACATAAGAATTATGCTATCAAAATTGGGTCTGTAACATAATATAATAGTTAATGAAGTGAATAGGAGTATAAGGAAACACGTCTACGGAGTCAGATTTGGAAAGCCGCAATTTTCCTCGGAGAATTGGAAATTTTGGCCAGGGTTGTTAGAGGTCCTTAGGGTTGGTTTTTCAATGATTTGATGGTTCTATTGAGTTCAGGAGCAAAAATTAGGCGGGGTTACAGTTGGTCACTTTTTTGGAAAAGCTAGAAAAAACATAATTATGAAAACGCCATTGAAACCTTTAAAGTGGGGCTGCCAAGGGTAATTTTGTAATCTAACACTGAATTTCATAATTTTGAGTCTAGAAATAGATTCCTTAGGCAAAAATATGTCAGAATAGCCCATGTCAAAATTTTAGGAAAAGTACAATAGGACTAGGTACAGCCGGGTCCCTGGGGGCATTTTAGTAATTTTCAATATAGACTCATATAACCCCCAAAAACACTATAGAAGCGTCTAAATGGTACATTTAACATTTTAGGACCAAGTTGAAAGCCTGAGGGATTGGCATGGGAATCAAAGCTCACGGTTTGAGATGAAAAAGGTTTGAAGTAGGGAACTTACCTCTCCTGCATGTATTTGATATTTGTGCTGGTGTATTGATGCATGTTATTGCTTTGCTTGATTATGTGAAACATATATGAATAATTGAGGCTTTGTTTCTTTGTATAATATGGCCATCAATTTGTTGCACGAAACATTGAGCACGCAAATATATCATTGTGTTAGTATAAGTTTATGTAATGCAAGCATGTCATACATTAAGAACTTATCTTACATGCATATTGGTACTATTTTCCTTCTGAGATTCTCTCAAATCTTACCCTCCCCTATAAACAATTTAGACAAGAGGAGATAGAAGATACGCTAAGAACAAAGAAAAGAACCGTACGAGGGGATTGCGGTGGTAGAACAAAGAGGGGAAGATGTCTCCGTTTCACTCGGACTAGTTTAGACACCCTGGTAGTCCTGTACAGCTACATTGATGGCAATTATTATGTACGAACCCCTATGGGGATTTTCTGTAATCATGCATATATTATCAGTATATTTATTCTATTCCTTTGTTGCCCATCGAGCCACATATCATTTTCTATATGAATTTAAAATAAGGGCTTGACATTTTAGTATCAGAGCTTTAAGCGGTTCTGGAAGAGCCTTAAAGGTTCTGGCAGTGGGGTGGTTCCGACAATAGGATAGTATACCGAATGGTCTTGATTACACAGTACTAGGAAATTTGCACAAACAGGAGATACTAAAGGAGGGTATCTTCCCAATTTGTGAATCAGCCCTAAGATATGGTGAGTATCGAAGGGCAGCTAGTGGTGCAATACTAGATGAGAATGGTATAAGGATATTGCAGAACCTGAGGAAGTGGGTACAACCAAGGCCAATGTGCGGTCCATACACAATAATTTAGTGACCAGAGATAGCCGGCATGTCTTTTGAGATGAGGTAGTCACGGGGTAACCGTGGACCCAAGCAGCAAAAGCTAGTATGTACGTTTGGGCATGGGTATATGAAAGTTAAGCTAGCTCAACTTAGGGAAATCCTAGGATGGGCGACCCCCTGGGAAGTGAGTTGATAGGGTCATTGAGACTTGAGACATAGTGAATTGTCTTAAGGTTTCTCCATAACTAATGATCATCTTAATTAGATGATATGAAGAATGTTTAAATGTACAATGTAATGATGTAAGTATTGATTTTAATATGAAACATTTCTGTTACAGTGAGTACTACCAAAAGGATCCATTTGATGGGTTATGGAAATTTAAGGCATAGTAAATATTTTAAGATTTCTCCATGCTAAGTAATGATCCTTAGTAATACTCTGGGGTCAAAGGAATGTAGATATGATATATGGTGCTATATGATGAGTGGTGATCATACCGTATACTGATCATAGAGAATCTAATATGGTAATACTGAAGATTGATGATAGGTCTGAATTAGATCTAAGCTAAAATAGTTCTTAGGCCAAAATGCAAATTGGTTGCACTATGGTTCTGATGCATGACAGAAGTTTAAACCTTGTGGATAGTGTTAAACCTTCAATAATATTTTGAGGATGTTACCTAAATACTGTGAAGGTTAGAATAGGCCCTATTGATCCTAGTTCTTAGTAAGCCTATTCAGTATATTTGAGGAAAATGGTTTTTGATTTGTGTGATGCTGAGGTTCAAGATTTCATGATAAACCTAAATGTTGGGTTAGAGACCCTAGACTGTATGATATTACATGCTAGTTATGTTATAGTGGACATGTGTGTCCAAAGGCCCAAAGACCTAGGGGACCAGTATGCCCTTAGACTGGCAGATATATTCAAAATGGTGTTGGGTTAGTGATGATCTGTGGAAATGAGAAAAGTGATTTCCCTGCTCAGCTAATGTTCAGGTTTTAAGTGTTGAATTTCTATCTAAGGATCAAACTCAATAGTAGAACTAATACTTAGGAATTTGATTTAACCTGGATGGTATGAGGTACTAGAACATGGTACTAAATTAATCGAAATGTGTATAAGGTATCTCGAGGTTGCTAGTTGTTAATCTAGCATAGGAAAAGAGTTATCTACGAAGGATTCAGATCAGAAAGGGCTACCTACGGAGAATTCTGACCAAAGGGGCTGACCAGTCAGTTGACTGAGTAAAGCATCAAGTACAGTACCATAGTATGGAGCCACTATGACGACGAACCCTAGTGTGCAGCCTCCTTGACAATGAACTGTAGAGTGCAGTCGCCGTGAAGTTGAATCGTGGAATAGAGCTATGGCGACGTTAGCTCTTAATGTCGTGTTGGTTATGGCTTCTAGAAGTAGAACTTTAGGGCCATATTATTGTATGAGGAGGGGTCTTGAGGATTATAGTTTGATTTTGAAGTGTACTGTGATGTGTTGTGAGCAAGTAAGGGTTTAGGTGTACCCTACCCAGCTTGATTGATGGCGTGTATTGTGTTATGAATAGGCTGAGATTGAGGTATGACTTGGCAGTAGAGCATGAGCTTGTTCAATTGATGGACAATTCGACTACATGATCAAGGGTTCTCACTTGTGAGGGCACTTACCCCCGCATGGCCAACATGGCTAGCCACTAGGCTAGTTTCACCGGTGTTGACCCAAGGCTGAAAGGCGATGAGTAAAACTTGAGTCTGCTCTGAAGCTATGTGTATATTTGTTTGAGTTGCATCGCCATGCCAATAGTCCTCCAGTAGCTAACAACGGTTTGGGTGATTACAGTGTACATCCCTGGAGTAAAAGAGGATGAGGGTGGGGGTATAACAACGTGTATTTCCATGCCAATAGTCCTCTGGTAGCTAACAATGGTTTAGGTGTTTGTAGAGTGCATCCCCGACGGTGAAAGAGGAAGAGGGTGGTGTTAGGAGTTTGAGATTCCTGATAGGCTTCCTGGATAGAAGAGACTGAGACTCTAAGTGAGGCATTATAGTAGAGTGCTTCGGATAGATAGATTAAGATTCTGGAGTGGTCCGATGTTATTTTTAATTCCCAAAAGTCCTGGTTACCACTAGCAGGGTCACTGGTTGGTGTACGAGTGAGGGTAACACCGTAAAAGTTGATACGGTGAAGTGATGTAGTTATTAATGCCCAAAAATTCTGATTACCACTAGCGGAGTCACTGGTAGGTATACGGGTAAAGGTAATGTTATGAAGTTTTGCAAACAATGAAAGCTGTCGTTATTATGAATACAGCGCAAGCTATCATTATACAGCACAAGCTGTCGTTATTGTGAATACAGTGCAAGCTGTCGTTATTTTGATTACAATGGAAGCTGTCGTATTGTGTATACAGCTGTGAGTGTTGTAGTGTATGCGTAGTAAACCTATGGTACTTTGAGTTACTCCCGGAAGGAGTGATTAGATTGAGCAGAGTGGTGGCATATGCCTCCCAACTATATGTGACAATTGTACCATTGCAAAGAGGGTATACATGCAATGATGGTGTTTTGTCGCGATTATACATATTGGCGATTACTGCTGGCAGTAATTGTGTTGTGCGATAATGGTGTTTTGTGGCAAACATACATTGTGATGATTGCATTTGTTTTGCAATTGTGTTTTGTTAATATGTGTGTTAAGTTATGGCATTTTTGCCATTATGGGGTAGCGGTGGAGCAATATTCCAACCGTTAAAGTCCCAAGTGGTGTAACAAATTTTAAGGACGAAATTTATTGTACAGGGGAAGAAATGTAATATCCCAAATTTTGATTAAGGGTTAATGACTTCAAAAGTGGATGTGATGAGAATTTGGTTGTTTTAGTAATTCCAATAGCTTCATTGTGCAATTTTTGTGGGGAGAGTGTTTGTTGTGAAATTGGAACAATTGTGCAAAAGTTGGAAATTCTGTCCATTGAAACTCTGTACAGGGTAGTCCATTTTTATGGACGTTTTGAATAGGAAAATGGTGTCTACAAATTTTGAAACTTTCCAATCTTAAAGTTCACATGCCAAGCTTGAAAATGGACATACAATTTGTGTAATTTCGATTTGTGAGCTAAGAATTATGAATTTTTGAAATTTGACCAGCGAAATTGATTCTTTTCTTGAACAACATGCAAAGATTTAAAATCTAGGAATGATATGCTTCCAGATAATAAAGGCTATATTTTTTCTTGAAACTATACTCAATAAGGGTTCTATAGCCTTTGGAATCACTCTAAAAAGATGTCTACAAATTTAGTTATGATTTTTCAAATATAAGGCAGAAAATCTGTCAGAATTGTCATAAAATCCAAAAACAGGAAAATTGTGACACCAGTATACATGTGGCTTGGCAAATGTTGTCAAGTCAATTTGGACCTAAAGGAGAGATCCTTGGGATGCTATTACGGGTAACAAGAAAGGAAAATATTAGTTGCATGTTAATTGGGCTCATGGTATCAAGTTACATAAAGATAGGAATTTATGCCTTAAAAGTCATAATATTGGAATTATGACATCAGCAATAAGTTAAAAGACATAAGCAAGCATCTCTATAAAGCAAATCTGTATCTCCTTCCTCCCATTTCTGTCATTTTCGTTCAGCAAAACAGAAAGAGAGTTGAGAGGAAAAATAGAGAGAGGGAAGGAGAAATCTCACAAGGTAGATTGATTTCTTCAGTGAATTCATACCTAACATGTATGATCCTTCCTTCCTCTAAACTTCTCTTTTACATGGATTAAGGTGATTAAAGCACAAATTTTGTATTCAAGAGAGTTAGGGTTTCACCCTAAAAGGGAAGAGCCAGAGGAAAGCTACGGTAACATCCTAAACTTCAAATATTGAATGTTCTGGCTGCTTTGAGTAGTTTAATCGGTGAAATTCCAATTGATTTGCTTTGATTTCAAATTTGGGAAATGTGGAGACATAAGCGTTATGCTACCGAAATTGGATCTAAATGGTAGTTGTAACCTAATATAATAATTAATCAAGAGATTAGGAGTAGAAAGAAACACGTCTGCGGAGTCAAATTTGGAAAACCTCAATTTTCCTTGGAGAATTGGGAATTTCGGCTAGGGCTGTTAGAGGCCCTTAGGGTTGGATTTTCAATGATTTAATCGTTCCATTGAGTTTAGGAGTGAAAATTAGGTGGGGTTACAGTTGGTCACTTTTTCGGAAAAGCTCGAAAAAACATAATTATGAAAATGCCCTTGAAACCCTTAAAATGGGGCTGCCAAGGGTAATTTTGTCATATGACATTGAATTTGATAATTCTGAGTCTGGAAATAGATTCCTTGGGCAAAACTATGTCAAAATAGTCCATTTTAAAATTTCAGAAAAAGTACAGTCAAACCGAGTATAGCCGGACCGGGCCAGGCCCTTGGGGGCATTTTAGTAATTTTTCAATATAGACTCATATAACCCCCAGAAACACTATGGAAGTGCCAAAATGGTACATTTGACATTTTATGACCAATTTGAAAGCCTGAGGGATTGGCAAGCGAATCAAAGAACACGGTTCAAGGTGGAAAAGGTCTAAAGTAAGGAACTTACTTCTCCTACATGTATTTGATATTTGTGCTGGTGTATTGATGCATGTTATTGCTTTGCTTGATTATGTGAAACATATATGAATAATTGAAGCTCTATTTCTATTTAAAATGTGGCCATAGTTTTGTTGCACGAAACATTGAGCACACAAATATATCATTATATTAGCATGAGTTTATGTAATGCAAGCATGTCATGCATTAAGCACTTATTTTGCATGCATCTTGATACTGTTTTCCTACTGAGATTCTCTCGAATCTCACCCTCCCCTACCAATAATTTAGACAAGAGGAGATAGATGATACACTGAGAATAAAGAAAAGAACTGTACGAGGGGGTTGCGGTGGTGGAACGAAGAGGGGAAGATGTCTATGTTTCACTCGGTCGAGTTTAGACACCCTAGGAGCCTTGTGTGGCTACATTGATGGTAATTATTATGTACGAACCCCTATAGGGATTTTCTGTAATCATGCACATATTATCAGTATATTTATGTTATTCCTGTGTTGCCCATTGAACCGCATATCATTTTCCGTGATTACTTTGGTAAAGGTGAAATAAAATTAAGGGCGTGACACGTTACATTGGTAGGTGCTTCACTTTCGTAAAGTAGTTTTTCGTCAGTGCATGATTTCTTCATTGTTTTTCTATAATAATTCGTCAAACACTAATACAATGAAGTGTTATTTATGGGTATGTTGGATCATTGGTCAAAAGTTGAATTTTTTGTTTATGGGACTCATCACGTCGAGTGACGATATTAGCCATGAGTGACCTCCATACTTGAAGATGCAATCCGAATGTTTAACGTCCTGTTTTACACTTGAAATATATATTAGATAACGTTCAGGCATAATAACAAGTAAAAACATAATCAATGAATAACTTTTAACCGTATTCGAACTGTTTATTGTGACCCTATATTGAAGTATGCTTCTGTGACAAACACATTTTCAGGTTGTGTGTCAATCCTTGTTTGATCACCTAAAAAGAACTTAATCACTAATATGATGAAGTGTTAGAGTGATTGGAAGCAAGAAAAATGAGTTACATAATCATTTCTATGATTTTCAGAAGCGTTGCTATGCTTTTTCCAGAAGTGCAACTCAGAAGTGAAGGACGTGCACTTGCACTTTATGTCAACACTCGAGTACTACAGTGCCTTACTTGAAGTGCTACAGTACCCACTCGAGTTTTCTTGCTGATTTTCAAATATTTCTGTCAAATAATTGCAAGAGTAAAACTTGCACTTGTGAGTGTTATAGGTCCTCACTTGAGTGCAAAAGTCCTCACTCAAGTGCATCAGTATATTTCATCTTCTGGCTTCACTCTGGACAACACTGTTAGGATCAGCAGGCATAGCGGAAGAATTTTAAAATTTTACCAATCCTAATCGAGGATCTATCAACGGTGTTTAAACCAAGTTGGAAGGATTCATACCTTTTATGATTTAGGGTTTTCACGATCTCTAGGAGCCAACACGTCAGGTCCGCTCCCTCTACCGGTATCCACACGAATGCTCTCCAACTGAGACTGCGTGCTAGCGCCTCTAATGTCTCCTAGGGTTTCCCTTGCAGCTCTCAATTCTCATGTGCATATCAATATATCCGCTCGATCAAGTTTATAACCTATGAGGGCAATTTTGAAATTTCAAAATTAATGATCATTAATTTCGAAATTAATTAACTATTAATTATCTTGATGAGCTAATTAAATAAATTCAGTTTAAATTAAATCTATCCAATAGTTTTAATTTAACCTATTTATTTAATCCAAATAAAGAGCCGTTAGTTTTAATTTATCTTCATAAATTAAATCTGAGATACTATATCTCTATCATGTTAGTTATTAAATTTAATATATCTTAATAAATTAAATTTAAAACTAACACAATATTATAGTATCATATAATATATATACATATACATATAAGATATATATTTTGAAAATATATATCTATATATTATTATTAATAAATTTTATATTATATATATATATAAATATAAAATCCGTCCACCCTAAATTAAACATTATCTCGTGTTGGGCCATTCTTGTGTGTGACCCTGTAGGCCCATATGAAGTTGGCAGTGGGCCAATAACTATACTAACCCAAAAGTCGCAAGCGGCCTCTAGCAAGACATTATGACTACCCAATCCATATGAGGATCGTTATCACGATGCAACCTGTCATACAACCATGTCACGTCCCTTTTGTCACACGATATATTGATCAAGGCTAAGGCATGGATAATGTCATCCTCTTGTTCCTGGCCATTACTTTCTCGATTCCTGAGTAGCCTGATAATAGAGATGAAAACTCCTTTCCATCATAGTATGTCCATACATTTCTCAGACTCACTTATCGAGGGGCCCAGTAATATATCTCTACTAATGTACGGTACAAATTCCATCTTGATCATTCATATTCCTCTGCATGAAAAACCACCAAGCCCGATCGTAGCCTTTATCATCACCCGGTTAAAAGTGACTTTTGACTAGTTCAAAGCTTAGCAACTCTCATGTGGGAATCCATGATGACCTTAGGTTTAAGGGCATTGTGACGTGGTTATACATGAGAAAAGCTAATGACTTGATCCTTGTAGCTTTCTCATAGTGGGTCGGTCCAGCACCTTGTACTCTTACAAGTGCCTAAGACTTTGATTCGTATCTCCATATCTTATCAAAGTCATACGATCTTGTTTTAGGACAATCTTTATAAATTATCCAAGGATACAATTATCACAGTTAACATGCAAATAATATGATAACAAAATGGAGAAATTTCATTAAATTAATAATGTTCAAAGTACAATGATTGGCCCTTAGGGCACAATTTCCAACATCCTCCCACTTGCCCTAGGTGCAATCATTAATTTGCCTAATTCCTATTGCCCTAACATGACACTCATGCTTTGCCTGTGCAAGTGGCTTAGTAAGAGAATCAGCAACATTATCTTCTCCTGCTACTTTGCATATCTTTATATCACCTATATCATTGATTTCTCTAATAAGATGAAATCGCCTGAGTATATGCTTGGTCCTTTGATGTGACCTACGCTCCTTGGCCTGTACAATAGCACTGCTATTGTCACAGAAGAAATCTATTGGATTTGAGATGGTAGGCACCACCCCTAGTTCAGTAATGAATTCTCTTATCCAAATGGCTTCTTTAGCTGTATCTGATGCTATTATATACTCAGCTTCTGTTGCAGAATCTGCTATAGTGCTCTGCTTGGAGCTCTTCCAGCTTACTGCTCCACCATTCAGGAGGAATACATATCCAGATTGCAATTTAAGGTCATTTTGGTCATTTTGGAAACTTGCATCTGTGTAACCGGTTATGCAGAGCTCATCATCCAATCCACCATAGACTAAAAATAAGTCCTTAGTCCTTCTTAAGTACTTTAGGATATTCTTGACGGCAGTCCAATGACCCTCACCAGGATCTTGTTGGTATCTACTGGTCATACTTAAGGCAAACGAGACATCCGGTCGAGTACATAACATGGCATACATGATGGAACCTTACTCATGCGATCTCGCTGATCAGGTGTACTAGGACACAGATCCTTGCTAAGATGGATGCCATGAGACATGGGCATGTAACCCCTTTTTTGAATCCTGCATACTGAACCTATGCAGTATCTTGTCTATGTATGTGCTCTAACTTATGCCTATTAGTCATTTAGATCTATCCCTATAGATCCTAATCCCTAGGATATAGGTGGTTTTACCTAAGTCTTTCATTAAAAAGGACTTTCCTAACCAAGACTTGACACTGTGCAAGGTAGGAATATCATTCCCAATGAGTAGGATGTCATCTACATAAAGCACTAGAAATACAACTATGCTACCACTAACCTTCTTGTAAACACAAGGTTCATCGATGTTTTGAATGAATCCAAACTCTTTGACTACTTCATCAAAACAATGATTCCAGATCCGAGATGCTTGCTTCAATCCATAAATGGATCTTTGAAACTTGCAAATTTTACCAGAGTCCTCTGGATGCACAAAACCTTTAGGTTGTGTCATGTACACATCCTCAAGCAGCTTTCCATTAAGGAAGGCTGTTTTGACATCCATCTGCCATATTTCATAGTCATAATATGCTGCAATGGCAAGAAGGATTCTGATTGATTTGGCCATTACACCTGGGGAAAGGGTTTCATCAAAGTCTACACCATGAGTTTGAGTGAATCCTTTTGCAACCAGTCGTGCCTTGAAGACATTTACATTGCCATCCATGTCAGTTTTCTCCTTAAAAACCCATTTACACCCAATGGTTTTTACACCTTCAGGTGGATCGACTAAGGTCCATACCTGATTGTCGTACATGGATTGCATTTCAGACTTCATGGCATTTAGCCATTTCTCAGAGTTTGGTCCCACTGTGCCTTCTCGATAGGTGGTAGGCTCATTTTGCTCAATGAGCAACACATCACAGCCTTTAGTAATCAGAAATCCATATCTCTAAGGCTGATGCCGTGTCCTATCAGATCTTCATAGACCTTATGTTACTTGAGGAGGCTGAGCAACTTGTTGTGAGTCTTCTCTAATTTCCATCTATGGTTCTATACTATCTTGTGGCTCCCAAATTTCTTCGAGATGTACGGCGCTCCCACTGGTTGTTTTAGAGACAAATTCTCTTTCTAGAAACTTACCATTTCGAATAACAAACACTTTGTTATCAGTGAGATTGTAGACATAGTATCATTTCATTTCTTTAGGATACCCCATAAAAAGGCACTTTGTGGATCTGGGTGCTAATTTATCAAAGGCTTATTGCTTAACATATACCTCACATCCCCAGATCTTGAGAAAAGATAAACTTGGTTTCTTTCCAGTCTATATCTCATATGGTGTCTTTTCAATTGCCTTAGATGGAACACGATTTAGTGTGAACGCAACTGTCTCTAAGGCATGTCCCCAAAAGGACGATGGAAGATCTGTTTGACTCATCATAGATCGAATCATATCTAATAGTTTTCGATTCCTCCATTCAGAAAAGCCATTCCATTGTGGTGTTCCTGGAGGAGTCAATTGTGAGATTATCCCACAACTCCTAAGATGGTCAATAAATTCTTAGCTCAAATATTCACCACCTTGATCAGATTGAAGTGCTTTAATTGTTTTACCAAGTTGGTTTTGTACTTTATTTTGGAATATTTTGAACATTTCAAAAGATTTAGATTTATGTTTCATTAGATAGATATAGCCATATCTACTAAAGTCATCTATAAATGTAATAAAGTAGACAAAACCTCCTCTGGCAGCTATATTTAATGGTCCACATACCTCTGTATGTATGAGGCCCAATAATTCAATGGCCCTCTCACTGTGCCCAGTAAAAGGTGCCTTAGTCATCTTTCCTAATAAGCAAGATTTGCATGTATCATATGAGTCAAAATCAAATGAGTTTAGAAATCCATCTTGATAGAGTTTAGAAATGTGTTTCTCATTTATGTGGCCTAGACAACAATGCCATAGGTAGGTCGGATTCAAATTGTTTGATTTTATCCTCTTAGTAGTTTTGTTATAGATATTCCCATTATTAGGATGTTCCAAATTTAATATATAATGACCAACATGCAAATCACCATCAGCATAGAAAATGTCATTACGATAAATAGAACATTTACCATTCCTAGTAATAGAAGTATAACCTTCCTTATCCAAATAAGAAAGAGAAAAAATGTTACTACTCAAAGCAAGAACATAATAGCAATTGTTCAAAACTAACAAAAGCCCACTGGGCAGAACTAATTCATAAGTGCGTATGGCTAAAGCAGCAACTCTTGCTCTATTTCCAACTCGTAGGTCCACCTCGCCATTCTTCAGCTTTCACCTGTCCTTTAGACCCTACACATTTGTACAAATGTGAGAATCACATGCAGTATCTAATACCAATGTAGAAGAAGTAGAAAAATGAATGTCTATAACAAATACCTGAAGGGATAGCCTCGCTATCCTTCTTGTTCTTTTTCAGATCTTCCAAGTAGAGTTTGTAATTCCTCTTCCAATGACCGGGTTCATTGCAGAAATAGCAGACTCCTTCCTTTGGAGGCTTTGCCTTCTTGGGTGCATGCTTGTTTGACTCTTTGGTCTTACCACCTGAGCCATTACCCTTCCATTTGCCCTTCCTTTTCTTTTTCATACCCTTTCCTTTCTAAACCATCAAAACTTTGCTAGGATTTTTCTTAATGCTTTGCTCAGCAGTTTTGAGCATCCCATGCAACTTAGAAATTGATTTCTCCATGTTGTTATTGTTGTAGTTCATAACAAACAGGTCATAACTATCCGGGAGTGAGTTGAGGATCAAATCCGGAGCTAACTCCTGGCTCATGGGAAATCCAAGCCTCTTAAGGTGATCAATATAGCCTTTCATCTTTAACACATGAATACTAACTGATGCACCTTCAGCCATTTTGCAGGAATGTAAGGTCTTTGTGGTCTCATACCTTTCTTGCCTTGCCTTGTCCTTCTCAAAGACCGATCGCAATGATAGTGTAGCAGTATTACTAGTCGACATGATTCTACAATTAAAATATGCAAAGTTAGTTAGTAATCTCCCACTAAGTTAACAACCCTCAATATAATAATTAGTGGGCTAAGATCCATATTTGCCTTAAACTTAAGTCCGCTTTGACAAGACGCTTAAATTCAAGTTATTTAGGTAGGTAACCTATTTACCAAGTACATCGCATGTAACTCTTAGATCTTTATACGATTCGACCATTATATGATCCCGCATGTTTAATCCCATCTAATGCCTTGATATGCAAAACCATTTTGTTAATCTCAATTAAGTCCAAAATAATAATGAATATTATGAGCAACACCATTACTCAAGCTTGTCTCATCAAGATAACTCAAGTGCATCCA
The DNA here is from genome assembly GCA_963855925.1 of Inga laurina. Classification (NCBI taxonomy): domain Eukaryota; kingdom Viridiplantae; phylum Streptophyta; class Magnoliopsida; order Fabales; family Fabaceae; genus Inga; species Inga laurina. Next base: position 62,630,139 of record OY979704.1, on the reverse strand, counting down.
CTTTAGTGGTTTCCACAATTAAGCGATCTAGGTTTTGACAAGTATTCATTAATTGACGGCATTATGACTTAAGATTTGATCAGAGGGCTAAATTAATTAGTTTTGTTTATATGGATGCAATAGTGGTCGTATCTCATACAGATAAATACATATAAACGTAAAAGTAATTATGCAATGATTTTATCAAAAGCATAATTTAAACGTGACACAACATGGCTTACCTAACCGAAAAACCTCCCAAGCCAATGAGAGGACTTCTCTAAATAAGAAAAGAAATACATTGAGAGAAACCTCGTTTAAACATTCAAGGGGAGTGAGATGAGAAGAGAATGTACATCGAGAGTATTCAGAGAAAGGCAAGGCATGCAGGCCGTATTTAAATATTACAACCCTTTGTAAAATTCTAAAGCTATGTTGTTCACTATACCCAAACAAGTATAAATAATAAACTACATCAAGAATTCATACAATATGAAAAGTAATAAATGTTGTGATTAGATTATATTGCGCTACGCAGAGGTGGTCACGATGGTCTCGCTAGCTAGTTAGCGGGCATGGTCAAGGGGAGCTTCTGCTCAATTCATTTAGTCCAATTCTTAAGGGATTTCGGCCCAATTTCAAAAACAACAGCCCAGAACGCTTCTAATTCGGATTGTTTACCCCAAAGTTTTGAATCCCTAAATCCGATTAGAGACCCTAACGTGTCTGTACGCCATGTTCTTCACCTATTCAAAACCTAAACGATGAATTCTACTTCAGATCAAATCCAAAATAGAAATCGCGATGCCAGTGGCAAAATTGAAACTTAAACATATCGCATATAATTGAAACAATTTCACCAAATCGCATAAACATACAACACTATCTGAAAAACTCACATTAACGTTGAACATATTCCTTTTCGATTTAACATATTCGGACATTTTCTTATGAACACACATATATATCCCATATATATCACATGTATAAGAACATAAACTCAGTTTAAATGCACAATTGATCTGGCTCTGATGCCACTGTTAGGATCGGCAAGCACAGCGAAAGAATTTTAAAATTTTACCAATCCTAATCGAGGATCTATCAACCGCGTTTAAACAAAGTTGGAAGGATTTATACCTTTTATGATTCAGGGTTTCCACGATCTCTAGGAGCCAACACGTCAGGTCCGCTCCCTCTACCGGTATCCACACGAATGCTCTCCAACCGAGACTGCGTGCTAGCACCTCTAATGTCTCCTAAGGTTTCCCTTGCAGCTCTCAATTCTCATGTGCATATCAATATATCTGCTCTATCAAGTTTATAATCTATGAGGGCTATTTTCAAATTTCAAAATTAATCATCATTAATTTTGAAATTAATTAACTATTAATTATCTTGATGAGCTAATTAAATAAATTCAGTTTAAATTAAATCTGTCTAACAGTTTTAATTTAACTTATTTATTTAATCCAAATAAAGAGCCATTAGATTTAATTTATCTTCATAAATTAAATCTGAGATATTATATCTCTATTATGTTAGTTATTAAATTTAATATATCTTAATAAATTAAATTTAAAACTAACACAATATAATAATATCATATAATATATACATACACATACATATATATATAAGATATATATATATTTCAAAAATATATATCTATATAATATTATTAATAAATTTTATATTATATATATATAAATATAAAATTCGTCCACCCTACATTAAACATTATCTCGTGTTGGGTCATTCTTGTGTGCGACCCTGTAGGCCCATATGAAGTTGGCAATGGGCCAATAACTATACTAACCCAAAAGTCGCAAGTGGCCTCTAGCAGGACATTACGACTACCCAATTCATATGAGGATCGTTATCACGATGCAACCTGTCATACAACCATGTCACGTCCCTTTTGTCACATGATATATCGATCAAGGATAAGGCATGGATAATGTCATCATCTTGTTCCTGACCATTACTTTCTCGATTCCTAAGTAGCCTGATAATAGAGACGAAAACTCCTTTCCATCATAGTATGTCCATACATTTCTCATACTCACTTATCGAGGGACCCAGTAATATCTCTCTACTAATGTGAGGTACAAATTCCTTCTTGATCATTCATATTCCTCTGCATGAAAAACCACCAAGCCAGATCGTAGCCTTTATCATCACCCGGTCAAAAGTGACTTTTGACTAGTTCAAAGCTTAGAACCTCTCATGTGGGAATCCATGATGACCTCAGGTTTAAGGGCATTGTGACATGGTTATACATGAGAAAAGCTTATGACTTGATCCATATAGCTTTCTCATAGTGGGTGAGTCCAGCACCTTGTACTCTTATAAGTGCCTAAGACTTTGATTCGTATCTCCATATCTTATCAAAGTCATACTGATCTTGTTTCATCTCTGCTCCCGCATAGATGACCGACCAGGGACATTTTAGGACAATCTTTATGAATTATCCAAGGATACAATTATCACAGTTAACATGCAAATAATATGATAACAGAATGGAGAAATTTCATTAAATTAATAATGTTCAAAGTACAATGATTGGCCCTTAGGGCATAATTTCCAACAAACTTTTGCACCAAGTTTTGCAAGATTGATTTTTTGGACCTGCGAGTGTTGAGGTGTTTACGGAGTGCATGGTTCCTCACTTAAATGCATCAGTATATCTTCACTTCTGGACAGTCTTTTGCTTTGCACTTGCATCAATATTTGAGGAAGTGAGATTTCTCACTCGCAAGTATTGGGTCCTCACTCGAGTACAAATATCCTCACTTGATTGTAGCTGAAATCCTTTCACTTTACAACTACTTCTAGAACACACTTGCACTAGCATTTACAAGAGATTCTTCACTTGCTAGTGTTTTGATCATACTCAAATGCATGGGAGAGTTTCAGTGCTACTTGACAACACTCGCATGACATTTTCCAAGAGTTAGCTTTTGGACTCGAGTGCCACATTAGACTTGATCAATTCATTTGACTTCAAGTATGGCAAGTAATGTATCATAAGAAAGCTTTTGTCATATACATTTCAATGCAAAAAGAATTAGCTCCAAACTCATTGTATTCTGCAAGTTATGATCGAAGGAGTATTACTGTTAAAGATAGTCTTTGAATTATTCAGTGTCAACTTCTAGAAGGCATAACTCTCAGCATACAACTTTAAATTTGACCTATTACCTATCCATGGAAAGGTCTTTAAGTCTAGTTTCATTTGACACTAGTTTCATCTCAATCCAATGTGTATTTTGAAAGTTATATCCAAAATACCGAACCTGCCTATAATGTGAACGCGATTTTAGTGTCAAATTCAAAAGATTATATTTCTTTCATATAAACTCCTTTGAATGTGTTTTTGTGTCCATTTTTTATGTTGGGAGTCTAGTTTCATATGCCACAAGTTGCAACTTAATCCAACAAGTGGTTTGAGAGATAAGGTGAAAATACCATACCTCTGTCAGACTGAATGAAGAATAGAGTAGAATAGAGTACCCCGACACTCAAGTGTTCTTCCTACACTCGAGTGCAACACCTCTGGCACTAAAGTGTTGGACTCACAATCGAGTACAACTTCTCTGGAAGTACTATAACTCATATATAAGTCATCTTGGCTTCATATTAACCCATTCCAACCATCATTTGATCATAGAAACCTTCAGTAACACTTCTAAGAGCTTGAATCTTGATATTCTCATTAGATCTTGTAAATTCTTCTTTCATCAATCTCTTTCTTCTTGATTTTCTTCTTGATGATTATTCGCCATAACCCAACAAGATAGCTTCTTTATTTTTTTGATTATCTACAATCTTCTTCTTTCTTTGCCGACTAATCTACAAGATATGAAATATTAAATATAATAGTTAGTCAATGTAGAAAATCAATATATTATGAAAACTTTTTTCTCTTAATGTTTGTATCTATTATTTGATATCATCAAAACACATCATATCTAACATTCTCCCCCTTTTTGATGATGACAAATCCTTTAAGACAAATTTGTGTGAAAAACAAATTAAGTGCAACGTATATTAAGTGCAAATTAAATATAACGTTAAGTGCAACATATTTTCTTGTAATTCTCTCACCCTGTTTGACATGAGCGAAAAGTTTGAAGTAGAAAGAACTAATGCATGAAATGAATATGTCAAGAAAACAATTTTCTCTTCCCGTATTTGAAAGTATTGTCATTTTTAATGTGATGTAACTGAAAAATAGATTTGGAGAGGTTTTCAAAAAAAATTTCATAATCTAGGCAAAATGAAATTAAATATATAAAACATATTCTTGAAATATAAAGAGGAAGGGTTTAGAAATGCTCATTTGGATTTAGCAAGCTGATATTGATCCATGAAGTCCATTGCCCTCTTTTGATGTTGTGTTAGATCCATGAAATGTGTAAAGAGACTGAAGTACTCAAGTGGTGTCTCAACTGAATGAATATGGTTAGTACTCAGGGGATATGAGGTAGCTATGTGATATTTGAATAACTTTAATCTCTGATCATAACTCATTTGGATGCTACCAAATTCATCCTGATACATGCCTCTTGTTGCTTTAAGTGTTGCAGCTAATATATTTTCTTTGATTGAGCAATAAGTCATCTTTCCTCAAGGTTGATAATTTGTTCTTGTAGTACATTGAGGAATCTTATTACATAAAACAAATTCTGCTGTCACAAATTTAAATATTTCTTTGCAAATAGAATTGTTAGTGCAATGAAGTAACAAAAGGTTCTTTTCCATATGATATGTTAAAATTAAAATCATGAAAAAAATAATATAAGACTAACTCATCATCAAAACTAATCAAGACATGGTGAATACAAATGAGTAAGGTTAAAAGGATTTCTTCTAACAAAGGAGATGAGCTTTCAAGATATAACATATATGTGAATGTGAAGCATCCTTTAATTGATGCATGGTTTTAAAAAAATTTCATGAGGAAAATAGTTAATAACTCTCCTAGATTTGAAAAATCATTGAAAACTCTTTAGAGAAAAATGATTATGAAACTATGAAGATTTGGAGAGAAATCAAAATTTAATAGCGACGATGTTTTTCAGGGGTTTTAAGAGATATAACCCAATATCACTTGAGTAGTCACTTGAGTGATCCTACTCGACCATCACTCGAATGATGCAACTCAGAGAATTAAGAAAGATTACAATACCTTACTCAAGTAATGTTGTAATTACTAGAGTCATAATCCTCTGTAGTCCATTAATACATCATTGGCTAGTCACTGTTTGAATATATGATCTAAAGATGTAATCTCTGTGGGCACTTAAGGATATTAATATGAGCTTGAAATAAGGCCTTATGTGCATATTAGCTTAGTATGTGCCCCTTGCTTAGCAAACACCATCGATAAACTTTGATTTCGCCATCACACATAGCTCCTTATTTTGTCATCCGCCATCACAAATAGAGCTTTTAAGCTCTGGTTCACTAAGTCACACACTGCTGCCTCATCTCATCATTCATTGAATGATGATCATAGCATTGTTTGTACCAAGCTCAATGTGAAAGTGTTGAAGCTCCTCTTCTAAACAACCCTTTTATAGATGAACTAGGGCGACCAGTTCTAGTAGAATATTGTGCCTTCCTCAGAGCATCTCCTTATTTGACTGGATCAATAGCAGGTCACTTGCTATTGCTTGGATATCATTTGAGTGATACCACATATTCATATTGCAATACTGCTAGTCATGTCTACTTTAGTATTCTACTCTGTTAGCCTCTGTTCTTTGTACCAAAAAGTAGAGCATCTTGGTCAACTCCTGTAAAAGTATAAATATATGCTCCTTGGTACCCAACTTCTCTTGGGTCCGTAAAATATTAGGTATAATAACTCTTTTGCTCTTATATAATTAAACCATATGATATTTTAGCAAAGAGTATTATAAACCAATGAAGACCAAGATATAATTTTACCCAATAAATTCAAGCCATTGAATCATAAAGCATAATGAACAATTGATACCAAGAGTGATGATTTTCAAAGATCAATGACAATTTGTAAATACATTTTATATAGAAAATACGTCATTGATAAAATTTTCATGCAATCGATGTAAGTCAAATCAAAAAGAGTAGAAAAACTATCCATAATAACCAACTTTTTTAAAATGATAAATCATGAATGAAATCAAGTTTTCCAAGAATGACAATGAGATATGCAAATTGTTTCAAAATCTCAAATGTTCTTTCAAATCAGGAGTATGCTTTTTGATATTAAGATTTTGAATACATATAAAACTCAATCATGAAGTTTGTTAAATATCAATGCTTATGCTAAAAATGGTGGAAGTCAATAGTTATAAAATATATATTAGAAAGTTTTACTTTGAAGTTTGACTAAGATAACATGTTAATCATTAGAGTTAACATGTTGGATAATTTTCCCAAGTACAAAAGTCATATGAAAATGAATTAGCCAAAAATGTCTTAACTTGACAGATATATATAATCACAATGACTTTGCAAAGAAATAATCTTGCCTCTTAGAATTGTTTCTTAAAGTATATGAAACAAGGCAAGAATTTGTATAAAAGGCTCTAGTTACAAAGAAAAAAAATGAAGACAAATGTTCATGCATTTTGAGCAACAAGATGAGTATAAAGATTTATGGATGTTGAAGCACATACTCATTGTCTAAATGACTAGAGTTCTAGAATATTATCCTAGTAAGTTATTCCGTTATAATGCTTAATCCATCAAGATTCAATGCATCAATGAACATTCATAATGCTTGGAATAACTCAATCAATAAAGATTTTTGCATTAGACATAAAGCTTTCACAAATTGAATTCTTTTCTGGGAAATTGACTTGAATCTCATAGAAGATCAACTTGTTTGACATGAGATCTAACTTGTTTAGAGAATGGGACTAAGGAGTTCAAGCACAGGATAGCTCATTTAAGATTAATGATCAATAGGTTAATGATGGGAAATACTCTAGTGGATGAATTTGAAGCATTTATGATATTCAGTATAAAACTACGAACTTCCAATTTTCAAATTGATTTTAATGCAAACAAGATATGAATAATTTTCAAATAATATGTATGCACTTTTTATAAACATGATGAATTGAAATCCAAGTAAATTTGTTAAATGTGCATTTCAAATATATAGAAAGATTATGCACCATTTCACTTTCGATCTATTTAGCAATATGAAAACATTTTGAAAACCATAAATGATTTATTGCTAATGGTATGCAATAATGAGCAAGTATTTACCATTCAAAATGAGTTGGGAAAGACGAGTACGACGGATGAGTTTTGAAATGAAGTCTCGACACTCGAGATTTTGCATAAGATTGCCTATACTGATACAGCGCACCTGGCTTGGGTGTAACTTGTAGACACCCAAGTTAATTTCTATCTCCTTATAACTTTGTGCTCAAGTCCTCCAAGATCACATGAGTAACCCATACCTTTGAATCAAGTTTTTATGGAATTTCCTTTCTGAACTCGAATTATCCACTAAACCTTCAAGTTATGTACTTGTGTTTGCCTATGGAACTCGAGTTTTGTGCCTACACTTGATATGAACTCGAGTTTTCACTTAGAGTTCATGTATACTCTATTTATCCCTGTTTTAATGACCAAAAACAGAGTATTCATTTCTTCTTCCTGCAAAATCATATAACCATTTTTCTTTCTTCAGTATCCAATTTTACTTGGATCCATTCACGGTTAGCTTGTAGGAATCACAATTCACATGCTAAAAATCTAGTTAATTCAAAGAAATTGAACATAATGAATTAAGCATTACTTTATGTGCAACCCCTTCATATCAAGGTCGAGGTTTACGTTCAAAATACATAATTATGTTAAATCAGAGACCATAGGATAAATTGAGACATCTTAAAAATTTCATTGCCCAAAACAAGGTTTTTAAAACTTTTCTAAAACATGTTCAACACGGTCTCATATTCACATTTCAAATACACAATTGGCTTGTAAAGTTCGATTCCATTCATAAATATCAGAGTGCAACATAAATTCTTGACACACTCAGGTTTCATTAATCAGCTAAGGGTTTATAGGGCACAAACGCCCGTAATCAATTTCCCATTCTAGGGGATTACACAAAACTATCCAATATCTACAACATATACAATTAATTCCCAAGAAAATATCCAAAAACTAAGGGTATGATAACCAACTATCCAAAATAAAACTCCTAGCTTGGAGCTCTATCTGCTCTTCGTCACCTACTTCTCTTTAGAACCACTAGCCCTGTCTGAAAATTGTTTTATGGAAAGAATGAGATTCTAAAGAATCCCGATAATAACAATTCACTCATAGTATGCGCAACAACAAAGCATGTAAGCAAATCACAACACCACAACAGAACAATATCATTTACAACGGCAGGGGTAGGTGTGATGTGCATCACCCACTACGACTGCTCATGCTGCAATGCACAATGGCATATCACACTTCAATATATTTCACCACAGCAGGATTTCATATGACATATTCCACAACAACATAACAACACCAGCGTGTTTCTCAATAGTGGCAATTCACAATTCCACAACCCATAACGGCTATTAAAGCGGCAATTACAATGGAAGGCGTAGGTGTGGCATGCGTCACCCCCACGACTGCTCACGCTACCTGTAACCCCCTCCGTAATTATATCCGAAATACGCGATTAAAATGAAATAGAGACCAATAATAATCAAAACTCATTTAAAATCTCATCCTTGAGATAGGGCTTTCAAAAATACCTTTTAAAATCTAATTAACTTGGTCTCATATTCACATTTCGAATACAATTACTACGCGAAGATAAATCACATTCATATAAATATCAGAGTGCATAATATAATCATCCCGGCAATCCCGGGTACATACCTTCGCTAAAGATACACAGGGCACAATTGCCCATTACAATTCTTCAAATGGGGATTACACAATCTCATCTCGAAGGAGTCCTAGCTGCTTCCTCCACAAGCCACTTGCCCTGTCTAAATTGTTGGTAAGGGAGGGTGAGATTCGAGAGAATCTCAGTAGGGAAACATTATCAATATGCAGGCAAGATAAGTGTTTAATGCATGACATGCTTGCATCACATAACTCATGCACACATACAATGACAAATCTATAAGCTCTATGCTTCGAACGATCCACATATGGCCATAGCATATATTGAAACATAGCTTCAAATCATTCATACATGTTCCACATAATCAAGCAAAGCAATAACATGCATCAACACATTAATACAGTTATCAGAGCATGCAGGAGAGATAAGTTCCCTGCCTCCAATCTTTGCTCCTCGATTTGCGTACCAGCAACTCGGGGATTCACATTCAATCCTACAATGTCAAATATACTATTTAGACACTTACATAGTGTTTCTGGGGGTTATATGAAGCTATATTGAAAAATTACTAAAATACCCCCGGGGGCCCGGCCCGGCCCCGCCGTACCCGGTCCGACTGTACTTTTCTCGAAATTCTAACCTGGGCTATCTTGACATATTTTCGCCCAAGGAATCTATTTCCGGACTCGGAATTATCAAATTCAATGTCAAATTACGAAATTGCCCTTGGCAGCCCTACTTTTAGGGTTTTAGGGGCATTTTCGTAATTATGCTTTCTCGGCCTTTTCCGAAAAAGTGCCCAACTGTAACCCCACCTAATTTTCCCTCCTGAACTCAATGGAATCATCAAATCATTGAAAATCCAACTCTAAGACCCATTTATAGCCCAGACCGAAATATATGGGTTTTCCAGGGAAAATCGGGGTTTTTCGGTTTCGGCTCCGTAAACACGTTCCTTTCTACTCCTAACCACTTTATTGACTATTCCATTAGGTTACAACTACCATTTAGTACCAATTTGGGCAGCATAACAGCCCCACATACCCATTTCCAAGAATTAAAACCAATGGCAATCCGGCGAAATTTCACCGATTAAATTGCCCACAGCAGCTAGAATAGTCAATACACAAGAGTTTGGAAGTTACCTCAAGCTCCCACTAGCTTTTCTCAAAGTGGCTGAACCCTAGCCCCTTTTAAACAGAAAAATTAAGCTTCAAGTACCTTAATCCATGTAGAAGAGAAGCTTAGGAACAAGGTTATACACGTTAGGAGCTAGATCGTCGGAGAAATGGGCTTACCTTACGAGATTTCTTCCTCTTTCTCTCTCTAAAGATCCCATATGCTCTCTCTCTATTTCAGCTGTTCCAGCGTCAGAAATGAGGAGGAAGAAGGAAAAAAACGGTTTAATAACATATCCCATGCTTATGTCATCAATGTATCATGATGATGTCATAATTCTCAATTTTCGGATTTTTGGCAGATTTCTGCCCAAACTTTGCAAAATCATAACTAATTCTAGAAAAATCGAAATGAGGTGATTCCAAAGCCAAATGAAAGCTATTTAAGTCCTCTTTATAGGAAAAATATTTACCAATACTAGAAATCACCACACAATTCCAGAATTACATAAATTTCATCACTGCCCCAAAACAGAGTCCATTTTCGACCTCAAACTTTGGACAGTCATATCTCCCAGTTCCCAAAACGAAATGGCACACATTATATGTCCATTTTGAATCTTGGGATGTGAACTTTAAGACTGGAAAGTTTCAGAATTTTTAAACACCATTTGGTCATTCAAAACGTTCACACCAACTGACTGCCTAGAATAGAGTTTCATTGGACAGAATTTCAGATTTTGCATCTTTGCTTCCAATGTTTCCATTTTCACACCAAACATCATTCCCACATAAATTTTCATAAGGAATCCATTGGAAACACCAAATCAATCAAATTCACATCTCATTAACATGTTCTCACTACAATCTCAACATGTCAACACAATTCACATTCGAGTACCAAATCATATCATATTCTCCAAAAGGGTTATTTATCACTAACCACATCCACTTTTGGAGTCATCAACCCTTAATCACAATTTGGGATCTTGCTAAACTAGGGCTTAGCAATCCACTAATCTCAGGCTTATTCTCTAAGCTCAAGTCTCAAAATTCGGGGTATTACATTTCTCCCCCCGTTCAATAAATTTCGTCCTCGAAATTTGTCGCACCACATAAACCTTAAACTCGGATGCCTCTTTACGACAGCTTCCATTTCATAATCATTTCTTATTGGGACGGTCTCCTCTAGACCACCCACCCAAACGGTACTCCACAAATCCGATTCTCGCAAGAATCTCAAACAATGAATGCAAGTCAGTTGCCACACATTGCAATCGGCCCATTTCATGATTGCCGCACAAATACAATCACTATACATTTTGCCAAACAAATGCAATCGCTCTCACATACGATTTCCACAAAACCATCATCACATAACCACAATCGTCGTAAGCCCCCCAGTTCATGAGTGGCTAATGCATCTCAATATTCGGAGGCTCTAAATCATGAGCCATATCATAAGATTTTGGCAGTTGGATGGCATAGGCCACCACTCTGCTCAACTCAATCTAGTTACCCGTTCCGGGAGTAACCCCAAAACACCACCACCTCAATACATTAAATGACAGCCTCAGCTGTATACACAAACATTCAGCTTCTGCTATATCTACTTTCACAGCTTTACCCTCACCCGTACACCCACCAGTAACTCCACTAGTGGTAACCGAGACTTTCGGGTATTCACAACAAGATCACACTGCCGTATCAAGTTTCACGGCGTTACCCTCACCCATCCGGGACTTTTGGGCCTCAATCACAATATCATATTGCAAGAATGCCTCGGCTTCCGCCGCTTGCACAAATATGACAGCTTCTCACTGTCTCACAAATACAAATTGCCCTTCCGGCATTCACATCACTGTTCACATTCACAACAACACACACATCGCAGATTCTAATTTTACGCACCGCCTTTCGGCCTGGGGTCAACACCGGTGCAACCAACGTGGTGGCTAGCCAGGTTGGCCATGCCGGGGTAGTGCCCTTAGAATAGAGAACCCCCGATCATGTAGTCGAATTAGCCATCAGCTGAATTAGCTCTGCTCTACTACACAACTATACCTCAGTCCCAGCTTATCCACAATTGTCACCGGTTCACAATCACACTCCACTCTCATCCCCTTTCTCCGCCGGGAAGACACACAGTCTTTACCCGAACCATTGTTAGCTACTCAGGGACTTTTGACGTGGCAGTGCACACACATAGCCATTCAGGCTCACAATAGTAGATCCACAATCACACCCTACCCTCATCCCCTTTCTCCTCCAGGAAGACACACAGTCTTTACCCGAACCGTTGTTAGCTACTCAGGGACTATTGGCGTAGCGGTGCTCACACATAGCCTTTCGGCTTCCACATCACACTCCACCCTCATCCCCTTTCTCCACCGGGAAGACACACAGTCTTTACCAGAACCGTTGTTAGCTACTCAGGGACTATTGGCGTGGCAGTGCATACACATAGCCTTATAACTCATAGAGCTATCCGGCTTTCACAAATGGCCCGTCGTCCTTCACAAATAGCCTGTCCCCCGTAAACTACCGCCCCGAAGGCACGGTCCTCCGCCATAGGAATCACCCCATGCGGCCGCAGGTGAGAGACTCACAATGCACAATTGCAACAAGCTAGAACCAAGCATTTTAATAATTCCACCCACCACAAATTCTTTTCACCAAACTAGGATCCTTCAAGACCCCTTTTTCCACAAAATAATCTGAACTTTGAAGTTTTACCTCCCGAAGCCATGATTAACACATCATTCTCACAGTAACCTCGAGCTTCTGCTCAACACAATTCTCAAACATATCACATCCTCACGCTTCTGCTGCACACTCTGAGGTCAATCTCCTCATCTGTGCTTTAATAATGTCAAGTTGATTTATCAGGAGTCCCATAGGAATCTCCCACCACAACTGACAACATCCACAACATATATTCATCTGCGTCAGACCTTGGCCCGATTTAACTTGAATCATTCAAGCCACAACCAGCACTTCGTTGAGATCCCATACTCCCAACGTTCCCAGAGCTCTATTCTACGATTCAACATCATGGCGAGTGCACACTAAGGTTCGTCGTCACGGCAGCTGCACACTAGGGTTTGTCATCACGGCGGCTGTCACAAATTTTTTTTTTATATTGTCACACCCCTTTAGAGTGCCCACCTCCCTGGTCAACTACGTACCAGGGCTCCGCTGGCCGGCCCTTACACTGAGCCTGGCAGGCAGCTGGGTTACTCACATTTCACCCAGGACTCACATATAGCCTAACCGATCAGGTGTCACCGTAGGTAGCCCTCTCCGATCAGAACTCCCCTTAGGTTGCCTTCTCCACTTCGAATCCTCGTAGATAACTCTTTCAAATTCAAATTCTCCACAGAATCACTTTTCCCTGTGCTAGATGAACACTAGCAACCTCAGGATACCTGATACACATTTCAATTCCAACCTAGTACCATATCCTGGTACCACAGACCATATAGGTCATATCAACCTCCTAAGAATCAGCCCAGCTATTGAGTCTGATCCTTGGATAACAGTTCATCTTGTAAACCTCAACCTCAGTTGAACCGAAAAATCACTTCCCTCAAATCCACGGAGCATCACCCACTCCAGCATAAACTAAAAAATCTCTGCCAGCCTAAGGCATATCAGCCCCTAGGTCTTAAGGACTTTAAACACACAAATTCAGTATGACATCACTACATGTAACATCATACCACCTTAGGTTACTTACCCAACATCTAGGCTAGTTATGATACCTAGAACTTCAATATCAAATACCTAGGAAACCATTTTCCTCGGTTTTCAAATCAGATGATAAGTCTGATTACCTCCACCTCTGGGTTTACACCTCAAATTCTCGGGCAAATCATACTGACTCACCATATCTACAACACAAATAATGTATACACAGTCCATAAATCACATATATCTACAACCAGTAGGGACCTTAATGTGTATACACAACAAACAAAGTCATCCTTTATGACTTAAGGCAGCAACTACTGCCACTATCCTAGCAAATTCCCATGTTTGCCAAGAACTGCAGCTCTGATACCAAAAATGTAACCCCCTCCGTAATTATATCTGAAATACGCGATTAAAATAAAATAGAGACCAATAATAATCAAAACTCATTTAAAATCTCATCCTTGAGATAGGGCTTTCAAAAATACCTTTTAAAATCTAATTAACTTGGTCTCATATTCACATTTCGAATACAATTACTACGCGAAGATAAATCACATTCATATAAATATCAGAGTGCATAATATAATCATCCCGGCAATCCCGGGTACATACCTTCGCTAAAGATACACAGGGCACAATTGCCCATTACAATTCTTCAAATGGGGATTACACAATCTCATCTCGAAGGAGTCCTAGCTGCTTCCTCCACAAGCCACTTGCCCTGTCTAAATTGTTGGTAAGGGAGGGTGAGATTCGAGAGAATCTCAGTAGGGAAACATTATCAATATGCAGGCAAGATAAGTGTTTAATGCATGACATGCTTGCATCACATAACTCATGCACACATACAATGACAAATCTATAAGCTCTATGCTTCGAACGATCCACATATGGCCATAGCATATATTGAAACATAGCTTCAAATCATTCATACATGTTCCACATAATCAAGCAAAGCAATAACATGCATCAACACATTAATACAGTTATCAGAGCATGCAGGAGAGATAAGTTCCCTGCCTCCAATCTTTGCTCCTCGATTTGCGTACCAGCAACTCGGGGATTCACATTCAATCCTACAATGTCAAATATACTATTTAGACACTTACATAGTGTTTCTGGGGGTTATATGAAGCTATATTGAAAAATTACTAAAATACCCCCGGGGGCCCGGCCCGGCCCCGCCGTACCCGGTCCGACTGTACTTTTCTCGAAATTCTAACCTGGGCTATCTTGACATATTTTCGCCCAAGGAATCTATTTCCGGACTCGGAATTATCAAATTCAATGTCAAATTACGAAATTGCCCTTGGCAGCCCTACTTTTAGGGTTTTAGGGGCATTTTCGTAATTATGCTTTCTCGGCCTTTTCCGAAAAAGTGCCCAACTGTAACCCCACCTAATTTTCCCTCCTGAACTCAATGGAATCATCAAATCATTGAAAATCCAACTCTAAGACCCATTTATAGCCCAGACCGAAATATATGGGTTTTCCAGGGAAAATCGGGGTTTTTCGGTTTCGGCTCCGTAAACACGTTCCTTTCTACTCCTAACCACTTTATTGACTATTCCATTAGGTTACAACTACCATTTAGTACCAATTTGGGCAGCATAACAGCCCCACATACCCATTTCCAAGAATTAAAACCAATGGCAATCCGGCGAAATTTCACCGATTAAATTGCCCACAGCAGCTAGAATAGTCAATACACAAGAGTTTGGAAGTTACCTCAAGCTCCCACTAGCTTTTCTCAAAGTGGCTGAACCCTAGCCCCTTTTAAACAGCAAAATTAAGCTTCAAGTACCTTAATCCATGTAGAAGAGAAGCTTAGGAACAAGGTTATACACGTTAGGAGCTAGATCGTCGGAGAAATGGGCTTACCTTACGAGATTTCTTCCTCTTTCTCTCTCTAAAGATCCCATATGCTCTCTCTCTATTTCAGCTGTTCCAGCGTCAGAAATGAGGAGGAAGAAGGAAAAAAACGGTTTAATAACATATCCCATGCTTATGTCATCAATGTATCATGATGATGTCATAATTCTCAATTTTCGGATTTTTGGCAGATTTCTGCCCAAACTTTGCAAAATCATAACTAATTCTAGAAAAATCGAAATGAGGTGATTCCAAAGCCAAATGAAAGCTATTTAAGTCCTCTTTATAGGAAAAATATTTACCAATACTAGAAATCACCACACAATTCCAGAATTACACAAATTTCATCACTGCCCCAAAACAGAGTCCATTTTCGACCTCAAACTTTGGACAGTCATATCTCCCAGTTCCCAAAACGAAATGGCACAAATTATATGTCCATTTTGAATCTTGGGATGTGAACTTTAAGACTGGAAAGTTTCAGAATTTTTAAACACCATTTGGTCATTCAAAACGTTCACACCAACTGACTGCCCAGAATAGAGTTTCATTGGACAGAATTTCAGATTTTGCATCTTTGCTTCCAATGGTTCCATTTTCACACCAAACATCATTCCCACATAAATTTTCATAAGGAATCCATTGGAAACACCAAATCAATCAAATTCACATCTCATTAACATGTTCTCACTACAATCTCAACATGTCAACACAATTCACATTCGAGTACCAAATCATATCATATTCTCCAAAAGGGTTATTTATCACTAACCACATCCACTTTTGGAGTCATCAACCCTTAATCACAATTTGGGATCTTGCTAAACTAGGGCTTAGCAATCCACTAATCTCAGGCTTATTCTCTAAGCTCAAGTCTCAAAATTCGGGGTATTACACTACCACGCACACCGACATTTTTCACATCCATATGTTTCAACACAATAACGTTTCGTATAACATATTTTACAATGACAATACAATGATAAGTCATGCATACAATGTATCATACACAACACAAGAGAAAGGCCACTACCTTGGTCTTTCCACTCTTGCTCTGGTAATGGTCTCTCATGGGCTGGGCAAATATCAAATCCTATAATCCATAATTAAGGATGAAGAGTTATTCTCTAATCCAAAACTTAAATGACTTTAAAACACTTAGATTTGATTATCATTAAAGTCCCTTAGGTAGCTATGAAAGTCTCTAACAGTAGCCTAAAAGGATTTGGAACTACTAGGTTAGGAATCACTTTTCAAAATCATAAAGTACTGAATATAGGGTTTGGCTACAACCAATAAATCTTTGGCTGCGGCCAAAAACAGCATAGAGAGTTTTTGGTTACAGCTAAGAGTCTTTTGGCTAAAGCCAAAAAGAGGTTTGAAAGTTTTTTACTTCAGCCAAAAATCCTTTGGCTGCTGCCAAAAGCTGGATAGAAGCTTTTAGGCTGCAGTCAAGAACCTTTGGCTGCGGGCCAAGAAAATTTCTTTCACTTGGCTGAACTTCCAAAAATCATAACTAAATCTACAAAACTCAAAATAGTGTTAGATCCCAAGTTTTGATGATAACAAAAGTCAATTGTGTACAAATCATGTTTTTATAAGTTTAAGAAATGTTTACAAAGTTACCAAATGCATATAGCAATGTTCTGTGGTGTCTGCTGTCAAAATGAACTGGTGTGCTCGAGCAGGTGTGAGTGATAGCCAGAAAGTGTTTACCCGAGAAGAATGCTATTGTCATTTTTACTGATTCACTCGAGCACTGGAGATAGCACTCGAGCATAGGAGCCTTTCTCACTCGAGCACATGTGAGTGAGAGTCTGCGAGTGTCTGGCCGAGAGCACAAGAAGGAATGTAGCACAAGAATTCACAAGAATATTCACGAGTCTCTGCTATTCATAATTTTCTCTGTATACACATTGATCTTCAGTATTCATTTATTTTCTCTGTAAGAGAGTCTTCATACAATTCAAATTCTATTTTCATTTGATCTCAAGGTATTGGGACCTTGAGAGGGTAGATTTCCTTATGAGAGAAGCAGTTGAGAGAATTCCTTGTTAAACCTTCCACTCATAAGACTTATAAGATACAAGCAAAAGAGAACGTTGCTGCTCGTAAGACTTACAGTGGTGTAAGCAGGAGAGAACGTTGCTGCTTATGAGTCTTGTATACATAAGCAAGTGGGAAAGGTCATAGGTTGTTTTTCTGCATGTAAGACTTGTCGTAAGGGGGAGAGAAATTTCTTAGTGAGAGAATATTTCTGCTCGTAGTCCTTTCAAGGACAATTGTTGTTTGTGGCGTTCTAAGAGCCCATTGAATCTTTGAGGTATAGTGAAATTCTCAGTAGGTCTTGATCTTTGAGGACTGGACGCAGGCCTGGTTGTTAGGCCGAACCAGTATAACTCTCTGTGTCCTAATCTTCTCAACTCTACTCTATCTATTCTATTTTTCATATCTCCACATCAAACGAAAAATTTGTAGCATCACCCAATTCACCCCCCTCTTGGGTGAAGCTTGCCTCTTTCATTTGGTATCAGAGCAAGGTCTTCTTCGAAGAGCCTAATAGCTTGAGAAGGATCCGATAAATGGCAACAATGGGTGAAAACATTCTTCTAGACGGAGCTTCAATCACTAGACCTCCTGGTTTTGCTGGAGAACATTTTTCGTTCTGGAAAGCTAAATTCAGAGTGTTTGTGATGGCTAACGAGTACAAATTGTGGAATGTAATACAAGATGGTGACTATGTTCCAATGAAGAAAATTGAAGATAAAGCCGTTAAGAAGAGCCTTGAAGAGTTTGATGAGAATGATAAAAAGTTAGTAACATTAAATAGTAAAGCTATTCTAATGATACAGAGTGCTCTTAGTCAAAAAGAATATTTTCGAATATGTACTCTACCAACTGCCAAAGATATGTGGGATGCTCTAGAAATTGCTCACGAAGGTACATCTGGAATCAAAGAAAATAAAGTCAATACTCTAATTACAGAGTATGATCTATTTCGTATGAAACCTGGAGAAGGTATATCAGAATTCGAACTCAGGTATACTCATCTTGTTAATCAATTATCTGCTCTTGGAAAATCATTTTATCAAAATTCCCAGGTAAGAAAGATTCTTAATATTCTTACGAAAGAATGGGAAGCGAAGGTGACAGCTATCGAATAAGCTAAAGGAGAATCTATGAGATCCGTACCTACTCTCTTTGGGAGTCTTTCCGAGTATGAAGGAAAGTTAAGATTCAAAAAGGAACTTAAAGAGTTCGATGATAACAAGAAAAAGGGAGTTGCACTTAAAGCTATCAAGGAAGAAGAAGAATCTTCCGAGAATGAAGATGTCCCTAATGATGAGGAAATGGGAAAGATCGTGCGAAAATTCAAGAGATTCTATAGAAGAGGTCAAAAGAACTTCAAAAATTATCAAGGTGGACCAAGCAAGAAGGAAAATAGAGAACAACAGATAGTATGCTATGAATGTGGGAAACATGGACACATCAAATCTGAATGCTTCAGAAACAAAGACAAAAAGAAGCAGAAAAAGAAAGCATATATATCATCTATCTAGGGTGATAGTTCGTCAGACGAAGAAAGTGACAATGATGAAGTAGCAAATTTATGCTTGGTAGCCAAGGAAGAAGAATCAGATTCTGAGGTAAGTGATTCTGAACCTACTTATGATGAATTGTTATCTGAATATAATGCATTGCATACAAAATTCATCAAAGTTGCTAAAGAAATGGTTAGCTATAAGAAGAAAGTAAAAAATTTAGAAAATACTGTCATATCATCATGTGAAATGTGTAAGGAGAAAGATAAGAAAATAAGTGATTTAACAAAAATCGTTGAAAAATTTACTAAGGGAAGTGAAACTCT
This sequence comes from Inga laurina, assembly GCA_963855925.1. NCBI lineage: Eukaryota > Viridiplantae > Streptophyta > Magnoliopsida > Fabales > Fabaceae > Inga > Inga laurina. Next base: position 62,610,740 of record OY979704.1, on the reverse strand, counting down.
TAAGGTCATTTTAAATTCTCAGAAAGTTTCATTTGATAAATCTGGAATTGGATATAAATCTGCTCATGATAAGAATAGAGGATATAAGAAGAATAGTAGTAAAACGTATCTTAAATATTTCAGGAATTCTGTGCATACATCAAATCCCTTTGCATCATGTAGTTATTGTAACAGGAAAGGACATTATACTTCATCATGTTATTTCAAAAAGGGACAAGTTATTGGAACATATAAATGGGTTCCGAAAGGGACACATACATCACAAACTAACCACAAAGGACCCAAGAAAGAGTGGGTACCTAAAACTTGATCACCTTATTCTAGGTATGTCTCAAAGCATCTCGAGCGAACAAATGGTATATTGATAGTGGATGTTCGAGACACATGACTGGTGACAAAACTAAGTTCACCATGCTGGAAACCAGTGAAAGAGGAAAGGTGACATTTGGAGGTAATCAATCTGGACGTATTGCTGGAATTGGTGAAGTGGGAAAATCCGATGGTGTTCAAATCAACGGAGTATATTATGTTGAGGGATTATGCCACAACCTCCTGAGCGTAAGTCAAAGCACTAACAAAGATAACTGGGTGATTTTTGACTCAAAAGAATGCTTGATAGTGAACAAGAAAGATCTGCCACTAAACAAAGAATCTATCAAGGCAAAGATCCGAGCTCAAAAGGACAATAATTGTTATACTATTGATTTAAATTCAAATTCTTCTGAAAATTGTTTTCTTAGTCGATCAGAGGAAAGTTGGTTATGGCATAAGCGTCTGGCTCATGTCAATATGAATCAACTTGACAAACTGTTTAGAAAAGATTTAGTTGTTGGTCTTCCCAAACTCAAATTCAAAGATAATATGATTTGTGAAGCATGTCAAAAAGGCAAACAAACTAAATCTTCCTTTAAAACAAAGTATGAAATTTCTACTTCAAAACCTTTACAATTACTTCATATGGATTTGGTAGGACCTGCAAGAGTAAAAAGTTTTGGAGGAAATTTATATACGTTAGTAATTGTCGATGACTTTACAAGATTTGCGTGGACTATATTTATTGCTTCAAAAGATGAAACTTTTGCTGAATTTATTATGTTTGCCAAAAAGGTTCAAAATGAGAAAGGTATTTCTATTGTTTCTATTAGGACAGACCATGGAGGAGAATTTGATAATCAATTATTTGAAAACTACTGCAACAACGAAGGAATAGATCATAACTTCTCTGCTCCTAGAACACCTCAACAAAATGGAGTAGTGGAAAGAAAGAACAGAGTTCTTACAGAAATGGCGAGAGCATTACTTAATGAAAAGGAAATGTCACAAGTGTTCTGGGAAGCTGCAATGAGTACTGCATGCTACATCTCAAACCGAGCATATATTCGCAAATCACTTGGAAAGACGCCATATGAACTTTACAAAGGAAGAAATCCAAATCTTGCTCATCTACATATCTTCGGGTGTAAGTGTTTCATTCACAACAACGGTAAAGAAAACTTAGGTAAATTTGATTCAAAGTCTGATGAAGGTATATTTCTAGGATATTCTAATAGAAGTAAGGCTTATAGAGTTTTCAATAAAAGAACATGTACTGTTGAAGAATCTATTCATGTTGTGTTTGATGAACTTGAATCTCAGATAAAACATATTGATGAAGAAGAAATGGATTCAATCAAGAAAAACAAATCTATTTGAAAACAAGATGACCTTGAAACAAATAATTTTCAAAATTTAGAAGATGTCGATGATCATGCTCAACCAAAAGCATGGAGACATATGAAGGATCATCCAATTGATCAAGTTATAGGAGATATTCTTGAAGGTGTCAAAACCAGAAATAGAATCCTCAATGAGGTAACTTTCTCTACTTTTATTTCTGAAATTGAACCTTCTAATATAGAAGAAGCTTTATCTGGCAATGATTGGGTGATTGCTATGCAAGAAGAACTAAATCAGTTTCAAAGAAATCAAGTTTAGGATTTGGTTCCTCGACCTAAAGATCATACGGTTATAGGGACCAAATGGGTTTTCAAAAACAAACTTGATGAATCAGCAATCATTGTGAGAAACAAAGCAAGATTTGTTTCCAAAGGCTATAATCAAGAAGAAGGTATTGATTATGAGGAAACATATGCTCCAGTGGCAAGATTGGAAACAATACGAGTACTCCTAGCCTTTGCTTGCATTAAAGGTTTTAAACTTTATCAAATGGATGTGAAAAGTGCTTTTCTAAATGGTTATATTATGGAGGAAGTATATGTAGAACAACCTCCTGGTTTTGAAGATGAAACAAAACCTGATCATGTCTTCAAACTTAAGAAAGCATTATATGGTTTGAAATAAGCACCTAGAGCTTGGTATGAAAGACTAAGTAAATTTCTTCTTGATCAAAGTTTTGTCAGAGGTAAAGTAGATACAACTCTTTTCATCAAACATAACAAAAATGATATTCTAATTGTTCAAATTTATGTTGATGATATTATTTTCGGTGCCACTAACGAATCTATGTGTCAAGAATTCTCTAAGATTATGCAGGGAGAGTTTGAAATGTCCATGATGGGAGAATTGAACTTCTTTCTTGGACTTCAAATCAAACAAAAGAAGAATGGTATATTTGTATCTCAGACAAAGTATTTGAAAGAGTTGTTAAAGAAATATGGATTAGATAATGCTAATGGAGCTGATACTCCGATGAGTTCTACAACATTGTTGGATGCTGATGTAAAAGGTCCTAGCTTCAACATCACTAAGTATAGAGGAATGATTGGCTTATTACTCTATCTCACAGTAAGCAGGCCAGATATTCAGTTCAGCGTGGGAATGTGTGCAAGGTATCAATCTTCTCCTAAGGTATCACATGCAGAGATAGTAAAAAGAATCTTCAAATATCTAGGAGATACTTCAGAACTTGGGCTTTGGTATCCGAGAAGAGGGAACGAGTATTTAATGGCATATTCAGATTCAGATCACGGAGGATATAAAACTGACAGAAAAAGTACCAGTGGTCAATGTCAATTTCTTGGAGGTTCTCTAGTATCATGGTTCAGCAAAAAGCAGAACACAGTTTCATTATCCTCAACTGAAGCTGAATATATAGCTGTAGCAAGTTGCTGTTCTCAAGTATTATGGTTGAAAAAACAACTTCAAGATTTGGGAATATACTTAAATGATATTCCAATTTATTGTGACAACACTATTACTATAAGATTGGCCAAGAATCGTGTACAACATTCAAGGACCAAACACATAGACATTCGACATCACTTCATTCGAGATCATGTTCAAAAGAAGGATGTCAAAGTGGAACTTATACCAACTCATCTTCAACTTGCAGATATTTTCACAAAGCCAATAGCAAAAGATCAATTCCTATATATTCGAAGAGAATTGGGAATGGTTAATCCCAATGAGTTGTAAGTTTTCTTGTTAAATATCTTAATTAAATGTTCTTTTTGATGATAACCATACTGACTTTGGCATCAGAGTATTAAAAATCTTTTTGCAGGTCTGTCACTCGAGCACGGAGGTGTCACTCGAGTGATAAGCTACTTCACTCAAGCAAGAGTAGCTCTGCTCGAACACGACACTATTAAAAATACTCTGCTTCTTGATATGTAAAATAGAGGTTAACAGAGGAAATAAGAATACCAAGAGTCTATCTCAAAAGCAACAGTGAAGATTTAGTTCACTCGAGCATGAAGGACTCTCACTCGAGCATGATGAGAACATGCTTGAAGTGAAGAGTGTCTGCTCGAGTGGAAAGAAAGAGTTTCTTTCCAAAAGCTATCCAAATCATGGTTACTCAAATGATTTTGGAGGATTTGAGTACAAAGAAACAAAATATGGCAAGAAATTCATATTCCAGGTACGTTTTTACATGTTTTATTAAAATTTCCAGTTTTTCACTCGAGCACAGTATGAACATCACTCGAGCACTAGGGTTTATGCTCGAGCACTGTCACTTATATCAATTACGCGAAAGCTCAGAACATCGCACTTCCTGCTCTCACTCGAGGTGTCTCGTCACTCGAAGGGCGCAACTCTTCATCTTCAACCGTTTCTCTTCAATCAATCACATCCATTTGCCTCAAATCACCGTTACAACTCTCCAATCTTCTATAAAAGGTGATTTTTATCCTCTGCATTTCTCATTCGGTTCCCTAATCTGTGTTGCTCTTCTTCACTCTCAAAATTCTGTGAGTTTTGCCTCTTTTTCTCTTGTCCATCAATGGCAAGAACTAAAATGCCCTCCATTTCTCAAAGATCTCACTCTCCCTCTCCTACTATTCCACCTCTAGTGCCTCTGCAACCCCAGAACCAACACCTCCATCTCCTCAAATATCTTTCTCACCGTCACCTCCTCCTAAACCCAAGACCAAAAAGAGGACTCCGGCTAAGAAACCTCACCCAAAGCCTCAAATTGTAAAGAAAGTCCAACCTCCTCAAAAGAAACCAAAGGGTGTGGAGTTCAAGGAACCTATAGTTACCCGGTCTCAATCCAAAGAGGTTCAAGGAACCTATAGTTACCCGGTCTCAATCCAAAGAGGTTCAAGGAAGAGGGAAGAAAAAGGAAACTGAGCAACCCCAACAATCATCTTCTTCCTCTGATGATTCATTCAACAAATAACTCCGGGAAGCAATGGAGAAATCCAAACTTGACAAGATAGTTGGAAAGATTGCTTCTCAAGCCGGTGTTTCAAGTTCACACCATGTTAGGCAATCAAGTGCGACTGCTTCAGGAGCACCTTCTGCCTCACAAGCACCAGTGGATGATCACATTACCAGTCCTTCTGAGGGATTCATTTTTGAGGAACTAAAGGTATTGTCTCAGAAGGTATTTAATGATGAATTTATTCATAGGCATTTCTGTCCAATGTGTATGTGGATTTAGATTATTTGAAGAAGAATTGCCATTTGGATTATATCCTTATCTTCAATACTATGCTCCCTGGCTAAATATCCATATGCCATATTCACCCACTATCGTGAAAACTTTTTATTACAACATGAAGTCCCATAACATTAAGTCTAGATCTGGTGAATTGATTGAGGAAGCAGTATCTACTACTGTTAGAGGAAAATTTCTTATGATATCTGCTAAAATCATAAATGACTTACTTGGGTATGTTGCACCACCTCCTGATCCACCTTCTTTCTCAGCCAATGAGGTCTTCCAGATTTTGAGACCAAAAGATCCAATAGGCATTCTAAATTTTAAACCTATTGATATGCTTGATTCTCACAGAGTCCTTCACTATATATATTCCCGGAGCATAGTCAATAAGTCCAAAAACTTTACCCATTTTGCTCAAAAGGATTATTATATGTTAGCCTCTTTACTTGCCAGGCAACAAAGGAATGTGGGGGAGATTATCTTCAATGAGATGAGAAGATTTCGATTTTCTTCATCAAAATCCGCAACCATACCATACCCTCAGCTTGTATCCTTCATCCTAGTGAAAAACAAGATATGGTATTTGGAAGGAACTGAGAGGGTACTTATTTCGAGGTTTGGTAAGACTCAATTAACTCATATGGGTATCAATCTTCCGGTGAGTCGAACCAAAGCCATATCTAAGAGGGAAGCCACTCCATCAAGAGGTGATGAGGCCCAATCATCTGCTCAAGGTCCTATTCCTCCTCCTTCTTTCCTTAATGCCTCTCTTTCCAACCATTTGACTGAGGCAATCAATCAAGCAATATCCAGTCTGAAGAAGGAATTAGTGACTGAGTATGAGAAACTTGTGGAAAAGTTGGAGTCAAAGGTCATCCAGTTGGTAGATAAGGCCAATACCAACTTTGATTTAATGTTCAAGACTCAGGATGAGATGTCACAGAGGATAACTGATATGGAGACTTTCTTACGCTCTCATTTCCCATCTTCATCTTCAGAGGTGCCTCCTGAGACCACTCATACCTCACCTTATCATCCACAGACATATGTTCTCTTCACCGATCCAGATTCTAATGTTGATATCACCTATGATCGGTCGCCTTCACTACCTCCCTCAACATCTGTACCACAGCCATCATCTCCACCTATTGAGCCAATTGACCCTCTCACTGCCATGGTACCCTTTGTCCCACCTTCTGATATCACTTTTCCCCAGCCTCCTTCTGATGCTGACAAAACGGGGGAGAAGGATGTGTGATGGTTTCTGAGCTGAGCTTTTATGGGATGTATTGGGTGCTTGGGTAGATTTTCTGTATGGGATAGGTTTTGCTGATTGTATTTGGGATTATATGTTTTTATGTTATCAAGATTATTAATCAAGTTTAATATTAATGATTATTTCTATGATTCAAGTTATTCTGGTTAAGTGTGTTATCAAGTTATTTGACTTATACTATGCTTATTTTGGTTGTTAAGTGTCCAGAGGAAGTATTGCAGGGAAACATGAACTTGAAACTAAAACTTGATATGCATTTGGAAACATTGATATTGTACTTTAAAATTTTTCATCTTAATCAATTTTCTTTGATTCCCATCACAAAGGTTTTGTCATCATCAAAAAGGGGAGAATGTTAGATCCCAAGTTTTGATGATAACAAAAGTCAATTGTGTACAAATCATGTTTTTATAAGTTTAAGAAATGTTTACAAAGTTACCAAATGCATATAGCAATGTTCTATGGTGTCTACTGTCAAAATGAACTGGTGTGCTCGAGCATGAGTCTAGCACTCGAGCATGGATCCCTTCTGTGCTCGAGCAGGTGCAAGTTTACACGAGAAGAATGCTATTGTCATTTTTACTGATTCACTCGAGCACTGGAGATAGCACTCGAGCAGAGGAGCCTTTCTCACTCGAGCACATGCGAGTGAGAGTCTGCGAGTGTCTAGCCGAGAGCAAGTTTTGTCATTCTTCCTTGATGCACTCGAGCAGAGACATCAATGCTCGAGCATGAGTGTTCTGCACTCGAGCAAGGGACTGCGAGTGTTTGGCCGAGAGTCATGAAGTTTAGAGAAGCGCAAGTATGTTCGAGCATAGCTTCATATGCTCGAGTGACACATCAGCACTTGCGAGTGAAAAATCTATCCCTCTCCAATTCTAATGCGAGTGTTTGTATAAACGGTATATTACTTGAGAATATTCTTCTCACTCGAGCAGGAGTATGTGTGCTCGAGTGAGGGCCCACATCACTTGCAAGTGATAAATCTATCCCTCTCAAATCCTGATGCGAGTGTTGGTATTGAGGGTATATTTCTTAAGAATATTCGTCTCACTCGAGCAGGAGTACGTGTGCTCGAGTGAGGGACCACATCACTTGCGAGTATAAAATCTCACTCTTGTTAAAATGATTTGCGAGTGTTGTCCAGAAAAGAAACTCCCAGTGCAAAATACAAGGTCACTCGAGCAGAAGGAGTTGTGCTCGAGTGGGGCCCCACATCACTCGCGAGTGAGAATTCTGTCTCTCTGAAATTCTATGCAAGCACAACCTCAAAACTGAAGCCAAGGAGAAAAATAAGGAGATCACTCGAGTGAGCCCATTCATGCTCGAATGATGCTCTGCCAGATCACCAAATACACCAAGTCTCACAACGTTCAATCCAAATATGGTTTAATGTTATTTATTTATTTCATCATTACTTATTATCATTATTTAACATCATTTTGAATGTATTATAAGTGTGATACAGGAGGATGAACGTTTGAAATAAACTGACACGAAGAAAGTCAAATAACGGCAGACAACATCATTACAAGCACGCACGTACCTACCGCATTCAGAATATTCAAACATGTGCGTGTCATTCCACAGTTGCAAGCCCCGCTCCTCAACGATGATTACTCAAACGGGCAAAAACTAAACATCTATAAATACAGAGATTCAGAGATCGTCAATAAGGAATGTAGCACAAGAATTCACAAGAATATTCACGAGTCTCTGCTATTCATAATTTTCTCTGTATACACATTGATCTTCAGTATTCATTTATTTGCTCTGTAAGAGAGTCTTCATACAATTCAAATTCTATTTTCATTTGATCTCAAGGTATTGGGACCTTGAGAGGGTAGATTTCCTTACGAGAGAAGCAGTTGAGAGAATTCCTTGTTAAACCTTCCACTCATAAGACTTATAAGATACAAGCAGAAGAGAACGTTGCTGCTCGTAAGACTTACAGTGGTGTAAGCAGGAGAGGACGTTGCTGCTCATAAGTCTTGTATACATAAGCAAGTGGGAAAGGTCATAGGTTGTTTTTCTGCATGTAAGACTTGTCGTAAGGGGGAGAGAAATTTCTTAGGGAGAGAATATTTCTGCTCGTAGTTCTTTCAAGGACAATTGTTGTTTGTGGCATTCTGAGAGCCCATTGAATCTTGGAGGTATAGCGAAATTCTCAGTAGGTCTTGATCTCTGAGGACTGGACGTAGGCCTGATTGTTAGGCCGAACCAGTATAACTCTCTGTGTCCTAATCTTCTCAACTCTACTCTATCTATTCTATTTTTCATATATCCACATCAAACGAAAAATTTGTAGCATCACCCAATTCACCCCCTCTTGGGTGAAGCTTGCCTCTTTCAAAAAGGATGATTCTAAATCCAATGGAAATCTATTTAAGTCCTCTTTAGAGGAAAAATATGAATCATTGTTTATACCCACAAAAATATAGAATTCAACAATTCTCCTTTCTTTCCAGAATTGATCCTACTTTCAACATCAAACTTTGGAATTTCATAACTCCTAGCACACACATCGAAATGGCCTCCATAATATATCAAATTAAAGAGTGACATGTCTACTATTAGACTGGAGAGTTTCAAAATTTTTTGTCACCATTTATCCATTTAAAACGTCCATGCAATCTGACTGCTTGCACAGGGTTTTCACTAACCAAAACTTGCAACTTTTAAACCTAAGTTTCCAATGGTTCGAAATTCACATCCAACACTACTCCTACACAATTTTTCACATGGAATCCAATGAAAATATCAAAACAACCAAATTCTCATTCATTTAACATGTTCTATTTTAAGCAACAATTCATACAAAATCCCAAAATATCTAAACTCAACAAATAGTCACAACTTATATACTAATATGAAACTTTTACTCACCACTTTCACTTTCCCAAATTTGTTTCTTGATTCACCAACTTCCAAATTTTCTCAAGCACAAAAACACCTTCTCTTGAGAATCTAAAACCATAGGATGAAAGCTCTCAATAAGGAGAACAAGATTATAGAAGGAGGTTTTGGCATTTGAGGTCAAGATGTTACCTTAATCTCAAGCATTTCTTTTCTCTTTCTTCCTTCTTGTTGAAAGAAAATAGAGAGAGCAAGAGAGAGAGAGAGAGAGAGAGAATGTGTGATGATGAAGATGATGCAGAAGAAGGCATAAATTCTACCCATTCCCATGCCCATACGCATAAGAGAGAGGGAGAGAGTGGGAAAGTGATAAAATATGATTACTTTACTTTCCAATGTACTCTCTCATCATCCCATCTTGGAAAGTGTCTAACTTTCATTAGTTCTCATAAAGTAAGTAATTAATTAGTTACTCTAACTACTCCATTAGTCATTTAGTTGCCCTTCTCATTTCTCTTGGTTAGTAATTAATTTCTCCATTAATCACTGACTAATTAGCCTATAATTTTTCATTCTTTCAATTTTTCCACTAATTATGGCATATTCACTTGAATTGCCACATATTACATATTGTAATTCCTTTCTTCTCCATGTGCCATTCCCTCAAATTTTAGCCTAAAAAATTACGTTGTCACATAATTATGCTAAAATACAGGGTGTTAGGTATTCCTAATGATTAATTTGTGCCTTAAATCAACTTTAATTTACAAAAACATTCTCAGTAATTGTCATTAGTCCTTAATTGGAATTTGGGGCATTACATCATGCATAAAAAATATTTTCTCATGAAGTATGTGTATATCATGAAATGTTAAACTATTGAACATTGCAGCTTTTTTTGTATCATTTTTCTAAAGATTGTAAAATATATGTGCAATGCTCATTCCTAAGGGAACAAAGTATAAATCTCAATAAATATTAAACATGATATTGTAGGAAGTTTTACCATTGTTTACTTTTACATTAGGGGCTTGGAGGATTGCCTTTGCATACCCACTGCATCTTTCTTTGAAGATCTATTTTTACGTATTTGGCTTTGGGATTCTATAAAGCTCTCTCATATGATGCAAGCTTTGAGAGTATTTTTTGTTTTGTGTATGAAATATCTTCCTCTTCTTGTTTTCCTCAAGGTAATTGAATAGTACTTTATGGTAGCCCTCCTTGAGGTAGAACATATTCCTTTCATCCGTTGCTTCTTTATGTGGTTTTCCTCTGTAGTTCCAGCAATGGATGTTCTGAGAGTTCTCTTTCGTGATGACAGGAACATCTTAATTGGTACATGAGAACCTCTTGGCTTATTCATCTTCTTTGTATCCTTATGTCTATTTCTTTTCAAATCGTTATGCATACATAAAGTACTAGATGGACATTTTGGTACCCACATATACTTGGGTCCTTGATTATTGGTATTAAGCCTTACATGTCTCTTCGGTACCCAAATATATTTATTTCTCACATAGGAATTTCTTTTAATATAACATGTGTGAGAAATATGACCGGATTTGCCACAATATTGCAAATTGTATGAAGATATGCATTATGGGATATCATGTAAGTATTATGTCAATCATGAGAGTAAAAAGCTGAACAGATTTTATTTGAATGTTATTTCTTCCCAATAAACTTTCCAACATATTTGAACACATTTTTGCTTTTATCAATAGAATCAACAATTAGTTGAAAAAAATTCTTATGTAGACTCTAAAACTTAGTTTTACGAAAACCATAAGAAGAATTGGAACTTTTTACCTTAAGTTCATCTTAAGCTTTGAAGAGTGATTTTTCATGGTCGTCTATAATGGGCTCTTTTCAGGAATCCTCTTCTTCTTGTCTATCCATGTTGATTGTATGGAATTTTTCTATGATTTCTCCTTTATCATCATCAACTTCCAATTGTTTATGCACCGTAGATGCGTAGCTTGAATTTCACATGAACTGTCAACACTTTCAACTTCAACACACTTTTTAGAAGTATACATAGAATTAATAGTGCCATAGATATGTTTAGCATTAGAACAAAATCTAATCTTCTCAAAATCATTTTCTATCACAGCACTATAGAGAATCCTCATTGCTCTAAAGTTTAACGAAAATATTTTCTTTTCTTTTTCAATCCAATCCTTCCTTGGTTTGTGATCAAAAGCAGTAATAAAAACATTCCTCATATCATAATCAAATACTTTAAAACTAGCCATTCTAGCTTTCCAAAACCAAAAATCAATATCTTCTAAAAGAGGTGGGATTGTATAATCAAAACCATCTGACAACATATAACACCCAAAATTAGCCATTGATAACTCTTGAGATGGTTAAGTCCTTTAAACAAGAGCCCAGGCTCTGATACCAAATGTTAGAATTGGTTGACACCCAAGAGGAGGTGAATTGGGTGTAAGATAAAAACTTAAGAACTTTGAAAATCTTTTCGAATCTTGATAAGTACGAAAATAATGAATCATAAATCAACAGCGAGATTAAATAATATATGCTGGAAATATATGAGCTTAGGGAAGAGTATATGCAAACTGTGATTTATCCTAGTTCGGTCTAATCAGTGATAACCTATGTCCAGTCCTCAGGCTCCTCTTGAGATTTTCAAATCCACTATCTTCTTGTTTAATCTGGGCACAAGAAAAGCCTTTACAAACCCACAAGTTTAGTCGGACACCTGTAAAGCCTTTTACAAATCTCTCACTGAGATACTCCCCCTTTTGCCAAGTCTTATGAGCAGAGCAATCCCAAAGATCTTTCCCTCATACTTACATAATTACCATCTTAATCAGGATTAATCAAAATTTAGGTAGCACCTCCCTTAGGGTTTGACATTCCCAAAATTACAAAATCAACCATAACCACAACAAACAACCTTGAATCAATAAGATAGCAAAGTTTAGTGTGATTACCTTTGCTTGTCATCTTTCTCTCTCTAAAATGCCACCCTCTTGTCATTGCTTCTCTTGATTTCCTTCTTGCTACAAGTGTTTCTAAGGAAGATATGAAGATTAGAAGAGATGTACATGAGATTGAAGTCCAGAACAAGTGAGATTTGCTACCAAATTCACCTTGATTTGCTTCTTGAACACTTGCTCCTTCTATCTTGTGTTTTTGTGTTTCAAGACTCTTTGTCTAGTTAGCTCTTGTTTTGGATGAAAATGAGGCTCTTAAAAGGGATAAGAGCTCTCAAAAATATCACATTCCACCTCCTTAATTATTAATATTTAATTGAATTAATCACATGTCCTTGATTATTTTATTATTTCTTCTTTCACTTGGCCAAGAAAGCTTCCACATGTCATGTTTTAGGTCCAAGTCTTATTTTCCTCTTCCCTTCCTCTTCTTGAACGAAAATATGGGCCTTTGGGAAAGGATAAGAAGTCTTGAAAAATATCTTCTTGCACCTCCTTAAATAATAATATACAATTGCTAATATTCACATGTGAATATTAGCTTTTATGGTATCTTTTTCCATATGGCAAAAAATTATCCCTACTAACATTATTTTTTGCCACGTATTTATTTCCCCTCCTTTTAATATTTTTTGGCCAAAATATATGCCAAGAAAAGGGAAAAATAAGTGCTTTTTGATTTATTGGTCAAATGACCACTTTGCCCTTGTATTTTTGTAATTAAATTGGGCATTCTTCCTTTTCTTTGTGTTAGGCCGAAATTCACTATTAATTGGCCCCAAAATTGTGCTCTGTCAATCTCTATGTTTTAGGCTTCCATAATGAGCTTTTATGAAGACACAAATTAAATTTTATGTCTTATTATGGCCAAAAATTCATATGACTACCAATTGCGCTGTTTAGCCTTTTCAAGTGTGCCAATATTCACCATTTATTCCTTTTAATGTAAGGAATTTTGGTGACTGAAATTTGGGATGTTACAAAGAATTGTAAAGTACTCTTGCCAACATGCTTAACGGTTCTAACATAATAAACGTTAAGTTAATAATAAAGTTAACAAAACACTTAGTAATTCATGGTTATTAATTAAAAACCCTAAAGTATTCTTGCAAACATACGTAATGGTTCTAACTTAATAAAAGTTAATTAAAGCTTTCAAAATCTTTGATCTTCCCCGTACTGACTATGGGTGCCTCCTCGTTATCCAATGATCATTAGGAGAACACAAGTTGTAAAGACCCTTTTCTCATAAATAACAAATATCCATAATGGTATGACAAAACTTAATTAATCAGTGATGATTGAAAACCATTTCTTTCAACAAAACACATTGGGGTCCAGGCACAAATCCTGCCCACAAACCTACTATAGAAAATTCATCACTCTGGGCACAATTAACAATCAAGACAAAAATATAGCCCATGAGTTTTTCAACACTGAACCCCACAACAAAGGATCTACACAAACCAATTTCCAACACAAGATATGATTGTGGATCCACCAAAATATCAAAGTGTACAAAATAAGGCCTCAAGCCTAACAATGATTAAACAGTTGTCCAAAACAAGGAATATAGTATTTCAAAAACATAAAGGCCCTAGAATGGCAATATATAAATTAATACAACACCAATACTAAAAGAGGCCTTCAAGGCTTTCGGCGCCTACACCTTTGGCTGCTTCCTTTAGCCTCTAGCAGAAATAGAGTCCTCGCTTGAAAAATATTAACAATGATGCCGTGAGACATAGAGTCCCAGTAACCAAAATCAATTTACAAAGTAAGCAAGAAAGGAAAATATGTTGCTTCACTTAACTAAGTTCATATTCAAACATACACATAATTTTTCAAAACACATACAAGTACTATAGATGAAAGTAAGGTTTAGAAAACATCTTACAACCCAAAACATGCATATAGAATAAATTAACCCCAGTTACCTCAACTCCAAACTTAACCTTAACTTGAGGAGCAAAGCACAAGTGATCACCGATTACAAGGAAGCTCTACATTATCAATGTAGATACCCAATCAATTATAAGCAACAATAAAAGAAATAATTAGTTATACAATTTAACTCTCAAAAACTCAATTTCCTCTACAACCATTGTCCTCAACATGTCAATTTCCTCAATAATCCAATGTCATAAATCACTTCTCATGAGCCCAAATCACTCATTAAAATCCTTAAATAACCTCTACACCATTTGTAATGACCCAATTTGGGATTAAGGGCAATAACTCTGATATTGATTGTAATTAGTGTAATTAAACACTTTTGGAAGAAATATGATGTAAATTTGATATAAGTGTATTTGGTGATTAAAGATCAAGGGTGGAGATTTGTTGCATATGGGTCAGAATCCTGTGCATTAAGCTTGTGTGAGCTCATAGTGGGAGTGGACAAGATGTTACCAAGTGGCATTGTGTAGACCATGGGATGAAGCTAAGTGACAAAAATCCACTTTTCTCTCTCCCTTCTCTCTCTCTTTCGGTAGAGGTATAGGCACAAGGGAAAGATTACACTTTATCATCATCATCTCCATATCTCACCATTTCTCTCTCCTTTTTCTTCCATTTCGGCGGACCAAGCAAGGAAAGAGAAAAGAGAAATGGTGTGTGTGATGTTGGTGATCACTAGATTGAGCATGGATTCACTCGAGTGATGGTGTGTGTTCAAGGTTAGGGTTGCTCTCAGGTTGTCACTTGCTGGTTGATGTTCAAGAGTGTGTTCTCACACTCGTAAGTGAAACCTTCTCACCCAAGCACTAGGGGGTATGCTTGAGTGAGCTTGTCCCTCTAATAATTATTTGTGCCCTCGGGTCATCACCCTTTGTGTTGCACTTTCGGGGACTCGAGTGGATTGAGAGTCATCACCCGTGTGCAAATCCTTATGCTCGAGTGATATGAGCACTTTCTGGCCAAAGCAGCTGCTCATTGTCAAATACTCACGAGTGAGAGCCGTTCTCACTCGAGCACGAGTCTTTCATCACTTGAGTGAGGTAATCTTCACTCGAGTGAATCAACCAAAAATCACTATTTTGCCTTTTAAAAAAGGGGTCTTCAGGGTAGTTCTTCCAATCCTTTAGGCATATATTTAGGCCTCTATTAGCCACCTAAAGAGTCCTAAATGATAACAAACTTAAAGTATTATAGAAATAAGTATTTGGGAAAGAAATCAATCAGTTGTCCCTAAATTACTATAGGATTTGATGTCTGTCAGACGCGTGAGCCCACTGTGCCAAAGAACGTCAGGAAAGATTTAGGTAGTGACTTCTCTCTTATACTTTTTGTAAATGTATTGTATGTTTGCCTATCATGCATTATGTGCTGCTACTGTTTCCTTGAGATACATTGTGGAGCTTTGTGCCTTATGAAGCTTTATGCATTGTAGAGCATTGTGCCTTGTGATATGTTGTGCTTTGAGATACTTTGTGCTTTGTGATGCTGCTGCATAGTGATTAATGCGGAAGCGGGCATTGTGATTACAGTGAAAGCTGGCATAGTGATTACCGTGAAAGCGAGCATAGTGTTTGCAGCTAAAGCTGTCATTGTGATTACCGCGAAAGCGGGCATAGTGCATTGTGATACAGCCGTGAGTGCTGTCGTTTGTGGCGCGAGCCATGGATTATTGTGTTGCTGATGCTACTGGTAAACATGATACATTACATGCCTTGTGTTTATATATTGTATGAGTGATTTGTTACTATTGGGATTCGTTAGAATCTCACTCTTTCCAAATGACTAACATTTTCAGTCAGGACAAGTGGCTCGAAAGGGAAGCGGCCAACCAGAAGTGGTTAGGGCTAGTAGGGACATATGGGATTTTTGGACCGTTGGTTATCTATTTTAGATAGTTGAATTTTGGGATTACTTTGTATATGAGATGTAAATATGAATTTTGGTTATGTAATCCCCATTTTGGGAAACTTTAAACTCATTCTATATATATACAAGTAACCTGGGGTTGCCGGGATTTTGGTTACGCACTTTAATATTTATTATGTGATATAACTGCACAGGTAATTGTATTCAAAAGTGAATGTGAGACCAGATGAATTCTGTTTTTAAACTTTTTTGTTTGGACACCCCATCTCTTGTAGATGAGTGATTCTAAATGTGACTTTTGTCTTATTGGTCTCTATTTCACTTAAATTTCATAATCCAGATATAATTACCGTGAGGGGGGTTACACCATTCTCCTACATCAATCACTCAATTTTGTAAGTTGAAGTTTCACTTTCAACATACCCATAGTCATAAAGCCATCAATATCAACATTCTAGACCCATAAAATGTCTTTTCTAGCTTGTATGAGCATGACACAATCATTAAACAACTCTTCAAACCTCAACATAATTAAAATCATATCGAACCCTAACTCAAATATCAAATTCTTACTCATAATTTCATATAGCTCAAAATCTAACAAAACTAAATCAATTAAACCATCAATAATACCTCCAATAACCCATATAAATTATTTAAACCAAATTTAATCAGCAAAAATGTCCTATAGAAAATAATTTATGATATGTTTATAAAAGAAAGTAATTATAAAATCATAAAGTGACCAAATCACAAATCTAAACCAATTAAAATTAACTATTAATTATTCTCTACATTTCTATAATCACCTTTTGTCAAAACTCAAAACTCTCCTAAAACCCTAACCTCAAAGTTACTCTAAACAATACAATATTACAATCCTTAGGAAGATAAAATTGTTTAGAACAATATTATAAAAAGAGTTTAGTAGAAAAGAGTATTTTTAAGTACCTATTTGATCTCAAATGACGAACCCAGACCGAAGATAAAAGACGCTGACTGTTCATGACTGAAGAAGAAAAAGGATGAAGGCTAATAAGGAAAACTTTATAGCTTAAGAGTCTGCAAGTGTGTGGGCTGTATCAAGTAATAGAGTGATGAGAAAGTATCGTTCTCAAGAGAACTTGGTACCCAAACTTTAGTTAAGCATTAATTTCACTCTATCATTTAAGTTGAGCAACCCAAATTAAATTTAATTAAGTGAAAATAAATTAAAAATAGAATTAAAATAAACAAACTACCACAATAATCAAACAGGCAACCCAAAGTCACTGATCCCTTACTAGCTTCATAAACCTTGTTTTCACTAATTTAATTAGCCTTAATGTCAATTTTGTTAATTTCAAGAATAAATAACTATAAGTGCTTGTAGGTCCACTTACAACCCTCTCTTAAGTATAAGTTGTTTTGTCTGACATAATTACTCAAAGGGTAAGGTAACTCGAACACACTCTTCAACAATTATATGGAGCCATTAGATATATGTCTATCCTAATCGTAATGTAGATCATAATCTAATCCTATATTACTTAATTTCATAGTTTAATTAAAATTCCCTTCATCAAGGTAAATCCTAATGCTCAAATTCATATTCAATGATGACCAGTCACTAAATAGATAATGTTAAATAAGATTAAGTAACTAAAATTAATATTAATTATAACTAAACAATGAAAACAAAGTCTAATCCATCCATAAGTTCATAACTCCTCTAGGTTGCACAACAAACTAACTAAACATAACAAATGAAAAATAGCAACAAGTTCATAATCCAAAATCTCAAGAAAAAGAGAAAAGAAAAAGGATAGAGAATTGATTCAAAGCCTCATCTTTAACCTCCAACTTCTCCTTTGTCCAAGTGGCTACTCTGGTCTCTTCTCTTCTCCATAGTTGTAAGGTCCTTATCTTATTTCCATATTTCTCAGACTGTTAGCATGTAATTCGATGGGCACAGAGGAATAGCATAAATATATTGATAAAAATGTACATGATTATATTACAGGAATCCCAACAAGGTATGTTCTTAATAGTTATAGACCTTAAAATAATATAAAGGTCTTCAGATAACCAACGACTCCTCTTGTGCTTGTCTGAAACCTTCTATTACCGTTAATTATGATTCTTCCCTTTGAGTCGTTGTTTGCTACTAAAAACTTTTTTAAATTTATGGAAAGGGTGAGATTCAAAGAATCTCAGTAGTAATATGCAATCAGTCATATAAAATAAGACAGATAAATATACCATATACCATATAATGCAATTTAACACAAACAACACGGCATGCGCAGATGAGTCGAGGTTACTTCCCCACTATCCGTAAAATTCTATAAATGTGTCTACTCACACAATGCCCTACTCAGCAATACAGCATTTATATTATAGAAGATGTCATACACAAAGTATATAAATATTCACATAGTTTATGAAAGATAAAGTTACTACATGGAATTGCCCTTTCATGCTCTACTATCTGTTCAGCACCTTTGATCTGGCTCAGGCTATTGATATGTCCTAAAATTCCAAATTTATAATAAATGAGTTATCACTCATTCATGACTTATTTCTAAAATCATATTGTTGGTTATATTTACCCTTAAAATTCAAGGTAATTATGTTATGCCATTACCTTTTTAATTTCACACTTTGATTAAAACTGTCAAAATTTTCCGTCACTTTGAAAATTCATAACTAATTCTACAAATATCCAAATGGGTTCGTTCCAGTGGCTAATTAAATATCTTTAAGTCTTCTTTAAGGAAAAAATATTATAGAGCACTAATTACAACCACACATTTTTCTAAAATTCATTAAACACAAACTGCCACAGATTTCATTCCAGAATCAAAGTCAAATTTTGAAAAATCATAACTTTCAATCTAGTAGTCCAAATGGCTTGTAATACCTATCAAATTAAAGCCCAGGATGTATACTTTCATCCTGTAAAATTTCATTGCATTTGGACTAAGTTTGACCTATCAAAACATGTTCCAAGTTCTCTGCCTCCAGAAAACTAATTCAGGCATATTTGAACACAACTTCCAAAATCATGATAAATCATTATAAAAACCTTTTTTAAAATCATAATCATCATCATATGAACATCAAACCTTAAAAGGCTCCCTCTGGTAGAAATCTAAGGTTTAGGTATCTGAAGAAATACTTAACGAAATCACAGAATATTCGGTTCAAATCAAAGCATACACTTATTGGAACTCGAATCTGTGATTTGTTCTTGATTCCAGTAGCACCTCCTCTAGGTAGATAGAACCAAACACCTCTAATTAAAAATCCAAAAGCATAGAAATGTTGCTCTCTATGATAGGAACAATGTTAGAGAGGACTGCGGAAGCTGGAAACGCCAAATCGGAGGTGAAATCGGTTCAGGAGCTCAAGAACTTTCACTATTCATCCTTTCTCTTTCCTTTTCCATTTTCTCTATTTTCCTCTCTATTATCAGGTGATGGATGAAATTAATGGCCCAAGAGGAAGAGGTAATGGTCTCATAAAAATATTCCAACTCACCTCCTCATAATAATATATTTAATTAGAAAGTAACATGTGCATGATTTACTTGGCCATAATCTTTTCCCTCTTGAATTAATGTGAGCCAAGTAAATTCATTTTCTCTTGCTCTCCTTTGTTGACTGAAATATATCCCTAATTGGGAGAAAATAATTGCTTCTTGCTTTATTGGTCAAATGACCATTTTGCCCTTACATTTTTTCCATTTTCGCACTTCGCTGGAAATCTGGCAGAATTTTCATCAAACTTTGAAAATCAATATCTTTATTTATCGATATCCAATTGGTATGGTTCCAAAGGATATGTGACTCTTATTAAGTCTATTTTTATGAAAAAATATGACCTTTAGCCAACTGGAAGCTCATAATTCCCAGAATTTCTATTTTTGGACGTGGTCACAGAAGCTGGCCAGTTTCACTGGCCTAACTTCAAAAATTCAAAAATCTTTATGTATAGCTCCAAATGACTTATATAACCTATCAAATTAAAGCTTGATAAGTCTACTCTTATTATGTAAAATTTCACATTTATTCAAGATAAGGCCAGTTCCCAATACTAGCTCAATAGGAAACCCCGCTTTTAGGTATAAGCCAAACATCTTCACTGAAAATTCCCTCACAATCTTAATATGATTAATACTTCCTTTTGAATCAACTTGAACAAAGAAGAATACCATAGAAGCTTGACAACCCTTCTTCACACTTCTCTCTACTTGCATTCCAAACCACAATATTGGACTTCATAGTTTAATAATAGACATAGTACAACTATATATGCAACCATACCATACTATGCTTGCAATCCAAGGTAGCACTATTAGCAAAAAAACCAATTCTATAGCCACAATCACATCAATGCTCTTTAGTGACAAATAATCAATTCAACGGTTACTTCATGACCTTAACCACAAGGGACCAACTTAAACATATTTTTACAGTATTGAAAGAATCTTTCCAGCTGGAGTACACACATATACCATAAAGCAAAACACGCATACCTATATTTATCATCCTCACACCATCAAAAAGTAGGGGTTGCATTCAAACCAATTACTACATACAAAAAGATTCTAAAGGAATTTGTTACACTCTAGAGTGAAAAAGGACACGTACCTATATTTGATTGAGAGAGTCCAATAAAAGCTAATAAGTTGGAAGGCAAAATCTTTGTCTTTAGCAAGGCGGATTACAATTCTGAGGTTGTGCTATCCACCATTCCCTATTATGCCATGCAAACTTCATCATCGCCCTCTTTATGTTAAGCCTAAATCGAGAAATTAATTAAGTAGTTCATATGGGGGGCTGATGCTTTGCACAAAGGTATCCCCTTAGTGCCTTAGTCTGAGATGTGCCAACCAAGGAAAAATGGAGGATGTGGCTTCCGGAAGCTAAAGAGCCAAAACTCTGCTTTTCTCTCTAAGCTGGGTTTCTCACTAATTAGCAAGCCAGATTTATTATGGGTGAAGGTCTTAAAAGCTAAATATAGATGGTCTCATGAAACTAACTTTGAGTTCAAAACCAAGGTTTGCTCACATACTTGGTGCAGCATAACAAAAGTGTGGCCAAACACATCTCTTGGTATACTCTTGGTATACGATGGGAAATTAGGGATGGTAAAATTACTAGGTTCTAGAGCGATGACTGGATCGGTGACCTTGGTCCTTTAAAGAACTTATCTTTTGTTGATATTAGTGATGCTTGGCTGAAGAAGTCAATCAACATTTTTGTGGGCAATGGCAGTAGGAGCTATTCCAAGACAAATTCCCAATGTCTATCAATCTTTTGATTGCCACAACTACCCCACCCTCCCACAATGATGGAGTTGCTTCATGTTCCTAAAGCTTAACCAGCAATGGCAAGTTCTTCGTAAACTCGGCATATGAAGCACTGGAAGAAGACAATTGGGTGACAAGCACTGATAGCATATATGGAAGTGGCCTAGGCCTCAACATGTGTGGTCTTTTCTCTGGCTTGAATTCAAAGGTAACCTATTAACTAATGTTGAAAGAGTAAGACGACACCTCACACTTGAAGAAGATTGTGAGTTGTGTGACCATGGCTGTAAAGATATCGATCATGTCATCCAATAATGCTCATTGGTCATTGCATGTTAGAGGTTAATCATCCCTGAAAACTAGCTAGATAGATTCCTAAGTCAGCCAATCCGAGAGTGGTGGATATGGAACTTGAACCCCCGTCACTCAAGGCACAAATGGTTGTTATTGTTTGGCATAGTTACTTGGAAGCTATGGATAGCTCGGAATAGAATGCTCTTGATAAGTAAAATATTTTTATATTTATTTTCCTCTATATGATAATTTTATGGATGATATTTGGGCTCAATTTAATAAATTTAGGTGTAATTAATAAATAAATAATGATTTTGGCATAAAATAGAATTTCTTGAAAATTACTAAATTAGACCCTCTTTCAGTTTTCAGAAAATATCTAGAACTCTAAATGTCGGATTAGGATATTCTTTATATGGATAAAAAGCTAAGAAAGAGCTCTACAACTTTGTTGTTAAGACCAAAATCCAGTTCTATCTCCAAGGGTTTCAAATTTTGCTTGGAAGTTGAACGTGGGAATCATCTACCATTCCACCAACCATTTCATCTACCACTTCATCTTCCTTTTCACCAACTACTTCACCTACCACATTCTAGCTACTACTTCACCTACCACATTTCACCTACTACTTCATCTACCCTGCTCCATTATTCCCTATATATAGCCACCCTCTCCTTCACATTTCAAACAACCAATTCATATCCATTACTCTCTTCTCTTCTCTACTTACACCATTTTCATATCTATTACTTTCCTCCCTTCTATTTTTTCTTGCATGCCTCCTATATGGAAGGCTTATGATTGTATTACTTTTTGCATGCCACCTACATGGAAGGTTTTACCTCCTAAATGGACCTCTAGATTTCTCCATTTTTCATGCATCTTTTAGTTGTATATTTATGTTTGAGAATTTAATATTCAAGTTTTATGCAGTATTTATGAGAATTTTATTCTAGTTTTATGTAATGTTAATTTATTTTTATTTTGTTTTTAATTTTATCATGATCTAAATTTCTATTTTCCTAGGGTGATGATGTAGCTTACAAATGACGGATTGAATCTTAACTTATTAATTCTAGTTTTAATTTCTCCTTCATGATTAAGTTTTAATTATTGTTCTTGATGCTTTTGATTGATTGGCCACCTTTTGAATGATTTCAATATGCATGTTGAAACCGGAAGGAAATGCATGTGTGTAGATCCTATAATTAAAACCATGACATGCATATGAAATAGAAATATATTTATATGAGTTGTATAGTCTTACTGAGTTTCATAAATCTTAATGCATAATTAATTGCTTAAATTCATATAGGAATATATTGGATTAGCAATTAATTATAGAATTGCTTGATCTTGGAAGAGGCTAGTAATTAAATTAAGGAAACTCGACTATCAATCATGTGGAATAAATTGGGCTAGAATAGATAAGTGATTCAATCTGAAATTTGTTAAGTGAAATATAATCCCTAGGGCTTTTTCTCATATTTGCTTCCATATTATTTACACTCATATTTAATCATTTTATTTTGTTCTCTCAATCACCAACTAATTGATCGACTAAATAGAATTAAAATTACCCATTTTGGTACATATTGATCAATCCTCGCGCGAACGATACCCTACTCACTTCTGTATTACTTGATTACGATAGTGTACACTTACATTTTTTAATGGACCATTTACACTCGTAACAGCTCCCTGGGGCCAATCATATAGACCCATGGAGATTATTGCAGCTTCAGAGGCACTAGCTGGACACACGGCCAGAGATCTGAATTTGTTTGACTTCATGAATTAATTGTTAGAGTTTTGTTACCTATGACTATACATATTTGGAACTCTGTAACGTACTTTTCATTTGAATGATGTTCCCTTACATTAAAAAAAAAGAGTGGGAATATGCCATACCCCCAATCAGGTGGCCTACCATCTGGCCTAGTTAGGGCCTAGCTTGTTTAACAAAGAAGTTAGGTTGAGGCCTATTTAAAGACTTATTTGTGTAGGCAAACTAGGCCTATTTTATAAAAGCCTGGCATGCAAGCCTTCAGCCCTCGCCTAATTAGGCATTTAAAAAATATGGCATATGTATCTTATAAATCATATTTAATATTTTTTATAATAATATATAATTCAAGTATAACTTTAATTTAATATAGGCTTTAAATATACTTAAAGCCTACGCTATGTAAATATGTAAATTTTAAATCCTACCAAAAATGTAGGTTTTACTATGCTTAAAGCCTAATTACAACTTTTGAGTCCTAAAATGAGATTTTTTCAAAGGCCTGCTTGTAATTGGTAAAAGACTCTAAACCTTAAGAAGGTGACCGTCTCCCTGCCCCTCCCCTCCCGATCATCCCCACACCCTACCCTTCCCTACCCACCGCTCGAACCAAACATAGCCTGTTGTGAAGCTCATGGCTTGACGGTGAATGTGTTTTCCTTTCGAACAAGGCAAGTTCACAAACAACTAGTTCCTTTCAATTTTGAATTCTCGTGTTATATTGTTCAATTCCATTGTCTCAAAACTAAACTACTCGGTCCCCTTGATAAACCACAATTTTAATATATTTTATCCCACCTTATTCATTTATTTTGGAGATTATTTTAGGCTAAATTGGATTTATTAGATAATATTTGGATAATTAGCCAATTTTGGGAAATAATATAAATCTGAATTGATTATGATATTATTGGGCTCAAAAAGTTAATATCTTAATTGTTATATTGTGATTGAAAAATATTTCCAATTATATAATAAATCACGATTTTATTATATTCTTGCAGGATAAGAAAAAGCAGATTAGAAGATCCTACGGTGCAGAACTTTTCTTAAAAACTAAAAAAGAATCTAATGGTGGAATTTTATTGGGTTTTTGGAATTTTAATAGGCCCAAATTAATACCCAAAACTCTCTCCTCCCTTCTTAAAAATACCCTAACCGTCGCAGACGCTGAGGAGGCCGAGACCCAGCCGCTGGAAATCACGCACACATAGCTGCTACATACGCGGAACCTCCCTCTTTTCTGGCCGATAAGCTCTTTCATGCAGCAACTAATCCCCTCGGCAAGGAATTGTTGCTCTTCTCCACTCACGCACGCAGCCAAATATATTCTTTGTTCAACCATTCCCCGCCCTTGATTCTCATCCACGGGTCCCACTCACACCAACACTATCATCCAATTCCTTTCATTCGCCATTCACCCACTTATTCATCTTCGTTCAACCATGTTCATGCTGGGTAAGAAGCAGCTTGGAGGGGAAAAATCTATGGCAGCTTAAGCTATTTTAGGAGACAATTTGGGAGGAGCATGGAGGAAGCTAGAGCCTAGGAGCTTACACTTGAAGACCATAAGGGAGTGTCTTTCTTTTATCTTTTTGATTCAAGACTTAAGATTATTTAGTTTTAAATGATTTTGGGTTGTGTTAATTGAGAACAATCTAGTTTTAGATTGTAAACTTATTTTTATTTGGATTGAATTGATATTTTAGATTTGATTTATTCTTAATTGATTATTGGGATTTTTATTTGTAAACCTTTGATTGTCAATTAAATTATTAATTGAGTTTTCATTATTAATTTAATTGTCGATTTGGGTTTAATCTCTTGATTGTTTAATTAAGGTGATTAATTGTCGAATTGTTTAATTAGGCAATTGTGAACATAGTTTCCAAAATTATCTTAAACAGTTGTGTTGGTTTTTAATAGATTTAAATAACCACCATTTTTCCATTATGAGTTTTCTAGTGGATTAGATGTTATCGAGCTTGAGGGTTTCCCATGTCTTGATTAGGTGATTAAGTTTATTAATTCCAACTTTTCATGAACCTCCCTTTGGTCTAATAAATTGAATGGCTAAGAAAGCTAAATCCATGTGAATCCTGAGTTGTCCCCTTCATCATCATAACTGAACTACATCCCTGTTGATTGTCTTACTTTTAATTCTTTTCTTTGCTTAACATCTTAATTCATTTTTCACTAAAAAACCCCAAAGATTGCATGTTCATTATTTAGGTTAGTTTCATTCTCATATAGGTTTTAGAGTCATTTGCATTTAGGTAGTAGAGTCTTGCATTTTAGTTTAGGTTCATTCCATTGCATTTTTTATCACTTAAATTCAATTCTAGAGAAAACCCACATATTGCTCCTTGGGAGAATGACCTAGGTTGCCACTATATTGCATTAGTAGGTTGTCCTAGTTATTAATTGATTGCTTTAGCGACAGAAGCACGCATCAATTTTGGCGCCGTTGCCGGGGAGCAATGGTTAGTCTCTAGATTTGAGTCTTTAGGTGATTTCTTAGGTAGTTGTTATTTGCATTTCTTGATTGTTTTTTTTTTTTTTGAAAAAGAAAAAAAAATTGAATTGATCCTATTATGGCTTGGAATGCTTTACCTTATGGAAATTTTTCTTACACTCCTATGCCTTATCATTATGACTATGATGTTGAGCAGATATATGATGCATATTCAAATGTTCATAATCCAGGATATCATGATTACTCAAATCATGGATATGTCAATCAAACTTCACTAAGTCCAGAAGCGACATCAAGATTAGAAAGCAAGATAGATGCTATGATGGAAATCCTGATGCAACGACAACAACTGATACAACAACAGCAACAACAGATTGAGCAGTGGTCCAATGCAATTCGTAATATGAAAAGTGAAGGATTAGAAGTTCATGATGTATTTCCATGTGGTAATACACTTTCACCTTCTAATGATCTATACCCTTTTTCTTCTACCACTTCAAATGATGGGATAATTGATACATTAGCTGAATATCCATGCACTAATGTGGTTTCTGAATTGACTTGTTCCATTGATTTAAATCATGTTGAACCTTGTGACTCATGCATTAATGCTTATTCCCATGCCTCTAATCCTATGAATTCTATTGATTCTGATAATGAGGTTGATGAAGAGATTGTTGTTGAACCCTCTGACACTATTGATTTTAAAGATACCCTACTTAACACTAATCATGATGATGCTTTAAACGATGAAAATAATACCTCTATTGAGGCTATTGATACTACTCATGATCTTGACATGACTATTGTTAATGGGGATTCTATTAAGGATAAGTGTGGGGGAAGCCTTGATTTGGATGTGCATTTAGATAGTAAGAGCATAATGCATCATGATGTTTCACATGTGGAATTTGTCTTGAGTAATGATTTGAACAATCATGGTGAGACCATTTTGAGTGATCACTTGATTCATCCCTTAGAGAACTTGACTCTTACTGAGGAGAGTCATATTGATTTTGTGGGTTGTTCAAAATATTTGGAAGTTCCACCACTTTCTGTTGATCAATTTCTCTTGGGATCTTCCCTGATTCTTGATAAGTTCCTTTTTATTAAGCATATCCATATGGGACAAGGTACTGCTTGGTGGTATGATTTTGTGCAGGTACATGGATTGCTTCCTCCCATCCAGACACCTTCTATGCTTGAGTTGAAGTGCTATATGAGGATCTTAAAGAAGGAGATATTTGCTGAACATCGGAAGCGAATACCACTAGTGCTTTCATGTGACTTACAACCAGACAAAGGAGAGAAGCCAATTATGCTATTTCATTTGGATATTCAATCTTTTGATATTCCGGTCGTACTCCTTCCTTACTCTTTTACCTGCATTGCTTGTTCTTGTTTGTTAGATCTATCTTTTGCATTGAGGACAATGCGAGATTTAAGTGTGGGGGAGGGATTTTGCTCCTACTCTTGGTTCTTGTTCTTTGGTTTTAAAATGAGAAAAAGAAAAATATTTTGGGCTTTACTTTGGTTTTTGTTCCTTGTTTTCAAGAAAAGAGAAAATTTTTTGAGAAAAAATTGCAAGTTTTAAGTAACTTCAGTATTATTCATCCTTGATTTGAAAAGTGATTGATCATGCTTTGAGTTAATAGACTAAGTGGCAATGAATTTGACTTAGGTGAATTTAGGCTAGCAATCATATAGACCTAGTGAGATTTTGAGCCTAATGCTTCTTTTTTTTTCAGTGTGTACCCCCTATCTCTTTACTTGATCTAGAACTTGACTTGAATCTTATTTGAGGCCACATTTTATGCATATGTATTCATAAAGATGATAAAGGCATTCATTTCATTTTAGCCAGATAAGCCAAACATCCTACCCTTTCTATACATATACCCTTTGTTTAGCTCCTTTGAGCCTATATTTTATTTTATTTTTTTCTCACCCCATAACAAAAGAAAAAAAAATCCTACCCTTTTGAATGTCTTAGGAGTTGAAGAGCATTGCATTATATCTATTTGGGATGGAAGAATGTGTATAAAATTAGGAATTGGGTCATTGTGAAAAGTTTGATATGTTATCATGGAAAAAAAGAAGGCAATAAGATTCCGCTCCACTGGTTTAAGCTGTGCTTAGTAACCGGGGATCTTCATCACCAATGTTGATCTTCGCGTCAAACGGCCAGTAAGAGCTATGAGTGTGCTAGTAGCATCTTGGTGCTATTGAGTTGTAAATGTTTGAGTAACCGGGCCTTTATATCACCAATATACAGGTTCGAGTCAAAAGAATATATATATATATATATATATATAACAGCCCAAGAGAATTGCAAAAAAAAAAAAGAAAAAAAGAAAAAAAAAGAGAAAGGAAAAGTAATGACTCAGTTCAAGTGTGATTTGGTTTCTTTCATCCTGTTTTATCCTATTGCATCATTCTCTTCATCTTCTAGGATATTCAACTTTGTTTCTCCGAACACTATACCCTTCTTTCTTAACCTTAGCCCCATTACAACCTAATAAAAGTCCTTTGGATTTATGTTTGCATTTGCTTTGCTAGTGGTGGAGAACTTAGATCCTTGTCAAGCCTATGGAAAGAGTACTGGATAGGGTGGATTTGAGTGTAAACACAAGCCTATACATTTTTGAGTGATGAGAGACATACACATATCCTTGGTGAGAGATTTCTAGCTTAGATATTCCTTTGTCAAGTAAATTGCCATAAAGTTTGTTTTCTTGAGTCATGAGGAAATCACTTGGATAAAAGAGGTGTTGAAATGCTTTTGTTTATTTTTTACTTGTGATTGGAACATTCACTTTTGAAGTTTTGTTTTATTTTGTTCTGTTATACTCCCTTAGTCTTGATTTGTTTTGCCCAGGAGTGCAAATGATAAGTGTGGGGGAATTGATAAACCACAATTTTAATATATTTTATCCCACCTTATTCATTTATTTTGGAGATTATTTTAGGCTAAATTGGATTTATTAGATAATATTTGGATAATTAGCCAATTTTGGGAAATAATATAAATCTGAATTGATTATGATATTATTGGGCTCAAAAAGTTAATATCTTAATTGTTATATTGTGATTGAAAAATATTTCCAATTATATAATAAATCATGATTTTATTATATTCTTGCAGGATAAGAAAAAGCAGATTAGAAGATCCTACGGTGCAAAACTCTTCTTAAAAACTAAAAAGGAATCCAATGGTGGAATTTTATTGGGTTTTTGGAATTTTAATAGGCCCAAATTAATACCAAAACTCTCTCCTCCCTTCTTAAAAATACCCTAACCGTCGCAGACGCTGAGGAGGCCGAGACCCAGCCGCTGGAAATCACGCACACATAGCTGCTACATACGCGGAACCTCCCTCTTTTCTGGCCGATAAGCTCTTTCATGCAGCAACTAATCCCCTCGGCAAGGAATTGTTGCTCTTCTCCACTCACGCACGCAGCCAAATATATTCTTTGTTCAACCATTCCCCGCCCTTGATTCTCATCCACGGGTCCCACTCACACCAACACTATCATCCAATTCCTTTCATTCGCCATTCACCCACTTATTCATCTTCGTTCAACCATGTTCGTGCTGGGTAAGAAGCAGCTTGGAGGGGAAAAATCTATGGCAGCTTAAGCTATTTTAGGAGATAATTTGGGAGGAGCATGGAGGAAGCTAGAGCCTAGGAGCTTATACTTGAAGACCATAAGGGAGTGTCTTTCTTTTATCTTTTTGATTCAAGACTTAAGATTATTTAGTTTTAAATGATTTTGGGTTGTGTTAATTGAGAACAATCTAGTTTTAGATTGTAAACTTATTTTTATTTGGATTGAATTGATATTTTAGATTTGATTTATTCTTAATTGATTATTGAGATTTTTATTTGCAAACCTTTGATTGTCAATTAAATTATTAATTGAGTTTTCATTATTAATTTAATTGTCGATTTGGGTTTAATCTCTTGATTGTTTAATTAAGGTGATTAATTGTCGAATTGTTTAATTAGGCAATTGTGAACATAGTTTCCAAAATTATCTTAAACAGTTGTGATTGGTTTTTAATAGATTTAATTAACCACCATTTTTCCATTATGAGTTTTCTAGTGGATTAGATGTTATCGAGCTTGAGGGTTTCCCATGTCTTGATTAGGTGATTAAGTTTATTAATTCCAACTTTTCATGAACCTCCCTTTGGTCTAATAAATTGAATGGCTAAGAAAGCTAAATCCATGTGAATCCTGAGTTGTCCCCTTCATCATCATAACTGAACTACATCCCTGTTGATTGTCTTACTTTTAATTCTTTTCTTTGCTTAACATCTTAATTCATTTTTCACTAAAAAACCCCCAAAGATTGCATGTTCATTATTTAGGTTAGTTTCATTCTCATATAGGTTTTAGAGTCATTTGCATTTAGGTAGTAGAGTCTTGCATTTTAGTTTAGGTTCATTCCATTGCATTTTTTATCACTTAAATTCAATTCTAGAGAAAACCCACATATTTCTCCTTGGGAGAATGACCTAGGTTGCCACTATATTACATTAGTAGGTTGTCCTAGTTATTAATTGATTGTTTTAGCGACAGAAGCACGCATCAATTTACCTTCAAGAGCTTCTCTTGTTCCGCCTAAGCTCATACATTTAAATATCATCAATTCCAATTTCCCTTTAATTTATAATTTCATTTTCATGTCATCAGTCCCTTGAATTCTTCTCTGCTCTTCATATATTGATGACGACGCTGGACCCAAGTCCCTCCTTTGTCAACGGCAAGCCTATCGTCGTTATCGAGCCTTTAATTACCCTGTCTCTCATCGAATTCCCTTCGCCATATAATACCTAAAACAGTTGATGACATGTCAAACATACATCCACGTGGATCCCATTACCCTGTCTCTCATCGAATTCCCTTCGCCATATAATACCTAAAACAGTTGATGACATGTCAAACATACATCCACGTGGATCCCACACATGAATGCTAACTGGATCCGACTGGGATGCCACGTGTCCCTCGTCTAGCTCTCTTTCTCTCTATGTATATGCATTCTTAGAAGTATATACTGTACTGCGCTCGTTCTCTTCGCTCCTTCAGGAGAATAATAACAGGCTTCACTAATATTATACAGCCTTCAGCTTCCCTTGTCTAATATATCAATGGAAAATCACACACTGCCGTCTACCGTCAACAACAATCCAGCTTCGTCTTTATCGTCACCCTCACATGTTACTGTACGTATACCTACATTCCATTACTTTGCTGCTATTTCCTTATTTTTTCTGTATTATAACATATATTATTCTTTAATCTTTATTCAGTTTTATCCTCTCTGGGTTTGGGTGTCCGAGAATTGGGGGGGGGGGAAATGAACTTGGTCCCTTGAACGAACGCCTTCAAGATTGGTTCTTTAACAATAATAATGGAGTTTTAAATATACATGATCACTAAGAACTGTAATAATTCAAAAGTTTCTTGAAATTTTAATGTGCCTATGAGATTACTAAACAATCTCAGCCTCTCTTGTAGCAACTATTTTCTTTAACCCTAAAACCTATAGAGGCTAAATAATATACTTTCATTAATTTTTCTTTTTCTTCGATGTATTCTTTTTTGTTTTATTGGTCAAAAACCGATATAGTCTTCTCATGATGAACTACGTACAGAGGCTAAATAAGCTCATGATGTATTCTTCTTTTTGATGCAGAAGGGAATGAACATCACTAATCCCCCATGTCACAAGAATTTTTGGGATTTTCCACAAATGAACAGGACTGTCCTTATTCAGAAATATATCCCATTATAGTTCCCCAAAATGAAGATGGCTATTTTGCAGATAATGCCTTGATGGATATGTTTATGTTTAAAGCTGCCCCACTCATTCAACAAATAAGATCTCAAGAAAGTTCTCGGAAAGAGCATCAAGATTATTGTGATACCGGCCGGCAGGTACAATTAACCATATCGAAGAAGTATATTAAATTCTTGATTGCTTAGCTGTGATTTAGTTTGAAAATATGCTTCAAGAGTGAAAATATAAACTAACGACCATAATCATCATTATTGACATCTTCTTTGATAGGTTGCAATAAATAATGGTAGCGTTGAATCTGAACAACTCATGTGTGAGCTTCATTCTGTTACTACAAACACCAAAACGACACTAAGTTACGATCACAATTACTCACAAGTTCAAAGTTCGCCAACTCCTCCTGAAGTATTTAGCCATTCTCAGCAACTCAATCACCAATTATCAAGTCCTATTGTAGTTGAACCAAGAAGATCACAAGAAAATTCTCAAGATCAAGAGCATCGAGAATTAATGTAACAATGCCCAGCAGGTAAATGATCCTAATTAATTAAGCCCCTTGATGTTTAATTAAACATATTCAATAACAGTAATATGGATCTCCAAGGGTCTCAGATTTGAAATGTTTGTATATGTATTAGAGGGAAAAAATGAAAATGAACGTCTCTTCAAGAATGGTTCTTTAGCAGTGTAATGCTCAAACGTTACATTGATATGTTAGGAGAATTGGATCACTGGATGAATTGAGAATTAACTGGTTTCATAGATCCTTAATAGCTTTTACTTCATGCCTCTTTTACTTATCTTTCTGTTTAAATATTTTAATCTGTTCGATTTATACATTCTTCTATTTGATGCAGAGTGGAATGGAGAGTAATGCCCCCATATCACAAGATCTTCCATCATCAGTGAATTCTGAAGCACGTGTTACTAATGAATTGGGCAGTCCTTATTCACAAATAGATTTTTCATCATCAGCAAATTAAGATTATGACTATTTGGCCGATAATGCCCCACACATTGAACAAATAAGATCTCAAGAAAATTCTCAGGAAGAGCATCAACATTATTGTGATACCCACCAGGTAATTAATCCGTTCTCCTAATTAAGCTCTTGATGTTTAATTAAACATATCTAAAGAAGAAGAGCTTGTGGCTGTGCTTTGTTTTGATAAGTGCACTGAGATGTTCATTTTCATCTTCTTCTTCTTCTTGATAGGTTTCCATAGATAATAATGGTAGCGTTGAATCTGAGCATCTCATGTCTGAGCCTGGTTCTGTAATTACAGACACCAAAACAACACAAACTTACGAAAACCACAAATACTCACAAGTTCAAACTTGGCCAGCCCCTCCTGAAATATTTGGCCACTTATCAAATCCCACGTATGAGAGGTTCCTTTTTAAAGATCCTATTGTCGTTCAACCAAGGAGATCACCAGAACGTTATCAAAAAGAGGATCCAGTCTATAGTATTGCCCGTCAGGTAAATGATCCAAATTAATTAAGCTCTTGTTGTTTAATTAAACATATCTTAATATCTGTGGCAGCGCCGACGGCCTCCACCTTGTGGCCAACACCTAGATTTACCACGTGTCGCAACCTCTTTTTTTTCTAGAAATGCAACTCAACTTGACCTCCTTTGATTCAAACTCACGACCTCATTCGTACGCGTGCGATGCCTTATAGGATGAGCTCAACTGCTTTGGTGTTCTATAATTACACAATTATATATATATAATCTTATTATACATAATCAGTTATTTATAAATGTATATTTGTTTCTTATATATATGTAATAATAATATAAAATAATTTTATACATTCTTATAATTTTTAATATAAATTAACTTCAATTTAAAAAAATGTACATCTTAAATAAATTTCATATGACTATATTTTTGTGTAATTTATAAAATTAATTTTTTATTAATATTAATTAATAAATAATAAATAATTATTAACTAATATTTTTTAATAATATTAATTAATAACTAATAAATTTTATTTTTTATAAATAAATTTTAATATGACCATTTTGCCCCTACAAAGACCAAAACCTATGATTGAAAATTAAAAAGATTTTATAAATTAGATAAAAAATAAATTTAAATTAAATTAAAAATACTAATTAATAACTAATAAATTTTATACAAATAATTTTTTAAAATTAAATTTAATTAAAAATAATTATTAATTAAAAATAATAATTTTTAAAATTTGCCAAGGAATTGAATTCTGTAGGAAATTGTAAGGAAACTTCTAATAGAATTCTTTTCCGTCAGAAATTCTCTTACAATTTCCGATGGAACTGCAAATTTCCGACAGAAATTCCGTCAGAAATTCCGTGACAAAAGGAGGAATTTTCCATGGAATATTTTCCGTGGTGGAAATTCCGTTGGAAAATTTTCTGATAGAATTTGCCCCGTGACAAATTTCATCAAAAATTTCATGTTTTTTTGTATTGTACACTTAATAATGTAATGGAGGAGGTAGGAATAAGAGATGCCCAAGATAAAGTAATGGTTTTCATAACGTTCGAGCGCTTATTGGTTGGTTAAAAGAGACCGAATCCTCA
Source organism: Inga laurina (assembly GCA_963855925.1). Lineage (NCBI taxonomy): Eukaryota > Viridiplantae > Streptophyta > Magnoliopsida > Fabales > Fabaceae > Inga > Inga laurina. The sequence goes on along the minus strand of OY979704.1, from coordinate 62,576,691 downwards.
CCTACATAGTCACATATTCGAACGACACGCATGAGAGATGAGAGAGAATAAAAAAGATAATGAGTTATTCTAAAGATTGATGTCTTTCATGAGAATGAGTAGTTAATGGACGGAATCTTTTCCTTATCTTTTTTCACCCCAAATACTTCTTGCCACATCCTCACTATTGAATTGAAGATTGAATTGTTGGGATTCAATATTTTAAAAAACCCTTAATATTTTTTTTTTATCTTCAGGCAATCAAGAGTTATAAATTGTCCAAATCAAATTTTTAACATTTTATTTTTTTATTTTTATATAAAATTATAATATACTTTTTTAAAAAATATTATGTCTTAACAGAATTTAGCAAGAGAAAAATTTTGTGGCTAATTTAATTTTAGGGACGAAATTTCATTTCTCACTAATTCACCTTTTTTATAGAGACGAGTGTGATCCCTCTAATTTCTGCTTCATCATTGATGCATGATTTGATGGAGCCCATTCGGTGGAAGACCATCGCTTCTTTACTAATCATTGATGTTAAGTAAGTCATAAATTAATTGATATTTACCATAACAAACAAAGTATTAAAAACTTGTTCTCGCTAGTTTCACGTTTTTCTCATCGAATTTGACTAATAGGTCCTTGGTTTGAGTGAATAACAACAAACTCATTTAAGTATTTCTACTGTACTATGCAAATGATGTTCATCCATAACAGGCAAGACATTAACAATTAGTTTCACCAAATTTTTCACATCTCTGAAAAAAAGTAATTGGTCCCTTGTTTCAGTGAATATCGAATCATTAGATATTCATCACAACACAAAAAGTATTCACCATAATAGATAATGCATTTACAACTTGGGCAAGTTAATTTTGTGGGAGAAGTGTAAAACTTCATGGAACAAGTGTATATTAATGCTTAATCTGTTATGATGAATACCATTTACATTAACTAATTATAGTGAATATCTAATGAGTTCATTCGTATTTAAAATTTTCACTTAAACCAGGGCCCAATTAAATTTGTGGGAGAAGTGTGAAGCTTTATAGAACATGTTAACGTCTTATCTATCACCGTGAATACCATTTGTGTTGTAGTGATATTTAACGAGTTGTTATTCATTTAAAGTAGGGACTAAAGCCAGTAATATGGACTCAACCCGTGAGCTCGTAGGTTAGGGCAAGGTTGAAGTTGGAAAAATCCTAGCCCACAAAAGTGCAAACCTATGCCCATAGTTTTGCAGGTTGGCCCACACAATTTTTTTACATATGATAATGTCACAAAACCTACAAGTTTCACACTCTCACCTTAATACCTTCGAATCCTAGAGAGAAAAAATCTCTGCCTCTTTCCTCCTTTAAACCTAATTATTGTATTTTGATTGCTTGAGAATAATTTAATACTTTTTGTTTGTAAATTTTAACAAATTAGATAGCTTTATCTCTTGAATTTAGAATTATGTTTTTGAATTCTTACAAGTCAAATAGTTGATACTAGGAAGGCAAATTTGATAACTTATATATATGTACCTGAGACTTTTGACCATCTTAAGAAAATATGTTTTTTTTTAAAATGCAAGCGCGCGAGCTGACCCACCAACACTATAGGGGGTTAGGGTTGGGAAATCCCAGCTAGTAAAAGTGCGGGCAGCACAAGCCCACGGTTTGAGGCTGACCCTCATTTCCAGTTGTACTAGGGACCTATTAAATTTAGTGGGAGAAGGATAAAACTTGTTGGAATAAATTGTTAATTTTTTTTGCCAACTTTAACAAATTGTCAATAGTTTATCTATTATGGTTAAAGCAATTTACAATTTAGTCAATGTGATGTTTAACGAGTAGTTGTTACTTGTTACTCATTCGAACTAGCGGCCTATTAAATTTAGTGGGAGAATGATAAAACTTGCTGAAACAAATTGTTAATACTTCATCTATTATGGTGAACGTCATTTATAATGTAGTCAATATTTTTTTTAATTAAACGTCAGACACTAACGACTTAAGGTTATAAGTAAAATCAAATACGCTACCTCTCATTTATATGAGAACTCTCATACTATTAGATTATAAAGTCATTGGCGCAATGTAGTCAATATGTTCATGTAATTTAACAATATTCTCAAATTTCACATTAGATTGGGATTTTCAGGATTTTGTCAAGAATGGATTTATTTGTCTCTTTTGCCTAGTTCATAGGCCACACTTGTAAATCATGAATCATAAATATGAGATGAACATAAGGTCTGCATTCGGTGCTCATTGCAGGGATCACTGCTCCCGGGAAACATAAACTCTAGCTCTATGTAATACATTGCCACAAAGCAAACTTGGATAAGATCAAGAGCTGAAGGGCAAAAAAAAACGTAGTCCTTTTTTTTTGAATTACAATGACTAGATAAAACTCTGGAGTGCAAACAGCCAAAGCCTAGGCTATGTTACAAGAGAATGAAACCAAATGTTTGCTCATATCAGCCAACATTTGGGTCGAACAGAAATTTGGGGGGTATTGCATAAGGGTTAGATCACTGTTCGAGTTCAGAGCCATTTTGGCCAGGTAATCAGCGCATCGAAGGGATTCTCTGTGGGAATGATGTATCTCTAAGTCCCAGTCCCTATAAATGAACTCCCTAACTTCATCAATCACATCATGTAGTGGATGGAAATGACCAGTTGGTTAAAGTAGCAATTAAAGAGCCTCCGTTGAGTCCGAGAATAACTGAATGTTTGCAAATTTTAAAGATTTGTAAAGTTTTAGACCAATTTGGATAGCTCAAACCTCCACAGCTGTTGAGCCGAATGAAATGCCAATATTCTGTTGGAACCCGCAGATCCAATGTCCTGAACTGTCGCAAATCACACCTCCTACTGCAGAATTTCTGTGCTTATCTACTGCAGCATCGACGTCGATCCGGATGAAACCATCAGGTGGGGCGATCCATCTTTCCGAGATTCTATCTGGTACTTTGAAAATCTTATGCCTTAGTTGACCTTCCACGATTCCTTCATGAAGGAAATGGATGCCTCTGTGAAGAATTTGTTGTGGCCGGTCACTAGATCCTTGAAAGGCTCTTTTACACCTATTTTTCCAGATTAGCCAGCAGAGTGAACTGAAGACTCTTAGCCAAGGCCACTTGATCACTAAACGATCGCCAGGTGAATGTTGTATGTTCCATCTGAGCCAAACCTGCAAATTACCAGAGAAGAAAGCAGAACAGTATAAAGGGTTAATACAAGAAAGCCACACACTGCTTGCAGACTCACAGTCTCTCATGATATAAATTGGTGTTTCCTCACAAGAGCACTCGAAAGGACACAAAGAGTTTATTCTCACATCTCTCTTCGCTCGGACAGAATTTGTAGGTATTCTCTCTTGAAGCAATTGCCACATGAAGTATTTGACTTTCTCTGGAAGAGGCCATCTCTAGATACGTTGCCAGATAGGATTTGGAGGATCCGAAAGTGATGTATAGATCATAGAGTATGCAGATTTTACACTTAAATTCCCATCCGGTGATTTCCTCCACCAAACTGTGTCATTCCCCGAAAGTGACGGAGGATTCATTTCCCGAATCTTTTCAATTACCCACCTAGGCAGGAACAAACCCCACTTGTTCAAATCCCATCTTCCATCAGGGCCAACGAAGTGGCTAACCCTTTCATCCGGGTCAAGTAATTCATGATTCCGATCTACATAGTGCATTAGCGGCTAGTCGAGGGTGGTTCATAGATCCCACCAGGCATTTGTTGAATTCCCGCTACGAAGTCTACTACCAACAGCTCTCCTAAAGGAATCCCAAACAGAGGTAATTGCACTCCACACCGATGATTGGTTCCTTTTCCTTTCCACACTGGGAAAGTTGCCATTTCCACAGTTATATTTTGATCTAAGTACTTGCACCCATAAGGCATTGGCCCTGATGATTAGATTCCAGCATAATTTCATAATGAGAGCTTGATTATGACTAGATAAATCTCTAATGCCCAGACCACCCTCTTTCTTGTCCATTTTGATTCTTTCCTAAGCCACAAGGTGCATTTTCCTGCCCTCACGACCCTTGTTCAAGAAGAAATTTCTATTCGTCTTGTCAAGGTCCTGCAGCACCCCTTTAGGAAGCATGATGGTTTGCATCTGATAGGATGAAAGAGTCGAGAGAACAGAGTTAATCAGGACAGATCTCCCAGCCATACTCAAATATTTCCCCTTCCAGCTAGAAAGTTTCTTTTGCACTCTAGAAAGGAGAGGCGCATAAGTACGCTTGGTAACCCTCTTGTGAAGCAAAGGAACTCCTAAGTACTTACCTAGATCGGCAGAAATACCAATACCCAAGGATTGGCCCAACTCTACGGTGGTGTGGAAATGGACATTGCGCGAGACAAAGTATTTTGATTTTTGAAGGCTGATTCGATGACCCGACACACTACAGAAATAAGCCATCAAGTCTCTTATCAACTCCATCTGGCTTGACGATGCCTCGCTGAAAAGAAGAAGGTCATCAGCAAAGAAAATGTGCGATAGCTTAGGGCCTGACTGGCTAAGCTTAAGCGGCTTCTATCTTCCTTCTTCCACTTCCCGATTGATCAATTGGCTAAGTCTTTCCATGCAGAGGATGAAAAAGTAGGGACTCAAAGGATCACCTTGTCTGACCCCTCTGGTTAGATGAAAAGAATTTGATGGAGATCCATTCCAAACGACTCTCATAGAACTGGAGGAGACGCACGACATCAAAAGCATCACAAAATGGCCACTAAGGCCTAGAGAATGAAGGTTAAATTTCAGAAAATCCCAGTCCAGGCGATCAAACGCTTTTTCCATATCCACCTTGATAGCGACATAGCCTTTCTTCCTTCTAGTAGATCTCATGGAGTGAATAGCTTCCTGCGCCAAGATGATATTATCGTAGCTTTGCCTGCCTCTGATGAAGCTACACTGAGTAGGATGGATCAGGTAATCTATAACAGGACGCAATCTATTTGCGAGCACCTTACTCAGGATTTTGTAACTCATGTTACAAAGCGAGATAGAACGGAAATCCTTGATAGATGAAGGGTTCTCCACCTTTGGGATCAGAATGATGTGAGTCTGATTTATATCCTTGACTCTGTCTGGATCTCTAAAGATGGAAACAATGAGATCACAGATCTTCGGTCCCACAACCTCCCACTGAGATTGGAAGAAATAAGGTTGTAAACCATCAGGCCCCGGTGCTTTGAACGCACCTATTTCAAAAGCGGCATTTTTTATTTCAACTGTAGACACATCTTTCTGTATGGATGAAAGTTGCAAGTCGTTTAGAGCATGGTTGACATGCTTCATTAAACTCTTCCTGGGAAATTTCCATAGAAGGATATATGTTCATAAGTTCTAAAGTCTCCTGTAAGGTCTCAGGGATTTTCCATGATTGGCTTTGCAAATCCGCAGTTAAAGTGTCCTCCTCAGAAGCGGAAAGCCCATGAGCAATCCCATTAAAAACAAATGAGCTACGCCCTAACAGAGAATCTTTATATGAGGTCAGATTTGGGGACGCCAGGGGCCGTGGATATTCTTGTGAGTCACATGCCCTATTGCCCCTTGGAGCGTTTGCCAAGTGGGTTGGCCCTTATGGGGGTAGCGGCCGATCATTGATCGGATGGGGTGTGACAGTGATCACCTATTCAACTGCTACGTGAATGAGCTGGGCTTGAATTGGATGCGACTGCCCATCCACTTCAAGACGTGGAAGAATGCTCCCCAGACATCGAAGGATCTAGCACAGGATGACGCTATAAAGGTAATTAATTGTATTTAATTATATTATATCATTTATAATTAATTAATTAATTAATTAATTGTATTTAATTATTATTTATTCAATTATGTTATAGGATAGGTTTTCCGTCCGAGAAACAGGAAGAGGTGCACAATGATGAAGATGGGGGATGGCTGGAAGAACAAGAGGAATCGTCTCTTCCACATCATGAATAAGGATGGGACGATACCTCTGCAACAGCTGATCGAGAACAAGCCTGGTGGTGTCCCACCTAATGACTAGGCAAGTTTGTCCAGTATAGGAGAAACCCAGAAGGATAAGTAATTTTTTTAAAATTATATATTTTTTAATAATTTTAATGTTTTGTTTTTTATGCAGGCTCTTTCTTAGAGAAACACCAGGAGTCGAGGGTAGCAGAGGATCCATCACACGGCAAGATCGAAGACATTTGTTGTCACTTATGGCGAACTGGTAATTTTTTACAATGTCAATTAATTTTAGCTTTATATCATAAATTTATTGTTTTATTGTTTATAATACAAATTTATTGTTTTAATTCTTTTAGGAGAAGAAGGCTAAGCAGGAGAACCACCAAACGGACTACGGGGAGTTATTCACCGTCACCTATAGAAACCGGGACAAGACTGCGACCTCTCAACAGGAAAAAGAGGCCATTGTAAGATAATTTATTATTTTATTGTTTATAATACAATTTATTGTTAATAATAATCATTTATTGTTTCATAAAATGGCAGGAGCAGATTTAGCTATCGCAGACTGAGCTGCTGCTACTACAAGATATAATTTTACTATCCCAAAGGATGTCTATTTTTCAAAAAGAGAATTAAAAAATAAAGGCGGTGGCCTTTTTATAATTCTGGTGGGAATTGGGTATTTTCAGGCATCCCAACTTTGAATTGCGATGCCTAAAGTTTAATTTTAGGCATCCCAATTTCAAAGGTACGTTGAAAACAGGGTTGTTGGAGCCAAGAGCCCTGCTATTAGCGCCCCTTAAAGATTTGGGACACCCTTTAGGCATCCTCTTTCAAAGTGGGACCCCTAAAAGAGTACCTTTAGGTGTCCCCAATCAAATTAGGACTCCTAAAGGTCCCAATTTGATTGGGGACGTCTAAAGAGAGGCATTCCTAATGCATGTGGCCTGGGTTCAGTCACAGCCTCCAAAGTCCAACTAGCTCCTCCTCTCATCACTTCTTTCTCTCCTTCTTTCTCCATCTTCTTTCTTCTTGGTCTGTTTTTCTCCAAAGAGTGCCTAGACTTTCTCTCTTCTTTCTCTATCTTACACTCTCTTTCATTACTCTCTTTCATGCATCTTTCTCTATCATAGCTACTAAGAGCTCCTCCCACTGAGGTAGCCAATCAAGGAAGGGATAAGTAGGCCATAACCGCTCCTGCGCTTGCAAGAGGAAGAGAAGAGCTCTCTTCATCACTCTCATTCTCTTTCTTTCACCATCATTTCTCCCTCACTCTCACTACCATCATCCTCCCTTTCACCACCGTAGGTCATCTCCCACCTTTACATCGTCGGCCACATATTAGCTTGAGAGTGAACTTTTCTTTCATTTAGAGAACGACACTAAGTTAGTAAAGAACTTGGAATCACTAAAGTTCTGCTTTGTTCTTTTCAAGAGGATTTCAATTTTGATAAGAGAAGTGGAATAAATTCTCCTTCTCAGCCTCCCAAAGCACTTAGCTGAGAAGCTACTTAAAAGAAAGTCTCACTCAGGTTTGACTCTTCTTTTTCTGTTCTTTGAATTTAAAAATTGATCGGTCCAATGCTGGAAACTGTGGAACAATAGAAATGCTTGTCATTTTGCTAATGAACTCTTGTCTCCATATTGTATTCTTTCGTATGTAGTCTCTTTAGCTTCTCATATTTCCTCAACAGAGGAAATTCTTTGCCCCTTGTAAGAACCGCACCTGCCTGGCTACTATCTTTGATGCCATTAGTGTAACTTTTGTAATTTGTAAATTTTGTTAATACATATTCCTTTCACTCGAAAAAAAATTTGATTGGTCCAAATTGAAGGTTGTGACTTATGACTTGTGGCTGTGAGTATAATATTTGAGTTGCTTAAAATGAAACATGGGATCGCCAATGGCTTATGAGTTGCTTAAAAATATTTTCTGTTCTTTGACTTGTGACTGTGATTTGTGAGTTGGTTAAAATTGTGTTTGCATGTAAGGGGCGTGCTTCTCATTAAATTGGAGAACTAAACTACATTATTCAAGGATTATGGATATTATTACATACTCATGAGTTATGAATTTTATAATATATTAAAAAATGTATAGTTATTATCAATTATAGTCAAAATACTATGTGTTACACATAATTTGAGAAATAGCTTATAATGTTTATGTTTTTTAAAGAATATTACTTGTTAGAATTTTTAAAATACACTGCTATAGTAGGTAGTATGAGTTTGTTACATTTTGGCTAAAAAATAATTTCTTACTTTGCATAAATTTAGTAATAAATTTTCAACTAATAGCAATTTCAACATAGGAAAAAAATAGTTATATGCATTTTATACTACAATTCTGAGTTTATGACACAAATTTTGTTTTAAACCTTTAACTTTGTAAATATAACCTTTTTTATGATATATAACTACGCATTTAAAATTAAAAAAAAATGTAATATGCAAAATATCTTAGTAAATTAAAGTTGTAGTTTTTAACTATGCATCCGGCCATTGTAGTTTTTTCTATCACTTGATAAATTAAAGCTGTTATTTGTTTAATTATTATTGTTTCATTTTTTTCTTTTTAATTTCAAGTGAAAAGCATGTATGTAATTTGACTTCAAAGTTTCATTCCTTTAATGAAATTGTTGATTAAATTGTTGTTATTGTCTTGAATTGCCTCAATTAGTTAGTTTTGTTTAAATTAAACTGAAATGGTTTGTTATTGAAATTTTGGGATGTCTCACTTTTAAAGGGAAATGCTACCAAAATTTTTTAAAAAAATATAGTAAAAGGCAATCTCATCGTTGACAATTGTTCTAAACTTGAGTGTTGTTAGGAATAGCTAAGGTGGTAATAAATGGATCATAGCTGGATGAATACTTTGAGAACTAGTGAAGAATATGAGAATGGGGTGGAAGAGTTTATTGAATTTTCTAGAAGTAATGCTCCTACAAGAAATGAGATTGTATTATTATCTTTATGTCAATTATTTAAATGAGAGTCGACAAGATATTGGTGTTATAAGAGATCACCTACTTCGTGATGGAATAAATCTTCAATACACAAGGTGGATATGGCATGGTGAGGAAGTATTGATTGTCCACTGCACAAGAAGGAAGTTGTAGATGTCATAAATGAAGATAGAATGGAGAAAATAATTCACAATGTTGAGGTAGGATCCTTGTGCAATCACATGAATATGACAGTCTGCGGAGTGATGCAGAGACATCATTGTACTCCTAGGAGTAAGTACACCATTTGACGGAACATTGCATCTGGTCAACTTAAAGGCAACTTGTGGGTAGACCGATAGTAGTTTTTACATTGCCTGCTTGAATTGTTCTATGATATGTTTCTAGACGATAATGTACTTCCAAATCGGAAGAAATAACTACTACTGTTAGAGGCCAAAAGATACTTATCTCACCTTCTAGGATCAATCTGTGGTTAGGAATATAGAACCCACAGATGACATTTACTCCAACTTGATTCAAACCAAATTTTCTCTGTTCTTAAACCTGGTGAGCTTGTAGGCCCTTTGAACTTCAAACCTAGTGACATGTGTGATCATCACAGGGTTCTATGGTATATCTACTCTAGATCCCTTGTGAACAAGGCCAACAATGATACCCACTTTTCTGATAGGGACTATAGATGGTTTGCTTTCCTTACTCCTAAAGGAACAAAAGGATTTGGGGGAGTACCTATTTTCTGAGATGATGAGATACAGAGTATATGGGAAAGCCACTACACCAATGCCATATCCTCATATTGGTTCACTGATCCTGAAGAAAAATAAGATATGGTATTTGGAGAGCAAAGAGCATATTAAGAGAGTTACTCCAGTTGGGAGAAATCAAATTGGAAGCTCAACATTGAAATTCCTCTCAAGGGTCCTCTAGAGTCTGGGTCTAAGAAGAAGAAAAAGACGGAGACTGAGACGAGTAAATGGATGACACTCAGTCTTTGGCTCCAACTGCCACTACCTCTTCACCCTCTTTCCTCAATGCCACACTTCAACATTTCATGGAGAACATGCTAGGAGGATTTCACGTAGATATTGCCAACACCACATGCTGAGCTAATAACTCACATGAATGGCAAGATGGCTAAGTTGGTTGAGAGGATG